>JAOTON010000698.1:0-1260027 GCA_034440635.1 Lepas anatifera | reverse complement strand
CAAATTTCAGCCGAATCGGCCCACTGGTTGGAAAGATATAGCCCATTGGGGTTATGCACTACTGCGCATGCGCAGTGCCCCGGTCACTGATTGGCTGTTTCAGAGAGGTGTAGTAGCAGGCTTGTGGCACTGTTCCCGAAAACGGTAGGCGTAGCTCTATTTGTTTGGCCCTGCAAGTATCATAAGTGTTCCATTGCTTTAACACTAATGCTTAGGGTATCTTCACACTGGGGGTGCCCTAGTTTATAGCAAAGGGCCGTTTGCACCTATAATCCTATCACTTCATCAGATGTGACCCCAATACCACAAACGGTACCCGTAGCTCTATTTGTTTGTCAGTGGAAGCCTCATAAGTGTTCCGTTGCTTTAACACTAATCCATAGGGTATCTTCAAACTGGGGGTGCCCGTGTGTACAGAGGGTCACTTTTTGCACCTATAACCGTCTCACTTCATCAGATGGTGTCAGTCAACGTTATTTCAGTACGTAAAACGGCTATCTGTACGAACAGAGACCGTATACCCTCCCAAAATTCAGTTTTGGAGGGGTGCCCGTCTGCATTCAAGGTCACGTGGCACGCGCTAGGGGGACCCAAATGATTTCCGATGGTTTCATATGACTCATAACCTCTCTGGGTACAAACAAGGCAAGTTTCGTTAAAAACAGGCCCATACAGTCGCAGCCAGGGGCTTGTGTATTCCAAAAAGGAGAAAATCTCCAGAAATTTTAGAAACCTCTAAAAATCTCCTTAATGGGGGACCTTTATCAAAACAAGTGTAGGGCAGGTAAAGTATGCTAGTGGTAATAGTTGCACCGCAGGTGTTAGTTTTACCCCATCTTTAAAGGCCTGGGTGCCATAGGGGCCACCCACCCGACTGGAGAGGAAAAAATATATTTTAAAGGTTTTGCGCAGTGGAGGACCCCTGGCCAATCTTATACTACCCATTAACCACCCATCCAGTGGCCCCAGGCATTGTGTCCATGGATGCATACACTTTTTGGCCCAAGGGGCCACCGGTGCCCACCGGGGCCTCCTCTAGGGGGCAAAAATGAGATTTTTGGGCTGCAAGGTCAATTTCAAGGTCAAATTGCACTCAACTAAGGATTTTCCCAGATATACCACCCATACCCCCCAGTAGTCGAAGGTACCGACTAACACCTCAAAGAGTTTCAGAAAAATCGTTGGCGCCATTTTTGAGAAAATTTTAATTCTTTAATTTTCCGAAAAATCTCCGTACACTTAACATGTAAAATTTCACGTGCAGATTGCACGTGCTTCGAAGTTTTCCTGGGGTAGTGACCCATATCACGGGGTAGGTCCCCATGGGTACCATATCATATTAAAAAAGGAACAAAATCTATCGAGCCGATTTTCAGCAAATTGGCCATCTTTGTTTCCGTAATGTTAAACCCTATGGAAAAAGGGGTGTCGATTGCACGTGCATCGGAGTTTTCCTGGGGTAGTGACCTATGCCACAAAGTAGATCACCATCGGGACCCTAACTCTAGAAAAAATCATCAAAATCGTACGAGCCGTTTGGGCTGGTACCAACTATCCCCGATCTCATGCAAGTTGATGGAAACATGTCCCTGATGAGTTAGCTCAGTTGATTTTCAATGGAAAATCTCAATTCTAAAGAATAGAGCTTTTCGGCATTTGCAATCACCTTCGGTTACGTGGGGGCGACGCCTTTAGGGGCATCGCGGGACCGAAGGTGATTGCTCGAGCACCTATTCGCTTCTCCGGAACGGAAGACCCTTAAAAGTAAATGGTTTTGTGACGTCTGCACGTGCAAAACTTGCACCTTCCTGTTTTTAGTTCACATAATCCCCACAAAACAATTCGGCAGAAAATGACAAATTTGAATCTCCGGAACGGAGGACCCTCGATAGAGACTGGCTTTGTCACGTGAGCACGTGCAAAACTTCCACCTTGCTGACTTTAGTTCATAACATAACCCCTACATACCAAATTTCAGCCGAATCGGCCCACTGGTTGGAAAGATATAGCCCATTGGGGTTATGCGCTACTGCGCATGCGCAGTGCCCCGGTCACTGATTGGCTGTTTCAGAGAGGTGTAGTAGCAGGCTTGTGGCACTGTTCCCGAAAACGGTAGGCGTAGCTCTATTTGTTTGGCCCTGCAAGTATCATAAGTGTTCCATTGCTTTAACACTAATGCTTAGGGTATCTTCACACTGGGGGTGCCTTAGTTTATAGCAAAGGGCCGTTTGCACCTATAATCCTATCACTTCATCAGATGTGACCCCAATACCACAAACGGTACCCGTAGCTCTATTTGTTTGTCAGTGGAAGCCTCATAAGTGTTCCGTTGCTTTAACACTAGTCCATAGGGTATCTTCAAACTGGGGGTGCCCGTGTGTACAGAGGGTCACTTTTTGCACCTATAACCGTCTCACTCCATCAGATGGTGTCAGTCAACGTCATTTCAGTACGTAAAACGGCTATCTGTACGAACAGAGACCGTATACCCTCCCAAAATTCAGTTTTGGAGGGGTGCCCGTCTGCATTCAAGGTCACGTGGCACGCGCTAGGGGGACCCAAATGATTTTCGATGGTTTCATATGACTCATAACCTCTCTGGGTACAAACGAGGCAAGTTTCGTCAAAAACAGGCCCATACAGTCGCAGCCAGGGGCTTGTGTACTCCAAAAAGGAGAAAATCTCCAGAAATTTTAGAAACCTCTAAAAATCTCCTTAATGGGGGACCTTTATCAAAACAAGTGTAGGGCAGGTAAAGTATGCTAGTGGTAATAGTTGCACCGCAGGTGTTAGTTTTACCCCATCTTTAAAGGCCTGGGTGCTATAGGGGCCACCCACCCGACTGGAGAGGAAAAAATATATTTTAAAGGTTTTGCGCAGTGGAGGACCCCTGGCCAATCTCATACTACCCATTAACCACCCATCCAGTGGCCCCAGGCATTGTGTCCATGGATGCATACACTTTTTGGCCCAAGGGGCCACCGGTGCCCCACCGGGGCCTCCTCTAGGGGGCAAAAATGAGATTTTTGGGCTGCAAGGTCAATTTCAAGGTCAAATTGCACTCAATTTAGGATTTTCCCAGATATACCACCCATACCCCCCAGTAGTCGAAGGTACCGACTAACACCTCAAAGAGTTTCAGAAAAATCGTTGGCGCCATTTTTGAGAAAATTTTAATTCTTTAATTTTCCGAAAAATCTCCGTAGACTTAACACGTAAAATTTCACGTGCAGATTGCACGTGCTTCGAAGTTTTCCTGGGGTAGTGACCCATATCACGGGGTAGGTCCCCATGGGTACCATATCATATTAAAAAAGGAACAAAATCTATCGAGCCGATTTTCAGCAAATTGGCCATCTTTGTTTCCGTAATGTTAAACCCTATGGAAAAAAGGGGTGTCGATTGCACGTGCATCGGAGTTTTCCTGGGGTAGTGACCTATGCCACAAAGTAGATCACCATCGGGACCCTAACTCTAGAAAAAATCATCAAAATCGTACGAGCCGTTTGGGCTGGTACCAACTATCCCCGATCTCATGCAGTTGATGGAAACATGTCCCTGATGAGTTAGCTCAGTTGATTTTCAATGGAAAATCTCAATTCTAAAGAATAGAGCTTTTCGGCATTTGCAATCACCTTCGGTTACGTGGGGGCGACGCCTTTAGGGGCATCGCGGGACCGAAGGTGATTGCTCGAGCACCTATTCGCTTCTCCGGAACGGAAGACCCTTAAAAGTGAATAGTTTTGTGACGTCTGCACGTGCAAAACGTGCACCTTCCTGTTTTTAGTTCACAAAATCCCCACAGAACAATTTGGCAGAAAATGAAAAATCTGAATCTCCGGAACGGAGGACCCTCGATAGAGACTGGCTTTGTCACGTGAGCACGTGCAAAACTTCCACCTTGCTGACTTGAGTTCATAACATAACCCCTACATACCAAATTTCAGCCGAATCGGCCCACTGGTTGGAAAGATATAGCCCATTGGGGTTATGCACTACTGCGCATGCGCAGTGCCCCGGTCACTGATTGGCTGTTTCAGAGAGGTGTAGTAGCAGGCTTGTGGCACTGTTCCCGAAAACGGTAGGCGTAGCTCTATTTGTTTGGCCCTGCAAGTATCATAAGTGTTCCATTGCTTTAACACTAATGCTTAGGGTATCTTCACACTGGGGGTGCCTTAGTTTATAGCAAAGGGCCGTTTGCACCTATAATCCTATCACTTCATCAGATGTGACCCCAATACCACAAACGGTACCCGTAGCTCTATTTGTTTGTCAGTGGAAGCCTCATAAGTGTTCCGTTGCTTTAACACTAGTCCATAGGGTATCTTCAAACTGGAGGTGCCCGTGTGTACAGAGGGTCACTTTTTGCACCTATAACCGTCTCACTTCATCAGATGGTGTCAGTCAACGTCATTTCAGTACGTAAAACGGCTATCTGTACGAACAGAGACCGTATACCCTCCCAAAATTCAGTTTTGGAAGGGTGCCCGTCTGCATTCAAGGTCACGTGGCACGCGCTAGGGGGACCCAAATGATTTCCGATGGTTTCATATGACTCATAACCTCTCTGGGTACAAACGAGGCAAGTTTCGTCAAAAACAGGCCCATACAGTCGCAGCCAGGGGCTTGTGTACTCCAAAAAGGAGAAAATCTCCAGAAATTTTAGAAACCTCTAAAAATCTCCTTAATGGGGGACCTTTATCAAAACAAGTGTAGGGCAGGTAAAGTATGCTAGTGGTAATAGTTGCACCGCAGGTGTTAGTTTTACCCCATCTTTAAAGGCCTGGGTGCTATAGGGGCCACCCACCCGACTGGAGAGGAAAAAATATATTTTAAAGGTTTTGCGCAGTGGAGGACCCCTGGCCAATCTCATACTACCCATTAACCACCCATCCAGTGGCCCCAGGCATTGTGTCCATGGATGCATACACTTTTTGGCCCAAGGGGCCACCGGTGCCCCACCGGGGCCTCCTCTAGGGGGCAAAAATGAGATTTTTGGGCTGCAAGGTCAATTTCAAGGTCAAATTGCACTCAACTAAGGATTTTCCCAGATATACCACCCATACCCCCAGTAGTCGAAGGTACCGACTAACACCTCAAACAGTTTCAGAAAAATCGTTGGCGCCATTTTTGAGAAAATTTTAATTCTTTAATTTTCCGAAAAATCTCCGTACACTTAACATGTAAAATTTCACGTGCAGATTGCACGTGCTTCGAAGTTTTCCTGGGGTAGTGACCCATATCACGGGGTAGGTCCCCATGGGTACCATATCATATTAAAAAGGAACAAAATCTATCGAGCCGATTTTCAGCAAATTGGCCATCTTTGTTTCCGTAATGTTAAACCCTATGGAAAAAAGGGGTGTCGATTGCACGTGCATCGGAGTTTTCCTGGGGTAGTGACCTATGCCACAAAGTAGATCACCATCGGGACCCTAACTCTAGAAAAAATCATCAAAATCGTACGAGCCGTTTGGGCTGGTACCAACTATCCCCGATCTCATGCAAGTTGATGAAAACATGTCCCTGATGAGTTAGCTCAGTTGATTTTCAATGGAAAATCTCAATTCTAAAGAATAGAGCTTTTCAGCATTTGCAATCACCTTCGGTAACGTGGGGGCGACGCCTTTAGGGGCATCGCGGGACCGAAGGTGATTGCTCGAGCACCTATTCGCTTCTCCGGAACGGAAGACCCTTAATAGTGAATAGTTGTCTGAGGTCTGCCCGTGCATAACTTGCGCCTTCCTGTTTTCAGTTCATAAAACCGCCACAGAACAATTCGGCAGAAAATGACAAATTTGAATCTCCGGAACGGAGGACCCTCGATAAAGACTGGCTTTGTCACGTGAGCACGTGCAAAACTTCCACCTTGCTGACTTTAGTTCATAACATAACCCCTACATACCAAATTTCAGCCGAATCGGCCCACTGGTTGGAAAGATATAGCCCATTGGGGTTATGCGCTACTGCGCATGCGCAGTGCCCCGGTCACTGATTGGCTGTTTCAGAGAGGTGTAGTAGCAGGCTTGTGGCACTGTTCCCGAAAACGGTAGGCGTAGCTCTATTTGTTTGGCCCTGCAAGTATCATAAGTGTTCCATTGCTTTAACACTAATGCTTAGGGTATCTTCACACTGGGGGTGCCTTAGTTTATAGCAAAGGGCCGTTTGCACCTATAATCCTATCACTTCATCAGATGTGACCCCAATACCACAAACGGTACCCGTAGCTCTATTTGTTTGTCAGTGGAAGCCTCATAAGTGTTCCGTTGCTTTAACACTAGTCCATAGGGTATCTTCAAACTGGGGGTGCCCGTGTGTACAGAGGGTCACTTTTTGCACCTATAACCGTCTCACTCCATCAGATGGTGTCAGTCAACGTCATTTCAGTACGTAAAACGGCTATCTGTACGAACAGAGACCGTATACCCTCCCAAAATTCAGTTTTGGAGGGGTGCCCGTCTGCATTCAAGGTCACGTGGCACGCGCTAGGGGGACCCAAATGATTTCCGATGGTTTCATATGACTCATAACCTCTCTGGGTACAAACGAGGCAAGTTTCGTCAAAAACAGGCCCATACAGTCGCAGCCAGGGGCTTGTGTATTCCAAAAAGGAGAAAATCTCCAGAAATTTTAGAAACCTCTAAAAATCTCCTTAATGGGGGACCTTTATCAAAACAAGTGTAGGGCAGGTAAAGTATGCTAGTGGTAATAGTTGCACCGCAGGTGTTAGTTTTACCCCATCTTTAAAGGCCTGGGTGCCATAGGGGCCACCCACCCGACTGGAGAGGAAAAAATATATTTTAAAGGTTTTGCGCAGTGGAGGACCCCTGGCCAATCTTATACTACCCATTAACCACCCATCCAGTGGCCCCAGGCATTGTGTCCATGGATGCATGCACTTTTTGGCCCAAGGGGCCACCGGTGCCCCACCGGGGCCTCCTCTAGGGGGCAAAAATGAGATTTTTGGGCTGCAAGGTCAATTTCAAGGTCAAATTGCACTCAACTAAGGATTTTCCCAGATATACCACCCATACCCCCCAGTAGTCGAAGGTACCGACTAACACCTCAAACAGTTTCAGAAAAATCGTTGGCGCCATTTTTGAGAAAATTTTAATTCTTTAATTTTCCGAAAAATCTCCGTACACTTAACATGTAAAATTTCACGTGCAGATTGCACGTGCTTCGAAGTTTTCCTGGGGTAGTGACCCATATCACGGGGTAGGTCCCCATGGGTACCATATCATATTAAAAAAGGAACAAAATCTATCGAGCCGATTTTCAGCAAATTGGCCATCTTTGTTTCCGTAATGTTAAACCCTATGGAAAAAAGGGGTGTCGATTGCACGTGCATCGGAGTTTTCCTGGGGTAGTGACCTATGCCACAAAGTAGATCACCATCGGGACCCTAACTCTAGAAAAAATCATCAAAATCGTACGAGCCGTTTGGGCTGGTACCAACTATCCCCGATCTCCAACAAGTAGTGAAAACATCTCCCTGATGAGTTAGCTCAGTTGATTTTCAATGGAAAATCTCAATTCTAAAGAATAGAGCTTTTCGGCATTTGCAATCACCTTCGGTAACGTGGGGGCGACGCCTTTAGGGGCATCGCAGGACCGAAGGTGATTGCTCGAGCACCTTTTCGCTTCTCCGGAACGGAAGACCCTTGACAGTCAATTTTTAGGACGTCTGCACGTGCAAAACTTGCACCTTCCTGTTTTTAGTTCCTAAAATCCCTACAGAACAATTCGGCAGAAAATAACAAATTGGGATCTCCGGAAGGGAGGACCCTCGGTAGAGACTGGTTTTGTCACGTGAGCACGTGCAAAACTTCGATCTTGCTGACTTTAGTTCATAACATTACCCCTACATACCAATTTTCAGCCGAATCGGCCCACTGGTTGCAGAGATATTGCCCATTCGAGGGTATGTGCTACTGCGCATGCGCAGTGTCTTGGTCACTGATTGGCTGATTCAGAGAGGTGTAGTAGCAGGCTTGTGGCAATATCCCCGAAAACAACACCCCTAGCTCTATTTGTTTGTCCGTGGAAGCATCATAAGTGTTCCATTGCTTTAACACTAGTCCATAGGGTATCTTCAAACTGAGGGTGCCCGTGTGTATAAAAGGGCACTGTTTGCACCTATAACGATCTCACTCTATCAGATGGTGTCAGTAATCGTCGTCTCCGTACGTAAAAGTGCTCTCTGTACGAACAGAGACCATATACTGACCCAAAATTCAGTTTTGGAGGGGTACCGGTGCACACTCAAGGTCACGTGGCACGCGCTAGGAGGCACCCAAAGGGTTTCAAATGATTTCATTCAACACATAACCCTCTCTGGGTACAAACGAGGCAAGTTTCGTCAAAAACGTTCCCATACAGTCGCAGCCAGGGGCTTGTGAACTCCAAAAATTGAGAAAATCTCCAGAAATTTTAGAAACCTCTAAAAATCTCCTTAATGGGGGACCTTTATCAAAACAAGTGTAGGGCAGGTAAAGTATGCTAGTGGTAATAGTTGCACCGCAGGTGTTAGTTTTACCCCATCTTTAAAGGCCTGGGTGCTATAGGGGCCACCCACCCGACTGGAGAGGAAAAATATATTTTAAAGGTTTTGCGCAGTGGAGGACCCCTGGCCAATCTCATACTACCCATTAACCACCCATCCAGTGGCCCCAGGCATTGTGTCCATGGATGCATACACTTTTTGGCCCAAGGGGCCACCGGTGCCCCACCGGGGCCTCCTCTAGGGGGCAAAAATGAGATTTTTGGGCTGCAAGGTCAATTTCAAGGTCAAATTGCACTCAATTTAGGATTTTCCCAGATATACCACCCATACCCCCTAGTAGTCGAAGGTACCGACTAACACCTCAAAGAGTTTCAGAAAAATCGTTGGCGCCATTTTTGAGAAAATTTTAATTCTTTAATTTTCCGAAAAATCTCCGTAGACTTAACACGTAAAATTTCACGTGCAGATTGCACGTGCTTCGAAGTTTTCCTGGGGTAGTGACCCATATCACGGGGTAGGTCCCCATGGGTACCATATCATATTAAAAAAGGAACAAAATCTATCGAGCCGATTTTCAGCAAATTGGCCATCTTTGTTTCCGTAATGTTAAACCCTATGGAAAAAAGGGGTGTCGATTGCACGTGCATCGGAGTTTTCCTGGGGTAGTGACCTATGCCACAAAGTAGATCACCATCGGGACCCTAACTCTAGAAAAAATCATCAAAATCGTACGAGCCGTTTGGGCTGGTACCAACTATCCCCGATCTCCAACAAGTAGTGAAAACATCTCCCTGATGAGTTAGCTCAGTTGATTTTCAATGGAAAATCTCAATTCTAAAGAATAGAGCTTTTCGGCATTTGCAATCACCTTCGGTTACGTGGGGGCGACGCCTTTAGGGGCATCGCGGGACCGAAGGTGATTGCTCGAGCACCTATTCGCTTCTCCGGAACGGAAGACCCTTGACAGTGAATGGTTTTGTGACGTCTGCACGTGCAAAACTTGCACCTTCCTGTTTTTAGTTCATAAAATCCCCACAGAACAATTCGGCAGAAAAGAACAAATTGGGATCTCCGGAACGGAGGACCCTCGATAGAGACTGGCTTTGTCACGTGAGCACGTGCAAAACTTCCACCTTGCTGACTTTAGTTCATAACATATACCCTACATACCAAATTTCAGCCGAATCGGCCCACTGGTTGCAGAGATATAGCCCATTAGGGGTACGTGCTACTGCGCATGCGCAGTGCCCCGGTCACTGATTGGCTGTTTCAGAGAGGTGTAGTAGCAGGCTTGTGGCAATATCCCCGAAAACGGTACCCGTAGCTCTATTTGTTTGTCCGTGGAAGCATCATAAGTGTTCCATTGCTTTAACACTAATCCATAGGGTATCTTCAAACTGAGGGTGCCCGTGTGTACAGAGGGGCACTGTTTGCACCTATGACCATCTCACTCCATCAGATGGTGTCAGTAAACGTCGTTTCAGTACGTAAAAGGGCTATCTGTACGAACAGAGACCGTATACCCTCCCAAAATTCAGTTTTGGAGGGGTGCCCGTCTGCATTCAAGGTCACGTGGCACGCGCTAGGGGGACCCAAATGATTTCCGATGGTTTCATATGACTCATAACCTCTCTGGGTACAAACGAGGCAAGTTTCGTCAAAAACAGGCCCATACAGTCGCAGCCAGGGGCTTGTGTACTCCAAAAAGGAGAAAATCTCCAGAAATTTTAGAAACCTCTAAAAATCTCCTTAATGGGGGACCTTTATCAAAACAAGTGTAGGGCAGGTAAAGTATGCTAGTGGTAATAGTTGCACCGCAGGTGTTAGTTTTACCCCATCTTTAAAGGCCTGGGTGCTATAGGGGCCACCCACCCGACTGGAGAGGAAAAAATATATTTTAAAGGTTTTGCGCAGTGGAGGACCCCTGGCCAATCTCATACTACCCATTAACCACCCATCCAGTGGCCCCAGGCATTGTGTCCATGGATGCATACACTTTTTGGCCCAAGGGGCCACCGGTGCCCCACCGGGGCCTCCTCTAGGGGGCAAAAATGAGATTTTTGGGCTGCAAGGTCAATTTCAAGGTCAAATTGCACTCAATTTAGGATTTTCCCAGATATACCACCCATACCCCCAGTAGTCGAAGGTACCGACTAACACCTCAAAGAGTTTCAGAAAAATCGTTGGCGCCATTTTTGAGAAAATTTTAATTCTTTAATTTTCCGAAAAATCTCCGTAGACTTAACATGTAAAATTTCACGTGCAGATTGCACGTGCTTCGAAGTTTTCCTGGGGTAGTGACCCATATCACGGGGTAGGTCCCCATGGGTACCATATCATATTAAAAAAGGAACAAAATCTATCGAGCCGATTTTCAGCAAATTGGCCATCTTTGTTTCCGTAATGTTAAACCCTATGGAAAAAAGGGGTGTCGATTGCACGTGCATCGGAGTTTTCCTGGGGTAGTGACCTATGCCACAAAGTAGATCACCATCGGGACCCTAACTCTAGAAAAAATCATCAAAATCGTACGAGCCGTTTGGGCTGGTACCAACTATCCCCGATCTCCAACAAGTAGTGAAAACATCTCCCTGATGAGTTAGCTCAGTTGATTTTCAATGGAAAATCTCAATTCTAAAGAATAGAGCTTTTCAGCATTTGCAATCACCTTCGGTAACGTGGGGGCGACGCCTTTAGGGGCATCGCGGGACCGAAGGTGATTGCTCGAGCACCTTTTCGATTCTCCGGAACGGAAGACCCTTGATAGTGAATAGTTTTGTGAGGTCTGCACGTGCAAAACTTGCACCTTCCTGTTTTCAGTTCATAAAACCGCCACTGAACAATTTGGCAGAAAATGACAAATTTGAATCTCCGGAACGGAGGACCCTCGATAGAGACTGGCTTTGTCACGTGAGCACGTGCAAAACTTCCACCTTGCTGACTTTAGTTCATAACGTAACCCCTACATACCAAATTTCAGCCGAATCGGCCCACTGGTTGTAGAGATATAGCCCATTGGGTTAATGCGCTACTGCGCATGCGCAGTGCCCCGGTCACTGATTGGCTGTTTCAGGAGAGGTGTAGTAGCCGGCTTGTGGCAATGTCCCCGAAAACGGTACCCGTAGTTCTATTTGTTTGGCCGTGAGGTCATGGTAAGTGTTCCATTGCTTTAACACTAATTAATAGGGTATCTTCAAACTGAGGGTGCCCGTGTGTACAAAGGGGCACTGTTTGCACCTATGGCCATCTCACTCAATCAGATGGTGTCAGTAATCGTCGTTTCAGTACGTAAAGGGGCTATCTGTACGAACAGGGACCGTATAATGTCCGAAAATTCAGTTTTTGAGGGGTATCGGTGCGCACTCAAGGTCACGTGGCACGTGCTAGGGGGCACCCAAAGGATTTTAGATGGTTTCGTGTGACTCATAACCTCTCTGGGTACAAACGAGGCAAGTTTCGTCAAAAACAGGCCCATACAGTCGCAGCCAGGGGCTTGTGTACTCCAAAAAAGAGAAAATCGTCCAGAAATTTTAGAAACCTCTAAAAATCTCCTTAATGGGGGACCTTTATCAAAACAAGTGTAGGGCAGGTAAAGTATGCTAGTGGTAATAGTTGCACCGCAGGTGTTAGTTTTACCCCATCTTTAAAGGCCTGGGTGCTATAGGGGCCACCCACCCGACTGGAGAGGAAAAAATATATTTTAAAGGTTTTGCGCAGTGGAGGACCCCTGGCCAATCTTATACTACCCATTAACCACCCATCCAGTGGCCCCAGGCATTGTGTCCATGGATGCATACACTTTTTGGCCCAAGGGGCCACCGGTGCCCACCGGGGCCTCCTCTAGGGGGCAAAAATGAGATTTTTGGGCTGCAAGGTCAATTTCAAGGTCAAATTGCACTCAATTTAGGATTTTCCCAGATATACCACCCATACCCCCTAGTAGTCGAAGGTACCGACTAACACCTCAAAGAGTTTCAGAAAAATCGTTGGCGCCATTTTTGAGAAAATTTTAATTCTTTAATTTTCCGAAAAATCTCCGTACACTTAACATGTAAAATTTCACGTGCAGATTGCACGTGCTTCGAAGTTTTCCTGGGGTAGTGACCCATATCACGGGGTAGGTCCCCATGGGTACCATATCATATTAAAAAAGGAACAAAATCTATCGAGCCGATTTTCAGCAAATTGGCCATCTTTGTTTCCGTAATGTTAAACCCTATGGAAAAAAGGGGTGTCGATTGCACGTGCATCGGAGTTTTCCTGGGGTAGTGACCTATGCCACAAAGTAGATCACCATCGGGACCCTAACTCTAGAAAAAATCATCAAAATCGTACGAGCCGTTTGGGCTGGTACCAACTATCCCCGATCTCAAGCAAGTTGATGAAAACATGTCCCTGATGAGTTAGCTCAGTTGATTTTCAATGGAAAATCTCAATTCTAAAGAATAGAGCTTTTCAACATTTGCAATCACCTTCGGTACTGGGGACGGGGCATCGCGGGCCGAAGGTGATGTAGAGCTTTTCAGCATTTGCAATCACCTTCGGTTACGTGGGGGCGACGCCTTTAGGGGCATCGCGGGACCGAAGGTGATTGCTCGAGCACCTTTTCGATTCTCCGGAACGGAAGACCCTTGATAGTGAACAGTTTTGCGAGGTCTGCACGTGCACAACTTGCACCTTCCTGTTTTTAGTTCATAAAACCGCCACTGAACAATTTGGCAGAAAATGACAAATTTGAATCTCCGGAACGGAGGACCCTCGATAGAGACTGGCTTTGTCACGTGAGCACGTGCAAAACTTCCACCTTGCTGACTTTAGTTCATAACGTAACCCCTACATACCAAATTTCAGCCGAATCGGCCCACTGGTTGTAGAGATATAGCCCATTGGGGTAATGCGCTACTGCGCATGCGCAGTGCCCCGGTCACTGATTGGCTGTTTAGGAGAGGTGTAGTAGCCGGCTTGTGGCAATGTCCCCGAAAACGGTACCCGTAGTTCTATTTGTTTGGCCGTGAGGTCATGGTAAGTGTTCCATTGCTTTAACACTAATTAATAGGGTATCTTCAAACTGAGGGTGCCCGTGTGTACAAAGGGGCACTGTTTGCACCTATGGCCATCTCACTCAATCAGATGGTGTCAGTAATCGTCGTTTCAGTACGTAAAGGGGCTATCTGTACGAACAGGGACCGTATAATGTCCGATAATTCAGTTTTTGAGGGGTATCGGTGCGCACTCAAGGTCACGTGGCACGTGCTAGGGGGCACCCAAAGGATTTTAGATGGTTTCGTGTGACTCATAACCTCTCTGGGTACAAACGAGGCAAGTTTCGCCGAAAACGTTCCCATACAGTCGCAGCCAGGGGCTTGTGAACTCCAAAAAGGAGAAAATCTCCAGAAATTTTAGAAACCTCTAAAAATCTCCTTAATGGGGGACCTTTATCAAAACAAGTGTAGGGCAGGTAAAGTATGCTAGTGGTAATAGTTGCACCGCAGGTGTTAGTTTTACCCCATCTTTAAAGGCCTGGGTGCTATAGGGGCCACCCACCCGACTGGAGAGGAAAAAATATATTTTAAAGGTTTTGCGCAGTGGAGGACCCCTGGCCAATCTCATACTACCCATTAACCACCCATCCAGTGGCCCCAGGCATTGTGTCCATGGATGCATACACTTTTTGGCCCAAGGGGCCACCGGTGCCCCACCGGGGCCTCCTCTAGGGGGCAAAAATGAGATTTTTGGGCTGCAAGGTCAATTTCAAGGTCAAATTGCACACAATTTAGGATTTTCCCAGATATACCACCCATACCCCTAGTAGTCGAAGGTACCGACTAACACCTCAAAGAGTTTCAGAAAAATCGTTGGCGCCATTTTTGAGAAAATTTTAAATATTTAATTTTCCGAAAAATCTCCGTTGACTTAACACGTAAAATTTCACGTGCAGATTGCACGTGCTTCGAAGTTTTCCTGGGGTAGTGACCCATATCACGGGGTAGGTCCCCATGGGTACCATATCATATTAAAAAAGGAACAAAATCTATCGAGCCGATTTTCAGCAAATTGGCCATCTTTGTTTCCGTAATGTTAAACCCTATGGAAAAAAGGGGTGTCGATTGCACGTGCATCGGAGTTTTCCTGGGGTAGTGACCTATGCCACAAAGTAGATCACCATCGGGACCCTAACTCTAGAAAAAATCATCAAAATCGTACGAGCCGTTTGGGCTGGTACCAACTATCCCCGATCTCAAGCAGTTGATGGAAACATGTCCCTGATGAGTTAGCTCAGTTGATTTTCAATGGAAAATCTCAATTCTAAAGAATAGAGCTTTTCAACATTTGCAATCACCTTCGGTAACGTGGGGGCGACGCCTTTAGGGGCATCGCGGGACCGAAGGTGATTGCTCGAGCACCTATTTGCTTCTCCGGAACGGAAGACCCTTGATAGTGAATGATTTTGTGACGTCTGCACGTGCAAAACTTGCACCTTCCTGTTTTCAGTTCATAAAATCCCCACAGAACAATTCGGCAGAAAATGAATAAATTGGGATCTCCGGAACGGAGGACCCTCGATAGAGACTGGCTTTGTCACGTGAGCACGTGCAAAACTTCCACCTTGCTGACTTAGGTTCATAACACATACCCAATATACCAAATTTCAGCCGAATCGGCCCACTGGTTGCAGAGATAGAGCCCATTAGGGGTACTGTGCTACTGCGCATGCGCAGTGCCCCGGTCACTGATTGGCTGTTTCAGAGAGGTGTAGTAGCAGGCTTGTGGCAATATCCCCGAAAACGGTACCCGTAGCTCTATTTGTTTGTCAGTGGAAGCCTCATAAGTGTTCCATTGCTTTAACACTAGTCCATAGGGTATCTTCAAACTGGAGGTGCCCGTGTGTACAGAGGGGCACTTTTTGCACCTATGGCCATCTCACTCAATCAGATGGTGTCAGTAATCGTCGTTTCAGTACGTAAAGGGGCTATCTGTACGAACAGGGACCGTATAATGTCCGATAATTCAGTTTTGGAGGGGTATCGGTGCGCACTCAAGGTCACGTGGCACGCGCTAGGGGGCACCCAAAGGATTTTAGATGGTTTCGTGTGACTCATAACCTCTCTGGGTACAAACGAGGCAAGTTTCGTCAAAAACAGGCCCATACAGTCGCAGCCAGGGGCTTGTGTATTCCAAAAAGGAGAAAATCTCCAGAAATTTTAGAAACCTCTAAAAATCTCCTTAATGGGGGACCTTTATCAAAACAAGTGTAGGGCAGGTAAAGTATGCTAGTGGTAATAGTTGCACCGCAGGTGTTAGTTTTACCCCAT
This sequence comes from Lepas anatifera, assembly GCA_034440635.1. Taxonomy (NCBI): domain Eukaryota; kingdom Metazoa; phylum Arthropoda; class Thecostraca; family Lepadidae; genus Lepas; species Lepas anatifera. The sequence goes on along the minus strand of JAOTON010000698.1, from coordinate 1,244,208 downwards.
CTTTAAAGGCCTGGGTGCTATAGGGGCCACCCACCCGACTGGAGAGGAAAAATATATTTTAAAGGTTTTGCGCAGTGGAGGACCCCTGGCCAATCTTATACTACCCATTAACCACCCATCCAGTGGCCCCAGGCATTGTGTCCATGGATGCATACACTTTTTGGCCCAAGGGGCCACCGGTGCCCCCACCGGGGCCTCCTCTAGGGGGCAAAAATGAGATTTTTGGGCTGCAAGGTCAATTTCAAGGTCAAATTGCACTCAACTAAGGATTTTCCCAGATATACCACCCATACCCCCCAGTAGTCGAAGGTACCGACTAACACCTCAAACAGTTTCAGAAAAATCGTTGGCGCCATTTTTGAGAAAATTTTAATTCTTTAATTTTCCGAAAAATCTCCGTACACTTAACATGTAAAATTTCACGTGCAGATTGCACGTGCTTCGAAGTTTTCCTGGGGTAGTGACCCATATCACGGGGTAGGTCCCCATGGGTACCATATCATATTAAAAAAGGAACAAAATCTATCGAGCCGATTTTCAGCAAATTGGCCATCTTTGTTTCCGTAATGTTAAACCCTATGGAAAAAGGGGTGTCGATTGCACGTGCATCGGAGTTTTCCTGGGGTAGTGACCTATGCCACAAAGTAGATCACCATCGGGACCCTAACTCTAGAAAAAATCATCAAAATCGTACGAGCCGTTTGGGCTGGTACCAACTATCCCCGATCTCCAACAAGTAGTGAAAACATCTCCCTGATGAGTTAGCTCAGTTGATTTTCAATGGAAAATCTCAATTCTAAAGAATAGAGATTTTCAGCATTTGCAATCACCTTCGGTTACGTGGGGGCGACGCCTTTAGGGGCATCGCGGGACCGAAGGTGATTGCTCGAGCACCTATTCGCTTCTCCGGAACGGAAGACCCTTAATAGTGAATAGTTGTCTGAGGTCTGCCCGTGCAAAACTTGCGCCTTCCTGTTTTCAGTTCATAAAACCGCCACAGAACAATTCGGCAGAAAATGACAAATTTGAATCTCCGGAACGGAGGACCCTCGATAAAGACTGGCTTTGTCACGTGAGCACGTGCAAAACTTCCACCTTGCTGACTTTAGTTCATAACATAACCCCTACATACCAAATTTCAGCCGAATCGGCCCACTGGTTGGAAAGATATAGCCCATTGGGGTTATGCGCTACTGCGCATGCGCAGTGCCCCGGTAACTGATTGGCTGTTTCAGAGAGGTGTAGTAGCAGGCTTGTGGCACTGTTCCCGAAAACGGTAGCCGTAGCTCTATTTGTTTGGCCCTGCAAGTATCATAAGTGTTCCATTGCTTTAACACTAATGCTTAGGGTATCTTCACACTGGGGGTGCCCTTGTTTATAGCAAAGGGCCGTTTGCACCTATAATCCTATCACTTCATCAGATGTGACCCCAATACCACAAACGGTACCCGTAGCTATATTTGTTTGTCAGTGGAAGCCTCATAAGTATTCCGTTGCTTTAACACTAATCCATAGGGTATCTTCAAACTGGGGGTGCCCGTGTGTACAGAGGGTCACTTTTTGCACCTATAACCGTCTCACTCCATCAGATGGTGTCAGTCAACGTTATTTCAGTACGTAAAACGGCTATCTGTACGAACAGAGACCGTATACCCTCCCAAAATTCAGTTTTGGGGGGGTGCCCGTCTGCATTCAAGGTCACGTGGCACGCGCTAGGGGGGACCCAAATGATTTCCGATGGTTTCATATGACTCATAACCTCTCTGGGTACAAACAAGGCAAGTTTCGTTAAAAACAGGCCCATACAGTCGCAGCCAGGGGCTTGTGTATTCCAAAAAGGAGAAAATCTCCAGAAATTTTAGAAACCTCTAAAAATCTCCTTAATGGGGGACCTTTATCAAAACAAGTGTAGGGCAGGTAAAGTATGTTAGTGGTCATAGTTGCACCGCAGGTGTTAGTTTTACCCCATCTTTAAAGGCCTGGGTGCTATAGGGGCCACCCACCCGACTGGAGAGGAAAAAATATATTTTAAAGGTTTTGCGCAGTGGAGGACCCCTGGCCAATCTCATACTACCCATTAACCACCCATCCAGTGGCCCCAGGTATTGTGTCCACGCATGCATACACTTTTTGGCCCAAGGTGCCACCGGTGCCCCACTGGGGCCTCCTCTAGGGGGCAAAAATGAGATTTTTGGGCTGCAAGGTCAATTTCAAGGTCAAATTGCACACAATTTAGGATTTTCCCAGATATACCACCCATACCCCTAGTAGTCGAAGGTACCGACTAACACCTCAAAGAGTTTCAGAAAAATCGTTGGCGCCATTTTTGAGAAAATTTTAATTCTTTAATTTTCCGAAAAATCTCCGTAGACTTAACACGTAAAATTTCACGTGCAGATTGCACGTGCTTCGAAGTTTTCCTGGGGTAGTGACCCATATCACGGGGTAGGTCCCCATGGGTACCATATCATATTAAAAAAGGAACAAAATCTATCGAGCCGATTTTCAGCAAATTGGCCATCTTTGTTTCCGTAATGTTAAACCCTATGGAAAAAAGGGGTGTCGATTGCACGTGCATCGGAGTTTTCCTGGGGTAGTGACCTATGCCACAAAGTAGATCACCATCGGGACCCTAACTCTAGAAAAAATCATCAAAATCGTACGAGCCGTTTGGGCTGGTACCAACTATCCCCGATCTCATGCAGTTGATGGAAACATGTCCCTGATGAGTTAGCTCAGTTGATTTTCAATGGAAAATCTCAATTCTAAAGAATAGAGCTTTTCGGCATTTGCAATCACCTTCGGTACTCAACGATTGTTGCGACAGGAAGGTCTAGCAAAAGATACGTGGGGGCGACGCCTTTAGGGGCATCGCGGGACCGAAGGTGATTGCTGAGAGCACCTCATCCCTTCTCCGGAACGGGAGACCCTTAAAAGTAAATAGTTTTGTGACATCTGCACGTGCAAAACGTGCACCTTCCTGTGTTTAGTTCAAATAATCCGCACTAAAGACAATTTAGGCGGACACCATGGACACCACAGTGGAGGACACCATGTGTCACCACACATGGTGGTCATGTGTGCGGTCAGCTGCGTTCTATTCCTCAAACCCTTGTCCTGGGGGGCGCCGGCTCCTACTCAAGGTCACGTGGCGCGTGCTAGGGGTAAGTTAGGGGCAAACATATTGCATCAGCGGATTGCCATCGGCCATGGTTACCTAATGATCGAGTTTGGACCGAACCCTTCCAATAGGCTCAAAACTAGAGAGCTCTGACTTTAAAATTGTTTAAAATCATTAAATTTTGTAAATTCCTCCAAAAATCTCCTTAATAGGTGGTCCTCATCAAAACATTTATGGTATAGGTACAGTACACTAGTGGTACTGGTTGAACAACAGGTATAAGATTCCCCACATCGGGAAGGGTCTGGGCGCTGTAGGCCTGCCCCACCCCATTACTTAGTAGCCCTTAAACACTAGTCCTTGGGGGTACCGGCCCCTACTCAGGACCACGTGGCGCGGGCTAAGGGCAAGTTAGGGGAAAATTGTGCCAATTTCGGATAGGAAATCGTTCTAGTTATCATATCAAGGTGTTTCGACATAAACATTCCCATAGGATCGAAACCAGACACCTTTGAATTTGAAATTTTGCCAATTTTCTTTGAAATTGTAAAAATCTAAAAAAACTAATTCCTTCAAAAATCTCCTTGATGAGGGACCCCAATCAAAAAGTTTGGGGTGCAGGTTCACTATATTAGTGGTAATGGTTGATCAGCAGGTAAAAGATTCCCAATATCTGCAAGGGTCTGGGCGCTGTAGCCTTGCCCCACCCAATTAATGTGCAAAAAATGCGTTTTAGGCGTTTTGCACAATGGAGGACCCCTAGATGAGCGCAAGATTCAAAATAACACCCCATCTATTGGACCCCAGCCTTGTCATCACGCGTGCGTACTTTTGTAGCCCAAAAGTTACTGGGGGGTATTTTCGTGGCCCCCTCAACAGGCCCCTGTCGAGATGTTTGGACAAAAGGTCATTTTCAAGGTCAAATATGCACGTGACGTAGGATTTTCCCGGATATAACACCGATACCTAAAAGTGTCTAACGACACGTTCTAGCCATATAAAAGTTTAAAGAAAATCGTTGGTCCACGATTGGAGAAATTTGATATTGTCCATTTTTCGAGAAAACCGCTAAAAAATCGGTTTTGGAGAATCTCCTCAATGGAGGATCCATGACTGATGCCAGGATTCCAACAAACCACCTATATATTGACCCCAAGCCTTGTCAGCACGCATGCACACGTTTGGAGTACCAAACTGCCACCGGGGCCTCTGCAGTGACCCTGTAAGGGGGCAAAGTCGAGATTTTCAAAGTGTAAGGTAATTTTCAAGGTCAAACGGCACGTGCATTCGAGTTTTCCCAGATACACCACCTATACCGGCTAGTAGCCAAAGGTTCCAACTAACCCCTTAGTGAGTCTGGTCAAAATCGTACGAGCCGATTTTGAGAAAATTTGCTTTGAATATTTTTTCAAAAAATCCCCATTGACTTTGCACGTGAAAGTTCACGTGCAAATTGCACGCGCTTCGGAATTTTCCTGGGGTGGTGACCCATACCATCAGGTAGGCCACCTCGGGAGACGAACTCTAGAAAAAATTACCAAAATCGTACGAGCCGTTTGAGCAGCTATCAAGTAGCAAAAGATACATAGCAGAATGAAGATTTCTATGTTTTCGGCTTCCTTTGTTTTGAATCTCAGGAGCAAAATACACCCCGCGTGCGAATGAAATGTTTATTCAGTATGCATGTTTACATAAAAGAACAGAAGACGTTGGAGGTTAAGTTTAGTTTAGTGGATAAAGAGCAACCCAAAAATGCATTCATATCTCCACCTCTGTGTCCCTAGAGTTAAAAATGAGCACCCATATCCGCATATGAACCTCTTATAAAACAACGAAATTGATGAGATATGCTGGAAACCTAGTAATTGAAGCATTTAAACAGAAATTGTCCCGAAACATTTTGTTCGTTTATCTGTACTCACGACCATGCCTATAGTCTATATACACCTTAGGTCATCCCACTGGTCATCTCTTACCAGGTGCCTTAATAATACCAATTATGTAAGCATCGGAAGTGTTTTCATCTCAAAAGTTAACCAACTAGCGTAAAATGACTGAGCAGAAAAGTCGTGAATCAGAAGCAAGTCGACGCAGATTTCGAAATGTAAGATATCAACGTTTTGGCAATATTTTATCTGATTTTCAAAGTAGTGAATATAAAGGAGTGTTTGATAGAAAAATGAAAGAATCAAAGAAACGCATGTGTATATTTGTTCTAGAAAACCGCAATAAAAAGTGCCATAACAGAATTGTGCAAATATTGGAGGACGCCTCAGAGCGGGAACTGCCATAAGAACAGCCCCAGTCTGCCAGCGCCTCCTGGATGGTCGGGTTGTCCCGCCCGAAGATGTCCCGGCGCAGGAAAGTGCGCACAGGACATTGGGGTAGAAGGTGTTAAAGGGTTTCGTCCTCCCCATCGTTGCACTCCTGGCATGTGGTCGCTGAGTCTAGGTCACCGACCTAGGTGTCGCCACCATCGGCAGTGACCGGGTACGCCACAGATGGCGTACGTGTCGGGAACGCTCCACAGGTGGCGCTACTAGCGTGTACGGTCTGTACTTTTGCCAGACGCGGAGCAGCGGGGCATGTGCGAGTAGCCGACTTCTCACAGACAGGTGCGAGGTGTAGGAAATAGCCCGGAATACTTTAACAATGGTTTTGGCCACGTTTTAGTTGTTTGTTGTGCTGGGATTGATGTCGTGTTTTTATGTTTTTTAGTACCACCAGCAATGGTCAGCACGATAGACTGGGAATCCAAAGACTGGGGCTCGATTTCAGTCTTAAGTTCTTACTTAAGTTTATTATAGGGTCTAAGTTCAATCGATGATTGATTCTAATGCTGGAAAACATAGCCTGGTGATATCCGGTTTACCGTCGCTGGAAACCAACAATCATGAGTAAATAGTCGTGAATATCTACCATGTTTTCATACACGTTTCAGTGTTCTGTTATTATGAAAAGCGCTTTGTAAGCCGGTCCTCTTTCGCCTCTTCCGTTCAAACCCTGATAGAGTATGTCCAATGGTACCGAAGTACAGAGTATAAATTAAATGTCCATCTTTGTACTTGTGTTTGTCCGAAATATTCAGCGATTCTATACAACTACGAAAATGACCCTCCAAATACCTGCTAGCTCAACCACTTATTTGCTTTTTTCTCTTATCACTCACTTTTCCAGTGCAGATTGCTCAATTTTGTGCACAGCAGTGTCCAAATTCCGGTGATATAACAAAAATGCTTACAGTGCCGGTTGACTTTGCAGAGTGATTATGCTAATAACTATCATGCACAAAACGGATAAAACGTACATATGCTAACTAAAAATTCCCACGCATTGTGCAAAGGTAGTGGTCAGTGCTTAATGTTTCTTAGATTATCTATCCCCAAAAACACGTGATAAGACGAAGTGCGTAGTATTGTGCTTTTATAATTTCGTGTCGGGTTATGACAGAGGACTAAATCAAAGTATTGGCTCGAACATGCCCATGGACTTGTTCACTCCGAAAAAAACCCTGAACGTATTCTGATAAACAGGTCGGATCCCCTCCCAAAAATTTGCTCTATCTTAACCATGTACATACAATCTTTCATTCAGGGTACAGAGTCATCATTCAGAGTACAATGACGTCATGTGTAGACTTGGTACCTATCTACCTATCGTATCGGAGAGTGTCGGGCTGCTTTGAGACGCCTACACGCCCTATGTAGGGGAGAAGGCATTAGGATTTTCCCACTGGGATTTACATATAACCAAGCCCGTTTTTTTAATTCCGTTTAGGTTCACAAAAAAATAATCAGGCCACACACTGTGTTGGCATTGTCGAGACGGGCACCAATTAAAGCTTTGAAAAATGTATTTAATGCAGATCTCGAGAAACCACCCAAGTATGAAATAGTCATACTTACACCACCACTATTGCATACACCACCTCTACTGCTATTACATTCAGTCTTGGCTATTGCTCTTTCTATGCATTGGAACGATAAGCCATTTCGTGAAAAATCGGACACGGTGATAAAGGCCAATCTACACAAACAGCTCTTCAGATGGTAGTATGGAGGGCATATAAGGCCTGGTCAGTTGGAAGTATTCGATGGGAGGCAGCAACACTTCTGGAATAATCGTTAAGAGAAAATGGGGGGGAATTCATCCAAACCCTGGTTACGAGCTGCCATGTTGGGACATCATAATGGCATCCCTTCACCAATCTTCACTGAAAAAAACTTGAGCAACTTTGAATGCGCTTCCTAAAATATAATATTCACTTATTGGGCAAGAATATTTCACCTATGCTCCATTTGGTTTGAGAACATTAATCTAAGATTATCTAAGCCTGGCTATTAGGATATTTTGTTCACCTTAGAAAATGCCTTGCAAGTTCAAAAAACGAATTCACATCGTCTAAATAATCTTTTCCAGGTGTTTTCAAAAGACAAATTGGACATCTTATAGCAATGAGCTATCTAAAAACCCGCTCTAGAATGGATCTGGTACTAATGCGCACTGGAGGGGGACCTGGTGGGCCCCCCTGAGATTTCAGAAACAAGAGATTTTGAAAAACGCTGGTAGAGGGCTGGTGGGGCTATGGTAATCTACATCTTAGTCAATTATCACTAATCTAGGTCAGTATCTATATCCTGGCTAACTTGTATTTAGTAAGGTCAATATCTTCAAGGTCAAACAGGGTCATACAGATCCAATTGTAGCCGTACAGGGGACCTATTTGGAAATTCCGTAATTATGTGGGAAAAGGTCAGGAATATGGTAAAGGTGGCATAGGACAAAAGGGGTAGGACCCCATTGACCCACGGCGTCCCCCCTAAAATAGTCGCACCCCCTGAAATGTCGCTTCCCACCCCCCCCCCAGGCTGCGCAAATCGGCGCCCACCGGTAGGATTTGGCGCCCAGCTGATAGGTTTTGTCTTCTTAAAGTGGTGCCCCCTGGTCCAGATGGCGCCCCTCGGGAAGGTCCCTCCCACCGATTGGCAATCCTGGATCTGCCTATAAAAGGTAGACGAGGATAATAGAGGGGAAGTCGCAAGGAATATTTTCTAAAATATTGCGGCCAAGGTCTATGACGGAACAATGTGGCCTACTCATTACAATGTACACTATAACTAGCACTATGGCAACTGCTGGGCAGAGATGAAGATTGACCTTTACTCATGAGCTTTGACCTTGACCTTTGACCTAGATATTTACGCTTAGCTACCAACTATGACCTCATAGCATAATATACGTCAGACTGGGTAAGGCCATTTGACCGGAAGCACTGGGTAAGTGTTCTTGAAAGCACTGATATAGCCCTGAACTGTGACTTTTGACCTTGCCATTGGTCTTTATTTGAAGTGACCTTGACATATCATCTCGTTTATATAGCTTTATAACGTCACCACTTGGTCTCCAATAAACTGGTTTGACTGCACGGTTGTGGTGATCGCAAAGTGCAGGCTAACTTTGAAAGCCGATAAATAAACAATTTGCGACTGATTTTCAAAATTCTTTCAGCGATCGACGCGCCTTTAAATTACTCCAAATGTGGTCGAGCCTCTCTTGCAAAATACCACGTAACTATGCCTATGCCGGAAATCCACGTACATACATACGGGTTTACGGCCACTTTGGAAAATAGGTGGGTGGGACCTTCGAAGCGTCCTTCCCTTCAGTGCACGTGTTAAGGGAACGTAACCGTTTCAGGCGTGGATCATTGGCAAGTGTTGTCTGTGGTTTTTCGGTTTTAATGAACATGTGACGTTAGAATTTGAAACATAAGGTACATATTAATGGGGAAAATTAATACTGGCAAGAAAGAAATTGTGAATTACTGATTGAAATTGATATGTAATAGAAATAAATATTTTTATGTCATTTTCGCAGCTTAAACCGATAAAGATTACTTAAGTCGGCACCAACGATAGTTTTACAAATTTGTTGCGGTCAATTATCGATAATAGAAATCAGAGTATTGAAGTCACCTTTTTGGGCAATCGAAGACGATAGTTTTTCTTAAAATTCTCATAAACTCTCATCGGGTGTCATGTGCTACACATGATGAAAACACCTATCATAGGTGAAGCAGACATGTTCAAACGAGTGCTGTATGCGCACACGCATAGTACACGGGTTCTCCTTTCTTTACCCTCAAGCAATCGGCGCGAGGGGAGTGCTAATTTGCGTGATTCTCTTCTGTATCCAAAAACGTTCACAATTTGAAAAGGTGATGTTCAGTATGTATCTAAAGCAATTTAACTTTATACGAATTATTGAAACCTGCATTGACATTTACGTGGATGCCTTGCTGGGCGGCTTGAGGTGCCACGCCGATTCCGAGGCAGGATTTGGTGACTTTTTCAGGACAAGTACCTTCTGATTACAGCCCTAGCTAATCCAGGATTCAGGATGCTCATCGTGCCACTCCCCTCCATAGCCTTGCTCTCTTCATATCCATCACGACGGCACTTAACACGCGCATTGACGAGGGTCTAAGCCACCTTCGGATTGACGAGGGGGGCGGGTACCCGCCCCCCTAAGATCTCGAGAACCACGGTAGGTAGAAAAAAACGGTAAACGGCGTTGGGTAGCCCATCCGCTTCTCCATCGAAAATATTTCAATCATTTTTTGTCAGGTCACATTTAAGGTCACCAGAGGTCAAAAACATGCCGTCACATGCCGTCATAGGGATAACATGTAAATCAAGTTTTTCGGCCATTACATCTGAACAAGTAAAGATAGAGCAAAACGACTTGAACTCTATGAATCCTCGCAGCAAGCCGAATCGAATGATATATGATTTGACCTTGCTAGGTCAAATCAAGGATTTGACCTGACCTGAGGTCAGGTCAAGGTCAATTATATAAAATACATACCATTAGAACCGCAAAGCCAAGGCGAGTCTAATGAAGCTAAAATAAACGCTCTATCACCATCTGTTATTGAGTTATTCAGTAAAAACTATATTTCCCATGTATTACTAATGGAGAGGTCATGCTTCGTACCTGACCTTAGGTCATCGATATCAAAAATACCGGAACATATTTTAGAGAACTCGGTAAGCCCATTATGTGATATGAGTTTCAATTGGATAAGTTCACCCTGCTCCGACTTATGCTATCTTAAACATTTTTTGAGGTCGGGTCACTTGACCTGTACTGGTGACCTGACCTGAGATGACCTCTCCTTAAAATTTTCACATAAGTTGCAAAAATGATGAGGGAAAAGGTATACCAAGTACGGCGGCGCTGCGCGCCGCCGTTTTTGTGCTGTCTCCGAAAAACGCGAGGGGGCGGGTACCCGCCCCCCGTCAATGCGCGTGTTAAAAAGCCACCGTACTTGTGTGGAAATTTTTAAAACAACTAGAAGTATTAAAGGAAAGGTTGGATAAAAACAAGGTCTCCGGGGACGGGGATGATGACCCAAACAAGAACAGACCGGAGGAGATCTTTGGTTTGGTAGAAAATTTGCCCACTGAGCCAATTTCTACACCCTCACCGTCCACGTCGGCGTGGCCGAGGAATTTGACGCGTGGTTGTCCGGTGGAATGTCCAAGGAGGCCGTAGACAAGAAGCTCTTCCTGGCGCCCACAAGTCAGGCGCGTTTAGCCTTGTTTAAGTGATATACGATAAAACCATTCTCAGTTCGGTCTCGGTGAACAAGGTGTGCTCAATGGGCTGAGATAGCCTGAAGACCAAGATCAGCACCTTTAAATTCATAATCCTTTGGTTTTCTTGCTGCTAAAGGGTAGATTTTACCTGTTCCACCTCACGAGAACAGAAGGAGAGGTACTTGCATTAGAAGGAACCGAGTGAGGAGAACCAAAAGGAGTTTATCGGTGTGTTGGCTGGATTTGTTTCCAGCGGATCCTATCCCGGCACGTCATACCAGTCACAACAGTTGTGAACAGCTGCTGAGACTGCGTGACGAGGAATGTGGCGATTTGAAATAATTCAGCAGCGGGCCGGGAGCCAGTTCCAGTCACTCCACTGGAATTTCCCTCAATGACTCATTGCTCTAGCAGCATACTAATTTAACAGGCACCCCGCTGGGGTCCCTGGCATGACGCGCCCCGCTGGGGGGGCGTTTTTCGCCCCTCCCCCTCCTCCGTATCTCGTTCCCCACGAAAGTTAAAGGAAAATTACGGCCGGCGTTTGAAAGCTCTTGACAAGACGAAGATATTTTATAAAGATAATTTTTATGTCAGGTCAATATTGAGGTCAGCAAAGGTCAAAGAATGTTCCATAGGCTTACAACAGAGCAGTGTACGTTTCTCTCTTTAGATATGCCCCCAGGGGAGCTAGAGCAAATTGTTATGCATCATTGGATTCCTTTCATCGCGGCAAATCGAATGATGTATAACATGACCTTGCTAAGTCAAATAGTGAAAATGACGTGACCTCGAGCTAGGTCAGGGTCACAGAGTGACCTGGTATGGCCATGTTGCATATCAATCGACTCCCCGTGACAATATAAGCACAATGCAAGCAAAATGGGAGCTTTATCTCAAGTTATTGGCAAAACAATCACTCTATGCTTCCGTGACCTGATGTGACCTTTTAGAGGTCAGATGTTCAAAAACTCAACTTTATGGTCAAGATCGTGGTAAGAATAGACGGTTTAAGGATTTTTAGCTTTATCTATCCAGTATTTACTGAAAACGAGCCCACTCTATTTTTCACCGTAGACTTATAACGGGGTGACCAAAAAATTGAGCCCACCTTAGGTCAACAATATAAAATTCTGAGATAGCAGATTTTTAGACCCTAATGACCTTATCATATTGTAGAAGTTTCAAACTGATCAGTTCGCTGATGTTCCCTGGGCGCCGCTTCAAATTTGTGATTTTAGGTTTTGAGGGCGGGTCACTTGACCTTGAATAGCTCCTTGACATAACATGACCTTAACTCAAAAATTTGGTCAGATGTGTAAAATTGATTAGGAATAAGATACTTTAAGTTTCGTTGTTCTGCGTCCTTCGTTTTTGAGCTATCTGGGAAAAACCAGGAGGGGGGGCGAATTTCGCCCCACCCCACCGGGATGCGTGTTAATGCGTGTGACAAATTCACTGATAACAACATTCTCAGGCATATTGAATTGTAAAACCACGCTTCACATGATATTTTCATTTATTTTTTTAAAGAGCAGCAGGTATGTACATACATGCATATACAGTCCGATTTTAAGAGCGCACCGTCCACTTTTCTCTGTCCCGTTATTGTTGAGGTCAGTGTATATCTATTTTCCTCAAAGAATGCCCACTGTTAAATCCATTCCCTGAGCGGGAGGGGGCCGTGGGGGAGGTGTCACCCCCTCCCCTTTAAGGGAGGGGACCGCCGCAAGGAGTGGACTGCCCGGCTGCCCCAGAGCCCTCTTTCCTGTACCCTGCGGAGCTGCCGGATCTGATTGGTTGGAGTCTATTGGCGTGCGGTGGAAATTAGCATCACTAATTCCGAATAGAAGGTTCTCGTGACAGTGAGCTCAATATCGAAGAAATCCGCGGTTTATGATTAGGTAAAACATGTTATAGATTATAGGAAAATGAATCGTGTTGTTATTACGATAAATGGTGAATGCCAATTTATTGTAGGTTTTCAAATTAAGTACTGGTTGCCTAGGTAGCGTCACCTTAGAAATGGTGTTTTGTTTGTCTGCACGCGAGGTGGCATTGTTGACGGTCGAGATAGCCGGATTGAAGAAGGAGGCCGTGGCCCAGAATTCTTTATTTATTAATATCGTCCCTACAATGTACAGAGGTGTAATTTTTATCTCTTTGGTGGTGCCCGAGCACCCCCAATCCTAATTAGAGCACCCCCAATCATGTGCTGAGCACCCCCAATACATGTGCCGCCCCTGGCTTATCACCGCTACCCTGAAGAGTATCACCCTATCTCATCACTGCCACCCTGATTCGTGCCGCCCCGCACAAGTTTTTCCCGTCCCGGGTTCATTACTTCCACTCTGATTGGTTCCACCTCCAGCTAATTAATGCCTCCTGACTTATCATTTCCTCTGATTTATGACGCCGCATCACTGTTGCCCCCGCCTGATCACTGTCGCCAGCAATTAATCACTGCCGCCCCCCTCCGGATGGTTACTGACGCGTTTTGTTCATCACTGATCAGCTGGCTGATCATTGCCGCCCCCTGACTGATAAATGCCGCCCCTTGACTGCTAACAGCCGCCCCTGGCTTACTACTGCCGCCCCCTGGCTGATTATTGCCGCCCATTGGCTGCTTACTGCCGCCCCTGGCTGACCGCTACCGCCCCCTGGCTGATCATTGCCGCCCCCTGACTGAAAAATGTCGGCTCTTGGCTGATAACTGCCGCCCCCTGGCAGATCACTACCGCCCCCCGCCTCATAACTTCCGTCCTTGGCTGATCACTGCCGCCCCCTGGCTGATCACTGCCGCCCCCTGGCTGATCAATGCCGCCCCCTGGCAGACCACTGCCGTCCACTGACTGACAACTGCCGCCCCTGGCTGATCACTACCGCCCCCTGGCTGATCACTGGCGCCCCTGACTGATAACTGCCGCCCCTTGGCTGATCATTGCCACCCCCTGACTGATTACTGCCGCCCCTGACTGATCATTGCTGCCCTGGCGGATAACTTCCGCCCCCTGGGCCGACCATTGCCGCCTTCTGACTGAAAACTGCCGGCTCTTGGCTGGTAACTGCCGCCCCTGGCTGATCACTGCCGCCCCTTGACTGAAAACTGCCGCCCCTTGGATGCTAACTGCCGCCTCTGGCTGACTACTGCACCCCCTTGCTGATTATTGCCGCCCATTGGCTGCTAACTGCCGCCCCTGGCTGGCCGCTACCGCCTCCTGGCCGATCATTTCCGCCCCCTGACTGAAAACTGTCGGCTCTTGGCAGATAACTGCCACCCCCTGGCAGATCACTACTGCCCCCAGGCAGATAACTTCCGTCCTTGGCTGATCACTGCCGCCCCTGGCTGATCACTGCCGCCCCCTGGCTGATCATTGCCGCCCCCTGACTGATAACTGCCGGCCCTTGGCTGATAACCGCCGCCCCTGGCTGATCACTGCCGCCCTTGACTGATAACTGCCGCCCCTGGTTCATCACTGCCGTCTCCCGGGGCAGTGAGCATCCCGGGGATATCTGGGCGGTGAACGTTCTGGGGGAGCATCCTTCTGTGGATATCACTAACATCATGTTATATCTGAGGAGCGTTAGTCCTAATGTCTTATATTCATCCTAGAGTCTTTCAGGTTTTACATACCGTCAAGTTTCATGTTACCTATAGTCCCTGACTTTAGTATACCGTGTGAAATTGTCAGTGTCATTTTTCAGTATTTGTATTTCATTTCATCTTTTATGTGTTTTATATAATCTTATGATACAACTTTCACAACCTGACCTGTTTTACCACCTGACTTGTTAAAATTCGTGCGGAAATCTTCTATTAGCGTATTTTGTTAGTGTTATGGGCGCCGTATGACCCCAGATGTCGGCGCGCTCTAAAACCTCAAATATGATGATGGATCATCTCACGGCTGATCACTGCCGCCCCTGGTTTGTCACTGCCGCCCTAATTCATACTGTCTCTGGCTCATTGCTATTCCTGGCATATTTTGACCCAAATGTGCGCCGCTCCGACTCATCGCTGCCGCCACTGGTTCATCACTGCCGCCCCCTGGCTGATCACTGTCTCCCTGGTTCATAACTGTCGCCTAGATTAATCATTGCTGCCTTGATTCACGCCGCCCCTGGCTGATCAATGTTGTCCCTGTTTTTTATTAACCAATATATGAGCGGCCTCTAGTTAGATACTTCCTCCCTCGAATCTTCACTGCCGCCCCGGGCTGATCACTGCCGTCCCTGGTTTATCACTGCCGAGGAGACCAGTCCGGCCATGGCCCCCAAAACTGGTCAAACTTAGGCCCTGCTGTCCGCACAGTTTCCGCACAGTTTTTTCACAGAAAACACCCTTCCAGAAAGCAAACAGCAGCCCACAATCGTATAATTGTTATCTGTTTGTCTATTGGAGGAATTCTCCGAGCCGAGTAAATGGTAGACTGCTGCTGCCGTGCTTTTACTCTTTTAGTAGCAGCCAGGGCTGACTTTATCTATTTGGGGCGTCCGAGCACTCCTAATCACAATGCGAGCACCCCCAATACATGTGTCGCCCCTCGGCTCAGCATTTCTGCCCTAATTCATGCCGCCTCCTTCTTACCACTGTGATCATGTCGCCCCCGGTTCATCACTACCACCCTGGTTTATGCCGCCATGGTTCGTCACTGACGCCTCCCACCTATCACTGCCACCCTGATTCTTGCCAACCCTGACTTATTACTCCTGCTCTGATTCAAACAGCACCCCGCTCATATCTGCTGCCAGTGGCTCACCAGTGCTATCCCCAGCTTATCACTGCCACCCTGTTTCATGCTGCCCCCAGCTCATCACTATCGCCTCGGCTAATGAATGTCATCCCTGACTTATCACTTCCGCTCTAATTCGTGCCGCCCTGGGTTCATGACTGCCGCCCCTAGCTCGGGGACGTTGGATTCCATTTTCGGGCGGATGTACAAGATTTCGGGAGGGGGCGCCTTCCTTTTCAGGGGAAGGGGGCGCCTCCATCCCCAGGGGGCACTTTTGGCTCCCTAGGGGCGCCCACTCGGGGGGGGCGACATCATTTCTCTGCATTGAGTGGATAAATTGGGTCTATTTGCTCTCCATGGATGGCTTTGATGAAAGGGGGCACCATTCATATTTGAAAATGTTTTTATTTTGCCAAGAGGGCCCTTCCTCTTCAGGTAGGCAGTGTTTCGGTCTGATGTTTTCTTGGCCGTCCGGGAGCGCCACCCAAATCCGGGGGCGCTTCCCCGGACGAAGCCAAAACCGGGAGTGCAAAAATATACTTTTGCACGCCCTCATTTTTTCAGGGTGTGCAATTGCACACCTTGCCCCCCTCCAAGTCCGCCGTCCCTGTCCCAGCTTATCTCTTCCGCCCTGATTTGTGCCACCCGTAGTTTATAATTACTATCAATAATATAACTATGGTAACTTCGATGTCTTTCGGCTAAAAATACCCCTAATTACAATGAATTCCAGTATTCGACCACGGTGCTACATTCCCTTTAAAGGGAATGTGGCACCTTGGTTGAATCCTGAAATTTAGTGTAATTAGAAGAACCTTTAGCCGAAAACCATGGAAGGGTCCATTATTTCTCTGAAAAAATGTACAATAAGCTCAATGTTTTGATTTTTTCAATGCTCCCCTAGGAAACGAAATAAACGCCTGCGGATGATTATTTAGTGATGATGTAACAATGATGATGATGACCTGAACTGATGATGAGATTCAAGACAAATGATACAGAGAGTACCGGGATTTGCGGCATGCTATACAACTTAGCTATCTCAGTTAAAATCAAGTTATAAAGGTGCCACATTCCCTTTACGTCCTTTGCTTTCATTTCAATCTCCATCCCCTCTGCCATACTGAAGGTAAAATTTAACCCCACAAAACTGATACACTTCAATCGTGGACAGGGGCGCAGCGAGGAGGTCACGTACCCCCTCCCCCTCATCGGTGCCGGAGTGTCCTTTGATCGCTAGGCGATGTACCCCGTTTGGGCTCTGCAACTCGAAATTTATTTCCCTACGCCGTCGAACCTAGATGCCATTAGATCACATTTAGCGATTAAAACTATTGTTTTACAATTTGATACCTTTTTGGTCAGCTAGGGCATTCTGTCGCCTTTCCAAACGCTCCGGAAATTATGGGTACGTAATCCGTGACCACTAATGCCTCATCACTGACCAGCTAATGCCTCATCGTCGCCAATAATCGTACCGGCGGAGCTAGTCTGGTGCCCCTTGAGCTCATCTGGTGCCCACTGAGCTGGCCTTGGCCACTTGAGCTGATCACTTGCCCTCTAAGCTGATCTTGTGCCCGTTGAGTCAATCTGGTGCCCATTGAGCAAATAATTGTGCATCTTGGATCTAGCTATTGCTCTCTGAATTAGTTTGATGCCTCCGAGCTCGCCTTGTGCCCTATTAGCTGTTTTAGTGCCCCTTGAGCTGATCTGAGCCCCTGAGCTGATCACATGCCTCGCAGAGTTAATATACTGTCCCCTGAGCCAATATGGTGCCTCTTGAGCTGATCAGGTGCCCCCTGAGCTGGTTATTGATGTCTCCTAAGATGATCTGGTGCCCCCTGAGCTGGTCTGGTGCACCCTGAGCTGATCTTGTGTTCTCTGAGCTGATCTATGCCCCTGCTTTGGTCTGGGGGCTAGGAGCTGATCTGGGCTCCCGGGCAGATCAATCTGGTTCTCCCTGAGCAGATATGTTTCCCCCTGAGCTAAACTAATGCCCCTTGAGTCGATCTGGTGCCTTCTGAGCCAACCTTTTTCCTCCTGAGTCCATCTCATGCCTTCTGAGCTCGTTTAGTGCCCTCTGAGCTAGTTTGGTGCCCCCTGAGCCAATCTGGTGCCTTTCAAGCTGATCTGGGCCTCCTGAGTTGATTAAGTTATTTCCTCAGCAGCTCTGGCCCCTGAGCTGAGTTGTGCTCACTGAGGCTGATGAAGGCCTCTGAGCTGGTATGGGGTTCCTGGGCTGATTAAATGCCTCCTGACTTGATTTAGTACCTCCAGGTTGATCTGTGCCCCGAGCTGATCGGGGACTACTGAGCTGATCCCTTGAACTCTCTCTGAGCTGATATGGTGCTCCCTGAGCTGATCTAGACCCTGCTCTGGTCTGGGGACTAGGAGCTTATCTGGGCCCCGAGCTGATCGATCTGGTGCCCCCTGAGCAGGTATATTTTCCCTGAGCTAAACTAATGCCCCCTGAGTTGATCTGCTGCTTCATGTGTCATCATTGTGCCTCCTGAGCCCATCTGATGCCCTCTGAGCTAGTCTGGTGCCCCCTGAGCTAATATGGTGCAAGGCCCTATGAGCCTATCTGCAGCCCATTGAGCTAGTCTGATGACCCCCCATCTTTGGGGCCACTGGGCTAGTCTAGTCCTGGGCCGAGCATGAGCTGCTCTGAGGGGCTCTGATCCACACCATAGGGGCCCCCTGAGCTGGTCTTGAATAGACAGAGAATAAGAACACAAGGCTAACTCCCATCGCCTCGGGGGTCACGGGGCTAGTCTAATCCCAGAGGGCACAACTGTAGGAATGAGGGGCAGCTGCTCTGGAGGGCTCTGATCCACACTAGGGGCCCCTGAGCTGGTCTTGAATAGATGGGGAATAAGGACACAGTGCAAGCTCCCCTTGTAAAATGGAGCTAACGAGGAATGAGCCGTCATCGCTAAAAAGGCTTGTGATGCCTAGGCACCCCGGGTTAAATAAATTGCTCAAAATACTGGTGGATTCTGGGTAGGGGTGATAAAAAGACATGTGCCCCTGAGTTCAGAGCATAGTCCCCTGGACCAGGATTTCTACTAATTAATTTAAATTAATGAAGAACTGGTTTTTCACAATTTTCAACCCTGGCACATAATCCCCATCCAAACAACCAGCCTGCTTACTTTTTCTTTACTCCAACTGGGACCGATCCTTGAAAATATGGAACTTTTAAACGCGTTAAAAAGGCATCTTCCAAATTATTCCGGCAAAAAATTGTATTCGTCAAATGTCACCATGCTACACCTCCTCCCACGGTCATTGTGGGAGCCGGGGAACTTAATCCGCGTTCAACCCGGGCTCACTCGTCACGACAAAACCAGTGGGCATAACAAATGAATTTTCTACTCCAATATGTCTTATCTTGCACATAGTGACAGATATCACAGGCTCCGCTGATTTCTCTGATGTCAATTACTTGCATGAGTTGGCTCATTTGTCCTTAAATCTATCCCAAAAAGTCTTGTTCTGGCTATTTTTATGAGATTTCGGTGACACTTTTCTTTTTCTGGTTTTAATTCAGTTTTCCTTCTCCGTCAATGCTTGATTTGCATTTTTCTTGGACAAAGGTACCCAAAAGTTGATATTAACTAAGATATAGTAAGATTTTTAGGTTACGTTAAAAGTGTCCTTTCTCTCCCTGGGTGCCCCTCAAAGGTGGTGCGCTCTCCCATGCCAAAGCTCTGGCTGCGCCCCTGATCGTGGAAATATTTAAAGCTCAGATTTGATTATTTTAAGACGTATATGTAGCTTTGGGATGTCGCCTAAAAAGCAAACACGTTTGGCAAAAGCTGTAGAATACCTGCCCATCATTAAAATAGAATGTTATCTGTGTTATAAAAGGCGCAAAAAGCGATGAGTAACAGATTTGGTGCAATGAAGGGGTGGATTAGTGAAATTAGTCCTATTAAATCATATTATTAAATTATCAGATTATTAAATTATTAAATCAGAATTAGTGAAGTTCAGTGTAAATATTGGGGCTTGGGTAGGTAAAAAGTATCTTGAGCCTATATTTTTAACCCCGTGTCGTTTTTTTATGTTCTTTGCTTTTCGTCTCCAGTTCCCAAAATCCTACCGAAAAGGCATATTGTAACGCAATTTTTCACATTTGCGCGACGTTTTTTTTGCTCTTTGTGCTTTGACTTTGGTTTGCCCCTCCCAAACCACCCGGCTAGATCCACCACTGCCCACTTTATCATGTAATCATCGCGAGCCAACGGTTAAAATATCAGTAAATAATAGTATTGTTTATGGTGGGTCCAGAGCCAGAGGTCCAGCGGCGGACTTGGACCAGCCAGAGAGGAGCCAGACGCGTTGATGGAGCCGCCGCCTCAGTAAATCGGAGGACGCCATTTGTCGGTAAATTGTAGTCATACTATCCATTGCATAGATAGAATCCGTAGTTTTGTATAGGTCATAGATATGTTGTAGGTAGGGCGAACTTTAGTGGAGGGTTTCTAGGGATGGTACGTGATGCATTGGTGTGTACGGCGGCCAAAGGCGTAGAAGCTATTGAGATGTGTTTAGAATATTGGGGTGAAACAGCAGAGGGATTGTGGGGTTTATCTAGAGAGAGAGAGGGCTTTGATGAAGAGGCACATAGAGGGGAGTTTTTGGAGATGTTGTCACTGATGATGTTGTCTGCTCGGCAGCAACCGATACCTATTGCACCAAGCAATAAACCTGTATGTGAGGCACACCTCAGTGTTTTGGAATGGCGGCGGCGGCCCAGCAGCGCTGACACCCACTTTACCCCGATATAAGGTTTCCCCGATTGAAAATAGTCTTTACAGCAGACTAAAGAGAAGATAGTCATACCCGACTCTCAGAATTAGTAGGTCAGGTGATGTCATACCATATTGCAAAGATTGTTTGCTCTTCAATAGGTATCAGTCTGAGTTTGAAAAAAAATTCCACAAACAATATCCTCAGTTCAACCGATTTCCAGAAACGCTTTGCCCTGTCACCATGTCGATTTTTTCCCACAAAACGTATGTTAAACACTGAAAAATGTAAGGTAATTGATGCAAGGTGACAAGAAATGACACTCAAAAATAAAAAGAAATACATATTGTATTACGTTTTGCTATGTATTCTTAAATTTGTTACAAATCCACGTAAATATTTTTCATGGAAGGTTTTCATATTTTTAGTCCAGTCAAGTTACGGCTGGACCTGGACATTTTCAATTTTCATTCGCCACTTTCATTTTGGGGCACATAACAGTAAGGTAGACCTAGGACTGTAACCGTTTTAACATCGGACCATAGGGGTACGGGTAGCAGGGGTGTAAACTGCACGTGCAGGAATGGGCTCATACCTTACCGGATGATAAAAAATCCTCCACAGCTGTTACTTGGAATTCACTAAACTAGAGATTTAACATCATGCACATTACAAGGGTACCACTCGAAACACCGACGGACTTCAATACTTGAAATTGCACATTGCACGTGCACTATTCACGTGCAAAGTGCAAAAATGACATTTTTAGACTAATGTGACCCTCTTTACATAGCTCTCGAGCAAAAAACATGGGAGCAGAGGCAAATTAACTTGACCTCTTATGTTGGGTAACATGTTGGCTGTATGCATGCATGAGCAGGATGGTGTCGGGTGACAGGTTTATGAGCTCGTGCCAGAAAAGTATTTTTGGTCTGAGAGCCTCTGCTTAAAAAATATGCCCTTTCGAGCCGATAGCAGTGCTCCTATATGTGCCACACTAACGCAATTTCGGAATAATATTAAGCCAGACCAGAACTCTCAGTGGTGCTACTTGCGTCGCAGCTCGTGCTCCGTGTACCCCTTGGCACGTGCAGTTGTGCCTCAACCAAAAAACTTGTGACACTGCTATCTTTGCGACCCCATAGCCAAGCGTGTAACATTGTATACTTTTAGGGGTGCGCGAGGACCCCTAAAACTTTTGAAAGCACCCCTAAACTTCCAAAAGCACCCCTAAAACTATTCTGCGGCGTTCTAAGAGGACATAATGTCAGGATTATGTAGCAATTAAATGATAAGTATCAGAGATTCGGAGCTCTCTTGTAACTATTCATCTGGAGATAATGCCGAGCTTAAAAGATTACTTAACCCGCGCCCCACCGGGAGTCCGGCGCCACCTTCGCCCCCACCGGGGGGCCATCGATGCCCCCCTCTAACTCCGAAAATATGGGCGTTAGCGCAAATCTGCAAAGTGCAATAGAAAGCTCGCGTGAATTCAGTAAGAAATTACTTCGCATGTTTTAGTGCTCAGGTCAATGGTTTGACCTCCAGGGGTCAAATTACCCAGCCAGCAATTATCGTGGGATCAACTGCAAACAAGTCGGGCGGCCCTACCTAAACCGACTTCGGCCCGCTTTAGATGGACTTGGACAGACTCATCTGATCGGGCCAAAGTGGGCCAGTATCTGGATAACTCCGTCACGGAGCTGGCCCGAGTTGGGCCCGCTTTAGACGTAACTCCCAGCAAAGCGGGCACAGCTGCGGCCAGGTTCACCTGTCGCCAGCTGCTCTCGTAACTCGGGCACACCTCGGGCACTGCCTGCCGTAACCTCGGATAACTCCGGCCAGGCTAATGCCGTACTGATCATGCGCAAACAACCGACTTTGCAGCAGAATTTCAAAATCATAATTTTCTGCCGCCATTGTTGTAGCAGCGGCTTTGCAGAGCAGTAGTATCAACATATTAGTGTATATTCTAACCGTGCAACATTACAGCCCAGGTAACAGGCAAATCAAGATAAAAGGTATCTTTTGCGGAAATGTGGATATTTGACGTGCGACTTTCTACTGATAAGTGTGCCCTTCGTGTGAAACTTAACCAAATAATACCTACAATAACTTTCGACAAGTCCACTGCATAATCCCAATTACAAAGAAGCATCACTGCGGACGTCTAGCTTCTGGCCATACCTACCTACAGATCTACAGATCTCCGTCTAGCTAAAGAAATTCCAAGAGGTGTTACTTTCAACCATTCATTGGTAAGTAAGTACCAGAGTAGCCAACAGCAGTATATTTTTATAAGCAAACTGAAATCCTTTATGATCATCTGCCTCCCCAATTGTCCTTAGCCCAGCATGTTTTCGGTCATTCTGGACCAGTGCCGTTCTAGCTTAGAATAGATGTCTGAAGACCTGTCCCTTGTTCTCCAATAGTTATTGTGCGCATGATGAAGGCCATTATCGCCCCCACTGGTCGTGGAACCTGGGGGGTACCAGGGAATGGTGTCTCCCTTAAAGGGAGATGCGTCAAAAATTATTGGCTAGATCAAAAGGTCACAAAAAGGCGTTTCAGTAGTACTATGCTCATTTTTGCGAATTCAGCCTCCAAATGCCTTAACATCGCTCTCAAAGTTAACATTTCTAGACGACTTATCAAGAATTCTCACTATCGATTAAATGACGTAACCTCGGCTATGGCCATCAATTGCTCTAAGAACTTCGTCATATGCGACTTAAACAGTGGTGTAGAACTTGTGAACTATCACAGAAAATATTATTAAAAAACAACACTCCAAAACATTTTTTTAACAGAAATATAGAACTTTAAAAAAATCACAATTGGCCAAACAGAAGCGCAGGAATTCTCATGCCTGGGTCATGTGGCCTACCTATCTGACGCAAAAGTTTCGTCATGCTGGGAATTTTGCAGAAAAGGGCTGAAATACCGAGATTGAAGACTTGAGCAATTATTTTATACTTCATTTTAAGCGCAAACTGATTCATTTTGTAGTTTTTACAGGCTACGTAAAATTAATACAACTACTAGTACAGGAACACAGACATTTTCATTACAAAAACAATTGCTTTAAAAAGTAAAATAGCTTTTGAAAACATTGAGATGAAGAGCATGTTCAAGCCTTTTATCGCTATCGTTAGTTTGAACTTTTGAACTTTAGGTTACCTAATGTAATAAATTGATAATATATTTTAATAACAGGTGAGTGGCCTCCAAAAGTTTTGCCGAAGATACAAAAATAAATGGCAGTGTCGGAATCAATATTTTTCAAGTAGAGAGAAATATATTTTACGCCAATTTCTTTCGCTGGTATCACTGGCGGATCCAGGGGGTTACAAAAGAGGCATCTGCCCCCAAACCTGCCGATTTTAACAGATTTGAAAAAAACACGTCATATGATTATTTACGATTTTGGACCCAGCAGCCCCCTCCACCTGCCGTTCAAATAGCCACTGTCAAATCCGCCATCGTCTGGTGCCCAATGCAAATTTGAGAGAAGATACCCGTCTCTGAGTTTGTTTATGTAAAGTTCTGATTTCACCATATTTCCCCATTCAACACCCGCGGAAGCCGTGTGCTGAGATCTATGAACGAGCATCAATTCATGTATTTCGCTTCTCTGGGATCAAATATGTACATCCAATCAAATTCAAAGGGAGAACAAACTCGAATCACTTGTGGTTTTATGTATAGTACCAACTTCATCTGCCAGGAGCTGTCTTACAACTGGCCTCCCGCCCGCCCGCGGGCGGGCGGGCGGGCGTGTGTTCGGTTAAAAATGACCGCGTTCCGGCGGTTTACCAAATCTATTTGTAGTTTTGCTTATAATCTCACCGCATTCTTACTCTCACTGTCTAGTTTAAATATGATGTTTCCCAATAAAGCCAAGTAGTTTGACCACTGGTTTCATCGTATTTATGAAACATCATCAAATCCTACATCTTTTTACATGAAATAAAATTTTAGTTCTTCGTGGTCTAGTATCTACGTCATAAAGTACCTAATATTTGTGCAAAACGTTATCATTTATTTTAACGAACCCGTAGAGGCTCTCTAGAGGCGACGTAATTTATTGCATTTCGAAAGTGATTAAGAAAATTTACCTGCAAATTTTTAAGTCAGATCAATAACTTATTAAAAAAAGCTATATGTCTAAATACATTTTCCTAAACCTGACTCAACAACACGTGAATAATACGTGTTTTGTCTAGCAACATTGTACATACAATACTATGCCCAACCCCAGATGTTCAGACCTGGCCTGAAGAAGTCACCGTGAATATCCATTGATATAAATGGATTGATTGGTAATTACAATGCTAATGATGCGGAGTCAAATCACGTACCTATGAGGACTCTTTAAACGGTTATTGATGAGAACCTGATAAACTGTTTAAGGTAACCCAAAGGGTCTCCCAGGAGTGACATAAATTTGGATATGTGGATATCTTAGTATCAAACGTATGTTTGGTTGGGTATCAAAGTATACAACCCTACTTTCTGGTAATATTTCAAAATACAATAATTGTTAGTTCCCCAAAATGGATTACGTATGTAAGAGACACCCACATACTAAAAATTGGGTAAATGTTACCTAATGTAATAAATTGATAATATATTTCACAGAGGCACTGAGGTACAGTGGCGTCCCTGTCAGCCGGGGCGGGATTTGTCACGCTATTAGCAAGTGGCTTTCGGGAAGCCGCGACCGGCTGGAACGACGAGCAAACCGGAGGCCGACCCATCGCTACTCTGGAGGCCTCGAACCTGCTCCGGCGCAGGAGGCCCAGGACATGACTTTCCAGGAGGTGGAGGTCACCTATGAAGATTTTTTAGTTTAAATGGTTGACTCCGTTTATTTGATGAATAAGTTCGTTTTGTGTATGTGTGCTAATGGGTGTATTATTTTAAGTTGGTAAGGTGTTTACTGACCTGCATCCTTCAATACTGGATGTAAAATGGATCTAATACTCTGAAAGTATAGATTCAGGCACAACCCTTCATCAGAATTCTCGTAATACAAAAGAGTGAAAACACCGATTATTGGCTATAGTGTGGGCAAGACCACATATGCTGATCAGATTCGAGGTCCTTCCCACACTATGACCAATAATCTATGTTTTCACCTAGTGTATTATAAGGATTCTGATGAAGGACTGTGCTTGAATATACAATCTCAGTGTATTAGCTCCATCTTGCATCCAGGATTGGCGGAGGCGGGCCATTAAACATCTTATCAACTTTACTATCCCTTATTAACTCAGGTCAGCTAGTTTGTTCGTTTTACCCTTTTTGGGGCCGTTCAAATACATGTTAAATATATATTTGCTTGTTTCCAGAAATGGGTTTCATTGTTTGTGGTCAGGAAGGATCTTCCCATATATACTGTGTTAAACTTTAGCTATCTAATTTGCCAACGAATCAGCGATTCTACCATGACCTCATTAATTAGTCAAACATATGAAGATTTAACATACCAGTTTTTGGTACTGGTTAACCATGTACGTATTATTGAGCTTGATGGAAAGCATGAGCTTATGCATCAATTTATTCACCTATTTGCACACAAGCCTGAATGTCTGCAAAACAGCCACAATCATGCAATATGCAAAAATAATTTTAGTACAACACAAAAATCAGGCTCATTGCGTACAGGCCGAATGAAAAAACCTTTAAATGTCTCTGGTGAAAATAAAAGAATTAGGCAGGTCTAATATGCACATTGCACATCTTGTGCTCGCCGGATACGCCTCACTCAACACAGCAATGAGAGTAAGGAAGCGCTGACACAACTACCAGCATGTCGTAACCACCATCTACCAATAACTAGGGTCGGAACCGCGCTGACTCGAAATGGCCTGATCTGGCACGTAGTATTAATACAAACAATGAACTCTGGCCCAGCTCTGAACAGTGCCATCAACTACCAATTACTACGGCCAGGCCCGCTTTGGCCTGCACTGGCCTGATCTGGCACGCAGTAGAAATGCACAGCAGTAACTCTGGCCCAGCTCTGGCGAGAACCCATCAACTACCAATAACTAGGGCCAGGCCCGCAATGTCTCGAGGAGCTGGCCCGAGTTGGTCAGATCTGGCACGCAGTTACACACATGGCTAATAACTCCGTCACGGAGCGGGCCAGCTCCGTTGTCGGGCACAACTCGGGCCAAGTCGGGCAGCGGTAACTCCGTCCCAGCTCTGGGCCAGCTCTGGGCCAGGTCGGGAAAGTTGTTTCAACTCCTGAGTTACACCCGACAACAGCCCTACATGTGCCGGAGCTCCGTGCCCGCGCTGGCCCAAGCTGTGCCAGGTCGGGGCCGGAGGTAAATTGCTGGCTGGGTAGGTCAAGATCGGCTATTTTCACTCAAATATGCAATGATTAAGCAAACTGGGCATAACTCTTATGTCATTAGAGCTATTGAGGCCTGGTAAAGTACATTTGATAGCAAATTGCCAGTACTTTTTCCGCTATGTGGAACGTAAAGACCTCCCGCCAGTGGTTTGACCGCCAGAGGTCACCTCGTGACCTAATATGACCTGAGGTCACGAAAGGTCAAAAAGTGACCTTGCCGTATATCAAATGACAGACAAGACAAACACGATGGTGTTTGTTTCACCGCTCTAGCTTAATTAGGTCAAAAGTTATTGTCAAAATACTGTTTTTGACCTCTGGTGACCTTGGATGACCTTGGAAAAGTCAAAGGGCAAATATGACCCCTGGGATCCGTGAATGGGTGTCCAAAAACGTTGTTCTGAGCAGTCTGAGTGTTTGCAATCATTTTTGTGGCTTTTATATCATGAAATAGCTTTTCCCCATGCTTTTCCAATGGGAGAGGTCGCCTCGTGACCTGACCTCAGGGCACGAAATCGAAAAATCCCGGATATACACCTTGTAGACCGTGGAGGGGTCATGAAGTGTAGGAAGTTTCAAATCGATCGACTTTGAAATGTAGCTCTTACAGAGCTCTAAAGGTGAAGTGAGGTGACCTTGGTTGACCTCGTCTGGTGACCTGACCTTGGGTGACCCGGGGTAAAAAATTTCAGGGATGATGGGAAAATGATGCAGTGAGAGGTAGACCCCTCAACCGCGGTGCTGCGCCTCGTCGTTTTTCTGCTATCTCGGAAAAACCTTAGGGGGGCCATCGATGGCCGCCCCCGGTGGGGCGAGGGTTAAGTGATCTGAAGATTTCATATAACCGCATGAGGTCATATTTAGACGGTGAGCCGCGGGAGTAACTATGGAAATTAGGTAGCTGCCACTTGCGACCAAAGCCGAAAGAGCGCGTTTTCCAAAATGTTAATTGCCGTGTCGCCGTTGTCTCAGAATCAGTACCATCGAGTGCACTCGTCGTTTCCTTGATCATGTCTTCCAGACAGAAAAAACAAAGTTCACTGCCGGACTTCTTTTCCAAAATGCCATGGTGCATGCTGCAATTTATTTCTGAATTTATTTAGGCTGTATGTAGATCAAACCTGTCCATAGCTGATATACTTACCAAAGGAGGGTCAAAAAGCAACATGTGGTAGCTGTGATCTATTGGAACTTGTTTAGAAAGGGAGGGAAATCAGTGCAAATATCTAGGAAACGTAGCTTGTGCTTAACCCTCGCTCGTCCGAGAGGAGCATCAATGGTCTCCATAAGGCTTTTTTAGGATAACTGATAAAAGGAGGCGCTGCGCCGCCTTATCTTTCATATCTCTTCCTTGATCAATTCCGCATCTTTAAAAAATCAAGTTTGGTCATGTTAGGTCAGGTCATCAGGCCAAGGCAAGTGACTTCATCTAAAAAAATTAGGATTGCATTTATGCAATAAGTAAAGTAAAATTAAGTTACTTATAAGTAAGAACACGTTTAACCTAGCAATCCGACACTTAAAAGCCATTATGGGCCTACCGGGTGCTGCAACATATATTCCGGGTTTTATGAAATCGGTGATATACCTTGTTTCATTTATGGGCGACCTCTTCAATGGAAATATATGGTAAGAACCGTAAAATAGCTATATTTTGGCTCATATGGCCTAACCCTCGTCCTTCGGGGGCCGATTCGACGCCCCTGGTTATTTTTCGCGATGACACAAAAAGTTTCGTTTAGCCCAATGCTGCGTGGAAATTGTATGACAAAATTACTTTGACAAATCTTGACCAAATTTTAAGTAAATGTCATGTCGGGTCACCGAGTTATGACGTCATTTCTATGCCCATGTAAGGCAATTTTGGTCCTAAAAATAAATCTGAAAAAACCGGGCGTTACTCGGCTTCTAGAAGAGCTAGATCAGGCTGCTAAACAGGATTCGAAGGCTCTTGAAAAGTCAATTTGGAATACGCCTTCTATTTTGAGGTTCCATAACCAAGGCACCAGGAGCCCCAAAGGTCAGCAAAGGTTACCGTTTTAGAAGCTCTTGTTGGCTATACTCATGGACGGGACAAGATGCAGCAATGAATTTGGTACCATAGTGACGAGCGTCACCCAAGGATTCGATGGTATGCGACCTCACTTCGACCTTGACCTAAGGTTATGTTATGTGGTCTAAGGCCAAGGTCACGCGTGACCTTGCAAGGTCATGCCGCATATTGTGGAACTCCTTGGGTCACGACAAACACATTGACACCTTGGTTCTATGTCTATTGATTCCCGAATCATAAGGGATTTTCTAAATGTGGCAACATTTCACCATTTTGTGACCTCACGAGGTTAGTAATTAACCTAGGGTAAACCTAATTGTACACTGTCGGAGAGTTCAGGTCTCGGGCAACAGGCTGCGCTTTACCACGTCTGTCCACCTTTCTTAGTTTTCAAATGGATGAGGGTCGAATCCATCCCCCGGTAGGGCGAGGGAGTAAACTACCTTCAGTAGGGCAGGGTTAAAATAGCTTCCTGTTCTCGTAATATAAGTATATTGGGCCACCCCAAAGGTCCAACTTGACATGTTTGTTCTATAATTCATGTAAGGTCATTTGGGACTATTTAAGCCTTTTTCAGACATGGGTTCGCAGGAAACCCGGACAACTTCGCTGGACAACTTAGCAGGAAATGATAACAGAGATTTCGCTTTGGTACGATTTCGCTTAGCTTTTTATTACGAGTCGATTGGTATGCATATCGATTATGTCAGACAAGATAATGCTCTTGACCTGACCTTTGGTTAGGTTATTCTTAGATTTTGACACAGCATGTTCATACCATACATAATTTGATTTGCCGTAACGAGAGGATTCGCCTACATTATGGCTCTAGCTTAACGCAGTTTTCGACCTCAGTTTGGCTATTAACCCGCGCCCTGGTGGGCCTCCGAGCCACCTTAGCCCTGGTGGGGGGGGGTTGAACGCCTGCCCCCTCGAACTCGGCCCCTACGTGGGATAGCGCAAAACGCGAAGGCTGGTGGATAGCTCATAGAAATTCATGAAGAAACTATATCAGTCATTGTTTGGCCCAGGTGAATATTGAGGTCATGACAGGTCAAAGAAAGTGGCATTTTGAGTATATTTTTTCGGCTCTAGCGTCTGAAAGAGTTGAGTTTTAGAACCATTTTCTATGCACCATTCGCTTCCTCGAATCAGGGGGAATCGAATGATGTATAATATGATCATACCAGATCAAAACACAAAAATTACCTGACCTCGGGTCAGGTCAAAGTCACTTTTTTATCTAGCCTAGTCAATATGCATATCAATCGACTTGCAGAAGCAATCCAAGCGTAGTGGTATCAAAATAAAAGTTCTACCATCATTTCATGCCAAGTTATTGACCTAATTCTGAAAACTGCTTAAATAGCTCAGATGACCTCTCAGCGGCCACAGGTCAAAAATTGCAACATGAACCTGAAAAGGGGCCCAGGATACTGCAATTTGGAGAATATGAAGGTATTCTCAGCTGCATCTACACAAATACAGCCCAATTTCTGTTTTCCTCATGTATTTCCAATAGAGAGAACATGATCCGTACTTGACATTAGGTCATCGATATGGAAAATCCTTTTGGCGGCGCCGCCGTTTTTCGTACCGCCAAAAACCCGAAGGGGGTGTTCAAACACCCCCACCTCGGGGCGAGGATTAAATAAGTGTTCGAAGCCTTGTTAGTCCAAGAACAATGTAACACCATAGATAAGCTTTAACACGCGCCCCGCTGGGGAGGGGGCGAAATTCGCTCCCTCTTGGTTTTTCCCAGATAGCTCAAAAACGAAGAGACGCAGAACAACGAAACTTACGGTATCTTAGTCCTGATCAATTTGACACATATGTCCAAATTTTTTAGCTAAGATCATGTTAGGTCAAGGAGATATTCAGGGTCAAATAACCCAACCTCAAAACCTAAAATTACGAGTTTGAAGCAGCGCCCAGGGAACATTAGCCAAGAGATCAGTTTGAAGCTTCCAAAATATGATAAGGTCATTAGGGTCTACAAATCTGCTATCTCGGAATTTCGATATTTGTGACCTAAGGTGGGGTAATTTTTGGTCACCCCATTATAAGTCTATAGTGAAAAATAGAATGGACTCGTTTTCAGGAAATACTGGATAGATAAGGCTGAAAATCCTCAAAATGTCTATTCTTACCACGATCTTAACCATACAGCTCATTTTTGAGCATCTGACCTCTCAAAGGTCATATCAGGTCACGGGAGCATAGAGTGATTGTTTTGCCAATAACTTGAGATAAAGCTCCCATTTTGCTTGCATTGTGCTTATATTGTCACGGGGAGTCGATTGATATGCAATATGACCATACCAGGTCACTCTGTGACCCTGACCTAGCTCGAGGTCAGGTCATTTTGACTATTTAACCTAGCAGGGTCATATTATACATCATTTGATTCGCCGCGATAAGAGGAATCCAATGATGCATAACGATTTGCTCTAGCTCCCCTGAGGGCAGATCTAGAGAGGGAAACGTACACTGCTCTGTTGTAAGCCTATGGAGCATTATTTGACCTATGCTGACCTCAATATTGACCTGAGATAAAAATTCTTCTTATAAATTCTCTTCGTCTTGTCAAGAGCGTTCAAACACCGCCCGTAATTTTCCTTTAGCTTTCGTGGGGAACGAGATACGGAGGGGGAAGGGGCGAAAAACGTCCCCCAGCGGGGCGCGTCATGCAAGAAACCCCAGCGGGGTGCGTGTTAAATGGTGGTAAAATGCAAACAATAACACTAAATAGGTAGCCGTTTATCTGCGCGATAGTTTAAAAAGACACCAAAAACTCCTGGTTTAACCACGTTTGCAGCTTTTCGAGCTGTGACCTTTGATGAGCAGAAAGCTTAACACGCGCCCCGCTGGGGTCTCTGGCCTGACGCACTCCGCTGGGGGGGCGTATTTCGCCCCCTCCCTCCGTATCTCATTTCCCAGGAAAGCTAAAGAAAAATTACGCACGGCGTTCGAAAGCTCCTGACGTGGCAAAGAGAAATTACAGGAAGTATTCTTATGTCAGGACAATATTGAGGTCAGTATAGGTCAAAGAATATTCCATAGGCTTACAACAGATCAGTGTACGTTTCCCCCTCTAGATATCTATTCAGTGGAGTTAGAGCAAATATTTACACAACATTGAATTCCTCTCATCGTGGTGAATCGAATAATGAACTCGTATAATATGACCTTGCTAGGTCAAAAATGTGAAAATGACCTGACATCCAGCTAGGTCAGGGTCACAGGGTGCCCTGGTATGGTCATTCTGCATATCAATCGACTCCCTAGGACAATATAAGCAACATGCAACCAAACTGGGAGCTTTATCTCAATTCTGTGAGAAGTTATGGACAAAACATCACTGTATGCTCCTGTGACCTGACATGACCTTTGAGAGGTCAAATGGTAAAAATCAACTTTAAGGTCAATATCGTGGTAGGAATACACGGTTTGAGAATTTTCCGTTTTATCTATCGAGTATTTACTGAAAACGAGACCTTTCAATTTTTCACCACAGTCTTAAAATATGGTGACCAAAAAATTGACCCCATCTTAGGTCAATGATATAGAAATTCCGAGATAGCAGATTTGTAGACCACAATGACCTCATCATATTGTGAAAGTTTCAAACTGATCGGTGGGCAGATGTTCCTTAGGCGCCGCTTCAAACTTGTGATTTTAGGTTTTGAGGTCGGGTCACTTGACCGTGGATAGCTCCTTGACCTGCCACGACTTGACCTAGAAAATTCAGAGGCGTAAAATTAATCAGGGATAAGGTACTGTAAGTTTCGTTGCTCTGCGTCTCTTCGTCTTTGCCTTATCCGTGGAAAACCAGGAGGGGAGGGAGTGTTTCGCCCCCCCCCAGCGGGGCGCGTGTTAAAGCATCCGCGCAGGAACTATTTTGAACTTGTGGGAAAGGGTCTTCGACTTCGGTGGGGCCGAAGGTAACTCGGCTTATCGTTTGATTTGTTGCTGAAAGCAAGGTACGGGAACGGCTGGAAAATAATGGACACTGCCCCCATAGTCCGAAAGTTTTTTTTACCACGGTTCTTGGGCGCATCTCTTACAGTATGTTAACACGCGCACCGCTGGGGTCCCTGGCTGACGCGCCTCGCTAAGGGGGCGAATTTCGCCCCCCCTCCATATCTCATTTTCCAGGAAAGTTGAATTAATATTACGGACGGCATTTGAAAGCTCTTGACTAGGCGAAGAGAAATTATAAGAAGTATTTTTATGTCAGGTCAATATTGAGGTCAGCATAGGTCAAATAAGGTCCCATAGGCTTACAACAGGGCAGTATACGTTTCCCCCTCTAGATTTTTTTCTCAGCGCAGCTAGAGCACATATTTATGCATCATTGGATTCCTTCCATTGTGGCAAATTGAATGATGTATAATATGACCTTCCTAGTCAAACTGTGAAAGGGACCTGACATCGAGCTAGGTCAAGGTCACAGCGTGATTTGGTATGGTCATATAGCATATCAATCGGCTCCTCGTGACAATACAAGCACAATGAAAGCAAAATGGGAGCTTTATCTCAATTCAAGGAGAAGTTATTGGCGAAACAATCACTGTATTCTCCTGTGACCTGACATGACCTTTGAGAGGTCAGATGGTCAAAAACTCAGCTTTATGGTCAAGATCGTGGTAAGAATACACCGTTTGAGCATTTTCAGCTTTATCTATCCCGGATTTACCAAAACCGAGCCCTTTCTATTTTTCTGCATAGACTTATAATGGGGTGACGAAAAAATTGCCCCCACCTTCCGTCAACAATATCAAAATCCCGAGATAGCAGATTTGTAGGCCCTAATAGCCTCATCATATTGTGAGAGTTTCAAACTGATCGCTTGGCTGATGCTCCTTAGGCGCCGCATCAAACTCGTAATTTTAGGTTTTGAGGTGGGGTCGCTTGACCTTAGATAGCTCCTTGACCTGACAGGACCTGATCTAAAAAATTTGGTGAGATGCGTAGAATTGATCAGGGATAAGGTACTGTAAGTTTCGTTGCTCTGCGTCTCTTGGTTTTTGCGTTATCCGGGGAAAACCAGGAGGGGGGAGCGAATTACAAACTCCACTTAACTACCGCTTAACACGCGCCCCCGGCGGGGCGCGTGTTAAGTCACTGGTGGATCCAGGGGGATGTCATTTGGGACATACTCCCCCAAGCGCTCAAACCAGGGGGCCAAACTAATTTTTATCCGAGGGGGAACAGTGTGGAGTGCATATAAAGCAAGAAAGAAGTCATAAGATATGTTTCGACAAAAGTGTTAGTTAGTTAGTTAAGGGCTTTTTATAAGGCGTTTTGTGCAAAGGCACCTTTACCCGCGGCTTAAGTGTGCGTGAGAATTTTGTGGGAGGGGTTTTCACTTTAATGTCGCAGAACAAAGGTGTAAGGACAAAAGTGTAATGTTTTTATCCCTTTTTACGTTTTTCATCTCCTAACACAGCCAGTAAAATGTTATGGGTTGGCTAGGAAAAAGCACCCCTAAAGATTTTCACCAAGTTACACCCCTGCCCATAGCCTAAATTTGAGCCATAAAATTTTGATAGTAATCGTGTTGTAGAAGGCATGTAACATAATTTAGTTGTCCAGAAAGTGGTATATAGACTGAACGGCTGTGAGAGCAGCTACGCCGATATGTTCAAAATACCTCCTGTACGGAGAAATTTCTATTTCTCTCCAATGATGCTTGCCGGTACAGCTACCCCTCATGAGTTACAATTGTTGTACCTAACATGAAAGTGCCTTCACGTACTAATCTGCTCAACTCCTCGCACGTGTCCGTCGTCTCTTAGATGTGCCGGCTTTTGTACGGTAGTGCCCTGAGCCGGTATGACACCTCCAGTTTTTTCTATAGAACGGCTCATTTCCGCTGACCCTATTTACATCTCTTAGCTTCTCTTAACCTATTTTATGCGTACGTAATGATGGTCAAAGGCAGTAGGTGAGTTATTTGTGATTTGGATGTTATGGCTGACAAGTGTAAAACCTGTCACTTGACGGAGTATTATCATGTTCGCCAATAGTCAAGAGGAGAAGAAAATGGCCGCATATTGTTGACTGTTTGATTCTTGATGTGCTCCTGAAGCAAAACTAGACTCATAGGCTCCGAGCATTAATCTGGCTTCATCCTTTGGTGAATTTGTGAAAAAGTAATTTTTATTTAACCAAGAGGTCTATTTGCTCTCAGTGGGCGTGCAAGCAGGGCAAGCAGCCTCTTTTCGCTAGTAGGGCACCATCACTTAGATTGTACAACAGAATCTTGATTTTAGTGATAATGCGAAACAAACTTAGCGAAATTCAATCATTACAGAAGAAGAAAACCCCTCAAGAGAGCAATCGTAATTGCTTTTTAGCATACATTTGTTTTATATCATCACGATAACCATACAGGAATATGGTATTAAAAGCTGTTAGTAGGGGAGACCGGGGCTAGTTGCAGTCAGGGGCATGTTGAACCACTCTCGATAACTCCGCTGTTTCTGAAGAGATTGCGCTGTAATCATAACAGCACATGCGCGCAACCGCTTTCCGTATTTCAGCAGGAAACCGTCGTGGTATCTGGTCGGTACCGGTTTGGAGACAGAAAAACCTGTTTTTTCATAGCAAACGTGAATTTTACTTCTGTCAAGCATTGTGCGATAACACTTTTGATATCAGAGATAAAGATTAGCCCTACTAAATGAGTTGAATGCAGGTGTTAACGCCTTATTTGGGACGACAACTATGAGAACTGATCACCCACGTTCTGCGTCAGCTGCCTCTGAAGTGGCGGCGGGGTCTCGGGGTAAGTTGAGCCACGAGGGTGTTGGGGTATGTTCAGTCATCATCACACTGTGATGTTCGTTGAGCCTGCTACTTCTCCTTAATTGAGTGATTGTTTTCGCGGTCGGGGCTGCGTTATAACCATCGGAAACCACAGCTGGGCTTGAGCCTAGCGACGAAGAATGTATTCGCTATAGATATTAATGATCTATCCGTATGTTTCTCCCAGGGGCCAGGTACAAAGCCTATGAAGTATTGCGCATCCGTCTACCACATATTGAAAAACAGTTGTCTGCGCTGTCACGGACTCGCCTACACGTTGGCGAATATACTTGATCAGTAGGGACTTGTGCCCGGCCAAGGGGATTCCTGAACTGTCAAAAAGTGATGTGGGGAAAGTTTTAAATTCGTACGTTCCTATTATTTCTTAACATCGTGCAATGGAAGTGTATGTACCATTGGTACGGGTCTCTGAAATAAGAGAGAAAAACAAACAAAAATAAACCTACCATATTAAATATATAGGTACACTGTATCAATCGCATGCCTCCTTGACATAAATATTAAAAATATCGAAGGCGGTGCCCTACTAGCGAAAAGAGGCTGCTTGCACTGCTTGCACGCGCACTGAGAGCAAATGGACCTCCTAGTTAAATAAAAATCACTTTTTTCACAAATTCACCAAAGGGTGAAACCAGATAATGCTCGGAGCCTATGAGTCTAGTTTTGCTTCAGGAGCACATAAAAAATCGAACACTCCACAATATGCAGCCATTTCCTCCTCTTGACTATTGGCGAACATGTTAATACTCCGTCACGCGACAGTTTTTACACATGTCAGCCATAACACCCAAGTCACAAATGACTCACCTACTGCCTTTCGCCATCATAAGGTACGCATAAAATAGGTTTAGAGAAGCAAGTGATGTAAATAGGGTCAGTGAAAATGAGCTGTTCTATAGAAAAACAACTGGAGGTGCCATTCCAGCTCAAAGCTCTACCATACAAAAGCCGGCACCCCTGAGACGATGGACACGTGCCAGGCGTTGAGTAGATAAGTAACTGAAGGCATTTTCATGTTAGGTACAACAGTTGTAACTCATGAGGAGGAGCTGTACCGGCAAGCACAATTGGGGAGAAATTGAAATTTCTCCGTACTGGAGGTATTTTGAACATATCGACGTAACTGCTATCACAACCGTTCAATCTATATACCACTTTCTGAAAAACTAAATCATGTTACATGCCTTCCACAACAGGATTAATATCAAAATCTTATGGCTCAAATTTAGGCTATGGAGTCGCAAAGAAAGCAATGTCACAAGTTTTTGGGTGAGGCACAACTGCACGTGCCAAGGGGTACACGGAGCACGAGCTGCGACGCAAGTAGCACCACTGAGAGTTCTGGTCTGGCTTAATATTATTCCGAAATTGCGTTAGTGAGGCACATATAGGAGCACTGCTATCGGCTCGAAAGAGCATATTTTTTAAGCAGAGGCTCTCAGACCAAAAATACTTTTCTGGCACGAGCTCATAAACCTGTCACCCGACACCATCCTGCTCATGCATGCATACGGCCAACATGTTAGCCAACATAAGAGGTCAAGTTAATTTGCCTCTGCCCGATGTTTTTGCTCGAGAGCTATGTAAAGAGGGTCACATTAGTCTAAAAATGTCATTTTTGCACTTTGCACGTGAATAGTGCACGTGCAATGTGCGATGTCAAGCATTGAGGTTCGGCGGTGGTTCTGGTGGTACCCTTGTAATATGCATGAGTTCAAATATCCAGTTTAGCAAATTCCAAATAACAGCTGTGGGGGATTCTCTATTACCCGGTAAGGTATGAGCCTATTCCTGTACGTGCAGTTTACACCTCTGTTGCTCCAAGACCCATAGGTGCGTGGAGTAATCATACAGGTTTAGGACAGCCCCATATTCACTGTTCGTATGACACCCATGAAAGAAATATCGGAGCTATGTCCAGGTTCCCCATGTTAAATTTGATAACTTAACTGGACTATTTTCCAAGGACAGCTATTTGGTTATGCATGAATAAAAAATTCATAAATGTTTGCATTTATGAAGGTCTTAATGACAAGTACAGCACCTCAACCACAAGTAAAACCTAACGCGGTTTTGTGTGCGGTATCGTGCGGTCTGGGGGTCTGCGTTTTAAATAACGATGCGTTCGTTTCGACTACCTACCCTGGTTTAGACCACGATGGCTCATAAAAAGATACTTACCGAAATGTATTGGCAAAGGTTTAGCAAATCATACATCGAGAAAGAGTATTTATGA
This sequence comes from Lepas anatifera, assembly GCA_034440635.1. Lineage (NCBI taxonomy): Eukaryota > Metazoa > Arthropoda > Thecostraca > Lepadidae > Lepas > Lepas anatifera. The sequence goes on along the minus strand of JAOTON010000698.1, from coordinate 1,206,505 downwards.
AACGTATGAAATGGTTCAGATTACAGTTTGTCTCGTACAATTAGAAAACTCCCTGGCTCTGACCTTAAAATGGTCGGAGGCCCATTATCATAATAAATATTGTTTTTAGATTCTGCAACTACTTTGGTCATTGGCGGTCATACGTCTAGATGAGCCTTCCCGTTGGGCATGAAGCTCTAACTGACAGGTGAGTATACCATTCCTCTACTGTCACTTATTCTTCATTCTTTTACGAACCATTTATGCTTTAGAAATATGCTTCCCAGGTATAAGCTCAATGCCCAGCTGAATGTTACACCACTCATGAAACTTCTAAATTACTTACAGGGCCGGGGTGTCGATTTCTATCTCTGGACTCAGTCACACAGTATTTTTTCATATTAGGTAGTGCAACTTGGTTTCAGGAGTTGAAGGGCTTGCTGTGCTTTGAAACCAGTTTTAGTTCTCCTAACGCTGTCGTGTTGGACAGTTTTCAAATTTGGGTACACCCAGTAGCTTTCGGAAATCCATGTTAGTCATGATGGAGCATTTGAGAGTGCCTTCCTTAACCCCCCGTCGGTCGAGCCACCCCGGGGGGGAACCCACGATCCAAAAAAAGAGACTAAAAACCAAACGGCAAAGCTCAAAATATATCGAAAAACTTCATTTTGTCAGGTCAATATCAAGGCACCAGAGGTCAAAAAGTCAAAAATAAGGACTAAAAAACCCATATATCTCAGAAAATATACAAAACATTTCCTAACACCATAGCCGAGATGCCTTCATTACAGTGGCATCATTTCGTTCAGGTCAAAGCCTAGAGCTACAGGTCACTAGATATGGGCATATTCTGGAATCCCATAGCACCCATCAAAGGCGTTACTTTTGCATAGCTTCCAAACCAAACAAGATACACCAATTACAACATCAATCCTCGTCAATACGAATCAATGAAGATATTCATGCCGGTCAAATTTAAATTACCACCCAGGTCAACGGTCGACCCACTACCGGTATATCATGAATCATTACTCAGACTAACAAACACTTGTACAAAATAAAAGCTCTATCTTATTTTATTCAAAATTATAAAAAACACCAAAAATCTTACCAATACCCTAAAGGCACAAGTCAAAAATCATCAGCTCAGAAATGGCTAAGAGCAAGTCCAACCGATGTTAGTTGATTCCATCCATCTACGAAAAAGCTCATTCGTATTTTCCATGTATGACAATGGGAGGTCATGCCACAGACCTAGGTCACCAATATCAAAATCCCGAACAAATGTTAGCTGGTGGGCCAATATGGTAGTTCAACGATCGATAACCCTTCTTTAGTTATGCGGTCCTAAGTATTTTGAGGTGAGGCACTCACCTGGCCGGTGACCACCGATATGACCTCCAAAATTTCAGGAAAGATTAAAAATAATAAAGGAACACTAACCAAGTTCCTGCGCCCGTTTGGTCACTAAAAACCCGAGGGGTCAAAAGACCCCCACCCGGGCAAGGTTAAGCAAAAACATTATGACTCGGCCGCCGGCTAGCCTGCGTTGACGGCCGCCGCCTTGCCTGTACAGAAGACCGCCCTCGGGTGCTGGAGCGGGTCAGCAAGCCAATAGAGAGCAAAGTATGACTAGGAATATTTGAATAAGGTAATCTAAATACTCTCCTGGTTCATAGCTTAAAGCTTCACCATTTGTATGCATAAATTTCCACTGAATTTATCACAAACAAGTGAACGCGCCTCCACCAATCAGCGGTCGCCATCCACTGAGATTTTCATGGTTGTGGCGCAGCTGTTGTAATTATGTTTTATATGCTTCAATACCCAAAAAACATCTTCGCTTTGCATTGATATTTGTCAAACAGTCCCAAAAAAGATACATGCTGAGAAAATAAACAATATAAAACACCAGATATAGGTAAAAAAACAAGACAAAAACATAAATTAAAAAAACGTCATTATCATTATGAAAAATGTCCTTAAAAGACGACAAAACGAGAAATCGGAAAACGAGCAGTGTAGCCTGAGCTTCAGAAGTACTCATGGGCGGATCCAAGGGGGGCAAAGGGGGGACGTGCCCCCGCCCCTGATCGACCCTCAGCGCCCCCTGAAATGGTCACGACGCCCCTCTGAAAGGTCGATGGCGCCCCCCTGAAATTTCGCTCCCCCAGGATGCGAAAATCAGCGCCCACCGATAGGATTTGGCGCCCACCTAATAGGTTTTGCCGGTCAAAAGTAGCATCCTCCTGGTCCAGATGGCGCCCCCGGGAAGGTGCCCCCGGAAGGTGTCCCCCCCCGATCGGCAATCCTGGATCCGCGTATGGAAGTAGAAGCAATAGTCTTGTACCGTTATTATATCAACACGTTCAGTATACTGAACGAGTATGTATAATATAATAGCCGAATAATATAATATATAATAGCCGAGTATATATAGCTAAGTATATAATATGATATGGCCGAGTAATATAAATAAGTATATAATATAATATGATGAAGCCGAGTATACTCGGCTTTGGAATTTTACCTTATTTGGTGGAACTCAGGCAGTGAGTGACGTGACAAGTCATTTCGAGCACTGTCAATTGTTACTCCTAGCAAATGAACGACGTGTTAGATGTTGAATTTTCAGTCGGCCAAAATTTCCCGTCTAGGCTGTCGAGTATGATTTAAATGTTTAAAATTGCATTCTGAAATATGTATAGCATCGCTCGCAGCGTGGGTGGAAACGGTATCTGAACGGTGGCGAATAGTGATGGGTTTGTTGCACGGACCTTCATGAGTGGTACTCTGCAAAGTTGTGGACCGATATCCCTTTCGGGGTGCCTGCACACCTCACTGAAATATCGTTAAGTGTTTAACAGACCTTGAAATTTGTTATTATTCATTTTCAAGATTGAAAAGGACTGTGGGATAACTAGAACAAGGACTATATTATGCTATCTCTTTTTATGTGCTGGTTCTTGTTTAGTTTGGGCACCCACAGTAATTTTCTGAAATTCACACTCTGCCTGGAATATGCATTATAAAAAATGTTGCATGCCATAAAAGTCTACCAGTTCAACCTACTCCACTGGAGCTCGAAAGCCTCAGACCAACGACAGGGAAAGCAGCAGGTTGAAAGCTCGTCGTTTTTCATGGGTCAGCTGACTGGGTACTCAAGCTCAAACTCTCTTTTATCGCTTGTGCAAAAATGGTCTAGTTATTGGCCACCTCATGGCGGAACCAGCTCCGTAAGCAAGAATCATTCCACGCAAAGTTCGGGTACTTCGGTAGAACTCTTCCACCTCGTCACATATAGTGAAGCCATTGATTTAGTATGCAGCAGGGTAACGAAACAATTAGGTTACCATTAAAATAGGTTCCTAGCCTCAACACACACAAAACAGTACTAGGTCGGAGCACCTAGTTGCCACCAATGATGAGGAAATCTTATTCATAGCTTTCCAGGGCGTACCTGGCGTCAGGGGCTTGAATTTCCCAAAATTGTTGGGGGTGCCTAAATTTGAAAGAATACCAATAACCATCACGCAAAAAGAGATAGACTTATGGTATCTTTGAATTTGGCTCTCACTCAGGCCGGCTGAAGCAAATAAAACTAGTCTAAGGTCCTGTAAGTGATAAACAACTGAATTTAAAGGAATTCTTAACACAAACTCAACGTTTCATTTAGGGTGCCCGAGCACCCCTGGCACCCCGGACGTCCGCAATCCTGCCTAGTATTTTTAGCGTTGCGGATATCGTTCACTATTCTTAAGCAATTTTTGGCTCACGCCGTTCGTCATTGCTCCATTCGGTCAATTTCCAGCCACTGTTGACCAGCAACCAAAATAGATAACGGATTGTATAAAAGAAATTTGAACCAACACAACGGATGAACAGAGCATTCTGTCATTCTGTCTTTAATTACAGAATGTCTTGGTGACGTATCATTAATCCATCATCCCTTAGATGTTGACAAAGACTCCGGTCAAAACGCGGTCATCTGCTGTTGGTTCAAATGTGAATATTACGGATTGTGCTGCAAGTTTATTGAATCCCAAAATCGAAGAAATTAGTGTATGTCTTACGCTTTTCAGAGCCATGGCATTGATCCAAGGCTACTAAAGTTCACGTGGCAAGGGCCTGAGTGTCCGTCACTGGTCAGCGGGCTTTAATCACCCGCATAACTTTGCTTGCTGCCGAGATTTGGTGGCCGGAGGCCAATGAGTTGACACCGGAGGGCGGGCGGTACCTAGTGCTTGCACCAAAGCACGTGCTGTTGGGTAACCAAACGTGACGGATGTCTCAGCGAGCGTTTCACGGCAGAGATGCGCCGGCTGCTTCAGCGCGGCTGCCGGCGGCGGCGCGTGCGGCCTCCGAAGTGGCCGCCCCGTCTCCATGACAACCAATGCGATCGAACCGGGATGTTTTCACCAGCCGTGGAGGAGGGCAGCCGACGGCAGTGCCGGGCGCTGGGTGCCGTCGGCGGCCGCTCTGTGGCAAGCTCGTGTCCTTTCGCACCCGCTGCTCTGTGGTGGTGAGCGCCTGACCTGAGTTGTGACCTAGCACGATGCCTGAGGCGATGACCTGGCGTCGCTCCGAATCGGCGCACCACAGAGGCGTCTGAACTTGAAAAGGAACGGTACTTCATTGACGGGGAGTGGCCCATTAGCCGTCACAAAACTGGGTAAGCTGGCTATACATTCGAATGGAATGGAGCATCCTCTCATACCATTCTCTCAAGGTGCTCCACTTTACAGGGGAGGCCTCTGCTCGGGCGGGGCTTGTTTCTGAAAGGTTTAGGCATGCACTTCTGCAATGTCCTTATTGCATGTAATGTCAATGTTCGCCTTGTGCATATGAAACGACAAGGCAACCCGCGTCAACTATTTTTGTCGTAAGCAGTGGCGGATACAAGGGAGGGCTAGGGGGCTCAAGTAACCCCCCCCAAATGTCCGAGTGCCTATAGTTAATACATAGGCGGAGGCTAGTCTGAGGCAATGTCGGGGGGCGGGCTCCAGCCCCTAGGCCACCCAAATGAAGTCCTGGATCCGCCACTGCTCGGAAGAGCTGGGTTTCATCCCTTCTCTGCACAATGCCTTCACTGTAGTGTTGAAAGAAGGGGGATTCCGCTATAAATCGACCAAGACATAAAACCTAACTATTTTTAATTTTCTCCAAAATGGGTACATGAGGACTTACAAGGGCGTAGGATCCACCCATGGCACCCAAAAATTATTTGAAAATCGGTTTGAGAGAAATAGCCTCCAACAATTTTTGAAGGTCATTATATAGGCATTGATTAGAATGCCTATAGCTCCAAAAGTTTTCAAGTGATTTCTGAAAATTTTGTAGTGATAGGATGAAAATTATACGGGAAAAATTTTGGCTATCTTCAATTTTGAACAAAAAAATTGTTAGTGACATCATGGCATTGTTTTTTAATGGTGACCTTGACCCGTAGTGCAGTAAAATTCAAAGTTTATCTTGAAAGCGTTTTGACATATAGTAGTAGTCTTTCATATAAAACAATTAAAAAAGTCTTTCGAAATGCAATTACTACTTATAGCTTCATATATATATATATATATATATATATATATATATATATATATATATATATATATATATAAAACACAAGGTATCACTGTGGAGATATGCTATCGTAACTCATGTTCTAATTGACTTGCAACTTTGAAATAAAAACATTGGAAGAATCAAAATTAAGTAGTCAACCTAGAATTGAGGCAGTTCACACTATTGTCCCTTGGGAATGAACTGCAACATACTTCAACATTCAACATTTAACATATGAGACAAACATCTATGTAAAATTGATTGAAACATTGACCATCATCCTTCAAGCTTTTGTAAATGTCACGTTTGGTTGTTTGGATCACTGTACATCTTTTTAAAAAACATCTGTCCCCGTCCCATTGAATCACCGAACTATGATGTCATTACCAGAAGCATTTAACCCGCGCCCCACCGGGGGTCCGGCGCCACCTTCGCCCCACCGGAAGTCATTAATGTCCCCCCTAACTCCGACCATATGAAAGTTAGCAAACATCTGCGAAGTGCGTTAGAAAGCTCATGTAAATTCAGAAATATTTTAATGAGCATTTTTAAGCGATCAGGTATATGGTTTGACCTCCAGAGGTCAAGTTAGGTCACAATAGGGTATTTTCAGTCAAATATGCAATCTTAAGAAACTTAGGCATATCTCTCACGCCATTAGAGCTATTGAGATCTGGCAAAAGCCATTTGATAGAAAAATTCCAGGACTTTCTCCACTATTTAGAACATAAAGGCTTCCTGCAGGTGGTTTAACCTCCAGAGGGCACGTCGTGACCTAGTATGACCTGAGGTCACGAAAGGTAAGAAAGTGACCTTGTATATCAAATGAAAACCAGTGACGACTCATACACGACGAGTTTTGATTCAGTGCTCTAGCTTAATTAGCTCAAGAGTTATCGTCAAAATACTGTTTTTGACCTGTGGTGACCTCTTAGGAGCTCAGATAGGTCAAAGGGAAAATATCGCCCCTGGGATCCATGAAAGGGTGTCAAAGAACGCTTTTATAAACAATCTTAGCATTTACGATTATTTTGTGACTTTTAGCTCATAAGACAGCTTTTCCCATGCATTTTCTATGGGAGAGGTCACCTCGTCACCTGACCTCAGGTTACCAAATCGAAAAATCCCCGGAGGGGTCATGAAGTGCAGCAAGTTTTAAATCGATCGGCGTAGAAATGTAGCAGTGGAAGAGCTCAAAAGTTGAAGTGAGGTGACCTTGGTTGACCTCACCTGGTGACCGGACCTAGGGTGACCCGGGGTAGGATGTTTCAGGGATGATGGGAAAGTATTTGAGTAAGAGGTAGAACCCTCAACCGTGGTGCTGCCCCTCGTTGTTTTTCTGTTGTCACGAAAAAACCTTGGGGGGGCATTGATTTCATTATTCTAGGTGGGGCGAGGACTAAGGAAGATTTTCGGCTTTTGAGGTTTTGTGCCACGTTCCCTCGGACGTAGCTTGAATTTAAAACATTTTATGACGTCAGTTCGACTTTTATAGCTTTTGGTAATCTCTTGTGGCATTTTCAAACTTGTTTAAGCTTCATCTATGGTAATGTCTAATCGAACTTTGCTCAGCGTACTCGTTATTTTAGCTTTTTATGATGAAGAAGTTGTAGGCAATAAAAAATCATTGGTGATTTTAGTGGTGCATTGCATTGCATGGGATTAGTTCTGAGTTCAAAAGTACTCCTTAGAAGTGAAAGTAACTAGTTCAGTGTCCACATCACTTAAATGGACTATTCATAAGCCCTTCTGAAACGTTTTCGCCAATTGAGTGCGTATCTTATCATCTGTCACTGCTTACACCCCTTCAAGGTCAAATAAGTACAAAGGTCGAAAAAGATCAATTCCGTATTGGAAGAAAAACGTCTTGTTCAGTGTCCTTTTCATGCAAATTAACTATTCATAAGAAATTTTGCATCATTTACGCCAAGTGCCTGCTCCATCATCTATTATTCCTTACACCCCCTTCAAGGTCAAATAAGGTACAATTTCGAAGAAGGTCTAGTTCATATAATATGTAAACCAGCTAGTTCAGTGTCCATATCATTCAAATTGACTATTCATAAGCCATTCTACATCATTTACGCCAAGTAATTTTGTTTCTTTATCTGTTGTTGCTTACCCCCTTTCAAGATCAAATAATGTCGCAGGTCAAAAAGGTATAGTCCGCATCGGACGCAAGTCAACTAATTCGGTGTTCATCTCATTTAGAAATACAGAATTGAAACACACATCTGTAGTCGTTATTCGGCACAGAGTTATCACTGATGTCACGCAAGGTCAATTCAAGGTAAATGAATGTCAAAAAGGCCATGGAAGGTCTAACCTGATAAAAGTGATCCTCGAAGGTTGAAAGAAAATATTCTAGGCCAGTTCATGAGCAAATGCTGCAAAAGAACGATGAGAGTCTGGAGCAATCACATGAAAACGGGTACAGGCGCCCAAATGACCCCAACATGCCTTCACTCTTGCGGTCATTTCTCTGTGACTTTGAAAGGGAGGAAAAAATTTGTTTGCAAAATATGCGCAATGAATGTCCCAGAGGCTATACAACATTTTAAGACTCTAACTTAAGAAGCCCGTTTTCAATTCTTGAAAAACCTGGGGGTTGCAACATCCCCCTGTACGTGCAAGGGTTAACACACCCTATGGTATTAATTGGATAGAAATGGATAGAAAACTCCATGGTGCCCCCTTAAATTGGACGTTTCGCCGTCAATGGCATTAACCATATCGTGAGTTACAACGGTACAGCCCCATAGTGACATCTAGTGTCATGTTTCGGAAGTAAAAAATAGTATATTTAGTGCAAAAGCCATGTTCTTATTATTTTACCTAAAAGAAAACCGCCAAATGAAAAAATAAATTATATCACACGAATTTATAAATTTCACTGTACTGCGGTCAAGGTCACCGTTTAAAAACTAGGTCACAAGGTCAAGAGGTCAATTTTGCAGAAATATAAAAATTTAAGATAGCCAAAGTGAAATCTGCTTAATGGTGAACAAAAAGGTAAAATATCGTTACGATCATTAAAAAAATGGCAGAACTATAGGCTTTCAAAACAATGCCTGCATGGTGACCCCCAAAAATGCCGAAGGCTATATCTGTCATACCAAATTTTCAAATATTTTTGACGTAATGGTTAGATTCTACACCTCTGAAATCCCTTTGACACCAGTTTTGGAGAGAATAAAAAATAGAATGGTTTTATTTTATGACATTTTTGGTCGATTTATGGTGGAATGACCCAGAAGTGAGATGTACCTGTTGTCGAAATATGATACAGTAAGATAATATCTTTCGTGGAAGATGTTCAAAGAAAATTTTGCGCTCAGGTGCTTGTCTTTTTTATTAGGGCCACTCCCAATAGGCACACTTGCCCAATTACAGGGAGTATTGGCGTGGGTGTTTAAGGATCCTCTCCACCGGGTCAGATTGGACACGGAAGGCGGTTTCCCGCCGTGGCGATTGAACCCACGTTAATCCATGCTATCCGATCCGAAGACTGGCAACAAAGCCATTAGGCCACCCCGACCCCTCTCTTCAAAATCTCTGCTTGATATTTTGAAGACGAAATCTCAAGCAGAGAGTATCATTGATAGCGTAAAGCTATTAAAGGAGGGCAAGTTTCGGCCATTGTATTTCTTGGAAGGTTGAACGTTTTGACATGCTGATTGTTATCATAGGGCATGGTCCATGCAGTTTTAAATGTAAGCTTCCTCCCATGGACATAACCCGCGCCCCGCCGGGGGTCCGGCGCCAACTTAGCCCCACCGGGGCCATCCATGCCCCCTTCCCTATAACTTCGAAAGTATGAGAGCTAACGAAAATTTGAGAAGTGGGTTAGACAGCTCATCGAAATGATGAGTTGGTATGAGTTTTCTGAAACAACTAAGCGCTCAGGTCAATGTATTAAACTCCAGAGGCCAAATTAGTTGGAGTCAAGACATTTCCATTAAAACGTGTAATGTTTGATACAACTGGGTACAGCCCCCATTCAAAACGAGTTAGTGGTGGATACAAGGGGGAGCTAGAGGGCTCAAGCCCCATCCCAAATGTTTGAGTACCAAGAGTTAATACATAGGTGGCGGCTGATCCAAGGCAATGTTTGGTTAGGTTCGAGCCCCATAGCCCCTCCCCAAAAGTCCTTGATCCGCCACTGAGAAAAGCAGTTGTGCTTTGGAAAAACAACGATATAGAAATGCCACGGCTTTCTCCAGTACATTGAATTATAAAATCTCATGCCAGCAGTTTGGCCCTCATAGGTTAGTGAACTTGGTGTGTATTTGCGCAAATTATGGTATAATTACGCTGTGTGACCTCTGGAGACCTCGGATGAACTCAGATACGTCGATATATGAAAGATCAAATATTGCTCCTGGTATCTTTGGAAAGATGAAAGGCAACATGTTCCTGGACTTTTTGAGCCTTTGCATTTTCTGTGTAACTTTCACAGCGTAGCACAGATTTTCACCATATTATTCCAATGGGGAATCCGTTATTCACATCGTGAACTGACGTCAGGTCACCAAAAAAATCTCAGATATAAATTTTGTAGACCCGGAAAATATCATCAAGTGTAGAAGGTATCCAGTCAATCAGTTTCAACAACCAGAGCATGGTAGTGTTTGTAAGTTGAAAAGAGGTCACCATGTTTAACCTCACATGGTGAGCTGACCTGTCATGACCTGAATTCTAAGTTTTGTAAGAAGCTGTAAAAATGTGACAGGTATACCAAGTACAGAGGTGCTCCAGGCCGCTGCTTTTCTGCTTTCCTTGAAAACCTTGGGAGGGAGGCAGGGGGCATCGCCTCGCCCTCGGCGGGGCGAGGGTTAGATACTGCTTGTCAGTAGCATTACTATATATTTTCAGAAAATACAGACTATCGAGGGTATCAGTCACGGTGAATGATCGAACCTCTTGATGACATGATGGAGGCATCAAATGAATGAGATGTATCGGCTCGCATTACTCACTGTGCGTGCCACTGCGCACAATAATGGTGAATGATTGTTTGATTGATGTGGAGGGAAGTGGAGTTTCAAAGCCCGTTTGACTGCTCAAAATGTCGCCTCCATTGCCAACGAGGGCCAAATTTCCGTGACCATTTCCCTTAAATATGCCATTGCTGCTTAGGTGTATATGTCTTAATGAAAAACAATTGCGTAAGCTGTATAAAAAGCATTGGTAAGAATAAAGTGTACAGCCGTGAAAATCATTGTACCGTAGTATCTCAAGGGAGGTTGTATGTTGAAGTTTTTTATATTTTTCAGCGCTAGTGTAATCGCACCATACTTGTTGTTTTCATATGTAGCCAATTTATCCATTTGCTTACTTATGTGCCTTGACTCATCATCATCTTATGATATATTCTGCATCAACCAAACATGTCTACGATAATTTCGTGTAATCATAAAATGTCTGAATGTTTCATACCCTTCCTAAAACTTCATTAAGATGAAGCAGGTTTATCGACGGGGTATCGACCCGTCCCAAGTTTAAATAACAGCTTATCTAGAAACTGAGGTTCCTTAGCCACTTTCCACTGACTTAACACGCGCATTGACGGGGGTCTGAGCCACCTTCGGTTTGACGAGGGGGGGGGGTACCCGCCCCCTAAGATCTCGAGAACCACGGTAGGTAGCAAAAAACGGTAAACGGCGTTGGGTAGCCCATCCGCTTCTCCATCGAAAATATTTGAACCATTTTTTGTCAGGTCACATTTAAGGTCACCAGAGGTCAAAAACGTGCCGTCACATGCCGTCATAGGGATAACATGTAAATTAAGTTTTTCGGCCATTACATCTGAACAAGTAAAGATAGAGAAAAACGACTTAAACTCTATGAATCCTCGCAGCAAGCCGAATCGAGTGATATATGATCTGACCTTGCTAGGTCAAATCAAAGATTTGACCTGACCTGAGGTCAGGTCAGGGTCAAATTATATAAGATGCATATCATTAGAACCACAAAGCCAAGGCGAGTCTAATGAAGCTAAAATAAACGCTTTATCACCATCTGTTACTGAGTTATTCAGTAAAAACCATATTTCCCATGTATTACCAATGGAGAGGTCATGCTTCGTACCTGACCTTAGGTCATCGATATCGAAAATACCGGAACATATTTTAGAGAACTCGGTGAGCCAATTATGTGATATGAGTTTCAATTGGATAAGTTCACCCTGCTCCGACTTATGCTATGTTAAACTTTTTTGAGGTCGGGTCACTTGACCTGTACTGGTGACCTGACCTGAGATGACCTATCCTTAAAATTTTCACAGAAGTTGCAAAAATGATGAGGGAAAAGGTATACCAAGTACGGTGGCACTGAGCGCCGCCGCTTTTCTGCTGTCTCCGAAAAACCCGAGGGGGCGGGTACCCGCCCCCCGTCAATGCGCGTGTTAAGATTTTTCTGGTTCTAAAGCCCGTTGCAATGATTCTTTTGATGAGTACGGACAATTATGTTTCAGTTAGCGATACAATGCAACGCATCCCGATTCGTCAAAATATCGCACATTCTCGGACGGAACTGATCGGTCTAGAATATTAGCGAAACTACCGTATGGTACAGAGACGATTCTGTAGTATTGGTCAGAGCAGGACAAAGTTTCATGGCACGGTGATATATCACCCGAGGCAGGGCGACGAAAGCGGGAGCAGTGACGGTGGAACATCTGAAATTTAAGGGGGCACCATGGGATTTTCAACCCATTTCTTTACAGCTCGCGAGTCATGAGGATATCCCCCCTCCATTTTCTGGACTTGACACAAGCTTTTCGCATTTTCTCCCTCTAGCCTGCGTGGACTTAAGTGTGCTGAAGAAGCGCATCGTCGATAGCGCTTCAAACGGACGATATGCTCAAAGTTCGCTTACCTCCTCCCCCTTCCCCATCATCACTAGTCCGGGGTCTGCCTCCTCCCTCCAGTAAACATTGTGGCGACGTGCCTGCCTGAGGGGGAGCTTTGTGCATTCCAATGAATGCCATCTCTGCGATATCTTGTGAGGTTTTTAAGGATTTTTTATTTCTGTAGCTTTAGCGGGAAGCAGCAGAGCAGACTGGACCAAAAGCGTGCCGCTGTCTGCAGAGAGCAGGTGGAGCAGTCAAATGAGGTTCTGCGACTGGCAGCAGACGGACTTCAAACGACTAAAGGGCGCCAGTGCGAGAGTCATCTTGCAAAGAGAATTTAAGTTAGCTGCACCGCACATTAGTCCTGCCTTTTACGGCATTCGGGGCATCCCCGGCACCCGAGTTTACCGGGGTGGACGATCTGACCTGACCTGATCTGGTCTGGTCTGAGGGAGGCGATTTCCCCGCTGCTCCTCTGCTCGCTTTGGATCCATCTCTCACGTAGCAAGTGTTAGTTTTTTTTTGCTTTGGTGGTTGTGTCAGTGATATGCAGTTAATAGTGCAGTTCACACGTTTTTAAACGGAGCAGGAAACCAAACTGCAGTCAAAGGTAACCGGGTGCCTTTGTACCAGCTTTAGTTTGCACGATGCCGGGGTTGAGCTTTCTTCGGGACCAGTGGTAAGATAGGGTCACAGCATGCATAGCTGTTGCCTCCTTCTCAATGCAGCCTCCTTAAAAAAAAACACCGAGTCGAATATTTTTCCATGGTCAATTCGTCTCATATTTTGACGCACGCTGCATCTTTTCTGTCCGACAGAGGCAGTCGCAAACCCGCAGTATTTGGCGCAGGTGGTGTCAAAGATTACGCAAAAACATACGCTGCCAGGTTTGGATACTTTGGTAATACCATGGCAACAGAGCCACATCCAATCTGGCGCCCAATCACAGGATGACAGTCCTAATTGCCGTAATGAGGAGCACGACGACGTGGCCGCCAAGAGCATGGGAAGGTAGGGGGAAGGTGGGGTATGCAGACTGAACACTCGGTTTGGCGTTCTAGAAATATAGAAGTTCTGTTCAGAAGAAAGCAACAGCTATTCACGATTTCGCCCAATTCTATCCCTCGCACCCGAAGGACTCAACTCTGAGAACTTGAGCTCCCACGAACGGCTCCTTCCACCGTAGTCCGTTTTCCTTTTTAACGATTAAAAGCGTGTTAATTGCACTCACGGGTACAAAACTGTCAATATCGTCGCCTGGCCTCTTGTAATCTGACAGAAGATGAGGTCAGTATTTTGCCATTTCTTTCCTAGTTTGCAGGTACATAACCTATACTGTTTCGTGGCACAGCCTGCTATCACCAGCCTTCAGAAACTACAAACGTAGGGATGATGGCAGAATCGATAGATGTTCATCAGAAGGCTCATTTTCCACACATGCCGCCAGACAAAAGCAGACAGCTGCATCTTTTTCCCCGATCCAACTAAAGAACGTGATCAGACGTTTATAATGGGTATATACTCTGTAGATAAACTTGAAGTCCGGTAAACGTTGTCCTGCTCAGTGCGTCGATGTGAGGAAGGTGGCTTACAGAGTTGACAGCCAGCCGGGTTCCGCGGCAGTTTGCTACAACCATACTGCCTCACCATGTTCTTTCTCATTTGACGAAGCGGTGACAGAGCAGAGCAGCTGACTCCGATACTGCAGCAAACCTGGAGCAACATCGCAAGGATCAGTTGTCTGACTGGTCCCACGCCCATAGTTGATACAAATATATTTTATCCAAAAGTTGAATTTTCAGCAGTAACTGACGCTGAAAATCCGCCTGGGAAGCACCTTAAGGTGCGACATGTGGGGAACGGCATCATGGGAACAACAGTACTTCCATCCCGGAGGGGGCTGGAGTTGGGGAGCGACCTTTCAGGGGCTTGTGAGAAATGTGTGGGGGCACTGCGTGCTCGATATTGGGAGTGAACCATTAGCCCCCATTGTCCCTGGATCCGCCTGTGCTTTGACGTCACTAATATTCGTTTGCGCTTGCCTTGCTCAGTGATAATGCAGCTGCTCATAGTGACACCTGATGACGTCACACCTGTCAACCATCCAAAGAAGCGGAGGGGTTATTGCTCTGAAACTGGGCCTGGAGGCGAGTTATTAACGTACACGCCCGCTGCAAAGTGCAATAATCTCGTCGCTGCCACCCACAGGCTATCCGGAAAATAAAACTGATTTTGAACTTCCTGTACCAGCTCTAGATTGCGGGTGAATGAACTTCAGCTTTGGCTTTTACCATTTTTCACGTAAAGGAAAATTGGATTAATTTCTGTACGGGCGCTCGGCTGTCTCTGAGAGGCAGGAGATGCAGTTATACAATTAACACGCGCATTGGCGGGGGGGCGGTTACCCGCCCCCTCGGGTTTTTCGGAGATAGTAGAAAAACGGCGGCGCGTAGCGCCGCCGTACTTGGTATACCTCTTTCCTCATCATTTTTACAACTTCTGTGAAAATTTTAAGGTTAGGTCATCTCAGGTCAGGTCACCAGTACAGGTCAAGTGACCCGACCTCAAAAAAAGTTTAAGATAGCATAAGTCGGAGCAGGGTGAACTTAGCCGATAGATTGAAACTCATATCACATAATGGCCCCACCGAGTTCTCTAAAATATGTTCCGGTATTTTTGATATCGATGACCTAAGGTCAGGTACGAGGTATGACCTCTCCATAGGAAATACATGGGAAAATGGTTTTTACGGGATAACTCAGTAACAGATGGTGATAGAGCATTTATTTTAGCTGCATTATACTCGCCTGGGCTTTGCGGTTCTAATGATATGTATTTTATATAATTTGACCCTGACCTGACCTCAGGTCAGGTCAAATCCTTGATTTGACCTAGCAAGGTCAAATTATATATCATTCGATTCGGCTTGCTAAGAGGATTCATATAGTTCAAGTCGTTTTGCTCTATATTTACTTGTTCAGATGTAATGGCCGAAAAAAACGAAATTACATGTTATCCCTATGACGGGCATGTTTTGACCTCTCGTGACCTTAAATGTGACCTGACAAAAAAATGGTTCGAATGTTTTCGATGGAGAAGCGGATGGGCAGCCCAACGCCGTTTACCGTTTTTCGCTACCTACCGTGGTTCTCGAGATCTTAGGGGGGGGCGGGTACCCACCCCCCGTCAATGCGAAGGTGGCTCAGACCCCCGTCAATGCGCGTGTTAATAGCATGTTTCTTAATAAGAGATGCTGCTGATTGAGTTCCCGCTGGAGTAAATTTCAAGAAAGATGAGACAAAAGAAAAACAGTATAGGGACGGTTAAAGACAAAAACGACAAAACGGCAAAGAAGACAAAAACGACGAGACCCGAAAACTGTTGGAACATAAACCGTTTTACTGACTTGGTTCGTCATCGGCTCCTGACGAATCTGACTGAACATTGGAGGCACCCAGTCTGTAATATGAATTTTGTCACACGGTCAGATTTCTTTAGTAGTCATGCCCAAAGACTAAGTCGTATAATTTGCGTGGAAATGAGTTACTGTGCGGGACAAAAATGCTTCAAGCCATCCGTGACCTCCAATCTAGAGGAGCTGTATATCTTCCCAGCAAGACTGATGCCCATGAATTTTGCATATTTCCACTAGCACATAGACGGATCCAGGATTTATAAACGGAGAAGGCGCTTTGGTCAGGGGTATTATCTGGGTCTGAGGGGAGCAGTTTAGACCTAAGCACCATTTCTTGAGGAGTGGCCTATCAAAGTGGCGCCAAATTGCATTGAAGTGGCGTTAATACTTGCATCCTGGGGGAAAATCGACGTTTCAGAAGGCACTGGGGCGCGGCATAGGGGCCCGTGGTGGGTCTTTCGGACAGGGGCACCTCTCTGTTCCCCTGGATCTGCCTATGACCCAGCATGTCAGCGTTTTGTTTCACAATTAGACATTTATCAGAATAGGAAACAATTAACTGTCGCCCCGGTGGGGGTGTTTGAACACCCCCTCGGGTTTTTCCGGCGTCACGAAAAAACGGCGACGCGAAGCGTCGCCGTTCTTGGCACGCCTTGTCCTTGATTAAACCAGCAACTTTCCTCAAAATTTTTAGGCTGGGTCATCTCAGGTCAGGTCACCAGTGCAGGTCAAGTGACCTCACTTCCAAAAATGTTTAAGGTAGCATAAGTAAGAAATGGGCGAATCAGTTGGATTGAAACTTATACCGCATAATGGGTTCACCGAGTACTAAATATATATATATATATATATATATATATATATATATATATATATATATATATGTATATATATATATATATATATATATATATATTCCGGGATTTTTCATATCGATGACCTAGGCTCAGGTACGAATCATGACCTCTCCATTGGAAATGCATCGGGAAAACAGGAATTGGGCTGTATTTGTGCAAATACAGTTGCGAATAACTTTATGTTATCCAAATCATAGTATCCTGGGCTAGTATCGTAGTTCCAGATTCATGCTGCAATTTCAAACCTGTGATCTTTGAGAGGTCATCTGGGGCTACTTAGGCAGGTTTCAGAGTTGGGTCAATAACTTTGCAGGGAAATTATAATAAAGCTTTTGCTTTGATACCACTAGGTATGTATGTACGTCTGTATTGTTATTAAGCGTCGATTGATGTGGTTGTTGGCTATGCTAGCATGGATAGTGGCCCAGACCTGACCTTAGGTAGGATAATTTTTATGTTTTGACCTAGTATAGTCATATTACACATCATTCGATTAGTCGTAACGAGAGGAAGCAAATAGCGCCTAAAAATTATTCTAACTCCACTCAGCCAGACAATAGAGCTCGGAAACGCCTTTCTAACACGCCACCTTCTTTGACCTGTCATGACCTCAATATTGACCTGGGCCAAAAGCTACTGATATAGTTTCGTGTTGAATTTGTATGAGCTAACTAACAGCCTTCGCTTTTTTCGCAATCTGGCATAGGATCCGAGTTCAAGGGGGTGTTTAAACGCCCCCCAAAGACACACCCAAACAGAATAAGCTATAAATTGAGGAAATGCACGATATTTTATTAGGCACTAATCATGAATCCTTACATGTTCTATTGCAGAGTTAGCCTAACAGGTTACTTTAACAAAATGGAATTTTACGAATCTAGGTGGAACAAGCCCACCTACATAGTGTTTTGCCAGTGAAGACCCTAATTTAGAGTTCAGTGGTTCTCACCTTTAAAGGTGGTGGGTGTGGGGTGGCGAATGGCTGCTTCACTTGCTACCAAAGCCCAAAGCAATAGAGACACTAGGTAAAATTTTCACCGGATTCCGAGAATATACATACATGTGCAGGGTCTTGCAGCTGATTAAAATTCCATCCTTGGGACTCAGTTTTCCAAGATAATCATCGGATAATCAAGATTGGAGCACTTTGAATTAACAAGTCAATTGATATACTGACATATTTCCAAAAAATATAAAACGAAGCAGTTTCGATTCATTTCTGGTAGCTTCCGTGGCAGACCCATGGTGGTATGACTCAGTTTTCCATAATATCATTGTATAATAAAAATTGCAGCACTTGATAATTTCTAAGTCAATTAATACACTAATATATTTAAAAATATACAATTAGTGTTTTTGAGTCATTTTCTGCTTCTGGCATGGTAGTTAGCAGTGCCAAACAAATGGATAACGGTTCTAGAAGTCATTTAGAAAAAATATTGCTATCATACTTAGGTATGCCACCATTTGACACCTTATATTAAAGGATATTGTTATTTATTGCATAAGAAAGCACTTTAAGGTATTTTTCATGGAGCATTGGAAAAAAGTTGTACAAGATAATCGGCATCAAATACCGATCATTTGGCAAGTCTACTACCTATCAAGCTTGCCTGGCCTTGCAGCCTCTTTCCTGTTTGTTGAGCGAATATGTTACAGCGTGCACCCCCTGTTTGATATTTACGGTCGGCTGCTTGGCTAATGCAATGAGGTAAACGGAAGATGTTCAACAGCTCTCGTTGGAAGACTTGGCGCCTCACCAAGGTCTGAATGTCTCACCGGAAGCAGAGTTGAACCATACTTGTTGCATGAAGTGTATTGTAACATTGGTAAGCTTGGGGCGATGCCAGGACTAGTAAATGGATCATCCCGGCAAGAGTTCATGAGCTCTATAGTACAAAAGCGGCCATCCAAGCATAAAATCTCTCTCTAGAGCTGCAAACACTGTGTTTTCCACACATGATTGGTGGTTAAAAATAGTTGCTACATTTTGACCGTGCTGAAGCTATTTAAGCTTGAGGTACTCTGTTAAGGAGTTCAACCCCTGATGGTTTTTTTCTTTGTTCTTTCTCGGGTTGCTGCATAACTAGAAGATACACAGTTGTTATCAGTTCGAGTTTTGATAATGTTGAAACTACCAATGTTACCAAAGACTGCAAATCATTTATTTGGGAAAGTGAAACGCCGATTCTGTTCAAAGATAATGGTGACTACCAGTGCCTAGACAATAATTTCAAATGTCAAGGCCTATTACAGTGGATGCTTTCTTTGTTTATGGGACTGGGATTTTCTCCTAAAAAACAACCAACGTTGTTTCTATTTCACTGAAAATACTATTTTGAATTAATTCGGGAGACCTAAATCTTTTCACCCGGGGTACCAGGTAAGTTAAGGGCTGAACGCGCGCGGTAAAGTGACTTTAATTCGGTCACCACTCTCTGAACGTTGTTTTTCATGACCAGTAGGAGCAGAATTGATCGGACAAACAGAAGAATAACTGGAGAAGAACATTTTAGAAGTTCAATACACCACACCAGTAAGACGCCTTTTTGGGCGATAACTGAACGAATGTGTTTGTTTCCAAACGAGAAATGAAGGTTAGCTAAAAATGTATTAGATGGTTTATGGTGTTTGTCTAACATAAACATGACGATATCGCAAAGAAGTTAAAATGGAATGAATTCATCTCTTACTTGCAGCCAATTAACATGAAACCCGGTTGCAAAATGATGGAAAATAAATGCAGCGAAATGTATTTAAGACAATATATTATGAAATTCATTTTATCATAATTCCAGGCGGGCTCTTTCGCAACTTTCCGAGTATAAGCCTTGGATATCATCATTTGTCCAAACTACTCTCATTAATGGCCCGATCCATTGAAGCCTGGAGGTCAGGAGGGCTGGATTCGTGAAAACATAGCACCCACATTCGTGCGGACTCGGCTGGCAGTGACCATGTGCATACGCTGCACAGGCATTATCAGGTGGACACGAAGCGTCCGCGAGGTTTCCCTTTGGCTTGGACTTTCTGAATCAACTAATTATTCAGAGTTATCGTTCGCAACTACATAGAGTGAAACAACTCTTCAAAATTTGTATCACTTGGATAGTTAGTGGCAGCATAATTGATAGAAATATGTAAAAAAGGATTGATTAGCATGCCTTTGCCAGTATGTTTCCATATTTAGGTATATGTGATACAAAAAGGCCAACATTTGAGACAACAGCATCAACAAGTTTGGTAGCACGTCTTTAAATTCTAAAATTTAGTGTGCTAAAATTTTAATCTTAAAATGTGCTACCAGACCTGTTTATGCTGTTGTCTGCGAGATATTGTCTCATTTTTTGGCTTTTTTGTATCGCATATAAACATAAGAATAAACTGGCATGTTAATGATAATTATTTTTGTATTTTTCTAACTCATCAGGATGATAGGCTTATTTATGCAAGCTCACATGCAAATTGCCAGCAAATATTTCGTTTTTCAAGCATTAAAGCTTTCAAAAATCCGTGCTCAGAGGGTGTTGCAAGGTCTCGTGGAAATACTCACCCTGGTATGTTTTGTAACGGCTTTAGCTTGAAATGGTGATAGGCATATCTAATTTAATTGATATAGCTACCTGATGGTGTCGGTTTCATTTACCTATATTAATTACTTTCGGAGTAATAAGCTCGCCAAAAGCGTTAGTACGACCTGGCCGGGCCGGGCTGAGCTGGGTCATATGTAGATTTGTCTGCTAACTCAGAGGTAGACTTCGCGGACGTTTCGCGTCCACTCGATAATGACCGTGTAGTGTACATAGTCATTGTCAGCTGAGTCTGCACCATCGTGGATGCTGTGTTTTCTCGAATCCAGCCCTCCTGACCTCCACACTTCAATGGATCGAGCCCTTCTGAGCCAATAATGCGAGTAGTTTGGACAAATGATGATATCCGAGGCCTGTACTCGGGAAGTTACCAAAAAGCTCGCCTGGAATTCTGCATCTGACCCCGGCTCTTGCAAAACTTTTTTCAATGCTGGCAGAATGTGTTTTGAACTCTTCGGAGGTTCAGAAACGAGTTCAGGCAGGATTAAAGGGAGTGCTTGTGATTGATTTTGAAGGCATTTTGCTAGAGCAGAGTCAACTTTTGTCTCAGTGCAGATACTCATTCGCTACACAGATGTGATGGTTATGACGCAGGTCAACAGCAGCATCTCGTGAGTGTTTTACAATTCATGTTGATGTGTTACGATGTACTTAGTATCTTTTGATATACATTTCTGGTTTGTATTACCATTTAGCCGGACAGTGGCTTGGACACAATCTAGTCATGGAGTGTCGGAAGGTTTTGCTGCACGCTGCTTGCGTGCGTTGATCATTGTATTCAAGCTATGGCTACATCGCCAGCGACCTAACTTAACCTTTGAAGATTCGTAAGACCGCATTGGGAAGCTCTGTCAGAACAGCGGGTCAATCCCGGCCTCTCCTCACTGAGGGGCTGGGCTAGATTTTAATTGCTTAAAACAGGCTTTAGAGCCTATATTTCTTTAAAGTACTTGCAAAGTCATGCTACCCTCTTCTATATTTCCGTGTAGTGTGTGAAACTAGGTAGAAATACAAAGCCTACACTGAGCTTTCTTTTCCACGTCACCCTTCTCCTCCTTCGCGTATGGGCCTGTCATCACCGTATGCTGAAACCAAAATAAAGGAAGCGCCAACTTTATCCAAAGCAAACACCGGTGTGATGGTCACTCGACCGCCACAACAATAGCGCAAATGAATGAAACGGCGCGCAGCCTCAGTCTTCGGCGCCATCAAACGATCGAGGCGGTCGCGCGCTGGTGGTGGCTTTTCCGGCGGACCCGCCGGCGGAGCAAATCTGTCAGTCGTGGCGATCGTCGGGCGCGATCGATGTCGCCACCGGAACCGCCGCCGCTGCCGCTGGGGCTGCTGCGACGCGGCGCTGTCTGTCGGCGGCGACGCGGCGACGCGCGTGTCGGGCGGCGGCGACGAGGAGCCGCTGCGGAAACTCTCCCTGGGAGGGTGGTCTTGGCCTAGCGTTTAATTGGGGCCGTTGGAGCGTTGGTCAGCAATGCACTCGGAGGAGTGCAAGTTTCATGGCAAAGAAGGCTGGAGATAGCTGGATATGTTCCGATAAATTGTGATTTTGGCTCCGTCTGGAAGACGGTTTTCTGGTTTATGTTGAAAATAAACTAAAAATTGCCGGAGGAAATGGAGGAGGCTCCAGAGTAATGATTGCAATCCAAACGACCTGCGTCAACATTCACAGCCGCTCCGAAGAGGAATTTCCATATTTGTCAGAGACGCGCCAGTTGCTTAAAATTCAGAGGTCGGAAAAAGAATCTAAGTGTCACAAACGGAATTGCAAGGGTATTGAGCTTTGGCACCAAAAGCAGATTATTTGCCAGACCCTCTTGGGTTCTTTTAATTCATAAATAACATTTGGACGGGCAGACCGAACGTCAGTTCCTCGTACCGGTGAGCACGACCCTGCCTATTTTGTCACCGGTTTGATCTACTTTTGTCACGAAAAGCGTTGGCGAGTTGGCAGGCTGTCGACCTCTGCGACAGTTCTTGCCTTAACCAGTGGATTCCCTATCGGAAAGCCAGCATAAGCATGCATAGTTGATTATATCCTGGTTAATTTCATACATCCGGTACTTCCATTTGGCTCCATGTGGGTGTACTTGCGCTCCCTGTCGCTCCCTGTCGCTGTCGCTGTCGCTGTCCCTGTCGCTGGGTGTACTTGCGCTCCCTGTCGCTCCCTGTCGCTGTCGCTGTCCCTGTCCCTGTCGCTGGGTGTACTTGCGCTCCCTGTCGCTCCCTGTCGCTGTCGTTGTCCCTGTCCCTGTCGCTGTCGCTGGGTGTACTTGCGCTCCCTGTCGCTCCAATCTCCATTATCCCCAGTCCATGGCAGAGGAGCGTCAGTATTTGAAGTATGGGGGGGCGCAGATGGACTTTTTAACTTGTTTCTTTCCACTCAGTGTCATAGGGCGAGTGTTAACATTTCTCCTTCAGGGGGGGGGCAGTTCGCCCCCTGCACTCAAAAAAGTTTTCACGAGCTCCAAGTGGATCATTGCCCTAGTATCGTTTTTACAAGCGTTCATTTCTTGTTAGCAACCAGTTAAACCAGCCGCTCACAATGTTCCAGCTTTTTTGTAACAAGCCCCCTCAAGAGAGCCCTAGTTCACTAGTATTTAACCACGTCACAGCTATGACGGGGGATCCGCTAGCGTAAAAGCCACGTGCTGTGACGAGGCTCCGGCCCTCGTTGACAAGGAACGCTGGAGCCTGCGATTATGATTGGTTGCGCATCGGGCGGGCTTCGCTCTCATTCGCTAGGCAGCAGTCCGGTACTCGCGCCAAATGTGTTTGTCAGTCATTCTTCGTTCTGCTTTCGCGCCGGGATTCGTGTTATCTGCTGCTCCTCCAAAGACGGCAAGGTAAGAAAGCCAAATAAACTGTTAATGAAATATGCAGATAGGCGAAGGAACACAAGGTGCAGGGGCCATGGCCCCCAATATTCGTGACTCTTATCAATTAACCTAGGGCGTTGTTTGGAGAGAAATGATTTCCAAATGCACCTTGGTCCCCTCTTACCAATATTCTGGACGTTCGTATACCTATGACTGTGTATGTGTGCTTTTGTCCGTGTGGGTAAATAGGAAATAACTTGAAACCTTCCTCCCAGTGAAAAATTCTAAATTTGCTAAAACTTTGAACGTTCATGTTTGGATACCCATTAGGTAGTTACCGTCGCCATGACAGGGGTTGTTGCAACTTCCTTTAAGGTTTTTCGGGTGATGGTAATGATTGTTCACATTACGTTCTTGAAACTCTGTGCAGCCTATGGCTATATTTTCATTGGCTATATTTTCTATTAAGAATACGAGTGGGAAGGGATGACCTGAAAATTCCCGCTGCCCCCAACTTGGAACATAGTTCCAAGCAGGGGCGTCGCCACCGGGGGCAGGGGCGGGCCCCCACTTTTGGGCCGACTATTTCCTGATAGTCAAAATGGGAGGACAATCGAACATTTTAATAACCAGCCGGTGCGGGAGGCAACGAGGAGCCCAAATCCGAAGACTTTTCGGTCCTAGCGTGGGCAGTTTTTTGTCAGCATAAGGTTGAAGTTTCTGGCTGGCCGGCCGCCCCCCCACTTTTTGGTGGTGGCGACGCTGTTGGTTCCAAGGTCCCTGTTTGGAGTCCAAGACACATTTTCAATGCTGAAAGCTCGCCTTTCCTCTTTGTCCCTCGCCATGCATTGAACCTGGGTATTTTCCGTTGATCTTCAACAGAGGTGCAGAAAGTATACTGGCTGTCACAAACTCAATGCGACATATGCCTCCTCTGTCACACAAAGCTGGAAATGATAATTTTATACTTGAATACTATTTCCAATATGCTGAATGTCATCTACTTGTCTCTTACTTTTTGCAACTGACAAGGTTCAAGCACCAAACCATTACCGCATGAAAGTATTAAACTGTGTTTTCATTTTTAGATCATGTTTATGTTTTGGAAGGAAAATTTCCAATTATGGATCATTGTTTTCAGTGTTGGGATCATAACTATTATTGGCAACTCTGACTGCAGTTTCCCCCAATGACATGCATTTCCCTTTTTGAAGAAGTTTCCATTTTTGGAAGGAGTGTTTCCAATTATGGTACATTTCCCCATGATTAAATGTGGCAATTATCATGAAAATAATTATTGGAAACTAATCTATAAATGGGAGCGTACACCTACACACAATTGGGAACCCTGATCACAGCTTCCCCCACCCCCCCCACTGAACTTCCATCTCACATATCAACAAAAGGGACAAAAATGTCAATGTCAACATAGGATTTGGATCTACCTAAAATGTGTTGGTAAAGTGGACCTTAGGTAGCATTTTTATAGCCAGATCAAATGCTTAAAATTTCCCCCAACACCTGATTATCACCTGCCTGGTCGTTCCTTCTTGCAGTAAAAACTCTGAGGCAACTACCCTGCATAGATGTAAAATTATGTCTATTGGCCTAATAGGTACAGAGGTATTGGAAGTCTCATACCAAAGAAAGATCCAGTGTATAAGTCAAAATCCTGCTTTAACTCCAGGCAGTTCAGGTCCTGTGTGTTGCTTACTACCACTGGTAGTAAGCAACACACCCCCAACCAGCGTTTTTCAAAGTCTCTTTCTTTCTGAGATTTTCTGTGATTTTCTGAGATGAGAAGGGGGTCTACTAGGCCCCCTCTAGTGCACGTTAGTGCCAGGTCCCTCTCCAGTGTGTGTTTTAACACTTTGTGGAGGACTGCATTGGCACACATTTGCTATCTGTACAATATTGACATGATAATTTGATCATGAAACCTCACCTGAATTACTGTTGTTGCCAGTCTGCTGTTGGCGCCAACCCTCCCAACTTCCTCCAGCTCCAAATCTACCTAACCAATCTTGATCTAGGGCACAAATAAGGTAAGGCACAAGCAAGCTAAGGAATGAAAAACCAAGTTTGATGTGTGAAAGTGCATCAGAATCAAAGTAGCCTACATTCATCTTAGATTAGCCATGGGCAGCACTATTTATTCCAGCTAGTTTTAGCCTGCACTTATCTCAGATATACCTAATAAATATGCCCTCAACAGAAGTAGCTTCCCACTTGTTCAAATTTTTTGGCAGGCTCTACATCACACAAACATTGCGAACTTGTGTTGTCGCTGTTGCGTAGTTTAGGTAGAATTGCTGCCCAGCTATGTTTATTTCTTTCACTCATTTAGTACTTTTCCTAGTAGCTTTTAGGCGTACTTGATACTAAATTCAAAGAAATAGGGACCGCTAAATCGAAGATACTCAAACTTTAAATATTATTTAACCTGACAAAATGGACAGAAAAGTACTTGATAACGTATCTGCGTTATCTTTAATGCCTTAAATATGCCCACAATCATGTATTTCTCGAAAAATTGACTGTCACATTTCCGGCATCTAGGCGGCAACTTTCTGGCAACTACTAACAATCGGCGCCATTGGGCTGCGTGTTAAAATCTGGCAACTGTGACAGCGGTTTCCGGGTTTTCTGCAGCGGGGGTCTCTCGTTTTAGTAGAAACTGAACACAGTACCAATATTGTATCACTGATGGTACGCTGTGCAATTGAAGGACAGAATTGCTAAATTAAAATATTCGCTACACGCTTCATTCTGTATTTCGAAAATGTGTGGTTTGATTTTGAACCATGCTGTCACGATCGCTATTTTGTCACACTTATGCACCTCAACTATCATAAATGTGTCACAAACTCCAGTAGCCGAGTTGGCAAGTTTCTGCACCTCTGATCTTCAAACATAGGCGTGGGAACGGGAGCCCATGCCCCCGAAAATTTTAAGATTAAATAAATATTCAAAAATCTGGTGAATTTTGCCAATAGGACCTAAATTTTGAATCCAATGTTTTGCCGCTTGTTTGCAGTAATTAGTCTGCGTTACATGCTGGGTGATGACTTCATACGGCAATATAATTTGTTTTATTTGTTAGGGTCATCCCATTTGAAGTTAAAGGTCGCAGGTCAAGGTCGTGGGGCCTTTTAAGGTCATTGACCCCGTGTTCCCAGTCAAATGGTATCACCCGTTATGACATATGATTTCCTAATAAAGGCCAGTCTGTGTCAAGGTCAAAGGTCATGGATCAAGGTCAAACCCTTATTTCCTGCCCAACGAGGGCCAAATTGGCAGTGACCTTGTATTTTACGGGAATATGCTATTATGTGACATCATAGGTCAATGACCTTGAATGGCCTTGACCCCCAAAATACGAGGTCACCTGGTATGGGACCTTCCTTTTATACCCTAATGCCATTTGTAGTGTATTTTTTACTTGTTTCCGCAAAATCCCGGCATTTCCCGGTAGGTCTCCAGCACGGCCAAAATTTGATCTTTGTGACCTCGTTTGACCTTGAAGATGTTGACCTAATGTTGATCATCCCAACCCCACCAACCCTTTAAACGCTCATTTTTATAACTCTTGGTTTCCGAGATGACTTGAGCAGGTTTCATGATGGAAAGGAATCAGAGATGATAAGTTACAAAATATGTTGATACACATAACACCATATCCTAAACATGGTATTTTCTGTTGCAGATCGAGCATGCAGGGCTCTGCTATGGACCCTGGGAGCGGCCCCGTCCGTGCTGAATCCCGACGGGAAACCGGCCCCAGCTGTCATGAAGACCTCTGAGGAAAGCTGACAGTTGAAGTTGACGGCGTGTGCGTAGCCACAGCCAGCACCCTGGTAGACCTGACACTGCTGTGGGCGGCAGTCCTCTTCATATATAACCTAAGATACGGGTCTGCGCGCCGGTTTGGGCGGTTCATGGCCTCCGGAGGTCCTCAAAGTGGAGCGAGAGGTTACCGATTCCTTGGTGGAGAAACTTCGTTCGGCGCTAAGCCGCCACACCTAAGTGTACCAGTGGTTGCCATATAAGATGCCATGCAAGGTGGTTACCATGTACCATGGTTTATGCAAGGAGAACACTGGGACAAGGGGAGATGGCTCGGAGAAAATGTGTTCAATGTAGTGAGATTGTTTGGCAACGAGAAATTTCGATGTTTGATGTTGTCTGATTTTGTTGATGTTCAGTGAACCTTTCCAAATAAAACCTTTCACGGGTATATAAGTGTATTTTTCTTAATGCTCATGGCATTTTAACGCACGGTAGGAGAGGGGATGTGAGCCGCACAAGAAGTCAACAAAAGCTACTTAATAAGCTAGTTAACAACCCGAGTAAAATCCCGAAAGCTAGTAAGGCAAAGACAGGTACATCGCAATACACTCGTAAAACTAGGTCAACGACCTCGTTATATCCTTATTACAATTAAAGCAAACAAGCATCTGTCGTCTTAAATACCTAGTTACGAGCTAGTAATGTTAGTAAAAACCTCGTCACGCCGCCTTGCATAGACCTCGTAGAATCAGGTGCCTACAAAATGTTTTGCCTCGTCTTACTACACGCAAGGTAAAATCTTGCAAATGCCTAATAACAAGGGCTTTACGAAGAAAAACCACGTCAATTTTTTTTCAGTGTGCTTGCTCTGGCGCCGTTTACCTTCACTTTTCTCACGTAACATCTCAGAGCGTTGTTAAATGTTGAACATTTTGAAATAGCAGCCCAGTAGTGAGAGGTACAGTGGGGAATACTGAATACCAGAATAACGGTTGGATCCAACACAAATACATTCTCTCAACCACTTTCCCTGAGGGCTGGATGACCATAAGGCTCGGTCTTCGGGCCCTTATCGGTATCAGTCTACTGGCAGAGATGACTAATAGTGCAGTTTTGTTCTTCGCTTTTTGACGATGCGCTTTTTTCATCCCATACACAAGCATCCTGAACTGCCAAAGCAGCCATCCAGAACGACCTAGATACAATAAGGAGGTCTGGGACTGATTGGGGAATTAAATTAAATGCTTCTAAAACGATATAACAGACATTTATAAATACGTCACCAAAAACATTCTTATAATAATAATAAAAATAATAACATATTCGGAGCATTGATGCACCTCGCCTGTAGGGTTCGCTCTTGCCCCCAAAGAATACATCGAACTGTTTAAAAAAACTCATATGCACGAAAAATTGAGACTGCACGTACATACGACATCCTGGAAAGTTAAACACCTATTCAAAATGGCGCTTCTGGTAAGACAGCCGCTACCTCTCTTCGTCTGGTATCACGTATTGAATAGTCGCCCAGCCCAGTGGTTATAGAGTGTAGATTTGAAAGCATGCAATGAGGGGCATCTACCACGTCAGCTGGCAAACTATTCCAATCATTTACCACCCTCACTCCAAATGCGTTTCTTCATACCCTTGATAAGTTGAAAATGTCATCAACCTTCTTAGAGTTGAAAATCTCAGGCAGCCTAATAACCCAGCGTCAAAACTCACAAGCACTTAGGATTGGCGTTTTCAACCGACCTTAGGTTCCATGAACATGTAAATTCCATGCTTAAAAAGGCGTGCAGGGCACTCAGTCCAATTTATTATACTGCATGGCATGTCCGCAGCCACATTCTAGCTAAATTATACAAAATTTCCGTTGCACCTCTGTTTGATTATGCAGATGCTGTATATGTCAGCCATATTACCATATCCGGTTCAATTCGGCTGAACAGATTGCAAACAGAGCAGTTAAGCTAACAAGTGGACCACTGTTTAGAGCCCCATCAGGGAACTTCACACGCGCATTGACGGGTGGCTGGTACCCGCCCCCTTCGGGTTTTTCGGAGAAAGCAGAAAAACGGCGGCGCGTAGCGCCGCCGTATTTGGCATCCCTTTTCCCTCATCATTTTTACAACTTCTGTGAAAATTTTAAGGTTAGGTCATCTCAGGTCAGGCCGCCAGTACAGGTCAAGTGACCTGACATCAAAACAGTTTAAGATAGCATAAGTCGGAACAGGGTGAACTTACCCAATTGAAACTCATATCACATTATGGGCCTACCAAGTCGGAACAGGGTGAACTTACCCAATTGAAACTCATATCACATTATGGGCCTACCGAGTTCTCTAACATGTGTTCAGGTATTTTTGATATCGATGACCTAAGGTCAGGTACGAGGCATGACCTCTCCATTGAAATACATGGGAAAAATGGTTTTACTCAATAAATCAGTAACGGATGGTGATAGAGCGTTTATTTTAGCTACATTAGACAGGGTGAACTTACCCAATTGAAACTCATATCACATTATGGGCCTACCAAGTCGGAACAGGGTGAACTTACCCAATTGAAACTCATATCACATTATGGGCCTACCGAGTTCTCTAACATGTGTTCAGGTATTTTTGATATCGATGACCTAAGGTCAGGTACGAGGCATGACCTCTCCATTGGAAATACATGGGAAAAATGGTTTTTACTCAATAAATCAGTAACGGATGGTGATAGAGCGTTTATTTTAGCTACATTAGACTTGCCTTGTCTTTGCGGTTCTAATGATATGCATTTTATATAAGTTTACCTTGACCTGACCTCAGGTCAGGTCAAATCCTTGGTTTGACCTAGCAAGGTCA
Source organism: Lepas anatifera (assembly GCA_034440635.1). Lineage (NCBI taxonomy): Eukaryota > Metazoa > Arthropoda > Thecostraca > Lepadidae > Lepas > Lepas anatifera. Next base: position 1,176,777 of record JAOTON010000698.1, on the reverse strand, counting down.
CATCATACATCATTCGTTTCGGCTTGCTGCGAGGATTCATACAGTTGAAATTGTTTTGCTCTATCTTTGCTTGTTCAGATGTAATGACCAAAAACCTTAATTTACATGTTATCCCTATGACGGCATGTTTTGACCTCTCGTGACCTTAAATGTGACTTGAAAAAAATGCTCCAAAAATTTTCGATTGAGAAGTGAATGGGCTACCTAACGCCGTTTACCGTTTTTCGCTACCTACCGTGGTTCTCGAGATCTTAGGGGGGCGGGTACCCGCCCCCCGTCGTAGCGAAGGTGGCTCAGACCCCCGTCAATGCGCGTGTTAAGGGCTGAGTTAGGACTGGAGACATTAAAAGCGCGTAGACATCATAACAACTCATAATTTTCGCTAAAGTTTTGTATTCTGGCCATAATTTACCTACCTATATTACATCCCTCATTGCAGAACCTAGACATAACGGGCGTATCCATGGAGTAGATATAAAAGAAGGAAAATGTCTATGGCCGTTTACATTGCAAAAAACGACCAAGGCTTCGCAGAATTTGATGGCGACAGCGTCGCGTGACTTTTTGTAAATCAGGCACCTGTTGGAGATAATTAACTTGCAAGGAACTAAATACCTCTAATAAACTAAAAATAACTAAATAAAGGAACTAAAAATAAGTAGGTATATCTGCCGAGTCCTGCTGATCCCCTTTTGCCATGACGTAAACTTTAGCTGCCATGTGGTTCTTGCCGAGAGAACATCGTCATAATGATTTTTCTCGACAGCCTTTTAGACTCACCACGACAATGAAATGGAACAATATCCAGCGCGAATCCTGAGATCAGCATGCAGGTAGTTTGTATCTTTCACCGTCATTCATAATTGCAGGATCCTGTTGAATTCATACGTCTATTATGTCCCACACACACACACTCGGACACTGGCCGAGAAAGTTTTAGGATTATTTTAGGTTCCTTGCTTCTTTGGACCTTTTCACGTGGGCCCACTTTGGCAGTGTCTTTTTACAAATGGTGTGGATCTGCAGTCGAAATAAAAGGTCCACATTCTATTCAATACGTTTTTTCTGCAAACTAAGCCAGTGAGGTGCTTCAGGAGGGGACTGACTGTCGAATGCAGAGTATTTACGACGTTCGTCCTTTGTAAGAACAGTGGAGTAGCTGGCTGCGTGACTGTGTAGCTTAGTTTAGCCAGGTCAAAGAAAGCATCCATGGAGTTAAATAGACTTCCAACGTCTCCCTCTGCGATTGAAGTGAAACTTTTCAGGCCAATAAAAACCTCTTTTTGAGACTAAATACATTGTTCTGGCTAAAACAGTGCAGCTTTACCGGTTTTGCACTGAGACGGATGGTACACGCACCCGGTCTGTAACCCAGTCATCTTGCGACCCATTCTGAAGTTTCTTGAAGGTAGTCGACTCGTCCTCTCTTGTTGGACTGCTTAGGTAGTGGATTTATTTATTTCTGTTTATCTATTTATCGCAGCATTGTGATGACATCCACTGAAAACCGTGGCTTTCAGTCAACACTTACATAATAATGACACACGGCATTCGCTTTGGAAAAATGTTATTTCTTGGATGTACGATAATCATGTTCATGTACGATATTCGAAGTTTCTGTGTGAAATTTCAGATTAGACGCTGGGCGAAAGTAGAAAAGACTCGGTTCGGCGTTTCAAGGTAGTTCATTGGGAGCAGTGGCGGCCTGAACCGGCGCAGAGAGCATTCCAGGCTTCCACTGCTCCAGGAAGGGATCCGTTCTTTCGTTGTTTCGAGGCGCGGAGCTCACCTTTCGGTTGTTTGTAGATGGGAGGATTCAGCAGTGTGAGATTCCACGCGGTCTTGCTGGGACGAATTTGTTTTTGCCGTAACAGTCAAAGATGATCTTCACATCATTTATACTTCACATCTCACAATGCAAATTTATAAGTACATTGAAAGTACATTGAAATAAGTACATTGCTGGAAATCAGCAAGATAGGTAGGTACTATGCTAAATTTTGACACGTTGAATGCATAATCCGGCAAAAAAAGAAAAAAAAGACAGTAAATATATTGAGTCACCTTTCTAGCAGTTTTGCTGGGTCTCATGAAGAATATAAAAAACTATTATAACTAATGTTCGGTTTTGAAATGGCGACTGTTACAAATTATCAGCTTTGAGATTTAAGTCGCTGTCAATCCGTCACGCGCATTTTCAACGTGGTCGCTTTTCCAGAGAACATTGAGCTCCATTTAATTTCTACTCCATGATATAACATAACAGGCAGACTTTAACGGAATGCGAGAACATTGACTATGCTAAAGCCAAGAACCGTACTTTCAACGATCATTTTTTCAAGTCCCCGTAGAAAGCTGAAACGACCTAGCAGACAGCATAAGGAATACTCAGAACACAAGCCAATTCAAACGCTTTATCACAGTACGATTCGGTGTTGCAAAACCCCCTACTTACTATTTGTGGGAGCAAAAGCTGGGAAGATATTTCACTCAAAACTTAGAATGGGACTAACTTAGCTTAACGCAGATATTTTCAAATATATCCATTGCACAGTCCAGCATGTTTATGTGGCCATCAAAAGAAGGATCTGAGGCATTTTGTCTATGAATTTCCATATTTTTCTGAACTTAGAAATGTTTTATAAAATTTGATTACGAATAATAGTATCTTCATGAATTTGGCAATACAAGAAGTGATATACATTTTGATTTTTGGAAACATCCCAGATAAAAACTCAAATTACCATTGCCAACTTATTCCAAAATTGCTTCATACAAGCCAAGCGTTTCCATTTCTGAACTGAATAAGAGAGGCGTTCGAAGTGGAGTGGTATAGACTGGACGCATTGAATAGATAACACTGGTCAACAAAATTTAACTTTTGTCGTGAATCCAATACAAAATAGTCCGTTTCTAGGGTGATTTGTGGCGCTGAACACGAATATGGCAGCAGATATGCCGTATCAGATTAGAATTTTGAGATCCAGTATGTCTGCATGTCGTCTTTGTGCAAGCCTACTTGGCATCAGTGACATTGACAGTGCAAAACCCAAGAGGTCTAGAAAAATGAGCGTTTGGGTGATCGTGGAGGCTAGGGTATTCTACCCTAAACCCGATTTTCATAGACCAAGGTCAATATATTCAAGGCAAAACGAGGTCGTATAGGTCACATTCTGTCTGTGCAGGGTAGCCTTTGGGAAATACCGTGATTATGCGTTAAGAAGCGGGATATGGAGAGAAAGGGACCTAAAGTAACGGAGAAAAGGTCTGAGGCAATGTTCTCTGAAACTTTTAGGTCAAGGTCGCTCAAGGCCATTGACCTTTGACGTCAAAATATTACATTTTGCGTGTAACGTATACTGCAACTAGCACTATGACAACCGTCGGGCGGGAAAACAAGGTTTGACCTTGACCTATGACCTTTGACTTGAACCTGCGACCTTGAGCACAATATTGAGTGACCTAGCCTATGACGTCATAAAACTATACGTCATGTTAGGCGACATCATCCGATCGAAGGCACTAGGGTCAATGACCTTGAAATGGTGGTATGTCCTTGACCTGTGACTTTTTACTTGGACTTGATCTTCAAGGGAGGTGACTGACATAGAATCAGCATCATATAATGTTGCGACGTCACCATTCGGTCTACAATACCGGCGAGCTTGTGCGACCGAGCGCAAGCCTTGTTCAATGAACAATGTTCATGCACTTAAATGCGAGGTAGTCTTCAGTTGCAATAAATTCACATGTATAGTGATAAGCTGCATTGTCTGGGTGCAGATAATCCGGGTTCTCAACATCCTTGACCTATATTTTTCCACAAAAGGCTAGGCTCATGACAGTGTGAGGAAAGTGTAGGGGCCATACACCAGGTATGCTCTGGGGAAGAAACCAGGTCCGATGGCAAAAAACAGTTACTAAATTTGAAATCAGCGGTATCGAAATAGGTAGAAATAAGTGCTCACCTGCCGGGTCCATTTTGGCTGTTGACCAGTGTAATTGATGTGAAATGTGACCGGCACCGAGTAATTTGGTTTATTACTGGTCCAAAGTGCTGTGTAACGTGTCGCGAATGGTGGGAGCTCACTTTGGTTGGTGAGTGAACGATGTCCTACAACCTAAGCCGAGCGATAGGCACTACGATCTAAGATCCTTATGGGTCTTTTGTGACGATCGCGTCTGTTGAATGGTGAATGTGATGAGAAATGAAATATACTACAAACAAACAAGTAAATAAGAGGGAGACTGGGCTCTGAAATGCGTACTTTTGCAGCGCAGACGGAAACAGTAGGGAACGTCACCTGCCTGTAAATATGTGTTTTTTTTGCTGCAGCATATCCCTACAAGGCTTATTAACCCACGCCCCGGTGGGCCTCTGAGCCTCCTTCACCCTGTTGGTGGGGGTGGGGTTTCAAACATTCCCCCTCAAACTCGGTTCCTGTTCAGAATAGCAAAAAAGGCGAAAAACGTTGGATAGCTCATAGAAATTTATGAAGAAACTACGTTAGTCTTTTTTAGCTCAGGTCAATATTGAGGTCATGCCAGGTCAAAGGGGGTTGCATGTTAGGGTAGTGATTTTGGGCTCTCGTGTCGGACAGAGTTGAGTTAGAAACGTTAGAAACATTTGTTAGGCAGCATTCGCTTCCGCTCGTCACGGCGAATCGAATGATGTATGATATGACTATGCTAGGTCAAATCACAACAATGACCTGACCTCAGGTCAGGTCAAGGTCACTTTTCAACCTAGCATAATCAATATGCATATCAATCGACTCACTATAGCAATCCAGACGTAATAGTATCAAAATATAAGCTATAACATCATTTCCTGCAAAGTTATTGGCACAAGTCTGAAAACTGCTTAAATAGCCTCAGATGACCTTTTAGAGGTCACATGTCAAAAATTTCAATATGAACCTGTAAAGGAGCGCACGATACTGCGATTTGGAGAATACAAAGGTACTCTCAGCTGTGTCTACACAAATACAGCCCATTTGCTTTTTTGCATGCATTTCCAATGGAGAGGTCATGATCCGTACCCGAACCTAGGTCATCGATATGAAAAATCCCAGAACAAATGTTCTAGCACTCGGTGGGCCCATTACGAGGTATAAGTTTCAATTTGATAGATTCGCCCATTTCCTAATCATGTCACCTTAAACATTTTTGGAGGTGAAGTCACTTGACCTGCACGGGTGACCTGACCTGAGATGACTCACCCTTAAAATTTTGGGTAAAGCTGCGGAATGGATCAAGAATAAGGTATGCCTAGGTCAGCGGCGCTTCGCACCTCCGTTTTGTCGTCCCACCGGAAAATCCCGAGTGGGTGTTCAAACATCCCCACGGGGAGAGGGTTAAGACAAATCCTAACATGGTATGTTTTGCATAAGGCGAGGGCTGAAATTTACATTTTTAGCTACATCTTGCGAGCAAGGTTACCTTATCCGCCAGCTGCCCTGGATAGGGACGTGCTAGGCGTGCGTGAAGTGTACCTTCTTGACAATGTTTGGTCCGTAAACAGGGCGAAATCAGCGCAATGTGTGCCAATCTCGTTTGCTTGCATGGCCGAAAGAGAGGAGGCTAAGTGGGTTGTATGAGAACAAAGTGGATTATGCAAGCGTGGATTAATCTTAAATATTGCAGAATTGTATCAGCTTGCATCCACACCAGAAATGAGTAATGGTTTTGCTTGCCGCTTGGTAGGTATGAAGCGTTATCGTGTTTCATCTCATGCCTCGTGCCAATTCACTGTCTAGCCTAAAACTGGAGCATTGATTTGACCCTGGCTCACAAGGAGCCTTAGGTCTGCTGGTGGTAATTAAGGTAAATTGAACCAGATAGAGGATATACCCGCGGCTTTCAGTGCAGCTATTCAATAAAAGACGAGCATAAATGCGTTATTAGCGGCTCCAATGGAAACTAATCAATGAAATTTTCCAAGGAGAACTGGTGTGAAGCGTGATGCTGATACACCAAGCTTCAACATTACGAGCTTTTTTGGGTGGAGGGGGGTGGTTTATCGGCGCACCAGCTACCAGGGTCAAATGGCGTCGCCAACTCTTTCCTTGTCGGAAGGGATTTTCCGGGAGCCAGCTTGCTCCTTCTTCAGGGAAGTCACCGGGCTTCGAACCCGGGTCCCCTGCGTGGAAGCCAGCTGCGTTCACTATTCCACTACCGCGTTCCCAACACCACAAACATGGCCAGGCAGCCGCTGCAGAGCTGACCGCTAATTTACCTCCCACGGCGTCGCCACACAGCAACGGCGTATGGTCTCCTCTTCTCCAAAGACATCACCCAAGGTCACCTGTCCCATTTCCCGGCCGTATAATCACAGACACCATTGATCGAGGGTAAGCTGGCAGCCGCTCCGGTCCGTCCTTCGTCTATAGACTGATGGTCCTGCGCTTGGTCGCGGCCTGGATCGAGGCCAAACAGCCCTCGGAGATATCGCCGCCGGCCGCGGCCTGGTCTTTCGGTGTCGTTCCATCAGCGTATCTGTAGTAATGGCTGCGATTGAGAGTGCTGGGCGCCGAGACGGCTACTAAAACATACGGCAGCGTCGAGGAAAAAGCGAGAGCTGTATCATGTGTTTACAACGCACGGCGACCGTCCAAAACACATCTCTATTCAACATGCTGAACTAGCGGCTCCGCTATGATCTTTGTTGGTGGTTCCTTTGGGAGCTGTAAAATTTTTGCTGCCTCATCCTGTTTTTTTGTGCTCTCGACCTCGATAAATACATGAGTACGTAGCTCTGGAAGCAATCCGACCCTGGCAACCACAAATCCTTTTGGATTCCAGTGTGAGGATCTCTGGACTGTGGTCAATAAATACGGAACAAATCGTACGTCCACCATGAAAATCCGTACAGGGGGATTTGAAGCAGCACTTACCTTTATTTTAGGTATTTTATATCTTGACAGATCATGGGCAGGCCACAAATGCTAAGGCGCTCCTGTCGTCAGACGCTGAGGTCCTCAGTGATTGGTACGGGGATTAATCCAGCAGAAGGCGAACGCGACATTGTACGAAACTAGGAACAGGATTGAACGAGGTGACACGAAAGCAAACTAGTTGAACTTCGATTGGGCAGGGACGGTGCTGGGTGGGTGATATTCTGAAGTTCTATAGTTTTATTCTATAGAAATGTTCCCTGAAAAAGGAATGAGTCTTAGAATCGTCGACAAATTGAAGAGTCAACCTTAAAACATAATGTATTGTAGTCGACAGCATCTAAAGGATAGTCATGCTATTACGTCAGGAATACAAAAGAATAAGAATGAACTGGCAGGAATAAAGTATAAACACATTCGAGTTTCTCAATGAGGCCTGCTATGCCGGGGCACAGGAGGTCACTAAACTCTCATATAATTTGCTGACCAATGCAATGCGGATAATTTTATATGCAAAATTTAGCTCAGTGATAAGAACTTTGATACAACCATCACGCATTTGGGATGGTTTTTAGAAGAAGGAAGTAATTGGTGTAAGCCTCACTTAGGGAAGGCTGACGCTAATATATTTAAAGGCTGCATGTTTTCTACTACAATGAGATAAAACGACTTTCTACTCATTATATTACTCAATTCAATATCCAAGTTCAAATAATCGAAGTGGAAAACGTTTTGCAGCATTGCTCATTTCAAATTCATTCGATGTTACGGTGATAATTTTTCGTGAGGTCAATACTGAAGTTACCGGAGGTCAAAGCAGTTCAAAATTACTTACCTAACCCTCGCCCCGGTGTGGGTGTTTGAACAACTACCTCAGATTCTTGCGGCGGCACCAAAAACGGGGTGCGAAGCAGCACTGTACTTTTACACCTTATCCTTAATCAATTCTGCAGTTTTCGCACAATTTTAACCCCCCGCCCCGGTGGGCCTCCGAGCCACCTTCGCCCTGACGGAGGGTGTTTGAACACCCCCTCGAACTCGGTCCCGTTGTGGGATAGCGTGAAAATGCGAATACCGGTGGATAGCTCATAAAAATTAATGACGAAACTATATTGGTCACTTTTTAGCTCAGGTCAATATTGAGGTCATGACAGATCAAAGAAGGTGGCATTTTGAAAAGAGATTTTGGGCTTTAGTGTCTGACAGAAAGATAAGATTAGAATCATTTTTAGGCACCATTCACCTCCTCTCGTCACGGCAATTCGAATGATGTATTTATGACTATACAAGGTCAAAACACAAAAATGAGCTGACCTCAGGTCAGGTCAAGGTCACTTTCCAGCCTAGCATAGTCAATATGAAAATCAATCGACTCCTCCCTCCAGTATGCATGTTAATGACCTGACACAAGCTAAAGTTAAAGTTAGCAGAAACGACGTAAAACAAGATCGAGGAACGGCGAACCCTGCTCAAGGAAATCAAGGAGTTCCAAGTACGGCGGCTCTGGGCACCCGTTTTTTTAACCGCCTCGGAAAAACCTTAGAGCGGGAAAAATATCCAAACCTATGCGAGGGTCTTAACAAGACGGTTTGCTTCTGGCATTGGCCCATTGGCGCGAAACCACGGGAAACGGATGAGGCTATGGCCGAGCGCTGTCAGACTATCTGCTCAATTATTCCACAGCTGATGTTGGTCTGCACCACCACCTAGACTGCGGCAAATCCAGCGCTAAGACGCTGTCATCCATCACCTCTGTCGCGCGCACCGAGGATTGCCGGCAATAATGCGATTACTTAGCCGCTTCACCTGCAGTGTACGAAGTTTACAGGCGCTGAAACTCCATAATCACTGGATTGAATGAGCTTTCTGTGACAACACAGTGAATGAAACCTGCTATTTTTGAATGGTTTATTTGAACATATTTGGTAGCTTTACTTGGTACCTGCCTTAACCTTTTCGGCAGCTGAATAGTCGCCACTTTTCTTGAATCCCTCAAAGTACAATGCTGACAAATGTTTTCATTAAAATTCGTTTCTTGAAAAATCAATTTTTCCATTTATTAGCACGGACGCCAAAATGATAAAATCTGACCCCAACACATATACCAAAATATATATACTAGGGTAGCAACGGCTTGGACTGATACGGTATTTATTGTTCTTCATATAAATTGTTTGCATTCAAACTCAGGGGTGTACATTCGAACGTGTTGTACCAATTTCAGTTTAGTAATTTTCCCTGATCTTCATAATTTGTAAGTTTTTTCGAGAACCCTGAAGAGCTCTTTCCAGTGCGTTGGCTCACATGAGCCCATTCGTTGCGGCGAGGGAGAAGTTATTGTCCTCCCACTTGATAAAGCTTTTCAGCCATGTCGGCTTTTCCTGAGGCTACCGATATCTTGGCCTGTTCCGACAGCGTTGACAGCGTAGCAGCCGGAGGGAAGCTGGGACTGTTGAATTTATTTGTAAAAAAAGAATTGACGTCATGTGGTAGAGTTGTCGAAAACTATTACAGCTTGATTAAGGTCAGCAACGTTTTAAGTGCCCGCTCAGCTTCAAACTGAATACAGGCAAACTGTGCCACAATTAAGTCATATTGAAAACACAGTTCATATTCATATGTATCATTACAACCCAAGCTCATCAAAATCTCCTACCAATGTTCGAAAACAATATTTTCTGTTTTCGTGTTCGGTCTCATCCCTGCGGCATGCTTGAGTGAGACCTCTTTGTTTCGTTGCCTACGACAAGACCAGCACCGTTACTCCCAGTTGGTAAATGACTCCCCGCGGTGCGCCAAATGGTGGCACATAGCGGCGTGAGTGGCTCCCTATAGCGGGACAAAAGACTTGGGCCATACAGCAAACGGCGCGACCCAGCCGGCGTAGCTGTGGACAAAAACGCCGTACAGGGAGACGCTGCACAGTGGCAAAGTCAACAGCGTACCGGAAGAAAACAGAGCCTGCCGAGTGGAGACGACTTTTGCGCCAACATCGTGGCTTCAAGTGAGGAAGGGAATGCTTGTGTCTAACATGTAACGAATAATATAAATTCACCTGAATGTTTTAAGCTACCTTCTATGTGGTGGTAATGCTATTCTGGAGACATCTTTATGAGGACTAATGTGACATATAGAATAAATAGTGGAGCCTGGGATACAATTTTAATAAGATCAACCCGGACTCCAGCATACTCACGCCCAATCCTGTTCACAGCCTTGAAATACTCAGCAGCAACGTATTGTTGGCTTTTACTGTATCCTCCAGCTACTTACCATAAAAATAAGCCAGTATTATTCCCTTGATGCGCACCAGTACGGTACATGCATACTTATGTCACGTCGCCTCTTAGTCTGCAGCCATACGACTGTGGCACCGCGCGGTAGGGTAGCTCTCAGGGGCAGCCAGCCAAGTATGGTCAACAACAATGCCGCCCAACGACCACGCTGAGGAGGAAGGGGTACCGGACATCCCCCGTCCCCTGCGGTCGTCTGCCTGGGCCCTAGACCTAACTGTCACCTCCGGGATTATCTGACGCCATTGACGATGTCGCTAAAGTAACTGCACTCTGCGCACGAGGGGATCACTAGCCGCGTTTAGGCCCTGGGCTGTACTGGCCAGTCAAGGGCCGGCTCCCATGTGTGGTAACAGGGCTGGTTTTTGTAGGCTTAGGGGAAGATTGAGCGACAGCGCGAGCAGCTGTTTCTTTATATTCTGAAATCAACTTCCACCTTCTTAGAAGACCAAATCCAGTGTTGTATGTAGGCTCCCACTAGTCTTGCTGTTTGCCGCGCACTTTGCGTGCTTGGCAGACAAAGCAAATGCGCGTACAGCACGGTGATGGGTGGGGCTTAGAAACAAGACTGGATTTGGTGCTTTAAAAAGATCGAAATTAAGTCTAGAAGAAGGCATAGCTATTCGCACTGAAGCGTAATTTAACACTCGCCCCGGTGGGGGATGTTTGAACACTCCCTCGGGTTTTTCCGGCGCCACGAAAAATGGCGGTGCTTTGCGTCGCTGTGCTTGGCACACCTTATCCTTGATCAATTTCGCAAATTTCACAAAATTTCAATGTTGGGTCATCTCAGGTTAGGTCACCAGTGCAGGTCAAGTGACCACGTCTAAAACCGTTGAAGGTGGCATAAGTAAGAAATGGGCCAATCTATCGGATTGAAACTTGTACCACGTAATGGGCCCACCAAGTACTGCAAAATGTATTCCGGAATTTTTCATATCGATTACCTAAGGTCAGTACAGATTATGACCTCTACATTGGAAATGAGGGGGAAACAGGGATTGTGCTGTATCTGTGTAGATACAGGTGCGAATACCTTCATATTCTATCTTAGTATCCTGGGTCCCTTTCCAGGGCCATTTTGCAATTTTTGACCTGTGATCTCTGAGAGGTCAGCTGGGCTACTTAGCAGGTTTTCAGACTTGGGTCAATAAGTTTGCAGGAAATGATGATTCAATTTGAATTGTGATATCATTACCTTTGGAGTGTTACTGCGAGTCGATTGACATGCGTATTGACTATGCTAGGTCTGATAGTGACTTGGACCTGACCTTAGGTCAGGTCATTTATATGTTTTGACCTAATGTAGCCATATTATACATCATTCGATTTACAGTAACGAGAGGAAGCGGAGGGTGCCTAAAAATGATTCTAACTCCACTCTGTGAGCCGCTAGAACCCAGAAACTACTTTCTGACATACCGCCATCTTTGATCTGTCATGACCTCAATGTTGCCCTGAGCCAAAAAGTGACAGATGTAGTTTTTCATGAATTTGTATGAGCTATGCAACAGCTTTGGCATTTTTGCTTTTCTGCATAGGAGCCGAGTTCGAGGGGGGGTGTTAGGACACCACCCACCAGGGCAAAGGTGGCTTGAAGGCCCACCGGGGCGGTTGTTTATGAAAAGTCCCCAAAAAGTCAGACCTGGCGCGTAGCCACACAATGCTTCTGTCGAGCGTAGAATGGCCAAGTAGTTGATCAATGCTATCGCGTGTAAACAGGACTACTGTCTCTTGGGACCCGATGGTCTGCGTACTGGCTTTTGCAAGTCGGTGGCATGTAATAAAATATTCAAAAGCCCTGCCTTGTCAGAATTCATTTGACCTTCTTTTTGGTCACCGGGTGACGCTATGGGGGAAAAGATCACCAGTATTTCTCAATAATTTTGGGGGCTCATCGACGCACGAACTGCCAGTGTCATATGGGGTCGCAGGGTTGTGGATCTCTATATCTTTGGGGGTGCCCCGACACCCCCAATAATGAACTCTTCACCCCCAATGATGATTTGGGCACCTCCAACCAAAATTTGCAGCGGTATCAATGAAGTGTTAAAAAAGGGAGGAAATTTTCAACAGATACGTGTTACAGTGTTATAATCACATTCTGCATCTGACCTACATCCTAATATTTTACCAAGCAACGAAAGTCCTCAAGCAGAGGTGCAGAAAGTATGCTGCCTGTCACAAACTCAATGCGACGTATGCCTCCTCTGTCACACAGAGCTGGAAAGAATAATTGTATACTTGAATACTATTTCCAATATGCTGAATGTCCTCTACCTGTCCCTTACTTTTTGCAGCAGACAAGGTTCTGGCACCAAACCATTACAGCATGAAAGTAGTGAACTGAGTTTTCATTTATAGATCATGTTTTTGTTTTTAGAAGGAAAATTTCCAATTATGGGTCATTTTTTCCAGTATTGGGGTCATGACTATTATTGGCAACTCTGACCGCAGTTTCCCCAATGACATGCATTTCCCTTTTTGAAGAAGTTTCCATTTTTGGAAGGAGTGTTTCCAATTATGGTACTTTTCCACATGATTAAATGTAGCAATTATCATGAAAATAGTTATTATTGGGAACATACCTATCTATTATTGGGAGCGTACATGTACACACAATTGGGAACCCTAACTACAGCTCCCCCCCCACTAAACTTCTATCTCACATATCAACAAAAGGGACAAAAATGTCAATGTCAACATAGTATTTGGATCTACCTAAAATGTGTTGGTAAAGTGGACCTTAGGTAGCATTTTTATAAACACATCAAATGCTTAAAATTTGCATCCCACTCACGATCATCACCTGCCTGGTCATTCCTTCTTGCAGTAAAAACTCTGAGGCAACTAGCCTGCATAGATGTAAAATTATGTCTATTGGCCTAATAGGTACAGAGGTATTGGAATTCTCATATATCATTTATCATTTATCATTTATTAGTAGCTTTTAGGCGTACTTAATACTAAATTCGAAGAAATAGGGGCCGCTAAATCGAAGAGACTCAAACTGTAAATCTGATTTAACGTGAAAAAATGGACAGAGAAGTACTTGATAAAGTATCTGCGTTATTGTTCATGCCTTAAATATGCCCACAACCGTGTATTTCTCGAAAAGATTGACTGTCACATTTCGGGTATCTAGGCGCAAACTTTCTGCAAACTACTAACAATCGGCACCATTGGGCTGCATGTTAAAATCTGGCAACTGTGACAGCGGTTTGCGGGTTTTCTGCAGCGGGGGTCCCTCGTTTTAGTAGAAACTGAACACAGTACCAATATTGTATCAATAATGGTACGCTGTGCAATTGAAGAATAGAGCTGCTAAGTTAAAATATTTCCTACACGCTTCATTCTCTATTTCGAAAATATGTGGTTTGATTTTGAGCCATACAGTCAGGATCGCTATTTTGTCACAATTATGCACCTCAATACTCGTAAATGTGTCACAAACTCCGGCAGCCGAGTTGGCAAGTTTCTGCACCTCTGTCCTCAAGCACAATGAACAGTGGCGGATCTAACCGGTAGGTTTGGGGGCGGGAGATCCAAAGTGGATAAAAACGGTCACGCGGTGAGAGTATAACACAATTGAACGAGCGGTAGGTTTTGGGGGGTAAACCCAAGGGTCGATAAGCAACAAAAAAACGTCGTAGGGTCAAACATGTGACCACAAGTTGCTTGTTTTGCTATCCAAGGCCCAAAATGTGCACTGAAGCTGACTGATTCTGTTTGAAGTAAGAGTTGAAGCACCAAAACCTTGCTTTTAAACTAAAAAGAAGTCGGGGCAAAAGGGAGCTTGACAGCTTGCGGGGGTGGGGAGCAAACACATAGTTTTGCCCCGAGCTTTCCCGTTTGGGGTGGCAAATGCCTTTTGTGCCCCTCCTAGATCCGCCACAGGTTATGGACAACTAGAAATGTATTTACATACATACATACCTGCAAGAGAACTTATTGCATGCTTCATATTTAAGCAGTGATGCAGTCCATAAGGTACAGCAAAGGAGAAGTTATTCACGATAGCTGAACGAAGTGCATAGTTTTCACTACACAATTCGTTCACACATTGAAAAAAATTATTTGAAATCAAGAAAAGGCGCAGCATAATGGAGACCCTTGGTCTATGGCACCAGGTGTCTTAAAAATTTGTACAAATCGTAAATACTTGTATGCATGAACATATTACTTACTGTCTAATATTGATAAGTAGCGCCTCTCCTGTTGCGTTTCTGCTGGCTGATATTATGTCATGACGTGACAGTCCGAGGGCCCACTATACCTTCTACTAAGATGCAATGGTGTTACAAAAATATTAAAATTAGAAGCTGGTTGCAGGATTACTCATTGTAAAAATCATCAAGTACAAATCAAAATCCAGGATGGTATCGCTCCCATTATAAAACACTAGTTCTTTATTACTCCTATACTGATCCCACCTGTTCCTGAAAAAAACAATCCCATGAATCAACCAATAATCTCCCTTTGAAGCCTTTGGGCAAGATAATTCAGGCATCACCAAGAATCTGTTTAACCTTTACAAAAGTCATATCATCTGTTCGCTTGATGTTTCAAAAACGTTTTGCTCTGTCTCTTTATCGATTGCTTTCCCCCCAAACAAAATCAAAAAATGAAAAAGGGCGAAGAAAATTAAGCACGACCCCAAGAAATGACACGAAACCACTAAATAAATATATATTTGAGATTGTTTTGCCGTGTGCCCTGCAAGTTTTAGGAATACATATAGATATTCTTCGTGAGCATGTTTTGATATTTTGTAAATATAGTTTTTTGGCTATTATTGATTCACAGGTTTAAATGGTGTATTTATGAGGCACTTAATAACGAAAAATACGGCACCTCAGATGCAAAAAAACAGCAGGGGTCAAAAAAGTTGCTCGCGTGTCACCATTTGAAATTTAATGACACATATGTGTCACCAAATTTTTAAAATGTTCTCAAAACGCTGGTTTCTCTAGCCATTCCATCGTTCTCCAGCATTTTTCATCGCTCTCCATGATCTCAAAACAAACAAGAGTTAAAAAGGCAAAATATATTTTTTCAAAATTTGACACCGACAATTACGTGCAATCAGGATCCTATCTATGATAAATTACATTTTGTCATTCAGAGAATATTGTCTGGTCACAGCTACGGGCTCAGGCGCAAAGCCTGTAGGACCACAAAAAGGCATTTCTTAGCTCCTTCTGTGACATACATATTCGCACAAAACGCACGGAGGTGCTGAGGAGGTGGTATTTTGCTTATTCGTAGCCTACCAACCAGCACAGATAGCGGTATCGCACACGGTCTGCAACCAAATGAACAGTCAAAAACACCGGAACGCACTGAGCACTCTGGCTCGGGGCAATGCCCTCGCGAGCCAGAGTCACAACAGCCCTGCTTATATAAAATAGCAGTACTTGCAGGAACCAATTCAGGTTTAGCTAGACCCGTAGCAACACGTGCCCTGGGTGTAATGAGACCGATTCTATGCAACATGTTCAAGCGAACCCCGACAAAGGAGATCGAGTCCATTCTCATACAGCAGAACGTCCTCAAGGTTATTGTCATTTCTCCTGACTGGAGGAAAGGTCCCTCAGACCACTCCCTACGAGGTAGCAAAGAAAAAAAATACAGGTGGCATTTCAGAGCATCCGTGCAAATGAGGCAGCCCAGGGTACTGATGCGTAGCAGCCTACCAAATGCGTCGAGATAGAGCCTTTCTAATGGGTAATCGCTTGGACGGATGAAACAGTGATATGTACATAATACAATCCGTCGTGGGTTCAACAAAAAATACACATCATCCACTAAGACTTCGCAGTACATCAGCGAGATGGAGGAGAACGACCATCAATCGAATGGGCCCAAACTCAGCAGATACAGAATGTTTAGTGAAAACCTGCACAAAGGTGTACACGAGGTAGCATTTTGGCACAACGGTACAAATGTACGGCCCAGGGTTCTGAGTTGGAAGTAGCAGTCTGGCATATTGCGTTGGGGAAGAGCTGTGCTAATTATGAATCGGTGAGGAGGACGGTGCGGTGATATGCCAAATGTAGTGGGGTTTGACAAAAATAGATTCATTGCACAGCACGTTGCAGCACATACATTTTGGCACAAAACGCACCGGGTGCTTTAAGAGAAGGCATTGTGCCTATTCCTAGACGAACAAGTTTTGATAGTTGTAGGCGATTGCCTCCAACTTTAACACGAACAGAGCAAAGGACACTAAAAGACGCTGAATCCTGCCCAAGCAGGTTGCCCTGCCCACCCAAGATACTATTACAGATGAGAAGTGCAGCTTGGATAGAGTTCCACGACATTGAACCTGGAACCTGGAACTCGACCTGAAAGTCTCGCCGTAACTCGCCGACAGGGCGAGCGATGCTCCAGAGTCGAACTTAACGGCACACGAAGCGAAGCTCAATGTTGCAGGCCAAACTGTGGCCGCATCGGCTGTGCACATTGGCACTGTTACCATGCCAAAGGTGTTGTTAAATGGTTGTATGAGTCGCTACAAATGTTGTTATATTTTTGCTGTGATTTCGATAAGTTTGCTGCTAAAATTATGTGCTTATGTTTATCATAACGAAGCAAGAATAATGTTTGCTCGGGTTGAAACTTTGCCTAAATAGCATGAGTGCTCAGTTTTAATTTCGTTCACTGAAGTACTGCGAGCTCAATCCGGTCAAAAATAAAATATCGAGCTGATCTAGGGGTTCTGCAAACGTGTCAATGTTTGGAAATTTTTGCAGATTTTTAGTCCTATGTAACAGGCTGTTCACATATGACCTAAGTCACCGAAAGAGGGGGTCTGGCATTTAAAGTCCCCTCATCTCCTCTCCTCTCCTCTCCTCTCCTCTCCTCCTCCCCTCCCCTCCCCTCTACCCTCTCCCAACGCTACTTGCTACATCTGACAGAATTACACCATCTTGCGCAGAAACCGGACAGCTCTCTGCACCATTCCGCCGAAGTATGCGCGCGAACGGTCACACACTCGGTTGAGATGGCGTCTTATGACCATGCCAGTGGGGAAACCAGACACACTGTGGTGTCGGGTGTGGTTGATCCGCGTCTTAGCCACGATAGCTTTGATCAGCGGATCAGCTACGCAAATATCTGGCCCATTCCAGCGGATCACAAGCTCCTGCGCTGCATTCTCATGGTTCAAGTTTCGGTGCATACCGAACACCTCCTTCACCACACTCGCCATGCTCTCAACTACACTTTCCGCCGGGCTGATGAGCCACAGGCGGACAGTGATGTCAATGTATGCTCCACAGCACATCGTACGCAGCACGTACACTCTCCAAAGGGACAGACCTGGGAATGACCCTGCGGGTTTCTAGCCTCGCTGATGCTCTCTCGATGTCGACGACGACGCTCGAGAACTTGGCTGATTGCAGGCGCTCCAGATGAGCCACCCTCTGTATGTCCGCCATACACTGTGCCAGCTCCGCGTTGTCTGACCCGTAGGAGCAGCCTTTGGCGTCGTTGCCCTTCGCGCGGTCCGTGCAGTGGCTACCAGCGCTTCACAAAAAGCGTACACTTCACCCACCTGAGAAACACAAGGTATGACCGTGCATCCATCAGCGCCGCTGTGCATGCATGCACAGTTAGTGCAAAGGCCATATTTGTGGTTCAACAGCAAGAGACGCGTTTGTTGAGAAAATGCATAGAATAAAATATTCAAACATGCGCGGAAGTCATCAAAACATTACTGTTGCTAAAACAGGGTAGGGCATCGATCATCTGCTTTCTTAATTACATTTTCGTGCAGAATTACAATCAGCAGCAGGTCGACAGGCAGCATTTACAGCACCATTCGACAAGACAGAAGAGAAGTACCTGAAAGGAATAAATTTAGCATGAAATCAGCACCAAATCAAAGAAACCTAAGCATTTAGGAAAAAAGTTCGTATATCAACGTACAGACTCAATACTGAGATTCATGTGAGTTATTTCTGAAAGCGCATTCACAAACATATCCAAAAAGCAAGTACACCTAAAATATGGTCACCTCTTCCTGCATCCCACTGAGGGAGCCGCCTTTTTCTGCAAGTTGGGCCAGCTGTCAGCGAACTCTTCAGGGGTGCTCTCCTCCAGTGCCCGCCGGATTTCTGCTGGGTCGCGCAGCTGCTTCGAGGCAGGCAGAGAGGACCTCGGCAAGCACTGCTTCATGTGGTCCAGCTGGTCCAGAGATATCTTCAGCTGCTCCTGGCGCTCCCATGGAAGCTTCTGGATATTTTGCAGTCCCTTGCTCAGGTCAGAGAGAACGGTGTAGACGTCGAGAAGGGCTGCGACGCAAAATCGCAGCGTCTGGCCGAAATAGGTTATACTCTAAGCAGGGGCGGACGCAGACCCGGAGTTTTGGGAGGGGCCAAACTCAGGTCTGCCTCTCCTCCGGGGGGGGTGGAAGCGAAGAATTTTTTGCTCTACAGACCTAGTGTAAACACCTTTTTTCAATGCCCGACAGACCTAGTATAAGCTACCTCTCCAAGTACATAATCACTCTCGGGGGGGAGTGGGAGTAAATATTTTTTACTCTATAGACATAGGGTAAACACCTTTTTTCAAAAATTTCTCCGGCGTTTGGGGGCCAAAAGATAGTTTGCCCCCTCCAGCGCTTTGGGGGGGCATGGCCGGAATGGCCCCCCTGCGTCCGCCAATGACTCTAAGTATCGGCAAATGTTAAACTCATCATTGTCAACAGTTTGGATGCGCCTTGGTCATGTGGTTTAAAATAAAAACTTCCCTAATTAATCAGATCTTACCACGTCCAAATGTGTTGTTTTATAATCAACCTTCAAGTGGTCATATGTAAGGACGTGTGTACTTGTAAGCTCTTGTCCCAACAGCTGTTGTGTAAGGAAATTAAAATTCGATCGTAAAAATTTACGCCAAAGAAGGAAGAATAGCCTTAGAACTGCACCTAAAGTCATCATAATTTTCAAGTCAAAGAAAAGTCGGAGGCCACAAATGCAAACAATTGAGACATAAAAATACAAAGAACTTCACAGTTCAAACACACTGAAGTCACACACCGCGTCCTTCGCAGCCAACAAACCTACCTCTGAGGAGCCTCAGGTCTCTCTCCAGTTCGTCGGCGACAGACCGCAACCTGCACCAGGCGAATTGGCGATCCATGATGGATGCCATGACAGGCATGTTGACCAGGAGTGCCTCCAGAACGGCTGCAGCGTGAGGCGCAAACCGAGTCTCAGACCGTGGCTGCGGAGTGCGTACAGGCACTCCTCTTGCTTTGCCCTCTTCTATCAGCTCCTCACGACCAGCACCGGTCCTAAACCTTCTGTTGATGCGGCTTGTTGTGTTCACAGTGTCGTTGACCCAGTCCGACTGCGATTGTTTTCGAGCACTGCCGTCCGCTAGCTCCAGTAGGTGTGCGCTGTCCCATAAGCACGGCACTGCTGGTGTCTGGGAGCGTGCACTGAGATCTGTTTGCGCTGCAGTCAGCGCCTTGACGAATTTAGCTGGAGTCCCATTGTGTAGGCACTGCCCGTCGGTGCAAATCGCAGCTAGCTTGTCAGGCGTCACGATGCCAATGTTACTGACTGTACCCACCCATTCCTTGGCCATGGAGGCTCCGTCGTGGTTCGGTACCACGGGAGCGCCGATCACATATGTCTGCAACATGTGACCGGGAGGTGCGTTGGGTACAACAGAGATAACTTCAGTTATGTCAATCGTACGGTGGTTGACAGTAACCTTGTCGGAGATAAGTGACACACATAAGTGTCTCGACGTGAGATTTCAGTTCGTCAAGCAAAACCTCATGTGTTGCAGCACGGAAACGAGGAATCTGGGCTGCCGAATGCCCCATGCTGCCCATGTCGAGGCCGTTCAGGTGCTGCAGTACCACCAGGTCCTCAAAGATTTCTTGGGGCATTGAACCCTTGAGTACACAATACGCCGTTCTGGCGACCCGCGCCCCTATGGTACCAGCAGCTGTGGCTCGCTGCTCCTCCTCTCTCTGGGATCTTGTAAATGCCTCTTTGCTTGAGCAGTGATGACGCCCCCTGACGTGTTCTTTGATTGACGTTTTGAGCTGGGAAAACTCCGCTGGAACCCGCTGACCGGCTGGAAACGTCTGGCCCAGGGACATATCAAACCCGAACACTCCAGTTACCCTTCCCCTGGTGAGGTCTTGTTCTGGGTCAAACGATGGGACGCACACTGAACAAACTAGCACGTTCAGCTCCGGGTGTACGGTCGCATCATGGTCAGTTGCCAGCTCCAGTGCGTGCAGGCCTCTGGCGCATGTGATAAGTTGATCTTGGGTCACCAGAGGTCTTGCTCGGTCGTCTTTGTGTTGGGGCTTCTCAGCCAGGTATAGAAGGCGCTGAGTCGACTTTTTTGATGACGTCCATGTCTGCTGCGAGCTTATCCATGTTGACTAAGGAGACTGGCCCTACGGGAAGACAAGGTAAACACAATGAGCTACAATTGCAGGACAGCTTGTCTTCACAATGACATTCTTGAAAATATTCAGGGCATATATAATTGTTCCTTAACATTTTTGCACCAACGCAACGATGTAAAATCCCTAGCGAACGATCAATAATTTACCTGAGAACATGTATTGCGGTTCATTGGCGTTTACGAGAACGGTTCACAACTCTTAACCAGTGCCATTTCTTAACCCGCGCATTGATGAGAGGCCGGTTACCCGCCCGCCTTGGTTTTTTGAAGACAGAATAAAAACGGCGGCGCTACGCGACGCTGTATTTGGTATGCATTTCCCTTATCATTTTAAAATGTTGAGGAAATATTTTAGGTTTGGTCATCTCACATCAGGCCACCTGTGCAGGTCAAGTGACCTCACCTCAATTTTTCTAAGATAACAAGTCAGAACAGGGTGAACGTATCAAATTGAAACTCATGGCATATAATGGAACGTAACGTAATATATGTTCTTAGGTAAATTCTCCGTTCTCCATCGCCGCGTCGGTGTAAAAATATTACGTAACAATTATATATGCCCTGAATATTTTCAAAAATGTTATTGTGAAGACAAGCTGTCCTGCAATTGTAGCTCATTGTGTTTACCTTGTCTTCCCGTAGGGCCAGTCTCCTTAGTCAACATGGATAAGCTCGCAGCAGACATGGACGTCATCAAAAAGTCGACTCAGCGCCTTCTATACCTGGCTGAGAAGCCCCAACACAAAGACGACCGAGCAAGACCTCTGGTGACCCAAGATCAACTTATCACATGCGCCAGAGGCCTGCACGCACTGGAGCTGGCAACTGACCATGATGCGACCGTACACCCGGAGCTGAACGTGCTAGTTTGTTCAGTGTGCGTCCCATCGTTTGACCCAGAACAAGACCTCACCAGGGGAAGGGTAACTGGAGTGTTCGGGTTTGATATGTCCCTGGGCCAGACGTTTCCAGCCGGTCAGCGGGTTCCAGCGGAGTTTTCCCAGCTCAAAACGTCAATCAAAGAACACGTCAGGGGGCGTCATCACTGCTCAAGCAAAGAGGCATTTACAAGATCCCAGAGAGAGGAGGAGCAGCGAGCCACAGCTGCTGGTACCACACGGGCGCGGGTCGCCAGAACGGCGTATTGTGTACTCAAGGGTTCAATGCCCCAAGAAATCTTTGAGGACCTGGTGGTACTGCAGCACCTGAACGGCCTCGACATGGGCAGCACGGGGCATTCGGCAGCCCAGATTCCTCGTTTCCGTGCTGCAACACATGAGGTTTTGCTTGACGAACTGAAATCTCACGTCGAGACACTTATGTGTGTCACTTATCTCCGACAAGGTTACTGTCAACCCCCGTACGATTGACATAACTGAAGTTATCTCTGTTGTACCCAACGCACCTCCCGGTCACATGTTGCAGACATATGTGATCGGTGCTCCCGTGGTACCGAATCACGACGGAGCCTCCATGGCCAAGGAATGGGTGGGTACAGTCAGTAAGATCGGCATCGTGACGCATGACAAGCTAGCTGCGATTTGCACCGACGGGCAGTACCTACACAATGGGACTCCAGCTAAATTCGTCAGCGCACACCTACTGGAGCTAGCGGACGGCAGTGCTCGAAAACAATCGCAGTCGGACTGGGTCAACGACACTGTGGACACAATAAGTCGCATCAACAGAAGGTTTAGGACCGGTGCTGGTCGTGAGGAGCTGATAGAAGAGGGCAAAGCAAGACGAGTGCCTGTACGCACTCCGCAGCTACGGTCTGAGACTCGGTTTGCGCCTCACGCTGCAGCCGTCCTGGAGGCACTCCTGGTCAACATGCCTGTCATGGCATCCATCGTGGATCGCCAAGTCGCCTGGTGCAGGTTGCGGTCTGTCGCCGACGAACTGGAGAGAGACCTGCGGCTCCTCAGAGGTAGGTTTGTTGGCTGCGAAGGACGCGGTGTGTGACTTCAGTGTGTTTGTACTGTGAAGTTCTCTGTATTTTCATGTCTCAATTGTTTGCATTTGTGGCCTCCGACTTTTCCATGACTTGAAAATTATGATGACTTTAGGTGCAGTTCTAAGGCTATTCTTCCTTCTTTGGCGTAAATTTTTATGATCAAATTTTAATTTCCTTACACAACAGCTGTTGGGACAAGAGCTTACAAGTACACACGTCCTTGCGTATGACCACTTGAAAGTTGATTATAAAGCAACACCTTTGGAAGTGGTAAGATCAGATTAATCAAGGAAGCTTTTATTTTAACCCACATGACCAAGGCGCATCCAAACTGTTGACAATGATGAGTTTAACATTTACATGTACTTAGAGCATAACCTGTTTCAGGCCAGACGCTGCAATTTCGCGTCGCAGCTCTTCTCGACGTCTACACCGTTCCCTCTGACCTGAGCAAGGGACTGCAAAATATCTAGAAGCTTCCATGGGAGCGCCAGGAGCAGCTGAAGTTATCTCTGGACCAGCTGGACCACATGAAGCAGTGCTTGCCGAGGTCCTCTCTGCCTGCCTCGAAGCAGCTGTGCGACCCAGCAGAAATCCGGCGGGCACTGGAGGAGAGCACCCCTGAAGAGTTCGCTGACAGCTGGCCCAACTTGCAGAAAAAAGGCGGCTCCCTCAGTGGGATGCAGGAAGAAGTGACCATATTTTAGGTCTACTTGCTGTTTGGATATGTTGTGAATGCGCTTTCAGAAATAACTCGCATGAATCTCAGTATTGAGTCTGTACGTTGATATACGAACTTGTTTTCCTAAATGCTTAGGTTTCTTTGATTTGGTGCTGATTTCATGCTAAATTTATTCCTTTCAGGTACTTCTCTTCTGTCTTTTCGAATGGTGCTGTAAATGCTGCCTGTCGACCTGCTGCTGATTGCAATTTGTCGAGGTAAGAATTCGAAATAGCGCGATGTCCGGCAAGTATAAGCATGTATCAAACAGATGTAGGAAATATGTATCAAACACATTTCAAACACATAAGGAGCAGCTTTGTGAGTTTGAAACAAATATTCAAAGGAAATTCAACCACTGGTTTCATTATTCAAGTGAAGCTTCTAAAAATTTTACAACTTACAGCTAAACCACTACAGCGGCAGCCCATTTTATTTCCTAGTGGCCTGTTGAGATTCTTTTTTCTAAAAGAAGATTACACCTTGAAACTATTCAAAATTGTAGTGCTTCCAGGGACAATCTATGCTAAAAATAATGGATTTGGCCCATATCTGCAAAAATATTTCAATAATGATAATTGTTGGGGTTTAGCCATGCATCAACTGTCAGGGTTATATGGCATTGATACAACTAATATTTTGTTATATTTTGCTTGAGTTAATTTTCCTCTGTTAGTAATTTAAAATATCCCAATTATTGTGATATCAAATTGGCCCATGAGCTGGCAATGCTATTTCCCTATTTGATTTCTGCCAATAATTAATATGAATACAAGCAAATGTGTTTAGCTAAAAGAGGTTACCATTAGGAACCAAAGCAACATATATCATTTTTTCTCTTTTGTTTAAAACATTTAAACATCTTTTGAGCTTAAACACAGTCAATAAGCAAGTTATATATACCCATGTACAATCAACAGTACCAATAGTATGTTTCACATGTGGGTTTTAAAGATGACCAAAAAAGAAAACTTTGTTCCCTCAGCATGTGTAGCAGGGTTGAGCATAGCATAGGTAACTTGCCTAAGATTGTGTCATAAAGTGTAAACATGATCAAGGAGGACAGGGTCCACAGGAAAAAATTTCTTCATTTTTCTGCAGACAGTAAAACCTTGAACAAATGAAATGGTGATCAAGCGGTGTCTTGGCATTTTGTATCACACAACTTTCTCCCATTAGGCAAAGTATGGCATTTTTGACAAGATCTTGTTGTTGAGAGTGCCCTTGGAGACAGGAGCGAGTGGTGCAAATTTTACCAGCCTGGTGCGAATTTTTTAGACTGGTGCAAGGAAGGTGACACAGAAAACCAAACAAATAATGGCTATATGGTTATAAAGATACAGGAGGGGCCTTATGAAAAGTCCTCAACTAACTAACTAATAAGATAGGTAGCATTGCATCTTGTGGGTATGAATGGGTGTGTTTTCTCCCTGGTATATGGAAGATTGGTGTGAATTTTTGGTTGCTGGCGGTGCGAGAATTTTAGATAGCTGGTGCGACTTGTCTGGCCTGCTGCCATACTTTGCAGACTTGACTTTCTCAGTTAATGTCATATTAAGAAGGTGTCATACTCCCTAAACTGGTCTTCAGAGTTCCCACATTTAAGAACGAAGATGGGTCAAGTAACCCATTATCGGGTCAAGTGGTTATTGGGTCTGATTGGCACAATTTCCAGCATGGCAACTCTCCAAGACTAGGAGTGTCAAATGCTGCCCAAACAGGTGCAGGTCCAGCAGGTTGCTTAGGGGGAAGCCGAGCCCATGCATGTGAGAATAGATCAAGTATACTTCAGTATACTTTCTACAGAAAGTATTGACTGACAGAGTCAATGGGCCAAATTTGTCTGGTGCAGCCAATACATTTTCACTATCAATTACAAATACCTTGCAAATGGTCAAAAACAATCAAAATAGTTTTTAATGATGGAAATTTCCCAATTGATTAATTATGAAACACTAGTTGGCTATAAAACAGGCCATAGGAGAGTTTGGACCCTCCCATTGCTTTGGGGTTTATGGCCGAATCGGCATAGCAGGTTTTAACGAGCTCATTCGGGCAGCCTTAGGGAAGAACAGCCAGTTTGGGGCAGGTTTTACCCTTTTTAGGGCAGGTAAGGAAACTTAGAATTATCCTCCCATCCATTATATTCCTTCATTTAACAGTGTGCGGCCGCAGATTATTGTTGATAGGATATACTTACACGTACGAAGGCGAACATGCCGCATTCTATTTTGAGCTTTTTTAGCAAGTTCCGTTCAACACTGGGACCCAAAGCGGTACTTTCCAGTCTTCTGCTATTATTGGCATTACGCTAAAACGATTTGCACATGCCAACCTACTCGAGATGAATCACATAGGCATTTGCAAACCAAGATACCTTTACAAACGACATATGGCATAATGCGAAAGAAATTTGACAGACACCGCTGGAGATTGAGGTATGTTCCAGACCCTCGTGGCGAAAATCCAAGAGCTTTTAATGCCAGATGTTTTTCCAAAAATTACCCAAGACAAATGACGCAAGGGATTGTAACATGTGGGTCATAATTTTCATATCAACGAACCAGGCCCATGACGAGGCAATAAAAGTTAATTCGTTACATTTCTTGACGTCACTTATCTTGGGAATTTTTCAAGGGGTCAGTAGGTATTTCCTCAAAAAAGTCTGGCACTAAGAGCTCTCAGATTTTCATAAGAGAGTCTGGAGCATACCTATTATTTCGGACAGTGAACAGCATGAGCGCTAAAAGCAGGGGGGGACGGGGGCAGGGGCGGACATGAGATACATCTCTAGAATTCTGGGGGTTTTGAAGGTTCCATTTCTGGTTCTAACAGTTTTTTGGGAGCAAAATTTAACATGTAATTCCAATGGGACTGTTTAGAGGGGTTTGGGGCACGAGCCAGTGGGAAAATGTAAGTGGTGCTTAAGGGTATATTTTTTTATTTTTGGTATGTAAAATTGATCAGGCTATCTTCTGGGTGCAGTTTTTAGTCTCTAAAGCGCTTTTATAACAAGGAAAATCCACGATGAACTTCATGCTAATTCCTTCAGAATTCTGTTCAAACGTTTCAATTACCCAATCAAAACGCTGCATTCTACCTTAT
Source organism: Lepas anatifera (assembly GCA_034440635.1). Taxonomy (NCBI): domain Eukaryota; kingdom Metazoa; phylum Arthropoda; class Thecostraca; family Lepadidae; genus Lepas; species Lepas anatifera. The sequence continues at coordinate 1,150,368 of JAOTON010000698.1, read as the reverse complement.
GCTAGCAAAATCAAAGTTATCTTGAACAAAACCCTTCAAAATACTACCATATCCTCAACGTGCTGCCAAATCAGGCAGTCAGCTGGCTGTCATGTCTGAACCGTATCTATAGGAACCGTGGACGGGGGAAGTGTCCCCCTGTTGGCCAACCAAGGGGGACGTTCCCCCTCCCAAATTTTTTGATTCATTGTTATTAATGCTGCCAGGTATCGAATACGCTTCAAATTTGCTTCCCCGGTCAGCACCAGCCTGGGTATTTCCCCCTGTACAAATTCCGTGGCGGCGCCCCTGGTGAATAGGGATTTCAATGGTTCAGATTTGCCGTCGGGACTGGCCGGGCCCTGTATATCCGGCAAATCTGGCTGTCGCCCAAGGCCGCTGTCGCCGATTCTCACTGTTCCATCCACACTGTCTGGGGTCATTGAACTCCGCAGTGCTGCAGTAGAAAAACAGCAAAGGAACGTGACTACTAATAAGACAATTGTGATTACTTATTTCATTCGCCAGAAAGTCTTATCTATTGAATCGTCTAACGTGACATAGGCGGGTCTAGGATTTCCGATTGCGTGAAAAAAGGAGCGTTTAAGCTGAGGCACCATCGGAACCATGAGGAAGCCTTTTTGTACGGAAAAACCTATTGTAGGGGCGCGGTACCTGCATACTGAGGGGATGGGAGTGGGAGAGGCAGTTTAGGTGGCGCCATCCACATTTCAGGGGGCCCGTGACCATTTCAGATGGAGGCGAGAGTTTATGGGAATGTGGGGGAGGGGGTGTCAAGTGGCCCCTTGCCTCCTGGATCTGTCTGTGTATCGAGGTTTTTAGCAGCGTAAGGACCCGGCTCCCTGGGAACTCCCAGGAAAAAAGCTAGCTTTTGTTTTCTCGGCGGCTGCTGGAGTTCCTATTTGGTAGACTTTATCTGTCGCACAGAATATTTGCACTAGCCAAGTTCTGTCGCAATCCCTGCTTGACGAATTGGCGGGTTTTTCCACCCCCTGCCAATGGTTGAAAAATATCATATCAATACATCTCCTGGTTTATGATTTAAGCTCTGTCATTCTTATGGAGAAATTTCCGCCGAATTTCTCGTTACACAAGTGACCGTGCCTTCACCAATCAGCGGCCGCCATCCGCTGGCTGCCGCTTGCCCGCGGGGCACAGAGGTTACAGAGGTCACGCTGGGCGTCGCTGACGCCGAGTTCAAGCCTCGGCGGGGAGGGGTCGTGAGGTGGATTATAAAACCTACATGTGTGGTGTTGAGAATGGTGGTCGTTCTGGCTGCTGTTGGACTGAGGGAGGGACAGATGTAAGAGGCATTCTGTGCACATGGGTGGATGTATGGGTTAGGTGTGTGTGCAATGTGCGGTGTCGGTATCGCTTTAAAACATGCGTATAAGTTTGTCGAATGAGTTTGGTACGTGAATACGCTTGGCGGATACCGATTTCGAATCGTTGTATTTTTCGGCATCAGGGTAAGTCATGCAGCTTCTTATTATTGTTTTCATTGACAAACACTTATTGACAATGTAACACACACGGGACGTGTAACATACACTACTAGTCGACTTTTCATGTGTGTGCAACATTAGGAGCTTAAGCTGATAAAATGGATATTCGAGGCGGATGGATAAGTAGCTCTGATTGTTCAAACAAGGAAACTTCAAGGCAAATCACGGGATGCACGAGGCAATTGACGGAGTTGGTATGTATATTTTAATGGCATTAACATCATTGAATTCCTTTAGCATTGGCCACTCTCCTATCACATTATTTCGGTGCCGCCACCACCCGGCTTACAGGCAGCCAGAAGTCGCTGTGCACTGCCGTCTAACCATGATTGTCCGACTTTCTACCTTGAGGCATAAAAATTAGTTTGTATGCTGCAATAGTCCGTTGTCTATCTCCCGGATGACGTCGCGTTCCTAATTAGTTATTGCTTGAAACAAGCAATAACTTAACTTTTGTAACAATAACAATAAAAATAATGTCATTTGTTACACTGTTATTAGATTAAGACGTTCAGTACTCAGCTCCCGAATTAAACCTAATTTGTGGAAACTGGGGCAGTGGCCTCACTAGGTACTTGACCTCACAGGTGAGGTTCGTGACCCCACAAGGCATGTCGAATATTGCAAATGGTGAATCGTAACAAAATGCATATTTTTGTATACTTTGATTTTTCAGTACAGGAATTTCACATTAACCGAAACAATACAGCACACGGAAATTTGGTACGAGGATAGGACAGGACACTTATGAACTTCAAACAATTGAAGATAACTTATTTCGAGCGGCGGTAGCTTTTGAGCGGCTAGGTTTTTAAATATGCTCAAAATATGTAAAGTTTCATTGTGAAATCTTGTTTGTACGCCACCCCGAATGGGCTTTGATCGTAACGATATCAGTCGCTCCACTGCATGTATTGTAAAGTACAGATATGCTGGAAAGAAATGGAGAACTTGTGCGGTAAGTTTTCGACTCGCTAACTTTTCACGGCCCCAAATTAGTTAATTGCATGTTAATTTTTACTCTGAGTTCCTTTGGTTCTAGACCTGCATTTACTGTTGGGTTCTTTGTGCATGCTTCATAATAGGTATACACAGCAGAAAACAAATTGGGATCAAGCTCAAGTTCCAATAATGATTAGGATGTAGTTTGATGCGTGTCTTTGAATTGGCAAAAGAAGTTATTTGGTACATAAAACATGCCACAGATATAGCCAAATAGCCCCCTCCTAATCGGAAATCGTGGATCCGCCTATGTAAGAAAGTATTTTCATGCTTTGGATTAAGACTATCATATTCCATTGCAAGGCTATTCCATTGCAATGGAAGGCATTTCCATTGCTATTGCAAGGCAAGGCATATTCCATTGCAAGGCAATACGTGGTTTCAGATAATTGAACATAGTTTAACTGACGTCCATCTCAGCTCGACCGTCTGCTGACGCCAAAGACTCCCATCCTGTCAACTTGAGCTGTCCCTTAGTCCAGCAGAGGGAGGTTCTGGCAGACACGCGCCGGCTCCTGTCCCGGGGGCTCTTCTCTGACAGGGATAAAACGGACCCAGCCGCGTCTCAGACTGAGATTGATCAGACCGGAATCGATCGGTCCCGCCCGGGTCGCTGCTGAGCCCCGAAGATCGGCCACTGCTTCAGCTAGACAGCTTTCCGGAGGCGTGGGGAATACGGATTGTCTCATGGCGTCGGATCCGGGAGGTAGGGGAAAGTGGGGGCAGGACACCGTAACGATGGCGTGAGTTTTGATGGCTTAATGAGCTTGTTTCGCTCCTATTTTTGCTGTATAGATACTTCAGACATTATCTACCACTTGCAAACAGCTATGTGTCGTAATTACCACATTAAAATTTGCGTAAAGTTTAGAAAAAGACAAAAGTCCATTTCGCCCATTTAATGGGGTAACATGGTCACCCTGGGGAAAGATGGACAAGATGAACAATGGACCGAACCAGGCCTTAAATATTTCCAACTGCATCCACCCACTAGGTGACTGTCGTCCGCCAGGAAGGGGCATTTCACTTTTCGTTACAGGGTCAAAGGGGGTCCGCCTTTCAGGTTTTTATGATGGAGGATTAAATTATCAAGGGCTGTTGTGGAGCGCATAGGTTGCCCAGGATCGCCGATCAGGGGCGGGGCACCTTGCAGGGGCCACCGGGCCAGGGGCGGCTCGTACCCAGGGGAGCAACGGGCCTGGCGCCCCCCAAACGCTTTGGCTCTAAAGTGCCGGCCCCATCCATATGGGCGCCGAAGGCGCCCATCGAGGGAAGGATGAGTCTTCACCTGACTTTTAGAGGCAGTGCTACGCTAACTGCCGCCCGCACCCAACATGCTACCCCCTGCACTGACTTAGCTGCCCCGCACCCCACACGCCGCCCCTAAAACAATTAACTATAGGTCTGTGGATCAAGCATACCCCAGGATGCGAAAGTTGGCCGCACTCGGTGAACAAGTGTGCCCCTAGGCAAAATCGCCCCAAATAAAATCCTAGGTGGCCTACCAGGGGTGCCACTTTGGAATGCAAATCCATCAGGTCGGCGCCAAATCCTCCGCAGGTCTAAGAGCGCCCCCCCCACCCTGAGCGGAGGATTGGAAGCAACACTTAGAGGGCCCATCAATCTCTCAGGAGGGCACCGTGACCATTTCAGGGGCGGCCTGAGGGTAGAGGGACACCTGCCCCGGATGACCCCCAACTTTAATTATATGTTCTCCAGCATTTCGAGCCCGTGTCACCACCCTCCCCCAAACCATCAGCCAAATCCACCTCCGCTCAGGTGTATCGCTGACCCCAAAACCTTCATAAATTTATTTATTCAAGCTTATATCATATAAATTCAAATATACTCTTGTACAGGGTAACATGGACACCATGTCCATCTTGCCCCACACGTGGTGTCCGTCTTACCCCATCTTGCATTTCTGAATAAACTTGGACATGAATTGACGCCATTGCGATTACACAGTCAGCGACTGCGGTGAACAAAATGTAACATCTTGAAGAGCCATATTACGTAATACCAATAAAGTATCTAAGAAACATACATGCAATGACCTTACGAATTCGATTTTGAAAATAACACATGAGTTGCAGTTTTTACTTTTATGGAAATTGCATAAAACCTAGAGAGCTTACCGGCAGCAACGTTGCTCTGCGACCGACGCGCCAAAAGGAAGCGTATTACACGCTTTCCCGGTCGTAGCGCTGTCAGTTCGACTCAAACAGGGGTGTCCATCTTACCCACGGTGTCCATGACCCCCACTTTCCCCTATTTCGGGTTGTGGTTGTACCAGAGTTGGTTGAATGAGCTGCTAAAAAAAGACCAGCTGTCAACGGGGTGGTTTTTTGATGTGTTGAGTTTTGAGTTGGGGCTGGTACAAGCTCTTTTCTTACTGCCACTGCAATCAATATATTGCGAGCTTTGAATACATATTTCCTTTAACGCTACTGTTGGACTGGGTATTGAAAGAAACTTCCGAAAGGTTTATAATCCTATACACTTAAGCTAAAGCAAAATGGTGTTGGCTAATTTGAGGAATGTTGATAAGTTGTCAGTTGAAATGTATATTCACAATGAGTCCTTTGCGGTAATCACAGTGAATTTGCTCAATTTTGCATCCAGGATTCGAGGAGACAGGCCAATTAAAACTCATCAACTAATAATCATGCTCATCGGTTTAGTACTGCAAAATCTATCAGCTTATTTAGCAAAGCGAAAAAAGCCACAGGCTGCCTCTTTGACCACTATATTCTAGCTTAAAGAAGGAGTTGTGCAAACAGCAGTGACAAAATTGTTATTTGTGATATTTTTCTTATTGTAGACCGAAACAACAAATTCTTGCATTGAGAATTCGGATGAATCTTCAGTGTGTGTGGAATCTAGGCCCTCTGATTATTCCTGAATGCAATGGGTTGTGTCATGACCATTAGTGCACAGATGGTTGGTAACTATTTTAGGAGGTTGAAATGATAGCGTAATACTTACAACTACCATGTTCAGATTTCCACTGTCATGTCGGAGCTTTTAGTCAGGGAGGTTTGGCTGCTGGAAGAGCCTCTACCCAAGCGGCAAAATGTTACGTACCAAAAACGTTCCCTCCACAGTTGTAGGTACACCTAACCTACAGTTAGTTCCTGAGCATTTGTGTGAGAAAATCTTCAGAATACTGGTGCGGTGGGTAATGCAGAGGTGGAGGAAGTGGCAAAACATTGATCAAGAAAGGTACCAGGCGTGATTTGTGTTGGGGTCCTGAGCGGCCACAGCAGGATCTCCGGGCCCTTTCCGTTATTTTGGATGTTACGCCATTGCATCCAAGGTTGAATTGATGTTGCTATGATGAATTGGTGTTGCTAGGCGTCGCTTAGTGACCATCTCGTGGCAAAATCAAGTATTTATAGATCGAAGGTCTAAAGATGACTTACTGTATAGTGCAGAAAGTTATACAATGTTGTTCCCACTGGCACGAGCGAACATTCATCTGTAAGGGAGAGGCCAATAATATAAATATTTCTAGAAAAATATCGGTTGCTCACAACAATTTTCCCCGTGCCAGGCAAAAGCCCCCGTAGTGAATTAGCCGAGCGCGTGGATAGGTACCCAGCACCAGGCACCACTCACATTCTACCACCATATCTAAGTCAACAATCGAAGCTCGCATAGTTTTATGAACCTCGTCTGTATTCGTAGCAACTCGTTCTAGCTTTGAACAGTTTAAATAAGAGTGATCGACCGGATCCGGCTGACATATTTGGTCTATGGTTGATCACGCATTGTGAAACTCGCGATCCTTTTAACTCTGCCTGATATTGAAAGTGTTGAGTGAAAAGGTTGAAACTTTAACTGAGAGCCATTCAAGCACCTTTAAACCATCAGAATCTTGTTTCTGAAAAGGTTTGGGATAGGTGGCCTCTGGAGATACTGAGCTTGCTTGATTCTGGGAGCTTTCCCGCGTTTGTTTTCGGGAATAAGTTTGGTTATCAAGTCAAACGTAGATTCGGAATATTCTACGAAATAATTATGTATCCCCCTTGTTTTCAGAACCATTATTTAGACAAATACCTAAGACTGCGTATCATTCTTTCTTCTTAACAAAAGTAAAATGTTCAACGTCTCTCTGACGCCTACAAAATGTTGTTTAACACGCATAAAGGGCTACCAATGAATTACGAGCTACAGGGGCAGCCAAACTCTTGTGGTTTTCCCCCCCACCGGGAAGCGATTTTTAGCGTCCATGTGTAGCTTTTGATAACGCTGTGGCTGATTTCCCCACCGCCTTCGCGTTTCGTAATTTACGGACGGCCCCTAATAACCTGGTAGAATATTACCGCTATTGTGATCAATAGTGGGACTAGCTGTCAGGTCCACTTGGACTTTAAGGGAACATTTGTCCAAGTATTTTTTAACCAAAAGAAAGAAACTGACACGTCCGGGCATCTTGGAAATTTTAAAACATAAATAGAAACGCCAAAGTATCTCAAATCAACAAAAATATTTGTATTGGTTATCAGTCCTTTTCCTTGCCTAATACCCAAATGAAAAACGTTCAAGATGCAGTTGACGGTCAAATGTATTACCATTGAAAGTTGTTCGTCTAGATATTCTTGCTGATCATCTTTATTTAAATTTTCTATAATTTTCCACTGCATGACATTGTGAACAATTGTATCCAGAGACAAACTTCGTGGCACAATATTCAACACTCTCGCACATTATATTTACATTTTTACCCCCATACTATAAGGCACACAAATTGTTAGAGGACTTTTCTTCGCTAGCGACATTGTGCCAGGGGGAAGAGCTATAGCTTGAATCAGTAACAACGCTTAGGAACAGTTTTTCACTGGATGGACTCTCGATTACATTATCTTTCCAAGAACACCGCAATGCCAGCCCCTAAATCGCACCCTAACAGATCGCTCGATTTATATCACTATCGCATATTACTCTATACAAATTTTATATCCCTAAATATATTCCTCGCTATAGTAAAGTCATTGGCAATTCATCATGTACCCAAAAAAGGCATCGGTGGCAGATACAAGAAGAAGCTTGGGGGCTCTAGCCCCCTCCCCACAAATTTTTGAGTACCGACAGTAATCACATAGTAAGATCAAAGATAGGGTAGAGTTGAGGCTAGAGTTCAGGGTAAAGGTAGGGTAGAGTTTGGGGAAAAGGTAGGGTAGAGTTTGGGGAAAAGGTAGGGTAGAGTTCAGGATAGTGTTCAGACTGAAAGTGGGAAGGTGGGGTAGAGTTAACACGCGTCCCGCTGGGAGGGCGAAATTCGCCCCCCTCCTGGTTTTCCCCAGATAGCTAAAAAAAGGGTCGCAGAGCAACGAAACTTACAGTACCTTATTCCTGATCAATTTTACATATCTGGCCAAATTTTTCAGTTAAGGTCATATCAGGTCCAGGGGCTATTCAAGGTCAAGTGACCCGACCTCAAAACCTAAAATCACGAGTTTGAAGCGGTGCCCAGGGAACATCAGTGAACCGATCAATTTGAAACTTCCACAATATGATAAGGTCATTAGGGTCTACAAATCTGCTATCTCTGAATTTTGATATTGTTGACCTAAGGTGGGGTCAATTTTTTGTCACCCCATTATAAGTCGATGGGGAAAATAGAATGGGCTCGTTTTGAGTAAATACCGGATAGATAAAGTTGAAAATCCTCAAACCACCTATTATTACCACGATCTTGACCATAAAGTTATGTTTTTGAGCATCTGACCTCTCAAAGGTCATGTCAGGTCACGGGAGCATAGAGTGATTGTTTTGCCAATAACTCGAGCTAAAGCTCCCATTTTGCTTGCATTGTGCTTACATTGTCACGGGGAGTCGATTGATATGCAACATGACCATACCAGGTCACTCTGTGACCCTGACCTAGCTCGAGGTCAGGTCATTTTCACTATTTGACTTAGCAAGGTCATATTATACATCATTCGATTCGCCGCAATGAGAGGAATCCAATGATGCATAACGATTTGCTCTAGCTCCCCTGGGGGCATATCTAAAGAGAGAAACGTACACTGCTCTGTTGTAAGCCTATGGAACCTTCTTTGACCTTTGCTGACCTCAGTATTGACCTGACATAAAAATTATCCTTATAAAATCTCTTCGTCTTGTCAAGAGATTTCAAACGCCGGCCGTAATTTTCCTTTAAATTTCGTGGAGAACGAGAGACGGAGGGAGGGGGGCGAAAAACGCCCCCAGCGGGGCGCGTCGTGCCAGGGACCCAGCGGGGCACGTGTTAAGCCTCCATAGCCTACCCTTTCCCCTCCGAAAGTAAAGTCTGGGTCCACCGCTGGTTGGTATGATTTATTAGATCCAAAAACATATTAAAGAGGGACACATGCAGTGGTGGATACCTGGGGGTATAGGGAGGTTCAAGCCACCCTCCCCAAATATCCGAATGCCTATAGTTAATGCATAGCTGGAGGATGTTCTGAGGCAATGACGCTGGAGGTTCAAGCCCCCTAGCCCCTCTCACAAATAGGTCCTGGATCCGCCACTGGACACAAGGGCTTATTTTTATTGCTCACAAATTATCAAACCATGGAGCTGCAGTCGATGGTTAGTGCTCCAAGGATTCGGGAAGCTGGTAATTTCATATCAGTTTTTTCGTCGATTTTGGGTAAAACAAATTCGCTTGCGGCCAAAAGAGCAAGTATGTATGTGCGTATTGTACGAATGTTTGTATGTATGTATGTATGTATGTATGTATGTACATACAACGCTACAACATACATACATTCTGAATATATGCGCGTTATTTGGTACTGAGTAGCAAACGCCATGTGGTCCTGTAGCTATAGACTGTGCCGTAATGCTCGACTGATTTCAGACTGCACCGCACTACTTATCCTGTGATATACTCAATAGGCCATGTCGTGATCACCACTTTTTCACAGGATCTTTGATTACCGGGTGTTTTATAATGTATTAAAGGCCGCTAATCACGATTTTCTGGTCGAAAATGTCGAATTCGAAAAATATTTGCCCGCGCAAGCCGTTTGAAATTCTTCCGGTTTGCCAAAATTTCGATGTTTTCATATCTCACGGACAATAAAATTACAATTAATGTATTGAAAGGGCTCCAGAACTTTAAACAATTGAACCTGAACAATTTTTGAAACCTTTTTTGACTCCTTGAAATATATATTTACCCGAAAAAGTACCTTGGAAAGACAGGGATGTTTGAGCTTAAAAGATGATAATAGATGGCGCGCATGACGCAGCCGTCAATCAGTGTCCCGCTACGTCGCTTATGACAAGAAGCTATTAGCCAAAGGAGCTGGATATAGGATTTGAGCCTATTATGAATTCAATGAATGAACATTTACCTTCACAAGATGATCTAGATTTCTCTCGCTTGCAGTTCTAAATATTATTGGTAATGGTCGCGTTCAAAGCAGGTCCAATTCAGATCAGCCAGCGATATATAGATTACGTATCTAAGCATGTAGTCACTGCGGATCAATTTTAAGTATTAAAATGTATACAAGAGCCAGTCGATTATATTTACATTAGTCTTGCTATCACTAGCAAGGAGAAAACCGTATTTCGGGTAAGATGAAGCTACAGGACACCCAGCCTGCCGTCAAGCCATGTATGCTGCCGCATAATCAGCTGTCGACTTGGGCTGACGTTGTCGGTCGAATTATGATGCTGCGGCTTGAAGAGATGGAGGCCAGGGAAGTGGACGAATTTCATGTTTCAATAGCTTCAATATTCAAACCAACCGCTGATGAAGTTACCGAGACTTACAGAAGAACATCTGTGCCAGTAAGAAAGAGGTACAAAGTTCGCTGTGAAATAAGAAAGCATTATGATTTGAAGGAAGCGATCAGAAGGCGCCAACAAAACATGAAGATATTGTCCGCATGGACAAAGCATGACAACATTGTTTGACATATCAAACAGATCTCTACCATCAAACGTATCGCGTATCGGCAAACAGAACATTTCTGGAAGACCAGCGATAGGCACAGAGGTTGCATATTGGTGGCTTGGATGCAGTCGTGACAGACCATTGGAGGCGGCAGTAGCTGAGGCAAGCCACTGCTGCTGTCGTTGTGGCTACCAGGAGTTCTCCGGATGTTGCGTTCTGACGGAGCTGAAGCTGCGTCAGAACGCAACGGCACCATTGACAGCGACCGCTGGTGGTATATGCAGCAGCCAGCTTCCTATTTGTAGCATCACACCAGCTGCTGACAGACGCCGCACGCGAACAGGCTCTGGCAAGTATAAATCAATCTCGGAAAGAAAACTTATTTCTAAATGTTACATGGAAGTCGTTTATAGACTTGTCCGGGTGATTGTCGTATAATTGTGCTCGAATACGGACGAGCCGGCCTCCCGATCAGGCCTTATTAGCGGCAGCAGCAGTGGCTTGCCGCAGCTGCTGCCGTCTCCAATGGTCCGTCACGACTGCATCCAAGCCAACAATATACAACCTCTGTGCTTCTCGCTGGTCATCCAGAAATGTTCTGTTTGCCGATGCCTTTGATGGTAAAGCTCTGCTTTATATGTCAAAGAATGTTGTCATCCTTTGTTCATGTTTTGTAGGCGCCTTCTGATCGCTTCCTTCAGGTTACAATGCTTCCTTATTTCACAGCGAACTTTGTACTTGTTTCTTGCTGGCACAGATGCTCTTCTGTAAGTCTCGGTAACTTCATCAGCGGTCGGTTCGAATTTTCACGCTATTGAAACGTGAAATTCGTCCACTTCTCTGGCCTCCATCTCTTCAAGCCGCAGCATCATAATGTGACCGACAACGTCAGCCCCAGTCAAGAGCTGGTTAAGCGGCAGCATACATGGCTTGACGGCGGCGCTAGGTGTGGTGTAGCTTCATTTTTCCCGAAATTCGGTATTCTCCTTGCTAGTGATAGCAAGACTAATCTAAATATAATCGACTGGCTCTTGCATACATTTTAATACTTGAAATTGATCCGCAGTGACTACATACTTAGATACCTAATCTATATATGACTGGCTAATCTGAATTGGATCTGCTTTGAAAGCAACCATTGCCAATAATATTTAAAACTGCAAGCGAGAGAAATCTAGATCATCTTGTGAAGGTTGTGAAGGTTGTGTTCATTCATCGAATTCAGAAAAGGCTCAAATCCTATATCCAGCTCTTTTGACTAATAGCTTCTTGACATAAGCGACGTAGCGGGACAGTGGTTGACGGCTGCGTCATGCGCCCCATCTATTATCATATTTTTAAGCTCAAACATCCCCGTCTTTCCGAGGTACTTTTTCGGGTAAGTACATGTTTCAAGGAGTCAAAAAAGTTTTCAAATTGTTCAGATTCAATGGTTTTAAAGTTCTGGGACCTTTTCAATACATCAGTTGCATTTTATTGTCCGTGAGATATGAAAACATCGAAATTTTGGCAAACCGGAAGAATTTCAAACGGCTTGCGCGGGCAAATATTTTTCGAATTTCGACATTTTCGACCAGAAAATCGTGATCAGCGGCCATCAATACATTAGAAAATACCCGGTAATCAAAGATCCTGTGAAAAGTGGTGATCACGACATGGCCTAATACTCAAGCTCATGGCATCCACAGACCGGAGCGGGCATCGGCGCTTGGTTGCTGAGGAAACCTTTCACGCAACATCAGCCTGGGAACTGTTCTAAATAGCTTTGACATGTTTTGAGTTGAAGTTAAATCACATATAAAGAGCCCAAAAATTGTTATGAAAAAATACATGGACTACTCATGGTTTATGAGGAGGTGTCGTTGGGGGCGCGATAGTGGAGCGCTCAGCACTGCTGGCTCCCACGCAGCCGACCCGGGTTCAAGGCCCGGCGGCTTCCCTGAACAAGGAGCAAGCTGGCTCCCGAGAAACCCTTCCAACAGGGAAAGAGTTGGCGACGCCATATGACCCTGGCAGTTGGTGCGTCGATAAGCCCCAATAATTATTATTAGGAGGTGTCGTTCGGTGAATTTTAAGTAAGCGTCTTATCTCTTCGTTAAAACCCACATTCCGAATTACTGAGCAAGGTTTGAGATCAGTGATCCCACTACTGCTCCACCTGTGCAGTGGCTGGGTGTCTGCGCTCTCATGCAGTGATGGGACGAACTGATGACCAGTTAAGGGTGCGTTATCAATGTTAACCCTATGGGAGCATATTTCGTGAAATATCTCGTAAAGTAACGTGGCTACCGTCGTGATTTTTTCACCAGAAGTAGATAACAAGTGTATCCTTACGACAGTGGCTTTTCAAGCCTGATGCATTTCTAGTTTTTGTACAATTTTACTTCTTTTTCAAATTTCTCAAACTAAAAGTTTGAATAACTTCTTACAAGATATAGGCTGGGGGGATCCGGACGCGCGGTAGACAGCGCGCAGCTGCGCGGGGGCGTAAGTTAACGCGGAGCGGCTTTTGGAGGGGATCCATCAGCGCGCAGCTAAGTTGTGGCGGAAGTAGTGTCGTAACTCGCCGTCTTACGCGCTAACTTTCCGCGTCTTCTCAACAGCGCGGAAGACAGCGCGGAAGCCTGTATGATCCTTTTAAAAGCAACGAAAAGGTATTGGAAATGTCAATGAATCCAAGTTATATGACTTACGGTCAACAAAACATGTCTTTATAATAATAATCGAGGCCCACCAACTCCCAGCATCTCACTGGGAAATCCTCAGAAGAGACACAGGCGAAGAGAAACATAGATCACTGCAGATGTGCCAGTGGACCACCAGCTGTAATGCTAACTGCCCTCCAATACACCTTTTTTCGGACCAGGACGTATCTCATGTTTCGTACCACTCACCATCCCCGAGCGGTCTCGTCGAGGATTACATGGAACGCCAGCGATAACCCAGTTCACCCTGAGAACTGTGAGCGTGAGGATATCCATAGAAATGTCCTCGTGTCCATAGAAAGTCACCCAACCACTTGCAACATCTTTGGCGTGACTTAAAGGCCACTGTCAAAAAGATCAGTCTTAACATACGCGTGACAGGCTAATGACAGGCGGTGAACCCCGTCGGAGCCGATAGATGATAACAGGGGGCAATTGCCTGTTGTGCCCAACCCCCTCCCCCTAGATCTGCTAGTGAACATGACTTGAATAGTTTTGAGAAAATGCACCGAATAACGGTTCGATTCGTGAGTAAATTTCAAACTGAATTGCGCTGCACTTGCCGAGCCAGGCTTCCTGGGGCCTGCCCGGCTCATCTCTCCCACATTGCTCTGACTAATCCAATTTCGTGAGGCCAGTGTCCTGCTCATATAAATTGACTTGAGGTAGGTTTAACATAAAAACACATTTGGATTAAGGCAAATTACATCGTTTTCACATGTATGTCTCCTTTATGTGGAAATCCCACTTTATAATGGTCACTATATAAGTATAATTGTCGTTTCTGGCTAAAGTTTTTCCCTTTATCCGATCCGACACTTTTATCATCACTTCACCTCCCAGCGCGGGGCCGTGTCTTCCTCTCATCCCCTCCTCCCACAGTCGGCCAGGAAATCCGACACCGTTCAGCAGTCGCAGGCTGTAACATATGACGCGAGTTTACTACGGCCAGAAAAGCACCGTATTCTATGGGAATTTGAGCCTTAACGTCCATTTACTAAGGTCGCCGGAGGTATTCACCGCCGCCTCAGATTGCCCTCCATGCACCGCGCTAACTCCCGCGGGCGCGGAGCTCCGCGCGATTGCTCTCTCCTGAACATCCCTCCAAATCGCTCACGCGCTGACTTCCGCTCAAATCAGCGCGGGCGTAAGGAGAGCGCGGGCGGAAGCTACGCGCAACTGGATCCCCCCAGCCATAATCATTGAAATGGTGTGGGTGGGTCTATGTTCTACGAGCCAGTCTCCACAACTCTGTTGTTGTACTTTATTGAATTTTTGCCTTATAAGAAAGATATGAGAAGCTAAAATTTGAAAGCGTCTTCCAAAAATTCAGGGTAAAAATCGGAAAAACGGAAACAACAGAGTTTTGCGGCTATCTCCTCTATACAATTACGATACAGAATCAAAACCAAAAAAGGCTCGGCGAAAAAGTTATTTCAAGTTTTATAAAACTTTCCCAATAGATGGCACTGGCAGTACCGGATTCGCATGAGTGGCCGCTGTGGTATGTCTGTTCATTCATGCTTTGGTGAATGGGACGGGAGCAGTGGCACAGCCAGAAATTCATCAAGGTAGTTGATAGCAGAGAATCTGCAGTTTGAAGTCAAAGTGAATACATTCACGAACGCTGATAGGAAATATTGAACAAAAGGCTGATAGGAAATATTGAACAAAAGGAGAGCCTATAGCCTGGTCACCCCTGGCCACGCCACTGTCACACGGACACCTGTTTACCGGCGTGACCGGTGCCTCTGCGCCCCGGGCGCGCGCCAGTCACGTGGTAGCCGACTGGGGACATGATCCAGCTGCTCAGGCCCTGCTGAGTGGACAAGGACGTCTCATTGAGCAGTGCCGGATCTAGCCGGTCGGTTTGGGGGCAAGCCAAAGTGGCAACAAAAAAACGTCACGCAGTGAAAAATGTTGCAGCAATATAACTTGACGGTAACTTTTGGGGATATCCAAGGCGAAAAGCAAGCAAAACAGTAACGGGGTGAAAAATATACGCACAAGATGGTTGGTTTTTGTTATCCACAGCCCAATGTTTACACTAAAGTTGACTGGTTCTGTTTGAAGTTTAGAGTTGAAGGAAAAAAATCTTGTTTATGAACTCAAGAGGAGTCAGGGCAAAAGGAGGTGTGTGTGTGTGTGTGGGGGGGGGCAAAAACGTAGTTTATTCCGAGCTTTCCCGTTGGGGGAGGTTGAATTCCTTTTGCCCCTCCCTTCTGGATCCGTCACAGCCATAGAGTTTTCATGGACTTTGACTACCGTGTTTTCAAATCAAGTATTTGAAATTGGGAAATACGAAGGCATTGTAAAGAAAAACAATGGGATTGACCCTTACTTATATTACATGATCCCGGGCATCAAAACTGGTTCGGTTTTTACCACCCCCCACATTCAGTAGTCTCAGCAAGGTGTTCTCTAATTGGATCGATAATCTAAGCAAGCGAGAGGTCAGCTACAATGATGTTTCAATGAGTTTTTGTCTTTGAAAAACTGCCAGCAATCTAAAGGGTGCCTCGTACCTCCTCGTACCCAGAAGAAAAAATCTAGCAGCTGATGTTCTATCATTTTAAGTCAGTCTAACAGTTTGCTGTCCCTCAGACACCATGATCAGTGCTTTTACAATCACCAGACTGAGCTCGAAAGCATCAGACTTCACCCGACCAATTATCCAATCATGATTGATGATATTTTGGTAACTTCTGTATTCCATTACCCAGAGAATTAGCAACTTGTTTTATAAAATAATATTGTGGTAGTGAGACGAAAATAGCTGATTTGGGCTTGCAAACGTTCCCCAGAAAAAATATGTCGGAATTTTAGAATGACTAAACTACCGAGGAGAGAGAGAGAGAGAGAAAGGGGGAAGACAAAAAGTCAGACGGGAGTGTTTACCGAGCATTGCTCAGGGGGTGATTTTTAGGTCGAAAACAGCCGAAGCTAGGCCATAGCAAAATTCGGATTTTTTAATGGGACTGGTGTTTTAAATCAAAACAATCATGCATTATTTTTGTGCTATAAAACACACCCTGCATAGAATAAAACAATTTTGAAATTTTGTAGGAGTAAGAAATTGGGACAACACTTTTCAGTTATCACACATTTGTATTTCCTAAGAAGCAGGGGTGCCGCCACTGAATTTTTGCAGGGGACGGACCCAGGCTGCTGCTGACCGGGGGAGGCGAATTTTGAGCATATACAGTACCTGAAAGCATTAATGACGATTGACCCAAATATTTTTTGGGGGACATCCCCCTGGTTGGCCAACAGGGGAGACGCGTCCCCCTGCTTTCAAGGCCCATGCTAAGAGTCACATTAAAAACACGAATGGAGCTTTGCGAATTCTACCTGGATTTTTACTTTACGATTGCTGTAATTATCTAATTATATGACTGACTAATAAATCATAGCATGATCAGAGGGACTGAGGATCATACTGAGCTGATGGCTACCACATGGTGTTATGTTTTGAACCCCAAAATAGTCACTTATATGTGAAGATCCTACTCCGTCAACGCCATGGATGCGGTTTTATGCCTATGCAACAATACCGGAAATCATGAATCTCGCGATGTGATACTTGTTCCAATTGGTCCCATAGATTCGACGGGTGGAGTTTATTTTTCATGACATCCAAAATAGATTCAGCACAAAGTCGTAATTTTTAAAATGCATTCCTGCGTTCAATTCCTTGCTGTCGCTCGGAAGCTCATTCCGTCTGGTGACCACATTTCAATCACGTCCTTTCTTTCAAGTCTTACGTTCTCTTGTGGACCAGTAAGGATAACTAAAAGGCTGAAATCACAAAAAGAGCCTCTGCTGAGGCTAGGCCACTTCACTTCCAGCAAAAATTTATATTTCGTTTTTAACACGCGGCCCGCTGGGGTCCCTTGCATGACGCGCCCCGTTGGGGGTTTCGCCCCCCCTCCGTATCTCGTTCCCCACGAAAGCTAAAGGAAAATTACAGACGACGATCGAAAGCTCTTGACAAGACGAAGAGATTGATGGGAATAATTTTTTAAGATATTCCCTGGCCACTCCCCTCGAATCCGGAAATGTAAAAAAACACTGATGATTATATATTCGGGCACAGCCATTCATCAGAATCGTGGAGTAAATATCAATAATTATCAGTCCTAGTATAGCCAGACCTCGAATTGAGCTTCACACAAATGCCTTTTAGAATGAATCGTTAAAAATATATAATATTTTATTTATATATTAAATCTCACCGAATATACAATCTTCAGTGTTTTTTACATTTCCGGATTCGAGGGGAGAGGCCAGGGAACATCTTAGCATCTCATCATCATGCTTCTCGCCGCAGCACTTCAAAACTTACCAACGTTGGAATAATTTTTTATGTCAGGTCAATATTGAGGTCAGCATAGGACAAAGAAGGCTCCATAGGCTTACCACAGAGCAGTGTACGTTTCCCTCTCTAGATCTACCCCCAGGGGTGCTAGAGCAAATATTTATGCATTTTTGGATTCCTCTCATCCCGGCAAATCCAATGATGCATAACATGACCTTGCTAGGTCAAATAATCCAAATGAACTGACCTCGACCTAGGTCAGGGTCACCGAGTGACCTGATATGGTCATGTTGCATATCAATCGACTCCCCGTGACAATATAAGCACAATGCAAGCAAAATGGGAGCTTTATCTCAATTCAGTGAGAAGTTATTGGCAAAACAATCTCTCTCTCTCTCAGCTCCCGTGACCTGATATGACCTTTGAGAGGTCAGATGCTCAAAAACTCAACTTTAAGGTCAAGATCGTGGTAAGAATAGACGTTTTGAGTATTTTCAGCTTTATCTATCCAGAATTTACGGTAAACGAGCCCATTCTATTTTCACCATAGACTTATAATGGGGTGACCAAAAATTAACCCCACCTTAAGTCAACAAAATCAAAATTCCGTGATAGCAGATTTGTAGACCCTAATGTCCTTATCATATTGTGAAAGTTTCAAACTGATCAGTGTGCTAATGTTTCCTGGGCGCTGCTTCAAACTCGTAATTTTAGGTTTTGAGGTCGGGTCACTTGACCCTGAATAGCTCCTTGACCTGACATGACCTTTAACTCAAAAATTTGGTCAGATGTGTAAAATTGATCAGGGATAAGCTACTGTAAGTTTTGTTGTTCTGCGTTTCTTAATGTTGGAGATATCTGGGAAAACCAGGAGGGGGGTGAATTTCGCCAGCGGGGCGCGTGTTAACGGATTTGGGGGCACAGGGAATATTCTACTGTTCTTAACTGGTAGAAAAAATGGGTCAGAATCTGGTTAGCTTTCCGTTTTGCTGTGGAAAATGTAGTGTCAGAGTTGGAAGCTAAAGTTGTATGGTCCTTCTTACTTTCTGGCCAGTTGCGACCTGCCTGGCCGACGCTGGATGGCGCACACCGTTCTGCAACTGGACAATGTGAGCCTTCATGAATCTACGAACATATGGAATGTTGCTGAGTTGGTGTTTTGATAAGCAGTTTGACTTTATAGTTTGCACACTTTTGTTTAAAAATGCACCCGAACATTTTTCATTATTTGGTTCATTTTGGACATCCGTTCAAAATTTCGTCGCAATCAGGTCCCCGTCTGCGGTCTAAAATCAGCCTGAAGTAAATATTTCATATTCGCGGCTCATCAAAAGCTTACCGGAAAGTTACGTGGGTGTATTTTCCAAATAATATTGACGTAATAGAGCGTTCCAAGTATAAGTAACCCTCGCCCCACCGGGGCCATCGATGGCCCCCTAAGGCTTTTCCAGGATAGCAGAAAAACGACGAGGCGCAGCACCGCGGTTGAGGGCTCTTCCTCTCACTGCATCATTTTTCCACCATCCCTGAAATTGTTTACCCCGGGCCACCCAAGTTCATGTCACCAGACGCGGTCAACCAAGGTCACCTCACTTGAACTTTAGAGCTCTGTAAGGGCTACATTTCGAAGTCGATCGATTTGAAACTTCCTAAACTTCATGACCCCTCCAGGGTCTAGAGGGTGTATATCCGGGATTTTTCGATTTCTTGACCTGAGGTCAGGTCACGAGGTGATCTCTTTTATTGAAAAAGCATGGGGAAAAGCTGTCTTATGATCTAAAAGTCACAAAAACGATTTAAATTGCTCGGCTTGATCAGAGAAGCGTTCTTGGACACCCTTTCACGGATTCCAGGGGATATATTTGCCCTTTGACCTCTCCAAGGTTATCCAAGGTCACCAGAGGTCAAAAACAGTATTTTAACAATAACTGTTGACCTATATTAGCTTGAGCGCTGAATCAAACGCCATCGTGTATGTTTCATTACTGGCTTTCATTTAATATACGACAAAGTCACCTTCTGACCTTCGTGACCTCAGGTCATATAAGGTCACGAGGTGACCTCTGGATGTCAAAACACTTGCGGGAGGTCATTACGTTCCACATAGCAGATAAAGGTCTGGAATTTTCCTATCCAATGGACTTTATCACATCTCAATAGCTCTAATGGCATAAGAGTTATGCCCAGTTTGCTTAAGCATTGCATATTTGAGTGAAAATAGCCGATTTTGACCTGATTTGACCTCTGGAGGCCAAGCCATTGACCTGAGCGCTAAAACATGTGAAGTAATTTCTTACTGAATTCACGCGCCAGCTTTCTAATGCACTTTGCAGATTTGCGCTAACGCCCATATTTTCGTAGTTAGAGGGAGGTCATCGATGGCCCCCGGTGGGGCGAAGGTGGCGCGCGGTGGGGCGCGGGTTAAAGTACAAAGGAAGAATACGTTGTTAAATTGTTTGATTGTACGTTGTAAATTGATTTGCGTCAAATAACCTAGTTGACCCAAGACGGTGTTTTTACTGACGTGAGCGTTTAGTATGCTGGCTAATCTTTGGGATGTCGCAGCGCCCCACTCCGCAGTGTCCCAAAAATGGTGTTCCACTGGGATACTGAGTGTAAAATTCACGTTTGAACATATGGTAGACGAGTGGCAAGTTCAAACGGTGTAATATTGTAGGGGTTAGTTTAAACTCATTTGCATCCCTTACCTAAAGTTTGCGCATTTTTCATCCAAATTTTCCTTCCTTCCACACTAGATGATTTTATATACACTAGGATTATTGAATTATGCCAAAATAAATCTACTAGAAAAGTGTGTCCAACAGTGAGAAAGAAAAAGTAAATGGGAAATTCAGAGCATCTGGGTGTCATTCTCTACTAAGCATTCTATGATTTTAATCATTGTGGCTCCATCGCCATGGTCAAGGATGACACTCTCGTGTCAGAGGAATACAATCCGCAGAACATTAGGCTCTACCAATATCAGTAAGACAAATTTCTGGCCGCCATGAACTGGAATGACAAGAACTTTCAGGGGAAAAGAAAGCAGCGATGTCCCGGGAGCGGAGGGGAAAAATGACGACGACCACCACAGGGCAGAAATTCACTCAATTAGTGTGTCCCCATAGTACACTCCTCATAAGAAAAGGCAAACAATTGTGTGAGTCAGATTTCTGTGTCATATTCTGCCAGCACCTGTTATCGCCGAGGCTGCTGACTAGCGACCTTTCAGGGGAGCCATCGATCTTTCAGAGGGGCACCGCGACCATTTCAGAGGGCACCAAGGGTCGAATGAAGGAGGCACGTGCCCCCTTTTGCACCCCTGGATCCGCGATTGATTCTCCCACTTTGGGGTGGCCATGTGAGGACTTGCGTGTCCCGTTCCTTAGTCCATCAGCTTTATCGCATTCAATATTCCGAATTTTCAAACGGTAAACTGTCTTCACCCTCGGTGCTTGAAGCTCAAACCCGATGCAATATTTTTTGCTGCTGATGTTGCCACTTTGGAATTTCTTTAGCAAAATAACCGTGTATTCCTCTTTTTGCTGTGATTTATACACATTTTTGCTCCCCTGACATATTACGGTATTTTCTGTGTCCTTTAAACTCCATAAAAGTCATTCTTGAATCTATAAATTTCCAGCAAGAGGATATTTTCTCTTCCAATTGAACTAGAGCCTTCCCTGAAATGATCACAATACTACTTGAAAGACCGATGACACCCCGCTGCAATTTCGCGGGGATGTTGTGTTGCATCACCCCCTAATGCTTGCCGAATATTGCAGAAACTTCGTTCAGTTCTTGAAAATCGGTACGGACTATACAACTTTTATTGTGCGTGTTTTGCAAGAACATGCCTTTAGCTCTTAACATCAGGGAACTATGGCCTCGTGACTGGAGGTATGTGAGGGTTATTTGGACATCAGGACACGTTTTCACACGAACCTCTCACGGCTCCTCTCCTCATAAAAAGGTCACACAAAAAATTCCAAAATTCAATGATAATGATGTGTGGACTCCATTGAATAATATCAGTGTTAATTATAAGTCAGAGCTGAGGGCCTATCCATAAATTACGTAACATGTATTCTTATAATTTTAACCCCTCCCTCATGATAATACTTTCTTACGCCCTGTTGTAACGTCTAACAAAACGGTCGCTGCCTTCCCACCCCCTGTTTTTCCTTAGGTACATACTTTATGGACGGTCTCTTGTTTAGATCATCTTTTGATCCTGTCCTAGGTCAGAGCCTATAACTTGGGAAAATGCTTGAAATACATTAACCTTCGCTCGGGTGGGGGGGTCTTTTTAGACCCCCCTCGGGTTTTTCCAAAGTGACCAAAACACGGCGGCACGCAGCGCCGCCAAACTTGGTCTAGCTGTTCCTTCATCATTTTTACATCTTTCCTGAAAATTTTGGCTCAAGGTCATATCAGGTCAGGTCACCAGGCCAGGTGAAGTGACCTCACCTCAAAAAATACGTAGGACCGCATAACTAAAAGAAGGTTAATCGATCAAGTTGAAACTCATACCACATATTGGGCCCACCAGGAGCTACAACATTTGTTTCGGAATTTTTGATATTGGTGACCTAAGGTCATGTGCAGAGCATGACCTCCCAATTGTCAATACATGGGGAAAATCACGAAATGAGCTTTTCTCAGTAAGTATGGATGGAATTAACTTCCAACATCGGTTGCGACTTGCTCTTAGCCCATTTCTGAAGCTGATGCGAAAACTTTTGACTTGTGACCTTTAAAAGGGCACCTTAGGTCAAATAATCATTTTTTGGTGTTTTTCTCTATAAATTTTGAATAAAATAAGATAGAGCTTTTATTTTGTCACCGAAGTGTTTGTATAGTCACTGGAAGTCAAATGATATACATCATGACTATACCAGGTCAAGTTGGGTCAGACCGTTGACCTGGGTTCTTAAATTTCTTAAATTTAAATTTTCTTAAAATAAACCTTAAATTCTTAAATTTGACCTGGCATAGCAATATTATATATCATTCGATTTGTATTGACGAGAGAATTGCAATGGTGCATAAACTATGGCTGTATCTTGTTTGGTTTGGAAGCTATTAGCGAAAAAGTAAACGCCCTTATGCATGGGTGGCTATGGACATTCCCAAGAATATGCCCTATATTTAGTGACCTGTAGCTCCCTAGGCTTTGACCTGACACAAAAACGAATGCCAATATAATGAAAGCGCATCCCAAGAGCTTTCGAATGGTGTTTGAAAAATGTTTCTAGCTATCATAGTGTCTGAGATATATGAGGTTTTCTTAGTACACCTCATATTAGCGATTTTGACCTATTTTGACCTCTGGCGACCTTGATATTGACCTGACAAGAAAAATGACTGAAGTATTTTCGATATCATTTTTGAAGAGCTTTCGATTGCCGTTTTGCGCTTTTTTCTAGCTCTCTTAGTTTTTGAGATCGTGGGGGGGTCTTTTTTAGCCCCCCACCAGGGCGAAGGTGGCTCGTACCCGCCACCGGGGCAAGGGTTAAAAAAGCTTTGGTTTATGTCGAACTGATGTGGTTAGGAAGGGTCTGGACGGGATTGAGATCGCACACGTGTATTTTCGATTACAACACAAACTATCCTATAATCAGAAATACCTCACGATCACAGTGAGGACAACTCCGCACATGATCAGGGGTAGAACGCTACCCCTTTCTCCGAGCACCAGAAAAATGTTCCACAATAAATACTTGGGTAAACACATGGAGCTGCGCGCCTCAGGGTTCGGTGGGTGAGTGAGTCAGTGAACCCCTTTCCATGACCGCTACGAGGCGGGGGATCCCTAAGATACGCCAAGACGGTCACAAATGCGGGTACCCGGCCCGTGTGTCATGTGTATGTGCATGTGTGTGTATGCACGGAGAATGACGACTCACCTACGCAAGGCGGGCCAAGAACATAACATTTGGTCACGACAGTGGCCGAAATGGGAAGTAGGAAATGGGCGTGGATCCTACCGCTGACTAGCTGCTAACTAGCGCAAATAGCGTAGCCAATCCACAGCCGTGCTTGAACTGCCATTTGGCTGGCTTTGGTCCATCCCAGGTGACAGTGGTGCGAGCTGCAACCGCTTTCTCATTTAGAGAAATCAAGACATTTGCCCAATAGCAGTCTGCCCTCGGAAAAATACTGTGCCGGCCTCTGCGAGAGCACCTGTTACTGCAACGCGTCTGACCTTGCCCGCAGCGGTTCTTGGTCACCTGAAGGGTCGTAATGCGTGGAATGCGCAGCGTACTACAGTTTACAACCAACGTGTCACGTGAGCGATCTGTGTATCAAGATGAATGAACGAATGACCTGACATCTGTTGTTGGGGAAACAGGGTATTAGTTCTGCTGGGTCATGTCGTGTGGCGCATGTGTTGAGGGTAACGCACCCTTAAACAGATGACCATAGCATAGGCGGCGGAACGTTTTCTTCCAAGGGGTGGGGGCACCTTCTGTGGAGTCGATCTCTTCAAAGGGAAACGGGATAGAGGAATTGGAAGCGGTCAAGAGCAAATGGCTCAATAGGAAACGGTCGTTGAAATGCTTTTTTATTACCACGGTTACAACTTGCAGTCGGTAGGACACAGTGGCGAATCCAGGGATTCATTTGGGTGGCTAGAGGCATCAAGCCTCCCCTGCTCTTGCCTCAGATCAGCCTCCGCTTATGCATTTACTATAAGCACCCCGATACTTCGAGGAGGCTTGGCCCCCTAAGTCCTCCCCTTTTATCTGCCACTAGTAGGACGCGTACACTTTTGAAACTCATCTTCTTCAACTTTGATATCAATACATACATACATACATACACATTCAGCAGAAGCGTCTCCACTGGAAAACAAGAGTGGCCATTCAATTGTTTAGCTAACTAGTTATAAACACTTTCCCGTCTATAAAAAAACACAACAGGTTGTTGTCTTTTGTACTGGCTGGTTAAAAAATACACAATTTCATCCCAATCTGGCCGAAGTCTGGATTTTGGGATGGCAGGTGCCTCTAATTACAATTCCCCATTCCCGCTCCCAGGACATAAAGCATATAAAGTTAAAGCGTATTCGCCGATTTCTGGTCACTGGCAAGGCCTAACAAAAGGTGTTCACTGGATTGAAGATGTTGACCTTTTTGGATTCATATTTTTCAAATTATTTTAGAAGGAGTTGCTTTAACTCCTTAACAATGGTATTGTCTCTTAGGACGTATGTTCACAGATACGCATAGAAGCCTTCGCAGACAAATTTGGATTAAAAAATAAAGGGTACTGCAAAAAGTACATTGATATCGTATGGTACGAGATTATTTGTTGCACACTTAGAATGATGACTGGACTAACGTATCCAGACGCAAACTCATGAAGGAGTGATGGACTGATACTGGTGTCTTAAAAACTAATCTAAAAACTCAGTATGTCCCAATCAAATACGATTTACCGCAACATGTTATATTTTCGGTGTAAAACAAAAATTTTCCGGCAGCCGTTTTCGTTTCTCCGGCCGAACTTTACACTGAGAGAAAAAAGATTCCCTTTGGAGTCAACAGGTAAGTTTTTGAAGACAGCTCTGCCAAACTGTAGAGCATGCTAGCCACTACACCGCCAGCTTTAGGCCCCCGGAACCTCTGGTTTTGAAACTGGGTAAAAATAATTAAATTTGCTTCAAGTTTATGTGATAAGATTTGGGTCTCCTGCGATCTGACAGACTTGGCCTTTATTGGCGTGAAAATGTGGTTTTGAAGCGAAATATTTATTGAATCTTTCCAGAGCATGATGCTTGGTGGCCCATAAGCTACTGAGAATATGTATCGAAATGTCTTGCTACTATTTAAAAAACGACCAGACATTCAGGAAACTCAAATACGCTTTTAGATAACATATTTACAAATGAGTTACCGTCCATAAAACTGTCAGGGATTGTGTTAAGTGATATTGCGGATCATTTCCCTGTTATGATAATTGCAAAGGAATGCGTGCCGCAAATTGCTACACCTACTCAAATGACTTGCTTTCACTATAGAACAATTAATTAAATGAATGATTTTTTGAGGACCGAGTTACACTGCCTCGAAGGTGAGACGGATGCGAATATTATAGGTGATAAAATAATAGATTGTTATCAGAAAGGTAAAGTGAAATTCTCTTGTAAAAATAATTTCAATCGTAAGACCCATCCAAGAAAACCTTGGATTTCACCTGGCATCCTGGCCTCCATTAACTTAAAAAATGAACTCTACATCAAATCACTCAAAAGTAAGGACGATAATAACCTAAAGAACTTCAAGAGGTACAGAAATGGTTTGGTTCAGGTGATTCGTAAAGCGAAACAAAACTATTACGCCTTTGAATTTGACAAAGTAAAAAGCGATTCAAAAAAAACCTGGAAAACAATAAATGAAGTAAGAAATGCATCAAGCGAAAATAGTAGCCTACCAGAAACAGTATATGACACAGAAGGGTTTAAGACAAGTGGAAGTAGAAATTTAGCGGAAGCCTTCAGCAACTTCTTTTACACTATAGGTCTGGAGCTTAAACAAAAAATGCATCCCTCTGCTCTTGACCCTGTAATTCAAGTACCATGCTGTGAACAGGAGCTTCAGCTATATGGGGGATTCCAGGACAGATCGACCAAGGCTTGTCACCACCATGTCTAGAAAAAATCTGAAACTTTGTCTCCGGGGTAGCTTTGGGCCAGAAACACGCCTGTGAGAATCTTAGCTCCCTCCGACCAACGGTGACCGAGATATAGCCCGAGGCATTTTCGGGAGGTCACTTTGTAGACCCATCTTTGATGCTTCATAACTACGAAATGCATTGCCTGATTAACAAGTTTTGTATATCATTGAACTTGTCTTGAACTATACATTATTTTGAAAAAGAAAATTTCAAAATTAGAAAAATTTTTACTTTCTATTCGTTTGACCTTTTCTTATCTAGCTTGACCTTTTCGCAGTTGAGATTTCCCTTTTAGACAGCTAAAAATTTGCCTCATAAAATATATTTCGAAAAAAATAAAATCCGTTCTTGCTATAAATTCCAAATTTTTAGCACCTGAGGTAGGTATGCAGACGGTTTTTTACCACTGCGGTAGTACAGCCTTATGTTTAACACCACAAACAAAGCGATTGCTTTTGTAATCGGTTGCTTGCAATCATATTCCATTGTCTTTACCAAATTTTCATCGTACAAGTGTCAGAATTTATGAAACTTAACACGCGCCTACACGAGGGGGCGGGCAACCGGCCTCCTCAGGTTTCCACAGGTAGTAAAAAAGAAAACACCTTCGCGCAGCGCCACCGTACTTCATCTACCTCTAACTCGAAATTTTTACAGTTTCTGGCAAAACTTTAGGTCTGGGTCATACCAGGTCAGACTGCCAACCCAGGTCAAGAGACCTTACCTCGAAAAAAACTTTGGAGGTGCATCAGTAAGATCAAATTTAACCTATCGTGCTTAGATTCACATCAAATAGTAAGTTCACCGAGCAATATAATTTTGCCTTGCAGGATTTCTATATCGATTGCCTGGGACAAGGTCAGGGTCTTGATCTTTCCATTAGAAATGCATGGGGAAATTGGTACATTTTAATAACTTGCGAGAATTGAGAATTGTCGAGAATTGCGGTGGAGTTTTTATTTTTATGTTGTCGTGTCTGACTTGCCAATGCAGTTTGGTTAATATTCTTTTTACCATACAGACCTAAGCCCGGCTCTAGGTCAAAGCAGGTTTTTTTTTAATTTGACTAGACAAGATTATTAGATATATAATCCGATTGGGCTCGACAAGAGCATTCCAATGGTGCTGAAATTTTTTATAAGGCTCTCATCTGTCAGCTATTATGCCACAAAACCTAGATTTCCACTTAGTTCCTGTAAAGAATACTTTGACCTCGAGCAGCCTCAAAGGTGTCCCGACCAAAGGCTCGTATGTGTGTCGTATGTCGGTAGTGATTAAAACTGGCTATTTAGCGGTGTCGCTCCCAGTGCACTGTTCATTCTTCATGGTGTACTGAACATCAGAGATAATCCACAATTAGGCCACGGAACCTGTATGATATAACATGCTTCCAAACAGAACACTGCGATGGCTCGTGTTTTTTTCAGAACTTATGCCTGGAGCATGAAAGCAAGAGAAATGACTGAAGAATGTACATCTCCTGACGGAGAGCTGTACTACACAATTCAAAAATATACTTAACTTCATCAAATGGTGCTCCCATGCACACGATTTCAAAGCAATGCAAATGTTTAATTCCAGTACAAAAGTTATATAGAAGCAAAATTCAATAATGTAAATGAAGTGTTTTCACTACGTCTCACAGCAAGGGCGCCTGCGACTATATCGAAAGCACTGCGAAACCGGCAACCTACCACGATGGTTTAAAAATCCAGTGAAAGATCAAATACGTGATGCCAAAGGTACGCATGCTTTTCTTACGCATACATTTTTCAGCACGATTAAGTTATTGTACATTCCACAATCAAGCATAGCCAATGTTGCCAGACAGCTCCAAAGTCTGTTCGCCGATGCGATTATGGAAAAATGAATACAAGTTTCAAAGAATACCTGCGGTGAATAAGACTGTTCATGAAATCTCTACGAACACAGGAAGAGAGATCGGGTTTCGTATACCTATGTTTGAACCAAACAGTGCCGTGCTGTGCAAATAGACTTTCCTTTATGGGTGCTGCGTGAATGGTCGGAAATTTAGTCATGGCGAATGTCCAATGGAAAGGGAATATGAAACATACTGGTATAGATTGTTTGGCTTAAGTAATGAGTGATCTGACGGCCATCATTGCAGGTGAATGAATGCGTCTGTACAGGACAAAGTCAGTGTCAGTGTTGAAGTCATCTCAATGTATTCCCTTTTTCTCCAATGATTATACAAGGCACCAGGAGTGCGGAATTATATCTATTTGTGGGTGCCCGACCAACTCCAATGAACCTTGAAACAGTGGCAAAATTGGTAAAACATCCTTTGAATGTTCTCTTTTTATTTCAAATACTACATATTGGTGCAATGTGGTTCAACCGGCCTGTGAGAGGGCAAAACACATGATATATTTTGCTATTTATTTTCACATAGTGACTCTCGATATTGCTTCAAATTTGTCCACCCCTATCATTAAAAAACACCAATGAAAAGCCTTTCGAAGTAGCGTTTGAACTGGAATCCGTATCAGCTATGAAATGATCACCTTGTAAACATATCATGTGAGGCAGCCTGTTCAAGTGACCAAGTCGAATGCGTTATAATTTCAGAACATTTTCGCATATATGAGCAGATTAAAATTGCTTTCTGGGAATGAAAGCCTTTCAGACGTTTTTTACATTGTATGAATCCTCTCAAACATATGCTGTGCTGCACTGGGTCACCTTGTATTGATACTGTTGTTCCATCTCCGGGAACGATGTAAATGTGTGAGTTAATGGTGAGGATAAGTTATACTTGTTTCAATTATTGTTGAAGTAGCGACATCTTTGTAAATTTTCGTTTAAGGCTGCAAGGCCAATTACTGATAAGTTCCTTTGCCCTTGTCTCCATCGAAACAATGGACACCTTTCTATCACTTTTAATGGCTGCTATTTTTCTTTTTACAAATCTTGTCCAAGTTGTTGCCAGTTCAGATTTAGGAGTCGGAGTCTCACTAGAGTCATCGACGGACTTTTTACGGAGACCCCGACCCCAACACCCAAATCAGTAACTCCCACGATGAAAGTTTGATTAAGGAATCAAAGTTAAACGTCCCACAAGGCAAAACGACGGCCATCTACCTCAGGTCACCCACTTACTAGTCAGTTGCCAGCTGACCTACGGTATTTACGGTACCTACCATCTACCAGTTGACCTAAATTATTTTGCCAGAAGTTGAAAAAATGTCGAGTTAGAGGTACATGAAGTGAGGTAGCGTTGCGCGAAGGTGTTTTCTTTTTTTACTACCTGTGGAAACCTGAGGAGGCCGGTTGCCCGCCCTCTCGTGTGGGCGCGTGTTAATTTTCATAAATTCTGACACTTGCACGGTGAAAATTTGGTAAAGACAATGGAATATGATTGCAAGCAATCGATTACAAAAGCAATCGCTTTGTTTGTGGTGTTAAACATAAGGCTGTACTACCGCAGTGGTAAAAAACCGTCTGCATACCTACCTTAGGTGCTAAAAATTTGGAATTTATAGCAAGAACGCATTTTATTTCTTTTATCGAAATATATTTTATGAGGCAAAATTGTTTAGCTGTCTAAAAGGGAAATTTCAACTGCGAAAAGGTCAAGCTAGGTCAAAAAGAAAAGGTCAAACGAATTGAAAGTATTTTTTTCTAATTTTGAAATTTACTCTTTCAAAATAATGCATAGTTCAAGACAAGTTCAATGATATGCGAAACTTGTTAATCAGGCAATGCGTTTCGGAGTTATGAAGCATCAAAGATAAGTCTACAAGGTGACCTCCCGAAAATGCCTCGGGCTATATCGCGGTCACCGTTGGTCGGAGGAGCTTATATTCTCACAGGCGTGTTTCTGGCCCGAAACTACCCCGGAGACAAAGTTTCAGATTTTTCTAGACATGGTGGTGTCAAATTGAAATATTTTTGGTCGTTTTGTCCTGGAATGCCCCATATGCAACAAATGAGAAAGAAATTGACTCTATTGTACAGAATTTGAAAGATGTAGGGGCAGGTGTCGATAGGATTAACACCAAATTATTGAAAAAAATATGAAAGCATCACTTCCTACTTGAATCAATTTTATAATGCTGTTTGGAAAATGCAGTCTTTCCTGATTCTCTGAAAGTTGCTGAAATTAAAACTTTATCCAAAACAGGTGACAGATCACAGTTGACAAATTATAGACCTATTTGTATATTACCAGTGCTTTAAAAAAAATTGGGATTAACTCCTGTTTACCCAGCTAATGAAGCACCTAGTTGCCAATTCAATTATGTACAAAAACCAGTTTGGGTTTCAAAAAAATAGATCAACCTATATGCCTATTATTATGCTACAAGACTGTAACTTCGGGGTTCGAAAATGGGGAACATGTTCGTAGTGTTTTTATTGACCTTAAAAAAGCTTTTGGTACTGTAGATATTAAAATTATCCTAAAGAAAATTGGAAGGTATGGCATGAGAAATAAAGCGAATGATATGTTTACTTCTTATTTGACAAATAGAAAACGAAGTGTAAAAATTCAGAATGAAATATCTCAATTTAAGAATGATACTATTGGTGAACCACAGGGGTCTATTTTGGGACCGATTCTATTTCTGTTATATATAAATGATTTGCCGTTGATAAATGAAAATATGTCCTGTCTTCTTTATGCTGACGATACTGTCCTATTGTTTAAAAACAGACCCAAAAATCCTGCAACAAGTTGTTAATATTGCTCTTCGGAACGTATCTGATTAGTTTTCCGCTAATTATCTTTCCCTTAATGCTTATAAAACTTTCAGCCAGCGTTACTCTCCATTTCCAAGTAAGCTACGTCTACAAATATCATTGGACAATCGGGAAATACAAGAGAAAAACGAAGTTAAATATTTAGGAGTTATTTTTGATCAGCAACTAAAATTTAATGCTCATACTAACTATGTTTGTACCAAAATTACTCGATGCATTGGGATTATGCATAGGATTAGATACTTCATTAACGAAAAAGTAGCTCTGCTTCTTTACAACTCCTTGGTTCATTCTATTTATTTATTTTATTTATTTTATTTTATTAGGGCCACTCCCAACAGGCACACTTGCCCAATTACAGGGAGTATTGGCGTGGGTGTTTAAGGATCCTCTCCACCGGGTCAGATCGGACACGGAAGGCGGTTTCCGCCGTGGGGATTGAACCCACGTTAATCCATGCTATCCGATCCGTAGATTGGCAACGAAGCCACTAGGCCACCCCGGCCCCATTTTCATTTAAACTATTGCTGTCTAGCTTGGGGGGTAAATCACTCGCTACAGTTGAACCGTTTAATTGTGTTACAGAAAAGAGCGGTCAGACTTATTGCAAATGTTAATCTACCACATAGTTCTGAACCATATTTTGTAAAATTTAAAGTTTTGAAAATTAGTGATATAGCAAAATCCCAAATGCTTTTTCTGGTACACAAATTTCTTACAGGCTCGCTTCCCTATTCACTCTGCAGTATGTTCAAAATGAAAGAAATCAATCATCATGAGACTCGGAAAAATGTGATTCTTGAAGAACCATTTTCTAATGGAAATTATCGTTTGTTCACTACCCCCTGCCTTGGCCCTAAATTTTGGAATTCCATTTTCATAAATCAATTTCAAGTATTTTCAGATGTGCCAGCAAGCAAAACAATAATACAAAATATCATAAAAAAGAAACTGTTGAATTCTTATGTTAACCAATAGACCAGACCTTTTCGTATCTCCTCTTATCCCAGTGGTAGCCGAACTAGGTATGCGTGTTTCATTCCGTGGCGAATCGCTTCTCTAGATTTGTAGTGTTAATAATTTTGTTATAAAGAATAAAATAAATTGTAAGAGCTAGGCTGTTTCATCTAAACCAGGCTAAAAAAACGCACGTTACTAATAACGTATATCACACCTGTCTGTGGTTCATCACCCGGGGCCAAGCTGCTCTGCGGTGTTTCCACGCTTGACAGACAAATATCATACTCTCATCTTCAGTCACCCTCGCCTCATCATCAAAAAAAAAAAATCAGCACCTGGTGCTAGTCCGCACTGTGGTGTTCTAAAAAAATCATGCTCACATCTAAAGTCACTCTCATCTCATCATCATGTGAAAGGACCCCATTTCTCCTGGAGATCATCATAAGTGAGTATGACGTGATTTTTTCTTCTTTCTTTCTTTCTTTTGTTGACATGACATCTGGCCGGACAATGAAGATGAAGAAAATATATCTTGGATAAATCATGAGCTTCCTTTCTTTGCCTTTGAGGGACGGTGCGCAACAGGTTTTTCCTCGCCTACTGGCCTGAGGGGGTTATGGAAAGGGGCTCATACATGGGTAATCATGCTTTCATATCAAGTACCTCTCACCTCATCATCTAAAAAGGGCTCAATTCACGTTATTAGTACGTAGATTAAACATGTCTGTGGTTCAGCACCCAAGGTTAGGTGGCTCTGTGGTGTTTCCACGCCTGACACACAAAAATATCATCCTCTCATCTTCAGTCACTCTCACCTCATCATCATAAAAAGTGTTTCTGCACCCGGTGTCAGTCCTCATGCTGGTGTTCCCACGTGGGACACACAAAAGTCATGTTCACATCTTTAGTCACTCTCATCTCATCATCAACTAAAAAGACTCAAAACACGTCATCATGTTACAGATATCAAACATAACTGTGGTCCAGCACCTGGTGTGAATACGCTCCGTGGTGTTTCCATGTGGGACAAACATTATAAAAAATGTATATTTTATCATATTTTACTAATCTGAGATTCGATGTTGTAAATTTGAATCAGACTAGGTTCTAAAGCCTTACAGACTGTACTCGTTTGAGGGGAGGAATTTTTCAAGACTTGTATCTGTCTGAATTATACATTCTATCATTGATTTATACGAAATCAACGAACAGATAAAAAACGATGTCGGTCGTCTCGAAGGCAATAGAAAACTATAGCAAGTATGAAAACTGGGACAAAATGACAAATATTTAATATTTATTCAACATTATATTGTAAGATGATGATGTATCATCATATTATGCATTTTAATATAATATAATATTGAATATACATATATATATATACCTATATATACCTATATATATATATATATATATACCTATATATATACCTATATATATACCTATATATATATATATATATATATATATATATATATATATATATATATCTTACAGTTAGTATGCGAAATCCATTAGTTTGCAAACCAACTAGTTAGTTTGCAAACTCCCGGACCGGTCAGTGAGTTTGCAAACACCTAGTTAGTTTGCAAACTAACTAGGTAGTTTGCAAACTCACTGATGGATCAGATAATTTGCAAACTAACTAGTTAGTTTGCAAACTCACTAGTTAATTTGCAAACTACCTAGGGAATTTGAAAATTCACTAGTTCAGTTGTGGAATAACCGAATTACTTTCGATTAGTAATGTAGAAGCTGATCCAGCTCAGTTTCGGTCTCCTAGCTGATAAGCAGGCCGCCTGAGATATACCAAAATCGTCAACGAAAGGATAGCACGGTAGCCACGTAGCCTACCTGAGTACTTCTTGCCATGCCAAGCATAGTCAGGAGCCAGTATAAGATTAAGGCCAGGGGCTTGGTGTGGACTATCCGGTCCTCTCCTTACTGTTCAATCAAAATATGCATTATTCTAATAACGTGGGAAACAACGGAAAATAGTGCAATATATCCTGGGCGTAAAGCCTTGTTTCAAGTTGCAAAACAGAATACGTAACAGGTATACTAGCGACGACGACAATGCACTCCGCCTTTTTTATCACCTGTGAAAACGCAGGAGGGAGAGGGAAAGGCGATGGGTACTCATCCCCGTGGGGGAATGCTGAATTTATGCAAGCAAGATTATCGAAAAGCAAAAAGAACCCATATTTGGAGATTGTTTGGATCTAAAAAGGGCACATTTCTGCCGGTTGTAATTTGAAGATGCGCTGCCTTTCTTACTTGTTTACCGAAGGTGACGCACCTGGAAGCCAGGAGGTGCCTACTCGGAGGCGCATGTCCATGGGTTTTTATCTCATTTAGGGGCAGATTCAAGTCGGGGGGGTCGGTAGGGGTGACCTCCGTGGCCTGAGCTTAGCACTGCAAAGCCCGACCCTCCCCCTCCCGCAAGGGACCCCAATGATGTATGATGACTGCTACCGGGAGACCCAAATGACACCGGAATGTTGGTCTGGGGCGCCCCAAGAGTAGGTCTGGGGGCCCCAAGAGTTGGCCAGGAGCCCTTAGGAGTTTGTCTGTGGGCACCAAGGGCGGGTCTCGGGGACCCCACATAATTTGTCTCAGTGGCTCATTAGTTGATCCCGGAAGCCCCAAGCCTTGGTCTTGAGAACGCCCAGAATTAGTATCGGAGGCCCCAGAGCTGCTCTCGAGGGCTCCCAGCATTGCTCTCGAGGGCCCCCAATAGTTGGTCTCGTGGCCCTCGAACATATTAAATTAATAAGTAGGTACAGATGATTCAGTTTGCAGATAGTTAACGCTCAACAAAAGAAAATTTGCGCGCGCCCCTTTCCCAGCTGGGACCCCGAAACTTACATCCTCATCATCCTCGAGGAAATTCCAGATTCGCTTCTGCACTTTTTTATCTTTTTCAGTTTGCAAATATTTCACGTTCATTAACCCGGCACCACCTGGGCTCTCCGCACCCAACTTCACCCGGGGGTTCGATCGGACCCCTCCCACGATTTCGGGAACCGGAGGTGGTACGGAAAAAAATGAAACGGTGCTACGCCTTACCGTCTTGTAATCAAAATCCGAGTTTGAACAATATCCGTTGACCCGTAAAGTAACAGAGGGCCCAAATGGGTAAATTTTGACTCATTTGGGAAATATCTTATAACTCGGGAACCATTAGACCTAGAGCAAATTCAAAGGCATCACGGTGTTTGTATTAACACAAGGATTCGAATGATGTGCAGCATGACCTTGAAAGGTTGAATCACGACCTTGACCTCAGGTCAAGGTTCAATAATGATCCTTCAGGGTGATGTTGCACATCATCTGAATCCTTGGGTCATGCTCGTCACCATGATACCAAATTTGTTGTTGTATCGTATCTCGTTCAAAAGGTATGAACGTAGGCAATCTCGAAAACCGTTACCTTTGGTGACCTGTGGTGACCTTGTTAATCCCCTGGCCTCAAAATGGATTCCCTGGTTGTGTCAGTCTTATGTTAGAAGACTAAAATAGCCTTACATAGGTTTATGAATTACAGCATAACTCATTGACCTGAAGCCAATTTCTTAGTACAAGCTATCAAATGGGTCAGCCTAGAGTTATACAAAGCCAGGCGCATCTCATTTAAATCGCCTCGGAATCATTCGCGAAAAACCAAGGGGATCCGATCCAACTCCCTTACTAAGCGGAGAAGGGTTAAATACAAATCCCGCCCGGGCCTAAAAGGGGACCCGTCCCGAGTCTAACATCCACCACCTCCCTATAAGGAAGTCAGTATCAGTGCCTGGCCCGGGTACTAAAAACGAATATTTGGTTCAAGATCCTTAATTTGCGCCGGCACGGGAATGAGTACCCGTTGCCCTTCCCTCCCCCTCCTGCGTTTTCACAGGTGATACAAAAAGCGGAGTGCAGTGCCGTCGTCGCTAGCATACCTGTTACGTATTCTGTTTTGCAACTTGAAACGCAGCTTTAGGCCCATGATATCATGTACTACTTTCAGTTTTCCCTCACGTTATTAAAATAATGCATATTTTGATTAAACAGTAAGGAGAGGACCGGATAGTCCACACCAAGCCCCTGTCCTTAATCTTATACTGGCTCCTGACTATGCTTGGCATGGCAAGAAGTACTCAGGTAGGCTACGTGGCTACCGTGCTATCCTTTCGTTGACGATTTCGGTATATCTCAAGCGGCCTGCCTATCAGTTAGGAGACCGAAACTGAGCTGGATCAGCTTCTACATTATTAATCGAAAGTAATTCGGCTATTCCGCAAATGCACTAGTGAATTTGCAAATTCCCTAGGTAGTTTGCAAATTAACTAGTGAGTTTGCAAACTAACTAGTTAGTTTGCAAACTAACGGATTTCGCATACTAACTGTAACATATATATATATATGTGTATATATATATATATATATATATATATATATATATATATGTGTGTGTATATATATATATATATATATATATATATATATATATATATATATATATACTCGCCAAGGTATCTTTGATGGAGATTGCTTCACCCTCATCACGAAAATAATAAGGCATCAGCCAAAAATATGGACAAAAATCCATATTTCTTAATTAAAAATACAGTAAGGTATAGAAACAAGTATGTGGCGTAACGCGAAGCATATTGGCGGTCGGTTTCTAGAAAAGCTATTGGCTGTTAGTTATGATTTATGAAAAATATGTGTGATTATAGTATATATGTTACAGGCAGGGTGAAGAACCAAGCATTCTGCAGAATGCCTAGGCATTCTGCAGATTGCCCAGCCAGTTTGGCATTCTGCAGAATGCCTAGGCAATCTGCAAATGCCAAGGCAATCTGCAGATTGCCAAAGCGTCTGGGCATTCTGAAGAATGCCTAGGCATTCTGCAGAATGCCTAAAATTTCAGGCATTCTTCAAACTGCCTAACACAATTTGCTCAGATAAGCATCCAATCGAGCAGTTATTTGCTACCAAACAATCTGTTTCATCTCGTCCAGTGTTCCAAACACTCTAAAGGCCAGGAATCGCTTTATGGAGCCTGTGGTTCTCAGTTGCCGTTTCCAAAAATACATAGGTTTTGTGACTAATTTCTTTGATCAGATACACCTTCAGTAGTTCGATTTATACTGAGCAATTTCACCGCTGGTGGGTCCGATTAGACCTCCTTTGGTTTTTCGCAAATGCTTCCGAGTCAATTTAAGTGAGAGCCTCGTCACTTTGCACACCTCTAGAGTAATTGGCTCCACAACGTATGACCAAAATTGGCATAGGGCAAGCCAGGTCAACGAGTTTTTAAGATATTATTTAGGACGATTATATTATTCCAAAATGAGGCTGACAAAACCAGGGTGCAACTCGGCTTCTAGAGGAATTTGATCAAGTTTATAAGTATATATTATTTGTTATTTAAAGTGTATATTATGCGAAACCTCTTGAAGGGACAAATCGGCATGCTGGTATCCATTCTGAGGTCAAGCCAATAAAATGGTCACCAAAGGTCACCAAAGGTCATGGTTTTGGAGTTGTTAGTGTCTATAATTTTTAAACAAGATATGATACATCAATAAATTTGGCATCATGGTGACGAACATGAGGCAAGGAGTCAAATGATGTGCAGCATGTTTCTGAAAGGTCATTACTTGACCTTGACCTGAGGTCAAATTTTGACCTTGACCTGAGACCAGGGTCGCGGTGGGACCTTTCAAAGTAATGTTGCATATCATTTGAATTATTGGGTCAAGACGAACACATTGGTGCCTTTGACCTTGTTCTAGGTCTAATGGTTCCCGAACTATAAAGGGTTTCCTAAATGGGACAAAATTTGACCCATATTTGCCTTCTGTGACGTCACGGGTCAACGGATATGGTTCAAACTGGTCTTTGGAGCTGTTTTTACTTTTCCTTTCCCAGGTGGCCACGACGCTTATGGACATCGTTGGTCAGGTCGCATAGATCACTGTCTTTTACGGCTTCCATGTCCGAATCCTTTTGTCAGTTTTACCTCACCACCAATTTTTGTCAACAAGTACTTTTTTAATCTTGCTTAGTGCTTCTTTTTATAGGGTAACCCATACTCCTCTTCGTCCCGAAGATCGTGAAAAATGTATGCGTGCTAGTCATTTGCTAGCATTGGTGTGTTAGCTGATTTGTCTGGTTTCGGAGGTGGATAAGGCTTTGGAATCTCACACGAGACATGATGCTGAAAATATGAGATCTAATCAATTATTTGTATGTTTTTCTCCAGTGGTAAATCACAAACATTGTAAATGTTGTGGATCGGTTAGCAGCCTACCAGAAATATCTTAGTTTTGCAATGCAAAATATTTCAAACATATTCGGTACACCAATGTTTGCTGGCCACACATTTATTTTCAGGATAGTTAAAAAACCATGTAGAATGATGCTTTCAAAGAGTTGCATCTTTGAAACTGACTTGGAAACTGTTACTTCTAAAAACATTTGTTTCATCATATCTAGTCAGTGTATCGAAATGTTTTAGAAAAAAAATCATTTTGGGGATTTGCGTGGCAAATTTGAAAACATTATTCAGCTTTATGTTCATCCGACATTTTGCAAGCTACAAGTATCATGTAGTCACTTGTTTCCAAATAATGTTCGAGACCATACCAGAATTAAACCAAGCTTTCTTAAGCACCTATGCTGAAAATTATACAACATCAGTCATTTAAACAGAAATATTAGAAAGTTTCCATTGTAGTATTTAAGCAAAACACTCAACAGCCAACTTATTCCTAATATCGCAGCACTTCGCAGGGCAACGATCCATATCACAAAGATTGGTAGCTACTTCGAGGCAAACGAAATCAATTCCGTTCAATCCAGTACAGCCAACCACATGAGCACAATATGCATATTCAGGACGATAAACATGCGGTAGAATGAGGCAGTTTTGATTTCCTGATTACTTGCTCTGTTTCCCATTGTTTCGCATTAGATTCTTACTGTTATCCCGGTCCCTCCTGGGCTCGTTTTGTTCAAACCACTGCCTGGGAGAGGGGCACGATCGGACCCTCTAGGATCTCAGGAACCGGAAGTAGGTAATACGGAACAAAATAGAACGGTGCCGGAAGTGCCTCACCGTCTTCTACTTTAGAACCGAGTCTGAACCAGATCCGTCGACCCGTGGCGTCACAGTGGGCCAAAATGAGTCCAATTTAGACCAATTAGTTAGTTAGTTAAGGACTTTTTATAGGGCGTTCTGTGCAAAGCACCTTCGCCTGCCTCTAAAGTGTGTGGGAGAATTTTGCGGGAGGGGTGTTTACTTAAATGACGCAGAACAAAGGGGCGAAGCTTATTTCAAGGAATGGGTCGCGAAGTGTAGTAGCACTTGCGAGGGTAGGGGATTGCTACGAAAGAAGTGCCGAGCCTGGATGTTGGGCAAACGTTAGGATTCAACCCTCGCCCCACCGGGGGCCATCGATGGCCCTCCTAAGGTTTTTTTAGGATAGCAGAAAAACGACGAGAGGCAGCACCGCGGTTGAGGGCTTTACCTCTTACCCCATCATTTTCCCACCATCCCTGACATTTTTTACCCCTGGTTACCCAAGGTCA
This sequence comes from Lepas anatifera, assembly GCA_034440635.1. NCBI lineage: Eukaryota > Metazoa > Arthropoda > Thecostraca > Lepadidae > Lepas > Lepas anatifera. The sequence continues at coordinate 1,110,993 of JAOTON010000698.1, read as the reverse complement.
GGCCGCCAGACGAGGTCAACCAAGGTCACCTCACTTCAACTTTTGAGCTCTATAAGAGCCACATTTATAAGTCGATAAATTTGAAACTTCGTACAGTTCATGGCCCCTCCAGGGTCTACAAGGTGGACTTCCGGGATTTTTCGATTTCCTGACCTGAGGCCAGGTCACGAGGTGACCTCTCCCATTGAAAAAGCACGGAGAAAAGCTGTCTTATGATCTAAAAGTTACAAAAATGATTGCAAATGCTCAGACTGCTCAGAACAGCGTTCTTCGACACCCTTTCACGGATTCCATAGGTCATAGGGTCTGGCCTTTTCCTATCAAATGTACTTTACCAGATCTCAATAGCTCTAATGGCATAAGAGTTATGCCCCGTTTGCTTGAGCATTGCATATTTGAGTGAAAATGGCCTATCGTGACCTAACTTGACCTCTGAAGGTCAAACCATTGATCTGAGCGCTTAATCATGCGAAGTAATTTCTTACTGAATTCACGCGAGCTTTCTAATGCACTTCGCAGATTTGCGCTAACCATTTTCGGAGTTAGAAGGGGGCCATCGATGGCCCCCGGTGGAGCGAAGGTGGCGCCGGACCCCCGGTGGGGCGCGGGTTAAAAGGGTACGTGAAGAAGCTTGTCATCGCAAAGGTTAGTGATTTTATAGTCTTTTTTCTCAAGTGTGTCACCTGTTATCGAATAACCGTTTTGCTTACGTCACTCGAGTTTCTCCATTGAAAAATAATTTTGGGCAATTTGAAACACCCGCAAGCACCATGACGTGTTGCCGCAGGTCTAGATTGGTAAGCGCATATATTTGTTTCATTTCAAGTGCCTTTGAATGATTTATCAAAACGTAATCTAGTTCTTCTAGTATTCGGTGACCCCTGTTTTTTCAGACTAATTTTAGGGGAGCAAAATGGCCTTACATGGTTTAGAAATGGTGCCATAACTTGATATTGATGTTGATGTTGAACTTGATGTTGCCTGATCTGACCTGATGTTGATTTTTGGTGATAAGTTGTCAAGTTAATCACCCTAAAGGCCAGCAAAGCAACGTACGTCTTGCTTAAATCGGCGCATAATAGTTCGCGAAAAAACGAGGGGAGGGTCCGATCTGACCCTCACTACGGTCTCGGGAACCGGAGCTGACACGGAAAAACTTGAAACGGCGCTGGAAGTGTCTTAATGTCTTCTACTTTCAAAGCCAGCTTGAACCATGTCTGTAGACCCGTGACGTCACAGAGGGATAAAATGAGTCAAATTCTGACCAACTTAGTTTTATAATCCTATCACTTTATAAGCTTTATAACTATAACTATTAGTTGTTTACCTTTATAACTCGCTAACCATTAGACATAGAACAAAGTCAAAGGCATCGATGAGTTCATCTAGACCCAAACATTTGAATGATATGCAACATGACCTTGAAAGATACCATCGCACCCTTGACCTCAGGCGAAGGTCAAATTAAATAAAAACCTTTTCAGGCTCATGTTGTACATCATTTGCATCCTTGGGTCATGCTCGTCACTATGATGTGCAAATTTACTGCTGTAACTTACCTCGTCCAAAAGTTAAAGACCCAAACAACTTCAAAAACTGCGACTTTTCGTGGCCTCTGGTGACCTTGTTATTGACCTGACTTCAAAATGGTTGCCAGCAGACAGGTTTGTCCCTTCAAAATATTTCGCATGATGTTTAGAAACCTAATCTAGCTCTTCTCTTCTAGACGCCGAGTTACACCCTGTCGGCCTCATTTTGGAATACTATAATCGTCTTACATGGGTTTCGAAATGTCTTCAAAACTCGTTGACCTGGCCGGCCCTGATCCCAATTTTGGTCATACGTTGTGAAATCAATCACTCTAGAGGTGTGCAAAGTGACGAGGCTCTCACTTAAACTGAATCGGAAGCATTTGCGAAAAACCAAAGGAGGTTTAATCAGAACCACCAGCGGTGAAATTGCTCAGTAAAATCAAACTACTGAATGTGTATCTGACCAAAGAAATTAGTCACAAAACCTATGTATTTTTGGAAACGGCAACTGAGAACACCGGCTCCATAAAGCAATTCCTGGCCTTTAGAGTGTTCGGAACACTGGGCGAGATGAAATAGGTTGTTTGGTAGCGAATAACTGCCCGATTGGATGCTTATCTGAGCAAATTGCGTTAGGCAGTTTGAAGAATGCCTGAAATTCTAGGCATTCTGCAGAATGCCTAGGCATTCTTCAGAGTGCCCAGACGCTTTGGCAATTTGCAGACTGCCTAGGCATTCTGCTGAATGCCAAACTGGCTGGGCAATCTGCAGAATGCCTAGGCATTCTGCAGAATGCCTGGTTCTTCACCCTGCCTGTAACATATATATATATATATATATATATATATATATATATATAAATATATATAATATTTATATATATATATATATATATATATATATATATATATATATATATTTTAAATATTTAATATATATATATATATATATATATATATATATATATATATATATATATTATATATATATATATATATTATAATTACACATATTTTTCATATATATATATATATATATATTTTTTTTATTATAATCACACATATTTTTCGTAAATCATAACTAACAGCCAATAGCTTTTCTAGAAACCGACCGCCAATATGCTTCGCGTTACGCCACATACTTGTTTCTATACCTTACTGAATTTTTAATTAAGAAATATGGATTTGTGTCCTTATTTTTCGCTGATGCCTTATTGTTTTTGTGATGGGGGTGAAGCAGTCTCCATAAAGGATACATTGGCGAGTGTAAGAGCATGTAGAAATGATAATGGTGAAAATGTTAACCCACCTAGGAGCCCCCAGGATCGAGAAAATATATCCAGCCGTGCCTGTACTGCATCAAGCATGTGGTAGCATTACTGCAAACAGTATGATGGGAAGTACAGAAGTTTATCAGATTTGCTGCCGAGCTTATCATAATGCACCCCAAACGTGACCGAAATACCCGCAACGATGCTTGAATGTCAGCCCATCTTCCTACAAGGGAGCTGGAGATATACAACAGGCTGGGTAAATATAACCGCGTGTTCCCAATGAATGCTTTGTTTTTGAACCACCGCAAGAATCCATAGCAAAGAATGTTTAGATTTGCAAATCCAACTCTTACTGGGGCCAGATCAGAATCGAGTTACCACGTATTCATAAAGCAGGCCAGATGAGCGATTAACTCGCTTTCTAGCGCCACGGCCGGGCAGCCGCTGTCAGTTTGTAAGTCACGCAGGAGGAGGCATCTGCATTTTCCAGCACGTTGCATAAGACGGACATGCTTGCCCTAAAATAAGCTCATAAGCTAGATGGCGTGCCAGCAACATCCCGACTCAAAGAGATATCACAATAAGCTCCGAACACTGTTTAAGCGCTGCTCTTTCCGTGCACTGTGGTTTCAATGGCTTAAGAGATGACCCTAAATGAAGGTAGTGAGACGGAAAATTACTGTACGGGTATGCGATGCAGAACGCTGAGGACAGCTTCTCCTTTGAATGTGCTAGCGAAACCATATTCACTTCTTTAAACTGCTATAATGCAAGGTGAGAACTAACGTAGGCTTCATATTTGTAGAGTTTGATAGATAGCATATTTGCAGGACTATAAAAACCACGTCCCGAAGCACCAACTTTTTCTCTGCTCTGATCATAAGACTGGCAGGAAAATATAGGCGTTGTTAATGCCATTTCCTGCATCCTTATGAAAATTAAAAATCTGTTCTCAGATTATATTTTTACACAATGGCTGGGGCTAAGGAGAGAGATAACTCTGGACGAGCCCTGTAGTTGTGATGGCAACTGAGATGGAGGCTCCAGCAAAATATCCCAGCCTGTAAAAGTAGGATAATTGAGTCTGTTAATTACCCTTTCTCCGTCTATTCTCATTCCACAGTCGCATTACCGAGGATGCTTCGGAGCAGGCATAACGCAGTGCGTAGGCGAGCGGTTTGTTATCTCAGGGCTTCTGTTGCCGGTTGGCCTGGGACAGACTGGGTCGAGCTCGAAACAAAGCCCTGGTAATTATATCGCAGCAATAGTAGCCAAGATTAATTACTCAATATGTTATATGAGGGGCTTGGGATGGCTTCATTCGCTTCAATTGCCGGGACATCACGGATGACATGGGTTCCATTCATGAAGACAATTCACAGAAAAGCGTTAATAGCATTTTTCCGCTACATTGGTAAGTGCAGGAGTACATAACTGGTGATACACTATCGGTAAGTGAAGGAATACTTAACTGAGACATCACGTAGGAACTCGAGTTGGTATTTGTAGGCGCTTTGCAGGCTTTGACCAACGCTTGGTCAAATCCTGGAATTTAGTAAAAATAGGCGTATTTGTAGCCAAAAATAATGAAACCACTCATAATTTCTCTGAAAAATGTACAATAAGCTCAATATTTTGTTTTTAAAAATACTCCTCTAGAAAAAGAAACAAATATCAGCCTGTGGATGATGTCACGATCTGGCAACCACTGCAATACTTGAAACGCTTCAAGGGCTTCGATTGGCTGATGCTCATCGTGACGTCAGCATACGTCGTCACACCAGTAGCTCAAAACAATGACCGCCCGGCGACGGGCTGGTGGGGGCTGGTGTCAAGTAAGTTTTAGTTTTTTTCTACGGAAATATCGAGTTCCAAGACAAACGAAATATTAAGTACCGGGTTTTCTGACTTGCTTTACAACTTGGCTATCTCAGTTAAAATCACGTTGTGAAGGTGCCACATTCCCTTTAAAGGCCGATCATTGATCTGCGTCAGAATGAAACCTTTCCTTTGCTACCTATGGGGTGTTGCTAGCCGGAGCGTGCTTGAAGGATTCTGGGCTAGTTTGGACGTTGGCTAAAAAGGGATAGAGCAGGCCATTTTTTAACATGTTAACTGGGGGGGCAATTGGCTCCCCAGTCGGCCGAAATACCCCCCAGTGCCGGAAATTGCCCCCCCCAGTGAAAAGGACAAGTATTACTTAAAACTGAATAGACGCAAACTCACCTAACGAAAATAAGACAGAACTCCACCCGATAATAATGATTTTATTCTATTGCCCGTCCCAAATTGGCAATCCACAAAAATTATGTTCAAAAACTACCATCAGTAGCTGTCTACTCCATCCTACAAAAACGAAACAAAGCAAGAAGTTACAAGAAATCCCGGCTAAGTACCCTCAGCATAAATTCAACTAACCACAACGCTGGAGATAGCCCACAATCAATCAAACATCGTTTCCTATCCGACCAGAAACCCCCGCCCGAGCCAGTACCGTGGCATTGCATGATGCTATGAAATGAGTGTTTGATACTTTGGAAATTGACTTGCCTTACCACACTCATAAAGAAAAAAAGAAATAATTTATTCATTTGACATACATTGCGACAGCGTCAGAGCTGCCAGGCTGGCCATTTTCTGGCCAAATTTCTCGAATTCGGCCTTTTTGTCGTGTTTGGCCCGGCGATTTTTTTCGCTTGGCTCTTTCTTGGAATATGACCTTTTGGCCTATTTTTCGAGGAGCTGGGACCCAAGCTATTTTTGGTTTGATCCTTGCATAAATATGGCTCCTTTTGGCCTTCTCCGCTCTAAAATAAGATGTTCTGACCCCAAAAAAGCAACAGAGCAGCAGACAAACTGTTATGGCAGTGGGAGGGACGATCCACAAAAAGTGACGGCCACCGAAAACCGGACGCGAAAGATGCGATACTATAGGCGCACTTTGGATGAAAAATTGATGACAAAGTGCGCCCTCTGAGGATACACCCTCCCCCCACTTACCAAGGTCATAAATTTTCCACTGTTCATGAGCAGGAAATTCACAGTTGGAAAAGCAGGAAAATTATCAAATGTTAGCGGGCAGTGGTGCAGCCATGAAAATTGATGATGCTGAATTAGTTCTAAACAGCGATACAACTCGTTTTTTCTGTGGCTTTATGACTACTGTTAGGGGACGTTTTAGCCTGAAATCTGGCTTTTGTGGGCAGATTTGATTGATTTATCTGGCCATTTGAGTTAAAATACAATTTGACCCCTTTTTGGCGCTTTTTCTAACTCGGGTTTCGCCTTTTGCCGCCGAAAAAAACTGACAGCCCTGAGCAGAATCTATAATTTATGGAAGACGAAATAAGACAAAAATTGGGAAGACATATTTTTAGTACTAAGGCATCTAAGTTTTATTACCCCCCCCCCCCCTACCCCTCCAAATGGGGTATTGATTCCCTGAAAAGACTAAAATGGCCAGCACAAGAAATGCCCCCCCCACTGATATTTCCTTAAAAAATGCCCTGGTATACAGACCATCAAATACCACAATCGATGTAAAGGGCAGGGCAGATAACGACGATGGAAGGACAGACAACATAAGTTACGGCACAAAAGAGGGGAAGAGCAGGGCAGACAAGTAGAAAAGAGGGACAAATAGGGGGAGGACAGGGCGGAACAGACGAGGTACGGGAACAGACAATGGCGGAGTAGAAGAGATGAAGGGGACATGACGGACGACGGTCATGACGGATGGAGGAGTACAGAACAGACGATAGGAATGGAAGAACAAACGAGAGGGGGAGCATGGAGGAGGACTGGACCGCCCCGGTAGTTCAGCTGGTAGAGCGTTGGGCTCCGTCCCCCTGCTCACAAACATGCAGTGGCAGTGCATGTCCAGGCTTGGGATCGGTTCCCCTGAGATGTTCTGGCGTTCAATAGTTTATCAGACGTAGGTCGGCTGGCAACTGACTGATGACAGGGTGACCTGAGCGGGGCGGCCTTCCCTGTGTTTTGTGGGAAATTAAACTTTGGCTTTTAAACTAACCCTTTATTGTGGGAGTTGCTCGTTCCGGTGGTGGGGTCGGAGTCTCCGTGACAAGTCCCTCGATGACTTTAGTGAGACTCTTAAAACACGCATTGACGGGGGTCTGCGCCACCTTCGCTTTGACAGGGGGCGGGTACCCGCCCCCCCTAAGGTCTCAAGAACCACACTAGTTAGCGAAAAACGGTAAACGGTGTTGGGTAGCCCATCCACGTTGCTATTGAAAATATTTGGATAATTTTTTGTCAGGTCATATGTAAGGTCGCTAGAGGTCAAAACATCCCACCATGGGATTTGACCTGACCTGATGTCAGGTCAAGGGAAATTAGGCCGAAACGCATATCATTATCGATAGCATATCATTATCATAACATATCGAACCGCAAAGACAAGGCGAATCTAATGCAGTTAAAATCAACTTTTTATCACCATCCATTGCTAAGATATTCAGATAAAACCATTTTTCCCATGTATTTCCAATGGAGAGGTCATGGCTCGTACTTGACCTTAGGTCATCGATATGAAAAATGCCAGAACATATTTTAGAGAACTCGGTGGGGCCATTATGTGATACGAGTTTCAATCGGATAAGTTTACCCTGTTCTGGCTTATTATATCTTGATTTGTTTTAGGTGAGGTCATTTGACCTGTACTGGTGACCTGACCTCAGATAACCTAACCTTAGAATTTTAAAAAAAGTTGTAGAAATAATAAGAAAAAAGGTATGCAAAGTACGGTGGCGCTACAAGCCGCCGTTTTTATGCTATCTCCAAAAAAAACCCGAAGGGGCGGGTCCTCCCGTCATTGCGCGTGTTAAGGTAGCGATCTTACATAGCCTTGATTTTGTTACCTGATAATCACAAATATTTTCAAAATTACCAGTGGGCAGAGTACAGCTACCGTGAAGATCACTGGTGATCAGAGTATAATTACCAAACAGTTCACCGGTAAGTGGAGTGCAATTACCGAACAATTAACTAATAGGCAGAGTAAAATTATCGTACGGTTCAGTGGTGAGCAGATGATAATTGCTGCACAGTTCATTAGTGAGCAGATGATAATTACCACACAGTTCACAGATGAGCAGCTGATAATTACTGTGCGGTTCACTGGTGAGCAGGTTATAATCACTGGTAAGCAAATGAAAATTTCCGTGCGGTTCACTAGTGAGCAGATCATAATTGCCACACAGTTCACTGGTGAGCAAGTGACAATTTCCGTGCGGGTCACTAGTGAGCAAATTAAAATTGCCTTGCGGTTCACTGGTGGGCAGAAAATAAAGAATTAACGGACGAAATGCCCGGAATTTGATCACTTAACCCACGGGTCGGCGCCACCTTGCCCCACCGGAGGGCCATCGATGGCCCCCTCTAACTCGAAAATATGGGCGTTAGCCAAATCTGCAAAGTGCAATAGAAAGCTCGCGTGAATTCAGTAAGAAATTACTATGTTTTAGTGCTCAGGTCAATGGTTTGACCTCCAGAGGTCAAATTAGGTCAAGATCGGCTATTTTCACTCAAATATGTAATGATTAAGCAAACTGGGCATAACTCTTATGTCATTAGAGCTATTGAAGCCTGGTAAAGTACATTTGATAGCAAATTGCCTGTACTTTTCCGCTATGTGGAACGTAAAGACCTCCCGCCAGTGGTTTGACCGCCAGAGGTCACCTCGTGACCTAATATGACCTGAGGTCACGAAAGGTCAAAAAGTGACCTTGCCGTATATCAAATAAAAGCCAGTGACAAGACAAACACGATGGTGTTTGTTTCACCGCTCTAGCTCAATTAGGTCAAAAGTTATTGTCAAAATACTGTTTTTGACCTCCGGTGACCTGGATGACCTTGGAAAAGTCAAAGGGCAAATATGACCCCTGGGATCCGTGAAAGGGTGTCCAAAAACGTTGTTCTGAGCAGTCTGAGTATTTGCAATCATTTTTGTGGCTTTATATCATGAAATAGCTTTTCCCCATGCTTTTCCAATGGGAGAGGTCGCCTCCTGACTGACCTCAGGGCACGAAATCGAAAAATCCCGGATATACACCTTGAGACCCTGGAGGGTCATAAAGTGTAGGAAGTTTCAAATCGATCGACTTTGAAATGTAGCTCTTACAGAGCTCTAAAGTGAAAAGAGGTGACCTTGGTTGACCTCGTCTGGTGACCTGACCTTGGGTGACCCGGGGTAAAAATTTCAGGGATGATGGGAAAATGATGCAGTGAGAGGTAGAGCCCTCAACCGCGGTGCTGCGCCTCGTCGTTTTCTGCTATCCCGGAAAAACCTAGGGGGCCATCGATGGCCCCGTGGGGCGAGGGTTAAAATACACCCTGAGTGTTAGCTCTTTTCTATTCAGCCCTATTCCCGGGTAGTCACGGATCAGTTGAATAGTTCTTCCCTAACAATCTTCTCACTGCCCATCCCTGGATATTGTTTCCCATTAAAAATAAGTGACATTTTGGAAGTGTTTTGTTTAACACGCGCATTGACGGGGGCGGGTACCCGCCCCTCGGGTTTTTCGGAGATAGTAGAAAACGGCGGTGCGTAGCGCCGCCGTACTTGGTATACCTTTTCCCTCATAATTTTTACAACTTCTGTGAAAATTTTAAGGTTAGGTCATCTCAGGTCAGGTCATCAGTACAGGTCAAGTGACCCGACCTCAAAAAAGTTTAAGATAGCATACGTCGGAGCAGGGTGAACTTATCCGATTGAAACTCATATCACATAATGGCCCCACCGAGTTATCTAACATATGTTCCGGTGTTTTTTGATATCGATGACCTAAGTTCAGGTACAAGGCATGACCTCTCCATTGGAAATACATGGGAAAAATGTTTTTTACGGAATAACTCAGTAACGGATGGTGATAGAGCATTTATTTTAGCTGCATGAGACTCGCCTGGGCTTTGCGGTTCTAATGATATGCATTTTATATAATTTGACCCTGACCTGACCTCAGGTCAGGTCAAATCCTTGATTTGACCTAGCAAGGTCAAATTATATATCATTCGATTCGGCTTGCTAAGAGGATTCATATAGATCAAGTCGTTTTGCTCTATCTTTACTTGTTCAGATGAAATGCCCGAAAAACTGAATTTGACATGTTATCCCTATGACGGGCATGTTTTGACCTCTCGTGACCTTAAATGTGACCTGACAAAAAATGTTTCAAATGTTTTCGATGGAGAAGTGGATGGGCAGCCCAACGCCGTTTACCGTTTTTCGCTACCTGCCGTGGTTCTCGAGATCTTAGGGGGCGGGTACCCGCCCCCGTCAATGCGAAGGTGGCTCAGACCCCCGTCAATGCGCGTGTTAAGATTTTCTAGTCACTTAACACGTGCCCCGCTGGGGTCCCTTGCATGACGCGCCCCGCTGGGTGGTGTTTTTCGCCCCCCCTCCGTATCTCGTTCCCCACAAAAGCTAAAGGAAAATTACGGGCGGCGTTTGAAAGCTCTCGACAGGACGAAGAGAATTTATAGAATAATTTTTATGTCAGGTCAGTATTGAGGTCAGTATAGGTCAAAGAATGTTCCATAGGCTTACAACAGAGCAGTGTACGTTTCCCTCTCTAGATCTGCTCTCCGGGAAGCTAGATAAAATATTTATGCGTCATTAGATTCCTCTCATCGCGGCAAATCGAATGATGTATCATATGAACTTGCTAGGTCAAATAGGCAAAATGACCTGACCTCGACCTAGGTCAGGGTTACAGAGTGATCTGGTATGGTCATGCTGCATATCAATCGACTCCCCGTGACAATATAAACACAATGCAAGCAAAATGGGAGCTTTATCTCAATTCAGTGAGAAGTTATTGGCAAAACAATCACTCTTTGCTCCCGTGACCTGATATGACCTTTGAGAGGTCAGATGCTCAAAAACTCAAGTTTAAGGTTAAGATCGTGGTAAGAATAGACCGTTTGAGGATTTTCAGCCTTATCTATCCAGTATTTCTTGAAAACGAGTCCATTCTATTTTTCACCATAGACTTATAATGGGGTGACCAAAAATTGACCCCACCTTAGGTCACCAATATCGAAATCCCGAGATGGCAGATTTGTAGACCCCAATGACCTTATCATATTGTAGAAGTTTCATACTGATCGGTTTGCTAATTTTCTCTAGGCGCTGCTTTAAACTCGTAATTGTAGGTTTTGAGGTCGGGTCACTTTGACCCTGAATAGCTCCCTGACCTGACATGACCTTAACCAAAAAATTTGGTCAGATCTCTAAAATTGATCAGGGATAAGGTACCGTAAGTTTCGTTGTTCTGCGTCTCTTCGTTTTTGAGTTATCTGGGAAAAACCAGGAGGGGGGCGAATTTCGCCCCCCAGCGGGGCGCGTGTTAACAGCATCCTCAGCTAGATTTGCATGCCAGTTCAAAACGTAATTTTCTTGATAAAACAATTATATGCATGACATTTGCACGTCAATGTAGGCATAGGTATATAAAGGATTTGGGTGGGGGGGTAAATAGCCTGGTACCTGACCGACGTGTTAGTTGGAAACGACATTTTATTGACTTTTAGTTTTTGTGTTTGTCATTTTTCATATTCTTCCAAAAGCACTTATCGGAGACCTCCGAAGTATACTTATACTTGACATACATGCAATGACTCCTACATATTGCGTGATCAAGGGCAATGATAAACGGCGCACCTCAGGTTGTGTAATGCCTAATTGAAGTTTGGTCCGGGCACGATTGCCTGCAGCATTGCGTGCTGGTTCGCTGAGGCTGACCTCCACCGGACACGGACTTCGCATTAATAAACCAAGTGTAATCTGCTGATAAGTGCTTTCATTCGATTAACACACGCACTAGAGGGGAGGCCTCGGGGGCTCCCCCACCTGTTTTTCCGAGGTGGCCGGAGAACCGCTTGTAGCTGAAAAACGATACTCGGCCACATTTTAGCGAATTTAACGGCGCGTCGATCGAAGAAAATTTTGAAAATCTGTCGAAATGATTTTGACTTATAGGCTTTCAAATTCAGACCTGTCTTTTGACACCGCCACAATCGCGCGGTCGGACCAGTTCACTTGCATTGGAGACCAAGTGGTGACGTCATAACGCCATATAACTGGGACGATATGTCAAGTTCACTTCACATAAAGGTCAAGGTCAAGGTAAAAGGGCACAGGTCAAGTTCATATCAGCACTTTCAAGGCCATTGACCCCAGTGCTTCCAGTCAAATGGCGTTACCTGTTCTGATGTACATTATGCTATGACGTTATAGTTAAGGTACCTCAATGCGAAGTTCAAGGCCAAAGGTCAAGGTTAAAGGTCATTTGGAAAGGTCAATCCTCATTTCCCGCTAAACAGTTGTTAAATGCTAGTCATATTGCACATTAAAAATAGCATACCACATTATGACCTTTTAGGTCAAAGACCTTGAATTAACTTGACCCCAAAATTATAGAGAAAGTTCTCTGCGACCTTCCCTCTATGAACCTGGTCTGCCTTTAGCTTATTCCCGCCTTTTTCCCGCATAATCACGGCATTTTCCAATCGGTCCCCAGCATGGCCAAGATTTGACCTTTATGACCTCGTTTGACCTTGAAAATATTGAACTAGGTCAATGAAAATTTGTAATGATGTAGATCACTATAGCTACCTCCCGCCTCCTAACTAGCGTTTTTTTCTACGCCTATTTGTTTTCGAGATCTTAGTGGAACCTACCAGGCCCCCTCCAGTGCGCGTTAGTGCCAGACCCCACTCCAGTGCGGGTGTTAAGGAAATACCTGTCGATGAGTATCGCTTATCCAGGTACAAATACACTCACTGTTATAGTGATCTCTGCTTGCTCGCGGGCCCGTCTGTAAGAAGATCATAAAAAATCAGGAAAGCACCTTATTTTGTACTTCTTCGACAGTTTTTTAGATCCGCATTCAGCAGATACATTCAGGTCTGATGGCACCATCCTCTGTCGGAAGTTAGGATATTGTTTATGACCAGGTATATTTATCATGTTACATAAAGATAAGCTCTTTCAGAAAAAATATATGTTACAAGTACCATGAATGGTGGAGATGACCGGAGACGAGTATATAAGATGGACATTTATCAATATGAAAAATATATATGCATTGTTGATATGCTCTTGACATTATATATGATATATGGAAGAACTAGACTTTTTATTAATTTGCTTTATATTTATCTATTTATAGATGTTTCGATGGCAAAGCACCTTCGTCAGTATAAACAGTAAAATCAAGTTAAAAACACATCAAAAGACACATACATGAAGCACCATAAAACGAATAAACAAGAGAGTAACCTGTCTTGTTTATTCGTTTTATGGGGCTTCATGTATGAGTCTTTTTGATGTGTTTTTAACTTGATTTTACTGTTTATACTGACGAAGGTGCTTTTGCTATCGCAACGTCTATAAAAAGATAAATATAAAGTAAATCAATAACAGAGTCTAAGGCGATTCCATATATCATATATAAATGAATACATATATATATATATATATATATTAGTTTAAAATTTCATGCTGATAGCTCAGGAGGGCACCATCAAGAAAAAGACACGATACTGGTTTTTAAAATTAAACTTACATACATATTCTAACATATTTCTAAACACTTTTATTTAGGGCAATCCTTTGTCACTTATGCTACCTAACTTTACGTACACTTATCTTAACCTAGGCCCCAGGGGGGCGCCATCGAATAATGATAATGTGGATATTTGATTCATCTGCCGATTGATGGTCGGGCTGAGATCACGGATGAATACGGACTCCAGAACCTGCAGCTTCTTTTTGTCTTGGCAGCGAGCGAGGATGTCTGTATTATCGACGAGGATGGTTCTTGTCAGGGTCTTGTCGTGGTCTTGTCTTAGATGTTTCTGTGGAGCGCCTTCTTGCAAGTGCATAGTCATCCTCCTTGAGAAGCTCGTCGTTGTGTAACCAACATAGCTACGCTCTGGACGGTGCGCGCAGTCACCAAAAGGGCATTTAAATTGGTAGACTATGTTGACGGCTTTTAACTTCGAGTTCTTCTCGGACAGGTTGTTCTTCATGACTAGACTTGAGATTTTTGGGCTTTTATAAAATATTACCAGGCTGATCTTGTGCTCTGGGTTTTTGGGTTTGCAGTTTTTGATGACGATATCCTGCAGGGTCTTCTCTTCTTTTTATATTGGGTTGTCATAATGTTTTGGTAGAAAATCCTGATGTCGTTTCCTTTGTTGGTTTCATTATCTGGTTTTTGCTGATGGTACTTGTTAAGTTGTCTGGAAATTATTTCTTCTATGTTGGCTTTCTCATAGTTGTTTGAAGCTAGAACACTTCTGATCCGGTTCAGCTCTTGGTGTATAAGCGCCCATGACGAGCAATGGGTGAGCGCACGATGGACGTACGCTCTTATCACGCTGTCTTTATACCGCTGTGGGCACTCACTTTTACCGTTGAGGCAATGACCCGTATTTGTCTCTTTACGGTACACTTGTGTTGTGTATTCAGCATTGGTGGCATCCACCAGCACATCGAGGAAAGGCATCTTGTGCTCAACACTTGTTTCTGTCGTGAAATGGAGTTCAGAGACCTCCTCTAACTTGTTCTTCAGAGTTTCAAGCTGTTCAGTGTCCTTCACATCTGAGTATATGTCATCAATATAGCGACAGTAAAGATAGGGCTTGGTTTCCATCTTCTCCAGAGCCTTCTCCTCCACGTAGGACATGTAGCTTTGCGCAAATAATACTCCCAGGGGGGAGCCCATCGCAACGCCATTTACTTGATAGAAGAGTTTGCCCTCTGGGCAACGGAAGGGGGCACTTTTTGTGCAAACAGATAGCATCTCTTCCAGTATATGACGTGGTACCCGAGGTGGTGGTAGATCAGGATGATTGAAGGCATTGTCAAGGATGATCTGAATGGTTTTATCAATGGGCACATTCGTAAAAAGGCTTTGGGCATCAAGAGAAGCAATTATGCCTTTTCTTTCTCGGAGCTTGAGTATTTCTAAGAATTCCGTAGATGATTTCAACGAGTATGTTCCTGGTATGAAGGGAGATAGAAGACTATTAAGCTTCTTGGCCAATGTATAAGAAGGCGTAGGAATCTGAGATATTATAGGTCTTATCGGGTTATCCGTTTTGTGTGTCTTTATGTTCCCGTATAAATATCCAGGGTTAAACTCTCCGATGACACGCTGAAACTTAACGTCTCCTTGAACGGCATTAGCCGCGTCTATCAGCTTGTTTAGTGCCTTCTTCTGCTGTTCTATGGGGTTTCTTGTGATCTTCTTGAACTTGGAAGTATCATTAAGAATAGCATTGACTTTTTCCAGATAAGCACTCCGGTCTAGGATCACAAATATGGGGGCCTTATCTGCGCGCCTAATTACGATGTTTGTTTGTTTTTTAGTTCTCCTGCCGCCTCACGTAATCTGGGACTTAATACTGTGCTCCTAGAATTACCCCTATGTTTCGTGCTCTCGGCTTGAAGCTGCTCCTGAATGTCAGGGTTTACTTCAATCTTATATATATATATATATATATATATATATATATATATATATATATATATATATATATATATATATATATATATATATATATATATATATCCACAAAAAACATTTAAAATCTTCCGTAAAATATTTAAATTTTTCAAATACCTGACCGTAAAATCGCAGCCACGGCATAGGAGGACGGGGTCAGCTCAATCACTTCTCAATTATACGGACTAAGCGACGACATTTTGAACTGAAATGATTCCATTTTGGCGATGAAACCAAACTATTTACCCAACCAGCCCCAAATTTTACGACAGTAATGAAACTGCACTAAACCAGCAATTGACAGCATTTGCAAGCGTGGATTAGCCGTTTTGCTGAAATTTTCTGATATAGGCTATGGAAAATGGCGTGCGGACATAGTACATCCCCAGTCCTCGCACTGCAAATTCAATCTTTGCGAATTAACATTACGCGACACTCGCTCATTGAGAATTGTACTGGGGATGCGTGGATTAGTGGTAGAGCGCCCACCTTATGGGCCACTGGTCCCGGGTTCAAGGCCCAGCGGGTTCTCTGAATAACTACGATCTGATCGCCAAAAACCTTCCAAGCGTGGTGTAGCTGGTGCGTCGTTAAACCCCAATAACGGGAATCGTACCCCGTTGATAGCATCTCTAAGTAATGTGTCATTTGCGATGCCACCACATGGTATCACCTTGACTTTGCTGGAACAGAATATATTCTCAAAATCACTTATACATACCGACACACATTACTTCAGCGTATTTGTATCGCTCGTTATAGATTGTTTGACTATGGCTTCACACCTACGGGGCTGAAGCTCAGTCTAACTAGGTGTTATGCTAGCGAAACCGTACACAAAATAATAAAATTGAACATTCCAGACCTGCTCTTTTGTGGCAGTAAGATGAAATACCCTTAACTGTTTTCAAAGATTAAGCAGAACCATGCAGTCTTCAGGTGCAGTATGGCCTCCTAGATCAGCTCCTTTCTGAGCCTTTTCTTGCTGTAGATTCAGCTTGGACGACTTCCGCAGCGCCTACCCAGCTCCGGACGTCGTATATTTTTCAGCCGGTAGATTACTCTCGCCTCGGAGCTGTTGGCTAAGCCTTAACGATGAGGCATTGGAGCCGCTCGAATCGATGAAGACAGCTGGGAGCGTGCTCGTTTGGCTGGCCCATGCCAGGCAACAGTGACAGCGTTAGCGATTTTTATTTTACTTAAAACACTGTCGGACCAGCCATCGCAATCGCTACTGAAAGATCAGGCAAGCCTGGTGTCTGATTTGCTTTTTTGGGACGCATTGGCTGATGTGGTCACAGGGTGTTTAGGGAACTGTGACACGCTATACTGAGCTGCCCTGCGTGTTCGCTGTGCGTGAGGACTGGCTCGCACACGCATCTATTGAAAACATGCCTGAGGCACGCCAGAGCGTGATGAAGTTTCGTGACAACAGGTTAAGACGTGTTCAATGCCATGCGTGTGAGGGCTTGGGTAGGGCTGTAAATCGTCGTGAAACGTACTCAAATGTCTTTACATGTTCACCAGGTCAGTTCCGTTTACCAGACAGTTCCAACGTGCAGCATTCTGTTGATTCATCAGCATTGTGCCACGTTCTATTGTTCGTATTGCGTCACGTATGGGGATGATGTATTCTATTTTCTACAAAGAACGCTGGCAGAGTGAGCGGCGCGCTTTCGTCTCGCCATATAAGGTCCAGCCCGGTCCATTGTGTACGGAACACATGGAATATTCACTGGCACTGGTGACAACTAGCTGTGGGTGAAGGTGATATTTGAGGACCTAAATAAACTGCACATAACAATAACTCGCTTTCGTGTTGATATCCTAGCACATTTTTCTGCTTCAAGATGGTAAGTGAATGCTGGCTTTAAATTTTTTGGAGGGCTGGATTGGATGGCTGTTTTGGATCATTGTTATTCTCAAACATAAGCGCAGCGTTATCAAGCAACAACTCTAGCTGTGATTAATGGATGCTTTACTTGCGACCAATTACCACCGCGGTGGTCCGGTTCAGTAATGCGTCACCGTTGTATTTGGCAGGTCCCTAGATCAAAGTCAAACCCTGACAGCCTTGTCCTCAACTGCCTCCTACCCAGGAGACAGCAATGAAGTAGGCAATGTTCGCGTGACAGAGGAGCTACGTTGACCAACCAGCGCCCTTGTTATTGGGAACATGTGCTTGATCAGCCTTTAAAGGGAGTTCTCACCTTTTAATGGGCTTTTAACAGAGATGCAAGTGTTGTAGAGCGGGTTGAGAAGCCATCCTTGCATATGACATTTCACCAAAAGGTCTTTGAATTATATATCAGCACATACTTTGAAGTTGAAGATAAAGAGCCTTAAGGTCTTAATTCAAACCCTGAGTGAGGGAATTCCTTTCCAGCTGGCTGCAACGATCTGATTGGTCAAAATCCTAACTGTATAACTGCCCCCATGTCACGGGATTAATGTTAACAATGACAACGCTGTCGCAACACTGCCATGGTGTGAGTGCCATCATAGCGACCAGCGTCATAATTATACGCTTAAGTTACCCCCAAGTGAGCCTTATTTTGTTGTGATAGCATCATAAACCGTGAGAAGAATGTTAGAATAAGAATAAGAATGTTAGAATGAGAAGAATAAAGAATGAGAAGACTTCTGTTTCGCCGGACCCGAGCAATTGAGATGGCCCCGCCGCCTGGTACGTGAAAGGGAGCGTGCGGACATGCCTGTCCTGCGAGGGTGCCCATGAAATGGAAACACTGCCACGAGCATGGGGTGTGTGGCGGGAGGGGGTTATGGTCATACAAGTGTAGGGGGATCGGAGATGCATTCAAAAACATAAACTTTACATGGAAGATAATCTAATAAATACACAGGAAAATGATAGGACAATAATATATTTAACTTTGCCTTTTGAACCTTCTGAATACACGTATTTTTCGGTTTCAGTATAAGATTTTCATTTCACTACAGTCAAACAACGCAGCATAGACTCAGACATCCTTATCAATTCTCACGCGCTTTCCGGTTGCAAAAAATTACTTTTTTCCAGCTTTGAAGCTTCAAGGCGTTCCATGGTTTTGGGCAAACGAACGCCTCTAGAATGTAGGGTGATGTTCTTCTCTGAAAAGATAGCACATTGCATTGAAATGATGCATCTACTTGATGGTGTTAATTTAATATCTTTATAAAATCTAATCGCAGAGTTATATCTAAGTCTCCTAGCTTATAAGCTGGACAAAATCATTAGTACGGCCGGACTATTCGCATGTAAATTGTCAGAAGTTAGAGGTAGATCTTGCGGATGATTTGCGTGCGCTTGGTGGGTACACACCACAATTTCTGTGTAATTTGCCAGCATTACCCCTGTATCTTTAAACTCTTGATTTATTTCTGAATGTTATATGGAATACAGGGGTCGTGTTCCAGCACTATGGCCTTTAACCTCCTTTCAATTCAACGGGTTTCGCCGTTTGGCTCTCTCTCTCTCTCTCTCTCAGTGACGTGTGCTTTTGGCGACGATATGCCGCTTTACCTGTTTCTCTATGCCACTGGTTACCCGAAAACATATATTTTGGGGTTTCGGCACCAGCCATACGAATTCAGGACTTTTAGAAATCTATGTTTTCTCTCCTTGATTTCCAAATTTCAGAGCCTAGTTTAGAGACAGATCTAAGGGGGATGAAGGGGCAGTCGCCCCCCCGTCCGCCTTAGGACCCAAAGGCCGCCCTTGCCGATTTCGGGTGTCGAAGGCACCGGAAATTGCCTACAGCTTGGGCACGAACACTAAATGCTGGAACTAAGCGCAACGAACAGGTCACCTGAAGCTGGTTTGTACTGCCGTAAGCCTCCCCTGATCTTGAATCAGCTGCCCCCAACATACCACTGGGTGCCCCTCTCCACCGTGGACCGCCTTTTACTTTGTGGTGTTGCACCCCTATTTCACGATTAGCCGCCCTTTTTCAGCCATGGGTTGCCCCACTAAAACATGGACCACCTTCATTAGTTTTTTGCCACCCTCTTCTGCATGATTGCGCGCCCCTTCTTCACCATTGGCCGCTCTTGCAGCATCCTAAGGGTACCCCGCTTGAACGTGGATCGCCCTCGTTCACCTCTGGCCGCCCTTTGCTTTGTGGCTGGGCGCCCGTATTTCACTATTGACTGCCCCTTCACGCAATATTTAGCATATTTCACGTCACCTACGTCATCTTTGAAAAAAGAGTGGTGGGCGACTGTCCCCGCCCCCGTACCTACAATGATTCAACACGCGCATTGACGGGAGGGAGGCAAGTACCCGCCTCCCCCTCGGGTTTTTCGGCCACATCATTAAAACGGCGGCGCGTAGCGCCGCCGTACTTGGTATACCTTTTCTCTCGTCATTTTTACAACTTGTATCAAATTTTTGAGGTTACATCATTCCAGGTCATGTCACCAGTACAGGTCAAGTGACCTGATCTAAAAAAAACTTTAAGATAGCATAAGTCGGAACAGGTTGAAACTCATATCACATAATGGGCCCACCGAGTTCTCTAAAACTTGTTCCGGTGTTTTTCATATCGATGACCTAAGGTCAGGTACGAGCCATGACCTCTCCATTGGAAATACATGGTAAAAATGGTTTTAACTGAATAACTTAGTAACCGATGGTGATAGAGCGTTTATTTTAATTGCATTAGATTTGCCTTGCCTGTGTGGTTCTAATGAAATGCATTTTATTTAATTTGACCTTGACCTGACCTCAGGTCAGGTCAAATCCTGGATTTGACCTAGCAAGGTCATATCATACATCATTCGATTTGGCTTGCTGCGAGGATTCATACAGTTTAAATCGTTTTGCTCTATCTTTGCCTGTTCAGATGTAATGACCAAAAACCTTCATTTACATGTTATCCCTATGACGGCATGATTTGACCTCTAGTGACCTTAGATGTGACCTGAAAAAAGGTTCAAATATTTTCGACGGAAAAGTGGATGGGCTACCTAGCACCGTTTACCGTTTTTTGCTACTTAGCGTGATTCTCGAGATCTTGGGGGGGTGGATATCCGCCACCCCCGTCAAAGCGAAGGTGGCTCAGTCCATGCGCGTGTTAAACAATGATTTCCTAAGAGATCAGCAGATCCTCTCTCACAGACACAGAAGCTGTATTAGTGCCGTCTCCAAGGTAACGATCGATGCCCTCTTGCACTGCAGGTCAGCATGGACTATATTCGCGAGTTCGACATTCGACTGGAGAAGGAGATGTACTACGCCGGCGAAACTCTGGCCGGTCAGGTCATTTTGGACACGGCGGAAAACTTCAAACTCAGAGGTAGGAGGACGGCTCTATCCTCGTGCAGTGTGTCAAGCCACGCCGATGGGCTCCTCGTGTCCTTTCTTTTTTAGTTGTCTCTTTCAACGCGTCTCTCACGTGTTGGGTGCGTGAGCAGCATAACACTGAATCAGCTGAAGTGTCTTGTCTCGGATCATTCCTGACAGTATGCTATCCCACTTCTGACTCACTAATCGAGTGACAAAGTTAGTGCCCGCACTTATCTGTCATGAGAGAGGCTGTGTGACTCATCAGGACGGCCAACGAAAACAGCTAGCCAGCTGGGCGACACAGGCGCGGAGGATTCGTTTCCTGCCGATGCCATCGAGATGAGCGCCATTCAGTGTCATTCGATTCGATCACAGTTTCAATGGAAGATTGACAATTGGAGCTTTGTCCGGATTCGACCTGATGACCCCCCCCATCCCCTCGTCGTCGTCTCGATCAATCTAGAGCTGTTGCGAAACCTAAACCAGAGCTAGTCTGAAAAAATCACAAGTGTGCGTATGACAGAGACTCGAGGGAACTGAGGTGAGAAAGAGTTTTTAATAATCACCTTTATCTACTCCCGTCTTGAGTTTTCCATTACTTATACGAAAGTCCAGGCTCATGCCAGCGCTTACCCGGTTCTGTATTCTCCTTGCAAATACGGCGTGCTCTTCACGAAGTCATCGTAGCTATTCCTGAAAAGATAGCTCGCAACAGGTAGACCAAACATTCTGAGCATCGGACCTCTGAGAAATTTTGATTCGAAGACGTTTTTTTATAAATTTTGTTCAAGTTGTTCCTGGTAAGGCTGCTGGAGTCTGAGTCTCACTTAAGTCATCAAGGGACTTGTCACGGAGACCCCGACCCCACCACCCAAACGAGCAACTCCCTCAATGGAGGGTTAATTTAGAAGCCAAAGTTTAACGTCCCACAAAGCACAGGGACGGCCGCCCCGCTCAGGTCACCCTCTCACCAGTCAGTTGCCAGCCGACCTGTGCGTCGGGTAAACTATTGAGCGCCGGAGCGTCTCAGGGGAACCGATCCCAAGCCTGGAAATGCACTGTCACTGCATGCTTCTGAGCAGCGGGCCGGAGCCCAATGCTCTACCAACTGAGCTACCGGGGCGGCGACTGTGACGTTACGAGAAAAGTCACAGTGTTGGTGATGCATGGTGGTGTCATAGAAGTTTCATGGTGGTGTCATAGTGGTGTCATGGTGGTGTCATGGTGGTGTCATGGAAATGATATTTCTAGAAAGAAAAAGGAAACTCGTAGGCCTGTTGGAGTAACGGTTTTCCAAGATAGAAGCGCTTTAACGCTTATTTCATGAAAAGTTGCTCAATCAAATTATGACCATGGCTCATAACCGAAACCGCCAGTTAAGGTAATACAAGCCAAGTGGTTATATTGTGTGTAATTTTGCGGATGAATTCAAAAGTCATTATAACTGTGGCAAAGGGGCATATGTACAAATAAGAAAGTTATAGTTTCCGATTCCTTCTATTATTGCTAGCCTATGAACAAAACGTATGTATGTACGGAAACGTAATATGTCCTGCTAAAAGCTGCGATTAAATTTGTATATATTTTATTTTTTCCAAGTTGTTCCCAGTACTGCTGTTGGAGTCGGAGTCTCACTAAAAGCCAAAGTTTAACGTCCTACAAAGCACAAGGACGGCCGCATCGCTCAGGTCACCCTCTCACCAGTTAGCTGCCAGCCAACCTACGTCCGGTAAAATAAAGAGCACCGGAGTGTCTCAGGGGAGCCGATCCCAAGCCCGGCCATGCACTGCCACTGCATGCTTCTGAGCTGCGGGCCGGAGCCCAACTCCCTACCAACTGAGCTACCGGGGCGGCAAATTTATTATCTTGTGTGGTTGGAGAAAACTTGCATACGTGTTATACTGAGAAATAAGCGGCGTTTAAGATATACTATGCTAGTAGGCTGATCACGACAACCGTGAAGCTTTGAAATATACATAAATTGAAGACAGAAGCCCTGAAAGAAAAATACAATATTTTAATGCAATTTGCATAGAACTCTACCTTTAAAATTGTTCCCATGCAGAAGAAAACTTCCTGATGGCAGCCAATATTAAAGATGTATTTAATTTGCTGGCATACCCAGAACTCGCTTCTTGTCATGGATGCCATGATCGGTCTCTGAATTTCCGAGCCTCGTGCCTGACTCAGACATGCAGTGTCAGTGGTACGTTGGATCCCACCGGGACTTTGGCCGATCTGAAATGGGAGTTGGACGCGACAGAAACGGGAAACGGCCTTCCGCTGAGAGTCAGAGACAGTGGGAGGACAGGAGATGCCACACACGACGAGCTGGCTGCTTCCGCGGCGGCTGGCGTCATCCCAAACGGTCAGTAGGACCTGATGCAAGCGGAATATTTGGCTCCATATACGTATATTAACCGTAAATGTGAAAATATATTGAGTTTGATAATGCACAAAAATGTAGCCAAAAGATCATGGTACACAAATCACAATGATTCCACTTGAACATTTATTCATCATTTTTAGTGGTACACCACCACTACATGCTCTGCTACACCACTGGTGTAGCAGAGCATGTATGCCGATGCCTCCCTCTTTTTTGTTGCCGGCATTTCCTTGACCGAGGTGTCGTTGACGTAGTACCATCGATCTTCCGACTTGTTCCAGCAGAAGGCAGTGTAGTGACCGGTCTGGGCGTTGCTTTGGTGTTCGACCACTGCGTACAAGTCGTACACAAGGCTGCCCGATATCTGCGGAGGCCCATTGGTCATCCAGCTGAGATCCA
The DNA here is from genome assembly GCA_034440635.1 of Lepas anatifera. Lineage (NCBI taxonomy): Eukaryota > Metazoa > Arthropoda > Thecostraca > Lepadidae > Lepas > Lepas anatifera. The sequence goes on along the minus strand of JAOTON010000698.1, from coordinate 1,087,580 downwards.
TGCTGCTAAGGGGGAAGGAGACATGATCGTGTGCCTTATGCAATGTGCTAGCGGTGTACGTGAGCCGTTTAAGATGGATTTTCAACACGGATGGCAATCGCCAGATGCTACACTTCTTGTAAGCTCCATGATTTTTCCGGCAATTTGGACATTTCCAGCCTGAGATAATATCGCCGTGAACGTGCTGCTGGAGACATTGGTAGAGACTGCTCTGTGAAGGCGACCCTGGACCTGAGATTAGAGGTAAAGACAGCAGAGTGAAGTTCTCGAGCGTGGGAGATTCGTAGCCGCAACCGGTACAAAGTAGAACATTATTTTGTTGTCCGTGGAAGAGTCTTGATATGATGGAGTCGCTATCTTTATGAGACGGATGCCGGGCGTGGTCAGCAGGCGCATGATCCTCCGAGCCTTCACTGGTAAGCAATGGTGCCATCGATAACGGGGCAGCCTTTAGGTCTTCATGCAGCCACTCTAGTAAGAGCAGAAGAAATTCATGCGCATCGTTCATGCGGTTCCCTCCAAACTCTCCGGTGGGCGCCCACCGCACTAAGAAGTGCGTGGGGAGAGAAGAGCTGGGGCCTCTGCGACCGAATCGCCAACAGCACATTTGCTAACTCTTTAGCAATATCTCTGCGAGTTTGTGAACCTGAGTTTAAGTCTTCGCGGAAATGACCGCTGATGATTCAGTCAGTAAAGACACCTGTGTGTGCCAGTACTTGAAGGACGGCGTTCATCTAGCAGGTGTTTCCGAGGTTTGTTAGACCAGCAGCGCCCGCTGGTAGCTGCAGGGCTGAGGATTTGTAAGCCCAGTGCTGGCTGCCTCTGCTGGTAGACTGTGCCGTTCGGCGGATGGAATGGTTTGCTGAGAGTGGACAGGAGGACGCAAAGAACTGGGGTGTTGATGCGTTCGTGGTCGCACCGTGATGTACGCCCGATATCCAGTGGGACATTCTCGCTGTTTGCTTGCAGCGAGGGGGCAGTTGAAGCCATGGAGATGGCATTTCCGCGGACGATGGCAATGGATATGCTTTGCCAAAGCCACGCGGACGCCAGGCGCTCACCGGCTGATGCCGTGATCATGCCCCCCCCTCCCAATTCCTTTGAGGAACTGGGAGGCGGTGGGTCCGATGACGCCCGTGGTTTCAACTGCCAGAGGAGAGAATATATATTTCGACGATAGCGCCTGATACTTCTGGCGTTTGCGTGTTTCCGCAGCTCGAGCAGTTGCCCCAGATTCAATAGCGGACCTGGCCAGAGCGCTTTCCGCGAATGTATCGCTGCAGGTTGAGTCCCAGACTAGGCACTTGCCACTTCGGGATGTAAAGGTGGTGAGGCCATCCGGTCGCTTACCGTCTCCTCTGTCTAATCCCACGGGCTCCAAGACGGAAGGGACGCCAGCGGCTGACAGGCTGCGCTTTATGATGTCATTTAATTGCGCATGTCGAGAGATGCATCCGGCGGTTTTCTTACACGATAGGCCATGGCGGCCCAGACTGTCCACCAGGCTGCCGCAGTTCTGGCACGTGTGTGGCTCACAGACCGGGGCACCCAAACGGAGGGCAATTGCAGTCCGGACTGTTTCCCGGGTCCAGGTACAGGCCAAGATTAGGAACGGGTATAGCCTGCAGCCATGCAGCGGTGTGCGGTTGAGCGGCGGCTAAGAGTCGGGCGCGGTCTACCTGGTTGGCTTCCTTTAGGAGGTTGTCCTTGCAGCAGGAGTAAACTAGGTCGTCCCAGGCTCGTTGTCGACCAGCATCCGACTCGTCAGGTAGGGTAGAGACTCCTGTCGAGAACTGGAATAGTTCGACTGCTGACGCCAGTGTTGCTGAGCAAGTGACATTTGAATTTCCGGATGCTATGGAAGCAACGAGTGAATAGGAGGCATTTAATGACGCTATGTAACATGGGAGGGCGAGCTTTTCGACCGAGCGGACACCTAGGCCTCCATGTTTGATTGGAAGGGCTGCTTGCAGCCACGCCACGCCTTGGATATCGACGTTTGTGATTTCGGCTAGCGTGGCTCGCACCGTCTCGTCGATGAGTATCAAGTCAGACGGGCAGAGGAACGTCGGAGTTGAGCGAAGGAGGTACTGCAGCCTGGGTGCTGAGACGTGATGCGTCAAGAAGAAGGTAGCGGTATGACGGTCCAAACACCTGACGTGGTCGCACAATGAACTAATCATTAAATAAGTAGCATTTAATGCGGAATGCAGACCAGAGCAGTGAATTGGTGATCCAAGCAACTTGAGATCGTCTAGTTGGGTTTGAGCTGTTTCGGGCAGGGCCTGGCGGATCGTTTTTATGATTGCCGTGTGGTTACTGGCAGTGATGTCTCCCAAGACCGTGAACTCGCATTTTCTGGTGTTAGTTCCAGCCCTAGTTGGAGGAGGAGGCTGTCGAGCCTTTGGAGGTCAGCAGTCACCACTTCAGCAGGGCCTGCCAGAGTCGCATCGTCCAGGTACCAGATGTTCATGGTGATGTGGAGAGAAAGAAATTAACACTTACACATTAAACATTACACATTACATGAAGCATAGACGCTTAACACTAGGTAAAATAGCATGAGCACCCCCTGGCGCGGGGCCCCTCCGAGCGGAGCCCGCGCCCCACCAGCCGACGCCGACGGGACCACTCAGCAGTGGGGCGCGGGGCACGCACCCCACCACCAGGGCTGAAGCATAAGAACGTTAGTTAGGAATGGACGCACAGGGATTCAGTTGGTCAAGTCCTTCCACGATTACTTTGGCTATTGGACAGTCATTGCATGCAAAAAAAGACATACTGGATTTGGACAGGGGTGTCGGCAGGGCGCAGGACTGTCAGGCACCAGCAAGAGCTCCGCGTTATCATGTGCCAAGGTGCGTCGCTTCGTGATAGGCAATTACTCATAAAATGCTATCAATATTATCTTGAATACCTTTCTATCCGTACTTAAGCCATTCTTGTATTGTTTTTAATATATAAGCAAAAAACAGACAAACAGGGCGATTGGACATTCAAGAGACACACAAGAAGAAATAAAGTAAATGAGACAAGATTAAGCAGGAGGGAGTCGGACGCGGACCTGTAAGACCCCCAGAGGCTACCGGAGTTGGTCTTCCACGCGTGACGTCAGAAGGGACGAAAATAAGTCATGTGACTTTTATAATTTGATAAACGATATTGTTATGTAGCGCACGAATCGAACCATCTTCAATAGGTATCAAGGGACATTTTTAACTATTCTGAAAAATGCTTTGCTTATGGGAACATCAACTAAATTCCTAATCTTAGGGGTAATTACCAAATTCAAATTACGTTGAGCAGAAATAAGCAAAGACAATTTGCGGTACATAGTCGGCGCCTTAGGCACAAGAAAACGTTCAATTATCCTGGTCTGTCTCTACAGAGGTTCTTCGGCTGGAGTAACATGCGAGGTACTAAGGAAGGGGAGATTGCCAGTAAGATGGTTGTGTAAACAGGATGGTGAGACAGATTGGTAAACAGGTGGTTAAAATGGGATTCTTATCTTGTTAAAACTAAAACTTATACAATAATCCCATTGTAAGCCCCTGTTTGCCATGGTTATATAATGTCAAGATTTGTAAAGACTGAACAAGGTCCGGAAGCTTTATGACATTATTTTTTATGCTAAAGGGCTAGTGTGGGCTAGTCAATCAGCTCCCTCGATTATTCGGACTATTTTCTCCTGGTGTTGTCTTCCACGTACCATTTGGCAGGGTAAAGACTGTGAAGTCCGGTCTGTTCGTGCGAGCTCATCTCACTGCTAATGATTTTCTGGTATGTTCACAGAGGAGCGACATGCTGGTGGATCCAATCGGCAGACTAAAGAAGAAAATTGATATGTATACAGCGACCCGATTGGTGTCTCCCTAAAGGTGTAACTGCTCTTGCTTTTGTTTTAACCAGGTGACGTTTTAATGGTGACCGTGTATTGTATGTATTTTTTGGCTTATTTTATCCTGACTTCGCCAGTAACGGGGTTACACTCATAAATATGTGTTGGAGATTAATGCAAGATGCAATATACAAGGGGTTTTCTATCACCAATGAAGAAAAGTGCAGTGTAATACGCGAACAGGTATGATTTTGGGGTTGCAGAACTTTTTTGAATGTCATTTATGTATAAAAAGCAAAAGGGGGCTAAGAACAGAACCTTGGCGTTATATATGACGTCAGAGAAGGGGACAAATCGCTTCAGTACAATACTAGTCGTTTTCATTAGTATTTGAGTGGGCCAAGTTTCTCCAGTATTAGAGGGAAAGCCCAAGGAAGGAGCATCGAGAGAGTATGCACCTCCATTTTCTGTTTCTGCGCCAGAGGGCATACCACTATGTTAGCACACCCGACAGAGAAAGGTGTGGAATAGCTGGAGTAGTTTTGGTGGTGGATAGCTTCGTACCAAAGATTGAAGAGATGTAACCCCAGCTCTGGCCGGTATTAGAGCGGAGGGCCGTCACACCGAATGACGTCCTTACACGGATAAAGTGAAAGGTAACTTACTTGCTTAAGAAAAGGAACTCTTAACCCGCGCCCCACCGGGGGTCCAGCGCCACCTTCGCCCCACCGAGGGGGGCATCGATGCACCCCTCTAACTCCGAAAATATGTGCGTTAGCGCAAATCTGCAAAGTGCAATAGAAAGCTCGCGTGAATTCAGTAAGAAATTACTTAGAATGTTTTAGTGCATAGGTCAATGGTTTGACCTCCAGAGGTCAAATTAGGTCAAGATCGGCTATTTTCACTCAAATATGCAATGCTTAAGCAAACTGGGCATAACTCTTATGCCATTAAAGCTATTGAGGTCTGGTAAAGTACATTTGATAGGAAATTGTCAGTACTTTTTCCGCTATGTGAAACGTAAAGACCTCCCGCCAGTGGTTTGACCTCCAGAGGTCACCTCGTGACCTAAGATGACCTGAGGTCACGAAAGGTCAGAAAGTGACCTTGCCGTATATTAAATGAAAGCCAATGACGAGACAAACACGATGGTGTTTGTTTCAGCGCTCTAGCTTATACAAGTCAAAAGTCAAAATACTGTTTGACCTCTGGTGACCTTGGATAACCTTGGAGAGGTCAAAGAGCAAATATGGCCCCTGAAATCCGTGAAAGGGTGTCCAAGAACGCTTTTCTGATCAAGCTGAGCATTTTCAATCGCTTTTGTGACTTTTAGATCGTAAGACAGCTTTTCCCCATGATTTTTCAATGGGAGAGGTCACCTCGTGACCTGACCTCAGGGCATGAAATCGAAAAATCCCGGATATACACCTTGTAGAACCTGGAAGAGCCATAAAGTGTAGGAAGTTTCAAATCGATCGACTTTGAAATGTAGCTCTTACAGAGCTCTAAAGTTGAAGTGAGGTGACCTTGGTTGACCTCGTCTGGTGACCTGACCTTGGGTGATTTGGGGTAAAAAATTTCAGGGATGGTGGGAAAATGATGCAGTGAGAGGTAGAGCTATCAACCGCGGTGCTGCGCCTCTTCGTTTTTCCGCTATCCCGGAAAAACCTTAGGGGGCATCGATGCCCCCCTCCGGTGGGGCAATGGTTAAGGGATCATTATGTGAGATCACAAGTTGTAATGATGCGGACGCAGCCAGACCGAGCTCCCAAAGACGCGTATCGGATGAGGGAAATATTCCGCTCTACAGGTTTCAACGTCTGCTCTTTTTATTTGGGTCACACCCGGTAACAGACGCACTTGCTCAATTACAAAGTGTATTGACCTGGGTGTTAACACGCGCATTGACGGGGGTCTGAGCCACCTTCGGATTGACGAGGGGGCGGGTACCCGCCCCCCTAAGATCTCGAGAACCACGGTAGGTAGCAAAAAACGGTAAACGGCGTTGCGTAGCCCATCCGCTTCTCCATCGAAAATATTTGAACCATTTTTTTGTCAGGTCACATTTAAGGTCACCAGAGGTCAAAAACATGCCGTCACATGCCGTCATAGGGATAACATGTAAATTAAGTTTTTCGGCCATTACATCTGAACAAGTAAAGATAGAGCAAAACGACGTAAACTCTATGAATCCTCGCAGCAAGCAGAATCGAATGATATATGATTTGACCTTGCCAGGTCAAATCAAAGATTTGACCTGACCTGAGGTCAGGTCAGGGTCAAATTATATAAAATGCATATCATTAGAACTGCAAAGCCAAGACGAGTCTAATGAAGCTAAAATAAACGCTCTATCACCATCTCTTACTGAGTTATTTAGTAAAAACCATATTTCCCATGTATTACCAATGGAGAGGTCATGCTTCGTACCTGACCTTAGGTCATCGATATCAAAAATACCGGAACATATGTTGGAGAACTTGGTGAGCCCATTATGTGATATAAGTTTCAATTGGATAAGTTCACCCTGCTCCGACTTATGCTATCTTAAACTTTTTTGAGGTCGGGTCACTTGACCTGTACTGGTTACCTGACCTGAGATGACCTATCCTTAAAATTTTCACAGAAGTTGCAAAAATGATGAGGAAAAAGGTATACCAAGTACGGCGGCGCTGCGCGCCGCCGTTTTTCTGCTGTCTCCGAAAAACCCGAGGGGGGCGGGTACCCGCCCCCCGTCAATGCGCGTGTTAAAGGAACCTCTCCGTCTTTCCAGATGGGACACGGAAGGCGGTTTACCACCAAGGGAATTGAAACCACGTTAATCCATGCTGCCCAATCAGCCCAATCTCGAGGCAGGCATTGCAGCCACCAAACCACCCGGCCCCAAAGCAACACTTAATCAGCACTGGTGGTTGCACAGCTCCGCAAAGTGATTTAAAACGGATTTAGCGGTCAATGCCTGGTGGCATCGCCAGTCTCTCATGATTTATCATCGTGATGATTATATTCAGCCAGTTCTCCCCAGACATTCGGTCAAAATATGGCTGATATCAATGCCAAAACAGGCGACTCTCGTCCCATCATATTGCGGAGGCCATCAGTCGCGCTGTTGGCATTTCGATAGTTATTCAAATCCGTTAAGATGAAGAAATTTCCAGAAAATGTTCATCGATGTCTTGATTCTGGCATCAGGTAGACGAGCCTGACTATACCTGATCCTGGGTGGCAGTGAAAGTACCATCAGCAGGAGTGAGGCTGGTTAAGGTCGACTTGTTTAGGGTATAGTATACAAAATTTTCCATTAATAATCTGTATTTCAAACAGTCGAGACACAAACTTAATGGATATATGGGGATGAGGTGGCTTAGTGGATAGCACCCTTGTCTTCTAAGCCACCGGTCCCGGGTTCAAGTCCCGGCGGAGCCTCTGAATAAGTCGATCTGATCCCTAAAATCCCTTCCAACAGGGTGAGAGTTGGCGACGCCGTATGACCCTGTCACCTGGTGCGTCGTTAAACCCCAACAATTATTATTAACTTAATGAATATAAGATTGCTTCGGCCATCAGCAGAGGTGCAGAAAGTATGCTGCCTGTCACAAACTCAATGCGACGTATGCCTCCTCTGTCACACAGAGCTGGAAAGAATAATTGTATACTTGAATACTATTTCCAATATGCTGAATGTCCTCTACCTGTCCCTTACTTTTTGCAGCAGACAAGGTTCTGGCACCAAACCATTACAGCATGAAAGTAGTGAACTGAGTTTTCATTTATAGATCATGTTTTTGTTTTTAGGAAGAAAATTTCCAATTATGGGTCATTTTTTCCAGTATTGGGGTCATGACTATTATTGGCAACTCTGACTGCAGTTTCCCCAATGACATGCATTTCCCTTTTTGAAGAAGTTTCCATTTTTGGAAGGAGTGTTTCCAATTATGGTACTTTTCCACATGATTAAATGTAGCAATTATCATGAAAATAGTTATTATTGGGAACATACCTATCTATTATTGGGAGCGTACATGTACACACAATTGGGAACCCTAACTACAGCTTCCCCCCCCACTAAACTTCTATCTCACATATCAACAAAAGGGACAAAAATGTCAATGTCAACATAGTATTTGGATCTACCTAAAATGTGTTGGTAAAGTGGACCTTAGGTAGCATTTTTATAAACACATCAAATGCTTAAAATTTGCATCCCACTGACGATCATCACCTGCCTGGTCATTCCTTCTTGCAGTAAAAACTCTGAGGCAACTAGCCTGCATAGATGTAAAATTATGTCTATTGGCCTAATAGGTACAGAGGTATTGGAATTCTCATACCAAAGAAAGATCCAGTGTAGTCAAAATCCTGCTTTAACTCCATGCAGTTCAGGTCCTGTGCATTGCTTACTACCACTGGTAGTAAGCAACGCACCCCAACCAGCGTTTTTTGAAGTCTATTTCTTTCTGAGATTTGCTGTGATTTTCTGAGATAAGAAGGGGGTCTACTCGGCCCCCTCCAGTGCACGTTAGTGCCAGGCCCTGTTAACACTTTGTGGAGGACTGCATTAGCACACATTTGCTATCTGTACAATATTGATACGCTAATTTGATTATGAAAACTCACCTGAATCACTGTTGTTGCCAGCCTGTTGCTGGCGCCAACTCTCCCAACTTCCTCCAGCTCCAAATCTATCTAACCAATCTAGGGCACAAATAAGCTAAGGCACAAGCAGGCTAAGGAATGAAAAACCAAGCTTGATATGGGAAAGTGCACCAGTCTTACAATAGCCTACATTCATCTTAGATTAGCCATGGGCAGCAATATTTATTCTAGCTAGTTTTAGCCTGCACTTATCTCAAATATACCTAATAAATATGCCCTCAAAATAAGTGGCTTCCCGCCTGCTTAAATTTTTGGCAGGCTCTACATCACATAAACATTTCTAACTTGTCTTGTCGCTGTTGCGCAGTTTAAGTAGAATTGCTGCCCAGCTATGTTTATTTTTTCACTCACTTAGTACTTTTATTAGTAGCTTTTAGGCGTACTTAATACTAAATTCAAAGAAATAGGGGCCGCTAAATCGAAGAGACTCAAACTGTAAATCTGATTTAACGTGAAAAAATGGACAGAGAAGTACTTGATAAAGTATCTGCGTTATTGTTCATGCCTTAAATATGCCCACAACCGTGTATTTCTCGAAAAAATTGACTGTCACATTTCGGGTATCTAGGCGCAAACTTTCTGCAAACTACTAACAATCGGCACCATTGGGCTGCATGTTAAAATCTGGCAACTGTGACAGCGGTTTGCAGGTTTTCTGCAGCGGGGGTCCCTCGTTTTAGTAGAAACTGAACACAGTACCAATATTGTATCAATAATGGTACGCTGTGCAATTGAAGAATAGAGCTGCTAAGTTAAAATATTTCCTACACGCTTCATTCTCTATTTCGAAAATATGTGGTTTGATTTTGAGCCATACAGTCAGGATCGCTATTTTGTCACAATTATGCACCTCAATACTCGTAAATGTGTCACAAACTCCGGCAGCCGAGTTGGCAAGTTTCTGCACCTCTGGCCATCAGCATCCGAAAGTGTTTATCCCCACATTTTGATTTTTTCGTTAAAAGATGTTGATTAGTACGGGAAATTAGAGTATATAAAACAACAATTTAACTTGGCACGTTACTTGAAATAAGTTCCTTGCTGTCTGTATCCTCAACGAAATAGGATTTTCGCTTTGTTGTTAAACAAAAACAGCCTGGATTTCGTTCAGATATACTATTGGTTTTATTAAGCAAAAAGCTGGATCGAGCTTCTTCCTATTTCAGCAGTATTTTGTGAAACTCTCATTTTTCCTTTTGTATCCACCGAAGCAGAATCAGAAAAATACGCACCTCCGTAGCTGTTATATGTATTTACATTTCATACATTGGTTTCCTGGTCCCGACGACGGTGAGATGCATCAAGTCTCCATGTATGCAGTAGGTATCACATTCCCCGCCCCAACAGTGACAGCGATCATAACCCACGCCCCACCGGGAGACATCGATGGGCCCCTCTAACTTCGAAAATATGAGTGTTAGCGCAAATCTGCAAAGTGCATTGGAAAGCTTGTGTGAATTCAGTATGATTTTACTTCACATTTTTAAGCCCTCAGATCAATGGTTTGACCTCCAGAGGTCAAGTTGGGTCAAGATAGGCTATTTCCACAAATATATGCAATGCTTAAGAAACCTGGGCATAGCTCTCATGCAATTAGAGCCATTGAGATCTGGTAGAGTACATTTGATAGAAAAATGACAGGGCTTTCTCCGCTATGCAAAACATAACGACATCCTGCCAGTGGTTTGACCTCCAGAGGGCACCTCGTGGCCTAACATGACCTAAGATCACGAAAGGTCAGAAAGAGGTCTTACCGTATAGTAAATAAAAGCCAGTGACGAGACATACACGATGAGTTTTAATTTATCGCTCTAGCTTGATTAGGTCAAAAGTAATCGTCAAAATAATGCTTTTACCCTGGTGACCTGTGATGACCTCAGATAAGTCGTAGGGAAAACATCGCCCCTGGAATCCGCCAAAGGGTGACCAAGAATGTTTTTTTTCTGAGAAATCTGAACATTTGCAATCATTTTTGTGACTTTTAGATAATAAAACAACTTTTCCCATGCTTTTTTAATGGGGGAGGTCACCTCCCGACCTGACCTCAGGTCGGAAAATCGAAAATGCCGGATATACATATTTTTATCCTGGAGAGGTCATTAAGTGTAGAAAGTCTGAAATTGATCAGCCTAGAAATGTAGCTATGGTAGAGCTTAAAAGTTAAAATAAGGCAACCTTGTTTGACCTCGCCTGGTGACCTGACCTAGTGTAGCCCGGGGTATAAAAATTCAAGGATGGTGGAAAAATGATGAAGTGAGAGGTAGACCCCTCAACTGCGGTGCTGAGCCTCGTCGTTTTTCTATTATTCTGAAAAAAATCCTTAGGGGGGCTATCGATGGCCCCCGGTGGGGCGAGGGATAAGGCACGGCTGCAAGCGTTTTAAATCTGCTCAATGCCAGTGTCAAAACGACTGAAGAGCGCCAAAATGGCACCATGGAGCCGTTTTTACAGCGACTGTTCCCGCTCCCTACCGCGGGTTACCCACTGACGTGTGGTGTGTTCGTGCTCAGCCATCCGGCGTGAGTTACCTACTGACGTGTGGTGTGTTCGTGTTCTGCTATCCGCCCATGGGTTACTCACTGACGTGTGGTGTGTTCGTGTTCTGCTATCCGCCCATGGGTTACTCATTGACGTGTGGTGTGTTCGTGTTCTGCTATACGCCCATGAGTTACTCATTGGCGTGTGGTGTGTTCATGTTCTGCTATCCGCCCATGGGCTACTCACTGACGTGTGGTGTGTTCAGCCATCCGGCGTGAGTTACCCACCGAGGACTGTGTTTAGTGCGTGTTCAGCCGTCCGGCGCGGGATATCCACTGACGTGTGGTCTGTGCGTTTTTAGCCATCCGGGTGGTGCTGCGCGGAAAGGCCCACGCCGAGTGGAAGGTTGTGGTCAGCGGAGACAAGAGGACGGTCAAAGACGACCAGTACTTCATCGACGAGCGGACTACAATATGGGGAAAAGGTATGTGGAGCTGAAGCTCTCCTCTCGCGCGCTCTCTCTCTCTCTCTCTCTCTCTCTCTCTCTCTCTCTCTCTCTCGCTCTCGCTCTCGCTCTCGCTCTCTCTATAGAATGACCGTGTTAAAATGCATTTATCCTGTCTGATGAGACACCTGTTATTGCAGCCAGGTATGGATTGCTGGTGATGTGGGTGAATGTTGAGGCCGATGGAACGGATTTCGACCGTTTGGCTGCGGTGTGGATCAATATCTATTCGGGGGTGCCTGGGCACTGCCAATGAAACCTTGAGTTAGTTTTAGAATTCCTTTAGATTTAATTGTTTTATCGTTTTCAGGACTTTAAACTGGTTTTATTTGCTTCAGTAGGCCTGTATGAGGGCCAAGGCAAAGCTAATATCATGCCATCTGATTTTTGAGTGATGCTTATTGCTAATCGTTCAAATTTGAGCACCCCCAATAATTTTAGGAAATCCACGCGTCTGCAGTTTGGCTATTAGCTCCGGTAATGTTCGACATATTCGGAACTGTCATAAGATGTATAAGTATTAACCAAGCATAACTGAAGGTCTCTTCCGGCCATCATCACGAAACAGGACAGATATTAGCTGCCGATTTATTGGGCTAGTTTTGTGGTGCTGACTGACAATTTGAAAGGCTCGACAAAAGCAGTAACTACTAAAATGCATGCCATACGTCTCGTGATAAAGAACCTCTGACTGACCAGAAAAGTCTGATAAAACGAGCTTTGCCCTGCGGTCCTGCACATCGGCTCATGTTTAATTACTATGATGGCTGTTGAGATGCATTTGTGTGTTTATGAGGGATGTTGTTCTGTTCCGGCTTCGCCTAGGTTTACTGAACCAACAGTGTAACAGGTGTTCCCCGCCTGAGAGTCACCGGAAATGAGCAAATACAATATGCATGCGTCGCTAGATCGTGCTTGATGTCGGAAATTGCCACCCGACAAAGCAGATTTGGCAAGCGAATCAGTAGCGGGCGAATAATTCAGTGCGACATTCATCTTGATTGGAGGAACCAGCAACAGCTCATTTATTATTCGTCGGTCGATGGTTGCTCGATTAAGGCGTAGAAGCACTGGCTTACGCTCTTCAAGATATATACCTACAATTATGTCTTCAGAGCTCAGATAGGTACAGCCGTTTCTTAAGTGATTTCATATCTAGACGGTTTTTTTACAGTAATTCATAGAATAAAGAGGGAGAGATGAATGCATGTATGTATGTACATACATACATACGTTCCATATTATTATATAGTTCGAAAAATGAATTTTCTAGGATCAAAGTACAGGAAACGGGTGTTATTGAAGGAGGGCTCTGACGTCATTTCTTCATATCAACATCTGTGGTGTCGACGCTTTTATTGTCAATGTACAGTTTTAGAAGCTGAAGACGCCAGCTCACATCTTGTCTGAAGTGATAGCAGCATGCCACATTTGGGAATCTCTGACATTCCGAGCCGGGACCAGGCGAGTGCACGTTTAACCGAGCAGTGCATCCACTCTTCTCTTCAATTTTACTTAAATTTTTTTCAGAAAGAAAGGAATGGCATTTGGCTGAAATCAACTAGTGTGAACTCTGTGCAGAAATCATTCATGCGACCCAAGCTCCTATAAGCACTGGAACTCCGCAAGCATATGCACGTTTAAAAAAACGTTTCGTTGCAATTTTCTCAGGAATTGCTCTCTGGTGTTCACTCAAAACAGCTGCAGTAAATCCAGGCTAGGGGTGTGCCCCCTCCCCCCCACCTCCCTGACCCAAATCTCCCGATGCTCTGTCACTCGTCTTAAGCACAAATTTTTCAGGATGTTGGCTGTTTTTACCTCTTCCCCTCTCATCCAAGCCAACCATCAAACAGCCAATGGACGATTGGGGACAGAGAAGACTGGACACAGGGTTTGTTATGAGAAGTTTGAGCCGCGCGGACGGGGTATTTTCATCGACAGACTCATGTGGGTCATGTGGGTCGTGCAGACGGAGTGAACCCCATCTGAAACCGTATCAGCTGAAAACGAGATCCTGCGGACGAACTGCCCACCCGAGGCTCATTCCTCCGTCGGCTAACCGTTGAATGCAATGGCAGGCATCGGTCGACTTCTGCCAGAAGCGGCTAAATTTGGGAAGTATTCTGCAAGAGCTCTCGGAGTTTGATTCAGCGTGATTCTCATGCATATTTTAGTGGGGTGAAAAGGAGGAGTTCTGGTGTGGTGTCTTCACCGGCGGGGAAAAGTTGTGTAAGGGCAATTAGCACGTCAAAGTCTTTTTGTGGACTTTTCTGGGAGGATATGGGTTTGCATTGTAAATATAATCAATATAAAAATGTATTTCATCATCAATGTAATGATCTATTTCACGTTGGTACAATTTTTTCTTCAAGTCTGGTTCCTTGGTGAGGATTACTCGGAGAATATATTCAGCTATCTGCATCAAGCATCTTCCTTCTTCAACTGACTCATGCACAAGGTACAATTGTAAGGTATTGAGAGCAATTTTTCAGTGGTGTATTGGTAAGCGTCCCTGCTTTTCACGCGGCTGACCACCGTTAAGTCCCAATGGCGGATCCGGGAGGGGGAAGGAATTTGCCCTCCCCACTCAAACGAAAAAAAAATCGAGGCAAAACCATGTTCCCCACTACATCTACCTTTTGCCCCCGCTCATTTTTAATTGATAGGCACAGTTTCGGTGCTTTAACTGAACCGGTCAACTCCAAACAGAACCAGTCAACTTCAGTGTAAGCACTGGACCTTGGTCCTCTTGATATTTAAAACCGCTTTTGGGTGAATTATCCTTGGATCGCAAACGCAAACATCTTGTGACCACACCCTTCACTTCATAATTTGTTGTGCTGCTTTTCGACTTAGGTTTGCCCCCTTCCCCTTCCAACTTACCGGCTAGATCCGCCACTATTAAGCCCTGCTGGATTTTCCGAGCAAGCAGCAATATGTTTCTCCGGAAACAGTTTAAACAGGAAACGAACGGTTAGTGCGCCGATGAACTCCAAAAAAGGTATTATTTATCCCAAGTTTCGCCTGATTACAAATGTGAGTCATTCATGAACCCGATATACATTTCGAACTCCTTTTGTCGCACTCTGGCATCAGTCAGGTATATAAAACAAAACATTTGGATTGCTAATGCTTTTCTTAGTCTATGTAGCAAACTCTGTTGTTCTCTTGCTCTTTATCTCTCGACAGGTCGAGTCACAACATGTGCGACTTGTTTTTGGGACACATTTATTGCAGCAAACCTGCAAACTGATTCATGACACCCAGTCGGCCTATAATTTGGACTATCTCGATACTTTCCAGATAAAGCAGAGGGTATTCTGCCGATTCTGCCGCGAGGCTTCCACACATTTCCATTTCGGTTCCAGCTGCCCGAGAGTTCGCTGCCCTGCTCATTCGAAAGCAAAGCCAGCACCATTCGCTACTATATCAAGGTAAGCTGCTGTTCCTGCAATGTCATCCTTCCCGAATGGCACGCCGACTTTTTGGACCAATCAGCTACCACTGACATGGACACTGGTACTGCGTAGCGCCAATATGGACATGTTTATTCCCAGCAGGGACGTTATACTGATGGGACTCAGTATTAATGGACCCAGAATTTGAATATCTTATTGATTTCCGAATAAAGCGCTTTGCATCCTTTGAATTATCTTGAAATGCTCCAGAACCCTCTAAATTAGGAATTTATATGTTACGGGTAGTATGGAATGATAGGCATTTTGCATAGTGCCTGGCTCTCCGGTCATTTTACAAACTGCTCACCCGGTGGGCAGTTTGTAAAATGACCGGTGTTCGCATGAATCGGAATTTCTGTATCTTTAGATTGCAAAGCTAGAGAGGAAAAGAAAATGATTTGACCCACGTGGCATTGGTTTGAGCCACGTGACAACAGGACTGGTGGTGGAACTGAGGTGCACCGATGCTCATCGACTCCGTTATGTTGAGAAACTTAACTATCCAAATTTCGTTGACTGGAAATAAATTTATTGAAAAGTCCATGCTGCCGCTCTTAAATCCAGACAATTCGCCGATCCTGACAACAGACGGTAGCCTTCCAAGAATCGGTATGAATGCAGCACTCTGTTGAATATTGGCCGGCTAATTATTCGCGACTATAGGCCAGAACATTTAATGTCAATGACCTTGGGAGGCTTTGAGTTTACTATAAGCGTCGGTTTTCATCAATATCAAATATATTTATTTTCTTGTCACGCTGTTGATTGTTTCTGGCCAACCAAGGACGTCAGGTACCGAGCTAAAGACAGGTCAGCAAGTGTCTCTAAGTGTCCGTTCCGTGTCAAGAGCTTTCCTGGCATTGGCATTCATCACTCACAGATTATGAAATACAATTATAAAAGTGCCTAGGTTTCGTATTTTTTATTCAATGAATCTTGGGAATAAAATGTTGCCTTCCATCTTAAAGTAACTACCTATATTTTTCATTTGTGGTAGAGTTTAAATGGAACCCCATTTTGCCGTTTGACTTTGACATTTTTGTCAAGACCTTTCCGACTCGCCAGTTTTCAATTCGTGATTCACGAAATAATTTTTCATACTCCTTTCTCCAGATACCGAAGCAATGTCGAGAACTGAGTTTTGGCACGAATAAGAGGCTTCAAAGGCGAAATTATCGAGCAGCATCCGCACAATGACGGATGAAACACATCGTGAGATAATTGAAGACTGCAAGAGGGAGACTGTGGCAGCCGCAGGTTATAGTAAGAGTAGATAATACAGACGAATACAAAAATTCGGATTAGTTTCTTCGAACGCTGAGGACAAGCTTATCGGTATCAAAACCAACCTAGAGGTGATAAAAGAACGGGTCATAGCATTAGCCGGACGGGTCATAACATTAGCCGAGTGCAAATGACGTTTCTACAATTTGATGACGAGTATGGCTGAAATTTATTGGAAAACGTGCAAATATTATGAAACAAAAAGAGCCAGAACCAACACCAGAGTCGTCACAAACCCGATCGTCACGGACGATATGAACCGAAGGTGCCAAGCGGATATAATCGACTGACACAGCGATGAGGCTGGTGGCTACTCCTATATTTTAAATTACCAGGCTCATTTAACAAAATGTGTCGTCCTGAGGCCCCTCCACACGAAAAGTGCCGAGGAGGTCGCCTTCAACTTGATTGATATCTATTGCCTCTTTGGAGCATCAAACATAGTAAAGGTATGGATGAATCTTAAGTGTTGCAAAATACACTTCATAACTTGACCATTGACCAAAAATGTATCGTCATTCTTTTATGAACATGCATCACTGTTTCACTTCAAATTTTGCATAGACCAAACTACTGTTCCTCTGTTTGCTGTTTATCCTACGTAAAATGGGTCAATTGTTAACCGTATGACACTGCACCTTGACCTTCAATTTTTTCTCGGCACTTCTCAATGCCGCAAAGCAGGTGAGGAAAACATTGTCTAATCATTTCATGAGCTGACTGGATGCTTATTGCTTGTTCTTTTTACTGGCTGTGGTCAAATAACAATGCAGTTTTTTGAACCAGGCATTTAGTTTATGTTCTTAGCCCACACTTATATTTGCGAAATAATTTCAGTCTGACACTGGTCGTGAATTTTGCAACAAGCTCGTCGAGGGGTGCCTGACCATGTGGCCAGAACTAACCATCGTTCATGGGAGACCCCGCCACTCTCAGTCACAGGTTTGCAATCCGATTCTATAACATTCGAAGACTATCTGAGGTTGTGGCTCGCACTTGTTCACTACACGTTGCTTAAGGTGTTTTTTTGTGCTATTTTGTTGGTATGAAAGAGATGGATTACTTTTTATGTTCGTCGTTACCTGCTCAGGAGCCTAGATGGTTGGGGGGGTGACAACTCTACCCCCCCTGGGGCAAAAGTGGATCTGAGGCCCACTCGGGCGTGGGTAAAAGGCACCTGATGCCTACTCTTGCCCCTCTCCCCACGAAAAAGTTGTGGGGTCCCAGAAACCAACTTTGGGAGCCCCGGAGACTAATTATTAAGACCCTACGAGACGAGGGTTTCGGTGGTATCTGAGCAATCATAATCAAATTTCGGAACATTGGTCAGAAATCGACGAGGGAGCCCGCCGGGGGCCTTTCGCAGTACTTAAGCAGAGCCTAAGGGAGAGTGGCAGTCGCACATACCCCCCTCCGCCTCACCCTTGGCTACGCGCCTGCATGCTGAGAAGTTATTCTCCTTTCAATCAAGGGAAGACTGCACGCATAACACAAGTTACACTTGGCCACGTTTGCCATTTGTTTCAACCAGTATGTGGAGTCTGCTTGAATTATTGTAAATTCTCTAGAGTCAGTTTGCACACTGCCCAGGCAATTTATAAACTGCCCAAGTTCTCATACTGCCCGTGAGTACAAACACTGGGTAGCTTATGAAGTGCCCGGGCAATTTGTATACTACCCGGGCAGTTCATGAAATGACCGGACAGCCGGGCACTATGCAAAATGCCTGGGTAGTTTTCAAACTGACCAAATAGCCAGGCAGTTCGCAAACTGCCCAGCTTTCTGGGCAGTTTGCAGAATGCCCGGGCAGTTCGCAAAATGCCTGAAATTCCATACTGCCTGTAACAGATATATCATTCCTCCACTGTCACTCAGTGGCGTAGCCAAGGGGGCTCCTTGGGGTCCGCGGACCCCCCCCTTGGGCTGACCTTATGCACTGGAAAACAAGAGCATTGGTCTCAGGGGCCCCCCTGAGCTTGGTCTCAGGGGGCCCTCCGAGCTCGGTCTCAGGCCCCCCGAGGTTGGTCTCAAGGGACCTCCGAGCTTGGTCTCAGGGGCCCCCAAGCTTGGTCTTACGGGCCCCCTGATCTTGGTCTCAGGGGCCCCCGAGCTCGGTCTCAGGTGGCCCCGAGCTTGGTCTCAAGGAGCGCCCAAGCTTAGTCTCAAGGGACCTCCGAACTTGGTCTCAGGGCCCCCCCAGCTTTAGTCTCACGGGCCTTTCGATCTTGGTCTCAGGGGGGCCCCAAGCTTGGTCTCACGGGCTTTCCGAGCTTGGTCTCAGGAGCCCCCGATCATCGGTATTGAGGGCTTCAGAGTACCGAACATTGATCTCGGGGGGGGGGCTGAGCTTGGTCTCAGGGGACCCACGAGCTTTGTCTCAGGGGCCCCGAGCTTGGTCTCAAGGGACCTCCAAACTTCGTCTCAGGGGCCCCCCGAGCTTGGTCTCAGGAGGCCCTCCAAGCTTGGTCTCACGGGCCTCCTGAACTTGGTCTCAGAGGGGCCCGAGCTCGATCTCAGGGGGCCCCAAGCTTGGTCTCAGGGAGCGCCCAAGCTTGGTCTCAAGGGACCTCCGGGCTTGGTCTCAGGGGCCCCCGAGCTTGGTCTCAGGGGCCCCCGAGCTTGGTCTCAGGTCCCCCCCGAGCTTTAGTTTCACGGGCCTTTCGATCTTGATCTCAGGGGGCCCCGAGCTTGGTGTCACGGGGCCCTCCTAGTTTGGTACCAGGGGAAGCCCGAGCTTGGTCTCAGGCCCCCCGAGCTTGGCCCGGGCCCCCGAGCTTGGTCTCTGGGGGCTCCTCGAGCTTGGTCTCAGGTCCCCCAAGCTTGGTCTCAGGGACCCCGAGCTTGGCCTCAGGGGGTCCCGAGCTTGGTCTCACGGGTCTTTCGATCTTGGTCTTAGGGGCTCCAGAGTTGGTCTCAGGGATCCCCCAACATTGGTATTGATGGCTCCGGAGCAGCGAACATTGATCTCGGGAAGGGGGGGGCAATATTGATCTCCGGGTGCCCCCCGACTATCTATATGGAGGGGACTTATGAGCGAGGCACGAGAATTGGCCCCATGGGACCCAGAGTTTGGTCTCAGGGGCCCAGGCTTGGGCTCAGGGTCCCCGAGCATTAGGTACCGAGCATTAGTCTCGGGGAGGCCTCCGAATGTCGATCTGGGGGCCCCCCGATCAACGGTGTCGAGTTACTCCTGAGAAAAGCGCAAGCATGACCTAAGGGTGCCCCCGAACCTGATCTAAGTGGAACCCCGAGCTTGGTCTTAGGAGCCCCGCGCATCAGTATCCAGGGGCTCCGGAGTATTGGTATCGGGGGAAGTAATGCTTTCAGGGGCCTCCAAGTGCTGATCTCGGTGGGCCCCCGAATGTGTGGATGCAGTGGCGTAGCCAAGGGGTTCTAGGAGTTCGAGGACCCCCCTTTGGGCCAATCTGAACCACTGCAAAGCATTCTCTGATCACGGGCCCCCAGAATCAGTCTCAGAAGCCCCTGAAGATTCATTCTCAGGGCGTCCCGAGTCGGCCTCAGGGCTCCGCCCTGAGGGTCAGTCTCAAGACCCCCAAAAGTAGATTTCAGGGGGTCCCTGAGAGTCAGTCTCAGGGGATCCCGAAAGTCGGTCTCAGGGGCCCCAGAGTCGGTCTCATGGGGCCGAGCTCGTCCCAGGGTCTCCCAGAGAGTAGTTCTCAGGGCCCCGCGACAGTCTATTTCAGAGGGCTCCATGAGAGTCAGTCTCAGAGAACCCCAAGAGTCGATCAAGGGGACCCCGAGAGTCATTCTTAGAGGACCCCCGATTTTCGGTCCCATAGTCTTACGGGCGTCTCTCTCAGGGGTCAATATTTACTTTCAGGTGGCCCCGAGAGTTAATCTGGAGATCCGAGAGTTAGTCTCATTTGATCCGCCGAGTGCTGATCTCAGGAGGCCCCCGAGGGGTAATCTTGGGAACCCTCGAGGTTTAGCCTGAGGCTGTGCCCCCCCCCAGTTGTTGCATAAGAGGCCCCGAGAATCAATCTCAGGGAGCACCTAAAAGTTAGTCTAAGAGTGCTCCCGGGAGCTAGTATCCGGTTCGTCCAAGAGCTAATTTTGGGGCTTTGAGAGTAATTCCCAGAGGTGCTCCCAAATTTTGGCCTCACGGCCCCGAGTTAGCCTTAGGCCTCTGAGGGCTAATCTGGGCTTCCGAGAGGCAGTCTCAGGAGTGTCGTGCCAAATGCTCAGTCTCAGGGGTGCTTCCACGCCTCCCTCCTCGAGTGTTAGTCTCAGGGGGCGCCCCAGGGTTAGTCTCAGGGGGCTGTCGAAAGTCATTCCCAGCCCCCTGCCCCACCCCAGAGACAGCCTCAGGGGACCCCCAAAAGCTTATCTGGATGGTCCCGAGAGTCAGTCTCAGCCCCCCTCTCCCCAGAGCAAATCTGGGGGGCCCGATAAATAGGCCCAGAGGTGCTGCCGATAACTAATCTAGGGAGCCCCGAGAGATTCTCAAGAGTCCACAATTTTGAGAGGGCCGTGAATCAGTATCAGAGACTCCCTGAGATCTAATCGGGAGAGGGGCCGGAAATTAACCTTGTGAGTAGCCCCAGGTGTTGGTCTTAGGCGGCCCCAGAGCTAGTCTCAGGTCCCCCAAGAACTGATCTCGGAAGTCCGAGTTATTTTCAGAGGACCTTTCAGTTCTAGTGTAAGGAGGGCCAGAGGGCTAATCTCAGAGATCCGACAATTAGTCTCACGAGGTCTCCAGGAGTTAGTCTCAGGGGTCCCCTGAAGCTACCCTCAGGTGTCCCCAAAAGCTAGTCTCAGCGAGCACTCCTCTCCTTCCTCTCCCCTCCCCTCAAAGTTATCCTCAGGGCCCCACGAGAGTAAGTTCCAGGGAGTCCCAGTAGGTAGTCTCATGCTACCCCCAAAGGCTGGTTTTGGGGGACGTTAGTACTGATTTGCGGGAAAAGTGTTGTTTTCGGGGGTCCCAGATACTGGTTTCGGCGCCGTGTCAAGTGCTCGGCCCATTGAGATCTCTGCTCGAGCCAGGGGTCGGGGGGGAGGTGGGGGCGGTGGGTGATGGTCCTGAGTGGCTTTACACTGGCATAGCAATACAAGCCCTGTACAAAGCCTATCAGAGACCTAAAGTCCAAGGAAGTACTCACCTCCCCAAGCCCCCGGGATCTCCAACCAATGGCTGGGGAGGAGTAAGTGAGCGGTTTCATCAGCAGGACCGTCCATGGAATAGGTTTTATATAGCATCTGGGGCACACTCATATATCCTTTTTATTGAGCGTCATTTTTCCTTTCCATTTCTTTTAGATTTTAGAATACAATTCAGAGATATTGCTTGAGCTCCTAGGCTCAAAGAAGATTTTCGAAAATCATATGCCTCGGAAAATTCTTATATTTTCCCATTGCGTACCAAAAAGACAAATTGAAACATGTCGATCAGGCACCATTACTGAAGGAAAGGCAAAAATTAATCAAATTTCAGCATCCATAATAGCAAATCGAACAGGGAATTTGGAACTTCAGCTGGTTTTCAATCTATTAGCTTAGTCCCAATAACTACCGTCCTAAATATTCTGAAATAAACATCTTCCAAATATTTTTATAGGAAACCAGACAAACAAGGAAAATGATACACATTGATGAGCATAATCCCAACAAGAAAAATAGGTATGCAAGGTTTAAAATAACAATGACAGAGTAATCCAAGGCGATAGTTATCTCAGGCGCCTATTGTTTTTGGTAATTTGCTCATTTACAACATAGCAAGGGTAAGAAAGTAACTGTGGTGAATTCATCAGGATCTTTCCGCGGAATAGACGTTATATGACGTCCGGAACACACCACCATCCACCATATCCCTTGTATTTTTATTCATTTTTCCATTTCTTTGGAAACTTTCTGATTAAAGAGTTCATGAATTCGACACCTAGAAAAAATTGGTAATCATTTTCCGTAGAAGACCATTTATTCGTACTCAAAACGACTGACCTCCAATAACTTCATACCTGATTACCAGAGTGAATTGAGATAAAGTCAGGTTTAACATTATGCACGCAGCAACATTTGATTTCCCGAAATGTGCCACAAAACTGTTATTATAGCCACACTGTCATTTAGGTATGGGCCAGCCTTAATATTTGGCAACCTAAATTTACCAACACTTAGTCGGGTGGAGAAAAATCAAACTGTAAACAAAATAATAACAAGCACTTAAAAAGGGATATAAAAATTTCCGTCGTGCAAATGTTATAATGCTAAAATATTATACGACACATATAGGAGATGGGCCCCGACTACTAAGGGGGCCTCCCGGCCTGGGGGCCCCCGACGGTAGTCGGACCCCCCCCTTTGCCGAATCCTGGCTACGCCGCTGCTGTCACTTATCCCATATTTTTTAGAAAACATTTTATGCTTTAGGAGTATGTTTCCTAGGTATATGATCAGTGCCTAGCCAAATGAAACTGTGAAATTACCCACAGGGCTGGGGTATAAGTTTCTATCTCTGTATGTGGATTACCTCTTATTTTTCATATTAGGCAGTGCAGCATAGTTTAATGTATTTAAGGGAGTGTATTGTACAGTGTTTATAATACAATGGTTGTCTTAACGCTGCCGTAGTTGACAGTTTTCAGATTTGGGCGCCCACAATGGTTTTCGAAAAACCACGTTATTGTCGTGGATTGATTAAGAGTGCCCTCATTAGACCAAACAATCCGTTGCATGTAACTTTTGGGTTTCACCGTACAATTTTAAATGTCGTGGTATGACGTATCAAATGTGAAATTTGTTAAAACATCGGAAATGTTTTGCATCCCAAATAAGGTTTAGTGCCTTTTCACCATCCAACATGGAACAAAGCAGCACGTGCTTCCCTGTTCTAGTATATTATCTGGTTTTACTTCGGCAGCGCTCTCATTACTTTACACTTGCTATAACTCGTCCGACGGTTAAGGTTTACTTGCATGTACCTACGTCTCTCTCCTCTCCTTCTCTCGGTTACCATCGGGCCGGGCTCCACTCCTTTTCGCTCAGCAGAAACCCACTTCACGACTCTCCTGACTTCAGCGAACTCGGCTGCCGGCTAGCCAGTGCTGCCTCTGCCCCTGTCTCACCTGTACCAACGAGTATCGGATGGTGGCGCAGATAATCAAGCCAATGTAGGACAAAATATGGCTAGTAATGCCTGCAAAAGATCTTGTTGACAGATCTCTTGATTTATGGTTTAAGCTCTATCATTCTCATTGATAAATTTCTGCTGAATATCTCGCTGTACAAGTGAACGCACCTCCACCAATCAGCAGCCGCCATCGGCTGGATGCCGATGGCCCGCGGGGCATAGAGGCTAGAAAGGTCACGCCGCTGGGCGCCGCTGGCACCGAGTTCAAGCATCGGTAGGGAGGGGTCGCGTGGCGGATTATAAAACACACGCGTGTGGTGTTGAGAAGGGCGGTTGTTCTGTTTGCTGTTGGACTGAGGGAGGACAGATGTAGGAGACATTCTGTGCACATGGGTGGATGTATGGGTTAGGTGTTTGTGCAGTGTGCGGTGTCGGTATTCTGGAAAGCATGAGTATGAGTTCATTAAATGAGTTCGGTATGTGAATACGCTTGGCAGGTAAAATTGCAGGTACATACCTATTTAAAATCCTTAGTAATTTTCTGCATCAGGGTAAATTGTGCCGCTTTTCATGTGTCCATTGATAAACACTTACTGGCAATACAACACACACGGTACATACGAGTACGACATACACGACTACCTGACTTGTCATGTGTGTGCAACACTATAATTTTAAACTGATAAAATGGTTATTTGAGGCGGAGGGATAAGTAGCTTCAACCTTTCAAACAAGGGGAGTCTAAGGCAAATTACGTGATGCACGATGCAATTGACTGAGTAGGTATGTATATTTTAATGGCATTAACATCAGCGTATTTCTTTAGTATGGGCCATTCCTCTATCACATTCTTTCGATGCCGTCGCCAGCTGGCCTACAGGCAGCCGGAAGTCACTGTACACTGCCGTCTAACCATGATTATCCGACTTTCTACCTTGAGGCACAATAAATAGTTTGTATGCTACATTACTCCGCTGTTTATCTCCCGGATGTTGTCGCGTTCCTAGTTATTTATTGCGTATTAATGTCATTTGTTATGTTATTTTTCATTAGACTTAGACGTTCAGCACTCACCTTTCGAATTATTCTAAGTTGTCGAGACTGGGCAATGAGTGGCCTCACAAGTCATGTCAAGTATTGTAAAAGGTGAACCTTAATGAAATAAATATTTTGTGGTATATTTTTATTTTTCAGTCCAGAAATTTCGTATTGAGCGAAGCAATACAGCACACGGAAATTTTGGTACGAGGATGGGAGAGGACACTTAGGAACATCACGCAATATTCGATAAATTATTTCGAGCGGCGGTACCTTTTGAACGGCTAGGTTTTTAATTATATTCAAAATGTTTAAACTTGCATTGTGAAATCTTGTTAGTACTGTACAGTGTGCATACATGTCAGTGGAAACGATAGCTGAACGGTCTCCAGTAGTGATGCCCAGGCGGTGCCGCGTTAAAGAACAGTACCATATAAGGGTGTAAATTTATATCCCATTGGAGCCCTGGCACCTGTAATGAAATATTCATTTAGCGTTCAGATATCCTTTAAATTGCATTGCTAATCATTTTAAGAATTCAAAAGGACCGTGTGATGGCTAAAACAAAAATAAAATTGTTTTATCCTTCCATGCGGCGGTAATTTACTTTTTCAACTTTGGGCACCCCCAATGATTTTTTTGAAATCCAAACTCCTGCCACTGGGTCTCCAATGCAGACGAACTGGTGCAAACGCGCCAATGTACTCTTGAAATCTTGTGGTCCGATTCTGGAAATGTGGGTCGGAAAATATACAAAATATAGCCAGCCTATATTGTAAAATTTCCTGTAATGCTTGGAAATGTGGGTGAGCCTATTAGTAGAAACAATTGACGTTTTCAATTTTTGTTATGAATTGACCCGCCGTTGAATTCACTCAAATGTGCCTGAGTAGCGTTTTTCCAGCTACCTGGGACAATTATGCCCGAATGGCCTCCGAGGCCTCCCCTCCAGGTGGTCGCACCGAGTGGGTGGGTGAATTGAATGAACATTTCGCCCCTTCAGTGCGCGTGTCAACGCCGTATTCAACCTTTCCAAACATGCGCGGCTTTTCACCGCGAGTATGTGAGCTGTACAGGAGTGAGGACAAAACAGCACGAAACCCCCGCTGGCTTTCGTTTGTCAGCACCCCTCAATACAGGCAAGCTGTAAACCCTCGATAAGATAGCCCAGCGGCGTATGTGGGAGACACCTCCAGCAAAAGCAACTACATTTATCGCGCGACTTTGGGCTCAGTTCCTCATGCTCCCCCAAAACGCAGTAGTATCAGCACAGTTCTATTTGCTGCTGGCCGCCTCTCTGTGTTTCCATCAGTTGGCCACTGAGTACTCCTCGCCTACAGCTTAACGCCGACCCCGCCGCTGAGCGTCGGGGTCGACGGGCGGGTCGCAGCCGATAGTCGCCGATTTATCGTCGGGCGGGCGCCACCCCCGGCAGCCGCCAGCGTCGGCTATTTCGGGTGGGCCGCCGGGCTCATTCGTTCTCCTGCTCACAGATTTACAGCCTCTGGCCCAAGGGTTAAGAGCACATGAAATGTTGGACGGGAATCATGTCTGCTCGTGCCCTGTGGAATGGAAGGAAGCCGATCACATCACTATTATTTTGACGATGTATTATTTTTCTGTTATACATCTTACATCCATACAATACAACAAAATATAGTTTTACATTGAGGCCTCCAATTAGGGATAATTTTCATAATCAGTTTTTTTTCTCGAAATAGCCTCCTTTGCACACGTCCGTTTCCTTCAGTCAGGACACTCCCGTTGTCCGAACAATTATTTTTGTGCTGACAGTGCTTTCGTGGGCTTAACTTTCTTTGAAAAGTTCACCAAATAAATTTTGCAGACCGCCAAAATCGTAAACACCGCGATACCTTTCCAAAGAACCGCCCCGGTAACTCAATTGGTAAAGCATTGGGCTCTAGTACGCGGCTCAAGAACATGCCGTGGCAGTGTGTGTGTAGGCTTGGGATCGATTCCTCTGAGGTGCTCAAGATTTGACCGACGTAGGTTGGCTGGCAACTAATTGGTGAGAGGGTGGCCTGGGCGGGGTGGCCGTCCTTGTGTTTTGCGGGGCGTTAAAATTTGGTTTTTAAATTCACCCTTCATTGAGGGAGGTACTCGTGCGGATGGCGGGGTTGGAGTCTCCATGTCAAATCCCTTTGATGACTTTGTTGAGGCTCAGACTCCAAGAAACCAACTTGCGGCAACTTTGATGAAATTTATAAGAATATTAAATTTTCTATTTATTTTAGGTCAAAGATCCAGGTCATGAAAATCAATTAAGAATACATATTTCCTTCGTTTAACAATATATTTTATTAATGAAATGCAATGCACTATGTTTCTGGAAATAGGAAGTGCAGCGGCAGGTCTTCATTCCTTCCTAGAGTAAAAAAAAAACTGATATTTTTGTGCCTCGATAGTTCTTTGGCGTTTGGTGTGATGTGATTTGTAATCAAAATGTATGTGTGAACTAAATGCATGTTGTAATTAAAGTTATTGCCAACATCCTAAAAAGCAAAGGAGTTCCCCGATATCAAAACATTTGAAGGCTACGACAAGAGACACACGTGCCCCGTGCGGGCGCGACCACTTTGCAGAGAAAGCCATTTACGGGGTCGGCAGACGGAGCGAGCCAGAGGGTTATCACCGCGGGACCCTTCATATGGAGACCCAGAAATGGTTTGTATGAGACAAGCACCAGAGCTGAACTAAACAACTCAGGAATGGGTTTACCAGGCTCATACCCTTTCTGTTTATGCAGACCAGCAGAAGTCGGAACCAGTATCCTATGATCAGGTATTTTGCGAACAAAGGCTTTAACTGTTTCACCTAGTGAAGCAGGTCTGGTTTATGTATCGCTGCTATGCCGAATACAAAATGCACACTTTAGACATGTTACAATACTTTTACGCGCGACCGCGATTGAGAGCCGAGTTGGTTGCTCTAAAACGAGTGATCCAATTGTGACCTTAGAGAACGGTTTTTAGCCAAGTAGGACATACACTTTCTGGCTCATGAATTTCCTCTTAAAATAAATTTTATATTACCTCACTGAAGTGTGTCAATGCAAGATCGTCCTATGTTCCTACTGAAATCCAGTCTGACGATCATTTCTCTTATGACAGTCCGTGCAAGAGCAGGCACTTAACTTTCTAGAGGCTTTCACTTCTTTTCTATATGTCTTACACCTAAAAGTTGTATATTATTGTTTAGCCTGAATAATTTTCTATGTATGGTTTATGTTTCAACTTAATGTGTTTGACAGAAACGCGCCACGAGCCTATCAAAAATAAAAATTCACGTGCTTACTCTTGCCGGAGTGGATCAGTAATAGTACGCAAGAGAGGGGGCTGGGGTACGCATTGATATCGCACTGTGCTTTAGCGGCATAAAATGTGTCTAAAAAATAGTAGTTACTAAACTAGGCGATTGTAGTATTTTATATCGTTCTAAATATACACGAATAATGTTGCAAAGCTTGGTTTTCCAAATATGAATTGCACACTCTGTCCTGAGCGAAAACTAATTTTCCTATTTCTTAAGCATGCGTACTCTTGTACAATGGCCTTCTGCGTACTCTTGCCGGACATGCTCCCTTGGGAAGAAAGTCTTCATAAACATGTTGGCAGGCGTTTTATCGGGAGCTTCAGTCCTGGCGCACACTCCTAGCTCAGCTTTCTTACTGATGACAGACCGTAATACAAGCCTATTGATAATAGAAGCATAGTCTACAAGTTTACCTGGTTAAGAAATATTACATCAACGGTGCCAAAAACACATAGGCGGATCCAGGGGGGGCAAGGGGGCCACGTGCCCCCCCGATCGACCCTCGGCGCCCCCTGAAAGGTCGATGGCGCCCCCCTGAAATGTCGCTTTCCACCCCCCGTCCCCCCCAGGATGCGAAAGTCGGCGCCCACCGATAGGATTTGGCGCCCACCTGATAGGTTTTGTCGGTCATAAGTGGCGCCCCCTGGTCCGGATGGCGCCCCCCGGTCTGGATGGCGCCCCCCCGGGAAGGTACCCCCCCGATCGGCAATCCTGGATCCGCCTATGTAAAAACATATTTTGCTCTGTACTCCAGCGAAACTAACAGGAGCACGTTGAATTTTTTAAGCAACCAAAGCACTAACCTTGCTATTTCATATCATAGTATCCACCATCTCAGTGGTTGCTAAGTTACCAAAACAGCTCGTGCGCACTCTTACCTCCTACGTACTCTTACCCACCCTTGGCCAAAACTGAGCGTCTGTTACAACTTATAAGCATATCCTGACAGTTCCGTTCGCACTCGGCGATGACTAGCCTGAGTCAGTCAAATCCTGACAAGACAGACCAATCAAGTAAATCAAGTACTGACAAGTCAGTCCAGCCAAGTCAATGACGTCCTGACTTGATTCTAGTCTCGTTTACAAGAGATTATTGTTCGGCCGGTGCAACGTGCCTGCCACATATTCCTGAAAGAGGACGCTCGGCTGCTGTCCCGCGTTTCGTCCAAAATATTTCCAACTTGATTCCAACAGAAATTTGAAACCTTTTACAGCGAGTATGAGCGAAAGTGTTCGGGAAGCCCAGATCTGAAGAACTGTTTTGGATCTGGAGGAAATGGTTAGATCCCAGCGAAAAGACTCTGGCGACCTCTATCTCTGGCGACCCCACTCGCATTTTTTCCGGTGGTAAAGTTTTTGTCTCGGTTAGTGATTGTCTTGCATAGAAATTGTAGGCAAAGCGCCGGCAAATAGGCAATCACGTTGGGTTGTTGGTTAGACACAGTGTCCGTGGCTGGATTTCCCTACTATCTTTTGGATGATTTCGTGGATGGTGAATAATTTTGGTCATGCTTCTTTTACGCGATGATTGCCTAAAGGCATTTTCGACTTAAACATTTTCCTCGTCTAATTCGGTAGCTTTTCCATTTCAGAGCAAATAATCGTTTTGCAAAATAGTGTGGCAGCGAAATTGGGGCGGGGCGGGATGTGTTACTAACCTAAATTTCCAGAACTCGCCCTCGCTCAGCCGTCCCGGTGGCGACTCCCCTGCATCCAATTTGCTTCTGTAGGTACCAGTGAGTACTTCCGTAGGTACCAGTGAGCGTAGAAATGGGGATGGAATCCATCTGCCCACCAGTTTTTTTAGTCGGAACCCTCCTGTTCCCGATCTTAACGTGTTCCAGACCCTACAATAATTGTTAGGGTTTAACGACGCACCAACTGCCAGGGTCATACGGCGTCACCAACTCTCACCCTTTTGGGAGGGATTTGGGGGATCAGATCGACTTATTCCGAGGCTCCGCCGGGACTGACCAGTGGCTCAGACGACAGGGATGTTATCCACTAAGCTACCCATTACCCTGTGTTTGATACCCATCTCCTGCAAATTTTGCATACATGTATGTTAAACTGCAGCAACACACGGCGTTGGATTGTGTTCAGTACGAACAAAGGAAGCGATACGCCCACATCTCTCTCTCTCCCCTCTCCCTCTCTCTCTCTCTCTCTCTCTCTCTCTCTCTCTCTCTCTCTCTCTCTCTTCTCACGCAGCGCGGACAGCCGACGGTTATTCACTGCCAAAGTGGTATAAAAGCTTGACGTGTGTATAGTCTATACGGAATTTCTTTTACACGCGCATTGACGGGGGTCTGAGCCACCTTCGCTTTGACGAGGAGGCGGTTACCCCGCCCCTAAGATCTCGAGAACCACGGTAGGTAGAGAAAAACGGTAAAGGGCGTTGCGTAGCCCATCCACTTCTCCGGCGAAAATATTTGAACCACTTTTTTTGTCAGGTCACATTTAAGGTCACCAGAGGTCAAAACATGCCGTAATAGGGATAACATGTAAATTAAGTTTTTGGTCATTACATCTGAACAAGTAAAGATAAAGCAAAACGACTTGAACTATATGAATCCTCGCAGCAAGCCGAATCGAATGATATATAATTTGACCTTGCTAGGTCAAAGCAAGGATTTGACCAGACCTGAGGTCAGGTCAGGGTCAAATTATATAAAATGCATATCATTAGAACTGCAAAGACAAGGCGAGTCTAACGCAGCTAAAATAAACGCTCTATCACTATCCGTTACGGAGTTATACTGTAAAAACCATTTTCCCATGTATTTCCAATGGAGAGGTCATGCCTCGTACCTGACCTTAGGTCATCGAGATAAAAAATACCGGAATATAATTTAGAGAACTCGGTAGGGCCAATGTTTGATAGAAGTTTCAATCGGTTAAGTTCACCCTGCTCCGACTTATGCTATCTTAAACTTGTTTAGGTCAGGTCACTTGACCTGTACTGGTGACCTGACCTGAGATGACCTAACCTTAAAATTTTTACAAAAGTTGTAAAATGATGAGGGAAAAGGTATGCCAAGTTCGGTGGAGCTACGCGCCGCCGTTTTTCTGATGTCTCCGAAAAAACCCGAGGGGGCGGGTACCCGCCCCCCCGTCAATGCGCGCGTTAAAATCGCCTCCTTCCTCCTTCAGCTTGCGTCAGCCGACTGTCGTGTATGCACAAACCTAGTTTGGACGTCAGCACCCGCAGTTGTGTATCCTTCATGTCATTGCCCTAGGTGCACTGCCGCATCTAGGAGACATGCCGGTGAACTCTCGCAAACCAATTGGAAAATGACACGCCCAAGCCAGAAAGCACACCTCCCCGAGATGCTTCGCTCGCACTTTGGTTGGCCCTTTAGTTGCCAGGAATCCTTACGTGACTGGGTACGTAGGCAATGGTCACGCTCTTCCTCTGGCTCTATAGAGATTATGGTTCTGATGAAGTCCAATATCTGTGGTGATGTGCGGTGAATTTAAAATGCCGTTATTGCCTGCAGGGATGAGAATGGGTCTGTAAAAATTACGTGACGACGTGTTCTGGAGCGTAAAATACTGTGCATACATCAAAACAAAGCGTACGTCTCAGCAGTAAAAACCAATGCAATCCCGGATAGCATGAATGGTTTCCCTAAGCTTGCGTCCACAAACGTGCATCCGGTTCTGTGTTCATTCTTGGATCTATCTGTGTAATAATAAACATGCTCTCCGTGTATGCCCTGGAAATATCGCGTGAAAACATGTCGCACCGCAGCAGCGCACTAAACCTGTTTCTTTTATTGAACATATTTTGTTAAAGATAGCGGAAATAATAAACACTCTAAATATAACGTGACCAGTTTTTTTCTAGTACTGACATGCGAGTAAGCAGATCAGAATTCTAAAAAAGCCTTCTGGGATCCGAGGAGAGCGAAGGCCCTCCTTACTGCTGATGTATTTGCCCTCGTCAATCTTCCTGTGCACTTGTCCGGCTGTCTCTCAATCTTCGCTATAACACAGGCAATTTGTCGTCGGGGTCCACTGGGCGCGGTTTTTTTGCGCGGTAACCCGAGTGTCAGGAGGTGGGCCGGAGCAGTGGGGGTCTCAGGGCTTCCCGGCCGACAAAAGTGTCGCCAGCGGAAAAAAGCAAGGGGGCTCGGTAATCTTTGATCTGTTGGTGAAAAGGAAACTTTCGCTCTGGAACCAGACACTCATCAGATTTTGGCTCATTTTTTCCTTCGGCACTGGCTGGTTACACAATTTCTATGTCTCCTAATTTTGCTGAAGTCCGGAATTTTTTTTGCGGAATGGAGGGATGGCCCCTGTTCTACCCCTCTTTCCGATACGTATGGCCAACATAGCTCGTCCGTATCCTCCGTCACATCTGCCAACGGGGACCACACGGCCGAAAGTCTCGAGATTCAGCTCCCCGTCGCTAAACGAAAATAGGGCACCAGACCCACTGCCTTTATAGGATTTAAATCCATGCTAATTCCCGAGGAAATTAAGATTCGGGCGGCGTTCCAGCCAAACCGGGACACATTCAGCACTTTAGGAGAAATAGCGGGCTGGAATATTTCATTAACTGTCTGAGGCCTGATTACTGCAAAAGACACGCTTTTAGTCCAGGGATTGGACCAGTGATGTAGGTGTGCGAGAAAATAGGAGTTGAATATAAGAAGCACTAATGACAAATACGTCTCACTTGGTACTAATTTCAATTCTGCAGCAAAGTTGCGATCGGCAAGGCGGGACAGTCACGGTAACTATTTAATCACACCCAACGAAAATTATGCACATTCAGGTTGTGAGCCTACTTTTTATCATGTCCTCATTTGA
The DNA here is from genome assembly GCA_034440635.1 of Lepas anatifera. Classification (NCBI taxonomy): domain Eukaryota; kingdom Metazoa; phylum Arthropoda; class Thecostraca; family Lepadidae; genus Lepas; species Lepas anatifera. Next base: position 1,055,086 of record JAOTON010000698.1, on the reverse strand, counting down.
TACTCATCCAGGGGCGGAACACCTGCAAACCCGCCAATCAGGGATTGCGACAGACCTTGGCTGCTGAAAATATTCAGTGTGACAGAAAACGTCTACGAAATCGGAACTCCGGCAGCCACGGAGAAAAGAACAAAGCCCCCACGGAGCCGGGCTTTTACTCAGCTAAAAGCCTCGGTACATAGCCAGATTCAGGGGAAAGGGGGAATATTTTCTTCCACCCCCATCAACCCTCGCCTCCCTCGGAAATGGTCATGGGCTCCCTGAAAGGTCGATGGCGCCACCTGCAATGTCACCTCCCACCCAACCCTCTTCAGGATGCAAGTACTGGCGCCCCTCAATAGGTTTTTCCGTCCAAAAAGGCATCCCCATGGTCCAGATGGTGCCCCAGCTTGTGTCCCTTTTCCCACCCGATCGGAAATCCTGGATCCACTTATGTTGCGATAAGCGATTCAAAAGACAAAACTTTGTGGAAAATAAAGTAAGTGGCTCACAATTGTCTAATTAGTAGCCACGTCCCTTTGTAGTAGAGTGATGGGCTGCGAGGTTCAAAATTGCTGGTTCGATTTGGGGAATAAGGGATAGTTCAAAAGAGCATACGGCTATGTACTTTTCTGACCCTTAAGTGACAACTGGACACACATATCTAGATACGAGCTTATTAACACGGCATTACGGGGGGACCCCCCCCTCGGGTTTTCGGAGATAGCAAAAAACGGCGCGTAGCGCCGCCGTACTTGGATACCTTTCCCTCATCATTTTTACAACTTCTGTGAAAATTTTAAGGCTAGGTCATCTCAGGTCAGGTCACCAGTACAGGTCAAGTGACCCGACCTCAAAAAAAGTTTAAGATAGCATAAGTCGGACAGGGTTAACTTATCCGATTGAAACTCATATCACATAATAGCCCCACCGAGTTCTCTAAAATATGTTCCGGTATTTTTGATATCGATGACCTAAGGTCAGGTACGATGCATGACCTCTCCATTGAAATACATGGAAAAATGGTTTTACGTAATAACTCAGTAACGGATGGTGATAGAGCATTTATTTTAGCTGCATTAGACTTGCCTGGGCTTTGCGGTTCTAATGATATGCATTTTATATAATTTGACCCTGACCTGACCTCAGGTCAGGTCAAATCCTTGATTTGACCTAGCAAGGTCAAATTATATATCATTCGATTCGGCTTGCTAAGAGGATTCATATAGTTCAAGTCGTTTTGCTCTATCTTTACTTGTTCAGATGTAATGCCCGAAAAACTGAATTTTACATGTTATCCCTATGACGGGCATGTTTTGACCTCTCGTGACCTTAAATGTGACCTGACAAAAAATGGTCCAAATGTTTTCGATGGAGAAGTGGATGGGCAGCCCAACGCCGTTTACCGTTTTTCGCTACCTACCGTGGTTCTCGAGATCTTAGGGGCGGGTACCCGCCCCCGTCAATGCGAAGGTGGCTCAGACCCCCGTCAATGCGCGTGTTAATCAATTGAAAAAGTGAAAACAACGATGACAAATTAATGAAACTGATAACATGTCAACAATATGATTGACGCGTCAAAACAGACCCCGAAACAAAACAGACCGAAATAAAACAGGCCTAAGACACTCATATAGCGTTCATATGCACTTATAGTCTAGACAAAGCTAGACTAAAAACTTATAGTCTAGACAAGTTTGTCTCACTAATTGTCTCTTACCACGTGCAAGTGCACCAATTTTTATATATATTAGACGTGTTTCGTTTCCGAAGTTTTACGACCTAGCGTAAAATGCATGCGACAATGAAGTCCTGTATCAGAGCCAAGTCGACACGACGGGATTTGGCAGGGGAAAATGTCAACGCATCTTCGAGTCTTTTCTTAACTTGATTATCGGAATATGTTTTTGCCCCCCCCAAAGCGATCGACCTCCTTTTTCCCCGGCTCCTTTTTAGCTTGTAAGCAAGATTTTGGTGCTTCAGCTCTCAACTTCAAACAGAATTAGTGAAGTTCAGTGTAAATATTGGGGCTTGGATAGGAAAAAAAGTATCTTGAGTCCATATTTTTCACCCTGTAGCGTTTTTTTTTACTTTTCGTCTCCAGTTCCCAAAATCCTACCGAAAAGGCATATTGTGACGCAATTTTGTACTGCGCGACGTTTTTTTTTTGCTTTTGGACTTTGGTTTGCCCCTCCCAAACCATCCGGCTAGATCCACCACTGGCTGACTACTCACCGTGCCGTCAGCATGACGTCATGCCAACAGCTGACAACTGTGGCCGGCTCATTGGGTACATTTTGGGTGCATTTCAGGTAGGTTTTTAGCTTTACTCTACGGAAATTTCTAGTTCCAAGACAAATGATATGTTGAGTACTGGGTTTTGCAGCATGCTTTACAACTTGGCTATCTGAGTCAAAATCACGTTAAAAAGGTGCCACATTCCCTTTAGACATGAACAAGAACAGTATCACGCATTCGTGTGAAAAATAAAACAAAGAAACTCAGTTAAAAGCCTGCTCGATCTTAGGCTACATGTGATAAATTTTTAGAACATAAGTCTATTGTGAGGTCAACAAATTTCTGGTGCACATAGCTAAGGTTTTACTATTTGTTAAGGTTTTTTTCTTCTACTAGGGATCTAGTTTTTCTCTCTTGGGTAGAGTAGGAGATAATGTTCTATTTTCATTTCTTTTGAAGTTTTCAATGAACGTAACGTTGAATCAGTGCGTGGAAGTAGCGTATCATATAAATTCAAGTACATTGGTAAAAAGAGCTTGACATACGAATATGCGTATGCAATGATAACTCTAGTCTCAAATCTGAATCGAAGGTTGTTTTTCGCCAGACACTTCTTAGTTGGTCTAACTAAATACGAATCAAGATGTGTGATGGTGGATGCTAGGTCTTTACCTCGAACAAAACGTGTCCTTGCTTGGGGATTTTTAATCGTTTTCTTTTTATCTATTTATTTATCTGCATTATTGCTAACGAAATGACTGCAATAAAAGGCAAAAACAAGAGATAAACTGTTAACACCTCTTTTATGGTACCATCTTCTTTTATTAGTTTTCAGACACAACTTCAGGCTTGTTGGAACTTTTCAAAGTCTCACAGTGAATATTTTTAGAATCGACTTGTGTGACAGACATGTTTTGCCCTTTTGCTGGATCCAGAAAGGGTGGTAGAAATTTCCCCCATCCCTTCCCACTTTACCCGATTTCTTCAAGAGCCCTTTTTGACGATTTCTGGCCGTCTGCCCAGCTCTCGGCGCAGATTTGACACTGGCGACTCCCGGCATTGACGGCCAATGTTTGACGCAGGTCACGATCGACATCCCGTACGCCTCACCGCCACAAGGTATGAAGTACTTCACCATCATCGGCCCTCACATCGACTGCATGGACGAGCAATACCTGGTAGGTGCTCTGTAGAGGCCCTTTTAGAATTGAAGGATGATGAGTGTTAATGATATATTGCAGAGTAAATAACCCAGATGAGCTTGTAAACCTAAGTTTGAGAAACTGTTCTCAGGTCTAAATCGATGCTGGCTGTTATTTAGGTAACAGCCATAAAGGTTTCAATGTCTCTTTTTAGTTCATTCTTAGAGCCCTAATGTTGCCAGGGACTTCCAGCCAGTACTGGTAAATTCCCCAGACCATATCTGAGCGTATTCCAGATATCAATGATGTGCCACGCCTAAATGTTTAATACAAGCCAATGCCAACGATGCCTCGCGTCAGTAGGTTTTTACAGAAACCGATGCCAATGATGTGCCACGCTGGTATATTTTTTTAGAGAAACCCATGCTAATGATGTGTCGTGCTTCTAGTTTTTTTTTTTGGAAACCGGGCGTGCATAATTCCTGCTTATTCCTATACTGGGGCAGACAAGGGGAAGAACCTTGTACAAACGCTGATTTTGGGCCGCTGCTGTATGTTTTTACAGAAGCCGACGGTGAGCCATGATAAAAAGGCGATCTGCTGTACAGGGGCGGACGCAGACCCGAGTTCTGGGGAGGGGGCAAACCCATGTCTGCCTCTCCTCCTGGGGGGAGGCTGGGAGCGAAGATTTCTTTCTCTACACACCTAATGTAAACACTTTTTTGGAAATTTTCCGGCGTTGGGGGGCAAAAGATAGTTTGCCCACCCCCTTCCAGCGCTTTGGGGGCATGGCCGGAATGCCCCCCCCCCCCTGCGTCCGCCAATGCTGCTGTATGTTTTTACAGAAGCCGATGGTGGGCCATGATAAAAAGCAGGGATGCGGAGCCGAGACAATTTTGGACGGCTCCGGCTCCGGCTCCGGTCCGGGGTTATAATTTCGGCTCCGGCTCCGGCTCCGGGTTCAAGTGTCCTAACGGCTCCGGCTCCGGCTCCGGCTCCGGGCAAAATACTCGGCTCCGACCGGCTCCGGCTCCGGCTCCGCAATGTACCTATATCCAAAATGTGATCGAAACGTTCTCAAGGACGTGAAAGTCCATCAGATACAAAGTGACTATGTATTTGTACGAATGAAAAATGGCGACTGGATGAACGAACGCTCTTGACCAGATGCCAAAGGCCAGTGAACCTCAAAACTGGACCAACCTACACTGCAGTACAGTCGTATGGCAAACTGCACTGCACTGTTATGGCAAACAGAAATATGGGTCAGACATGCCCGCAAACCCACATAAAAAATTAAAGATACAACGATCAAGTAAAGCTTGGACAGCCCGCAAAGAAAAACTTCAATGAGCTAAGAGCAGGGTCGTTAAAAAAAATATTGTTTTACTTTTCAGATTCGAACCCACTTTTTCCCATTATATATTCAATTCTGATTTCAATAAGCCACATACCAAGCGTCTACGACAGCGGGAAAGATCGCCCCAAAACGGTTAAAATTTCATGTTTCGGGCGCAATTGGCCACCTGGCGTTGCAGTCTCCCCTTGTTAAATTGGGATGAAAGGGGTGCATAACCTACCAGTAAAGACAGCCTAGCATGAGCGTGCGTATAAGAGCAGTAGATGGGATTTAACATGCAGGCATCTACTTGTCAGATGTATTTGCAGCGCAATACAAATACATGTTATTCCACAAAAGACCTGAAATTAAATGATCCAGCACCCTAGTACTCTAAATCCCGACAGAACAGGAATGCCTTCCGGAGGCGAACCTTTCTCAAGTAACTATCGCTGGAGAACGTCGTGAGGCAGATGCTTCTCCCTATTCTCCTGCGAACTATTTAAGAGCTCTGGTACTGATAAAAGAAGATCTTGTTTCATAATTTTACCCTTTAGGTGGCTCACGAAATCTTCCACCAACTTCACATCACGTTCTGTGGGACCATTCAAATTTTTTTTTTTTTTTTTTTTTAAATTTTTTTTTTTTTTTTTTTTTTTTTTTTTTTTTTTTTTTTTTTTTTTTTTTTTTTTTTTTTTTTTTTTTTTTTTTTTTTTTTTTTTTTTTTTTTTTTTTTTTTATTTTTTTTTTTTTTTTTTTTTTTTTTTTTTTTTTTTTTTTTTTTTTTTTTTTTTTTTTTTTTAATTTAATATTTTTTTTATTTTTTGTTTCCCCCAAATTTTTTTTTTTTTTTTTTTTTTTTTTTTTTTTTTTTTATTTTTTTTTTTTATATATTTTTTTTTTTAATTTTTTTTTTTAATAAAAAAATTTTTTTTTTTTGGTAATTTTTTTTTTTTTTTTTTTTTTTTTTTTTTTTATTTTTTATTTTTTTTTTTTTTTTTTTTTTAATTTCCAAAAAAGGGGGGGGGGGGGGGGGGTTTTTTTGCCAAGAAAAAATAAAAAGTTTTTTTTTTTTTTCCCCCTAAGGAGAATATGGAGAAGAACCTGCCTCACGACGTTCTCCAGCGATAGTTACTAGAGAAAGGTTCGCCTCCGGAAGGCATTCATGTTCTGCAGGGATTTAGAGTACAAGGGTGCTGAATCATTTTATTTCAGGTCTTTTGTGGAATAACATGTATTTGTATTGCGCTGCAAATACACCTGACAAGTAAATGCCTGCATGTTAAATCCCATCTACCGCTCTTATACGCACGCACATGCCACGCTGTCTTTACTCATAGGTTATGCACCCCTTATATTCCAATTTAACAAGGGGAGACTGCAACGCCGGGCGGCCAATCGCGCCCGAAACATGAAATCTTTAACCGTTTTGTGGCGGTCTTTCCCGCTGTCGTAGGCGCTTGAAATGTGGCTCATTGAAATCAGAATTGAATATATAATGGCATAAAGTGGGTTCGAGTCTAAAAAGAAAAAAAAGTTTGTTTGAACGACCCTAAGCTAACAGTGTTCAACATCGAAAAACACATCAGATAGGCTGATGGCATAATTCCTTTTCGAGAAAAATCGGAACCAACCACCCTACTGCCCAGGGCCCAGCACCTGGTTCGCTCACTACACCACCCAATCGCGGTTGGAGCGGAGCAGCAACATTGCCTCCAATCAATCAGAAGACCGATACTACAAACACCTTCAGGGACTGATTGGGAACTTCAAAACGAATCCGAAAAGGTTTTGGACTTTCTTAAAGAGCATCAAGGGAGCAAAGGGGCAAATTCCCACTCTTTCGGACGGAAACCGTCGGATCAATTCAGACAAGGAAAAAGCTGATCTTTTGAATCAAATATTTGCCAGCAAGTTTACTTCTCCGGAAGTGATTCACTACCCAGAACCTCCCGATTATAATCTCCAAATTTGACGGGCTTTGAAATCTCTGAAGCCTAGGTCCGGGATATTTTGGAGAATCTGCAGGTGCACAAGGCCTGCGGTCCGGACAACATTAGCGCTCGGGTCATAAAAGAGTGCCGAGATGAGCTCGCATGTCCTCTAACAATTCTTTTCCGGAAGTCCGTGAATGCGGGGGTCTTCCCGAGCAGGTGGGCGGAAGCCAACATTGTCCCAGTATTTAAGAAAGGTTCACGAAATTCTCCCGAAAATTATCGCAGTGTTTCACTCCTTCCGCTGTTCGGCAAAGTCATGGAAAGATGCGTATTCCAAACGCTTCTTGCGCATGTGCAACCTGTTCTCACAGAGAAACAGCACGGTTTTGTCCCTCGCCGATCCTGCGAAACGAATTTGGCAACCCTTCTAAAAACGGCGTGGGACTCAATATCTTCAGGCCATCAATTAGACATTTTGTATCTTGATTACTCTTCCGCTTTCCAGAGCGTCAACCATAAATTGCTCCTCCACAAAATCCAGAATTCGTACAGCATTTCAGGACAAGCGCTTCGTTGGCTCTCATCTTATCTTTGCGATCGAAAACAACGTGTGATCATTAACGGGAAATGTTCAAATTGGACTGAAGTGCGCTCTGGAACTCCGGAAGGCAGTTTGTTATCACCTCTACTGTTCGTGCTCTTCCTAAATGATCTTCCCGACACCATCCAAACCCAAATTTTGATGTTCGCTGACGATGTGAAGCTTTTCAACAAAATTACCTGCACAAGAGATGCAGAATTTCTCCAGAAAGACCTGGATCACCTCATTCAGTGGTCAGAAACCTGGAAATTAAAGCTGAATCCCACCAAATGTCAATCATTTAGGATCACCCTGAACAAAAAAACAATTCTGGCTAGGTACAAAATTCGTAACAACGACCTGGAACATGTTCAAGAAATTCGAGACCTAGGCGTTTGGCTAGACACAAAATTGACGTTTCAGGCTCATATCAACCATACCGTCAGCAAAGCGAATAGGATGCTAGGTTTGCTCATGCGCTCACTCCAGACTAGCCGAACGGCGGGACAACTGAAACCTGCTCCTATTCTTGCAGCCTTCTTTGGCAACGTTCGCTCCATCTTAGAATACGGTAGAGTAATCTGGGGTGGAGCCGCAAAAACGCACTTAGATCGACTGGAAAAAATTCAACACAAATTTCTGATGTGGTTGGCTGCCCACACTCACGTGCCTCAACAAAATTTATCACTCTCCTACAATGATCTACTTGGTAGTTTCAAAGTTACTTCACTTTCAAAAAGGCGACTAAAAAGCGACCTTCTGTTCGTCTACAAAATTATCATCCACAGAACGGACTCGGCCTTCCTGCTTGGGCACCTACCGTTGCATGTGCCTCAGCGTCGGACCAGGGAGGGACAAAACCAGCCGCTACACATTCCTTTTGGGAGAGTAGAAACCGTGAGATGTGGATTGTTCATCCGTGCAGTTCGCGCTTTTAATCATCATGTCAGCACGTATCCTACCATCGACCTTTTTATCTCTAGTTTCTCATCGTTTAAATCCTCCGTCATTAAATATCTTAGGGATCATCCGTTTTAGTGAACCCATGGTTTTAGGATTTCACTGTTTTATAGCATCATGTTTTTCTTTTAATATTTACATGTTTATTTGAATTTAATGTTTCTGCGGTTGTAACTGTATATGTGACTATCAGTTCATCATCTCTTGTAAATATTCACGTATTGTTTTATCCATTGACTTGAGCTGTAAGTGGGATAATCCTGTTGCTCATATATACTGAATAAATACAAATACAAATAAATACAATATGTCTGCTCTTAGTCTGGACCTGAGATCAGTAAGTAGTAGCTTCATCGCGGAGAATAACCTCTCCACGGACACCTGAGTAACTGGTAGCGCGGCCATTACCAGGCTAGCCGGCTGGATGATGGTTGGATATCTATATAAGATGTCGCATACGGTCGCCCTGTTTAGGCGACCCAGGTTTTTTAAGTCGGCTAGTGCCGCATCGAGTGACGGGGATGCTGTTTTCTGCGCCTTTTGCCCTGGGTTCTCGACAGACCTAGTATAAACTACTTCTCCGAGTACATGATAGCTCTCCTGGGGGGAGGTGGGAGCAAAGATTTTATTGCTCGACAGACCTAGTGTAAACACCTTTTTCAAACAATTTCTTCGGCCTTTGGGGGCCAAAGAATAGTCTGCCTCCCTTCCAGGACTTTGGGGGCATGACCGGAATGGCATCCCCCTGCGTCTGTCAACAGGGGCGGATGCAGGCCGACGGTGTCGGGTAAATCGTGAAAAACATGTTTTTTTAAGAAAATCGCCAAAAATTGGGCAGTTTGGGGGCAAATGCCCTTTTTTGCTTCCCCCCATGGATCCGCCAGTATCCGCCAATGCTTTCATTTGTTGCCAATTTCTGCCCATGCTAAATGGCCGGGGCGCATTACCTGCCCGAGAGTGAGACCGTCTACGGAACACCCTAGTTGGAATATTTCATTAATCTCGATATACATAACATATTGAGAAAATATAATTTTCAGGTGAATACAGGTGTTTCCATGCGACATCTTACGAGGTAAAATGTGACCATTTCACGTTTGATTTTTGGTAATTTTAAAGCCCTTTGGGAGCCGGAGCCGGACCCTTTCTGACGGCTCCGGCTCCGGCTCCGATCAAAAGTGTTTCGGCGGCTCCGGCTCCGGCTCCGGGCAGAATGGTCGGCTCCGACCGGCTCCGGCTCTGGCTCCGGCTCCGCATCCCTGATAAAAAGGCGATCTGCTGTATGTTTTTCTAGAAGCCAACGGTGGGCCATGATAAAAAGGCGGTCTGCTGTATGTTTTTACAGAAGTCGAAGGTGGGCCATGATAAAAAGGCGGTCTGCTGTATGTTTTTACAGAAGTCGAAGGTGGGCCATGATAAAAAGGCGGTCTGCTGTATGTTTTTACAGAAGCCGATGGTGGGCCATGATAAACAGGCGAGCTGCTGCTTCTGTTGCAAGCGGGGGCCAGTGTCACTTCGAACTCAGCTGGAGAGGTCTGCCTACGTCTGCGGCGAAAGCATCAAAATGAAAGCTGACATTGACAACCAGGGCGAGCAGCCGGTTCGACTCAAAAATACGACTCGTTCAGGTATTGGAGTCGTGGCCGTCAGAGCGGTCACAAAATACACGGGTCCAGGGGAAAGTGGGGGCCATCCCCTCCCCCGATCTACCCTCGGCGTCTCCTGAAACGGTCTCGGCGCACCCCTGAAAGGTCGGTGGCGCCTCCCCAATTTGTTTGCTTCCGAACAGCCTCCGGCTATGCAGTTTCTTTAGGCACTCTTCCTTATTCCGCGTTGGCCTCGTTCTGCAGAGACCAAACCGACCAAGGGTTGAAAATGCATTCGAAAGCTCTGAAAACTGTTTCTCAGTGCATGAAAGAGGAGCTGAGAGGTCTGGTGGTTATATTGCTAGACTTCAGGTTGGTATTGCATGGATGAATGTGGATTCCATCCCCGTGACTGAAAGCCGCCTTCTTTGTCTCATCTGACCCGGTTGAGAGGTTTGCTCCTGAAACAAAATGTCATTTGGATGATTAGTCATAGTCTGAAGTTATCGCTGTTAACCTTCGCGAGTACTGCTCCAAATACGGATTTTCTTCGTTGATTCCACTTATCTTGGGCCTGCGCACAAAATATGCCGACTTGAGCTGTAAGAGGATCCGTATGGTAGCTTGATTTCGTCTGAATAGCAACGTAAGCTTCAAAACAAGCCTGAATGTTTTTGACCTACCACGCCCTTGTCTTACTGAGTGTACGAAAACAGGACAAATTACACGATGCAGCTGGGTTTTGTGTGTTCGCAAGAACCAACCAGGTGAATGGATGACTCCGAGTCGACGCACATCTCAGCGTCGGATGCTACCTTGTGGTACGAACCGACGTGACAGCTCCTTACTGCCGGGGATTGTGGCGCAATTATTGATACTGGGACATTTCTACCCAGAACCTTTCTAGTTCACTTATTGAGGTAAATAATAGGCTGCTATCAGGCATAGGCGTAGAAGTTTAAAGGAATTCTAGAAGGGAACACTGCCAAGATCAGAGGGGGTAATTATCTCTTTCTAGGGCTTGCTCTCTGAAATATACACTTAACTTTCCATTTGAACTTAAACAGAGAGAATTTCAAAGAGTTCGTTGATAGACCTACATAATTTTCACCTTTCGCCTGAGCAGTAATAGATCCATATAGTTATTCCTCGTGCTTCATATAAATTGTCCTTCAACTTGTGGATCATCCACGGATGGGCAATCATTCACCATCTGTTGAATGCTGCATGCCCATATCACAACCTTTGTCCCGCACCTCACTTTATAAAGTACCTCTTCTATGGGTGTGCAACACGTCCCACCAGAGCCTGGCCGGGCGCTTTAGTCGGTGGTAGTTGATGGAGGTCGGTGAGTAATGGCTCTTTGTCTCTCTCACTGCGTCAGATAGGGGACGCTGTCGACGCCAGCACGGAATCAGAATGCTGCAGGCGAGCCATGTCGACGGCAGGCGAACGCACCACGTGCGCTGCAACCTGCAATGAAATTGCCATCGACTCCAACGAAGCGCGTAGTTTTAGGAATCGTTCTCTTGAGAAACCGACTGTCCGCTTTTGATAGAAATAAGGAACTGAACTTATGTTGCCCCCAAAATTTGATATTCTAGCGATTCATAACTACTGTGGGTCGTACAGAAATATTACGCGTCGTCACTCTTCAAAAATTCGAGATCGATATTCGGAGAATTTTTTTCTCCACCAGAAAAAACGGGAGAATAAATATATGTTTTAATTGCGTTTTCTTGCTTGCATATCTTAGAAGAAAAACTTTCGTTTTGGATGTCCTATACAGATAGGCAGTAGTTTTCTTTAGAATTTAGTAAAAAATAACAATGAAAACAATTTCTGGGAAGCGCTTTAGAAGAGCTTTATAATAAAACAAATAGCGCCGGCGGACAAGCGGAGTAGCAGGTAGCAGTTGCACAATTTTGAAAAAGTAGCGCTAGTAGCGGTAGCGGTTTCAATTAGCCAGGGTAGTGGAAGGAGTGGTAGCGGTTTCAATTAGCCAGGGTAGTGGAAGGAGTGGTAGCGGTTTCAATTAGCCAGGGTAGTGGAAGCAGCGGTAGCGGTTTCAATTAGCCAGGGTAGTGGAAGGAGTGGTAGCGGTTTCAATTAGCCAGGGTAGTGGAAGGAGTGGTAGCGGTTTGAAAAAGTGTAGCGGCGCCCACATATGGAAATCAGACAAAATCACTTTTCCAATACACTTCAGTGCAAAAGCAGACGATCGATTGAGGCATAGAAAATTTGCAGAATGCTGACGTCATTATACCATAAAACATGAATAAACGTGACACAACTTTCAGACATCCTAAGCTCAGCTGTCCCTCGGTTTCAAAACAAGATTTAGATGACTCGCATCATATTGTGATTAGGTTAAAAACCATGGAAGCTCAAATGTGTATCTATAGTAAATTTAGAGTACAGTTCGACGGCATGGAAAATACGCAGAACACACACACACACACTCTCTCTCTCCCTCAGCACTGATCTACCCTGTCGGGAATTACACAGTGCTGCACCATTGCCATTCCTCGGCTGGCAGAAGGTCGCGTCTCAGCTGGCTGCTGAGCGCTATACTCATCGCGGCGCATATCGGGTTATTCACCCGTGCCCAGTGTGCCACAGTGTTCCGTGTCAGGCGGCTGTTGTGTTGACCGATCCTCGCGACACGTCTGCACACTCCCGTCTGACTTAGCTCGACTGCTGTGTCGGCAGTATGTGGAGTACTTCATCGATCGAGGCGTTCTGGGCGTCACCAAAGACATCCAGAACACAGCGCTGGAGTACCTCGGCGACTCGGTGCCCGCCCTGACCCGGTCCAAGTTCGACTCGTCCAGCAGCCTGGTGGTGCCGGTGATGCCGCCCACGCTGGTGGGCGTTTGTCGCCTCATGCAGATCTACTACGTGCTCAAGGTGGGTACACTGCAGCGAGGCCCGCGTGCTACGAGTGGTGACTTCCAGGGCTCTGGGAGCATTAAAACTGTCGTGATCTTGCATCTATCGTCGCCTTAGTCGGACGCCACGGGAGATCATTTTGCTACCACCACAGTTTTAATCGTATTCCCTCCTTCTAACTCCGACAGAAACTGTTACAGGGTGAAGATACGAAGAGCTTTGGGGTTTCCTTAATGATGTCTGCGTTTTACCAGGTACAGATAATGTATGGCAACTTATGACCTCAGAAGTTGCCAACATAAGTCGCAATTGGGCTGATTTTAGAATCAATCGATGATTTGGGAATCATAAGGCTTACAAACAGAGTCAGAGGCAGCCATGAGCTTTCCTTTTTCCTTACAAACCGAGTAGAGGTATGTGCACAAATGCTTTCTGGGGTTTCCGGGAGGTTAAGATATCAGCTGTTCACTGTTATTTTGCTTATAAATATACTTGTTGGGTCAAACAGTCAAAGTTGTTGCTGCATGCCCTTTCATTCAAAGGCTTTAGATAAAGACACATTTCAGGGATGCGACCTTTGGTTACCACTGCTGACCTCATTATTGAATGGAAATAGATATGGCTGGCGTTGGAATTGGCGTTGAAATTGGCGTGGAATCAATTTTCCTTGCCGAATGCTTATGCATCATGACCAGAAACCGGGTTCTGCCCAGGGGGTGGACATGAGATACTTCTCTAGAATTCTGGGGTTTTTGAAGGTTTCATTTCTGGTCCTGACAGTTTTTTGGCAGCAAAATTTACATATAATTCCAATGGGACTGTTTGCAGGGGTTTGGGGCACGGGGCAGTGGGAAAATTTAAGTGGTGCTTAAGGGTATATTTTTATTTTTGGTATGTAAAATTGGTCAGACTATCTTCTGGGTGCAGTTTTTAGCCCCTGACATGCTTTTATAACAAGGAAAAGCCTCAATGAATTTCATGCTAATTCCTTCAGAATTCTGTTTCGAACGTTTCGTTGAACCAATCAAAATGCAGTATTTTACCTTTTGCTACGAGAATCAAAGGTATCTTGAACAGAACCCTCCACAATATTACCATATCCTCAACATGCTGCCAAATCAGGCAGTCAGCTGGCTGTCATGTCCGAACCGTATCTATAGGAACCGTGGTTCTGCCCTGGTTTGGTCTCAAACTTTTTCGAACAGTAAACATATCCCAATTCCACGCATCGGTTTGGGAATGACGTCATAAATCAGTGGTCTGACTTAACACAAATTATTTTTTGCTTAAAGTTTTCTCAAACTGATGACATTACTATTTCTTAAACCAACCGTCTTCTCGTGCAAATCGGCTCAATCATTTGCAAAAGATGTAGATGTATATTGAGGTCTCCATATGATATGGCTTTTCAGCCCTCAATTACAAGGACACAGCACACATAGGGAGCACGCACTTTCGTAAACCACACAATACTTTACAGAACATGACCGTTGTAGATAACAATTTTAAAAGAAATGCGCTAGTTCATTTTAGCCTATCCTCTTTCCTAAATGCCCACCATACATGTACTTAGCTCTCTCTCATCCCACTGTTCCATGCTTCTACCCCTCTGAAGCGAAAACTATGCTTGGCTTGCTCCGTTCGCACCCTTGGGAGTTCTAGCATATCACGGTCAGTCCCGCGTGTGCTCCGGCTAGAGATTTTGGAGCGACGCGAAACTGATCGCGACAGTGCACTTCCAGAGTCGTCGGAGAGCAGTCTTTTAATAACTTTTATGTCCCGTTTCTTTAGCAAATCGGGAGAAGTCGGCCAGCCCAAAGATTGCAGGGCTGGGGTCACGTGCTCACGCCTGCTCAGTCCCTTTACGATTCGTGCGCCAAAATTTAAAACTTTCTGGACGCGATGTTTTTGAGTGGCATTGCATCCTCCCCACACAGTCAAATAATACTGTATATGTGGAAACACAAGGGCCTGAACAAGAAGTTTTCTGGTCTCTGGTGGGATTTTGCGGCTTAAGCGATATAATCCAATGAGGATGCCGTAACAGCGACGAGTTACTTGAGATACTTGTTTTTTCCCAGGTCAGGGCTGAGTCGACGTAGACACCGAGGATCTTAACATATGATGTGGGTTTGATGAGGGTGTTACCGAACGGAATAGTGAGGTTCGGGTCACACCTGTTCCGGTTCGACTTTACAACGAGAAGCTCAGTTTTGCTGGGGTTTACTTTGAGCCGATTCTGAGTAAACCAGTCGTGGGCTAGTCTAAGCGTACTTTCCACACGCAGTTTTAGGTGGCAGATGTTTGCCACAGTGTCTGAGTCTAGGAACTGAGCATCTTCCGCGTACATGATGAGCTTGCCCGAAGACAAATGAGATGCCAGGTCATTTGTGAAAATCAAAAACAACTTTGGTCCCAGGAGTGAGCCTTGGACCACGCCGTGCGTCACTGGTAGTGACACAGCTCTGCCTCCCTGGATCTTTTGAGTCCTATTTGATAGACAAACACTGGTTCAAGGACTGGCTATGCCATACCACCCTAGCTTCTGGAGTAGGCGCGAGTGTTCCACGCTGTCAAACGCGCGCGATGTTTCAGCTGTTAAGAGGGTAGTGACGTGTCCTTGATCCAGGCTGTCGGAGATGAAATTAACCGTTTCTAGCATTGCTGTTTCAGTTGAATGTCCCGATCTGAAACCGTGCTGGTTATCGCACAGTATGTGGTTTTTCTCGAGATAGGACGATAGTTGGAGACATACTACCTTCTCGCAGTTTGCTAACCACACTAAGGATAGAAATTGGCTGGAAGTTCCCGGGATCACTGCGGTCGCCTTTTTTGTAGAGTGGGATCACTGAGGCCTCCTTCCACTGTGGAGGTACCTCGCCAGTACGCAGTGAACAGTTGATGACGTTTTGAAGATGTGGACTAACAACTGCGAAAGTTGATCTTAGCATCTGGATCGTAATGCCATCATTTCCACACGCACGTGAGCTGCCCATGCGTTTCAGTGCGTTCCATAATTCCGGAAGGGTGACAGGTTGCACTCGGGCCTGAGCAAACTCTTAGAGGTCTTGGTCTTAGCGTCACCCCTTGAGGCACAGCGGAAAGCGCTGCTGCGACATCCGCGCCAGCTTCGACAAAATGATGGTTTAGTTTGTCTGCCCAATCACGGTCACTGAGATGGAGTGGCTCGGTCTTTGGCTCAGGTTTCTTAGATGCCAGGAAGTATTTTCCTATGTCGGTCCATGTTTTTGAGAAGTCACTCAGGATAGAGTTGGCGAAATACTCAGAGCTGGCCTTGAGCAGGGCTTTTTGACTGCATTTCTGCATTCACGATAGGCTTGTAGTTTCTCTATGTCTCTACGGTCTCGGTCTCTCGCTTCCTTGGCTTGGTCCCGCCGAGTCATGCACTCCCTCAGCTGTTCGTTGTTGCTAAGCCAGGGAGCGGATGGATGCCTTAACCATATGGTTTTAAGAGACATGTGCTTGTCAATTTGGGGCTGCCATGCTTCGTACCAGGCATTCTATTTTTCAGTGACAGTTTCAGCCTGGTAAAGTTGGCTCCATTCTGCCTCAAGGAGGTCCAGACAGAGGGCGTCGTAGTTTACCCTCCTGGTGGGGCAGATGGTGATCGTCTCTGCCTGTCGGCGTACCCGTTTCATATCGATGTTAGCTGCAACTAGGTCGTGATCACTGATGTTGCACTTGATGACCCGAGGGTCATGAACTAGATCTGGTCTACTTGTAACAATATGATCAATTAGTGTTGATGTTGTATCTGTGGTCCGGGTTGGTGAGGATATCAGTTGCTGAAGGGTAAGCTCTTCCAGTATCTGCTTGTATTTCCAGACTCCTGCTACTCCAGGTCTTAGTAGGTCTAGATTCATGTTACCAAATACATAAAGAGGATACTTTGTCAGCAAAAACGTGAGCTGATGATGAAGATCATCCAAAACGGTAGAGGTACTTGAAGCAGGGGTCGGTATAGAATTCCCAGGATGAAAGGTGAATTACAGTTAAACTGCAGCCATAAAGCCTCTAGAGTAGAGCCACTTGAAGGTACCATCAGCACATCTGCCTTCATCCAGTCTCTATATAGGACACACACTCAATCTTCATGCGACGGACGGTCGCGTCGCTCCATGACATAGCCGGGGAAAGTAAGATATTTACTATCGACTTGGTCGCTTAAGAATGTCTCCCCAATGCAGAGAATGTCCAGATCGGTGTTTGTCAAAAATATTTTTATGTCATCTATTGATGGTAGCAGGTGATAAACGTAGCAAACGACAAACAAAAGCAGGTCTAATTGGGACTTCTCATATGTGATACCGGGTTAACACCCGTGCTGGGGAGAGGTCTGGCACTAGCGCGCACTGGAGGGGTCCTGGTAGCCCCCTAAGATTGCAAAAACCAAGAAACTTTGAAAAAAAGTTTGGAGGTGTGTGGGGGCTGTGTGGGGGATATGATGGTAGCCAACTTTCAGTTACCTAGGTTATTATCTTCAAGGTAAAACTAGGCCATCAATGTCAAGGCTTGGCCGTGCTGTTGAAAAATTGCAAAATGCCTAAATTACGCAGAACAAATCGAGAAAAGGTCCAGAGAATTTGTCTTGAAATTTTTGGGGTCAAGGATTCAAGGTCATTGACCTATGATGCCATAATATGATACGTTTCCCATAATTTACACCATAACTGGTTGTGTAGCAGCCGCTGGGCGGGAAGTGAGGATTTACCTTGACCCATGACCTTTGACCTTGACCTTTGACTTTTTTAATTTACGTTGAGTTACCTAACTATGACGTCATAGCACAATATACGTAATACTGGGTAACATCATTTGACCGGAAGCACTTGGGTCAATGACCTTGAAAGGCTGGTATGACCTTAACCTGTGACCTTTGGCTTTCACCTTGGCTTTCATTTTTCGGGCGGGAGCGGTTCTTGGGCCAGCTTGGAAAAATTGTTGGGATGCTTCCAAGCCTCCCCTCCCCTCAGTGCGCGTGTTAAGATGTTCCCCGGTCTTTAGTGTTTGACTCTCTCATTGTGGAATTTTGCCTGTAACATTTTATAACAATAATTTTTAGGGCTTATTAACGCACCAACTACTGGGTTTACATGGCGTTGCCAACTCTTGCCCTGTTGGAAGGGTTGCTCGGGAGCCAGATTGCTCCTTGTTCAGGGAACCTACCGGGCCGTGAACCAGAGTTGTGCGTTTCAGAATTTTCTTGAGTCGACTCACCTCATCTCAAGTGCTGAGAGCGGTTGACTCAACCCCGACTCAACTCATGATCAAGAGTTCAGTGAGTCGACTCAACTCCGACTCAAGGCTAAATTCATCCGACTCAACTCTGACTCAACTCACGACTCAACTCATCTCTAACTTCAACTCGTTTTCAAAATAAAATAAATTAATGATAAATATATAAATAATATTTAAAAACTCAGAAATAAATCAATAAACCAGCAAAAAACAAGCTGTTCAGAAAGTCTGACACGAAATGGAAGATTACTAGAAGCAAAATTAATCAATTGGCATTCAAACATTACTTCACAATTAGCCAGCAACCATGAATAACTTTTCAATTCTTCCAGACTGTCACTGCCCAAAAAAGCTACCACATGTTGCAATTATTTTTTCCTAAAGGAACATTGCATATTAAACTAGGTAAATGGAATGGAAAGGAACCTAAAATGGCTAAGGTTACACTAACACAGGAAAAAAATTGAGCCTCCGTACTGTCAAAAAAGGTCAAAGCTAAAAAAACATGATATAAACCGTATTTGTAGGGATGGTATAGGTATTTTTATGTTAAAGAACGAAGCTAGGTAATTTCTATAAATGAACATTAATATGCCATGAGTTTAATCAAAATTTAAGCAATAATTACTAGGGTACCTAGTTGCAATTGCTAATTCTGAGAACTACAGCAAACCCTAGGAAAAATATACCATATATGACAAAGGACAATAGAAAGAAATGGAAGTTCTATCAACGTGTTGGATTTTAATATATTCATATTTTAAACCAAATCCAATTTTCAGCTTGAGAACCTCCAATACAGTACATACCTATCGCTCTTCAAAATTGGAGCACGATTTCATAGAAAATTGCTAATGTATAGCTTTCCAAATAATAAAACACAGACGCCAAGCAAGGGTCTCTGATCAGGCAAAAACAGTAACATGAAATAATTTCTCTGATTCTTGCGATAAAGGCCTCTCAACATTTCTGTCCAATCAGGGGTTCAACTTTTCTATGCTTATACTTTACTATACTATACTTAACTATACTTACTATACCAGCCGTATCTACTTTTAATAGGCAAAATGAAAAGAGCGGCGGCAGACGGCGCATTAAGGTCAAAAGAAACAATACAGCATGCAGATATATAAATATTTGTTTGACTGTATGAATTATCACGTGATGTTTACACTTTTTACATTGAGGCTAGTTAAGCCTGAATCTATACTCGGTTGAAGTTGTTCTTCAAAGACAGCAATGGCGCACAACTACTCTCAGACTCTCAGACGATGACCACTGACGACAACAATCAGCGACGACGACGCGTGTTGTTGGAGTGGTTGAAGTAAAGAGGTAATGTGAAATATTGAAGATGAGAAGTTTTTGAGAGATTTGAAATGTATTTTGTAGTGCGCTCCATCGCTTCAAATATTTAAGACAAGGCCAGTGATAAGAACCTGTTTAATTTTCCGAGTATATGTATTGCTTGTGCATAGGAATTTCTTCAGATCGGATGGGTCTTTAAAACAAGCAATTGAACCATATAACTATTGATATATTGAACAAATTGAAACTTTGATTTAAGTAAGTGAAACGCTGGAGGGAAAATGTATTTAAATGAGATTACAGATTTGCAAAAGGTAGGCAAATTCAACCATTTTTACTTGACATCATGTGTTACCTGTTGAGCCAAATTTTTTCGTCAACTCATTTGACTCGCTGTCTTCACAACTCAACTCAACTCAACTCACTTGTCTAATTTTTTTGACCCAACTCAACTCAACTCAGAGTCGAATGAGTAGGAATTTCAGTTAAACTCCGCCTCTGACTCGCGAGTTGCACAACTCTGCCGTGAACCCGGTTCGGCCGCGTTGAAAGCAAGAGTGCTAACCATTACACCACCGCGAAGGAAAATAAACACCTATGTTTCCAGGTTATTCCAGATCATTTATCTGCATACTCTCGTGGTGCGGAGTGCGTGAGGCTTGTATCAGAGAACGGTGTTCATCTAATGAATGATTCTACTTCATCATCTCCAGACGCGCGCTGCTCTGGCATGCCCATTGCCCATCAGTCCACCAATCAGGATCCCGCTCACGTTACCGAGAACAACTTTGCTGTAGATATCTGTATGAATGAGTGTAACGGCACAGTGCATGATCAGTTCTTGATTTGGCTGATCAAAAGGATGTGCCATCCTCCCATTTGCCCCTCACGGAAGAGATAACTTCCAGGGAAGTTAATATTGAGTGTACCTCATTGCCACACTTCTGCCGAAGAGCGCACAATATTGGCGCATTGTGGGGCCCCACAATCC
This sequence comes from Lepas anatifera, assembly GCA_034440635.1. Taxonomy (NCBI): domain Eukaryota; kingdom Metazoa; phylum Arthropoda; class Thecostraca; family Lepadidae; genus Lepas; species Lepas anatifera. The sequence continues at coordinate 1,034,875 of JAOTON010000698.1, read as the reverse complement.
ATATTAGCAGGGTTCAGAGCACTCCAGGAGAATGTCTAGGCTTTGACGTGCTAGTGTCAGATCGGGCGCTGTGTCGCCCCAAACTTCAGTGGTATGAAACGTAGTGAAGGCAGAAACGCAAACGGCAGTGGAACAACTGGTATTTCCCACTGCACATTAGCTTACGTTCCAGCGCAGTTCCAAGAAAACAGAGCCTGGCCTACCAAGAGCTGATGACCGGCTGCTCTGGATTGCTACTCCCGTCAGAAGAACTTAATACGTTCGCGTGTTCGCTTCAAACGGTTCATAATGGTAATGAGGCAGGATTTTTCCTTTGAAAGTAATGATAGACAAAGCTCAGCTGAACACTCACTTCAGACGCATATATTTAAGATAAAGTGCACAATATGATGTGCAAAAAGAGCTGAGGCTAGAACAGAAAACTGATGTGGACACTGTGGAATAGTGAAAAACAAGCAAGACCAAAGGAAGCTCTTCATACTCTGTCGTCGGCTGTAGCTGTTTTCTGTAGCACCATTCTTATCCGATGCGGAACGGCCTTTGATTGGGTCCCTGTCATGTGTGATTTGTCCTCTAACCATGGCTGTCAGAGTAACGGCGTCGCGTTATTTGCCCCATTAGCCCTCCCCGGGGGTCTAATCCAGGCGGCCGGGCGGCGTCAGCCGAGGCTGCCAATACAGCACTGATTGGCGCCTCGTCCGCCGGCCCGGCCAGCTCGGTAGCTGTTTGTGACGCTCGCACGCACCGGCCAGCGGCGCTGGGCGAGGGTGCGCAGTTGCGCGGTGCTGGGCAGACGCCGGAGCGCACCGCCACGCGCGCACAGATCGCCACCCGGCCGGAGACAACACCAACCCCTGATGAATTACCGCATCGACCGGCGCGGCCGCTCGTCCGCTCCGCACGCCTCGCTGGGGTGGCAGCCTCCGGAAATCAGCTGGCGCATAGCACGCGGAAGCGCGCACGCCAGATTCGGCCTTTGAAATGAAAATGTTTTCTCTACACAGCTATCTGCAATTTGTCGCTCCTGTGATCGTATGCTAACCAGCGCAGCACAGTAAATAAGTATGCACAGTTGTATATGGTGGGCAGGACCTTCGAAAGTTGAGAACCAGTATTTGAACATGCGTTATCTGCGACTCCGTACATCCTAATGTGATTTGTTGACTATGCTGGTGAGGTATTCGGAGCACCAGTATGTAAAGGTAAGTACAACCGCAGAAAGTTAGGGATCGGGCGAATTCACGGAGGTCTGAACACATTTTCCTTGGACGAAACCAGCAAGTCACTATCACGGGCGTAGCCAAGAGGGGTGGCTAGGGGTGCCCCTGAGGGCCCGGATGGCTCTCGCGTTAGCTGCCCGCACTATGCTATGTGGCCAACCGTGGAATTTCATATCAGACAGGGCCCTCTTAAGCCCCCTTCAGCACTCCATCATGTAACAAGCAGGGTTCTTTTTGCCCCTCAGAACTGTGTGTAAAAATAGGCCCTTTGTACCACTGGGCCTCAGGGGCCCCTGTCGACAGAGGAGCCCGCCCTGGTCAGCTGGGCCCTCTTTAGTCGATAAAGCTAAGATGGCCAGCTAGGCTATTTGGGTAGCAGTGCCCAGTGCGATCCGCAGGACCAGCTATAGCCATCAGGGCTATAGCTCTGTCTGACCAGCTGGGTCATCTTAAAGCGAGAAGTTCATTGTGACTATCAGGGACATTTTTAGCCTACAGGACCCACTCTGACTATGAGGACTGTCTTTAACTGGATGAGCCTCTCACCTTTGGTGCTTTTGGACTCGTCGATGGCTATAGTCATTTGCGCCGGAGGAGTCTATGAACGAATAGTACCGACTGTTCTCCACAGGACTCTGTTGTCAGTGGGGCTGGTCACCTGGCCCCTACAGAGGCATAGCCGATGAGAGGCGGCTGGGGCGAGGACCCCACTGAGGGCTCGGAATATCCCTCCCCCTTCCCGAGGACATGGGAACCGCGACCCATTCGCACTATGCTCTGTGGCCCGCCATTTTACTTCATGTCAGGCAGAGCCTTCTTAACACCCGCACTGGAGAGGAGTCCGGCACTAACGCGCACTGGAGGGGCCTGTTAGGCCCCCTGGGATCTCGAAAACTAAGAGGCGTAGAAAAACGCCGGTCGGTGGAAGGGTGTGGGCTATGATGATCTATATCATAGACAATTGTCATTAACCTAGGTCAGTATCTTCAAAGTAAAACGAGGTTATAAAGGTTAAATATTGGCCGTACTGTTTAACTATTGGAAAGTGTCGCAATTGTGCGGGAAAAAGTCGGGGATATGCATAAAGGCAGAGCAGAGTCATAGAGGAAAGGTCGCAGGGAGACTTTCTTAAAATTTTAAGGTCAAGGTCATTCGAGGTCATTGACCTATGACGTCACAATATAGTATACTGCCTATAATGTTTACTATACCTAGCAATATAGCAACCACTGAGCGGGTAATTAGGATTGACCTTTAACCATGACCTTGGAACTTGACCTTTGGCTTTAATATTTACTTAGAGTTAGCTTAACTATGACGTCATAGTATGATATACGTTAGACTGAGTCACACCATTTGACCGGAAGCACTGGGCTCGACGACCTTGAAAGTGCTGGCATAATCTTGACCTGTGAACCTTGACCTTGAACTTGAACTTTATGTAAGGTGACCTTGATATATCATCCCGTTTATATGGCGTTGTGACGTAACCACTGCGTCTCCAATGCTAGCAAACTGGTCCGACTGCGCGATCGTGGCGATCTCAAAATGTAGATCTGGCTTTGAAAGCCTAAAAGTAAAAATATGTAGTGCAGATTTTCACAAATATTTCACCAATCAATGCGTTGCTAAATTTTCTCAAATTTGACAGAGTATCTTTTTCGGCTACGAGTGGTTCTCCGGTCATTCCGGAAAAAATAGGTGGAGGTCTCGCAGGCCCCCTCCAGTGCGTGCGTTAAGCCCTCTCCAGCACTCCATGCTATGGCAAGAAGAGTCCTTTTGACCATCGGAACCCTCTGAAAAAAAAGACTTCCACCTTGGCCCTCCAGGGCCTTCTGTAGATAGTCGGACGCTTACTGGACATTTGTTGCCCAATTCCCGTTTTCCTCATGCATTTCCAATGGAGAAGTTATGATTTATACTGGATCCTAGGTCATCGATATGAAAAAAATCCCGGATATATATTTGAGCAATCGGTAGGCCCGTTATTAATGAGCGGGCCCGAAACGACCGCGAGATCTACCTCTGAATTAGTAGATAAATTTACATATGACTCAGCCCAGCCCGGCCGGCCTTACTAACACCTTTGACGAGCTTATTACTTTGCAAATAATCAACTTAAGTAAATGAAATTGACACTACCAGGTAACTGCATCAATTCAATTCAATGTATCAGTATTTCAAACTAGGCCGTTTCAATACATAATAGGGGTGGAGGTTTTCGCGAGACTTTGCAACACCCTCTGCACAGGGATTCTCGAAAGCTTCCATGCTTGAAAACGAAATATTTGCAGGCATTTTGCGCTTGAACTTAGATAAAAAGCTTATGTTTCTGCAGAGTTGTTGCACGCTATGTAATTGTGAACGATAAATCTGAAAAACCAGTTAATTCAGAAAGTGCAAGCTAAAGAGGCAAATTATTATCGCATAGTTCCATAATAAGTTATATAAAATAAATTTTGCGAGATTTACTTCGTCATTTTCAGCCGTACTTCATGCAAATTGGTTGCAAGTAAGGGATGAATTCATGGCAGCTGAACTTTTTTGGGATGTCGTCATGTTTATGTTAGCAAACACCGTGGGACGTGTAAGAAAAGTTCAGCCAACCATCATTTCTCATTTGGAAACAGAAACGTCCCCTTGATGTTCGTCTAAAAAGGCGTCTTACTGGTTACTGAGTGGACACGATGCGTCCGCGAGGTCTACCTCTGAGTTAGTAGACAAATTTACATGTGACCCAAGGGATCAAAAGTTGGATCAAGGGGGTCCAGGTAAACAATCTACTAACAAAAATGACGTAATTTGGGTGATAACAAACCAATAGACACACAAGATACATTTTTGTCCGGTTCAAAGCATGGACCAGCATGTGCAAGGTTTTGTAGCTGGGGCATTCCACAATAAATCGGCCAAGGATAACATCCCTGCCTTTCAGATTTTGATGAAAATTTATCACAGGATTTATCCAGGACGCAGATTAACGTTGTAATTTTTTTTCTTTTGTCCGTCCAGTAGTTTTTGAGTTATGGTCTCATACAGTTTTTAGACCCAATGAAAAACCCTTTTGGTGAAGTCTAAATTTAAAATTTCCAAAAAAGTAGTATAATTTTACCTGTGACCCAAGGTCAGGTTAGGTGATTTGATAATGATGACATTACAAAGTGATCTATGTTCTTCATTGGAAAATTTAATTTGGGGTGTTGTAATTCCGTTGTAAAAAATATTATAGAAAATATAAAACAATTTCCTTTAAGTTTTAATTTCATCTTTAAATTAGTGGTGCAAGCGCAATCTACCCAATCATTGTATCATATCCTTCCTAGCAGGCCTCGACGGGCCCAGCAAAATAACGCAAAAACGAAGAATTGCAAAACAACACAACTTACAAAACCTAATTTCCGATTGGTTTCATGCCACTGACTCAATTTTTTAGGTCAGGTCAAGTAGTGATTTAAGGTCAAGCAACCCAATCTTAAAACCCAAAATCACGAGTTTGACACGGCACCAAAGAAGCATCTGGCAACTGATCAGTTCCAAACTTTCATAGTATGATAAGGTCATTGGAGTTGTCTACAAATCTGCTATCTCAAGATTTTTAAATTGTTGACCCAAGAAAGGGCAAATTTTTTGTTCAGCTAATTTTTGTTATAAGTAGGTATGGATAAAATAAGAATAGCTGGCCTTTAGAAACTATTTGATAGATCAAATTGAAAATTCTCATATTATTTATTCCTCCGACGATCTTGACAATGAATTTGAGTTCTTGAGCATCTGACCTTTCAAAAGTCATATGAGCTTACTTAACGGAGGAGCGCTACCCCGGGGGGAAGCCAAAAAAAAAAACACATCACGGATCCCAGGGGTCATATTTGCCCTTTGACTTTCCAAGGTCATCCAACACCGGAGGTCAAAAACAGTATTGACAATAACTTTGACCTAATGAGCTAGAGCGAAACAAACACCATCGTGTTGTCTGTCACGGCTTCATTGATATACGGCAAGGTCACTTTTGACCTTCGGACCCAGGTCATATAGGTCACGAGGGACCCTGGCGGTCAAACCACTGGCGGGAGGTCTTACGTTCCACATAGCGGAAAAAGACAGCAATTCACAAATACTTACCAGGCCTCAATAGCTCAATGACAAAGAGTTAGCCCAGTTGCTTAATCACTGCATATTAAAAATAGCCGATCTGACCTAATGACCTCGAGGTCAAACCATTACCTGAGCCAAAACAGCAAGTAATTCTGCAATTCACGCGAGCTTCATTGCACTTGCAGAATTGCGCTAACGCCCATATTTCGATTAGAGGGGGCCATCGATGGCCCCCGGTGGGGCGAAGGTGGCGCCGGACCCCCGGTGGGGCGCGGGTTAAGCATAGGTACAGTGGTTACTTTGCCAATAACTTCGCACCGCATAGAGATATAGCTTCCACTTTGCTCTCATTGTGCTTATCTTGTCACGGTGAGTATATTTATGTGCAACATGAATATATCAGATCTCCATGTGATCCTGCCCTAGCTCTAGGTCGGGTCATTTTTCCTATTTGACCCGGCATGGTTATGTTATACATAACTCAATTTGCCAGGATAAGAGGACTCCAATGAGCCGAAAGATTTTCTCTAGCTCCGCTCAGTAAAGATAAAGGGACATATCTACAATGCCCTAACTTGCCTATGGAATATTCTTTTATCTCTGGTGACCTCAATATTGACTCGACAAAAAATAGTCTTATTTTTTCTTTAGTCTTATTAGTTAGTAGTCTTAGTCTTATTAGTCTTATTTGTATTTGTTTTTTATTTATTAGTCTTATTGGTATTTAGTCTTATTAGTTTCTCGCCGTCTCGTAAAGAGCTTTCAAACACCGTCCGTAATTTTTCTTTATCTTCTCAATAATTTTCGTACGGTGGCACTTCGTACCACCGTTTTTTGTGTCGACGAAAAACCCGGGGAATGTTCAAACACCCCCCCAACGGGGTGGGGGGTTAAGCTTGTGTGCATTTGCTGTGCGCTGTTGTCAGCTGCCCGCTAGGGTCGCTAGTGTCGACGTCTGAAGCGCGGTGCCAGATTACACTGACGAGGGACGAAGTCGCTGCAATTTCTGACGCCGGCTCCATTGATCGATATCAGCACCTTCGCGGCGCGGGGTGAAGTCACCCGTCTTGGTCTCGAGCTAAGCGGGGCCATTTAACCTTCGCCCGGGTGCCGGGTATGAGCCACATTCCTCCATGGTGAGGGGTCAAAAGACCCTCTCTAATGTGGAAGCTAAGAGGGCCAACAAGACGCCGAAATGCAAGAAAAATCTTGTCCCACATGCAATCGAAGTTACTTCGGTACTTTTTTCACGACCATATAGTGGCCAAAATATGTCGGAATTATTGAAAGGAAGTGCATTTACAAGACCCAATATTTATCTCAGGAACTAAGTTTGCTAAGAACATGGCTTCAACGTCGTTCGAAAGCACTTGAATTGCTCTTTTATGGCCATGACAGCGAGTTTCGAGTCAGGTCAAAAGCTAGGGTAGTATAGGTCATAGAACATTACGAATTTTATTATGTCTTCACGTCCAAAATTTCACGTCGGCTCGATATTTTGCCCCAACTAAGCGGCAAGATAGAACAGGGTTTGCACGACCATTTGAAAGCTGTTGGAAAGTCACGTCGAAAGTACCTACAATGTTTATGTTAGAAGTCAATCGGGATCGATGCCAATTGCCTGTCAGTATGAGGGGATGTTTACCTTTCCACTTATAGCTTCCGAACCAGACAAGATACGGTAATAATTAAGGCACCATTGTATGCACCCTGGCAGTAATTCTAATGATAAATCATTTGTAATGGTAGGTCAAATTCCAATGTTGACCTGAACACATTGTCAACACAAGTCAACACATTGACCTGAACTAATCGGGTATGGTCATGATGTACAAGCATCAATCGATTCGCAGCAATAAAACAAACATAATGACGGAAAACGAAGATTCTACATTCGTTTCATCGAACGTTGTTGGTGGAATTATCGGAAATTGTTTGCTTGACCTCAAATCGCCTGCAAACGGCGACATGTCAGCCTATCAGCTTTACCATTGAGGATGGGCCACGATCACATGCGGTTGACATTTTGATGTTGATCTGAGACATATGCTCTGAAAAAGGCATTTCAAAATGTTCCCATGGGCTTACGATGAACAGGTGAGAATGAGCAGGTGAGAGGGATTATTGGTGCCCGCACGCGAGGCCAGATCTTCAATATCTGTAGAGTAGAGTAGATGTATATTGAGGTATATGAGAGTAGATGTTTTTTCCAGATATCCATAAGACATGGGTTTTCAGCTCTCAATCACACACACACACACACACACACACACACACACACACACACACACACACACACACACACACACACACACACACACACACACACACACACACACACACACACACACACACACACACACACACACACACACACACACACACACACACACGCACGCACGCACGCACGCACGCACACGCACGCACGCACGCACGCACGCACGCACGCACACACACACACACACACACACACACACACACACACACACACACACACACACACACACACACACACACACACACACACACACACACACACACACACACACACACACACACACACACACACACACACACACACACACACACACACACACACACACACACGCACGCACACACACACACACACACACACACACACACACACACACACACACACACACACACACACACACACACACACACACACACACGTAGGAGTAAGCGCCTTCGCAAACCAAACAGTACCTAAACACAGCATGACCACTTATAAACAAATAATATCACTCCTGGCCTACCATCTTTCCTAAATGCCTCTAATATATCTACTGAACTGTCACTCACCGTAACGTTCCATGCTTCAACCCCCTGGAACGAAAACTTTGTTTGGCTTGTTCCGTTCGCACCATTGGGAGTTCTGGCATATCGCGGTCGGTTCCACCTATGCTCTGGCTAGAGACTTTGGAGCGATGCACAACTGACCGCAACAGTGCACTGCCAGAGTCGTCGGAGAGCACCCCTTTTAAGCATTGATATCTCTCGCGTCTTCAGAAAATCAGACAACATCGACTAGCCCAAGTATTTCAGGCCTGTGGTTGCGTGCTCATGTCTGCCCAGTCCCTTTACGATGCGTGCGCCAAAATTCAAAACTTTCTGGATGCGACGTTTTGAGTTCAGTGGGACGCTTCAAAGGGGAATTTTATATTTCCAGACTGTCTCAACTGATCTTTTTTTCGAGTAATCGCTTATCTGATAAGGATATAGATGAAATCTCTACGTTCTGTGAGTGATTTCCATTCCAAAAATTCCACAGTGGCTGCGATTGGAGGAGTATTGACCAAGAAACGGCCGAGAAGCGACCATAAATTTGTTGATGATTTTGAGTCGCAGCCCTTTTGGAAGATTTAAATCGCGCCCGAATCCAGACCTGAGTTTTGCTTTTCGAAAATGTTGACACACAAGCACTTACCCATGAGAGTGTTTCTAGCCACGGAAGATGAGACGCATTTTATCGAGAGTGATCTTATAGGTAAATTGCCTACAAGAATTTAAAGTTAAATTCATCAGTGGTTCATAACATAAGACATAAGATATTGACGAGTGGCACGTTTGCGTCTGGAGGAGTTCGTCTACAACATTGGTGTTTACAATTCTGGCTCATCGTAAGCTAAAACTTTGTGAGTCAGGGCTGCAGGGCTGAAGTTAGCCATATGTTCAGCCGAGAGCCAACCCAGCCTCTCTCGCATGATTTAACTCATCAAGATTTAACGACACATGAATTAACGATCTGCGACCAAAAATCACGCGAGCACCAAAATTTAGTTGTTTTTTAGTTTTGACCACATTCCCTTTTAGCCCACTTCCGTATAAAGAGAAACAGTACCGGGCCCGCAAGAGAATTAGGGGCTGTTACAAGCGTCGTGATGACGCCATCAGGTAAATAATGCCACACATGGGACAGGCCGGTCAGCACACCCATGCACTGGCGGGTGAGAAGAGCGACGTGCGGATTCCAGGTCAATGGGTTGTCGAAGATTACTCCTAAATCGTTCATCTTTGAACACGGTTCCAGAGATTGGTCACAGAAGGATACTTTAAATTGCGGAAGATGGCGGAGATTCTGAAGAGTTCCAATGGCAATTAGCTGAGTTGTATTGCGTCAACTTTAATGACATTAGACCTAAACCAGTGATTGAGAGAAACAAGACAAGTTTCCATACGCGATATAAGTGTCGGCATGTCACTCCACGCACCACACGTCAGCACCTGGGTGTCGTCCGCATATCGGAAAACTGTTGCCTCATCCCCGAACTGTATCAGGTCGTTTGCGAACACGGTGAGCAGCAGAAGGCTCAAGGCCGATTCCAGGAACACATCCATTTTGTTAGCGAGTGGTGTTGATGTTTTTCCCTGCAATAAAACACTTGAGTGTGACCGTGTAGTTAAGCATAAAACACAGTATAAAACATAAAGCATGATGCGTCTATTCCGTACATCTGCAACTTCTGTAATGTGATCTGATGGTCAATGATATCAAAGCATTTTGACAAATCGATGAGGCACAGCAAAGATACCCTCTCAATGTCGGCGGATGAGAGGATATTGTCGGAGATTGTGTGCAGCGCGGTTTCGGTCGAGTGACGAGGACGGAAACCGTACTGTGACGTAGAGATGAGGTGATTGGATGAAAGGTAGTGGTACAGCTGACGCTGCACCGCTCACTCGGTAATTTTCATCAATACAGGGGTGATACTGGGAGAGGTGTTGATATGAGAGTTTGATGGATTGGAGAGTTCGTGAGACAGGTGTTGATGATGTGAAGGAGGGCAGCGACAGCGGGAAGCTTACCTTAATGTCACGTATGCTTAGTTCATCCCTTGGGAGCGCGGTAGTGGAGTGGTCAGCGTAGCTGTCTTCCACGCAGCCGACCCGGGTTCAAGGCCCGGCGGCTTCCCTGAATAAGGAGCAAGCTGGCTCCCAAGAAACCCTTCCAACAGGGAAAGAGTTGGCGTCGCCATATGACCCTGGCAGTTAGTGCATCGATAAGCCCCAACAAGTATTACTTATATCATCGCTCCCTCTAGTAGCTGAGCTCTTCATGCTAAAAATGATGGAGTGAAGCATTGGTGAAATACTAAAAGCGCAGGTACCGACGCGGGGTAAGCGACAGGGGACAGAGGACAGCGGCCAGATCTAGCTATTTCTGCGGCAATCTTGGATCCGACATCACTAAAAAAAATTTTTTTACTCGCTGCTAGTCAAGTCAGCTAAACACAGCCACTACTTTTCTTACTTGCGATAATATTACGGATGTTTTTGAAAAAAGTGCCTGGGCCCTGCTCTAGATGTGTGCACTATAAATAGCACTATTGTTAGCCGTTGGGCGGGAAATGAAGGTTTATATTGACCTATAATTTTTTTACCTTGATATTTACATTGTGTAACCTTAACTATGACGTCATAGCATAATATACGTCATACTGAGCAATGCCATTTGACCGGAAACACTGTGGCTAATGACCTTGAAAATGCTGGTATAACCTCAATCCTTGACCCTTGACCTTGATCTCCATGTGGGGTAACCTGGACAAATAATCTCGTCTATATTGTGATATGAGATCACCACTGGGTCTCCGATGCGGGTCAACTTATGCAGCCGCGCGATTGCAGCCGCGCGGACCACCGCTCTCGAAATGTGCGACCCCACCGCCCCAGCGAGCAACTCCCACCATGAAGGGCTGATGTAGAAGCCAAAGCTTAATGTCTCACGAAGCACACGGACAGCTGCCACACTAATGTCACCCTCTCACCGGTCAGTTGCCGCCGACCTACATCGGCTAAAACTGTTGAGCGCCGGAGCGTCTCAGGGGAACCGATCCCAAGCCAGCACACGCACTACCAGTGCATGCATGTTTCTGAGCAGCGGGCCGGAGTCCAACGCTCTACCAACTTAGCTACCGGGTGCGGCGTTTCACTCCCTTGGATCCGCCCTTGTACGCATACGTAAAGCAAAACTTTGATATATCCTATCTCACCACCTGTGACCAGGAATTGTATTACATGCAACATGTGTATAATGACACGTGCCATGAAATATGTCGTGTTATGGTCTTCTCAACATGCGTTATAGGACATATATCATCTCAGTAAAACAGTTGCTTACAATGGGATTATTTTATTACGTTTTAGTTTTAAGAAAAGCTAATACAAGTTAACGAAAGTTTTAACAAAAGTTTTTTAGTTTTAACAAAAGTTTAGCTTTAATAAAAATTTGAATTGAAGTATTCAAACGGTAGACACAATATTTGCCATTCATTGTACGAGCTTGATTCATCCATGTACTTAATGTGTATTTTAATTGATTTCATTGCCGTGATTAAGGTGGAAGAGCCGAAACGTAGACATGTAAATTGTAACTTTTGTTAAAACTAAAACGTAATAAAATAATCCCATTGCAAGCACCTGTTTTACCAATCTGTCTAACCATCCTATATATATATATATATATATATATATATATATATATATATATATATATATATATATATATATATAGTATATATATATATATATATATATATATAGTAGTATGTATATATATATATATATATATACATCTCAGAAAACTTTATTTCGGTAGCATACTAGCTTCGAGCGTCACATTCGATTTTGCAGGTCATGTGACGTGCTTGCATCATCTGCCTGTCATGTGTCACCTTCCCTGACAGGCTCTGACATGTGGCGTATGTCTGTCATAGTGGAATCTGGCTTTTCAGGTAAATCTGGAGCGGGAGAAGTCTGGCGATGAGCTGAACATGCATTTTCCCATCACCATAGCAACGGTGCCGTTTCGCATCCCCAACTCCAATCAGCAGCCCAGTATCCACTACGGTGAGTGGCTCCAAATCGTGAACCTTGAAAATACCGGAAACTTTGATCTCGATGCCCAAGAGTCAGGTACAGGAGGGAAGGTATAATGGGAGCCAGTTTCCATGTTTACGTCAAGCACCTCTCCATATTGGAAATGCGTAGAGTGTTTGAAGTTTGAGGTCAATTTTGGTGGGACTGATATTGCTGCCTTGGATTCTCCTAAACAGAATTTCAATATATTTGTGTTTTTTGTGTAATTTTAAGCACATGTTTTGGTCCCCTCACACACTGAGGTGTCTCTTGTTTCCTTAAGACCCGGTAAAAGTCATCAACGAACCTAAGAAATCCAAAAAGTTTCCAAACAACTTGATGTATACTGCCTGCACTGTAAGCACCGTGTTCCCCAAGTTCCAAATGTTCTGCGGCAGATATTTGTTTACACTCAGTATTTGAAGTTCTGGTGCTTGTTCTGCGCTTGAATATGTTCTGTCTCATTTCAATGAAATATTCTATTTTGGTTCGAAAGGGCATAAGAATGTTGGTTTCATGAGCTTTCTTAAGAACGAAGTATTTTTAATGTGCTGTTTTGTCTCCGAGAAATGTTTCAATACGGAACCAAATCTTTCAGATCGTGGTAAGCAAGCCACATCACCATTTTAAAAGAAAATCGCATTGCTGCTCGCTATTAGGAAGCAACTGTAATCGCTTAAGGTGTGGATAATCGTCCTTGGTATGATCATAGGCTTGTAGATCTATGTTTACCAGTGGATGACCTGTACCAATTCCCAGAGCAGTTTCATCACGAATTTTTACTTTGAGCTTCCATAACGACCCTATTTTTCGATTAGTAGCATTGCTGGTAACTGAAACACTGTGAATAATTGTATGGCCCACCTGTGTCCAGCCTAGACCGCCTATTCCTTGCCAGGATCCCGGTGCAACGCTGCGTTCAGAGAGCACCGTAAATAGAGGCCATGACCTTTTGACCTTTTCCTGACCGAAGAATAGGTATAGAACTTAGAGACGTGGGTAAACTCTCCACACGCAAGGATAGTCATATGGGTGCACATTTACTAACGTGTGGATGTGTGTAGATGAGGCTTGTTTAAGCTGTGTACATCAATGATGACATATCGCTGGAACAACCTTTTACTTCGGCGTGGTGGGCCGTCATATTTCGAGGTCATGCTGGGGCTGCATACTGGTTAAAGGGATTGAACAAATATGTGTGTCTTGTCTTCCTAAGCAGGTAGAGACACTGCCAAGGATTGGGCAGATTCTGAATGTTCAGAAAGCTTAAGTATTTTCCCGAAGTACAGGAGTGTCCCATGCATTTGAGGTTTCAAACCCAGGCCCAACAGTGCATGGGGCGTTGAAAAGGACGGCACATGTGCACATTGAATTTGCCTGTATTTCATTATCTAAATGTTTGGAGTTAGCGATATATGCTGAAATTTTCTATATAATTTCTTCACTTGTTACTCCTGACTTTTGCACTGAGTAATCTATATACAGCATTCCCTATAGATGCGTGATAAAGAGCCCAAAGGTATAAGCAGTCATCCCATGGAAAGGTTGCTGACTTCATAAGTTTGTGACCCGCGTAGGCACACTATTTGCCTTATTTATCAATAAAAATCGTTACACGACAAATCAATTTACATACTTCCTTCCATATTCCTGGGCTGCATGAGGCCATTTCCGGCACTTGAGAAAAATACTTTACCCACTGAACGTTCGGGCTCTATTCTCGTTTTTCGCGGTGTTTTTTTTACTTTTTCTTTTAAATTGCACGACTTTCCCAGAGGCAAGTGCGATGGTATTTACTCTCTTCAGTGGGAACGTAAACCACGAAGAACGATAAAATCAGCCCTAAACAATTGTCCGTAAACGTATGCAACGTAGTAATGCGAAGAAATCACATAGTCAAAAAGTATTGGCTTCTTTTTACCGTGCTTTGTGAAATGAGCTCAGTATGGTCATGATCCTGACAAAGAATAGGCAGTATCAGCTGGCCAGCCGGGCCAAAAAATGTGTTTAGTACTGCAGATACCAACGATGGTGCCAAGGGTGGTCAACGGCAGCAGGGGCTTCTGCAGGAGCTCTGTCAACGCGCGTAATGAAAATAGATCTGGGCATTAGTCATCAGCTGATATGTGTGCGTTCGCCTATGGGCATACCAAAGATTATTCTTCGCGCCTTTGAGCGATAAAAGTAGTTTCCTGAAAATGAGTAATAATGTCGTTTTCTTTACAAAAATATTGACGTGGTCTGCTTGCCAGCCGCTGAGAAAATTGGCTCCATAGGAAGCGCTCATCCGAGAAAGAACTGCGCAAGCTGGTTGCTGGGTATTCAAGGATACGCCCGGCCCCGGTATCTCAGTTGGTAGAGCGCTGGGCTCAGGCCCGCTGCTCAGAAACATGCAGTGGCAGTGCATGTCCAGGCTTGAGATCGGCTCCCTTGAGACGCTGCGGCGCTCAATAGTTGATCCGACGTAGGTCGTCCGGCAACTGACTGGTGAGAGGGTGACCTGACCGGGGTGGTCGTTCCTGTGCTTTGTCGGACGTTAAAATTTTGTTCCTAAATTAACCCTTTATTGTGGGAGTTGCTCGTTCGGGTGGTTTTTCCAAAGTAGCCAGAGAATTGTTCGCCGCCGGAAAACGCTACTCGGCCACATGTGAGAGTATTTATGAGCGCGTCGGTTAATTAAGAAATTTTGGAAATCGGTCAGTAATTTTTTTACTTATAGGCCTTCACAGTCAGATCTACATGTTCAGACTGTCGCAATCGGGCGGTCGCACCAGTTCGCCTGCACTGTAGACCGAGTGGTGACGTCATAACGCCATATGATCAGGTTATATTTCAATATTAACCCACATGAAAGTCAATGTCAAGGTCAAAGGTCTCATGTGAAGGTCATTGACCGCAGTATTCCGGTAAATTGATTACATTCAACGGTGCTATGTTTGTTCATACACCAGCAAAATGGTATACAAGCAGGGCCCCTTTTTACCCATCAGGGCACTTTTGGCGCTTTCGCAGGAGCCCTTTTCGGGGCGCCGCCCCCCCCCGCCTTGAGCGAAATCCTGGCTACGCCCCTGGGTTTACCCGTGTTTCTACACTAATTCGCACTTTCATGTTTACAGCATCCAGTTCGAAACTCAAGTGACGATAAAAAGAACATTCAACAAGTGTGTGTGCGTGCTGTGAGACTCTATTCCCTGATGTTATTTGAAGTGAACTTTGCAAACGAGGGATGGTTAATTTGTGTATCTCGGTTCTCACCCCATCGCGAGGCCTGTGAAAATACTAGCTGCGATTCTACGAATGGTTACTGGGCATGCTAATGTACTGAGACATCAATTGAAAACTTGGTTTTCTCATGCTGTACCCCTTGCAATTTTTCACAATTGTTGAGTGAAGACGTCAACGACAGTAAGTTAAAAATCCAGCCGACAAACAATGTCAACAAAAAGTGCTCATTCAACTCATTTTAACCAATGCACTGTACTTTTGCGGTGCCCCGGCCCACCTCTCTCCAAGCCTACAGGCATATCTCGCCGACGGCCGCCGCCCCCGACCGGCAGCGCGCGCGACATGCCCTTGTATAATATGTCGCCACCACCACTGCCGCAGCGTGACGCAGCTGAAACTTGCAGGGCAGGTAGACAAAACATCTTGCCATAGTTTAAAAGTGGTCTTAGGGTGGGGCAGGCGACGCTATTTTTGTATGCTTATCGACAATCGACATAGTCTTAAAATGTATGTGAAATGTATATGGTGCATATTCTGCTATCCAAATTTAATTGCATCGATCACTGGAGAAAACTGTTTGCAAAATCGCATTCTTCATGCTTGAAGCTTTCTAGTGAGCCCTGGTTTATCTCATCTTGTCAGAGGTCAAGAATCTCGCCAACTCGCCCACACTCGTGGGTAGCCAAATGAGGTTCAAGAACCAGAACTTAGGTAGCCAATCACGGAGATTTGACAGAGATCAAGAATTGCACTTACCAGCACAAAACAAGTATCTCCACGATCTTACCGCCACGTAAAAAGAACTATCCATAATATGCAATGCTACCTTGACTGATTTTAGGTAGCATTATAACTTTAGTGACAGACGATGCAAATTAGTGACAAATAATTTATCCTTACTCACTCGCGTTATTTCACAGCTAAGTTAGAGATGGGTAGGTAACCACATCGGCAACGAAATTGACCCATATGAAGCCATGAGAAAAAGGTACTCTAAATTGCGATGACATGAAAACGGTAATATTCATTATTTTATATGAATTTGACCATTTATTTTGAATAAAAAGAGAAAAATTTAAAATCTATATCAGGATCTATAGTGAAATTATTTTGCATAGGATAGTAAATCCACTGCTTACGTTATACTTGAGGACCCGTTTTGCGGAATTATAGATGGTCTGGTAGCCAGACCGCCAACGAAAATTACGATTAGGGACCACCAGGTAGCCACTTGGGTAACCACAAAGTTTTGCGTTCCTGGCGCGGAAGTAGCGAGGAGAAAGCAGTCAGATATACGTGTTGTTGAAGCTGCTGTTTGGGTATCTTACTATGAGGCTGTAGATTTTGACCTAAATCAAAATAGGTTTGTTGCCAGTGGTAAACCCACTACCATTCTTATATATTATGCCGCAGCCAGAGAAACGCAGGGCAAAGTGAACTCTGCCAGATCTCAAAAGCCCAGGAGAGTAGTGTGATTTGAGGGTGTCAATAAGAGCACACATTTTAATCATGTGCATGCGAGATATCAAAACTGTAGACCTGTGGAGATGAGAGTTGCAAGTTTTGGCTTTGCACCTAGAAAATTAGATGCTGTTTGGTGCCCATGAAGTCAGGTAAACTGCAGGTAGGTTTCTTTGATGCATACCTGCAGTTTTGGTGTTAATTTTATCAAATCAAACTTAACAAAATTGTAATGATTCCACAAAAGTTTCCATTCAGCAGGTGAATGTCGTGCTGCTTATTGATCTGCTTCAATATTTCTAGAATTTGCTGGATGATGGTTGTGGTATTAAGAGGTACTTGTCGTTTGGCTGAGTACCTATATTTGGTTGCATGCATTGGAGATATTTAAATTATATGTATTCTTTTAACAGAGTGTTAATTGAATGTATCCTTCAAGTAGCTTAAGTCTCAGCATGGTGACTGCTACAGTCAAATGGTGGTTGTCTGCTATATTAGCAATGATGATCTAAGCAATGATTGATCATAGCAAGCAGTTGCAGTAAGGGTACTAGACTCTGACGGCTCATATTATTTTTCATGTATTTTTTAATTAGGTACTTGATAACATTTTTGACTGATTAATATGCTCAGCTAATGGACGCATGCTTGTATTACAGCACACACAACTTGTAATCACTGCACATATACTTAACCTTTTGCTGTTTGGTACTAAGAGTATGCTATATGTAATTCATTAGTCTCCAAATCACTGTAAATTTAATTACTTCCATAATTCCACTTTTTGAGAATGCTTTTTCACTCACTAAGACAGTTATTCTGGGAGCCATTTAAAGCCTCAGTTCATGCAAAAGTTAATTTCGCTTCAGGTAGCCATGTTGGTCGCGTCAAGGGATGTGGGTAGCCAACCTGACATGTTCTTGACCTCTGCATCTTGTACGTTTTTTTAGCCTACAAAAAAAAACACCGAAAATGAGCATTGCTCTTGGCCTTTGTCGTGTTGTGCGGCGAGAAATTCAAAGGCAGCAGTTTTATGCCTTGTTGAGTCGACTTCAAAAGGCCTCAAATTTTTTGTTTGAAATTTTCTGACACTGATCATTTTTCTACTAGTTTCAGACATCAAAATCAGTTTTAAAAATAGTCAGAAATTCGAATAATGTCCCCATTTTGGCCTCACTTAGAACACTGTGCCCCGGTAGGGTGCAGGTTAAAGGTGTAACGTTATTTTCCACGGTATGAGTTAATAGAATGTGTTTGAGCGCTAATATATCTCAAGCAGTTTGCGTTGCACTTTTCAAGGCATTTCGCTTGCACTTCTGTAAGGTCCTCCGAGTAAAGGGGTGCGGCCTTACTCCTGATAAGCAAATGGAGGTCCGCTAAGCCTTTGAATAGGCAGAGATAGCATCAAATATGCCACTTGGCCCTGATATCCCGACGAGATAAGCATGTTATGATTTCATAGAAACTGATAGCCGGGTAAACTTGCAAGAATTGGTTTACATTTTTTACAGTGTGTGGCCTAATGCAGCAGCAGCAATACTTGGTTACTGTTTCTCATAAAATTGAGTGGATCTGCAGAATGTTATAGGAGTGTTTTTATCCTGTTCCATCCAGGCATTAATGTCATCTTCTAAAGCCAGATTTGGCATGATGCTTGGGTTGCGTTGAAGTTCACGTTTCCATTCAAGTGGGGTGGCGGATTGTAATCTATGTCATGTACGAAAATCGATCCTGAGACGCGGGTACTTCTGTTTCATTTTAGTTCGACTCATTAGGATTACCTGGCTATTTCTTGAACAATTTGATACCAGCATCATATACGTTTTTGCAGAATATTGGCTTTTGATTTAGTTTTATTTTTTGTTATGCCAAAGCATTGAAGAATGAATACGTTCAATACTGTCACCTGGTATGGAAGTTAATGTTTGAAAAAGGCTTTTGTAATCTCCCTACAGTGTATACGAATTCTCGCATCATCCAGAAGAATTGCTGAACTATTGATGCGTAAGATATCAAAGAGATCGACATCAGAGAACCTCGCCTGCAAGAGTTTGCGTCAATCTGATTCAGGAATTATGCACATTCGTCTGACCCAAGTCAATCTCAACGCCGAACGTAATTTCGTAACATCTAACGCATTCAACCCACTTTTTACAGCGGACTGAATGATCACGTTACGAGCGACTTTCGGAGCTCTGCCGCGCTATATCATCTTCATAATCAAACCCTTAATTTTACCAAAGTTTCGGCTCGTGATGGTGTTGCATAAGAAGACGTAGATAATTTTGGAAATTCAAAGAGATTTAGTGACCACAATTCTACCTTTAATTCTTAAGCTTTGATGGAGCCATGTGTAAGTCAAATGTCTAATCCTCATAGGCAGATCCAACGGGGAGGGGGGCTTGCGAAGGGGGTAGGATTCTTCCCCCGGTCGACCCTCGGCACCCCCTGAAATGGTCACGGCGCCCCCCCCGAGAGGTCGATGGCGCCTCCCTGAAAGGTCGCTTCTCACCTCTATGGATGACTTATTGAGACTCCGACTCCAAAAACCGAACTAAGAACAGCTTGGACGAAATTTATCTTAAAAATGAATACCTCCGTGGCGTTTTTTTTCACCTCGTAGTGGGAGACGGCCGGTTTCGTCACGCCTGTCGATGTCTGAGGGACGGCTGATGATCGGCGCTCGCTGCGGGGTGCGTGTCCGAGTTCGTGCTCTGTGTTGTGAGCAGTCTGGGCTGGAGTTTGGTTTGGTTCAGTTTTTGGGGCCCATCTGGAAACACTCGGGTAGCAGGTGCCTTATATTTCTTCACGAAGCGCTCCTTGTCCAGACACAGGCCGTACTGGGTTTCTTGTCTCATATCGCAGTTTCTGATATTTTTACTTCCATTGCGAGGGCCCACCACAGAAAAGTGGGAGCTTGTGGCTCCCCTGAACCCCCTTCCCGCTCTCCGGTTCCTACGCCTATGCCGCTCAGGGGCTACCAAGTCACATTAGAGACCCCCCAGTGCCCAGACCATGGACTAGGAACCCCAATCAATCAGCTCAGGGGACCTAGACCTGCTCATAGGCCCCGAGATTAGCTTATCAAAGGATCCCACATAAGCACAGGGTCCCTAGCTCAGCACAGGGGCAGACTAGCTTAGGGTCCTCCAGGTTAGCTTATATCGGGTCTCAGAACAGCTCAAGGGGCCCGTTTAAGGTCAATTATCCATGCTTAGTGACCTTAAAGCGCTGCAAGGGTCCCAGACCATCTCAGGTGCCCCCAAATTCATCACAGGGGGCCCCAGATTAGCTCGGAAGACCAGGTTAGCTAAGTAGCCCGGCTCAGCTCAGGGGCCTCCGGATCGGCTTATATAGGGTCTCAGAACTTCTCAAGGGATCCAATTCAAGCTTCTGGCCACCAACTCAGCTCAGGGGGCCATATAACTGTACAGGGGCACTCCGATCAGCTCAGGGGCTGCTTGGTTCAGCAAACAGGTCTTCAGAGTGGCTTAAAGTTGGCCTTAAGGCCCAGCTCAGCTCAGGGCCCCCAGGTCGTCTGATATAGGGTATCAGAACAACTAAAGGGGCCCACTCAAGCTCGTGGTCTCCACCAGCTCAGTTCAGTTGTTATTTGAGTTTAAGTGCGCGCCAACGAGTGTGGTCATAAAGCGCCCTTCCAGCTCAGCTCAGCGAGCCCTATAACAGTGTAAGGGCCCCTAGACCAGCTCAGGGGCTGACCAGTTCAGCACACAGGTCCTCAAATTAGCTTAGAGCCCAAATTAGCTTTTAGGTCTAGCTCAGCTCAGGGTCCTCAGGTCGGCTGATACAGGGTATCAGAACAACAGGGACCCGTGCGAGCTCACAGACCCAAGCTAAGTGACTCTAAATAATTTCAATGTGTCCCAGACCACCTGGGGTCCCCAGTTCAGCACAAGGGGGCCAGATTAGTTCAGATGACCAGATTGTGTTAGGGGGCCGACTCAGCTCAGAGCCCCCAAGTCGGCTTAAATAGGGTCTCAGAATAGCTCAAGGTGGCCAATTCAAGCTCCTGACCCCCAGTTCAGCCCAGGGCTCTATAACTGTGCAGGGGCACCCGAGAGTAGCTCAGAGCCCTCCAGTTCAGCGCCAGGATTAGCTCAGGGGTCAGATTAGCTCTGGGGCACAGATCTGGTCCAGGGCCCCCAGGGCGGCTGACTTACGGACTTTGAGCAGCTCAAGGGGCTCCAGTCAATCTCCCGACTCCCAACCCAGCTTAGGGACCGTAGAACAGTTCAGGGGCCCAAACCAGCTCCAGGGTCCTCAGTTCAGCTTAAGGGACCCCAGATTAGCTTATAGAGCATCAGAAGCCAGTTCAAGGGGCTCACAACCTCACACAATATCTCAGACATACAAGACCTCAGATTAGCTCAGGGTCCCAGGTCAGCTTAAGAGCTTTCCCAGGCAAGCTATCAGGCCCGTTTCGGTATCTTGTTTTATATTACCGTTGCTGATATCTTCATATACGTTGCGGGGGCCCACCACAGAAAAGTGGGGGGGGGCACAGTGGCCCCGCCCCTCCCCCCGGTTACTACGCCTATGCTTCCTGGAACACAAGAGTATAAACCAATGATGAATTCTTAATGTTGAACTCTTATTATGACTGGTGTTCGTCACCAGTCAGACACCATTCTCAATGCTCAAATCAGACCCAAGTTTCTGCTAGGGGGGGATGGTCCCGACACTGGTGACGACGGGGGCACGGGGTAGGAGGATATTTTTGTATAATGACTGTCTTTGAAAACGCTAATGGCGATGCACCACACTAGCATATTAAGGTAGGTTCACGCAGGTAATGAGGAAAATATAAAAAACTCAAGTCGAGTTTTCAATTTTTTCAGTGGACGTTCTCGCCCGATTGACGAGTTGGGGGGACGCGTTACCCCCCTCCCTAAAGGAGGGCCAAACGGGCTGTAGCCCCCTCCAAAGCCTAAAATAGTATCTTTTGGCCCCCAAAACGTTGGTTTGACCCCTCCAAAAGTTGCTCCTGGATCCGCCAATGTTCCCAATTATACAGATCCGTAACTAGAGCGAAACACAATGGGGGCTTATCAGGGTCATCGCCCTCGTCCCCATCAATGCCCTTGCACTGATGGTAGCATGATGGTACCTAACCTGGTAGCTACCTAGCTAGAGCCAATCTTGGCGGTGAACGGCGGAAAGGAAAGGGGAAAATGTTTTGCATTAACTTATCGTTCGCCTGTCCTCAAATGCGTAGCCGTAAATAATGTGAGGGAATTTTGAAGATGAACTTATAGATATATAACAGGGTGGATACAAGGAGCTAGGGCGACTCAAGCCCCCCCTGAACGTCCGAGTGCCTATAGTTAATACATAGGCGGAGGCTAATCCGAGACAATGTCGAGGGAGGCTCAAGCTCCCAGTCCCGCCCACTCCTCACAGAAAGAAATTTTTACAAGGGCACACCTTGTCAGACCCTTGTTTACATGGAAAATTACTAGGGTAAAACGCAAAGCTTGTACGTTCAAAATCCGTGCCACGAAAACAAAGGGAAATACAAGGAAAACCATGTAGAACAATGGTAGAACCATAGTACGACAAGGGTTGCTAGAAGACGTTGTACAAACCTTGTAACTTAACTATGGTTAACCTACATGGCAAAGACAATGGCTGACAACATCCCCACAAGCCCTCTACTAGGTCATGATTACCCCATAACTAGGGTAGAACAAAGCCTTGTGTCCGCCTTGTACGCAACCGCAGCCTTCCTACAAGAGCGTGACGAGATTAGAACCTTGCTTACACAACCGCTTTACCAGTGCGTAACGGGGAGAGAACAAGGGTGTTGCAAGGCTTCTTACAAGGGTAAAACGGGACTCGGATTACGTCTTCACAACAGCGGCAGATCCAGGACTTCATTTCGGGGGAGGGGGAAGCTTGGGTGCTCGCGCCTCCCCCGCCATAGTGTCTGGACAGCACCCGACTACGCATTTACTTTAGGCACTCTGACATTTCATGGTGTAGAAGGGGGCTTGAGCCCTCTTAGCCACTCCCCTTGTACCTACCTCTGCTTCAAAAGGAACTTTTCATTTTCTATGCGAAAGCTAAAGCGTTTTCTGGCCCCAAATGCAACCATAAGACCATCGGTAGAAAAAGGGTAAGCATTGAGCCACCTCTCAAGCAAGAAAATAACCCGCACGTTGTCTTACCCATATCGGTAAAACACAGCATCACTCATCAGGCGCCGATCCGTCTGAAGACACCAACAAGATCATATTGGAACTCAACTCACCCTACTTTTCAAACGGACCCATAAGGCAAACACAATTAGGTTCTACCCACTGCAGGCACATAATTAAGCCATATGATCAAATAGTCTGTGCTCGTTTGACACGAAAATATGAGCCTTAACCCTCACCCCACCGGGGGCCATCGATGGCCCCCCTTAAGGTTTTTCCGAGATAGCAGAAAAACGAAGAGGCGCAGCACCGCGGTTGAGAGCTCTACCTCTCACTGCATCATTTTGCCACCATCCCTGAAATTTTTTACCCCGGGTCACCCAAGGTCAGGTCACCAGACGAGGTCAACCAAGGTCACCTCACTTCAACTTTAGAGCTCTGTAAGAGCTACATTTCAAAGTCGATCAATTTGAAACTTTCTACAGTTTATGGCCCCTCCAGGGTCTACAAGGTGTATATCCGGGATTTTTTGATTTCGTGCCCTCAGGTCAGGTCACGAGGTGACCTCCCATTGAAAAAGCATGGGGAAAAGCTGTCTTATGATCTAAAAGTCACAAAAGCGATTGAAAATGCTCAGCTTGATCAGAAAAACGTTCTTGGACACCCTTGCACGGATTCCAGGGGCCATATTTGCTCTTTGACCTCTCCAAGGTCATCCAAGGTCACCAGGGGCCAAAAACAGTATTTTGACAATAACTTTTGACCTGTATAAGCTAGAGCGCTGAAACACCATCGTGTTTGTCTCGTCATTGGCTTTCATTTAATATACGGCAAGGTCACTTTCTGACCTTTCGTGACCTCAGGTCATCTTAGGCCACGAGGTGACCTCTGGAGGTCAAACCACTGGCGGGAGGTCTTTACGTTTCACATAGCAGCAAAAGTACTGACAATTTCCTATCAAATGTACTTTACCAGACCTCAATAGCTTTAATGGCATAAGAGTTATGCCCAGTTTGCTTAAGCATTGCATATTTGAGTGAAAATAGCCGATCTTGACCTAATTTGACCTCTGGAGGTCAAACCATTGACCTGAGCACTAAAACATGTGAAGTAATTTCTTACTGAATTCACGCTAGCTTTCTATTGCACTTTGCAGATTTGCGCTAACGCCCATATTTTTGGAGTTAGAGGGGGCCATCGATGGCCCCCGGTGGGGTGAAGGTGGCGCTGGACCCCCGGTGGGACGCGGGTTAATACCAATATGGCATACATGCCTGAAGTAACCACATACCTACTTACCTGGACCTGGATTGACCATTCCAAAATGTCTCACTTTTCAACTATTGGAACAGAGAACAATACTTTCCACTCGCAGATCACTGACAAGTGTTCCAGACAGCTTCCAAAGTTCCACGATTGATTAAAATAAGTCACATTTATTCTAACCTACACGGCATGCATGCCAGGCCACTATGTATTGCCACGGGTAAACAGAAAGCAAGATGGCGACCGTAACCCGAGCAGGTATTTGAAACCATAGTCAAACGACAATGGCCGAGCAAGGGTGCAACAACGCCCTAGCTTTACCTACCAGCTATTTACAATGCCACTACAATGCCTATTATTCAGTTAGTGCAGCGCTGGTGCGCAAGCAAGGTATGAACCAGGTATGAATGAGGCGCGCACTATTGTGGCACAACACTGAGAGAAATTTTCACTAAGTTACAACCTCGTAACGAGGGCTGCAGAACCCTAAAATGTGTGTTCTAAATGTCTGCATCATTAGCAAGCATTTACCAGTTTTTTACTCCAAAAACTAACATTGCGGGCCCAAAAGTTAGCACGAGAACAAGGCTTTGACCAGGGTTGAGTTTGTATTAATCATCAACCATCGTATTGCAACGAAGTGCCTACAATGCTTAAAATGCAATAACCAAGTCTGTACGAAGTCTTTACCATGGCCTAAAAATGTGCTAGCATTCCTTACTGTAGTAACTTATCGCAAGAACGAGGCTTTGACCATGGTTTAGTTGGTGTTAATCAGTCATCATCCTGTCGTAACTAGGTGATTACCATGCTTAGAATGCAGAGACCAGGTCTAGACAAAGTCTTCAGTCGGCCTCATTCTAGTGCCTGAACTAGGAAAGTACGATTTTTTAGCTTCAGTATGGGTGAATTATAAGCCAGTGAATAGGTCTACAAAAAGTTCGAAGTATATCATTGATCACTATTTGAACCCCAATAAAACTTCTTCGTTCCTGCTGAAGAACACTGATCGCATCTGAGGTAACTCCCTTAAAACATGTTTGCTTTGTTGTTTTTATTGCATTAAGAGAGATCAATTTATTAAGAGAAATCAAACACATGACTATCACAGATCGTAGTAGTTGCAAAATCTTTGCACGAATGAAAATAACACACGAATATCATACCGCAATCATCTTGGCCATCTGAGCCACTTCAGCTCAATCACCTGAGCCTCTCCAGCACAGCCATCTCCCATCACCATCGCGGCCCCGAAATTCTTTGATGATTCCAGAGGACGTTCACGTCCTTTGCAGCGAGGACATTGAAGGCCAAGAAGCGAACTGTTGTTTTGGACCCTTTCCAGACTGAAGACGAACTGGCATATGATCCACATAAGGAGGGCTTCAATTGGCCCATCCACCACCACCTCCACGTCATTCCACATACTGTGTGCGCTCGCAGTGTCGCACCCACAGCCTGGATCTGGTCATCATATACTCGCCGAACACCCACACCGGGGCCTTGGGAGCTCGGGCTGAAAATGAGACGCGAGGCGGTAAGGACACGGTCATCGGAAAACCGGAGTGCAGGTGTATTCTTTGTTTGCGTTCACAAGCTATTGACGAGACGAATAACCATTATGCGAACTTTTTTGGTTAAGTCAATATTGAGGTCACCAGAACTCAATGGTTTCATGGAGTGGCCGAATCAAGGGGAGGGGGCGAAAAAGGCAGTTGATCCCCCAAACGAAAAAATTTCAGTGAATAACCATATTCCCCTAAAAGCTGTCGACTTTTAGTCATTTTTCCCCGGCTCCTGCTCTTTAAGTCTATAAGCAAGGTTTTGGTGCTTTAACTGAACCATTCAACTTCAAACAGAACCAGTCAACTTCAGTGCAAGCATTGGACCTAGGTCCTCTTGATATCAAAAACTGCTTTTGAGTGAATGATTCTTGCAAAGCAAAAGCAAACATCTTGTGGCCAAATCTTTTACCGGGATATTTTGGCTTTTCGACTTTGGTTCCCCCTAAACCTACCGGCCAGATCCACCACTGGTTCTATATGCCTGAGAATCCCTGGCTACACCCATAAAGCCATTTGTATGCAATGGAAGAAGTTTCGAAACACGTAGGTATGTACCTAATTGGACACTTCGCATTCCAATGCAGCTGCTTACCTTGCAAGTGCAATCCATTTCCAAGTCCACACTACTTTAGCGACTGCCTGCTCCCAATGTCATAGGGCACTGACACTGAAAAAATGGTCTAGAATATGCCTAAATAGGCTATACGCTAACCGAAGATTTTTTTTCCACCGTAATCCGCTGACTGTATTAACACCGTCCCGTGTACACTGCCCGTGGCCCAGTGCTGCCAGATGACCATTTTTTTTTTTTTTATTATTTTTTTTTTTTTTTTTTTTTTTTTTTTTTTTTTTTTTTTTTTTTTTTTTTTTTTTTTTATTTTTTTTTTTTTTTTTTTTTTTTTTTTTTTTTTTTTTTTTTTTTTTTTTTTTTTTTTTATATTAATAAGGGGAGGGGAGGGGGGGTTGGGGGTTTTTTTTTTTTTTTTAGGGGGGTGTGAAAAAAAGAAAAAAAAATAAAAAAGGGGAGGGGGGGGGGGGGGGGGAAAGAAAAAAAAATAAAAAAGGAAGGGAAAAAAAAAAAAATAAAAAAAAAAAAAAAAAAAAAAAAAAAAAAGGAAAAAAAAGGGGGGGGGGATTAATTTTTTTTTTTTTTTTTTTATTTTTTTTTTTTTTTTTTTTTTGTTTTTTTTGTTGGGTGGGGGGTGGGTTTTTTTTTTTTTGTTTTTTTGGGTGGGGGTTTGGGGGGGGTTTTGGTTTTTTTTTTTTTTTTTTTTTTTATTATTTTATTTTTTTTTTTGGTTTTTTTTTTTTTTTTTTTTATTTTTTTTTTTTTTTTTTTTTTTTTTTTTTTTTTTTTTTTGGGGAAAAAAAAAAAAAGGGGGGGGGGGGGGGGAAAAAAAAAAAAAATAAAATTTTTTTTTTAAAATTTTAGGGGTTGTGGGGGGGGTATTTTAAAATTTTTTTTTGGGGGGGGGGGTTTTAAAAAGATTTTTTTTTTTTCAATGAAAAGGAGGAAGGGGGGTTTTAATTCGACCCTGTCAGAATCCTCCGGATTTGGCATTGAAATTCTCCAGATTCCGCTAGAATTTGTGATAAATCCTCCACCTTTCCCGCTAGAGCTACCCTTTTATTTGGGTAACCAATTTTGGAACTTTGAACTAGAAGCGCTGTTTTTGCCCATATGGATGGGGATGGGGAGGGTCGTGGACAGGCGCGAATACAGGATCGCCGATGGGGGGGGCACATTGTCGAGGGGGCGCCACTTTTGACCCAGGGGGCGCCATTTTTGGCCCAGGGGCGCCATTGTCGGCCCAGGGGGTACCAAATCCTATCGCGGGGCGCTGATTTTTGCATCCTGGGGGAGGGGGTAGGGAGTGAGAATGGGATTTTTTTTGCCTCGCAGACCTCGTGTAAAGCGAAGTTTCAGGGGAGTGCCATGACCTTTCAGGGGGCGCCGAGGGTCGATCGGGGGGGGTCACGTGCCCCCTTACCACCCTTGCCAGGTCAATATCTTCAAGGTCAAACGAGGTCATAAAGGTCAAATATCGACTGTGCTGGAGACCTACCGGGAAACACCGGGATTTTGCGGAACCAAGTCACATACACTAAAAACGGCCTTAAGGTATGGATGGAAGGTCCCATACTAGGTGACCTCCTAGTTTGGGGTTGAAGGTCATTCAAGGTCATTGACCTATGACGTCACAAAGTAGCATATTCCCTCAATATACAATGCAACTGCCAATATGGCCGCCGTTGGGCAGGGAACAAGTGCTTGACCTTGACCCATGACATCTGACCTTGACACAGAGTGACCTTTATTATGACATCATACCATAATATACGTCATAATGGGCGATGTCATTTGACTGGGGCTAATGACCTTGAAGAGGTCACATGACCTTGACTTGTGACCTTTGACCTTGACTTTCATGTAGGATGACCTTTACATAAAACCCAATTATATTGCATTATGACGTCACCATTCGTCATGCAACGCAGTTAACTACTGCGGCCGCACAATTAGTGCGATCTCAGAATACAAGTCGGACTTTGAAAGCCTATAAGCGAAAACAATTATTGGCTGATTTTCAAAATTATTTCACCAATCGACGCCTTATTCATTTGTCTCAAATGTGGCTGAGTTCCATTTCCGGCGATGAACGGTTCTCCGGCCAACCCGAAAAAAACCGGTGGGGGCCTCTGAGGCCCCCTTCCAGTGCGCGTGTTAACCGAATTTTTGGAGAGAAGACAGAGCTATTCCGTGATCATCCAAACAGTGAAAACCCCAGCCCTTCTTAGTTTCACATCTCCTCTCCTAACCATCCAGGATGCAGGCATTTTGACCCCAACAACAAAATTTGGTGCCAGGGTAACCAATTGGCCCACTCTATTTTGATTTTGGACTTTGCGAACCCATAAACTTGATTTTCCTAAATCTTATGTGGATAAAATGCAAATTTTGCATCATAACTTCCTAATAATATATTTTGACTACCTATTCATGAAACTTGCATGGGAGTGTAGTTCACAATCAAGGAATTCCTATTTATACTAATTAATACATCGCCTGCTAAAGCATACATTTTGAGTACACCGAAAAATAAGGGGTAAAAAATGCATGCAAGCAAGGGACTTTTTATTCTCCCACAACTATTATCAATTTGGGAATCAGACCAAAACTAAGTTACCTACTTCCTTTGGAGCCAAGCCGCCCCTACCTCCCTTTTCAGTACTTATTCCAACAGTTTTGCTGAAGTTGGCCATTGTTTAGTGAGCTCATTCTGTCAGCCCCAATTAAAAGAGTCTATGAAACAACAAGATGTGGTGAATGTAGTATGCTAAATCTTAATTCTATCACATTTTAAGGCACAGTGAGCTTTAGAGCATGGTAGAGTCTAAAGAGTGAATACGCATTGATAAGCATTATTATCTTAACTGCAAAAACAGCATAAATCTTATCAGTAATTGGTTAACGGTAGATTGATTAATGCTCTGATGTCCCAGAGTAAAATTCCGGGGCCTGCCATGTTATAAAAATTAAAAATTCAACAACTTGAAGTTATATATTGTCCTATCTCCATGAATTATAAAATAAAAATATAATAAACCAGAAGACAAGGTATATATTTGTGTACATCCCTTTGACAAAATCAGAAGGAATGTAATATGATTGATAAAAAGCCTGGATCCTTTGTGCTGCAAAGGCCTCAAATCTAACATGTTTATCTGAGATATGTGCTACATAGATACCTATATAACCAAGGATTATTTTATATGCTTAGGCAAAATAGCATATGTTTATATGAGGTCTGCTACATCCAGGGCGTAAGAATTTTATAAATTCAATTACATCCATTCTTATTCTGAAAAAGGGCTGTGCTCGAATCTACAGTAAATCTGTTATTATATTAAATGTACATTTTAGACCTTGGTGAGATAGGTAAGACAATTTCCAACTTCGGTTTCTTAAAATGCTCCTCGCCTCAGCAATTAGGAACCTTCTAACTTTTGAGAAGTCAACAATTTTACTCACCAAGATCGTCGACCGACGCATGTGACCCATGCTCAGCAATGTGAAATGCCAGGCGCAGCTCAGCCTTTTGACATCTTCTTTGTGACTGTTACTTGCTGATGGGAAAGAATCACGAATTTTGGTTGATTTGATACTGATACAGCTTTTTTGGGATGGTCCAGGCCCTCTTGCAAAAATCCAAGAGCTTTTGGTGCCAGTTGCTTTTTCAAAAATTACCCAAGACAAGGATTGAAACACGTGAGTCATAATTGTCATAACTAAGAACACGGCAATAATAGCGCATTCATTACATTTCTTAACGTCATTTATCTTGGGTACTTTTCAAGGCCAGTAGGTATTTCCTGAAAAAATGTCTGGCACCAAAAGCTCTCGGATTTTCGCAAGAGGGCCTGGACCATCCCCTTTGTGTTTGCCGGAATTAGAATGGTTAACAAGGTCCTTGTGTTTGGCCACATGCGTGGAGTGTCAAAATGTGCACCGGTCGCGGGATGGATTGCCCTCCACGGGCTGAAGCCACCCTCTCAGCGCCGGCTCTCGTTCCCAATCTTTCTTGTACCTTTGCGCGTACTAAGCCTTCCCCATTTTCTGAGCCTGAATGAAAGCCAATTTGATAACTTAACTTATTCAACGACAATCATTCTTCGGCAGTCCCAGAAGCAACAAGGTCACACGGTATTATCAAGGTTATAACAAGGTGCAAGAATACATAAATAGCAATATTTTTCACGGAACACTTTCACAGCTCGATCAGCTTTTAGTTTCCGTAGACTTCCAGACAACCCCTAGAATTATTTTTTGGGGGATATTCTAGAGCCTCCTTAAATCATCTTCAACCTTCTCCTACAAAAATTGGGATGCTCTTTATTAACTTTTTAATGTTTGATGGGGAAAGACTTCAGTAGAGCCTTTTCCAACTTCGGACTGAGCTGGGGGAAGGTTGGAAGAGTCACTGAAATAGGCCCGTATCAGTTTAGCTGTATAAACGAGGTGGAACGCTAATGAGAGCAATCCTCCAGACTTTCCGCCATCCTCCAGATGCAAAATTTTCCCGCAAATCAATATCCAAATCCTCCAGATTTACGGAAATCCGCCAAATCTGGCAGCACTGCCGTGGCCTGCGTCCTTAAGACTGAGGGGGCGTTTGATCACGATGAAAAATGCAGTATGTGCACGTGCAGCTTACACTTCCGGTGCTTCCGCGACACAAGTAATAGTAGGTCAAAATGTGTACGGCATTTGTAAGGATACGACCATCTTGCCAATGTATTAGCAAGGCTGTCCTACTGCCGGCTTTGATCATACGGTACAGCGTTGCTACCCTTGTACTGGCTGAGTTGCGTGTTCAAATCATTATGAGAGGACGACTCATGTTCGTTTTAAAACAATGCCTTAACTACTTTTTGCTTTGCACGAACTGGGTTTTGTCCTTCTTTAGCGTTGGTTGTGCTCTAGTGAACCCCAATATCAGGGCTATATTCGTATAGACATTGTACAAATGTCTCTCAGTGACGGCAAGGTTGTCATTCCGTAGTAATTGCATTGATTTATGCTAGTGACGTAACCAGGGTTGTTTTACTTCGGTAATTGAACTACGGTGCAACTATTGTTCTGCAATGGTCAGTGGCGTAGCCAAGGGGGGTCCTTGGGGTCCGCGGACCCCCTTGGGCTGACCTTATGCACTTGAAAACACGAGCATTGGTCTCAGGGGCCCCCTGAGCTTGGTCTCAGGGGGCCCTCCGAGCTCGATCTCAGGCCCCCCGAAGCAAGGGACCTCCGAGCCTGGTCTCAGGGGGCCCCCAAGCTTGGTCTTACGGGCCCCCTGATCTTGGTCTCAGGGGGCCCCCGAGCTCGGTCTCAGGGGCCCCCGAGCTTGGTCTCAGGGAGCGCCCAAGCTTGGTCTCAAGGGACCTCCGAACTTGGTTTCAGGGGCCCCCGAGCTTGGTCTCAGGGGGCCCCTGAGCTTGGTCTCACGGGCTTTCCGAGCTTGGTCTCAGGAGCCCCAGATCATCGGTATTGAGGACTCCAGAGTATCGAACATTGATCTCGGGGGCCCTGAGCTTGGTCTCAGGGGGCCCCCGAGCTTTGTCTCAGGGGCCCCCCGAGCTTGGTCTCAAGGGACCTCCGAACTTAGTCTCAGGGGCCCCTGATCATCGGTATCAAGACTCTAGGGAACCAGACATTGATCTCGGGGGCCCTCTGAGCTCGGTCTCAGGGGCCCCCGATCTTGGTCTCAGGGTCCCCCTAGCTTGGTCTCACGGGCCTCCTGAGCTTGGTCTCAGGGGGCCCTGAGCTCGGTCTCAGGGGCCCCCGATTTTGGTCTCAGGGGCCCCTGAGCTTGGTCTCAAGGGACCTCCGAACTTGGTCTCAGGGGCCCCTGATCATCGGTATCGAGACTCTAGGGAACCAGACATTGATCTCGGGGGCCCCTGAGCTCGGTCTCAGGGCCCCCGATCTTGGTCTCAGGGTCCCTAGCTTGTCTCACGGGCCTCCTGAGCTTGGTCTCAGGGGCCCCGAGCTCGGTCTCAGGGGCCCCGAGCTTGCTCTCAGGGTCTTTCTATCTTGGTATCAACGGGCCCTCCGAGTTTTGTCTCAGGGGGCCTCAGAGCTTGGTCTCAGGGGCTTTCCGAGCCTGGTCTCAGGGGCCCCCGATCATCGGTATCGGGGGCTTCAGAGTACCAAACATGGATCTCGGGGGCCCCTGAGCTCGGTCTCAGGGGCCCCTGAGGTTAATCTCACGGGCTTTTCGATCTTGGTCTCAGAGGCCCCTGAGCTTGATCTCAGGGGTCCCCGAGCTTGGTCTCAGGGACCCCCGAGCTTAAGTCTCACGGGCCTTTCGATCTTGGTCTCAGGGTCCCCCTAGCTTGGTCTCAGGGACCCCGAGCTGAGTCTCAGGGGTCTTTCTATCTTGGTATCAACGGGCCCTCCGAGTTTTGTCTCAGGGGGCCTCAGAGCTTGGTCTCAGGGGCCCCCGAACTTGGTCTCAGGGGCCCCTGATCATCGGTATCGAGACTCTAGGGAACCGGAAATTGATCTCGGGGCCCCCTGAGCTCGGTCTCAGGGGCCCCCTGAGCTTGGTCTCAGGGACCCCCGAGCTTAAGTCTCACGGGCCTTTCGCTCTTGGTCTCAGGGTCCCCCTAGCTTGGTCTCAGGGACCCCGAGCTGAGACTCAGGGGCCTTTCTATCTTGGTCTCAGGGGCCCTCCGAGTTTTGTCTCAGGGGGCCTCAGAGCTCGGTCTCAGGGGCCCCCGAGCTTGGTCTCAGGGGACCCCGAACTTGGTCTCAGGGTCTCCCGAGCTTGGTCTCATGGACCTTTCGATCTTGGTCTCAGGCGGCCCCCTAGCTTGGTCTCAGGGACCCCCGAGCTTAGTCTCAGGGGCCTTTCTATCTTAGTCTCAGGGGGCACTCCGAGTTTGGTCTCAGGGGCCCCCGAGCTTGGTTTTAGGGCGCTCACGATCATCGGTATTTAAGGCTCCAGAGTACCGAACATTGATCTCAGGGGCCCCCTGAGCTCGGTCTCAAGGGCCCCCGAGCTTGGTCTCAGGGCCCCCCAAGCTTTAGTCTCACGGGCTTTTCGATCTTGGTCTCAGGGGGCCCCGAGCTTGGTGTCACGAGGCCCTCCGAGTTTGGTACCAGGGGACCCCGAGCATGGTCTCAGGCCCCCCGAGCTTGGTCTCAGGGGCTCCTCGAGCTTGGTCTCAGTTCCCCCAAGCTTGGTCTCAGGGGCCCCGAGCTTGGTCTCAGGGCCCCCAAGCTTTGCAATGGGGGGGCCTGAGCTTGGTCTCACGGGCCTTCGGAGCTTGGTCCCAGGGGGCCCGAGCTTGGTTTCACGGGTCTTTCGATCTTGGTCTTAGGGGCCCCAGAGCTGGTCTCAGGGATCCCCGAGCATTGGTATCGATGGCCCCGGAGCAGCGAACATTGATCTCGGGAAGTGGGGGGGGACAATATTGATCTCGGGGTGCCCCGACTATCGATATCGAGGGGACTTATGAGCGAGGCCCGAGAAATGGCCCCATGGGACCCAGAGTTTGGTGTCAGGGGCCCAGGCTTGAGCTCAGGGTCCCCGAGCATTGGTATCGAGGGGCTCCAGAGTACCGAGCATTAGTCTCGGGGGCTCGAATGTTGATCTGCGGCCCCCGAACAACGGTGTCGAGTTAATCCTGAAAAAGCGCAAGCATAGGCCTAAGGGTGCCCCCGAACCTGATCTAAGTGGAACCCCGAGCTTGGTCTTAGGAGCCCCGCGCATCAGTATCCAGGGGCTCCGGAGTATTGGTATCGGGGGAAGCAAAGATTTCAGGGGCCTCCAAGTGCTGATCTCGGCGGGCCCCCGAATGTGTGGATGCAGTGGCGTAGCCAAGGGGTTCTAGGAGTCCGGGGACCCCCTTTGGGCCAATCTGAACCACTGCAAAGCATTCTCTGATCACGGGGCCCCAGAATCAGTCTTAAAAGCCACTGAAGATTCGTTCTCAGGGCGTCCCGAGTCAGGCTCAGGGCCCCGCCCTGAGGGTCAGTCTCAAGACCCCCAAAAGAAGATTTCAGGGAGTCCCTGAGAGTAAGTCTCAGGGGATCCCGAAAGTCGGTCTCAGGGGGCCCCGAGAGTCGGTCTCAGGGGGCCAAGCTCGTCCCAGGGTCCCCCAGAGAGTGGTTCTCAGGGCCCCGCGACAGACTATTTCAGGGGGCTCCATGAGAGTCAGTCTCAGAGAACCCCAAGGGTCGGTCAAGGGGACCCCGAGAGTCAGTCTTAGAGGACCCCCGATATTCGGTCCCATAGTCTTCTGGGCGTCTCTCTGAGGAGTCAATATTTATTTTCAGGTGGCCTCGAGAGTTAATCTAGGGGTCCGAGAGTTAGTCTCATTTGATCCGCAGAGTGCTGATCTCAGGAGGCCCCTGAGGGGTAATCTTGGGAACCCTCGAGATTTAGCCTGAGGCTGTGCCCCCCCCCTAGTTGTTGCATAAGAGGCCCCGAGAGTCAATCTCAGGGAGCACCTAAAAGCTAGTCTCAGAGTGCTCCCGGGAGCTAGTCTCCGGTTCGTCCAAGAGCTAATTTTGGGGCTTTGAGAGTAATTCCCAGAGGTGCTCCCGAATTTTGGTCTCACGGCTCCGAGTTAGCCTTAGGCCTCTGAGGGCTAATCTGGGCTTCCCAGAGGCAGTCTCGGGAGTGCCGTGCCAAATACTCAGTTTCAGGGGTGCTTCCACGCCTACCTCTTCGAGTCTTAGTCTCAGGGGAGCGACCCAGGGTTAGTCTCAGAGGGCTGTCGGAAGTCATTCCCAGCCCCCTGCCCCACCCCAGAGACAGCCTCAGGGGATCCCCAAGAGCTAATCTGGATGGCCCCGAGAGTCAGTCTCAGCCCCCTCCCCAGAGCAAATCTGGGGGGCCCGATAAATAGGCCCAGAGGTGCTGCCGATAACTAATCTAGGGAGCCCCGAGAGATTCTCAGGAGTCCACAATTTTGGTAAAGAGGCGCCGTGAATCAGTATCAGAGACTCCCTGAGATCTAATCGGGAGAGGGGCCGGAAATTAACCTTGTGTGTAGCGCCAAGTGTTGATCTTAGGCGGGCCCAGAGCTAGTCTCAGGGCCCCAAGGACTGATCTCGGAAGCCCGAGTTATTTTCAGGGGACCTTTCAGTTCTAGTGTAAGGAGGGCCGGAGAGCTAATCTCAGAGATCCGACAATTAGTCTCACGAGGTCTCCAGGAGTTAGTCTCAGGGGTTCCCAGAAGCTGCCCATAAGTGTCCCCAAAAGCCAGCCTCAGCGAGCATTCCTCTCCTTCCTCCCCCTCCCCTCAAAGGTATCCTCAGGGCCCCACGAGAGTAAGTTCCAGGGAGTCCCAGTAGGTAGGCTCATGGTACCCCCAAATGCTGGTTTTGGGGGACGTAAGTACTGATTTGCGGAAAAAGTGTTGTTTTCGGGGTCCCAGATACTGGTTTCGGCGCCGTGTCAAGTGCTAGGCCCCTGGAGATCTCTGCTCGACCCAGGAGTCAGGGGGGCGGGGGCGGTGGGTGATGGTCCTGGATGGCTTAACACTGGCATAGCAATACAAGCCCTGTACAAAGCCTATCAGAGACCTAAAGTCCAAGGAAGTACTCACCTCCCCAAGCCCCCCGGGATCTCCAACCAATGGCTAGGGAGGAGTAAGTGAGCGGTTTCATCAGTAGGACTGTCCATGGAATAGGTTTTATATAGCATCTGGGGCACACTCATATATCCTTTTTATTGAGCGTCATTTTTCCTTTCCATTTCTTTTAAATTTTAGAATACAATCCAGAGATATCGCTTGAGATCCTAGGCTCAAAGAAGATTTCGAAAATCATATGCCTCGGAAAAATTTATATATTGCCATTGCGTACCAAAAAAGACAAATTGAAACATGTCGATCAGGCACCATTACTGGAGGAAAGGCAAAAATTAATCTAGTTTTAGCATCCATAATAGCAAATCGAACAGGGAATTTGGAACTTCAGCTAGTTTTCAATCTATTAGCTTAGTCCCAATAACTACCGTCCTAAATATTCTGAAATAAACAACTTTCAAATATTTTCGTAGGAAACCAGACAAACAAGGAAAATGACACACATTGATGAGCATAATCCCAAAAAGAAAAATAGGTATGAAAGGTTTAAAATAACAATGACAGAGTAATCCAAGGCGATGGTTATCTCAGGCGCCTATTGTTTTGGTAATTTGTCATTTACAACATAGCAAGGGTAAGAAAGTAACTGTGGTGAATTCATCAGGATCTTTCCGCGGAATAGACGTTATATGACGTCCGGAATACACCACCATCCACCATATCCCTTGTATTTTTATTAATTTTTTCCATTTCTTTGGACACTTTCTGATTAAAGAGTTCCTGAAATCGACACCCGGAAAAAAATTGTAATCATTTTCCGTAGAAGACCATTTATTCGTACTCAAAACGACTGACCTTCAATGACTTCATACCTGATTACCAGAGTGAATTGAGGTAAAGTCAGGTGTAACATCATGCACGCAGCAACATTTGAATTCCCGAAATGTGCCACAAAACTGTTATTATAGCCACGCTGTCATATAGGTATGGACCAGCCTTAATATTTGGTGACCTAAATTTACCAACACGTGGTCGGATCGAGAAAAATAAAACTATAAATAAAATAAAACACTTAAAAAGGGATATAAAAATTTCCGTCGTGTAAATGTTATAATGCCAAAATATTATACGACACATATAGGAGATGGGCCCCGACTACTAAGGGGCCCCCGGCCTGGGGGCCCCCCGACGGTAGTCGGACCCCCCCTTGGCCGAATCCTGGCTACGCCACTGGCAATGGTAAAACTTGTAGAAACACAATTTTAAGCTTGTACCTTGTAATAAATTCTTTCTGTGCTCCGAAATGAAGTCATGGATCCGGCACTGGTATAAAGTCTTGCGCTGATGCACGGAGAGAAAAGGCACAGTACCCAGCCTGCGAAACAGTTTTGGATATTCCCACGGTTTACATGGGTGGATGCAGCGGGCTAGGTGGTGCACCCCTCCCCAGAATGCTACTACTGGCGCCCCCGCAATAGGATTTGGCCCTCGCCTGATTTTGGCGCGCCCCTGGTCGGGATGGTGCCCCCGTCAAACTAGATGCCCCTCAATCGGAAAACCTGGATCCCCGTAGGATAACGTAAGAACTGAGTTTATAAGTTCATAAGCCATGAACGAACACTATGGTATTAACGTAAATTGTAATTGATTTCCCAATGCACATTATGCCCGTTTCATTTGGTATTGATCCAATAAAAAGGATCCAAAAACTGATCGCAGCGAAATCGAACCGGAGCTTCAAAGTTGTGCTACAGCCATGAGTTGGTATAGAAGGTAGCAAAGAGATGAAATCCGAATAAAATTTTCCAGAGTGGCTCCTTTTCTGCAGCTTTATACTTGAGGTTCACTTACCTCTCCCCAAGTTTTGGTTGGAAATGACACTCTTGAATATAACATACGAGGGAATGTAACCAGGCAGTGACGGACCCAGGACCTCATTTCACGGGAGTGGGGACCAGGGGGTTCGAGCCTCCCCCACCATTACCTCAGAACTGCCTCCGGCTATGCATTTACTACATGCTTTCGGACATTTCGAGGGGGGCCTGAACAAAGAAAACCCTACATAAATATTTATGGCTTTTCCCCACGTACCTATGTAAGCCTGTACCTAAGGAGAACATCCCTAAAGAGTGGCAACTATCAGGGTTCAGTCGAAGGCCTCCTTTTCTCAAAATCAGCTGCCTGAGTGTTCCTCCGTCGGCAGAGGTGGGGTGCGACCACGTGGAGGGCGGAGCTTACATCGGACCTGAGTTCCAGCTCGGCCAGGTCTACGATGGCTCCGTAGACCTCAGCGACGCCGTGGTCCTGTACCGACCGGTCTACGTCTGCGTCAAACCACAGCAGAAACAGAATGGCACTGCTGCCGCCAAATTGCCGCCGCAGCGCACGCCATCTAGCAGCAGTCAAGTGCAAGTGAGGTATTAACTGCTCCCGCCAGGATGCTTTGGACGGCATCAGTATTAATTAATTCAGACGCTGGGGACAAGCGACAGAGGATGTCAGGTGACCAAGGAAGGGGTTTCTCATGTGGCTTCAAAGTGAACCATCTTCTAGGAAAAATTCCGGAGCATAAAACGCTGATGGAATCTTAAAAATAGGACGAATAACGAAGACGGTGAATCGGGTTCCATTCTTTTCCGCGATTCTACCTCAGTATTATACTGGGATGCTTTAACTATTTTCAGGATTTGTTCAGTAATGGCGAGCTCGTGTTTAATGAAGTTTCTTTGAACGTGGGCATCAGGGACCTTACGGTAGATGATTAGTCCGTGAAGACGTAATGAGGTACAAAGAAGCACAGCTGCGCATAATTTATCGCCGGATATTCGCAGTCTGGGGGAGGGACGGGAAACGAGGTTTCAGGGGAGCGGCAGGGATGCTTCAGAGAAGCGCCTAGGTCATTTCAGGAGTCCTGAGGCTCCATCGAGGGGGAGGGCACGTGTCTCTCGTGCCCTCCCTTCGGATTTCGCTTATGGGTCAGTCATTTTGCTGGGGCCACAAAGGCCTGGGAAGCTGAAACAAGAAATGAATCTTAGGCTAAGACAGCTTAGATAAAGGTCCCATTGATGTAATACTAATACATTAAATTTACGCACATTACCGTCAATATCCTTCTTCAAGACCTCAGTACACTTTGAATGCCTAAAACATTGCCGCAGAGGTAGAATTCCTGCGCTTGGGGATTTGTCGCTCAAAAGGGATTTTCTACAATAAAATTTATCAAATTTTACAAGATCCAACCATTTCAAATCCCTTCCGGCCATACTCTAGGTAAAGCGATGTCATTCTCGAGAACGTATATATCTGCAAAGCTGGCTTTTCGACGATAGTGGTAATCAAAACCAAGGTTGACGATGTGAATCTAGAATCGATGGGCTTTCGTGTCAACAGAGCTCAGAATTGAGAAATTTTAGAGCAAACTTAAATAAATGCATCTGCTCTTTTCACCTTCGTTGCCACAGTAAACAGTCATGTTCCAGAGGAAGTGTGGAATTGCTGTAACCAAGATGCTGATAAGTAATCAACACAAGTATCTGTAAATTTATTTATCTTTAAGCGTGGGATGTAAGATCATGTGTGTACTCCTCTCACTGTGGTAGCATCGCTCATCATGTCATGAGGGGTGGGGATCAGTGTTTTAGAATCACATGGATTTGTATGTTTAAATTTGTTACTAAAGTCAAGACATTAGATGTCTAGAAATAACTTACAGGTATGAATTAATTTCGGCTTAGGAGCAGATTTAGACACGACAGTGTAGCGGAGGAGAAAAGTGGCCAAAACAGCTAAAGAATACTTACAGGGAGATACCCCAAAAAATTGTATTGGTTAGATCAAAAGGTCACAACAAGTTGTTTCAGAAAATTTTTCTCATTTTTGCGAATTCGGCGTCCAAATGCCTTAAAATCGCTCTCAAAGTCAACATTTCTAGACGACTTACCGAGAATTCTCATTATCGGTTAAATGACGTAGTCTCGGCTATGACCATCAATTTCTCTAAGAATTAGGGCATATCTGTCCTTAACAGTGATTTAGAACTTCGGAACTATCCCAGAAAAACAAATTATTTAAAAAAGCTACATTGCAAAACTCTTTTAAAACAGAAATATAGGTCTTTAAACAAATCACAATTGACTAATCAGAAGCCTAGGAATTCTCATACCAGGGTCACGTGACGTATCTGACGCAAAAGTTTCGTCAACCTGGAATTTTTTCAGTGAACGACTGAAGACCTGAGCTACGAAACGATTGAAGACTTGAGTAGGTAATTATTTTATGCTCCACTTTTAGGGCAAACTGATCCATTTCGCAGTTTTATGGGCTATGTAGAATTAATTTAAATACAAATACAGAAGAACAAACATTCTTATTACAAAAAATAACTTTAAACACAGAAAATAACTTTTAAAGACCAAGAGATGAAGAGCAGGTTCCAGCCTTTTACTGGTACCGTTAAAATATTTCAATAATAGTTTAGTGGCCTCCAAACATTTTGCCGAAGATGCAAAAATAATTGACAGTTTTGAAATCAAGATTTTTCAAATAGCAAGAAACCACAAAAAATTTTCGCGTATCTTCCTTTAAAGAAATCCGGGCAGATTTTGGAGGTGATTCATTTTCTGTAAAGTATGGCACATTGTCGGTCGACCCTAGGCTTACTTTGCGATTCTGAAAAATATCAGAGTTCGAAAATGACAATGCAATAGAAATGTATCCGCTCTTCTCAAATTACATAGGTAAAGCTTATGGCATTGTTATTCTACCTTTACCAGTCTCAAAAGCCTATCAAAACTTGTTTTGATATTGGGCATTGCATCATTCCTTGGTGAAACCCCGAGAACGATACTATCTCCCACAAGGACTTGCTAAACTTAAAAAGTACTCCCGGAACCAATAAGATCCGGGCCACTTAACCATGGGATCGAAATGATATTATCCTTCTGAATAGTGGAAGAGTGATCTTTTTTCATCGATCGAAAAGCCATGGCCCAGTGAAAGTCACACTCTGGTATGTTGATGCTGGGTGTAACTTTCAGAGACATTGTCAATGTTTTATGTAGGTAGTGGTCCCAAGGACAGACTGGAGCAGCACCCTGTCTCCCCAGCTTGCCTGCGGTCTCGAACAATTGTCAATGCTGAGACACAAACGCGGAACTGTCTCCCCGGCGACCGTCGGGCGCCTGTCTGTCATTTGGGCAGTCAGATGACGGTGAGGTGCTGACGTCACCTGTTCATGGAAACTACGTTATCCCCGCCACGGGCCTGTCACGTGTTTATATTCGTGATTGCGGGCGCTAGAACTGTAGAAGCCATCGGTTCTAAACGAGTATTGTGTAGTGTGATCGGTTGTGCGTACAGTGTTACTGGAGCTGAAACATACGTGTTGGGTTCGTGTTTTTTGATACTGCGCCACCATAGGTACCTGCTACGGAAAGAATTTCTTCTTCAGTCGACTGAATTATTAGCATGTGGAACTGCGCAGGCGGCTAGACAATTGTTTCAATTAGGTGCTTTTTGTTCCGCATCAACATGCGGTAAAATTTGATGCAGAGGAAATGATGATTTTCAGTATTGATGATGTCAGTCATTATAATTGTTGATGTGTTAGTATGCTACACATTGTGTAATTATGGATCATCGCTCATCAGATTTCTGATTATTATTTCTGCCACACAAGTAGCTTTCTCACCTCATCAACCTCCAGTGTGTGCGACCACTTCTGCGCTAGCCTAGCCCGGAAACCTGCCTAAAAATCTCCGAATGGGGTTGAGGACTGAACTTACAAAAGCCGCTTGAAATTTATATCCTTGTCTTTGTGCTTATGTTGATACCGATAATGCGGTACAATTAAGATGGTTTCGGAGAAAAAAAGATAATTTAGAACGTTTCTATTATTTTGTTCTTGAATCCGGGAGGTGATATCAAAACATGATCAATTGTTCAGCGTGTTGGTGCTTTCGGTGCTTTCGTAGCATCTTTAATTTCGTCTACATCGAGCACTTTGATGTATTTTAGCGTCTTTAGCATGCGTTTTCTCGGTAAAAAATGGGTTGCCTTACAAATGTTTAAAGACAGTTATCAATTAGAATCAATTTTATTTCCTGGAATAGAAATTAACCTACGTTAAACTACGGTCCTCAACTCCATTGACTAATCACTGTTCCATAAAGCACAACAATCATAACCAAACCGACCTGGGCCCCACGAACAGCGTCAGCATCGATATTGCAGCTCAGTGTCAAATGAATTCCATAAGCTTGTGCGTGCTGGCACTGAAGAGCGGGTGTGTTGTTGGGGCTACCGTCGAACGCCAAATGATGGTCTAGTCAGTGTTTACCTGTGGGCATAACGACATGCCACGTATTATATTATATGTATAATCAAAACGGCGTCATTTGCGAGCGTGCTGTGGTAATGTGAGCGATTGTAGCAAAGCTTTTGAGCACGAGCTATGGCGCATATGTTGTATTGTTGTGAAGTTTGGGCGGATGCCGTCACGGAGAGCTAAAGTAGTGTATTTTTTAGATTTATATGGACAGGTCTTGGTTAGACACCAAGACCATGTAAGTATCGCTGAACCTCAGGCTGGTGGAGATCCTGTTTAGTTGATTATTTTGTGTTTCTTCGGAATGCGTGTATGAAAAGATCATTTGTGTACCTATTTGGGAATCTCGGATATTTTGCCGTGTTTTTTGTTGTTGCTATTTTGGGTCTTGCCTGTTCTTCCTGATTCCGACTGGTTTTTGCTTTCTATTGCTGAGTGGCTGAGTGCTACAAACTTGTTCAAAAATGTTTAATTTCCGCCAGGTCTGGTTTCACACACGTATCTACGTGTGCGATTCAGTGTTTCATTCAGCAGTTGGCAATCCTACATCTGTAAACACTCTGTTTTTGGTGGTATGTGTCGGTGCCTGAGACTGCTAGTACGCTTATCCATAATCCATATACGGACAGGGAGGACTGGAGATCTAATGAACAAGGGAAATTCCGCCGGAGAAAACATAATCTCAGTATTAGCTTGCCATGTTGCATATGCACTTATAAGGCTGACCAGTGTGGCCAATGTCATTTAGGTAAACATAAAACGGGAATATTCCTCCAAGATAACGTACTGTTGGCGAGCTCAAACAGATCCAGGTTTGTAAATGATTTAGCATGTTCCGTAAAAATCGATGTTGCTGTATTTTTACAAATGTTTCTCTTTCCGGAAAAGTAGCCTTAAAAATACCTATGGTATGTTTTCGTGAAGCCACGAAGATGAAGAGAAATTAATCCATTTTAGCCTCATTTGATGGCATGCGTTCAAAGTTAAAGCTTGAGAGAAAGTCCTTAAAAAGATAATGA
Source organism: Lepas anatifera (assembly GCA_034440635.1). NCBI lineage: Eukaryota > Metazoa > Arthropoda > Thecostraca > Lepadidae > Lepas > Lepas anatifera. The sequence goes on along the minus strand of JAOTON010000698.1, from coordinate 991,561 downwards.
GTTTTCTTTAAACAGAAACAAAAACAATCATCCAGCCACATCCTGGTTAAGTGTAAGGCATGAATAGCGTTTGACTGCAGGTCAACGTGTGCTATTGCTTAGAAAACAGCCTTTTGATGCGTGACCGCCCCATTTTACCACGGCAGCAATGAGTGAGTGCAGTGATGAGGCCCGATTCAGCAGTACTTTATGTTAACGTCCCTTATAAACAGGAAAAATGTTTGTGCCTACTCTTTTTTACACAACTGGTTATCGCATGACAGGTTATTTATGAAAAGGCTATCATTCCTAGTTTGGCACATTGGTATTATTTGCGGACAGTGCTGGATCCAAGGTGAAATAAAAGACAGGAATACATGGCTTTACATGGCACAGGTCTTTTCCGACGATACTCCGTGCAATTCCCGCAATGATTGCAAGACCCTCACACTGGCCGATATCGCCCGCACACTGCGGCCATTCCAGTCAACCACTCGTCTCGTGCACGGTCAAGACGACACTAGCACTCCGGACAGTATCGGCTCTAAAATTATTCGAAAATGAAATGTGTCTGGTTTTTGGATCACCTGTACATGTTTATGGGTTGTTGTGCTCCACTGTAGTGCAATTGGTGTGGATGTTCTTCCGAGGTCGTAGGGAGGGACCAGGATTTATTAGGCAGGAGCAGCTTCGATAAGGATCTCCAAGGCTGGAGTCGCGCAAGACCATCACGGTTCAAAGGCGGTGCTAATTTGCTTTCAAAGTTTATTTTTGTATGCTTTGAAGCACGGCCAATTGATTGATTATTGGGTTTTAGGGGCGCGCCAACCTGCGAGGTCATATAGCGCCCATAACACTTCTCTGCAGTCAAAGCTTATAATTTTGTCTGTCTTTAGGGAAAGTAAAGTCTCGTCTAAAGTGAACTAATATTTACATTAAAGTGATTCTTTCACATCATAGTTATGATTCTCACTGCACGGATGCATGGTCACAGATTCAAACAGGTTTACCGCGCCGGCAGGCGCCCGGCGCGGGGCGCCGGGGCATCACTTCCGGCGTCCACCCCGCGCCAACGGACCCAGGGGCCCGGGGCGCGGGGAGCCAGACGCCGGACCTGAGCCCGACGTCTAACGGAGGCCCCCCCGTCGCTCCGAGACTTGAAAGGCCCCGGAGCGAAAGGGGGACCCGCCAAATCGGCGCCAGGCGCCTATCAGCGCGGTTGACTACCACAACACACGCGTTTAACCAGGATCAAATATTATCGTAAAGTAAATGTCTCTAAGATAGGACAGCACCCGTTCAACCATACTGGAGTCACGGCCGATCAATTCTAAGAGTGTGGACTCCTGCCGGTGCACGCCAAAATGCAAAGACCTGTGTCTAGCATATTCCGGGCACGAGACTAGCACGTGTCGAACCGACAGGGCGCCGCACATCGCTGACATTGTGGTCGAGGTTCGCCGCATAACAGATATCGGTGAGTGGCCAGCGTGTGGCCCGTCCGCAATCGACACAACGCCACCTCCTCACGGCGGTTAGGCCGCAGCGAGGATGGCCACTCACCGATCTCAGGTTTGATAACTTTCAACTTGTTGTTTATTATATCATTCCATTGTTCTTGCCATACACTGCGAAGGTGAGTACATATATATGGGTACAAATCTCTAGCGGGGATTCGTTGCGCACGCCTGCAGGGCCTACGGGAAGCACGTCGGGCCGCTGCGTCTGCCACTTCATTCAATTGTATTCCAACATGACTTGGGATCCAGCAGAGTGTTACATACTTTCCCAGTCTGGCGAGGCGGGTTAAGCGCAGGACAATGTTTAAAACAAGTCCATCACTTGGGTTGAAACCACTCACAGCTTGAATGCTGCTAAGGCTATCAGTGAAAATAACGTATTTCGTGGCATCACTAACTTCGATAAAGCATAGAGCCTTATCCAAGGCGGTGAGTTCAGAGGTGAAAACCGATGCAAAAGATGAAAGTGAGAAATTTCTTGTTACTGTATCCGTAACAAAAGCGCATCCCACTCCAACATCAGTTTTTGATCCGTCAGTGTAGAACGACACATGATCTGCATACTGTGCAATGTGTTCGAGCGCCAATTGTTTAAATTCAGTAGGGATAGTATCGGATTTGGTTTTCCCTGCGAGAGTCATGTCGGTTTTTGGGCAGATAAGTTCCCAAGGAGGGATGTCTGAAAACTCGCTATGAGTCACAACACTCGGCTGGATACCACTTTCGGCCGAGAAACGTTGGACGCGTACGCCCAGTGGGATTCCTTTTTGCACGTTCTCAAACAGCCGTAGCATGTTCCGCGAGAAAACTGCGTTATATGTCGGGTGTGACGGAGACTGAGCCAACTTACAGGCGTAACGCTGCCCGAGCAGGCGCCGTCGCAATGCGAGAGGTGGTTCATTTGCTTCCACCAACAAGCTGGAGCACGGTGTTGTCCTAAACGCACCTGTGGCCACTCGGAGTGCACTATGGTGAATCGTATCTAAACAGCGTTTAGCTGATTCCGACGCAGAATCGTATACAAAACAGGCGTAATCCATCTTGGAACGAACAAGAGACCGATAGAGAATGAGAAGTGTCTTCCTGTCCGCTCCGTACGATAGACGAGATGCACATTTCAAGGCATTCAAAGATTTAAAACACTTGTCACGTATATTCCTAATGTGTGCGTTGTATGTCAGCCGTTTATCAAACGTTACCCGAGAAACTTCGCTGTCGGTTGGAAAGTGATAGTTTTACCGCGCAACGATACCATAGGTTCCGGACAGGTCCTGCGCCTGCGACAGAAATGAACACCAGCGGTTTTTTCAGTCGAAAAATACAATCCATTTTTACTACTCCAGCGTTCCAAATGGTTCACGGCCAGCTGGAGTTGACGTGATAGTGAAGATGTTGTTGAAGATGTTGTCCATATTGCAATATCGTCCACAAATATGGAACTCTGTATGGATGATGGGAGGGATGTTGTGACGTCATTTATGGCTAAAGCGAAGAGACAAATGCTTGAAACGCTCCCCTGTGGGATGCCCTCTTCCTGATAAAATGCATTGGAGTACATGCCACCGATCCTGACGCGAAAAGTCCTATCAGTCAGGAAGTTCTTCATAAAAAGACCCATCTGGCCACGAATACCACACTGATACAATTTTAACAGGATACCATGTCGCCACGCTGTGTCATAGGCGGCAATGGCGTCAAAGAACACCGCTCCTAGGTGTCGTCCCTCTCTGAACGCACATCGCACTGATGTATCCAGAGACACCAAGTGATCCACTGTGCTCCGGCCTTTGCGGAAACCGCACTGGTTGTTACTGAGAATACCTCGGCTTTCCAGATACCACACGAATCGCACATTCACCATTTTTCGAAAAGTTTGCACATGCAAGAAGTCAGCGATATAGGCCTAAAGTGTAAAGGGTCTGAGCCAGACTTGCCCGGTTTCAGAATAGGAATCACTATGGCTTCCCGCCACGCCGGAGGGAAATCGCCAGACTCCCACATCACATTAAATGTGGCAAGCAGTGCCCTCAGCGCATATTGCGACAAGGCTTTCAACATATCATTATGTATAAGATCTGGTCCCTCAGCTACAGAACGAAGGGCACGGATCGCTGCCACCAGCTCGTGCATCGAAAACGGCTGGTTATAAGATGGCGTGTCAGTAGTGGTAAAATCTATAGGTCTCTGTTCGGCTAGGTTTTTATGTCTCATAAATGTATTATCGTCTCTCACGGAGCTACAGCGCTGTGCAATCGCATTGCCTATACAGTTAGCCACTTTAGCTGGGTTGAATATTGTTCTGCCAGAAACGTTTGGTGTTGGAAGATATGTGGGGACCGACGTGCCGTCAATGCTGCGAATTTGGGCAAATACCTGGGACAATGGTGTACATCTATTCAGTCTGCTTACATACTCCCTCCAAGACTTCCTTTTAGCTTGTTTTATGGTGCGTCTGCAGGCGGCTCTGGCCTGTCTATAGATATTTAAGTTGTATAGTGTGGAGTTTCGTTTAAACTGTCGGTAGGCACGTCGTCGTTTACGAATAGCGTTCCGGCATTCCTCGCTCCACCACGGAACCGGTGGCCGCTGCGGGTTTTTGATGTTCGGGGATACTGGCATGGGCTGCGTCTCGGAGTATGGTCGAAAACTCGTCCACTGTGAGTGGCTCTCCTGTCGACATATTCTCTACGTAATCATCTACGAGAGAATTAAACAGGGACATATCTGCGTTTTTAAACTTCCACCGTTGCGGTCTCGTGCCTAAAACAGGTGCACCGTCACAGGTCACAAGAACAGGGAAGTGGTCACTTCCCATTGGGTCACTATTTACTGACCATCTAAATGTAGCAGCCAGCTGAGGGCTGCAAATGCTCAGGTCTAAAGCTGATTCGCGACCAGATGGAGTGGTAAAATGTGTTGGTTCTCCTGTGTTTAAGACACATAAATTCTCATCTCGAATAAAACACTCGAGGTGTCGGCCCCGAGTGTTTGTACCTTCACACCCCCATGCAGTATGGTGCGCGTTAAAATCCCCCATGAGAAGGATTGGGGGTGGTAGTTCGGACATGAGCATATTTAATTCTGGCGAGGGCAGGTCTACCCCAGGGGGCAGGTAGACGGAACATAACGTAATCTGCCGTCGATTGAAGTATATGCGTGCTGCGATAGCTTGTAGCCGTGTCTGGAGTAGGATCTGTTTTGCTGGTAGATTGTAATTTACTGCTAAAAGAACGCCGCCGTAGGCGACTGGGTTGCGTAGCATGTCTTTTCGGTACGTGCGGTAACCTCTGAGGGAAAATTGAGTCTCTTGTGACAGTTTCGTTTCCTGCAGGCATATTGCTGCTGGTCCATGGTCTCTTATAATCACTCGCAGATCCTCAGCACTTGTCCGAACTCCACGGCAGTTCCACTGTATGAAGGTGTTCATGAGGAAGGTGGTAGGGAGGGGGTGCAGCTTATGTCCACCCAGACGGCCATAACACGTTGAGCTGTGTCGAAGCAGGCAGAGATGCATAGAGCGGAGTGGTGGGTCGCCACCGCAAAACCACCGTAGGAAAAGTGCTACCAAAAACAATTTTTGGGGGTCTGAAAGTGTCGTAAACTAAAAGTGTTTCCAGGAGGCAACATTGTCTCCTGCACATATGGGACATAGGCATTATGTTCAAGTGGAGTACTCTGCAGGTTCAAAAGGTTAGTCCGAAGGTCTCCGCAATTCAACGGTGAGATATAGTTCATGTGTAAAAAGGGAAACAGGCTTTGGCTGCAGGCCAATCACTATTTCCAGTGAGGGCCTGGAGGCCCATGGTGCTTTTGGGGGTATAGGGAGAGGCCCACTTTGCCTGCCTTCCCGGGTGAATGAGCTCCTTTCGCTGCCGCTTGAGCAGGAGCGAGCGCGGCTAACAGAGGTAGCATCACGGTCCTGAGGCGAGGCGGCAGGGCGCTTGGTGCTCCCACGTGCCGGCACCGACCCTCAAATGCGGCTCGCAGTGTCTGCACTTGTGTGTTTGGGGAGTCAGTGTCACGGGTGGTCCCCTGTCCACCGGGCGGAGGACCGGGAGCCGGTACCCCAATTGGAGACCAGTTTTTACGTCTGACCGTGGAGGCCTGTCTTCCTCCCCGGCCAACAGCTGTCCAGCCTCCGGAACCGTCCGAGGCTCAGGGGTCGGGGCACCATCCCGACCCGAGTCCGCGGCCGGAGCAGAGGCCCGCTCCGGCCCCCGGCCGCAGACGGGGCCGGGGAGGGAAGGGCGGGGGAAGAATCCCGCCCAGTTCCCCGCCACCGGCCGGAGCCGGGGGCCGTGGGGGTGGAGGAGGCACCACCTCCGGCTCAGGTACCGGGGCAGCGGGCTGGTTAGTGAAAACCAGCCCCATCCTCCCCAGCCAGGCGGACAAAGTCCGCCACGGAGAGGGATTGGATGGCCTCCTCCCGCGTCATCGTGGAGGCTGCGTTGACCGCCGCTGAAGGAACACGGGTCCTAGCAGCGGCGGTCACCTGTGAGTAAGACTGCCGAGGATGGGAGACCTCATAAGCCTCCCTGGCCTCACGGAAACTCACATTTCGAGCTACCATCAGAGAGATAATCTCCTTCTCCCGCTTAAAAGCGGGACATTCCTTGTCGAAGGCAGAATGGGCCCCCCTGCAGTTCACGCAATACGGCGACTCTTTGTCACAGTCGTTCTTTGTATGTTCTTCGCAGCCGCACCAGCTACACAGCTTTTTACCTCTACAGGAGGAAGACGTGTGACCGTACCGTTGACAGTTAAAACATCGCATAGGGTTTGGCACGTATGGCCTCACCCCAGTCCTGACATATCCGACGATCACATGGTCTGGTCGATCAGTTCTGTCAAAAGTCAACATCACGGTGTCTGTTTCCATCAACTCGCCATTCTTTCTAAACCTCAGTTTTCTTGCTCCAACTACTCCGAAGCTACTCAGACCTTCTACAATGTCCTCTTCCGAAACATCTCTCAACTCTGCACATCTGATCACACCCTTTGAAAAGTTTTTGGTGAGATGTGGAGTAATTGACACATTAGTTGTTATTGTTTGCTTTCCGCCTTGACTACGCTTTGAGTATGTCAGACTTGTTACCCTTAATGCACGTTCGGCGTCCTCATACTTAACAAACTCGACCTCAAGCTGTCCATCACGAAGTCGTTGGCAATTTTTACTCGACCCATGCGGTCACACGCTTCTCTGCGCTGGAAGGGCGAAAGGGATGACAAGGGACCATCTAGGCCCCGTATGATCACAACGCGGGGACATGACGGTTTCGGCAGTATTGCCGCGGCTGAACGAGACGGTGCATTGGAACCCATAGGTGTGGGTCCACCAACCTGAGAGCGGGAAGGGCCAACAGTAGGCTGGTCCAGGACGGGGTTGGGTGGGGGGTGGAGGGGGTTTTGTGTATGAGGTTGCCATGAGAGTGAGATTTATATTCAATCCACACGAGCACGTCCCCCTTCCAACGAGGGTGCTACTAGGCGTGCCGACGTGCCGGTGAATTATACGGGGAGACGCCGCCGCTACAGAGGGGGAGAGAGACTCACCAAACCCCCTGCCCCGACGACGGTCCCCCCTTGCACCTAGCCTAGACGACCCCGGGCGGGGCCCGACACCCCACCCTCCCCGGGTGAAGTTGGGACCTCACCCAAGGAGGGAGGGGCAGCCGAGCCCCACCAAAGGCCGACAGACTTTTACAATGCTGCTACTCTTGTCGATGCCCTCAAGAGTTCCCCGCCCTTGCGGAAATCCAGACCAAAGTAGAGTGTTGCTAGAGGACGACGAACGAACACAGCGCCTCCCTCAGCTCAGCTACCAGGACTCCTTCATCCCGGGGTACGGGTCGGTGCGCAGCTCACCTTAAAAGACAGGCGCCCTCGCACGGCCTCATCGGAGCAGGCGACTACCACCTGCTCGTCACAACTGATTCCCGGCTGGTCCGAGAGAAGCGAGCCCCCGGCCCGCAGGGCCGGCGATTAGAGGAATCCAATCGCCAGCCACACGAGCCGGAGGCCCACATACACCCAGACCATCCAGGAATCATAGGCACGTGCGGGGACGCCCATGACACTGGGAAAAAATGGGTAACTGGGAAGTTATGGGTTGGAAAAGGAAGAGGGTCGGTCTGCGCTGTCCAGCCCAGCCGCGCGCCACACGCGACCGAGATGTCCACACTCAAGACGAGCAAGAGTGCACACATCCCCGCCACCCACGGAGACACGCCGGGCCAGACATCGCAGACAGTGGATAGGAGGGGTATTTAGGAGTGGACAGAAAGGATACGGGTGGAAAGGCATGGATACACAAGGAAATAAGGAAAGAAGAGGAAAAGGAACAAGGGGTTGGTGGGATTTGAATTTAGGAAGGCCAGGAAAGGATGAGGATGGCAGTTTCGATTTGGCCTCTCGCCCGAAGGCGGGGGCGAAACCCATCCTGCCAACTGGGGTCGCGGGTGTCGTCACATCCCGTACCCAATTATCCATGTGCCGGACCAGTCAGCAGGTGCCAACAAGTCCAGCAGATGAAAATTGGTCCCCTGCGGGGAAGCACGGCCAACGCCACTGAGGAAGGGGGTTGGGTTGGGGCAGGGCGCACGTAGCTGCCCTCCCCCGTTCCCCGCCTCAAATGATATACTTTACCACTAGCTCTATGGTGTTGGCTGAGTGTTTAAAATGTCCATCCTATCCCCTCCCCTCAAATCTTGACGCTACACCCTCTCTGCTTCAGAGCATGTATGTATGATCTTATTTGCAGGGGCTGGTCGAGTCCCAGGCAGCATCCCTTGAAACACCTGAAACTAGAAGTCTGGGAAACGTGACGTCACTTTATTCCCTTTATTCCGAGCACTAACGATCTCGGCCACGTCGCTTGCTAATTCTATGACGGAAGTCACTTGCGCCGCTTAAAAAAACGCAGGAAATAACAGAAAACCCACTTTTCGCAGGGAAACTGGTACTCAATCAACTTCCCTCCGCCAGCTTGGGAAGGGTCCGGTCGCTACGAGGGGAATGGAAGGGAATATTTCAAGCGGAATTTTTACAGAACGCGTCACAATATCACGTTCGCGGAATTCCGACTTGGAATATTTCAAAGAACGCGGGCATAAACTGGCTAAGACAAGACAAGCGCTCCTTTCAGTCCGTGAAATGACCGGATAACGTCGGTACACAGAACCACTGTTACCATGATACCGTCAGAAGGACTTAGCAGGCTGAAGAAACTCCCGCAGACCGCCCCTGATATGTAACAGTTTGAACCGGAGCATTTCTTATAGGTAGATACCACCATCTGGCTTCTTGATATCGTACGCGTCTGCATAGAAATTCTCCCGCAATCGTTCAGAGAAATATACAAAAATGGCGGGTGACCGGAGGAAACATCGGTAGCTTTCAGGATACTTTATTGAATGAAAAAGAGTTGCAACACTTGATCAATGGAAAAAGAAAAGACAGAGAAAGAGAGAGGGAGAGAGCAGCAACAGCCACGCCTGGCAGCTAATCTTACGACAGGAAATGTGGAAAACAGCACTTGTAAAAAAAGTTCCTTACACTTCTGTTGCACCACAAGAATCGAATAATAACACGCGAACTATTTTGCACACACAAAAAGGTGGAATCGGTGGTATAGCAATGCCCGTCCACGGCACGTCTCAGGGCGACTCACCAGATCTCGCTAGTTGAAAGCACTTCTCTCCACACACACAGTTTGCAAAGTAAAACGAAACGCTCGCTTGGCAGTCGCGTCATGATTGACAGTTTCGTTGGTGGAACTTTGGCGCGCTTGACATGTAGAAACATTGCGCGATTTGCACAAAGAACATCATATTAACAAAAACCATCTCTCGTTCAGGTCCCCTCAGGACAGCCGGGGCCTATACAGGTCGGAGCAGCTGATCTTATGGAATCAAGCACGGTCTGGCCATAAATTTAAACACCTGCCTCATTCGACCAAAATCATTTTGAGCAAGACTGAGCAGCCATCTTTATGAGCACGGTGATCAACGGCACATGCCGAGCTCACCTCACCCCTCCCACGCTCTCACTAGCTCCTCGGCAGTACATCGACAAGAATACACACCCGCGCAGCTTGTCTTCCAACACACACCCATAGTAACCGACGGCTGAACCAGTCTCTCCGCTCTCGCAGGACCAGACCACCGACAACGCGCTCTTGTCCACCACTAACTACCGGGCCGAGTCACTCTCCGGTGTCCACCACTACCTGCCGAGCGGCACGGGCGTGATGCTGCACTCGCCGCTGAGCCTGACGCCGGCGTACAGTTTCTCAGCACCGTTCTGATTGCGCCGCTCCGGCGAACGCCTGGTGGCCGCCGCCACCGGCTCGATACTCACACTCGTGCCCAGTGCGTTCAACATGGGACTGAGCAGCGTCAGAGCGTCAGCTGCCTGTCTGCCGCCCCCGCCCCCCGCCCCCGCCCACCGAGGCTGGAGGCGGCACGGCCGACGCAGGGCTGGCCGCCGGAGGCGACGGGGAGGCCAGCGCGGGAGGCGAGGTGGCAGCAGCAGCAGAGGCCGCCAGGCGGCGCGCCATGTGTTTGGCGCGCCGGCGTCGGACGTACCGGCCGGTGGTTTTCCACATGTAGTAGTACTCGCAGATCTGGCGCGTGGTTTTCCACGGGAGCTGGGGACAAAGCCGAACACGGATCAGGTAAAGCTCCCCTTCTGATTATCTTATATATTTACACATAAGACTAAATCTAAGCAGGTGGGCAACCATAGGCCTAACATAGATTTACGCACTGAAGGATGCCATCTCGTTACTAAGTGCATCCTTCGAGACATAGCAACAAAAGTGCTAGAGAATCCTCCGAACTGCGTGTAGAACGGTAGAGGGACTGTCACCTGCATCTCATAACCAGTGAATGGCAAGACAGCTCACCGTGTAGTTTCGTTAGCGGTGTTACACTCGCAAAGTTTTCAAACTATATTTATCTGTGTTGATATGTAGTAACCTAATCTATGACATCATATCCCAATGTACGTCACACTGGGTAGTGTCATCTGACCGGAGGTACCGAGGGCAATGACCTTGAAAATTATAGTGTGACATTATCTTGTGACCTTTGACCTTGATCTTGAGACCGTTGACCACAACTTTGACGCCTATGTGAGGCCTATTGAAGTGACATATCCTCCGGTTTTTTTATAATATTATGCCGTTACCGCTAGGTGTACAATGCAAGTAAGCTGGTGCAACCACACGAACTGAAGCGTGCCCAAAATATAGGTCTAGTACTTTGAAGGTCTATGAATCAAACATTTTCCATTGACTTTCAAAGTTCTTTTTCCTTTCGACCCACTTGTCAATTATCTCAAATTTGGCCAAATGACGTTTTTCTCCTCTGAACAGTGCTCCAGCCACCTAGTGTGGGGGTTTATAGGGCGCCTTCAGCGTCTAGGCTATATCGCGCCCTCTAGCCACCTAAGTGGGGGCAGTGACACTTCAGGACCCCCTCCCCCATCCTCCGCTGCCTGTGTTAAACAAAAAACTATTCGTGGACTCATTTGGCATTGACCTCGTTTGGCATGGCATATAAGAACGGTCTACCATTCTACTACTCATTTCGCCAATAAACCACAGTTACTTGAATCTCATTAGCATAAAATTAAAGCGGCTAACTAAAACGCCGGCTACTCACGCATTCGCGTTGTATGACGTCAAACGCTTTGCCGTGTCTGTTGATGGCTTCCTCAAAGATGGCTGTCTCACTGGAAGACCAGTCCTCGAGCTCGTCGCGACAGAGCACCGGCCCTCCAGACGGGAGCAGCGAGGTCAGAGCCTCGGAGAGCTGGTAGTCGTGTCGGAACAGCAGGTCCAGAGCATGGGCCTGCAGCGTTATAAGTGACGTTACAACGTCACACGGCGCAGGTCTGGTGGCGCGGGCTACACAGTGCAGTTACACAGTTCATGGTACATCACGTGTACGTACACTCATATGTACAAGGTGCTGTCTTGAGGAAAAGTAATGGCGGACCTAGCCTCGATGGGGAAACCTTTTTAACGGCTAAAACATCACCCCAAATTATGAATGAGGTATTTCCTGCGACCTGTCTGGAAAATGTCTGGCAGAAAATAGCACACTGAGTTCTTCCGGTGTACATATATGTATCAGTTTAGGAATGATACGAAGATTCAGCTTTCTGGCTGAGATCCACGATTACTTTTGCTTATAACTATATGTAGCTATGGTGCATAATATTGAGTATTCAGTGGTGGGCATTCAAGGTTTCGCGCCATTCAAGGTTTCGCGCCATTCAAGGTTTCGGTGCTCCTCATGAGCTTCAAAACCTCTTAGCCTATTGAGAACACCCTGTTCACCACGCCTCAGCAGTCAGCTGGCGATATGCGTGTTGCACCGCTTCAACAAAGCCGTCAACACCTCACTGTTGTGCGCAAAGAAGAGGCTATTGTCCAGTCTATTTAGACATCCCAGCCGACAACCATGCATCAATTTTTTCGATAGCTGTTCGTGGACGGTGATGCACAAATTTGCCCTCATTTCGCGATGGATGCTTGAGAGGAACTGTAGAGAGTGTGTACGGAAGGTTTGCATTTTCAGCACTCGTTTGAAAAATATTTGATTATCATACGACACGCCTCTCAAGTTCAGTTAAACATGATACACGATGAGAGAAATGGTTCATAACTAGTCATAAAAACTGTCATCATTAATTTTCCCAAAGGCGCGATTTCGGCAACATGAATTGGATAATTGATCGTCCAGAATTGAGAAAACGTTATCGTCGGTAGCGACTTTGATAATCGTGGTCGATAAAAGCTAATTACATATCCACCACTTTAAGTCATACAATGTCGAATGGTGCACATCACACATACACACCCGGCAAACACGCCAACGACATTGTGGGCAAACTACACATCTGAAAAATCCATTTGCAAAAATAGGATTATTTATACATGGTGACACGCGTCACACAGAACGCACGACACGACACGCGTCACACAGAACACGTCTGACGGCACTAGCTACACATAACACACAACAAAAACGCAGCGCATGCTATACGGCACATGCCGGAAGCTCTCAGCCCAGTCACACGCCAGGTGACATAATGCGTGTCACATGATGTCAGTCACGGAGTATGTCCCTCAGAGCACATCGCACAGCACGTGTCAGCCAGCCGATGGCGTCACGTCACGAAGTGACTATCACACAGCGTGACGTCATATCGCAAGTTGCAGTCGGGGAATGGCGATCTCAAGAGCAGGAAATGGCGACGATAGTATAACACTGTGGTAGCCATGTAACTACACGGAGCGGTGTCAATGTGTTCAACTTGCCCGCACGTGAACGACCATAAATGTTGAAAAGCTTATTTGCATCGATATCTGGAATATACTTTCTGTTTGTGGTATATATTTTTTTGCAAAATACGTCACAGGAAAAAGGGATAATATAGTCATATACAAATAAATACATCATAAATGAAGGTACGAACGAATGAACGCAATTAATCGATGACGGAAACATTAAGCCTTAAACAGAGTGGATTGTGCAACAATAATAATAATAAAACAATAACAATACCAACAAATTTCCATGCAGTTACAGAGGGATACTAGGGAAATTTGAAGACAAATATTGTATTCAAGATGGCTAAGCAGAATGTTTGGTTTGACCATTGATTTGTAGGCGGCAGACAACTGACCCTGGTGATGTCGCGGGAGGCGTTGGCTGCGGCCACGTGAAGCGCCTGTGTGGTGCCGCTGCCCACCGTCGTGGTGTCGCACGCACGCGCCAGCATCCCCACCGCCCTGCCAGAAGTCACACACGGTTAAACCCCACACACACGCAACCATCTCAACACACGGTTAAACCCCACACACACGCAACCATCCCAACACACGGTTAAACCCCACACACACGCAACCATTCCAACACACGGTTAAACCCCACACACACGCAACCATCCCAACACACGGTTAAACCCCACACACACGCAACCATCCCAACACACAGTTAAACCCCACACACACGCAATCATCCCAACACACGGTTAAACCCCACACACACGCAACCATCCCAACACACGGTTAAACCCCACACACACGCAACCATCTCAACACACGGTTAAACCCCACACACACGCAACCATCCCAACACACGGTTAAACCCCACACACACGCAACCAGCCCAACACACGGTTAAACCCCACACACACGCAACCACCTCTGTCTACTTGCCAGCAGTAACACAGGATTAAGCCCCCCCCCACCCCCCACACACACACCCAACCATTCCTACTGACCTGTCAGCAGTAACACAAGGTGAAACGCCACACACACACATACACCTAACCATCCCTACCGACCAGCGAGCAGTCACACACGGTTAACGCATACACACACCCAACCATGTTTTACCGCCCTGCTGCGTCATGCACGGTTGGGTCAAATCCCAGGACCCTCACCACCCTGCCGAGCTTCCATAAGGTCAAACTCTGTTTTCAAGAAGACCATAGGGATTGCAAGGATTGCAAACTTTTCAGGGGAATATCACAACATACACAAAATGTTTGGTTACTGTCTTTCCAGGGAATGGGTGGCTCATTGGTAGAGCACATGCCTTCTGAGCCACAGGTACCGGGTTCAAGTCCCGGCAGAACCTCTGAACAAGTTGATCTCATCCCCAAATACCTCCCAACAGAGTGAGAGAGAGAGTTGGCGACGCCGTTTAACCATGGCAGTTGGTGCGTCGTTGAACCCCAACAGCTATTACTCTCTCCATTTGCATGTTCTTCGAGCAGGTTGTTAGCTGAGTACTAAACGGCGTCTTATTACAGGCATTGGTAGATCCAGGATCTCTGATCGGGGGGGCACAATCAGGATCAGGGGGCGACAATTTTAAGGCGGCAAAACCTGTCGATGGTGGGCGATAAATCCCATCGATGGTGGGCGATAAGTACTCGGTTCCTGGGGAAGGGTGGGAAGCAGTATTTCAGAGGGGCAACATCAACCTTCAGGGGGCGCCGTAACCATTTCAGGAGGCGCCGAGGGTCGATCGAGAGGACAAGTGCCCCACTTGCCAACCCCCTGGATCCACCTATGATAACAGGGCGGTGGCTTTCGACTGTCACCACCCAATTAATTTCATAGTCTCACATCGCACTTGAGCTGCCAGTCACGGGGTAGCTAGGAACGCTTATGCAAATGGGTACGAGGTCATATTGAATGCTTTAACCTACACCTGCGATGCACCCAAGGAAGTCCGGGACTCGGAATAGGCTGGAATAATCAGATATCTACCCGATAAAATCCAAAAGATTCTTCCGAAGCACCATAAAATGTTGAAACATACCCAAATCAAAGCCTTTTACACCGGTCGTTTTCTGCCATTCACCCCTCCCTGGCGACGTCGCTGCTAGCACTCGCCTGGTGAGCAGTACGAACTGGTTGACCTGATGCTCCTGCAGCTCGTGCCGCGTGCTCCAGCGGTGCTCCTCCGGCGCTGGCGTCGGCTCCGGCGGCGGCTCCAGTGACTCCAGCGGCGCCGGCGGCACCAGCGCCTGGAACTGCGGGCCCACGCGGATCCGGCCCTTTCGCGCAGTCAGCAGCTCGCTGCCAGCCTTCAGCGGCGCCGCCTGAAACACGGCGGAACGCACTTAGGCGGGGCCCGGGAACGGGACACGATTTCAGACTGGTTAACACTGCACGGACTAACAAATTGTTATCATGTCCAAACAGCTTAAATGAACTGTAGTTTTAGATAAGGACAACTCATTGAATTGTTTAAGCGCTGCTCATAAATGACGTCACTTTTTGGAAGGGTTTTCAACCCCTTTTCCTCCCCAACGTCATGGCGTCACTTTTGAGTAGACCCCCATGTCATGGCATCACTTTTTCGCGGACCCCCATGTCATGGCGTCACTTTTAGGTAAATCCCTTCCATTTAAAGACATTCCCCTCAACTTGCACTGACGTTGGCGGCGCAAAGCGGGGCCAAAGGTCGAACGTTTTGTTTACGTTCGGCCTCAGTCCTAATCCCAGGTAGCTACACTACCCCATCAAACCAAACAACGACTCAACAGTAAAAAATCACCAGCGGCAAAAGCTCACCAGTGTCATGGCACGTCACTCTTCGGCCAACCTCCTCCTTCCCCTCAGCGAATGATGTCATTTATGAACAGACCATTACATGTTTCGCCTTTAACACGCGGAGTGGAGGGGTTCTAAGTGTCCCCAGCTATTTTTCCAAGGTGACCGGAGAACGGCCCGCAGCCGGAAAATGCTACTCTGCTACATTTGGATAATTTATGAGCGCGTCGATTGGTGATCGCATTGTGAAAATCGGCCAATAATTGTTTTACTTACATGCTTTTAAATTCAGACATATGTTTTACGGTCGTCGCAATCGCGCAGTCGCAGCAGTCAACCAGCACTGCAGACCGTGTTGTGACGTAATAACGCCATATAATCGGGAATATATGTGACGGTCACACTATATGAAGGTCAAGGCTACAGGTCACTGTCATAAAACATTTTTCAATGTCATTGACTCCAGTGTTTCGGTAAAATGGCATTGCTCAGTATGACGTATATAATATGACTTCATAGTTCAGGTTACTCAATATCACGGCCAAGACCATAGACCAAGATCAAAGGTCTTTTTGAAGTTAAAAACCCTCCGTTCCCGTTCAAAGGCTGCTAAAGTGTCAGCCATATTGTGCATTATTGGGAATGTGTCATATTGTTAAGTCATAGGTCGATGATCTTGGGTGATCTAGACCTCAAACTTTCAGACGGCATTGTATGGAGCCTTCTCTCTACGACTTTAGTCCGCTTTTGGAGAACTACCGGCATTATTCCGCATAATCACGGCACTTCCACGATAGGTCCCAAGCACGGCGCAGATATAATATTTACGATCTAGTTTGACCATGAATATACCAGCCTAGGTCAATGAAAACTGGCTATAATGTATATCACCATTGCCCCCCACGCACTCCCAAACGGGCCTTTTCTAACCTGTTTTGTTTCCAAGATCTCGTGGGGCCACTTTAGGATCCTCTTCCATTGCGCGTTAACGAAGATGCCCCGCTCCCACCATTGCGCGTGTTAAGGAAATCAATAATGAAGCAGCATTCCTCATCTCGATATTTGAAACTGCAAGGCGGTGCCCCCGTGTGAGCTTTTATTAGACGAAGGTCACAATGTTAGTAATCCTGGGTAAATTTTCATGACAAGCTCTGATTATGCGACTAACTTCGTTAGCCAAATCCATCATAGTTTTATATTTTGGCAAATAACCGAACAAACTTGCCCGATATGAGCATTGCAACCGGCCAAGACGCGAGGGGGTCAGGTAACCTTCACACTCCTACCGACGAAAACCATCCACTCTTGGACGGAAAACATTCCCTATATTTCCCTATCTGAGCTTGTTGTTGCCTTCCATCCATGCCCCTTGTAAAATTTATGAACTTTTCCCAATGTGACTGAAATCTATTTTCGAGTGGAGTCGGGGCTTAACTGTGGCCCTCCCCCTTTTCCAAAACTTACATTTCTAGCTCATGTTGTCAGCCATGCCCATCTGGAACTAACTCCGTCCACTTCTGGAATGACGCACTCTGGATGCGCAAATACATGGAGGATTCCTCGTAGCATTTGCCCACGCCCGATTACCATCCACGTCATAGTTGCTTCAGAGAGCGAGATGATGCGCCTCACCCTGGGCTTTACGGGGTACGACTGGCAGTGGCGTGCTACACTGACAGCGGGCCGGTAAAACATAGCCTACAAATACGCGACTCCGTCTTTCTCACGATCAATACGAGATTCAAAACTACGGCAAACATTAATCCGAGAGGTAATCTGGTCCCTAGTCTAAAAAATTGAATTTAGACTAAAATAGCAGCAAGCCGATAAATATTTAAATATAAATTTCCACCACCAGGAAAATGGCCGTACCTACCCGTGCTCAGTGTCTGAACACATCGACTGTATCAAGTTGCTAACGCCCATAACAAAACCGCAAATTCTACCTTATAGTTATTCCCTGTCAAGGCATTGCACTACGCTTACTGCAGACTGGATTTACAATCAAATCACCTATGCCTTCCTATCCCTTTTAAATCGCAATAGAACAAATTCAATGTGGTACTGGCAATACCGCGGGCCCACGGTTCACCTGGTGACACATTTTTTATTAGGGCCACTCCCAACAGGCACACTTGCCCAATTACAGGGAGTATTGGCATGGGTGTTTAACACCCGCACTGGAGGGGGGTCTGGCACTAACGCGCACTGGAGGGGCGCCTGGTAGGCCCCCCTAAGATCTCGGAAACTAAGAGGCTTAGAAAAACAAAATTTGAGAGGTGGGTGGGGGATATGGTGATCTACACCATGACCAATTTTTATTGACCTAGGTCAATATCTTCAAGGTCAAAAGAGGTCATAAAGGTCAAACCTTGGCCATGCTGGGGACCGACCGGTAAATGCCGTGATTATGCGGGAAAATGGCGGGAATAAGCTAAAGGCGGACCAGGGTCATATCGAGAAGGTCTCAAAGAGCCTTCTCTTCAATTTTGGGGTCAAGGTCATTCAAGGTCATTGACCTGTAAGTTCACAATATAGTATACTATTTATAATGTACACTTTGACTAACACCACAGCCACTGTTTGGCGAGAAATGAGGATTGACCTTTGAAAATGACCTTTGACCTTGCCCTTTGACCTTGACCTTGGTATTGGGGCACCTTATCGATGACGTCATAGCATAATGTACGTCAGACCGGGTAACGTCATTTGACCGGAAGCACTGTGGTCAGTGACCTTGAAAGTGCACATATGACCTTGACCTGTGACCTTTGACCTTGACCCTGACCTTCATGTGAGGTGACCTTGACATATAATCCCGGTTATATGGTGTTATGACTTCACCACTCGGTCCCCAATGCAAGCTAACTGGTCCAACCGTGCGATTACGGCGATCTCAAAATGCAGGTCTGACTTTAAAAGCCTATAAGTCAAGAAATTTTCGACAGATTTTCACAAAATCTTCACCAATCGACGCGCTATTAAATTCTGTTTGACGTGGCAAAGTCTTGTGTTTCAGCTACAAGCGGTTCTCCGGCCACCTCGGAAAAACAGGTGGGGGCCTCCGAGGCCCCCTCCAGTGCGCGTGTTAAGGATACTCTCCACCGGGTCAGATCGGACAAGGAAGGCGGTTTCCCGCTGTGGCGATTGAACCCACGTTAACCAATGCTATCCGATCCGAAGACTGGCAACGAAGCCACTAGGCCACCCCGGCCCCCACATGCACATGCACGGGTTCACGGAATCACGCTAAATCAACACATGACCGTCCTCTCGAGAACTCACAGCCACCTTACACCGGGATCTTACCGCAGCATCGGACGGTGAAGTCTGTGGCGCTTCATCCTGAGGGTCCACATCTGGGTCGATGCTGAGAATGGGCGACTCAAACTTGACACAGTCCAGGGAGTCGGTTTTCTCAGGCTTGGCCTCCTTTTTGGGCTTCACCACGCCGTCTGGGGATGAGCTGAAGGTGTCAGTTTGCAAAACAACGGCGATGCGGCAGAACATTGCAAATGGCGACTGGCGCCGCTGATACGGGATTTGGCGCGAATTCTAACTAGTTGCACGGCACAATGAAGCCCGCCACAAAAAGCAATCTTCATTACGCCTGAATTTACCCAAATGTGCCAACGATACAATTAGCAGCAAAGAAAATTAAAACAGATGAAGCAGAACAGGATTAGGATGCTCAAGTGCACCGTGGCAGTATTTAATCACATGCATACATATAGCTCCTGAGTGATGTTGTAGTTAGCATGCCGGGCCGAAAATCCGGAGACCTGGGTTCGAATCCCAGCTAAGGAGCAATTTCCAAGTCAGCAAAACTATATACGTACATACATACATAGATATATATATATATATATATATATATATATATATATATATATATATATATATATATATATATATATATATATATATATATATATATATATGTGTGTGTGTATATATGTTACAGGGAGAGTGCGAAATCCGGGAGTTGGCGAACTCCCTAGGGATTTCGCGAAATCACTGACCAGCCAGGGAGTTCGCGAAATCCCTGGGTGACCAGGGAGTTCGCGAAATCCCGGATAAACACTCAGGGAGTTCGCGAATTCTCTGACATTTAGTCAGCTCAAGGATGACTAGCTAGGATTGCGGGCTATTGTTCTTATGATTTATTTCAAACAGTAACCGGACATTTTCCGTAAAAATCACGTATAAGGGAGGTTTTAAGCCAAATATTAGGAAGGTTTTAAGCTAAATATAAGAAAGGTCATAATTGTATTGTTGAGGTCGTAGCGATACATTTATCGAGTTTCGCTTATCAATATTGTACTGCAATGTAAAAGTTCAGTTGCTGCTGATTGCAAATGTGGATCACGGGAGAGAAAGACACTGGCCCCTGGCGGTTCCAAAACGCCCTGGTCCACTCCTGAAATTTGGTTCCCACACACTCCCCCGCAGAATACACCTTCGCCTTCACTGTGATTTGGTACTTGGTTATTTAGTTCTTGTAGAAGTTATTTCAGACACCAGTCGTATTTCGGTTAAATTTTCGTAGCTTTCGAGGGTCATTCGACTATCTTCGTCAGCGAAAAGATTGCTTAGCCAGCGCCTAATTCAATACTATACACGTTTGAAAAACATCGCAACACACGCGTGCTAAAACCTAACTTTCTACTTGCTATTTCTTGCCCAAGAATAAGTAATATACAAGTTCAACACTTTAATTAAGTGAGTTAAGCATCACAGAGGCAAATACAGTGCACACACGGGAAGGTTACAATCTAGGTATACCTGACGAACATGCAGCATTGAGATACTTTTTATTTGTTATTGTTCTGCTACTATTATTATCATTGTTACTACCATTATCATTATTATTCATTATTATTATCATTCTTTACTTTTTTATGAAGAATGAAGAACCTGGTAAATTTCTGGCATTGGAATGCCTGAGTTTGTATTTGGTAGTTGGTTTTGTTGTGTTTTTGCGATGAAGATGCCTTCTTTTATTTTTATTTTTCTCCAATGGTTTTCATACGCTAGGATTTTGACGTCATCCCATTTAATGTTGTGTCCGGTGTCTAGAATGTGTTTGGCCAGTCCAGAGTGGTTGTGGTCCTCATTTTCTATAGCTCTTTTATGTTCTTGTTGTCGCGTTTTTATGGTCCTACAGGTTTCCCCTATGTATGTTTTTCCGCATTGACATGTTTACTGGTAGACTACTTCTTTGTTTTGGTGTTTGTGTCTTTTGTCCTTTGGCTTTACTAGTATATTTTTTAGGTTTGTTGCCGGTTTGGTTTGTGTTTTTGCGTATGGTTTTATTAAACGCACGATACGTTCAGAAATACCTCGGACATATGGAATGACTACTGTGGGCTTTGTTTCCCCTCTCTCTAGTTGGTTGTTTTCTTGTCGAGATTCCTGGCGTTGGATTTTTCTGTGTGTGTTTTTGATGAATGTCTTGGGATAGTGATTTTTCTGTAGTACCTGTTCTACGTGTTTGATCTCGTGTGTCCTGTCTGTTTCTTCTGACGAGATGGTTTTCCCCCTTTTTATAAGAGTCCTGACTACTGCTTCTTTGTGTTGTGTGCTATGGTGTGATTGAAAGCTTAGATATCTTTTCTCCGTGGGTTGGTTTTCTGTATACTTTAGTGGTTAATGTTCCATCTGTTCTTCTTTGTACTGCAACATCTAGGAAGGGTAGCATTCCTTCGGCTTCTCTCTCTGATGTGAACTTAGTGTTGTGTGAAAGGGAGTTCAAATGTTGGTGTAGGGGCTCAACTTGTGAGGTTTTGACTTACGAATGTGTCGTCCACATACCTTTTCCATAACTTAACGCCAGGAGCGAATGTTTCGAGTGCTTTGGTTTCTAGCTCTTCCATCACTAATTCCGCTACTATAGAGCTGACGGGGCTGCCCATGGCAGTTCCACTTATTTGCTTGTAAAATTGTCCATTTACTTGGAAGTACGTGAGATTAAGGCAAATTCTTAACATACAAACTATGTCGTCTACATCCAACCCCGTCGATGATCTAAAACTGTCATCCTCACTAGCCATTTCTTGTTCTACCCTTCTTTGGGCAATTTCGCACGCTAGCTCGGTTGGAATCGAGGTGAAAAGAGACTACATCAAATGACACCATTATTTCGTCATCTGCTATAGCAACTTCTCTTACTTGCTCGGCAAATTTTGTAGAGTTCCTAACGTGGTGGTCCGAGTTCCCTACAAGGCATGCTAAAATCTTGGAAAGGTGTTTTAAAACATCGTACGTTACAGAGCCTATTGAAGAAACTATTGGCCTCAGCGGGATGTTCGGTTTGTGTACTTTCGGTAGACCGTAGAACAATGGAGGAGACGGATCGGAGGGGTACAGGGATAAGTACTGTGCTCTCGATAACCTTCCTCGTGTTTCTATGTGCTTTAATGCTTCCCTGACCTTCCGAGTATAAGCTGGAGTAGGATCTTTGCTAAGAAGTTCATATGTGTTAGTGTCTGACAGCAAACTGTTAACTTTACTGAGATATTGCTCTTTAGTGAGAACACAGATTGAGCCACCCTTACCGCTTGGATGATGACCAGGTTTGTTCTTTGTTTCAGTCTGTTAAGGCCCTTTCTTTCTTCTTTACTGAGGTTATCAGGTGTGTTATGATGAGACTGCAAGGTCTTAGTAACTTCAAAACGTAACCTGTTTGCTTCATCGCGCGACATATTGGAGTTAAGAATGAGTTTCTCGATTTCTGTTATGAATTCTATGTGACTTACATGTTTTGGCGTGGGGACGAAGTTCAAACCTTTCCGTAGAACCGACAGCTCTCCTTCTGTGAGTTCTGTTCCGGAGAGGTTTGTGACACAGTCGTTGATCGCATGTGCTCTGGTGCCGACGGATGGATCTGTTGTTTCCTGGTTTGTTTCTTCCTCTTCTTCCGACCTCCTTTCTGCCGAATCTTCTTGTGATGTCGTACCTGACGTCTGTAGATCGCTTCCTCTTCCTTCCAGATCTATCACCGGTTGTGCTGAACTTGCCTCTTCTCTTCCTGTTATGTGTGCTGGTGCGTTACGTCTGTTGATCAGTCTGTCAAATTTCTTCTTTTGTCTGGTTTTTACTTTATTTGACTCATGCTCTTGTTTTCTACTAATTACCCGGTTCATTTCAGTAAAGGCGGTGCTTTCAAGTCTGTTTTGGAGGTTTTCTTTAATCCTGTTTTGTGTTTCCGTTAGGTTTGTTCTTATGTTGATAATATTTTTGATGTGTTCCGCTAGAAGTTTCTTTTCTGCTGCTTGAATTATTTTCTTGGAAGCTTGTGTCCGTATGCCGGATTTGAGCTTAAGTCCTCTCGGCTGCACTCCATACTTCTTACACTTAATAGCAAAGGTTAGATGATTGTTATATCTAGCTAGTTTCATGCTCGTTTTTTCCAGTAATCGTGTCGTTTGTAGCGCTTCACGGCCATGTCGAGTACGTATGTTGCGGAAAATGGTGTTTGACTGGGACATATTCAGTTCTTGTAGAAGTTATTTCAGACACCAGTCGTATTTCGGTTATATTTTCGTAGCTTTCGAGGGTTATTCGACTATCTTCGTCAGCAAAAAGATTGCTTAGCCAGCGCCTAATTCAATACTATACAAGTTTGAAAAACATCGCAACACACGCGTGTCAAAACCTAACATTCTACTTGCTATTTCTTGCCCAAGAATAAGTAATATACAAGTTCAACACTTTAATTAAGTGAGGTAAGCATCACAGAGGCAAATACAGTGCACACACGGGAAGGTTACAGTCTAGGTATACCTGACGAACATGCAGCATTGAGATACTTTTTATTTGTTATTGTTCTGCTACTATTATTATCTTTGTTACTACCATTATCATTATTATTCATTATTATTAACCATTCATTATTATTAATTCATTATTATTATTATTCATTATTATTAATCCAAACCATTGGAGAAAAAGAAAAATAAAAGAAGGCATCTTCATAGCAAAAACACAACAAAACCAACTACTAAATACAAACTCAGGCATTCCAATGCCAGAAATTTACCAGGTTCTTCGCTCTTCATAAAAAAGTAAAGAATGATAATAATAATGAATAATAATGATAATGGTAGTAACAATGATAATAATAGTAGCAGAACAATAACAAATAAAAAGTATCTCAATGCTGCATGTTCGTCAGGTAACCTAGACTGTAACCTTCCGTGTGTGCACTGTATTTGCCTCTGTAATGCTTAACTCACTTAATTAAAGTGCGAACTTGTATATTACTTATTCTTGGGCAAGAAATAGCAAGTAGAATGTTAGGTTTTAGCACGCGTGTGTTGCGATGTTTTCAAACTTGTATAGTATTGAATTAGGCACTGGCTAAGCAATCTTTCGCTGACGAAGATAGTCGAATGACCCTCGAAACCTACGAAAATATAGCCGAAATACGACTGGTGTCTGAAATAACTCACAAGAACTGAATATGTCCCAGTCAAACACCATTTACCGCAACATACGTACTCGACATGGCCGTAAGCGCTACAAACGACACGATTACTGGAAAAACGAGCATGAAACTAGCTAGATATAACAATCATCTAACCTTGCTATTAAGTGTAAGAAGTATGGAGTGCAGCCGAGAGGACTTAAGCTCAAATCCGGCAACGGACACAAGCTTCCAAGAAAATAATTCAAGCGGCAGAAAAGAAACTTCAGCGGAACACATCAAAAATATTATCAACATAAGAACAAACCTAACGGAAACACAAAACAGGATTAAAGAAAACCCCAAAACAGACTGAAAGCACCACCTTACTGCAATGAACCGGGTAATCAATAAAAACAAGAGCAGAGTCAAATAAAGTAAAAACCAGACAAAAGAAGAAATTTGACAGACTGATCAACAGACGTAACGCACAAGCACACATAACAGGAAGAGAAGAGGCAAGTTCAGCACAACCGGTGATAGATCTGGAAGGAAGAGGAAGCGATCTACAGACGTCAGGTACGACATCACAAGAAAATTCGGCAGAAAGGAGGTCGGAAGAAGAGGAAGAAACAAACCAGGAAACAACAGATCCATCCGTCGGCACCAGAGCACATGCGATCAACGACTGTGCGATCAACGACTAATAAGAAGCCTCATCTATACACCCGGTACGTGGATGACGTCTACCTCGACATAGAAGGCATGACAGAACTGCAAGAACTCAAAGACCGTCTGCAACAGGTGTCTGGCCTTAAGCTCACAGTAGAAGTGGGTGGCGACAGAATCAACTTCCTGGACGTCGCAGTTGAAGCAACGGATAGAAACATCACGATGAGCGTCTACCGAAAGGCAACCGACGCATGGCAGTGCCTGCATGGCACAAGCGAGTGCCCTGACCTCTATAAGGCGTCGGTAGTAAGGGCGTACGTACACAGGGCTATCAGAACTTGCTCAACATGGATGCTAGTTAACCAGGAACTAAACCGGATCAAGCCAACAACTGTTATCCAGTTGCTACGGTGGACGAGGAAATCAACAAGGCACTGTCTAAACACCTCAAAACAAGGCATACCAGCGGGCCACAAACTAATGGTGCTAATCCAACCGGAGAAACTTACAGCCTTTACTACAAGAACCAAATGTCCCCCGGATACAAGGCTGACGAACACGCTCTTCGGAAGATTATCCTCAGAAACTGCATGTCAGCTCAACCCAACAACAGGATAGATCTTAGAGTATATTACACCTCACCCAAAACAGCCGCACTTATCATAAAACAACCTAACTCGTGACAAGACCGATCTCCAACAGACCAATGTAGTTTACCAATATACATGCAATATGGAAGACTGCACGCTCCATCCCGGAAACACTTACATTGGCAAAACATCCACAACACTCAGCAGGCGTCTCACATACCACAAACAGTCGGGCACACCACTAGAGCACACTAACAAACACCACAGCAGCACACTCCTCATACGACACACACTCGTAAGCCAACATGAAAATCACAGCAAGAGCCAGAGATGCCAGAAGACTAGCCATACTAGAAGCAGTTTATATACGAGAGAAAAAAACCAAAGACTCAACGCACAAGCAAATGGAAAAGTTTACCGCAGCCTTCTTGAAGGTCCGCGCCTTACTTAATGCAGATGAGATCGTAGGGTTTTCTCAGGGGGCGGACATGAGATACTTCTCTAGAATTCTGGGGGTTTTGAAGGTTCCACTTCTGGTTCTCACAGTTTTTGGCAGCAAAATTTAACATGTAATTCCAATGGGACTGTTTGCAGGGGTTTGGGGCACGGGCCAGTGGGAAAATGTAAGTGGTGCTTAAGGGTATATTTTTATTTTTGGTATGTAAAATTGATCAGGCTATCTTCTGGCTGCAGTTTTTAGTCTCTAAAGCGCTTTTATAACAAGGAATATCCACGATGAACTTCATGCTAATTCCTTTAGAATTCTGTTTCAAACGTTTCGATTACCCAATCAAAACGGTGCATTCTACCTTATGCTAGCAAAATTAAAGTTATCTTGAACAGAACCCTTCAAAATACTGCCATATCCTCAACGTGCTGCCAAATCAGGCAGTCAGCTGGCTGTCATGTCCGAACCGTATCTATAGGAACCGTGGGTTTTCTCTGGAGTAGGGTGTACCAGTTGGCTCTCCACGAGAACAACATCGTGATTTATTCTGGACAACAATTTTGATTCAGAAGTGCCTTTCGTTTCAATTGTAGAAGAAGAGTAAGATGGTGACCTAGGTAATTTATTTGTTAGAAATTAAAATAAAATGGTGACTTGAATATTTGATTGTTAGTTAAATGAGTGTATGGGGGATATGTGAGAATTTGCAGAAGATGGCTTGCGAATAAACCGAAACCGGTCCTAGAAGTATGCTCCTTCATATTTTCTTTACTTACTGTATAACTACGAACGTGCTTTTCGAAACAAACCAACGAAGAACAGAAAAATAAGATCAGGCGTATAGAAACTAATGGAAGAAAAGTGATTAGCCTCAATGCTGCTGTAAAATTGAACACAATATGTTTAGAAAATAATCTGCTTCCCAGTTTTTCAAAGAGATATATATATATATATATATATATATATATATGTGTGTGTGTGTGTGTGTGTGTGTGTGTGTGTGTGTGTGTGTGTGTGTGTGTGTGTGTGTGTGTGTGTGTGTGTGTGTGTGTGTGTGTGTGTGTGTGTGTGTGTGTGTGTGTGTGTGTGTGTGTGTGTGTGTATACGTGTGTGTGTGTGTGTGTGTGTGTGTGTGTGTGTGTGTGTGTGTGTGTGTGTGTGTGTGTGTGTGTGTGTGTGTGTGTGTGTGTGTGTGTGTGTGTGTGTGTGTGTGTGTGTGTGTGTGTGTGTGTGTGTGTGTGTGTGTGTGTGTGTGTGTGTGTGTGTGTAACTTTAGCATTTTAGTGACACATAGCTTCAACAGACATCATCAACAGGGTTAAAACCCCAGTCCTAAGCAAAGTATATGATAAATATATGGGAGCATATTTATTTCTGCCTGATTTGGTTTGAGGCAAAGCCCTATATCTGCCACACAGCACTGATAGCCAATGACGGCCATGCTCCAATTGCAAACTTTCACCCAGGCGCGGCGACGAGTTTTTCTAGCCCCGGTGACCCAGCCCCTTCAAGACAACAGGCTGAGGAGGGCGGGGTGGACCCGGGCGCAGCCCAGAAACTCACCTGACGAGCCGCGCTCGGAACCCAAGACCTCCCCAATAATCGGACCTTGATGCTTAGCGAGACCGCGCGCTGTTACAGAGCCTCCGAACCGCCAGGAACGGCGACATATCTTATTTCTACTCCAAACAAAATGACTAGAATGCACGGCACCACCCTGTGCAGCGGAAAGAGGATACAATTCTCCCACTTGTCATGGTCTTGTCAAGCATCTCAAAATCAAGCCCAACTCAAGCTGTGACCCTATGCAAAAGAAAAGTTAAAAAATGCAGCCTTTAAGTATTGAAGCGGCCAAGGAAAAAAATCCATGAAATAAAACTGATGACGGTACAAATTTTCGAGCATTCACTTTGTCTCACACACAACTCATCACACCGTTCCTCAAACCTTGAACGCCCCACTGATGTTTTAAGTACAGTAGAATTGTTAACTTAGAATCGCATGCTTAGAATTGTGTTCACCAAACGACAAAAGATAAAACAATGACTTTACCGGCACACGCTTGCTGTCAGAAGCCGATGTTGATAAATTTGTCGTCTCATTTTTTTCCATTCCAACCTCATAGAGTTCTAATTGCTTCGGTAGCACTGAACAAGGCTAAAAATAGGCCCAGATTAGAAAAAAGGTTCTACATACGGTATGGTAATTCCCGGATAGCAAGAGGCTATTATTAACATGTCTCCATAAGGGCGTCTCCATGAATCTTCATCGGGGAGGAGAGGTGGAGGTAGAGGGTACAGACTCACAACTGGCGACAAACGAGGGAGGGGTGGAAGGTGAAGCTACAACCCAAAACGTTTCTCCAGGGGTAAAAAAAACTACCATTTTGGCATTCTAAATGGTGACAACCCAAGATGAACAAGGTGACAACAATTAGCCGACATGTTTCCTCCCAAACAATAACGAAACAATCGCCAAAATTGGCACCTGTGATTTGAACTCGCAATTTTGTTTTAACGACTGGACTAATATTGGGATGGTTCAGGAGCATCAATTGCTATCCTACTAACGTAAAACGTGCCACATTTTACAGCCTGGGCTGGTGACACATTTATCGTTTGAAATTTTGAATGGTGACACACTGAACACCTTTTTGGCCCTTGTGTTTCTCTGAGGGCGTCAGCAAGGCAGCAAACCAAAACCAAATTGGTAGCATTTGCACATGCCCATACTGCCAGAGGGCAAACAATACAACACCAAAAATCCGGTGGCGCTCCAAAATTTTGGTTGAAATGTTGAAGAGGTGTGTATTTCCCCCCCCCTACTTTCCTGTACGGGCCGTCGCCTTCCGCCGAAAGGGGAAAATGTATCGAGGGAGAGGAGATGGGAACCATGGGTTCTAGTTACGTATCTCAGACTATTTTCCACAGTCTGGCCGAACGCAATGATTCAATAGTCCTCCACGGCAATACTCTTGGTACGGGGACCAAACGACCAAAATGCTGAGGAAAAGCATTGTTTTAAAGAAAGTTTGCCAATACTGATGTCATGACCCACAAGTCCCCACCACCCTCCCCTCTCAACCAGCCTGGGACCGCCGGTGCACGGGCTGGAGATAGTCTGTGCAGCTACAGCCATTCAAAGAGTGTTTTAGAAAACGTCGCAAGCATAACAATTTGACGGCAAAATATAAGGCGGCGCATACGCGTGAACGTGTGCCATCATTAAATGTACCGTTGCAAAACTACACTGAATTTGCAAAACAACATAGCGGAAAATGGTTGAAAAAACTATAAATGCAAGCAGGGTGAGTATCTGGGTAACCAGAGTCAGTATGACAAAAGAAGAAGACCTTCAATGTCCGTTCTGGCCGATTCAAAGACTAAGGCTTTATCGAACAGCTACCTTGCCTAACTTCCAATATCCGTCTCATATGAGCAGAGTCGAGAACCAGCGTGCAAAAACCGTGCTTTCCGGGTATATCCCCGAACATCACTCCATTATAAGCGGACCGGATACAGCGTTAGAAGATGGAGAGCCCTCAAACACTAAAGTACACAAACACACGCCACATCATTAATGGCATGATAACCTGTATAGGTTCCAGACGTCAAGCTCTTAACCGTGCAATTTGCACTCCCACATTCCATGGCTCTGTTTAGTGATGCTGATGCATTGCATTGCAGCAGACAAATCAGACGTCAAATGGGGATAAAGAAAAACACGGGCATCAGGAACGATATGAAGATAGAGAAATTAGCACGATGGTGAGAATGCACCATGGGCAGTGGCGGATACAAGGGCCCAGCCCCCCAAATGTCAGAGTGGCTCCAGTAAATGCATAGCCGGAGGCCGATCCGAGACAATGGCGAGGGAGGCTCGAGTCTCCTAGTCATCCTCGAAATGAAATCCTAGATCCGCCACTGACTATGGGGTATATCCAGGGTTGGCAGCGGCCGGCTGAAAGTGGTTTCAACCACTGGCTTTTACCGGTTTAAACCGGCTGGCGAAAACCCTGGTGGCAAATAGTGGCAAAAACTAAAAGCAGTCACACATTAGTGAATATTTCCACGGAATACTGCTGTGAGGACATCTTCTGGTGTTAAAACTTTCCTGGTTGTATATTCCGATGATTCAGTGTCGTCTTATTCCAAATTATCATGCAAATCTAAAAACCATTAAAACCAGATCGACTTTCAGATGCCTTTGACGAAGTATAACAACTTCTTATATCTCTATGGTTGTATTCCATCTTCCTTACATAAGCACAATATCCTAATACGAAGAAAGCCTGGCTGCTCTTTTTATCACTTTTGAGCTCAGTATTGTATAACGAATGGTACTTTTGGACGCCAAGAGGCTTATGTTTGAATTGGCTTGAATTGGATAATATGACTATATTCCAATTCAAACTCAAGTCAAGCCAGTTTCGGTCTTTGAGCTTGAAGGACAAGGATAGAAGTAAATGGCCAGCTTCAGGTATACCTATGTGTAAAAATGCCTGAATACTGTGTCGCTTCCCACTAAGAAAAGAAAGATATATAGGTTCTTTCTTTCCTATAATTGACCAAAGCCTACGTAAAAACGTAGAATCAGAATGGTAGATTCATGAATTGTGATTGACGTGAGGAAGCTTGTCTGAAAGTTCCTTGGCAGTCTGTTAGGTGAAACTATTTTTGTATGAAGTAGATGAAACTTGTATCAAGGCAATATAAAATGGCTGTATGTTACCACTAGGCTCGGGTGGCCTGGTGGCTTTGCTAGCGATGGGTACATTACTTTGCCCATGGTGGTGGCTAGCATAGTGGAATCTAGAATCTAGAGGATATCATGTAACCCAAAGCACTTTTTCTTTTATACTGGGGACTAAACAATGATCAGGTCACTGTCAGGACTCTAGGGGCGTATTTGTTCCGTCAAAAGGATACTCCTGTTTTCCTTCTCGAGCAGAATTAGTTTTTGCATTGGACTGAAACCTAGCTTTAGGTCCTTAATGGTCATTCAGAGAAGGGTGGAAACGTCATTTCGGACAGGAGAAAGTCCTGCAGATATTCAAAGCTAGAAGGGCACTAGTCTCTAGTCGAGAATGATCTGAAGGGCTGAGGGTTAAAAATGGACCCCAGCTTTCTCGGGTTTTTCTGAACGTTGTTGAAAATTTACGCTACGAAGTACCACACATACTCAGCACACCTTAGCCTTGATCAGTTACGCAACCTTTACCCAAATTTTAGGGTTAGGTCATCTCCGATCCGTTCATCAGGGCAAGTCAAGTTACCTCACCTTCTGGAATGTTTCAAATGGTACCAGTGAGGGTACGTTTAATCTATTGGTCCAGGATTCATATAGCATAATAGGTCCAACAGGTGCCACAAGTTGGGGTGACGGGGTTTTCTATATCGGTGGGCCAACATTCAGGTGCCGGTACATTCCCCATGCATTTCCATTGGAAATGCATGGGGAAAAACGGTAAATGGCCCAACAAGTGGCGCTGTTTTGATAGATACAACTTAGAATAGCTCCCTGCTCTAAATATCTTGGGATTTTAGGTCATTTCCCACGATCAAATCATAAGTTTTATCCTGTAGTCTCCTAGAAGTTATCTAGGACTGCTAAAGCAGGTTTTCAGACGCATCTCAATAACTTTCCAGAAAAAATATTTGGAGTTATCGTTTTGATACCATTACATTGCTGTTCTCATTACGAGTTAATTAATCTGTATATTGATCATTTTAGACCCCATGGTGGTCTTGCCCTGACGTTGGGTCCGACCATTTTTACATTTTGACCTAGTGTGACCGCGCTGCACTTCACCCGATTTTAGGTAACGGGAGCAGTCGAATGATGCGTAAAAATTGGTTTTCACGAGTCAGTCAGATGCTAGAGACAAAAAACTTGTTCTAGCCTGCCACATTATCTGCCCTGCTATGACCACAATATTGACCTGAGCCAAAAAGTGACGGAAAAAGTTTCGTAGTATATACTATGGGCTATTTACCATATTTCGCCTTTTTCGCTATCCCGCATAGGAGCCGAAATCGAGGGGAAGGGGCTGACGGGATTACTGTGCCTTCGGCCCCCTCCTGGCCAAAGGTGTATCAGTTGAGTGGAGGTTAAGTAAACTGTCATAAAGATGTCAAAATAAGTATGATAGAAATATGCTTATCTAGGCTGTCTTTCTGTAGGCATCAGATCAAGCTTCGGTTTGATTAATCTATTATCGGGAATTTCAGACTGAAACGTGGGAGGCATGTGATACGCAATGTGTTTTTGTTAGCCTTGAGCTCAAGACAGAATATACAATAGACTATTTTGTTCAGTATACCAAAAAGACAATTCAACTGTCAGAATGTCGTTGGTAACACCTATTGGATACCCCAAAAGTTCATTGGACATCAAAAATGTGAAACTCTGCCTCGCATATTTTTGCCACTTTTTGCCAGTTTATGCCGGATTTTACCGGTTAAAACCGGTTTGCGGGAGAAGCCCTCCTTTTCTGGCAAAAAGTCCAACCCTGGGTATATCCAAAATGTACTGTCAAAATGCATCAAAGTTATCGAGCCAGGTCTGAGGCTTATTCACAATGCGCACTCGAGCCTAAAAAGGTTAAAGCACTTCCGCCACACCGAACATAAGCCAACGGAGCAACAAACTTTGAAATCCCGTCATCACCTTCGTCCCAAAACTGTTCCTCACCATGCCCATCGTTTGAAGTGTTTGCAACTACTGTGAACAGCGTTATTAGTTCTTCGTGAGTTTAAATGCTCATAAAATATGGATCTTATTTGATTCCTTCTGTTACTTATTGCTTCAGCAGTACTTGACCGTGCCCACGGCTTCCTCCATTAGCGATCAAAGAGCAGTAGCATTCAACCCATTAAAGGGAATGTGGGACATTCGTAATGGCATTTGAAGTGAACTCGCCACTATATAACTACCCCCTCAGCATATTACATTTGTTCCAGGGTTACCGTGTGCCAAAAAAATTGTTAATAGTGGACTGTCGCCTCCGTCATTCGCAGCGTTCCCAGCCGCAGCCAACGGCGAGCCGCTGCGTGCGGCAGCTGGCCTCGCTGGGGTAGGTAGGGAGGCGAGAGAGAAGAACGTTCATAAATACGCTCATAAAGCACTGATACCCGTAAAATGTGAGCTTTGGGAGAAAGGAAATATGAAAGCAGGGTTTTTGCAGTACGTTCTACGCAACTGACAGACCGCTCCATATTCCATTACAAGGCGCCATATTCCATTTGACGATCGAGGATCAACAGTAGCAGCTATCCTCTTAGCGACCAAGAAGTAGACGTCATCTATTAGCGAATAAGCAGTAGCAGCAGCAGCAGCGATCTATCCGTGACCAAGCAGTAGCAGTAGCAGTTATCTATTAATGACCAAACAGTAGCAGCCATCTATTAATGACCGAGCAGTAGCAGCAGCAGCGATCTATTAGTGATCAAGCAGAGCAGTTATATATTAATGACCAAGCAAAAGCACCCAATCTATTAATGACCAAGCAGTAGCAGCCATCAATTAATGGCCAAGCAGTAGCAGCAGAAGCGATGTATTAGCGACCCAGCAGTAGCAGCAGCAGCCATCTATTAATGGCCAAGCAGTAGTAGCAGCAGCGATGCATTAGCGACTCAGCAGTAGCAGACATCTATTAATGACCAAGCAGCAGCAGCCACCTTTTAATGGCCAGCAGTAGAAGTCATCTATCAGTGACTAAGCAGTAGCAGTAACAGTTATCTATTAGCGACGAAGCAGTAACAGTAGCAGGAGTCTTATTAATGATCAAGCTGTAGTTATGGCAGGCATCCAGTATGGAGCTGATGCATATAAGCGTAGGTACGTCCAGCCCATTGGGAGGCCAAGGTATGTTTTGAAGTCATCCTTTCCAGCCAACGCCATAGGGTTAATCTGAATACTGAATACTGGGGGCTTGGCCTCCCAGCCCAACGTTTCTACGCCTATGCTGACGCACTCTAATCAACATTCAAAAAGCTCCTGGCTTCGACAGCATGGTTGCTCAGGAAGAACAGCGTTACAACCATGCTCAACTACATGACGACACGCAGCTAGCCGCGAGCGCATATATTGCCCAATGCACTCTAAATCTGACGAGCCACACGACTGTTATGGGCTAAGGCGACTGGGCGGTAGCACTGGGCCACGAACTAACGCCAAGGACATAACTGGGTACTCCATCTTAATTATGCCACAGTAAACCCCTCATTGTTCGGAAATGATTGCAGAGTTAAACAGCATGCAAGCGCGTAACTACACTTGCCTCCTTGGGGTTCGTGAAAAGTTTTTGATGTGGAAATGATGTGGACTCAGGAAACATGCCGGCTTGGGTGAGGACAATCAATTTAGTCGTACCTGGACATCTCTCTCCCCCCTTTCATAACATGCTGAGTGCGCCACTGACAACCAGGCACCCAGTGAAACCGTTAAAGCGTCAACGGTGCCACTACAAGGAGTGCTCAACCAGCTCGTACGGGACTGAAGATAGCCCTGCCGCAACTGGTGAGAGCCTTTCTGTCTTAGGTGAATGGCCACGTTGATAATACACATACACGCCCAACGGTTTATTTCCTGGGATACTGTGAGCACTTAATTGCATTCCCCACGGATTACCGACACTTGACCGGCACGACTTCTTCATTATTTCTCAGCGTTCCCATCCCGGACATTTCACCGCGTGTTGTACTGAAACCTCGGAACAAAATGATGGGGCTGCGGATCAGAAAGCTTACAGTGCCTGTACTATTGCTGAATCCATTCATTAATGGATCAGCCCCATATAGTTGTTTGATATACGATTGATGTGTTTTAATTAATATGTTTATCCACAATGTAGCGAGAATATTAGGTCAGGAAACACGCAGCAGTCTCCAACATTGTCACCACACCCCACCCCACCCCACCCCACCCCCCCCACCGTTACACTGCTCCAGAGCATCGGGACAAATGTAGGATGAAAGCAAAGAACTCCAGAGCGAGCAAGTCCTTGTTCCAGACACAATTCGCATAAGGTTTCCCACCTAGGACATGTGTAAAGACAACCTTTCTATATTTAGTGACTGGAGCAATTATTTAGTCCAAATGACACACGCACAGACACAGAATCAATCATCTTCCACTTCCCATCGGCAGAAATTTAATCCACGTTGAATTTAGTTTGCTTTCGACAATATATAGATTAAACCTGTCGACCGTTTGATCGTCTGAAGGGCCATGATTATACTCAAGTGTGGTTTAATAGGCAACAATACCAATTGACAAAGTCAGGTTGGCTGGAAGACACGTAAGCACCATGAATGGTCAGAACTGCTCGGCTTGAGACCATGTATTCTACTCCGCTTAACATGCTCATGTTAATGACTAACAACAGATGACAAGTAACCACTCGTCACATGAACACACATGACATTTGAATCTACTGTAATCATGGAAACATCACTGCGTACGTGTCCTCTGACATGTCCTTGCGTCGCCGTAGCAGCCTTCGCGTTGCCTAAATTGCCCGTGGAAATGAGCAGACAAACAAGGTACTACATTCTCTAACACTACATGAGCTAAATGGTTCTACGAGAAGCTCATTACCGAAAATAGCCGATGAAGCATTCTCCCAAGATCATCTTGGGAGTATCCGACATAACTAGGGCAGCACCACCTCTCAATCAAGCGGGCTGAGTTTTAAGACCCTGCCCTTCACTCGAGCTAATGACAGCGGAAAGGAAAGCGGGACTACTTGCCGTCCTATTACCAACTGACCTCCATAACCTAGATGAACCTGCCGTCACAAAGCTTCACTGTCTAGATCGAAGGGAAGGACGAGTCCATGACATCACACGGAGTCATCACCATGAGAGTAAAATCCCGCCTGGCCTGGAGACGCCTGAGGCCTGGAGTGGTCCCGAAGAGCGCTCCACAGAAGGCGAACAGCAGCTTCGACAGCAGGGCGCCGCCGTAACCTCAACGGACGCAGAGGCGACGCCTCAGACCAGCTTTAATACAACGGCTAGGCTGTTCGTGTGTGTGTATTGGTGTTTTAGGGCGCTTTCAGCAACTGGGCTATACGCGCCCACTATTACCATGTTTTTCAATTCATAATAATGTGCTTAATCTAGATCATGCCAGAGTAATAAAGATTATGGGTGTCAAGGCCACTTGCATGGCAAGGATAATGTGCAATGTTGTTTAAGGGGTGACAAGAAATCTGGCATTGCTTAACAGTGTCTAGGTTTCCCAGCTCCTCCCATCAAACGTTTCTGACACGCACCAAGCTGTGCTTGCATCCCATTGTTGAGGAGGTCTCTCGGTTCGCTCAGGATATCCGAGACCTTTGGGCGGAGATCGGCGAACGAACGTCGTGTTCCCGCCCATGTAGGCCTCCCGGGCTCTAGGTCCAGAATGCCTTCTATCACTAACGGCAGAAGGGCGAGGCACATCCTGCCAAACATTTTGGACTTCTCCAAAACTTTCCAACGAGCCAGCTTGCTTGATTTTAATAGGGAACTCTTTTTGCACCCTTGGTACCCATATTTTCTTCCCCTTCGAGTCTCGGAAAAGAAACTCTGGTTTCTGGTGCTTCCTGGCACCGTGGTGAGGAGACGTCTTTTCGGAGTCGGAGGTCGGGGAACAGAGCCTCCGTTTTCCGTCACGCGACTCTGGGATGACGGAACATGCGTCTGCTATGTTGGAAGGCGTCTGTGTGGGCGGTGGTGGAGGAGGGTACGGTGGAGGCATAAGCATGGTGTCACCGTTCGCAGGAGTTGGAAGAAGTGCCACGCTCTGCTCTTTTCGCAAACTGCGTCCTTTAGGTGGCACTGAGGCTGAACGTTCAGAACCATGTTTCAGCGGTTTGGCCCGCGCTTTCCGAAGTGAAGCGGGCTGGGCAGCGATTCCAGACTGTGTCTTAATTTCCTTAGCAGATAAAGGTGGACTTCTCTCCTCACTCTCACCCCCGGTAGGATCCGTGGTAATCCGTGGTTCAGCGGTGGCTGCTGGTACCTCACCCTCATGCTCGGAGGTGTCCTTGGAGAGTTCAGTGGTGACGAGAGTGTGACTGTCATCCAGACATGTCTGAATGCACCGATCTGTTGATGTTGTGGTCAGAGTGGAAGGCAGTGTCGTGTTAGAGGTAGCGCCCGAAATCCCTGCATCAGTTTCGGTTTGAGTACCCTTGTCCATGGTTTCTGGAGGACTTGGACATCCAGTGTCACCTCCATCCGCGTGCGAAAAGAGCCCACCGATAAGTATGAGGAAGTCTCGCAGTGACAGGTGTGAGATATCGCCCATGCTCGTGCCCAAACTTAACAGTGGTTTAAGCTGGCCTTTGTCTCCAGTTAGTGCGTCCCTATACGAACTGGGAGGACGAACCACACCGGTTGCAGCCACTGGAGGTGTTTGCAAAACCTGTACCTCGGGATGAATTGAAGCCAGGTTGGGATTTGTGGAGCCCTGCTTTCCGGCATCCTGTTGTTCTGCACGGAACTTGTCTTTCACCTTCTGCCGCTCTGAAAGAAAGGTAGGGCAGGTCCGGCACCAAGCCTCGTGGTCGCCTTCGCAGCCAGCGCATTTGGGCTTACTAGCTTCACAAGTTCTCGATCCATGCCCAGGGACTGAGCATTTCGCACACCTTTCTTTCCCTTTGCAGGATTTGGCTACGTGGCCATATCGCTGGCAGCGAAAGCAACGTGTGGGGTCAGGCACGTATCTACGGACAGCTACATATCTCCATCCCACGCGAACCCTCTCTGGTAGCTTCTTGTCTCGGAACGCAAGTACGATGGTGTTGGTACCTACCAACTTTCCCTTCTCTCTCCTGTTCATCCTCCTCACACTCACAACTCCCTGCTCATTCATACCCTCGAGTATTTCGTCGTCCGTCAAACCCTCCAACAGCTCCGTTGAGATGACACCCCTTACCGTATTTTTGTCGGGTGTAGCCTAACAGTGACTGGGATCGAGTGGTCCGAATCTCTACTTCTATACGTTAGTGACTCAGTGGCGAGAAGATCGGCTGTCTCTGTTTCGGTGGACATGGTCACTTCGATTTCGGTTTCCGAGATTCGAAGCGCATTAGAAACTGTTCCAAATTTCGACAGAGCCTGGGCGGTTTGAAAGGGGTTCATTTTGTAGCCATTTTCTATCGCTACTAGCAGCACCCGTGCTGACTCGGGGAGGAGGGTAGACTGGTCGGGTTTGTTTCGCGAGACAGTCGCATCATCCGAAAAGTTATTCACAGCGGCGGTATCAGAAAGCGTGCTTCAGGTGGTCCGGTTCAAAGCAGAGGTCAAAATCCGTGAGGTCTGTGCGGTCGAAGTGGGAACCTGAGATAACGCCATGAGAGATCAATTTACCTTCGGCCCCCCGGGTTACCAGCTGTCAATAGCTGGGCCCGGGGGCTGGTACAGTGCCTACGGGGGCAGGTGCGCCCGTCTCAGAGGGGCGAGAGATACTCACGCAACCCCTCCAATCAGAACGCACCCACCCCCTTGACGCCATCAGCCCAGTGGGCCGGCAGGGCCATGGGTCGGGACGAAGCAAAACGCGGCACCCATCACGCAGCGGAGACTGCGGTCCACCAGGCGGGCGCAAAAGGCTGGGGTCTCGAAAAACGACGGTTTCCGAAACCCCGGCCCGCGTCGCGCCCGGCAAGAACTATCAGTCCCCACCGCGAAGGGCGCCGCGCCGCACGCCCGAAACATAATCCCCCCTGCCCAGCTGGACCGAGCGACAGTGCCCGTAGACACTGCCGCGTAGCTAGGCCGCCCGCGGCAGCCTACGGACGGCTTACCCCCGGTTGGATCGAGATATCTGGGCCAAAGGGGGCGTGTTGGAGCCCTCGGGACTGACCCGCCCGAGGGGGACCTCAACCCCCCAGGATCCCGTCAACCTCGTCGCCGGGGCTCGAGATAGGCCTCGAGTGGGCGCCTTACACCCATAAAATGCCGAAGAAGGCAAATAACTGTGGGACCAATAACTGAAGCGTAAAAAGAGGACAGGAACTAAAAATAATCAACTAAATAAGAAAACAAAAACAAACAGGAGCTACATACTGGGAGGTGCAGGACAGATCTGACCCGATCCAATACGGTTACCGACCAGGTAACAGAGGGCCCGTAAGGCAGTCATCAGCATCGCCGCGGACCTCATCACCAGAGCCACCGACGACAGATGCCGACTCTAACCGACCGAAGTCGGAAGAGGCGGCGGCCGCCGGAGGGCTAGAAAAGATGTATCCGCGGCGATGCGACTAAGTGCCTCCCAAGGCTGACTGGGGCCCCGGGCGCGTCACACCCCGTTGCTCCAATCTTTACTTGCCGGACGAATCCGGCAAGTAAAGATCGGTCCCCTGAGGGGGCTAGGCTGTTCTACGTGCCTCTTCAGACGCGTTTCCTTCTTCAAGGGATGTGGCAGAGGATTGAATGTTGGGAGTCATTTTTTCAGGAGATTACAAGGCACAACAATGACAAGTTCTAAGCTGTATGTGGATATCGAGGGGTGCTACTATTTTCTGACAAATTTCTGGACCAAAGTCTTGCTTGGATTGAGGTTATAATACAAGGAGGCGCAGTCCTCCGATAAGAATCTTATACAGAGTGAGTAAAAGTGATGTCACACCTGGATAGGATTTCAACCGAGATCTGCCAGTAAAGCGTGCTGAAATCTGCATGGTTTCAGATTTGGATTGTCTCTAGACTCACCGTTAGCGGTGAACCAGCATTTTCTTGGCAGTATGGTTTGTACCTCTTGATCTCCGCTCCTCCTTTCCCACCACGTGCTGCTCCATCACACCCGACACGCCGTCGGCGTGACGCAGCAACGCGCCACGGCGCCCCACAAGCGAGGCTCGTGGGACAAGCACCAAGCTCTGAACACACTCATTTAACTGCATGAGCAAGCTGAGTTCCGGCACGTACATACATCAGGAAAACGAATAATTGTGTTTGGCAGGCAATTACGCGGCAACTTATGATATGGTGCAGAAATGTCATCACATCGCAAGTGCACCGACTCTCGCATCTACCATCGCGAGTGCACCGACTCTCGCATCTACCATCGCGAGTGCACCGACCCTCGCATCTCTTAGCGCAAGTGCACCGACTCTCGCATCTACCATCGCGAGTGCACCGACTCTCGCATCTCTTAGCGCAAGTGCACTGACTCTCGCATCCTGGGAGAATATTGTTTCAGGGGGGACCGAGGTCATGCCAGAGAGCGTTCAGCACAGGAACAACCAGGGTTCCCGAAGAAGGAGGGGGAAGAGTACAGTGCGCTGAAGAGGGAGGGGCGTTTTGACCACGTGTGTGCTATTTCTGAACGGCGCAGTCTATCAGGTGACGCCCGAAAAGACGGGAGTTGGGGTTTATACTCAGACGAAAAATAATCCATAAAAGACATCCTATATACTACAATGAGCCTTTGCACGAATAATATCACCAGTTTATATAAATATTGGCGTACAATGCTGTACCATGGGGTACAGCACAGTTATAAATCCGACAACCCCGCTATAACCGTTTAGGTACAAAACGAAACATTGTCACCGGAACTAAACTAAATCAGGAACTATCCATACTAAAATCCAGAACACATGCCCCAGTGCACAAGCAATCTCTAGATACAACTTGGAAACGTTGTTAAATGGAATGTGGCACTTTGGTGGAATCCCGGACTTTAATGTAATTAGGGGTATTTATAGCCCTTAAAATTTGGTATATTTTGGGTGCAGTTCAGGAAGGTTTTTAGCTTTCTCTACGGAAATTTCAAGCTCCAAGACAAATGAGATGTTGAGTGCCGGGTTTTCCGGCATGCTTTACAGCTTGGCTATCTCAGTTAAAATCACGTTATAAAGGTGTCACATTCCCTTTAACACTGTTCACAAAAGAATCACCGTCTCTGAAAAGACCAGCAGGTCGGAGAGTTATCCAGGATTCCTCCAGTTTCGCGCTGTAGACAATGCATCCCCACACCAAGCCGAGAACGTGACCGCGCCAGACCCGTGACGCAGTCTATGGCCGTGGTTCCCAGCGCACAGCTACAAAAAGAAGCACGATTCCAGGGGCACCGCTCCAGTGGCCCTTTCATCTGCCCAGATTACGGTAGTTCGCAACATGGTCTGCGCAGTCCCATTACCGGCCGGGCCGGTTTATTAGCCAGCTGACGACATGGTGCAAGGGGTGTGTGGTTTGCAATGGCAGCAGGCGGACCCGCACCGACAGCGAAGTATAAGCTTAAGCACGGCGCTGAAAGTTGTTTTACCTATTTTTTTCTAATCGATATAGATGTGAAACCTTGTTCTACCCAGAAAAAGGATGGCTTGAGGTTGATGAGTATGGTCGATGAAATGCATATTCAAATGAGCTGAACACATGTCCAAGGTTGTAGTTCAAACTGAAATCAATGATGGCCATTTACCAGATCCATAGGGATGATGGCTTGAACTCCACGTGTCTTGAACTGCCTGGAGCGCTCTCTGGATGAGGAGTACCGTTAACTGAGAGAGACGGGTGAATTTCACACGACCGCTCCACCAGGCTCCTGTCTTGCGCAACTCGACAGTCGATGCTACTGTAGCCTGCACTTAGTTTGACAATGGGCACTAACAGAGCCGTGACAGGTACACGCAGAGGTCTAAAACAGTTGCAACTCGACTGCCCGGGTAGGAGACACAACAGCCAAGGGCAGCCGACTGCCAGTGAGGCAAAACCACGTTTCCGGTACCGGTCACAGGAATACCTTCTCTTTCTTACCAGGCTTCATCCATAATCCAGCCACACCCAGCTGGGGCGAGGCTGGAGCGCACCGGTAGAATAGAAACTAAATGGATACACTGATCTTCAGGGGATTGTTGAAGTATCTCCGAAAATAGTAGCAGTCATTCTTTGGGTTATTCATCACCGGGTTACCGAGATCAGGACATTTTTGGCCAAAAAGTGGGGGCCCACTTTTTGAAATGCTATTGTTATTTGACCATTCACGAAAACAAATTCAAGGCAGCATTTTGAGACCAAACTGAGATGTCGTGGGACACGACCTGAGCGCCGGCAGTACACAAGTTCAACTCTTCAGCATACAACCAGCACCAGGCTGATGAACCAGGTTCATCAGCCGACTCTCAACAGATGACAGTCCATACAGATGATCTCTCTTCCATTGCAGCCTCAGATCAGATCGGGTCAGTCTTCCAACAAGATCAGCAATGAAAGTCAGACTGACTCGGCAGGTTTCCCGGGCGCGGGCCGGACGGACGCTGGAGGCGCAGGACACTGGAGGCGCCAGGGTCAAAAGTGCTGGATTGATGTGATGGCCAGATTGATATGATGACTTCCGGGGAGAAGGGAGAACGTGAAAGCCTCATGGGACGTATCTGGACAGCATGAGAGTACGGTCACCAGATCCTGCAGCACGCGGTCCACCTCAGTGGGACGCAGTCGCAGCAGGGGCATTCCACGACATTTCAGCACACGCGATGGTCGATTTTACACTCTCATATCTTCGGTTTTCTTCAAACTTTGTCCATGGGATTGCCAGCAGCCTAGAACACGCCTGTGACATTTTTAGCTCACCAAGTACAACGGTTCAGGACAAATAGCCTCCGGCAAATGTATTCTTTGCCGGCGTAGCTGTTTCTTATACAGCTATTTGATACAATTATGATAATGATAAAAGGGTAAAATTAGATACACAAATGTTTGGAATAAGCTGATAAACACAAACGTGGCAATTTAAAACAAAACTTTTGATTGAAAAAGTTGTAATTATTCCAAATAGTTTAGTGGTTTCAAAAATATGTTATTTAACGTCGATTTGAAAACTAACCACAGAACGCAAAATAGGACGTCTCAAAGTGTTAAGATCAAGAATAAAACCGTGGGCATTTGCTTTTAAGCATGAAAAAACTACCAAAGTATATCAAGGGTACGAGCCGTTAGCGTACCCAGCGCGATGCACAAGGCATGTTTGCTTCCTGCTATACCTTAGATGACGTGACATTGACCTGCAGATAATTTCCGATGGAGCAAGGGGTTGAGTGTTGACAGAAGTCCTTTGCTTCCAATCATTTCTGTCGTTTTTTACTCTTTGTTTCAGTAACTGGAATTACTATCTTAAAGCTCGAAACATGTCGGCTGAGGTATGAGGAGTTCAACCAGTAAGATAGTTAAAACACGTGATCGTCAGCGTTTATTTGAAAGCCGACTCGAGGGTGTAAATGAGAATATCTTAGTGTTGAGATAAAAATAAAAGTCGCGAGTATTTGCTTTACGCATGAAAAACCGACGACATATAATATGGCTAAACACCGTTGGCGCACCCTTCGCAATGCGCGGCGCACGCTCGCCTCTTCCCTTACATGACGCGCCCTGAATTTGACCTGAAGACGATGATTGATGGAATAAGTGGATGGTTAGTGACAAAATATACCCGTTTTATCAATCTGAATGGTATTTTCACTTCTGCCTAAGCACTGAGCAT
Organism: Lepas anatifera; assembly: GCA_034440635.1. Classification (NCBI taxonomy): domain Eukaryota; kingdom Metazoa; phylum Arthropoda; class Thecostraca; family Lepadidae; genus Lepas; species Lepas anatifera. Next base: position 948,381 of record JAOTON010000698.1, on the reverse strand, counting down.
AACTTTCCGTTTTAAAAGCGTTAGGTACTAGATGATGACCTAAAACGGATATCGAAATGCTTGGTCGATTGCACAGTGAGAAAATGACTGCATTCGGGATTAGCCAAGGAACTATCGAAATGATTACTAGCAACATTCTTCAATTACGTGAAAATGCTAACTGATATTTAATTATTGTTGCTTTCCGAATATCTCCTTGAGCCTGCAATCTGGTTATAAACGTACTCTTTAGGATAAATCAATCATGTGGGTTAAAGTCCGATTTGCATTGCCTAAAATGTCAAAGCTTTTCCGATGAGCTAATTTGCCGAGACTGTGGGCAGGTCAGATTCACACTGGGTGCCACAAACATCACTGTGTTTAAGACACGATTAAAAATGTATCTACTGGAGCAGCAGCTGAATGATGGATATTCGACAGTCTGGACAAGTGGGTGCATGCAAGGGTGAGCGTCTAGTTGCGTCTGATGTATTTCCACCCATTTTGTTTTGATTTAACTCGACGCGGGGCGAAGAATAGTCATCGTATGATGGAATTGCCCTTGAGTGTGAAATAAATAACTAAACTGCCTGCGATTATTTTCAATACGTTCCCATCATTGTCGTACGAATATTTCGCACGTGGAATGGCAAACGGATGATTATCATATTTGATGTTAAAATAAACTTAACAACCCCTCTTCACAAATATGCTAAATTATCGGATATGTACTTTTATGTTGGGTGTAGCATCTTCCCAAGCTTATTACATTTTGACAAGACCTGGTGGCAGTGGACAGTTTTTTAAGAGACACCGAAGAAGAGTGTGGACAGGACTGATATGAAGCCAAATACGTATCTTACTTTATTTCCCTTCTACAGCAAAGCGCAAAGGTACAATTGAAAGTACAACCAAACCTAACTTTGTGTCCTGAGGCGTGTTGGGAACGAGCCCAAAGTGAAATTAGTCCTAAACTTTGGAGGTTGTAACAATTGTACCATCGTTTTAGAATTAGAATTTGATGTCGCAGTCCGCCATTATGGGAACGGTGAGGTACAGCGGCAAATGTTTCAGATTTGGGGATTCGTACAAATGTCGCCTTCCCACGAGGGCATGGGGAAGCAAAGTTACAAACCCAGTCTTCGTCAGCTAAGGGAAACATAACTGAAATATAATCACTTCAATCACTGTAAACACTACTTTACGAAACGTGTTGACGTGCTTCACAAAATATGTAACTGGCGGGATAGTGCTTAGATATGTATTATGGACAATGATCGTAAATGTGTTATCATACGCTTGCAAGCACATTTCCACGGTTTTAGGCTTTGATCTCATTGCTTTGAGACATCCTTGTTCACCGGTCGGTGTCAAGTTTTCAGATACACGCCGAAGAACACATTTTTTAACGAACTTGCTGGTTGAGCTCGTCTCTATGCCTAGAGCTTCAAGACTGTAATCCCAATCACTGACACAAAGAGCAAAAAACGATAGAAATGATTGCAAAAAGGCGGTTTTCTGTCGACGCACAACCCCTCGTTCCATCAGCAATGATTGTCAGGTCAATGTCGCGCCGTCTGTGCTATAGGGGGAAGCAAACATGCACACCGCGCGGGGTGGACTGACGGCACGTACCCATGGTATATGTTGGTATTTTTTAAGTCTGGAAGCAAATGCCCACGGCTTTTATATGATCTTTATGCTCTGAAACATGCTCTTTTACGCAAGATGGTCAATGTTTAAATCGATGCTTGAGGACATTTTTTTAAACCAGTGAAATTTCTGGAAAAGCAGCTTTTTCAATAAGAACAAATTATTTCAAAAATGTCCCCGTTGTGTTTATTGGCTCATTCCAAACATTTCGGTATATAATTTGACCCTTTTATCATTATTTCAATTGGATAAAATAGCCGTAGAAGAATCTGCTGCGGCGGCAAAGGGTAACATTGCCGGAGGCTATAAATCGTGAACCGTTGCAGCGGGCGAGCTAAAAATATCACAGGCGCGTTCTGGGCTGCCGATAACTTCAAGGACAAAGTAGGAAGAAAATCGGAGATATGAGGGTGTAAGGCTTTTGCTGAAATGTTTAGGAATGTCCCAGCTAATAAAAATGGCAGCTCTACTACACCGCAAAAATATAAGCCGAGACATCTCATCCTACGGCAAAACGGCTAAATTAAAATGAGCATTCCAATTACTATGCTATATCTCATAAGTGCACCGGCACTTAAATACGCAGCGCAGCAGACTTGACAGCGTGCTCATCATTGGGTACCAATTTGAACCACGCAAAAAACGAAAGCAAAATGGTGCAAATATTGAAACTCTCGTCGTGGAACTTCCTAATTAACCACTTTAATATAAGTAAAATTGCTTAGTATTGTTTGATCATTTGCAATCCTTTGAGTTCTTTTGTCTCGCCCGCCTTTCTCTATCTTTCTCAGAATCTTTCTGCATTGGTTTGTCTCTTCCGCTTTTCTCTTCCCCTTACTTTTATGGTATGTTTCTTGGTATGTACATTTATATCAATTCGTCCTTTCTCTTCGCATGTTTCTCCGAACAGCCGAACGGGGGCGACCGTGATGGAAATGGTTGTGTTGAGCACTGAACTAACGAGGTACTGGCCAGTGTTTACGGGTTTGCCATACTGTGGGGATGAGGTGGCTTAGTGAGTAGCACCCTTGTCTTCTAAGCCACCGGTCCCGGGTTCAAGTCCCGGCGGAGCCTCTGAATAAGTCGATCTGATCCCCAAAACCCCTTCTAACAGGGTGAGAGTTGGCGACGCCGTATGACCCTGGCAGTTGGTGCGTCGTTAAACCCCAACAATTATTATTATTATTTGCCATACTGTTCCGCCGCCGGAAGCCAGTCTGACCTACCCTTCCGTCTTGTCATGATTCTGCTTCTACGGCCCCTCTTAGGGATTTTTCCTGTAAGCACGCACTGGAGGGGGTCTTAGAGGCCACTCGTTTTTCCCAAAACAGCCAGAGAACCGTGCGGAACTGTAGCATGTTATTTGCTGAAAATTGAGACAGATGAAGAATGCGTCGATTGGTAAAACAGTTTCGAAAATAGGTAAATAATCTATTGACTTTAAGACTTTCCAATTCAGATCTTTATTTGGAGATACCTGCAATGATGCTGTCGCACAAATTTTCATGCTCTGTAGAGCAAGAAATGACGTCATAATGACATATAATAGAAATCATATGGAAGATCACTTAATTTGAAACACCAAGGTCAAAAGAAATAGGCCAAGGTCATGCTGGGCTTTCTAAGGTCATTTCTCTGATGCTTTCAGCCACATCATCGTCATCTAGTACAACGCACATTATGTTATGACGTCATAGATTAGGATACTCAATGCTAAGGTCACAGTCAAGGCTCAAGTTCAAAGGTCATTGGCCAAGTTCAAGGTCAGACCCTCATACTCAGCCCAAAGGTTAGTACGGTGTAAGTTCTAGGTGTAAGTTATATCTCCAACGGTCCTCCCGTCGGGATTGAAATGTTACAAATGTACCTACCTACACTATGGAGAAAATACAGTATGACGTCACAGGCCCATGATCTTAGATGATATTGGTCCAAAAATGTTGGTAACACTGCATAAGACATTACATATACGGTTATATTTCATGTGTAATTGATCGTGATATATTTTTCACAATGGCATGGTCTAATACGTCCCGTGCATGACAGATCTTTGAAATGAATCACCTCGTTTGACTCATTTGACCCAGGTTAATACCACTAACCCGTAATTTACATCACCACAGCTCCTAAAAGACCCAAAGTGAGTTATCCTAAGCATTTTGATATCTTGCAGAGTAGGCAAATCCAGGATTTTCGATCTGAAGGGGCACATGGTCGGGGGCGCTATCCGGACCAGAGGGGGAGCGCCACCTTTAGGCGGAAACCCCTACCAGGTAGGCGTCAAATGCTACGAATGCAAATGCTTGTATCGCGGGGGCACCGATACCCGCATCCTGGGGAAGCAACATGTTAGGGGCGCGCCATTGACTTTTCAAGGAGCACCAAGACCATTTCAAAGAGCACCGAGGGTTGATGGGTCGATATCCTCCACTTGTCTCCCTCCCAATGCAAGTTAGTCTTAGGTTTGGTTCCAGTGTTAAACAGCCGCTCTCCGGTGTCCAATATAAGTTTGAAATATATTATGGAGGTCAATGAGCAGATCCATTAGGAGGAGGGAAACTGAAAACGGAATCCAAAACGTTGACAATTGTGTGATGTTTCATGACAGAACAGGGGCGCAATCAGGGGGGGCACAGGGGGCACGTGCCCCCCATCGGTGCCGGAGTGTCCTTTGATCGGTAGGTGGTGTACCCCGTTTGGGCCGTGTCGCTCAAATTTTAGTGCCCTACGCCGTTGAACTTAGATGCAACTAGACTGCATTTAGCGATTAAAACTATTGTTTGACAATTAAGTGCCTTTTTGGTCAGCTAAGGCATTCTGTCGCTTTTTCAAGCACCCGGTAAGAGTATGGGCACGTAATCCGTTTCCAGCTAATGGCTCATCGTCGCCAATAATCGTACGGGCGGAGCTAATCTGGAGCTCCTTGAGCTCATCTGGTGCCCACTGAGCTGGTCGTGGCCCCTTGAGCTGATCACGTGCCCTCGAAGCGAATCTGGTGCCCCCTGAGTCAATCTGGTGCCCCCCTCAGCAAATGATTGTGCCTCTTGAATCTATATAACGCTCTATGAGTTAATATGATGCCTCCGAGCTTGCCTGGTGCCCTTTTAGCTGTTTTAGTGCCCCTTGAGCTGATCTGGCCCACCTGGCCTGATCTCATGCCTCCCGGAGTTGATATGCTGTCCCCTGAGCCAATAGGGTGCCTCTTGAGCTGATCAGGTGCCCCCTGAGCGGATATTGATGTCTCCCTAGATGATCTGGTGCCCCCTGAGCTAGTCTGGTGCACCCTGAGCTGATTTTATGTTCCCTGAGCTGATCTATGCCCCTGCTCTGATCTGGGGGCTATGAACTGATCTGGCCCCCGGGCTGATTGATTTGGTGCCCCCTGAGCTAAACTAATGCCCCCTGAGTCGACCTGGTGCCTCTTGAGCCATCATCGTGCCTCCCGAGCCCACCCCATACTCTCTGAGCTAGTCTGGTGCTCCCTGAGCTAGTTTGGTGCACACTGAGCCTATTTGGTACCCTTTAAGCTGATCTGGGCCTTCTGAGTTGATTAGGCGATTTCCTTAGCAGCTCTTGGGCCCTGAGCTGAGCTGGGCCCACTGAGGCTGATGAGGGCCCTTGAGCTGGTATGGGGCTCCTGGACTGATTAAGTGCCTCCTGGCATGATCTTGTACCCCCGAGCTGATCTGGGCCCCAAGCTGGTCGGGGAAGACTGAGCTGATCCCTTGTCCTCTGAGCTGATATGGTGATCCCTGAGCTGATTAGACCTCCGCTCTGGTCTGGGGACTAGAAGCTTATCTGGGCCCCCGAGCTGATCGATCTGGTGCCCCCTGAGCAGATATATTGCTCCCTGAGCTGAACTAATGGCCTCTTAGGTGATCTGGTGCCTCCCAAGTCATATAATGATCTGTTGCCCTGGTTATATAAATTGCTTATTATACTGGTGGATTCTGGGGAGGGGGTGATAAAAGGCATGTGCCCCTGAGCTTAGAGCACAGTCCCCTAAACAAGCATTTCTACTAATTAATTTGAATGAAGAACTAGGTTTCACAATTTTCAGCCCTGTTACACCATCCCCATCCAAACCACCGGCCTATTAATATTTTCTTTACTCTTAACTGGAACCATTCATTGAAAACATGGAACTTAATTAACGCGTTCAAAAGTTATCTCCCAAATTATCCGGAAGCAAACATTTTATTCTTCCAAGGGCACTACGACTTCTCGTCCCACGGCGATTGTGGGAGGCGAGGAACTTAATCCGCGTTCAACCAGGACTCACTCGTCACGACAACACCAGTGGGCATAATAAATGCATTTTTGACTCCAATATGTCTTAACTTTCACATGGTACCATATATCACAGGCTCTGCTGATTTCTCTGATGCTAAGCACTTACATGAGTTGGCTGATTTGTCCTTAAATATATCCAAAACAGTCGTGTTTTGGCTACTTCCATGACATTTTAGTGAATTTTTTTCGGTTTTAATCGAGTTTTCCTTCTCTGTCAATGCTTGATTTGCATTTTTATTGAACCAAGAGTGCCCAAAAAATGATATAAACAAAGATATAGTAAGTTTTAGGTTACGTTAAAAAGTGCCCTTTTTCTCCCGGGGTGTCCCTCAATGTTGGTGTGCCCCCCATTCCAAAGTTCTGGCTGTGTCCCTGTGACATAACATATACACCGACTATAATTTAACTTAAATAAGCACAAAAGTCTATGCACCAGCATTCCCCAAATCACAAATTGAAAAAAATGAGATCAGACTTTGTAAATGTTCGACTACCTGCACCAGGGAGTACAGGTCAGCCAAATCTATGCACACACCTCGTTTTACGAAACAATTATGCAGTAAATAGATATGCTATATAAAATAATGAATTCCACCTGTATTCGCACGACGCATCGCCACCTTTCAACAACGGCAACAGCACTTCAGACTGAATGCTATAGCAACAGTGGCGGTGCTGCCATAGAGGCACATTAGGCATTGCCTAGCCACTTTTAAATGTCGGAAGTAGGTATGTATTTTATGTGGAATAAATATAACTTGAATCAATGTTTAAGTTACAGAGTTCCTTTTTCGGATCAATGGGTCAAAGAGCCGATAATTTGCATCTCTGAGAATCTACGTTCGCAGCTCTTACCGTCAATAAATGTGATATTAGGCACTTCGCGATTTCGCTGAATCTGCCTAACACCGTGGCAAACCTAATGTGTTTTTATTGACATCTCTAATACATCATTCATTCGGACGCGAGTACTGGCTCGTGAAGTCAACCAACTAGGCTTGCCTTAGAAGCTAGCACGTGAGATGCCGCGTCTTAGGACCTTGATTACAGCGGATTCGTTTATTGACATTCTTGCGCGGTTGTCTAGCCTTCTCTAGTGCAGGACAGTTGTTTGGCAATTATTAGCGAGATATTTAATTTGTGAAACCCTTATGAAGAACTTGAGTCATGGCACAAAATCTGGCGGATGAAATTTAAAAAATTCGTTCACAAATCGATCGTACAGCGAGAAATTGGACGTCATAAACAATTAAGTGCCGAAGCTGTCCTTGAAATGGGAAGCTCTCGTGAGTACCTTGTCCTTCCCGGCGTAGTTACCTACCTACCTATCTTTCTTGAATTTTGCCTGGTACCTTCATATACTGCCGCATAACCGTTTCAACAATCCACCGACATATGTTTTTATATGTTTGCAATTTGTGTGACATCAAACATTTAAACATAAATATTATTTGTGCCCATCGACTTGAGTTTGCCCCTTCTCCAGCCGACCTGCTGGATCCGCCCCTGTCCAATATCAGGTAAAAAGCCCGAGCGACGTCCTTACCTCTAAGCCAATCGTGCCTAGGCTGTCATCATGTTCAAGCGCCGCCACTATATAGCAAGGGGTTCTAAATGACACGTGCTCGTGGTAAAGATGACAGATCTATCGGAAGCGAATGAAAGGTTCCAGACCCCGTCAAGTTGTTTGGCAGCATTACGTCATCATGGCTGTAGAGGCACAACAGTTACTATGCAGGGCATATGATAAATTGCACTTTTTTGAAGCTCTAAATACCCTATTTTAGAACTGTATCAACAAAATTTATCTGGTTGAACAGAAAGCTAAAAGATTTTTATTTGTGAAACCATCAGACGTTTGGCAAAAACTCCAGTGAAGAATATTATTTTTACAAATTTTCCAGAGCGTGTCAAAATAAGGACAGGTTCAGCACCAACAGCTGTTTGCAGTAAGACTAATCTCGATTTTGATTGGCTGTTGATTTCTGACCTTTGATTGGCTGTTGGGGGCACCTGCAGCAGAAGACAATAAACAAGGTGATCTCTTGAGCGAAGGTAAACTTATTTCTCTCGGCTATTAAGTGGGCCTGAGTTGATCAAATAAATGCATGCCCTTTCAACAAATGCTTTGAAGTGTTATGATTTTCTTCATTAGATTTACGTAAAATACGCTGCTCGCCGTTGAGATCAAGGTTACTGTCAAATGGGCGAAACAAGTTGATTTCGATTTATACTAGATTGCCGCCAAACACGCCCAAACTTGGTATGTTCCAGCTGATCCTTCCAAAAACTTAGTAGAATCTCCTAGAACTTAGTAGGAAAGGGCGGTGACGTCATCATGGGAGGACTATATTTAGTAGGAAACTCGGTTGTATCCGTAGTTAAAGTACCCTGGTACGTTCAACGCAGGCTTTTCCTCCTGATTGTAAGTCAATGAATCGGGTTTTAAAGCCCGGTACACTGGCATCCCAACCCTGATGTGTATAACCCCAGCTGTGAACGGCGCTATGACAAATAATGGGTATGTTCCTGTACTTCTTCCCAGTGGTGGATCTAGCCGGTCGGTTTGGAAGGGGAAAACCAAAGTGGAAAGCAAAAAAAAAACGTCACGCATTGAAAAATTGTTCTACAATAATATGACTTGACGGTAGAGTTTGGCTTGTTTTCCTATCCAAGACCCAATATTTACACTGAACTTAACTGGTTCTGTTTGAAGTTGAGAGTTGAAGCGCCAAAATCTTGCTTATAAACTAAACAGGAGTCGGGGCATAAAGGAGGTCGACCGCTTAGGGGGGGGCAAATACTGTTATACCCGGAGCTTTTCCGTTTGGGCAGGAAATGCCTTTTTTGCTCCGCCCCCTGGATCCGCCACTGTTTTTCCAGCCTTCTCTAAGCTCCTCTCAAACCTCCCCAATCTACTTTCAAACACGAGGTGGCCTGTGATGGTGATTTACCCATCCATGTGCCACTTCATCCTAAATATGTTGAACGTGCATGGGAGGACTTAACCCAATAGTGATATTGTTAGCTTTACTACCGCCATCATATTGGCGCTAACCAGTAGTAAACACCTAATATCTCATCCAAACTCTTCACAGTCTGTTCTAGCACACCAGTTTTCTCGCCTCCTCCGACCTCCTCCCAAGCCCTCTCATCTTATTTTAGAGGAACGCACTGAAACGTAACCAGTATGGAACATATTTGCTGGGTGTAGACATCCGGCCCAATCAAAGAAGGCTTGATAATTTAATCATTCACAAATATAGGTGCATGCAATTAGCTCTTACATGAGGTTGAGTGCAGGGACGGCGGATTCAGGGTGGGAAGTTGGGACAATTAAACTTAGAGTGGGCAATGGCATCTTTTTGCACACTCGGTTTTAGCTTGGTCCGGGGAGGCGCACCCCCCCCAAAATTTAGGTGCCCCTCACCCCCCCGGATTTGGCCGGCGCCCCGGCCAATCAAGAGAAAATCAGGTCTAAACACTGTCGACCTGATAAGGTAGGACCCTCTGTGTGAAATAAATTTCATATTTCAATGGCGCCCCTGACATCAAAATCGCCGCAAGGATAGCTAATAGGCGGCCGCTAAGAGAAAAAGACCCCCTTCCCGAAAATTTTGCACACCCGCTCAAAAATGGAATCCACCGTCCCTGGTTAAGTGACATGCCAAAATATCGAGGATGCATACAAAACAGAATCAATTAGGCCTACTTGGCCGCAGTTCCCAGAATGCCCCCTCTGGCTGACGGGCGGGTTTGGAGGGTTTTTAGGCGCTGGGGCATTCCAGGACAAAACGACCAAAAATATTTCAATTTGACACCACCATGTCTAGAAAAATCTGAAACTTTGTCTCCGGGGTAGTTTTGGGCCAGAAACACGCCTGTGAGAATCTTAGCCCCCTCCGACCAACGGTGACCGAGTTATAGCCCGAGGCATTTTCGGGAGGTCACGTTGTAGACTCATCTTTGATGCTTCATAACTCAACAACGCATCACCTGATTAACAAGTTTTGTATATCATTGAACTCGTCTTGAATTATAGTTTATTTTGAAAAAGAAAATGTTAAAATTTGAAAATTTTTGACTTTTAATTTGTTTGACCTTTTCCTTTTTGACCTAGCTTGACCTTTTCCCGGTTGAAATTGCCCTTTTAGACACCTCAAAAATGTTTCGTCATAAAATATCTTTCGATAGCAAAAATAAAAAAAAATGCGTTCTTGCTATAAGTTCCGAATATTTAGCACCTAAGGTAGGTATGTACACGGTTTTTGTCCATTGCGGTAGTACAGCCTTATGTTTAACGCCGCAAATATAGCGATTGCTTTTGTAATCGGTCGCTGGAAATCATACTCCAATGTCTTTACGAAATTTTAGTCGTACAAGTATCCGAATTTATGACAATTAACACGCGCCCACCCGAGGGGGTGGGCAACCGGCCTCCTCAGGTCTCTACAGGTAGTAAAAAAATACCTTCGCGCAGCGCCACCGTACTCCATCTACCTCTAACACAACATTTTGCAACTTCTAGAAAAATAATTTAGGTCAACTGGGAGGTGGTAGGTACCGTAAATGCTGAAGGCCAGCAGGCAACTCACTGGTGAGGGGGTGACCTGAGGTAGACGGTCGTCGTTATGCCTTGTGGGACTTTCAACTTTGTTTCCTTGATTAACACTTTATCGTGGGAGTTGCTCGTTTGGGTGGTGGGGTCAGGGTCTCCGTAAAAAGTCCCTTGATGACTCTAGTGAGACACCTACTCCTAAAACCTGTGATGTGTTTGCACCTGTGAGATAACAGATGTGTTTCTTGGGAATTACTGCAATGTTTAATTTACGTAGCTGTGTATGCTTTATGTATGTTTTTTATACTGGCAATATATGTGTATGGATGTAAAACCGCCTCCTTGCCGCCCCGGTAGCTCAGTTGGTAGAGCGTTGGGCTCCGGCCCGCGGCTCAGAAGCCTGCAGTGGCAGTGCATGTCCAGGCTTGGGATCGGTTCCGCTGAGACGCTCCGGCGCTCAATAGCTTACCCGACGTACAGGTCGGCTGGCAACTGACTGGTGAGAGGGTGACCTGAGCGGGGCGGCCGTCCCTGTGCTGTGTGGAACGTTAAACGTTGGCTTCTAAAATCAACCCTTCATTGTGGGAGTTGCTCGTTCGGATGGTGGGGTCGGGGTCTCCGTGACAAGTCCATTGATGACTTTAGTGAGACCCCGACTCCAACAATCGAACTGAGAACAACTCGTACAAAATGTATAAAAAAACTGAACTGGCAACAACTTGGGCAATATTTATAAACAGAAAAACTGCAGCCATTAAAAGTGATAAAAAGGGATTCCTTGTTTCGAGGGAGACGAGGGCAAATGAACTTATTAATAATGAACCTTTCAGCCTTAAACGAAAATTTACAAAGATGTTGCGACCTTATCAATAATTGAAACAAGTATAACTTATCCTATGAGCACCACTAACTCACACAATTACATCGTTCCCGGAGATGGAAAATATTATCGATGCAAGCTGATCCAGTGCAGCACAGCATATGTTTGAGAGGATTCATGCAATGTAAACAAACGTGTCTGAAAGGCTTTCATTCCCAAAAAGTAATTTGAATCTGCTCATATATTCGACAAAATATCCTGAAATTGTAACGCATTCGACTTGGTCGCTTGAACAGGTTGCCTCATGACATTTTTACAAGGTGATCATTTCATAGCTGACACGGATCCGAGAATCCCAGATAAATAATGACACAGTGCACTGGGAGTGATGCCGCTAAATAGCCAGTTTTAATCATTACCGAATATGTTACATGCAATCGTTTGGTCGTGTCGCCTTTGAGGTTGCTCAAGGTCACAGTATTTCTTACGGGAACTAAGTGGAAACCTAAATTTTGTGGCATAATAGGTGACAGAGAAGAGCCGTAGAAAGAAAAGTTCAGCACCATTGGAACACTCTTGTTGAGCCCAAACGGATTATGTATCTTATAATATTGCCTAGTCAAATGTCAAAATTAACCTGCTTTGACCTAGAGCCAGGCTTAGGTCTGTATGGTAAAAAGAATATTAATCAAACTGCAGAGGCAAGTCAGACACGACAATGTAAAAATACAACCTCCATCGCAATTCTCGACAATTCTCAATTCTCGCAAGTTATCAAAATTTACCAATCGCCCCATGCATTTCTAATGGAAAGATCATGACCTTTGCCCTGCTCCCGGTTATGGATATAGAAATCCTGCTACGAAAAATTATCTTGCTAGGCGATCTTACTATGTAATGCGATTCTAACCACGATAGGCTAAATTTGATATGATTTATGCACCTCCCAAAGTTTGAGGTTAGGTCTCTTGACCTGGGTTGGCGGTCTGACCTGGTATGACCCAGACCTAAAATTTTGCCAGAAGCTGCAAAAATTTCGAGTTAGAGGTACATGAAGTACGGTGGCGCTGCGCGAAGGTGTTTTTTTACTACCTGTGGAAACCTGAGGAGGCCGGTTGCCCACCCCCTCGGGTGGGCGCGTGTTAATTGTCATAAATTCGGATACTTGTACGATTAAAATTTCGTAAAGACAATAGAGTATGATTTCCAGCGACCGATTACAAAAGCAATCGCTATATTTGCGGCGTTAAACATAAGGCTGTACTACCGCAATGGTCAAAAACCGTGTACATACCTACCTTAGGTGCTAAATATTCGGAACTTATAGCAAGAACGCATTTTTTTATTTTTGCTATCGAAAGATATTTTATGAAGAAACATTTTTGAGGTGTCTAAAAGGGCAATTTCAACTGGGAAAAGGTCAAGCTAGGTCAAAAAGGAAAAGGTCAAACAAATTAAAAGTCAAAAATTTTCAAATTTTAACATCTTCTTTTTCAAAATAAACTATAATTCAAGACGAGTTCAATGATATACAAAACTTGTTAATCAGGTGATGCGTTGTTGAGTTATGAAGCATCAAAGATGAGTCTACAACGTGACCTCCCGAAAGTGCCTCGGGCTATAACTCGGTCACCGTTGGTCGGAGGGGGCTGAGATTCTCACAGGCGTGTTTCTGGCCCAAAACTACCCCGGAGACAAAGTTTCAGATTTTTTCTAGACATGGTGGTGTCAAGCCTTGGTCGATCTGTCCTGGAATGCCCCCGCTGTCAGAACGCCAGATGTCACGGTGCGGCGCTTCGTCACGTAGACACGGAAGCAACGGGACCAGGGTAACCGGCCCGCCCGAACGACCGCCAGAAAGGATGCTACCGCGGAAAACACACGCCCCGGCTCCCACATCAGTCAGCACGACCACAGCGCAGCGCACAAACGGGGAAACGGCTACTGACCCCGCCATTGCTGTCATTGCAATTGTTGTTTTGCCCAGTGTCGCTCAGGTTCTATATCATGACGATATTTTGTTTTTATAATTATTCATATATCTTAGCGCGCGATTTTTGTGACGCAAAACCCCTTGCTTTTTAGCATTTTCACTGGGATTCTTGCGAACTTGTATCGATCGTATTTCTCACATAACTAACCATCCATAACTTACGTAAAAGGAGGATGAGGGAGTCAGGCAAAGCGTTATCAAACATTAGATATGGACGTTAAAAGACCTTACCTATTTGGGAAGGGGAGGTCAAAACCCAAAAATATGTGCCACATAATCTATGGACAGTCCCTTTTTCAACGACAAATATCGATTTCGTTTGGCACTAGCGTTCTCCAGTTTTCCTGTGTTAACGATCGAGAGAAGCCAACTATGAGTGATCACTTAGAGACACTTCACATAACGACCACGACTTTTGCGCTGAAAATGCTATATATTATGTTATACTACATTAATGTTAGCACGCGCGAAAGAACGCGCTCACTATGAGGGAGGCGAGAAGTTAAGGCTAGTTAGATGAAAATTATTGATCATGCAACGCAATAAGGTTAATCGGGAAAAAGAATGCATAGACTATAACAATAGGGTCGTTCAAAAAATATATTTTTTACTTTTCAGACTCGAACCCACTTTTTCCCATTATATATTCAATTCTGATTTCAATGAGCCACATTTCAAGCGTCTACAACAGCGGGAAAGATCGTCTCAAAACGGTTAAAGATTTCATGTTTCGGGCGCGAATGGCCGCCCGGCGTTGCAGTCTCCCCTTGTTAAATTGGGATGAAAGGGATGCATAACCTACCTGTAAAGACAGCCTGGCATGTGCGTGCGTATAAGAGCGGTAGGTGGAATTTAACATGCAGGCATTTACTTGTCAGATGCAGCGCAATACAAATACATGTTATTCCACAAAAGACCTGAAATTAAATGATTCAGCACCATAGTACTCTAAATCTTGACAGAACAGGAATGCCTTCCGGAGGCGAACCTTTCTCAGGTAACATTCGTTGGAGAACGTCGTGAGGCAGGTGCTTCTTCCTATTCTCCTGAGAACTACCCAAGAGCTCTGATACTGCTAGAAGAAGACCCTGCTGCGTATTTTTACCCTTTGGATGGCTCACGAAATCTTCCACCAGCTTCACACCACGCTGTGGGATCATTCACCACATTAAGTTCTGGAATACCTTGAAACAGGAGAAGTTATACCAGTCACCAGCTTCTTAACGGAGCCATTTCTGGTCAGAAGATTTCAGATTCAGGCAATCGAATACCAGGCAGCTGTCAGGAGTGACAAGCTGGCTGAGGTTTAGTACCAAGCATTTACAGAGCTCTTCATAGCCTCTATCGGAAACTTAAGCCTGCCCTAAACAAATGTGAATCGTTTGCTGTTTTGGTCAATTGTTGTGCGACTGGCTCCTTACCTCCAAGGTGGTGGTTCTCACCAGCGCGACAGAATTTAACTTTCTGTGCACAGATACCACAGCTGATGGCAAATTGACTTCAGCACATTCAGGGCGATTTCTATATTAACTTAATGAAAGCACTGTATTGCATTTTATGGATAGCTTTGAGGCTAATAGAAGGCTCTAAAGCTGACTATCCGCGACGGAGGAGCCCAAATGCATGGTTTAGAACCACTTATAAGGAAAGCCGCTAACTATTTGGGGGTCTGAGTGGCCCAGTCGGTTAGGGCTTGCGCTCGGCTTGGCCAATGACATTTATTATGTGATGGGTGTCGTGGGTTCGAACCCACCCAGAGGCAGAATCTGGCGCCCTGCTCTAGCCCAAGCTAATCATTTCCCTCTCGCCTCTGATGCCATATGACCTGAGCAGTTGATGCATTGTTAAACTCCAAAAATTATAATATTCTGTTTTTAAGTATTTTCTGGAATGATGAACGGAATCTGACTTAGTAGTAGCACGCACTTCATGCCATAAATGTCCTATATTCCATGATATGGCTCGCTGGTGGGCTCCGGGTCTTCTAAACAGGCTGTTTTTTTGGAGACAACCTCTCCTGACAGCCACACGTAAACCAGCTTGCGCAATTCGAGATAATACTCAGGTATTGTGTAGGGGCGCTGAAGTCAATGTGCAAACGAAACTGTTATTTGTGACCAGAAAGTTATAATCTGCTTCGCAAATAAGAATCATAATGCTGAAGGTAAAAACGCAGTGATACAATACTTGGCCTAAGCAGCAAAACCATCCACCTTTCAGTTAGGTAGGCTAAAGTTTCCGACAGAGGCTAGGAAGATTTCGGCTCGATACCAAGCCTCTCCCAATTTCCATTCCTGAAAGCTGGATGGTAATCGAGCGCCTGAATCTGAAAGATTCTGACATGAAATGGCTCCGTTGAGAACCTGGTGACTGGTATATCTTCCCCTGTTTCAAGGTATTCCAGAACTTACTGTCGTGAACGGTCCCACAGAACGTGGTGTGAAGCTGGTGGAAGATCTCGTGAGCCACCTAAAGGGAAAAATATGAGACAGGATCTTCTTTTATCAGTACCAGAGCTCTTAAATAGTTCGCAGGAGAAAAGGGAGAAGCACCTGCCTCACGACGTTCTCCAACGAATGTTACCTGAGAAAGGTTCGCCTCCGGAAGGCATTCCTGTTCTGTCAAGATTTAGAGTACTATGGTGCTGAATCATTTAATTTCAGGTCTTTGTGGATTAACATGTATTTGTATTGCGCTGCAAATACATCTGACAAGTAAATGCCTGCATGTTAAATCCCGTCTACCGCTCTTATACGCACGCACATGCTACGCTGTCTTTCCTGGTAGGTTATGCACTCCTTTCATTCCAATTTAACAAGGGGAGACTGCAACGCCGGGTGGCCAATCGCGCCCGAAACATGAAATATTTAACTGTTTTGAGGCGATCTTTCCCGCTGTCGTAGATGCTTGGAATGTGGTGCATTGAAATAAGAATTGAATATACAATGGGAAAAAGTGGGTTTGAGTCTGAAAAGTAAAAAACTTTTTTTAAACGACCCTACTATAACAAAATTTGATCTTTAAACTGAACTGCCCTAATTCGTTACCTATTTGTTAACATCTGCAGCTTGTAAATACCTTTCAAAGCTTGCCTTTAAGATAACAGTCTGAATGTGTTACTTATTCGAGTTGGAGCGGCATTTTCATTTTTGACAAATGATATATGACGAAAAATTTTCCTAACCAAGTCTTACTCTTAGTCAATTAACGCCCCGTAATGGGTAAATACAAGCTGAGTTAAAAGGCGTTTGCAAAATAAAGACAACCTAGCCTTCTGCGGCCGCAATAACGCCAAGACGAAAAATGAAAACTTATTATTTGTATTTATTTGTATTTATGCACGTAGATGAGCAACAGGTATAACCCACTTATACCCCAAGTCAAATAAGTACAACAAAGACATGGTATTTACAACGAAATTATACAAATTATACCCGTGGCATTCCAAGATATGACACATAGCCACACGCTCACCGTAAATCTTGGTGTCATTAAAAAACTATGTATGAATAAAACATGACCATGATATGAAGATTCTACAATAATAAAAGTGGACGTACAAGATGAGTAGATAGAAGTACAATGAAAAACACAAGATAAAAGGATAGGTTAGGTTAGGTTAAATAAAAAGGTTAGGCTTCCCCTAAAACATTAAGAGCCAGAAGAGACTCAAAACGGGTGCTGCTTGATGTGGTTCACTACAGTACCTTTAAAAAACATGGCAAGCGGTGTTAAACGGATCGTTTGTGGGGCACTTGATCGTGAAATCATTAAAACAAAGAAAGCGTGAACAAAACAGCTCGCTTTACAGTTTCGACGCGGCCAAAGGGAACCTGGAAAATGTGTCGTTGTGTTCCCCAGGTTCGACACTGAGGGACGTGAAAAGGGAGGCTCCCGAGAGGGAAGGCGGAGTCTATCTTCCCCATTATCATTTTTTGATGAAACATAAATCATATTGATACCTTCCTTGATAAGCGTGACCACGTTTCAATTTTATTTTCAACTGCACTTGTTTCATTAGTTAACTGCACATGAGGGTGCACCAACTATTTACTTGAAACGTAAAATACCAACAAAAAATAAAAAACACC
This sequence comes from Lepas anatifera, assembly GCA_034440635.1. Classification (NCBI taxonomy): domain Eukaryota; kingdom Metazoa; phylum Arthropoda; class Thecostraca; family Lepadidae; genus Lepas; species Lepas anatifera. Next base: position 930,994 of record JAOTON010000698.1, on the reverse strand, counting down.
CCACAACAATGATTTTCCGCACTACGGACAGCGAATGTTATGTCGGGCAACGTCAAATACATGTGATCATTTTTCAACATGATGCTCAAGAAATAAACATCTTTCTGCACTCACCTTTTTACATGGAATGAGGAAACCGTGATGAACGTCCCAATCATGACTGATAAATCGTTGTTCATGTTATTAAACATGTTGTGTTAAATCAATCAATGAGAAAGCCGATACTGTCATGCTTTCAAATGATACATCAATTATCAGTAACGCATCTAGTAATTCGGGATGGGGCGGATGATACCGCCTAAGGGGCGTTTTTGTGCATTCCAAGGAGCGCCCACCTACTGCAATATTTTTCGTTTTTAAAAGTTGTGCGTGTGTGTGTTTCTAAAGTCTAATTGGGGAAAAGCAGGGGCAATTTGGCCAAGGGGAACCACTGCACACATTTTTCCTTTCAGGGCATAGGCGTATCCAGGGGGCAAAGGGGGGCAGGTGACCCTCCGATCGACCCTCGGCGCCCCCTGATAGGGTCACGGCTCCCCCTGAACGGTCGATGCTCCCTTCCTGAAATGTTACTTCCTAACCCCCCTCCCCCCGACCAGGATGCGAAAATCGGCGCCCACTGATCGGATTTGGCACCCAACTGAAACGTTTTGCCGGCAAAAAGCGGCACCCCTCTGATCCAGATGGTGCCCCGGGAAGGTGCCCCCCCCAATGGCAATCTTGGACCTGCCTATGTTTCAGGGGGTTCAGCGAGCATTCGGCGCCGGATATAGGCGCTGCTTCCGCAGGAGCGGAAATTGGACATTGTACATCGACCGTCTTAAGACATTGGACATTAGACATTGAACTTGAGACATTGGTCACCGACCATGCCTTGAGTTCGACCATATCTCCGTGCGAAGCAGTACAACCACACATAGTGAACTGAATATTCTTGGGCTTTACCGACTCCCAGTAGTCTACTTACTTGTTTCCTGCTGCTGCAGTTTGATGATTTTCTCCTTGGTGAAAGCGACGAAGCTCAGTACCTCATCCAGCTCTTCGTCACGGTCCCGCAGCTGAAAATACTGCTGCAGCACGAGGATGGCCTTGAGCGCCTCCTGTGAGGAGGGTCTGCGCCGGGCCGCTGCCGGAGGCGGCGCTGGTGACCCGTGCCCCTCTCGTTTGGGCGCCGGCGAGCGCTCCCGCTTGATCGGGGGCGACACCCGACGGTCGCCAGCGCGCGCAGCGGGCACCAGGGGCGCCGTCAAACGGTCAGCACGCACACTAGTGGCCGCCACCACCTGAGATCCCGCCGGATCCGACGGCCCTTCCCTACACCACCACACACCGTCGTCAGCTGTCACGTAGCCCGAAAACGACGCACGGGAGGGCGGCTCGAACGCCGCGCCTGCCAGCGCCTTGTAAGCGGCGGCGGCATCGTCGGCAGCGTCGTCGGTGCCGTTGGCGGCGTCGTGACGCAGCAGGCCGGCGGCGGCGTGGAAGCGGCGCACGTGAGCGGCGCTGACGCCGCCGCTCCAGGCGCGGCTCAGCATGGCCACCGCCTCACCGGCGGTGGGCGGACGACCGTGCTCCCGCAGCCAGCCGGCTACTCTGCCGCGGAAGTGTCGCTTCAGCTGGTGCAGCATGCCGTCCGGCGAGCTGAGCTGCGCCTGCGTCAGCGGACTGGGCGGCAGCCGCACCACCTGCAGGCTGTCTTGACCACCACCAGCCACAGCGTGCAGCGGACCAGACTCACACAGAAACAGCGCCCGCCGACCCTGAGCAGCGAACTCGCCGTTACGCTTCTCCAGCCAGTTGGCGAAGTCGGCAGGCTGTAGCCAGCTGGCGGAGTCGCAGCGGTAGGTTAGCCGACCGGGCTCGCTGGCGCCCGGCAGGTTCTCAGGGCCGCAGATGAACAGCGGCAGCTTCTGAGACCCGTCCGCGTTCGTGGCAGCGAGAACGCTGAGCCGGCGCCGCGGCTGCTGGCCGGCGGCGCAGCTGTCTATGGCAGCGACAGCTTCCGACGGGGTCAGGTCGAACACCAGTCCCATTTCGGACACGACAAACACGTCACCGGCGCTGTACTCCTCCAAAAGGGCCGGCAGCTGCGACAGAAAGTCGCCGGAGGGTAAGTCAGCCGAACCGGGCCGGCCCATGGACAGGCCGTGGCGGCGCTTGAAGCTGTCCAGCCAGCCGGCGCTGCATTTGAAGTCATCCACCCCCAGCTGCCGCGCCAGCTGCTGACTGTAGGCCAGCATGCGCTGGCTGGTGATGGTCTGATTGGCCGCCGCCTGCTGCTGCAGCCACGCGAACAGCGCCTCCTCAATCTGTGGGTACGTGCCGCGCCGCATTCTCATTCGCTTCCGCTGCGACCCAAAAATCCTCCAGCGAATCGTTCAGATTCAAAATACGCTCCTTCTCCTTCAGAATCGTCGACAGAGTGCTTTTCGGGATGCGAAACTGTTCGGCGATTTGCGATTTGGTGCGTCCGTTGCTCCTCTCCACCTCCAGAATCACAGCACGCTTCTCCTGCAGTGTCAGCGGGTTCACCTTGCGCTTGGCAGCCGACATCGCCCGGCCGCACACTCCCACACACTCACTCCACGCAACGCACGCTGACGCACTGGCGGCGGCTGGCTGCCGCGTGGCGCGTCCCTGGCCGGCAGTGGCGGCGGTGGCGGTGGCGGTCGGCCGTCGCACGGTGCTCCCCTGCCCGCCGGCGCTGCTCGGCAGTCAGCTGTTGCCCGCCCGCTGCCGGCCGGGTTCGCTCCCGACGCCTCAGGCCAGGGGATGGGGACGGGGCGCAGGAAAGGGTCGCCGACGCCGGCACCCATGTGTGCAGCGCTTAGCCGAGGGCGCCACAGCGCCGGGGCCAGGCCGCCACCGGAAGTACTCCACCTGACTGTGTGTACACGCAGTACTGCCTGCCCGCCTGTTTACGTACACTTGCACTGTGTCCGCCGTGTGACCGTGACCTACAATATGTTACCCTGTTAATCATTCGCCCTGTTGGACGACCAGTTTTTGTTGTGTGTTGGGAGGGTCGGTGGGCGCGCCTGGGGACGCGCCTGCTACTCCGCCGCGCCCGCCGGCAGTGCCGGCTCTCTCTAACTCGAACAGCTCGAAACAAAGACGCCGTGCGCCAGGCGACGGTCGGCCGCCGCCGCGGTCGGGGAAATTCTTTCGGTGCAGAACTGGTCACGTGACCAGTAACGGCTGACACGTCAGCGGTGGGCCAGGGGTGCCGCGCCACGCCACGCCGATTCGCCTCAACGACGCTGCACACAGCGCGACGCGACGGTGTCCGCGATTTGGGAAAAGGCTGTTGACCTGCCTTGTTGGTTGCGACGGAAATAAAACTGGGGCATAGCTGAGAAGACACCCATGTTTGAATGTATGCTCAATTGAGTGAAAGATGTTACTGAAATGTTTCGCATCATGCAACTATTCCAACCCGGTTTCAAATTATAGTGGCGATATGAAGGTCAGATTCAGGATGAAATCTTATATTTAACCCTCGCCCCACCGGGGCCATCGATGGCCCCCCTAAGGTTTTTCCGGGATAGCAGAAAAACGAAGAGGCGCAGCGCCGCGATTGAGGGCTCTACCTCTCACTGCATCATTTTCCCACCATCCCTGAAATTTTTTTACCCCGGGTCACCCAAGGTCAGGTCACCAGACGAGGTCAACCAAGGTCACCTCACTTCAACTTTAGAGCTCTGTAAGAGCTACATTTCGAAGTCGATCAATTTGAAACTTCCTACACTTCATGACCCTTCCAGGGTCTACAACGTGTATATCCGGGATTTTTCGATTTCGTGCCCTGAGGTCAGGTCACGAGGTGACCTCTCCCATTGGAAAAGCATGGGGAAAAGCTGTCTTATGATATAAAAGTCACAAAAGCGATTGAAAATGCTCAGCTTGATCAGAAAAGCGTTCTTAGACACCCTTTCACGGATTCCAGGGGCCATATTTGCCCTTTGACCTCTCCAAGGTCATCCAAGGTCACCAGGAGTCAAAAACAGTATTTTGGCAATAACTTTTGACCTAATTAAGCTAGAGCGCTGAAACAAACACCATCGTGTTTGTCTTGTCACTGGCTTTCATTTGATATACGGCAAGGTCACTTTCTGACCTTTCGTGACCTCAGGTCATCTTAGGTCACGAGGTGACCTCTGGAGGTCAAACCACTGGCGGGAGGTCTTTACGTTTCACATACCGGAAAAAGGACTGACAATTGCCTATCAAATGTACTTTACCAGGTCTCAATAGCTCTAATGGCATAAGAGTTATGCCCAGTTTGCTTAAGCATTGCATATTTGAGTGAAAATAGCCGATCTTGACCTAATTTAACCTCTGGAGGTGAAACTATTGGCCTGAGCACTGAAACATGTGAAGTAGTTTCTTACTGAATTCACGCCAGCTTTCTATTGCACTTTGCAGATTTGCGCTAACGCCCATATTTTCGGAGTTAGAGGGGGCCATCGATGGCCCCGGTGGGGCGAAGGTGGCACCGGACCCCCGGTGGGGCGTGGGTTAATGCAGAGCGTGCCCGTGGTACGAATAGCAAATAGTACCCACACGACGGCTCTCTACTCCTCAGCATGAGCGCCGCCGCCTGCAAAAAGTGAGGGACCACCCGTAGGTGTAATGACGTCCTGAGCATGAGGGACAAGCTGTATTTTGAATATTTCTTTTCTTTTCAGTCAACGCTGTAGGGCCAATGGCTAAGACCTTGAACATGGGGGATATGGCCGCCCTCCCACCCCACTCTGTTCCTACGCCTATTGGACAACTCATTATTTAACCTTGCTGCTGACAAGAAGCTTTCCTCCGCTGGAACCAAAAACTCGTCGGATTCGTGCCCGTTGTTACGTTCCAGGCTGGCTGGCTTCACAATTGTTCCACTTTTTCCAAATTTGCTTGGAAAAAGAATTTTTTCGAATGGAAAGCCGAGACAGGGCTAAGCTTTCCTAGTCCCCGATTCCGAGGCGTATGCTCCCCAGGTTTATTGAACGGTAAGGCACCTCTCTTCTAGTGCGCTGAGAACGGTTCACGTCTGCCCTCAGGGCGTCCGCCAGAACCGTCGAAGGCATCGATCGACTGTGTGCGCCGCATGAGTGGGGTTTTATCTGTCGAAGGGCGCGGGTAGCGGGGTCGCCGGTACTATTTTTAGCGCGTATTCGAGGTGGCCACCGCCCGCGGAGACGGTCCCCGTGCGCGGGCGTATGCGGAGGGGGGCGGGGGAGAGGTGCGCGGCGGCGGTTGAGCCGTGTGACCGGTTGAGCAGGTGACGGTCCGCGCCACCGCGGCGGTGACGCGTCACACGACGGCAAAACTGGCGCTGTCGCGTCAGTGCAGTGTCCCGGCAATGGCCGCCATCTCGTCCGTACACCCCCCCCTCTGTCCCACATCGTCTGCAGGAAGGCGTGGGCACCGATAGGTCGGCTATAATGCTATCTGTTCAACGGAGAAAGTCTGATTCTTTCGGTGGAAACAGCTGTTCACGACACGAAACTCAAGTTTTCGTGGAAATTCAAAGTTGAAGAACCGGTTTTTAACGATTTTCCGCGACTCTGCGAGGCAGGGTCTATGTTCTGCGAAGAAAAGGCTTATTTCGGCCTTTTCCGCTCGTATCGTGTCAAGTGGTGCATGCGCACATTTCCGGTGTTGGTTTGTGTGTAACGCTGAATAGTTACATTTTGGCATTTACTCTCGTCTGTTCGAATCATGGTTCGAGATCACTCGCCGATGCAGACAAGACCCCGCTATTTTGGGTGCAAGCGACCATGCCCCCAAAATAGCGAAATTTTGGCCGATTGCCTTAACCCTCGCCCCCACCGGGGGCCATCGATGGCCCCCCTAAGGTTTTTCCGGGATAGCAGAAAAACGACGAGGCGCAGCACCGCGGTTGAGGGCTCTACCTCTCACTGCATCATTTTCCCATCATCCCTGAAATTTTTTACCCCGGGTCACCCAAGGTCAGGTCACCAGACGAGGTCAACCAAGGTCACCTCACTTCACCTTTAGAGCTCTGTAAGAGCTACATTTCAAAGTCGATCGATTTGAAACTTCCTACACTTTATGACCCTTCCAGGGTCTACAAGGTGTATATCCGGGATTTTTTCGATTTCGTGCCCTGAGGTCAGGTCACGAGGCGACCTCTCCCATTGGAAAAGCATGGGGAAAAGCTATTTCATGATATAAAAGCCACAAAAATGATTGCAAATACTCAGACTGCTCAGAACAGCGTTTTTGGACACCCTTTCACGGATCCCAGGGGTCATATTTGCCCTTTGACTTTTCCAAGGTCATCCAAGGTCACCAGAGGTCAAAAACAGTATTTTGACAATAACTTTTGACCTAATTGAGCTAGAGCGGTGAAACAAACACCATCGTGTTTGTCTTGTCACTGGCTTTTATTTGATATACGGCAAGGTCACTTTGTGACCTTTCGTGACCTCAGGTCATATTAGGTCACGAGGTGACCTCTGGCGGTCAAACCACTGGCGGGAGGTCTTTACGTTCCACATGGCGGAAAAAGTACTGGCAATTTGCTATCAAATGTACTTTACCAGGCCTCAATAGCTCTAATGACATAAGAGTTATGCCCAGTTTGCTTAATCATTGCATATTTGAGTGAAAATAGCCGATCTTGACCTAATTTGACCTCTGGAGGTCAAACCATTGACCTGAGCACTAAAACATGCGAAGTAATTTCTTACTGAATTCACGCGAGCTTTCTATTGCACTTTGCAGATTTGCGCTAACGCCCATATTTTCGGAGTTAGAGGGGGGCCATCGATGGCCCCCCCGGTGGGGCGAAGGTGGCGCCGGACCCCCGGTGGGGCGCGGGTTAAAGAACAATGTGTTTTTTAACGATTTCTCCCGAGTTCCCCCAAATGTGCTCCTGCGTCCGCCCCTGGGAAAGGTGTCTGGATGTAAAAAGCCTAGCTGAAAAAGTTATGTGGACTATAAGAGTGTGGCCAAGGTCGCATAGCAACAGAGTCTACCACCGGCCATAACACTTTGAAATCCACAGCAGTAGGTGAATATTAAAGGGAATGTGGCACCTTGGTCGGATCCTGGAATTTAGTGTTATCAGGCGTACTTTTAGTCAAAAATAATGAAACCACTCACGATTTCTCTGAAAAATGTACAATAAGCTCAATATTTGGTTTTTAAAAATACTCCTCTAGAAAAATAAGTAAATATCAGCCTGTGGATGATGTCACGATCTGGCAACCACTGCCATACTTGAAACGCTTCAAGGGCTTCGATTGGCTGATGCTCATTGTGACGTCAGCATATGTCGTCACACCAGTAGCTCACAACAATGGCCGCCGGCGACGGGGGGCTGAGGGGGCTGGTGTCAGGTAGGTTTTAGCTTTTTTCTACGGAAATATCGAGTTCCAAGACAAATGAAATATGCAGTACCGGGTTTTCCGACCTGCTTTACAACTTGCCTATCTCAGTTAAAATCACGCTGTGAAGATGCCACATTCCCTTTAAATGTTGAAAGTGATTTTCTATTTCAGGCCCTATTTTGTAACGATTTAAGCTACGATTAAGGCGGAGTATAATAAAGACCGTTTTGGAATTAATCGTGGAGGGCTTTCGGAAGGGGGTTTCTGAAGAGCTTCTGACATGCCTTTCGGAGACATGGAAGATGACAGCGACGCAAGACAGAGCCTGATGGCTGGATATTAGCTGTAAACTGAGCCCTTTCAAACCTATGTTTTACGGTTTATGCCTATCCAGTCTCGTCAAAGCATGCATAAACTAAAAGCTGTCAACGATCCATTCCAAAACCTGGTTTTATTCAATTTCAGATTGAACCATTAGCATGACAGGGTTGAAATTTCAATATCCACATTATTTTAGAATATCAAGGGTCTGCTGTCTTTACAGACATGTTGCAAGCGCTTTGAGCTGGAATGACCCAATCAGTAATGGCTACCTTGCCAACGGTTCCACGATAGCTTTCCAAAGATGATGTTTTAATCGCGATCGTAGCACGATAGTAATGTAAGATAGCCTGAGATCTGAACATCGGTCTGAACATAAAACTACTTGATATGTGTCAGACATCGATATAAAACAGTTGGCAAAATCACAGATGCTGGGTACAGTAGGTACTCAGGCATTGGCAGCGTTGTACTGGTTTTCTCCTATACTTATAATAAGAATCATCCAAAACGCTCGTTTAGAGAGAATGTGACACTTTTTACCTAGTGTGTTACGGCAGTTGCAGCCTTGAAGGGCATGCAGAGAGAATATAGTTTGAGCATTCCTTTACCTCAAAACTAGCCGTTCGCGTATGGATATCAGGCTGTTCAGGTCTGAATCCTGGGCCTCTAAAGTCTTGGCTCACGTCCCGTAGACAATGACCAACTATACCCAGAAGCGACCATCGAGGATAGACGCGGAGAGGCTGAGCTTCGTACACTAAACGCTTGTTTCTCTGCAAACGATGGGTTTTGAGACGGATGACAAAACGAGATCCGAATTTTTTGGTAGGTTTGTATATCTACCCACCTACCTTAAGCTCAACTTCAAAATATTATCACCTCGTCTGTTGGGATATAACATCCTCTGAAAACTCGATGTAGTCCTACGGTGTTCGTTGAATTTGCTTTCATACATCATGAAATTTTACGAGCAGGTTTTTAGATTAAGCCACTATGATTGCTCACTTTGCAGCATGTTGCATGCTGCATGCAGGTAGTGGCTGATCCAAAGGGGTTAGGGAGCTCAATCCCCCCCAAATATCCGAGCCCCTTTAGTTAATACATAGGCGAAGGGCTGCCCGAGGTACTGGTGGGTGAGGCTCGAGCCCCTAGACCCCCATATAGACCCCTGCCCCCCTCTAGCCCCCCATAGACCCCTGGATCCGCCACTGACCCATGTGTATGAGGGTGTGTCGTAAGAACTGTTTTCCTCTTTGATAGTGATGAGAAGTGGCGATTTAGCTTTCATTTCCGAAATTATTCAAAATATGTCCATCAAAAGGCGTTGTCGGATATCTCCCGGCACCGAACATGTCATGACGGCAGCCCCGGCGTCGCAGTTTCCCCGTGTCTGACTTCGGAGGCGCCATCAGTGATCACCATGGAGACGGCCGGCGGGGCGATAATGACAACATGCGGCCGTTTGCTCATCAGCAGTCTTTCTACTAGCGATTAGCAAACTCCGAAGCACAAAATGCGTCTACGGATTTATTCGAATGATTTTTTATTCTCTTTAGCCAGAAAGATGAACCCATCGGCTCATTGATAAATGAGCCGATGCAAATTGGTAGGTGACACGTGAAATTGCAAACACCTCCTTCATGAGGTGTGTATGAACATTATACAAGCAGTGTGTTTACATTGTCTCATTTCCATCCCGTATCTTTGCATGACTATTTTGCATAATACTGTGGGAAAACCTAGGCATGACAACGATATATCACCAGCTCTGCTTAGTTAGTTTTCGTCTGTCCGACGTCTAGCACTTTCGCAACAAGATTGATTAGTTCAGAAATGTGCCGTGCATTGATATGTTTTGTTTCCTGTCAGAAAAGACGACACAGTGTCTGTTATTGCTTGCGTACACACGTAAAAAGTATAGATCATGGTTGCCAATGCTATAGCTGAGCCCCATAGGCGGATCCAGGATTTCAGATCGATGAGCATGGTCGGCAGGGAGCGCCATTGGGACGGGAGGCGCGAAAACCTATCAGATGGGCGACAAATCTTTTTACAGGGGCGCTGATTCTCGCGTCCTGTTGGGAGCGACATCTCAGGGGGGATCATCGACCTTTCGGGTGGTCCGTGACCATCTCAGGGGTCTCAGGGTTGATCGGAAGGGTACATTCCCCCCTGCCCCATCCCCTAGATCCGTCTATGTTTAACACACATGCTACGCTTCAAAAGACATTACAGGGCGCTAACCTGCTGAATGCACATGCGAATTCACGAAGACGTTGTTTCCCCTATCTGTCTTGGTGGGAAAAAAGCAAAAGACTCGCTAATCCTTTTACTCACTTCTGTGAATGTAAAACCATTTTAGACACGTTGATGCCTCGGCAAATTGACTGGTACGAGTTTTGCTTTCGTTGAGCACCGCCTTTTCAATGGTGAAGTTCGCCCGTGTTTTATGAGTGACTGTTTCACATGACAGCTGCTATACATATAACATCACATGGTGCCAGGGACTCCGCCACGGAGGGGGGACGGGGGACGCGTCCACCAACTTTGGCGAAGGGGAACAGTCCCAACTTTCAGCTGGAGGCCCCTCCCCGAAAAAACGATAATTTCACAGTAAAACGCCTAACGAAAGACAACTCGGCCTGTTAAAGGTCATGGTAGCTATAGAGGAGGCCCTGGCAGTGATATAGGAGGCCCTAGTGGCGATACATGAGGCCCTTTTGCGACAGAGGAGGTCCTATTGGAGATAGAGGATGCCCCGTTGGCAGCAACAAGATGTCCTGATGACAGTAGGGGAGGGGAGGCCCTATTGGCCAAATAAAAGGTTCCGGTGGCCATAGATGAGGCCCTGGTGGAGATAGAGAAGACCCTGGTAGCAGCAGAGGAGGTCCTTTGTCATTAGATGAGGCCCTGCTAGCGATAGAGGAGGCCCTAAGGTTGATCCAGGAGGCCCATCATCATTATTATTGGTGTTTAGGGGCGCGCCGACTACTAAGGTCATTTTGCGCCCATAACAAAGGAGAGGTTAAAAAAACATAAAAGGTACACAGACTTACAGCGTGGTTCATATCAGACTACGACCGTGCTAGCAGTCGTCCAACCAAAACTAGAATAGAAAGATGGTCTATAGAATAAAAGGTGGATGAAGAACTTTATAAAAAGGGGGTCAGCCCTAGCAATTTCAAGCAGGTCAAGTCATACAGAACCTAAACAATTACGAAGGCGAGTAGATGGTATTAAACCCGGTGCTTTTCAGATAGCGCATTATGTTGCTGATATTAACGGAGGGTTGCTCTCCTAAGAGACAGTCTAGCGTGGGAAATCTCGGTAGACAGCGGGCTCTCTCGATCTCAAAGTCCCGGCATTCTACTAGCACATGTTTAACTGTTAGTCTTTCACCACAGCGCGGGCACTCTGGCGGGACGTGACTGGCTAAAAGGTAAGAGTGTGTAGAGTGGGTGTACCCAATGCGCAGTCTACAAAGTATCACTTCTTCCCTTCTGCAACCCACGTTGCTAGACGACCACAGTCCCAGCTGGGGTTTAAGTTCTCTGAGCTTCCTGCCCTTGGGATCGCCGTCCCATCGACGCTGCCAAACCTCGGTCAGGTGATTCCTAACGTATGGAAACAAGTAAAAAAAGGGGACTTTAATTCCCCGTGGGGGCTCTCCTTTCGCCGCGTCTTTGGCTGCACCGTCCGCCCTCTCGTTACCAGAGATCCCACAGTGGCTCGGCACCCACACAAGCGTTATATGCTTTCCCCGGCTCATAGCTTTATGTATCTTCTCTCTAATGAGGGGTACAAGGTATGAGCTCGATGGGCCATGATTACAAGCTTGAAGTGATTGTAAGGATGACAGTGAGTCACTACAAATTACGCATCGGTTTGTTCTCAAACGTAAAACCTGGTCCATACATCGAAATATCGCATATAACTCCGCTGTAAAAACTGAGGCCATCGGCGGCAGAGTGAAACGTCTTTCAACATCAGCACTGATGAATGCGCATCCAGTTCCATCAACACTCTTCGATCCATCCGTAAAAAATAATGTGTGATTTGGGTACGTATCCGAGCAGTATTCCAGAAAACTTTGTCGAACTGCCTCTGGCATCAGGCCCCTGGTCAGCCCCAGGAGCTGCGTGTCTATAAAGACCCTGGAAGTCCGCCATGGCTCAGCAGCAGGCAGCTGCATCGACTCAACGTCCTCAGGATCGACGCCAGCCTCCTTAAGCCACGCACGGACTCTAATTCCGGGGTGTCGAGTGGATGCACGAGAGCCATTATCTATTTGCCTCAGGTTAGCGTTGTTAAAGAAAGTGTCATAAGCAGGGTGTTCCGGATTCTGTTTGAGTTTTAATGCATATCGCATTGAGACGTACCTGCGGTGTAAATCCAGCGGCATTTCGTGCATTTCTGTGAGCATACTTGAAACGGGTGAAGTGCGGAATGCACCACTTATAATTCTCAGGGCCTGATTTTGGATCATATCCAGCATTCGCTTTGATGTTTCTGTCGCACCATCATATACCGCACTCGCATATTCTAGCTTCGATCTAATTAGGGATCGATACAGTGTCAACAGTGTTTTTCTATCGGAACCATACGTCATGCGAGTTAAAACCTTGAGAATATTGAGGCAGCTAAAGCATCTCTCCCTTAGCTCCCTGAGATGTGGAACATAGGTAAGTCGGCGATCAAGTACTAAACCGAGAAAGCGTGACTGTTCAACTACTTCTATTTGCTGTCCTCCGATCTTTAAAACAGGATCCTCACAGACTCTCCGCCGGGTACAGAAATGCATGCACTTTGAATTTGCTGTCGAAAAGGTCAGTCCGTTCTTTTCGCTCCAACGCTGCAGTCGGTGAAGGCATAGTTGTAGCTGCGTCTGTGCTGTGGGAGTGGAAGACGTGGTGACCCATATAGAAAAATTGTCTACAAAGATAGCACGGGATACATTGGGCGGCAGAGTGTCCCCTATATCATTTATCATCACCGCAAACAATGCTACGGACAAAACGCTGCCTTGTGTGGTACCGTTCTCCTGCATGTGCTGCTCCGACAGAAAGGGTCCGACCCGAAATCTGAAACGCCTGTCCTTCAAAAAAGTTAAGAATAAACCAGCCCAGATGGCCTCGAACTCCCATTCCAAAGAGCTTTTTTAAAATTTCCGTACCTCCAAGTCAAATCATACGCTCGCTCAACGTCAAAGAAAACAGCGACTGTGTGTTGTTTGTTCACTAAGCCTTCCCTAACTGCTGCATCGAGTCTAATGAGGTGGTCGAGGATGCTTCTACCCTGGCGGAAGCCACACTGCACGTCGGATAGGAGACCATTACTTTCGAGGAACCACATGAGCCGCGCACTTACCATTCTCTCAAATAATTTGGAAACACTTGACGTCAGTGAGACAGGACGGAAGGCCTCGGGCGAGTCTCCCGGTTTTCCCGGCTTCTGGATAGGGACAACAATCGATTCCTGCCACTGTTTGTTCTCCCACATACTATTGAAAATATCCAGCAGAGATGAAAGTGATTGTGCAGGAAGATGTAATATCATTTGATTGGTTATTCTATCACTGCCAGGGGCCACACTCTTGAGCTTTTTTAATGCCGCTTCCAGCTCCTCCATGGAGAAAGTGAGATTGTAAGGTGCTGAATTGTTGGTTTCGAAGTTTATTGGCTTGCGCTCTTGAATTTGTCGGTGTCGTAAGAAATGTTGACTTTGGGAGGCGTTGCTACAACGGTCTCGAAAGGCTTTTGCCATCAGGTCAGCTACATTCTTTGGGTCAGGGATTTTTCCCCCGTTCAAAGTGAGGACTGGCGTAGGTACAGATCGTCGCTTGCCCTGGATACACTGGACGCGGCTCCACACCTGTGTAGATGGTGTGAAACGATTTACTGTGGTTACATAATTGACCCACCACCTTCGTTTTGAGTTGAGGACAGTCCGCCGAGCCATGGCTCTCGCCCACCTGTAACTGATGAGATTTGTGTTTGTGGTGAGTTTGTTAAAAATCCGGAAAAACCGCTTCCGTTTTAGAATCGCAGCTTTACATTCCATTCACCACCAAGGCACGGGGATGTGCTTCGGCTGCCCTCGCGTAGTTGGTATACAATATTTAGCGGCTGTTAGAATCATTTTGTTGAATTGCTCGATAGCTTCCGTTGCCGAGGCCTCCGAGGGAGGAGTCACCGTACCGCACGCAGCCTCAAAGCCCACCCAGTCTGCACGCTTGTGGTTCCACCTGGGGGTCGTCGATGTCGCTGCACCTGGTAAGGTCAAACTGATGAGGATAGGGAAATGATCGCTACCGTAGGGCTCGTCAAGAACCCTCCATTGGACCTGGGTGAGGAGAGAGGGAGAACAGATGGAAAGGTCAATGGAGGAGAGGGAGCCAGAGGGTAGGGTTATATAGGTGGGGCTGCCTGAATTTAAAAGACAGAGAGAGTTTAGGTGGAGAAAGCGCTCGACGGTGCGGCCGCGGGGACAGGTGCGGCCGGTAGCTTCCCCCAAACGACATTATGAGCGTTGAAATCGCCTAATAGAACAACAGGGGTGGGAAGCTGATCCAAAACATTGTTTAGAGAAGATATATCAATAATGCCACTTGGTGGTAGGTATATGGAACACACGGTTAGTTTTGTTCGACCCAGATCAACCCGGGCGGCAACGGCTTGCAATGGGGTGTTTAATGGAATACTATAGCAGGGGGCGGAGTGGTGGATCGCCACCAGTACTCCTCCGTATGCAATTGTTGTACTGAAAACCTCTTTTCTAAATGCCTTATAGTTCTTGATTTTTATATTTGAGTTAGGGTACATTTTTGTTTGTTTCTTGTAAACATATTATTAGTGGTTTATATTCTGACAACATATATTGGAAATCTGAAAAATTTGCACCGAGGCCTCGGCAATTCCATTGCATTATTGTGTTCGCGTTCATTATGAATTATCTATGGAAGCGGCCCTTTCGGGTTAGTGGGAAGGCTTACGAAACCTACCTCCAGTGAGTGACAGTCACCCCTTGGCCCCTTTTCCCCGTTCCAGGGTGGGCCCAGTGTACATTTGGCGTGAGTGGCTTCCTCCTCTGGAGGTCTCCAGTGAGGATCCACGCGCTCTGGATTTATGGGGCTGATCCGGAGGGGTACCAGTAGCCGGGCGCTTAGTGGGCGATCGCCCTCGCGCTGCCGGCTCGAAGTTCCTCCCGCACAGCCGCCACGGATGGTGTTGGGTTGGGCGGCTGCGAGGCTGGTGTGGTCGGGGACACTTCGAGAGCATCACCCGAAGGAGGTACAATAGGGGACGGTGGTCGACGCCGCCCCGTGGGGGAGTGTTTGCCCCCTCGTCCCACCACCGTCCACCCCCGGCATCCGAAGGAGGTCCGGGTTCGGGAGGGGCACCAGGTGCAGGCTCCGACTCACCAGCAGGATCTACTCGCTGGTGGTCAGGGGCGGGGCTTTCCCCCGTTCCCCACCCCCCAGCAGGTGCCAGGGGCGGGGAGATGGGAGCAGAAGCGACGTCTCGCTCCCGCGGCCCAGTCCCCACAGGAGGGGGCTGTGGAGGAGGTGCCGCCGCTGGCCCGGGAGCCG
Organism: Lepas anatifera; assembly: GCA_034440635.1. NCBI lineage: Eukaryota > Metazoa > Arthropoda > Thecostraca > Lepadidae > Lepas > Lepas anatifera. Next base: position 915,736 of record JAOTON010000698.1, on the reverse strand, counting down.
GGGCGGCGGGCTGGCCAGAGATGACCAGCCCCATACTACCTGCCAAACGGACGAAGTCCGCAATGGTCAGGCGTCGAATGACCTCCTCCGGGGGTCATCCGTGGTGGTGGTGTGGAAGTTCTTCCAGCAGCTGCCTGGGAATACGTTTTTCGTGGGCAGCGGGCCTCATAGGCCTCGCGGGCCTCACGGAAACCCATACGACCTTTTACCTTAATCGCCATGATCTCCTTCTCCCTTTGAAGCATCGGGCAATCGCGGTCGGCAGCAGAGTGAGGGGTTTGACCTTCCCCGCAGTTGACACAAAACTTGGCGGCTGAACAATCATCGGCTACATGATCTGTGGATGCGCACCTAGCACATACTCGCTTTCCCTTACACGTGTTTGTGGTGTGACCGTATCGCTGGCATCGGAAACATCTCATAGGTGATGGGATAAAGAGTCGGACGCCGACTCTGAGATATCCAACATATATGTGGTCAGGAACGTTTGTCTTGTCGAAGGTAAGTACAATTGTGTCACTTTGCTCTACCTCAGCACCTCTCCTAGTTTTCATACGTCGGGCCTCAACAACGTCAAAGTCAGCGAGACCATCAACAATTTCTTCCTCACTTACACCTCTCAAGTCTGGACAGCGGATGACACCTTTCGAGAAGTTTTTGGTACGATGCGCCTCAACAGAAATGGAAATTTTGCATGCCTTCTGGAAACCAGAATCCTTCGTTGTAAACTTCAGTTCAGACACAGAAAGTGCACGAGCAGCATCCTCAGTTTTCGCGAACTCAACCTCCAGGGCTCCATCACGCAAACGTTCGCATCGCACTACCTTGCCGAGGCGATCAAGCGCCTCCTTTCGCTTGAAAGGCGACAAGGACCCAAGGGATGTGTCCAGCACCCGCATCACCACGACCCGGGGACAGGACGGCTTAGCGGATGGTTTTTGCGAACCAGGTGTCAAGGTTCGATTCCTCCCTTCCCCTCTTGGGGGTTGGGAGGTGTCAACCTCCTGTGGAGGGTAAGGAGAGGGATTGGTGGTGTCTGAGGTATCCATGAGATTAAGTTTAATTTCAGCCAGCAACGTGCGCCCCCTTCCGACGAGGGTGCTACGAGGCGAGACGACGCACGGGCTGGCTATACGGGGGAGACGCCGCCGTTACGGGAGGGGGGAGAGAGACTCACCAACCCCCCTGCCCCGACGACGGTCCCCCCTTGCACCTAGCCTAGACGACCTTGGGCGGGGCACGGACACCCCTCCCTCCCCAGGTGAAGTCGGGACCTCACCAAGGGAGGGAGGTCGTGCGAGAGCGCCTGTCTTTTTAAGGTGAGCTGCGCACCGACCCGTACCCCGGGATGAAGGAGTCCTGGTAGCTGAGCTGAGGGATGCGCTGTGTTCGTTCGTGTTCCTCTAGCAACACTCTACTTTGGTCTGGATTTCCGCTAGGGCGGGGAACTCTTGAGGGCATCGACAAGAGTAGCAGCATTGTAAAAGTCTGTCGGCCTTTGGTGGGGCTCGGCTGTCCAGGAGGCCCTGAGAGCGATCAAGGAGGACCTTGAGGGCGATTCAGGGGGCCCTGATATCAATAGAGGAAACCGATTTGGCTATACAGTCTCCCTGGTATCGATTTAGGAGGCCCTGGTGGTAACATAGGAGGCCTCTTTATTGTAGGGAGGCTCTTTTGTTGATAGAGGAGGGCCCTTTGTCGATAGGGAGGCCCGTTAGTCGAAAGAGGAGGAACCTTCTCTATCTCCACCAGGGCCTTATTTATGGCCAGCGGGACCTTTTCTTTGGCCAAGAGGGCCTCCTCTATTGCCATCAGTGCCTCTCGTTGCTGTCCGGTGACGCAGGCAGAAGTCCTTCATGCTCGTGAATAAACGTGAATAGCTTTAACCTTTGGCTATTGAGAAGGCCCTGGTGGCGATAGAGGAGGTCCTGGTGCCCATAGAGGCGGCCCTGGTAGTACTAGAGGAGGATTTGGTGATAGAGGAGGCGCTCTTGGCGCAAAATGAGCCCTTGTTGTTGATCGAGGAAGTGCTTTTGGCAATAGAGGAGGCCCCGGTAGCAGCAACGAGAGGCCCTGATGGCAATAGAGGAGGCCCTCTTGGTGAAAGTAAAGGTCCCGCTGGCATAATAGGAGGCCCTCTTGGCGAAAAATAGGGCCATGTTGGCGATAGAGGAGGCCCCGGTGACAGCAATGAGATACCGTGATGACAATAGAGGAGGGCCTCTTGGCGTAAGAATAGGTCTCGGTGCCCAAAGAGGAATACCTCGCACCTATACGGTATTACCTTATCATTGAATTATCAATGTGCCTTACACTGGCTCGTTCATGGGGCCAAGGGCCTATGCCCCCAAACCCAAAATAGCGTATCCCCTTCAACGACCAGCAACATATAGCTTGCTCGGCAATTTTGTCTCGTGGAAATATTTCTACCGCTTTGAAGGAGAAGAAATTGATTCTGGCTCCATCTTTCTAAAAACTTTTTGCTATCAACTTTTGGGCAATTTCTTTGGTCCCCCAAAGCTGGATCCGCCATTGCTGCCTAGGAGGCCCCTTCGAAAAGGAGACCCCCATGAGCTTGTCCCCCCCAACTTGAAAGCCGTGGCGGAGCCCCTGCATGGGGCCCGTAGAGGTCCAAATAAATGACACGTTTTTTGTATACTCAGGCCAGCTAAGATCAACGTTTCGCCACCAAAAAAGCAAGTGACAAGTTATCTAAGTAAAGAGCCCATAAGAAAATAAGACTGGTGTCGAGCGTATATTATTTGTATGTATAGCATTAATAGTTGTATTGTTTGACTTCGCCTGCAAGTGGAGGCGCCTCTGCTGGCAATCTGAAAAAAATACATAAATAAAGAAGCGGTGAAGAAGGGGGAGTGCAGGCTGGGCAGTGACCCACAATCATATTTCGGGAGGCCAATGAGCACCCCACACCTTACTGTCAGAGGATTATCCAGCAAAGGCCCTGTAAACTAGAGCTCTTAACACTGCCTAGCCGGTGGGCCAATGGGATGATACGATTTGTGGAATTAGGATTTGCTCACTTCTGATCACACAATCTTCTCTGATGGGCCCCGCCAGGTTATACAGATTGTATATCTCACAAAAATGGTCGTAAACATTCGGGTTATCCATCATGATTGGGGACGGCTCATCTTATCTGGCTGCATCACGGATTTTCTCGCTTAAAGGGAATGTGGCACCTTCACAACGTGATTTTAACTGAGATAGCCAAGTATTAAAGCAAGTCGGAAAACCCGGTACTCCATATTTCATTTGTCGTGGAACTCGATATTTCCGTAGAAAAAAAACTCAAACCTACATGACACCAGCCCCCCCATCAGCCCGTCGCCGGGCGGCCATTGTTGTGAGCTGCTCCTGTGACGACATATGCTGACGTCACGATGAGCATCAGCCAATCGAAGCCCTTGAAGCGTTTCAAGTATGGTAGTGTTTGCCAGATCGTGACATCATCCACAGGCTGATATTTATTTCTTTTTCTAGAGGAGTATTCTTAAAAACAAAATATTGAGCTTATTGTACATTTTTCAGAGATATCATGAGTGGTTGCATTATTTTTGGCTAAAAGTACGCCTAATTTCACTAAATTCCAGGATTCGACCAAGGTGCCACATTCCATTTAACACCTCAACATCAAAACAATACGGGATCAATGTTACACCCGGGGACTCTCGCACCCCATGTAACTCTCGCTGTTACAAGCCATTGACTCTCGCTGCATTTACTCTCACGTACGCAACGATTGGACTACGGGTCAGGGTAACGCTTCAACATTTTCCGGTTTTCCGACGTAAAGCCAACCCGTTTTGTCAGTTGGGAGCCACCACACTGTAAAAAATTTGTACATCGTTGGTGCAACAACACACCTTTAAAGCGTGGAGGGAAAGCGGACCTTTAAAACGGACGTAGGTTCGCCTAAGAGGTGTTACATACACCGGCGTGCAGTGTACCTGGACTCCTTACCCGTGCATTGTACAATAGGACCGGTTTTTAGATAATTTGATAGCTTTAGCCGGGGGTACGTCATTTGCATCGATAAGTGGTGTACCGGTAAAGTCGTCTAGAAATGTTGACTTTGAGAGCAATTTTAAGGCATTTGCAGGCCAAATTCGCAAAAATGAGAATAGGACTTCTGAAACAACTTTTATGGCCTTTTGATCTAGCTAATAATTTTTTGCATATCTCCTTTTAAGCCACGCCCCACCGGGGGTCCGGTGCCACCTTCGCCCCACCGGGGCCATCGATGCCCCCTCTAACTCCGAAAATATGGGGGTTAGCGAAAATCTGTAAAATGTATTAGAAAGCTCGCGTGAATTCAGTAAGAAATTACTTGGTATGCTTAAGCGCTCAGGTCAATGGTTTGACCTCCAGAGGTCAAGAAAGGTCACGATAGGCTATTTTCACTCAAATATGTAATGCTTAAGAAAACTGGGCATAACTCTTAGGCCATTAGAGCTATTGAAATCTGGTAAAGTGCATTTGATAGGAAATTGCCAGTCCTTTTTCCGGTATGTGGAACGTAAAGACCTCCCACCAGTGGTTTGACCTCCAGAGGTCCCCTCGTGACCTAATATGACCTGAGGTCACGAAATGTCAGAAAGTGGCATTGCCGTATATCAAATGAAAGCCAGTGACGAGACATACACGATGGTGTTTGTTTCAGTGCTCTAGCTTAATTAGGTCAAAAGTTATTGTCAAAATACTATTTTTGTCCCCTGGTGACCTTGGATGACATTGGAAAATTCAAAGGGCAAATGTGACCCCTGGAATCCATGAAAGGGTGTCCAAAAACGCTCCTCTGAGCATTTTCAATCATTTTTGTGACTTTGAGATCATAAGACAGCTTTTCCCCATGCTTTTCCAATGGGAGAGGTCGCCTCGTGACCTGACCTCAGGTCCCAAAATCGAAAAATCCCGGATATACACATTGTAGATCCTGGAGGGGTCATGAAGTGTAGCAAGTTTCTAATCGATCGACTTAGAAATATAGCTCTTATAGAGCTCAAAAGTTGAAGTGAGGTGACCTTGGTTGACCTCTCTTGGTGACCTGACCTTGGGTGACCCGGGGTAAAAATTTTCAGGGATGGTGGAAAAAGATGAGGTGAGAGATAGAGTCCTCAACCGCGGTGCTGCGTCTCGTCGTTTTTCTGCTATCTTAAAAAAACCTTAGGGGGGCCATCGATGCCCACCGATGGGGCGAGGGTTAAAAGGTGCAACGTCTCTCGCCTCGATTTGAGGAAATTGATTGTAATCGTTAAAAATATACCTCAAACGTTTTAGGTTGCACTTCTAGGCGATCTCGCCTGCACGCCGGCAAATCTTCGTTGATGTTGTTCGGATGAAGGGTGCGAGCTTACTCCCGATAGATATATGATGTGTAGCTGTAGCTTTTAAGACGCACGGATAGCACCAAGCATACCACATGATTCGGAACATCCGGACAAGATGGTACTGATATGATTTCTTGACACTTGAGAGCCGTCTATGCTTGCACCAACGGTGTACAAATTGGTTACAGTGTAGCTTGCTATGTTGTGGTTAGGACCCCAACAACTTCCTGGTTAGGGCCCTATCAGCTTCCAAGAGTGAGAACCCGCCAGCTCTTTGGCAGGATAATGGAAGCTTTCCAGCTGGGGCCTATCAGTTCACTCCTCGACCCATCCTCTTGAGTTCCACTATTCAATGGACCTGTTCTGGTCGGGTGGACCTCCCGACCAAAAAGCTTAAATCTGCCTTACAAAATAATTTGAGAAGTCTGGAAAATTGTGGATTTAACACGTTAAGTTAAAGGGAACAAAAAGACGGCATGTTTCGTTTTTGTTACATCATCATTTGAAACAACAATTTTCATATGTAGCAAACATACAGTAAGAATGGATCCTTCGCTACAATTATAATTTCAATGATTGGAGTTTGTCTAGAATTATCAGGAATCAACCTATTGCCACCAAAGCTAAAGGAATCTTTTTAGGGTTTGAATTGCTTCGTGAACGTATCTTAAGATTTGAATTGTGCAGACGTGCAAAATTGGGACCTTTAACTGAAATTGAACATCCCATTAGCGGTTTGTTAACCCTCGCCCCACCGGGGGCCATCGATGGCCCCCCCTAAGGTTTTTCCGGGATAGCAGAAAAACGACGAGGCGCAGCACCGCGGTTGAGAGCTCTACCTCTCACTGCATCATTTTCCCATCATCCCTGAAATTTTTTAACCCGGGTCACCCAAGGTCAGGTCACCAGACGAGGTCAACCAAGGTCACCTCACTTCAACTTTAGAGCTCTGTAAGAGCTACATTTCAAAGTCGATCGATTTGAAACTTCCTACACTTCATGACCCCTCCAGGGTCTACAAGGTGTATATCCGTGATTTTTCGATTTCGTGCCCTGAGGTCAGGTCACGAGGCGACCTCTGCCATTGGAAAAGCATGGGGAAAACCTGTTTCATGATATAAAAGCCACAAAAATTATTGCAAATACTCAGACTGCTCAGAACAGCGTTTTTGGACACCCTTTCACGGATCCCAGGGGTCATATTTACCCTTTGACTTTTCCAAGGTCATCCAAGGTCACCAGAGGTCAAAAACAGTATTTTGACAATAACTTTTGACCTAATTAAGCTAGAGCGGTGAAACAAACACCATCGTGTTTGTCTTGTCACTGGCTTTCATTTGATATACGGCAAGGTCACTTTCTGGCCTTTCGTGACCTCAGGTCATATTAGGTCACGAGGTGACCTCTGGAGGTCAAACCACTGGCGGGAGGTCTTTACGTGCCACATAGCGGAAAAAGTACTGGCAATTTCCTATCAAATAAACTTTACCAGGCCTCAATAGCTCTAATGACATAAGAGTTATGCCCAGTTTGCTTAATCATTGCATATTTGAGTGAAAATAGCCGATCTTGACCTAATTTGACCTCTGGAGGTCAAACCATTGACCTGAGCACTAAAACATGCGAAGTAATTTCTTACTGAATTCACGCGAGCTTTCTATTGCACTTCGCAGATTTGCGCTAACGCCCATATTTTCGGAGTTAGAGGGGGGCCATCGATGGCCCCCCGGTGGGGCGAAGGTGGTGCCGGACCCCCGGTGGGGCGCGGGTTAACATGTTCTTCCAATACTTTATTTCAGTTCAAACCCCACTAAAAACAGAACCCTCAATTTGAAGGTCCCTGTTAGGTCCCGGGACCGGCAACCCTGGTCCCCGGCAAGAATACCTTTAGTTCAATCTAAGATATACCCCACCTATCGTCAAAGAATGTCATTGCAACCAAATAGATAGGTTAAAAATTATCTGTCAACCAGTACAACATACATCAGTGAGGCAAAATCCGACAGATTTTTATTCCTGAGTGGGAAGTCTTTTGTCAGCAGTGAGATAAAGATTATTTGGTCTCTATATCTACCGTTACCAACACGCATGTCCTTTCTCGTGATCAGAAAATTACAGCTAGCCCCTCAAAAGGGATTTCTTCTTGGGAGGAGTCCTTTTACTGCTGAGGGGGCCATCACACAGGGTGCCCCAGGAAAGGCTTGCTCCCCCAAACCGAAAATGGCATCCGCCGCCGCTGTTGGTAAGTTCACTGAAAGATGATATTTTTCCGAATTGGCGTCTGATCCCGTTTGGAGAAAGGTAGTTTAAGTTTTCTCACTTCTTAAAATAGAAGTGAAGATGATTCTGGCGTCAATTGCGCAGTGGAAGAGGTCCTAAAATGCTCCTCTGAAGTCTGCAAAACCAAGAGGATCAGAAAGTGTACGTTTGGGGAGGGTCTGATAGCCATGGTGATCTGCATTATTGCTTACTTCAATTCGCCCAGGTCAATATAGTTAAGTTCAAACGAGGTCACACAGATAAAATCTGGGCCGTGCTGGGGACCGTTTTGAACATGACGTGATTAAGCAGGAAAAGTCACGAATGCACCGAAAGCGGACTGAGGTCATGGAGGGAATGCTGCATACAGCGGTCAGTGAAGTTTTATAGTCAAAGTCATTCGAGGACATTGGCCTAAGCTGCCACAATCCGATAAATTCGCCGTAATGTCCACTATTACTCACACTTGAGCCACCGTTGGGCGGGAAATAAGGGCTGGCCAAGACCCGTGACCCTAACTTTAATATTGAGTAGCCTTGATGACATCGTCACATATACGTCGTTCTGCGTGGCGAGAACTGACGGGAAGCATTGGGGTCAATAACCTTGACAATGGCGGCATATCTTTGGCCTGTGACATTTGAACTTGACCTTGACGTTCATGTGAGATAACATTAACAGATAATCCTGATTATATGACATTATGTGTTCACTGCTCAGTCTACAGCGCGAATTAGCTGGTTTGAACGCGCGATTGTCCCGATCTCAAAATGTGAGTCTGAATTTAAAAGCTTATAAGTAAAAACAGTTTGACCGATTTTCACATTTGTTTCAGAAGCCGATGTGCCTCTCAATTCTTTCAAAGTTTACCAGTTTATGTTTTTCTTCCGTAAACGGTTTTCCGGCCACCTTGAAAAAATAGGTGGCGGAGGACGTTGGAACGCACCTCCACTGAGGGTATTAAATCGGCGAAGATAGCAGCAAAGGAAAGCGTTGACCTATGCCTTTGAACGAATGTTCACCTATCCACGAAATTTGATAGCGGGTCCGCTCGTTTGGTCTTCCTCAGATCTTATATATTTAACACACAAAATCCTTAATTTCATCCTGTAAAAATACCATTCAATTGTTCAAAATCGGACATGCCTCGAGCCCATGAGCCAAAAGGAACTGATACATGAATACTAAAAATGATGGGTATTATCAACTGCTTCCGTCATTTAAACCATCCAGTCTTAAGAAGATAACCTCAATAAGGTAAGATAAGTCAAGAAGATTTATGGTGCCGACTTGGCAGAGTGTGTGGTGCTTGCAGCTAAGTAGTACGAGGAGGGATTGCTGAGGTTAAGAAACCTAACCCTAGCAGAGCTCAGCATGGTGCTGGGGAGGCAGAGGAGAGACTACCTATCGGATAGATCGGGAGATTCCTTGTGGATACTGGGGCAGGAAGCTAAGCTAGATGACACCCATGTCCAGAATCTAGGGATGAAGAGACCCTTGGAAAGGTCGACTATGGGCTGCAAAAGTGGAAGCATCTGCAGACAGTAAGCAAGTAAGTCATGCTCCAGAAAACCCAGGCCCTTAGGAACAACGAGCTCTGCAACTTCAAAAGTTTCAAGGAAGATATTAAAATGTTGAAGGATCTGAAGCTTTTCTGGTGAAAGAAAATGCAAGCTTCTTAAGGAAGTCTATGGTGAAACGCAGGAAGTGGCCAAACAGAGAAAGGAAAAGAGCTCGACCTTTCCGACTTCCTGAAGTCCAAACGTGGGCCCTTCACTAATACAAAAAAAAGTATTGAGCGTTTGGCCAAGGAGGATTCAGAGAAGGAAAAAAACAGAGGCAATGAGAACTGAGATCCAATATTCCAGCGACTAAGGACACATCTACCCTGCAACAAAAAAAAACTGATCATATGTTCGTGGTCTAGTTCATTGCCCACAAGACAGAATAGAGTATCTATCTATCTATCCATCTATCCATCTATCAATCTATCAATCTATCAATCTATCCATATATCCATCCATCCATCCATCCATCCATCCATCCATCCATCCATCCATCCATCCATCCATCCATCCATCCATCCATCCATCCATCCATCCATCCATCCATCCATCCATCCATCCATCCATCCATCCATCCATCCATCCATCCATCCATCCATCCATCCATCCATCCATCCATCTATCCATTCATACATTCATTCATCCATCCATATATCCATCTATCTATCTATATGTCTATCAATCTATATATGTATATATTCATATATCGATCTATCCATCTATGCATCTATCCATCCATCCATCCATCCATCCATCCATCCATCCATCCATCCATCCATCCATCCATCCATCCATCCATCCATCCATCCATCCATCCATCCATCCACCCATCCATCCATCCATCCATCCATCCATCCATCCATCCATCCATCCATCCATCTACCTATCTATCTATCTATCTACCTATATATCTATCTATATATCTATCTATCTATCTATCCACCGATTTCTCTCTCTCCTCTCTCTCTCTCTCTCTCCTCTCTCTCTCTGTTGACCGGGTTTCACGGGTTCAACATTGCTCCTTACCCAGCGGAATCCGCCGGGCCTTGAACCCGGGTCGGCTGCGCGGAAAGCGAACTTACTGATCTCTTCACCCCGGCGCCTCCTCAGGGAGGCGCTAAAGACCCTGGCTGGGTAAAGGGAGTAGGAGGAAGGCAATGGATTACATCCACTGCCAGAGGAGTCTGAAGAAGTTCCAGTTCAATTTGATGCGCGCTGTTCCAGCACGCATCAAATTGATATGTTGGGTCAGGGGCGTAGGAACGGTTTGAAAAGTTGGGGGCCAACCTTAGAATGAACCCACCTCAAGGGGGGCCCCAGCAAACGGGGCCCATTATTAAAAACAGTTTTAAATAGCTCGTTTGGTGTCAATAAGGCACGCATGTACACTATGTTGTCAAGATTTGACAACTTGAGATATTTGATTTAGCCCTATGATTTCGAGTTGTATTATGATATAATAAATAATAGAAAACAAATATTGGGCTTTTTACCTATTCCCTGTTTTAATAAGAAGTACATTTTTAAGCTCTATCGGTGGATTTCAATAATATTTTACCAAGAACGTGCTTTTTATATTTACGGATATTTACGTCTTTTTCATCATATTTAAAAAAAACCTTAAACACTAATTAGAAAACTATAAACAATACTTTGATACCAAATGGCCTCACTTTGCTATGCTTAATCAACTTTTAATTACTTACTTAATGACAAAAAACGGTAACATTTATTTAGTTTAGTACCGATCCCTTCTTTACAGCATTAGATATTGATTTAGCTAAAGGGTGGTCACAATCAATCCATCTAGCTGAATTTCGATGCCTTAAATGTAGAGATCCAGTATGACTGCAAGTGCAAAGTACTTGATGACCAGCTTTGTGATTCTGCGGCCGACCCGGGTTTAAGGCCCGGCAGATTCCTTGAGCAAGGAGCCGTTTGGCTCCCAAGAAACCCTTTCAACAGGCAAAGAGTTAGCGACGCCATATAACTGGTAGTTGTTGCGTCTATAGATCGCAAGCTTGCTGTTGATCTTTAGCACGAGTTTGATGTGCTAAACCCTTCGTCGCTGTTGTGCTGAGACCGTGGACTACAGCGCAAGCCACTGGCAAGACTCAAGGAGCTCGTCACCTTCATTACCGAGTTCCAATTTCAGTAATGACTCCAGATGAAGATTAGCAGCAAGTTGGTAGTCAGTCCCAGAAACGTCCTATTCTAGCTCTCCTGCCTCAAGATCCAGCCTTAGATGGTGCCATGCTGACAATGTGCTCCTTTGAATGGTTCGCTCACTCCGAGGAGATCCTGATGACCATGGTATGCTCTACAGCGAGGAGAAGAGGAGGATCACCTTCCACAAGATCATCTCTATCAGAGGGGAGCAGGAGGTGGGGAACACCTCTCTCAGGCTGCGGACCCTGCCCTACGTCAGCACACAGATGACCACTCTCAAGAAGATGGTTGACTGAGACGGGACCACCGAGCCTATCATCACCTGCAGCTTGATCAAATCCAAGTTCCAAGGGTTCATGGGGACGCCCATGGAGGTAGAGCACTCCGTCTGCCACAAGCAGGCCATGGAGCTGGCTCTAGCTGCCACGTCTGTAAAGCAAATGACAGCTGCCAGTAATGTCTCTCGTGCTGAAAGAGAGGTGATTTTATCGGACGATGGGCCCAGCTCACCAAACTGATGCCCAGGATCAACAGCAAGCAGGACCTCCTCGGCATGAAGTAGATAGAACTTGCAATTAATCGGAAACTCTGTATTTTAGGCCGCGAAATACAGTTAGACTTTTTGTGACCATCCTTTGTCTGAATCAATCCCTACTGCTCTAAAAAGGAGCCCGTAATCACCTAAATAGTGTTTCTCGTTTGTGTCACGAAATAGGTGATTCAGAGCTAACCAGGCATAGAGAAGTGTGATCGTTTGATATTACGGCACTCTCTGTGGTGTTCTAAATATTGTTTCCTATTTTGTGAATGCGGTAAAAAAGCCGAAACATCTGCAAATATAAGGAAACATGCACTTGGTGAAAATGGTTTAAATGCCCCAAAAAACCTAAAAATGCATTTTTTCAGTCGAAACCGGGATAGGTATAAAGGCTTAAATCATTTTTGCTTTATATTATTGTTTAATATATCACAATAGAACTGGAAATCGTGCGGCAAAATCTAGTTTCCCAATTTTTTCATACATTGGCACAACCACCAACATGCACTAGATATTTTCGTACCTACATGACTTCTTACGTTCTTTCGTGCCGTTTCCTTTCATTGAATAGTTCCGTGGGTTTTTTCGATTTTGTAGTAGAAGACGGCCGATCTCGTCACGCCTTTCGATGGCTGAGGGACAGCTGTTGCTCGGCACTTGGTGAGGGGTGTGTGTCCAAATTATTTTTTTTGTGTTGGGAGCGATATGGGATGGAGCTTTATTGGGTTCAATTCTCGGGGCTCTTTTGGAAACAGTCGGGTAGTAGGTGTCTTGGCCTTTTCCACGAAGCGCTCCCCATCCAGGGGCTTGCACGGGGCTACTACAGAATTGGAACTTTCCGAGACAAGCTATCGGGGTAGTTTGGGTTTCTTTTTTATATTTCAGTTGCTGGTACATGTATATTCGTTGCGGAGGCCCTCCACAGGAAAGTGGGGGAGGGGGAAGCATTAGCCCCTGGCCTACCGTTTCTATGCCTATGCCGCTCAGAGGCTGCCAAATCATCTTAGAGGCCCCCAAGATCCAGACCATGGCTCAGTAACCCAAATCAGTCAGCTCAGGGGGCCCCATACAAGTTCATGGTTCTTGAGACCAGCTTATAAAGGGACCCCACATAAGCACAGGGCCCCTAGTAGCTCAGCACAGGGAGCCCCATATTCGCACAGGGGGGCAGATTAGCTTAGGGGCCCGGTTCAGCTCAGAGGTCCCAGGTCGGCTTCTATAGGTCTCAAAACAGCTCAAGGAGCCTGTCCAAGCTCAAGGATCCCATCTCAGCTCAGTGATTCTAGAACAGTTCAAGAGCCCCAGACCAGCTCAGGGCCCCAGTTCAGCACATGGGGCCCCAGATAAGCTTTGAAGGCCCAGCTCAGCTTAGGGGCCCCCAGATTGGCTGATCTAGGGTCTCGTCCCCAACCAGCTCAAGGGGCTCCATTCAAGCTCACGGTCCTCAGCTTAGCACAGGGACCTTAAAATATTTCAGGGGCCCCATGCCAGCTCAGAGGCCCCAGTTAAGTATGGGGGTACCTGATTAGCTTACGGCCCCAGCTCAGCTAAGGGAGCCCAGGGTGGCCTATAAAGGCTCTCAGAACAGCCCAAAAAAACATTCAAGCTCATGGCCCCCAGCTCAGCTGAGGAGCCCCAAAACTGTTCAGGGGCCCGGACCATTTTAGGAGCCGCCCAGTTCAGCCGGGGTCCCCAGATCAGCTTAGGACCCAGACTAGCTTTGGGGACCCAGCTCAGCTCAGGGGCCCCCAGGTCGGCTGATACAGGTTCTCAGAACATATCAGGGGGCCCATTTAAGCTCACGGCCCCCCGGTCAGTAGCTGTAAAGCCTTAGAAAGGGTCCTAGACCATCTTAGGGGCCTTCAGTTCAACGCAGGGGCCCTTTTTAGCTCTTATGATCAGATAAGCTTAAGACCCCGACTTAGGTAAGGGGTCCCTTGCTGGCTTAAATAGGGTTTCGAAAAAGTTCAGGGATCATGTTAAAGTTTATGACCCCAAAGCTTAGCCCAGGGGCCCTATTACTGAGCAGGGACCCAGATTAGTTTAGGGCCTCTCGTGCATCACAGGGATTCCAAATTAGCTCAGGGGCCAATATCAACTTTGCGGTCCCAGCTCAGCTCAGAGGCCCCCACGGTCGGCGAGTATAGAGGCTTTGGCCAGCTCAAAGGGGCCCAGTTCAAACTCACGGTTCCTAGGTCATCTTAGGGACCCTAGAACACTTCATGCTGCCCAAGCCATCTCAGGGGCGCTCAGCTCAGCTCAAGGGGACCCAGATTAGCTCGTATAGCATCAGAGGCCAGGCCAGGGGCCCCGAACAGCTCAGGGGGCCTTAAAATCGACCCATAAGACCTCAGATCAATCAGGGGCACAGGTAAGTTTAAAAGGTTTTCCAGGCAACCTATCTGATCTGTTTGGGTTTTTTGTTTGATATTACAGCTGCCGATATTTTTATCTCCGTTGCAGGAGGCCCACCACAGAAAAGTGGGGGGGGCCAGTGGCCCCCCTGGCCCCCCCGGTTCCTACGCCTATGTGTTGGGTTCGCCATTTTATGTAAAGCTGTTGGCAGAACAGTGTGTTTTGTGTTTATTGCATGTGTTATAGGTAGTGGCGGGGACAAAAGGGGGTGCAGGTGTCTCAACCCTCCCCCAAATGTTAGGGTGCCTATAGTTGATCCATAGCCGAAGGCTGTTCCGAGGTAAGGACGGGGAGGCTCGAGCCCCTATCATCTACCCCCGAAATGTTGCCCTGGGCCAGTCACTAGTTATAAGTAGGATCTGGTGCCATAGGTCTTTCAGTTTTATTGAAATTTAGACAACATCAGACTATAAAATGTTTTAATTTTTCGAACTATTGCTCTTTCTTTAGTACTGGCTTTTAATTGTGTTTAAACAGGCCAACATATCACTAAGAAAAGAATTGGAGGTCGTAATGTAGGACTTTAACGTCATTTTTTTCCAGAACTAATATTATATCAACTTCAAGGTTTCTCGGGATTTAGTTTTTGGTAGTTATATAAGAAAGTTATTAATCGGATATTTCGAATATATTTGACGATTCTTTATCAGCGAATATTATGATTCTGTGCATCGATTAAACATACATAAAAATAGAAACACACAATGACTACCACTTGATCTTCCCAATAGGGCTACCTCCCATCTTGTTAACTTTTCAAACAATGCTATCAATGTTAGCTATTTTTGGATGATGTCAATCAGGGGTGTAGCCAAGGGGGGTGGCTAGGGCGGCCGCCCCCCCCTGAGGGCCCGGAGGTCCCCCCTGAGGATACCGGCCGCGCGAAGCGCGGTCCGCTCGCACTATGCTCTGGGGCGAAATGTGGGACTTCATACCAGACAGGGCCCTCTTAAGCCATCTCCAGCACTCTATTCTGTGACAATTAGGGCTGTTTTTACCCATCAAAGCCGTCAGTAAAAGGTACCCTTTGAACCACTGGTGGTCAGGCCCCTATCCAAAGTAGGGCCCATTTTTGTCAGATAGATCCTGTGTAATCGGTAAAGCCAAAATGGCTAGCGGGACTATTTGGGCAAAACAGCCCAATGCGACTCGCAGGCTGTCAGATCCCGGTCTTTAGCCTCCAGGGACCTGTCTGACCAGCTGGGTCCTCTTTCAGTAGGGAGACTGTGTGGCTAGTAGGGACCATTTTAGCCCACAGGACCCAGTCTGACCGTCAGTGCCATGTGTAACTATAGAAGCTTTTGAGCTAGTGTAACCGTCTAGTCTCCGCAGGACCCTCTGGTAAGCTGGGCCCTCTACATAGGAGTAACCAAGTAGAAGCGGCTGCTGCGTTGGCCCCCTTGAGGGCCCGGAGGGCCCTTTGAGGATAGCGCGAAGCGCGGCCCGCCCGCATTATACTCTGTGACCTGCCATGGAATTACATGCCCAACAGGGCCCTCTTAAGTCCTCTCCAGTACTCCATTTCTGCGACAAGTAGGGCTTTTCACAGGGTCCCCTAAACAACTATCAGCCCCCCCACCCAAGGCCCTCGTTGACAGTAGGACTATCTCTGGTTAGCCAGACCATCTTCAACCGATAATACCGCTATGGCCAGCAAGGCTTTTGGGCCACGGGGCCAACTGCGAGTAGCAGGGTCAGCTAAAACCTTCAGGACCCTGTCGGACCAGCTGGGCCCTCTTTAAGTAAGGAGGCCACTGTGACTTGCAGGGATCGTTTTAGCCCACAAAGCCCACTCTGACTGTGAGGACCCTCTTTATCTAGCAAAGCCTCTGAACAAGTATGGCCGATTATTTTCCATAGGGCTCTCTATAGCTAGCAGGGCCCCTACAGAGGCGTAGCCGAGGAGAGGTGATTGGGACGGCGGCCCCCTGAGGGCCCCCTCAAGGACGCGCTGCCCCTACCCAATCGTACTCTGACCTGCCGTGGAACTTCCTGTCAGACGGGGCCATCTCAAGCACTCCACAGCACTACATTCTGCGACAAGAAAGGCCCTTTGAACCATCGAAACTCTTTTAAAAGAGGTTCCTCTAAACCACAGGGCCCCCCAGGGCCCTGTGTAGATATTTGGGCCCTGTCTGGTCAGGTGGAACCTCTTTAACGATAAAGCCACTTTGGCCAGCAGGTTATTTTGGCCGCGGGGCCCACTGTGAGTCCCAATGCCAGCTAAAACCGTTAGGGCCCTGTCGGACCTGCTGGGACCTTTTTAAACGAGAAGGCCATTGTGGCTAGCAGGAACCACTCTGACCACTGGCATTGTGGTCACTGGTCCACAGCGCCCATTCTATCAGGACCCTACAAAGGCTTTTGAACTAGCATGACCGACTGTTCTCCACAAGACTCTCTATCGTCATCAGGGACCTCTCTGGTCAGCTGGAGATCCTACAGAGACATAGCCAAAGAGAGGATGTTGGGGCGGCAGCCCCCTGGAGGACGCACTGCCCAGCTGTACTATTCTCTGTATCCCGTCTTGGAGCTTCATATTAGATAGGGCACTCTCAAGCTCTCTCTAGTTCTCCATTCTGTGATATGTGGGGATCTTTTGGCCATCAGAAACCTCTGAAAGAGGACCCTCGTCGACAGTAGGACCCGCTCTGGTCAGCTGAGTCCTCTTAAACCGACAATGCCACCATGGTCAGCAGGGTACTTTGTGGACCAGGGCCCACTGCGACTTGCAGGGTCAGCGATAGCCAGCAGCGCTATAGCTGACCCTAAGCAGCTGTCCATGGCTGTCTGAACAGCTGGGCTCTCTTTAAATAGGAATCCATGTGGCAAGCAGGGACGTTTTTAGACTGCGCGAAACACTCTAGCTATCAAGACCCTCGTTAACAGTGGAGCCTTTGAACCAGTGGGATCCACTGTTCTCCGTATGGCTCTATATCGTCAGAAGGACCTCTCTAGTCAGCTGGGCCTTCTATAGACGATTCCGAGGGCCCGTTTGGCCCTCTAAATCCACCGAGGACCTGTGTAGCTTGTAGACTTATTTAAAACAGTAGACAATTTGTGATCCGCAAGATGTTTTGTGGTTATTATGCCTCTATGACCCATCTAGCCTAGAGCCAAAATGGTCCATTGTAACCCAA
Source organism: Lepas anatifera (assembly GCA_034440635.1). Lineage (NCBI taxonomy): Eukaryota > Metazoa > Arthropoda > Thecostraca > Lepadidae > Lepas > Lepas anatifera. Next base: position 898,302 of record JAOTON010000698.1, on the reverse strand, counting down.
AGGGCTGTCCACAACCAGCAGAACCAGCTGGTGCCTCCTTTGAACCCTCGCCCCAGTGTGGGTGTTTGAACACCCCTTCGGGTTTTTCCGGTGGCACGAATAAACGGCGGCGCGAAGCGCTACCATACTTCACACAGCTTATTTTGGTTCAATTCCGCAACGTTCCCCAAAATGTTAAAGGTTGGGTCATCTCAGATCACTTCGCCAGTACAGGTCAGTTAACCTCACCTCTAAAAATGCTTAAGGTAGCATAGGGAAGAAAAGGGTGAATCTATCCAATCGAAACATATCCACATAGTGAACACATCGAGGTTTGCAAAATATGTTCCGGGAATTTTCATATAGATGACATAGGGTCAGGCACGGATCATGACCTCTCCACTTAACATGCATGGAAAAAAACAGAAATTGGCCGACAAATTGTTCTTTTTCTGTAGATACCGCTTGGAATACCTTCGTATTCTCAAAATCATTGTATCCTAGGCCCTTTTATTGGTTCATGTTGCAAGTTTGGATCTGTGATCTATGAGAGGTCATCTGGGGCTACTTAAGCAGGGTTTCAGACTTGGGTCAATAACTGTGCAGGACATTAGGATAAAGCTAATATTTTGATACCATTACGTTGGATTGCTATTTTGAAGCAAATGATATGCACATTGACTATTGTGTAACAGCGATTGACAGGTATTCACCTTTCAACATCTGCTGTTTTGGTTAAAATGTGAATATTGACTATGATAGGTTAGGTGGTGACCTTGAGCTGACCTTAGGTCGGGTCATTTTTATGTTTTGATCTAGTATGGTTGTATTATACATCATTCGACTGGCGGTAACGAGGTGCATAATCGAAATGGTGCTTAAAATGATTATAACTGAACTCTATCAGACACCAGAACTCATAAACACTTCCCCTAACATGCCACCTTCTTGACCTGTGGGGACTTCAATATTGACCTGACCTAAAAAGTGACCAATACAGTTTCGTCATGGATTTTTATGGGTCATCCACCTGCGAACGTTTTTTTCGCTACCCTGCTTAGGATCCATGTTCGAAGGGGGGATTTGAAACCCCCCACCAGGACGAAGGTGGCTCGGAGGCCCACCGGCCACCGTGGTTATAACTCACCTCCCTTTGTAGCCCGCAGGGCCTACTGGGACTATCAGAAGAAGCGTATGCCACTATAGGACTCTTTGAGACCAGTTGGACCCAAAATTGATCGTATACCCCGTTATCAATGGGAGGGCCCTTTTTAGTCAGCTGGACACTTCGTAAATAGATTCGAAGTGTCCTGGTGGCCCTCTGCATCCAGCGTGGTTCTCTGTAACTAGTAACAGAAGGCCCGCAGATACCAGCAGAACACTTTGTGACCATTAGGCTCTCTAGAACCAGCAGAGCTCTCTCTGACCAGCTGGGCCCGTAATGGTCGGCTGAGCTCCCTTTGTCCGCCACTAAATACCATTTTAAGAGATTTTTTCGTTCGAAGGGAACCGCTTTGAAGGTGAGAGAAGCTCCTAGAAAATTTTTTATTACCAACCTATATTATGCCATACCTTAGTCTCATCATTGTATTGTGAAATTTTAAGTTATTTAACGCCACATTCTGCCATTGAAAAATTGAAAGAAAACCACTCTACAAGAACTTAACAGCATTTCTAGCGGACAAAGCACGTACGCTGCTGCCTTCTTCACTTCCTCGGCCGGTACTTCCTTGACACAGGTATCGTTAATGTGGCACCAACCACCCTCCGACTGGTTCCAGCAGAATTCAGTGTAGTGACTGATCTGGGGGCTGCCATGGTGTACTACCGCTCCATAAGGTCAAACACAAGGCTGTAAGATATCTGCGGATGCCTGAGGGCCTTTCAACTGAGGTCCAGGTCGCTAAGGCCAGGGGAAAAGTGCCGTGAGCGAGGGCTTCGAACGATGGGCTGCCGCTGTATGTAAAACGCTTCAGTTGCATAATCACCACATGTGGCAGGCGCCAGGCATCGAACTTAAGTTATTAATTGGCTTGCATCCTCGAATCCTGGATGCATAAAATAGCAAAAACAGTGCAAATGTATTCGAACACATCCCTACCTCAGAATATTCATAAACTTTATTGATTGGAGAAGCTCTTGATCATGATGTAAGCTGAGACCTGGAATTTCAGATTTCACCAAATTTCAGAATAATTTTTGTTCTTTTGCTTTATTATGGATCCGGATTTGAGGAGAAAGATTAATGACCAAATTTTCTACGCATAATTATGCTCCTCAGTGGAACACCCCGAAATCTATCTATCTTTGAAAGAAGTTTCTTCCGAAGAGGAAGAAATACATTTGGCCATTTTCGCTTTTCGAGCACGATTGGCTCTGAAGTAATTTGGTAGGCACACAAAACGTTCGCTCTGGTTTAAAGCGACCTTCTTTAGATCAATTGACGCCAAAACCGCAGTGAACTTTGTTTTTGTTTTTGTTTTTGCTTGCTTGCCGACATTTTTGGGGCCCTTTTGGCGGAATTTCAGGGGCCCTTTTGGCCGCCACCCCCCCTGAGCGAAATCCTGGCTACGCCGTTGATGCCAATAGACATAAAATATGAATATTGACTATAATAGCATTTGATTTATTAACTGGAAATATCAGATTACATGTTACCAGAACAATTACTAAACTACCTACTACCTAAACATCTAACACCTACAACGATTCTAATAATGGATCCCAGATTGGGATGATGGTGGCACTTCCGCAGTCGCGATTTATATCTGCCTCTCGCAGTCTGATTTCGATCGCCTCCCTGACTGACCGGCGGCCAAGCTTTGGTTCTACTGCCAAAATTTTTACATCTCTTGGATTTAAATCTTTCCTGCAACTATATACATGACATGAAACTGCTGATTTTGAAAACCTACCGTTCCGAATACCTCTTATGTGCTCTTCCACCCTTACCCCCAGTGGCCTCCCCGATTCGCCTACGTATTTTGACCCGCACTCACAATTTATTTCATACACTGCCCCTCTTTTCTCCTCTTCGACTAGAGGATCCTTTACATGTGTCAACAAAGTCTTTAAGGTTGTCTTAGAGCAATGCGCCACTTTCATCCCATGGTTGCCTAGTGCCCTACCAATTCTCTCGCTGACCCCTTTAACGTAAGGTATCGTACACACACACGTAATCATATGTTTGATGCGGCAGCGCCCCTGCGGTTCCCGCCCTGGTTCCTGAGCTTGTCCACTTTGACTCGGCTGCTCTTGCCCACGGTCTTGCTCCTGTTGTTGGTGTTCCCTTTCTGGCTCTGCTCCTGTTGTTGCACTTGCTTGTTGTTCCTGTTGCAGTTGCTGGTGTTTCCTTCCTGACTCTGCTCCCTCCGGATCTTGTCTGTGTTCTCGTGTGAGAGCCTTATCTATGGACTTGTCCGGGTATCCGTTTTCTCGGAATATTTCCTTTAGCGTTACCATCTCGTTTTTTTACGGAGACTGCATCTGTCGTGATGCTCTTTGCTCTTGCACTGAGGCAGGATATGATGCCAGCTTTTATGCTGAAGGCGTGGTTCCTTGACATGCGAAACACTAAATAATCGGGAAAACTCAAGATGTCGGTATTTAGAAAAGAAACAGCATCGAATCAGTATATAAGACACGAATCCCACCACGCCTCCAGCATAAAAGTAGGCATCATATCCTGCCTCAGCGCAAGAGCAAAGAGCATCACGACATATGCAGTCTCCGTAAAAAAACGAGATGCTAACGCTAAAGGAAATATTCAGAGAAAACGGATACCCGGACAAGTTCATAGATAAGGCTCTCTCACGAGAACGCAGACAAGATCCGGAATGAGCAGAGTCAGGAAGGAAACACCAGCAACTGCAACAGGAATAACAAGCAAGTGCAACAACAGGAGCAGCAACGACAGGAGCAGAGCCAGAAAGGCAACACCAACAACAGGAGCAAGACCGTGGGCAAGAGCAGCCGAGTCAAAGTGGACAAGCTCAGGAACCAGGGCGGGAACCGCAGGGGCGCTGCCGCATCAAACATATGATTACGTGTGTGTACGATACCTTCCGTTAAAGCGGTCAGCGAGAGAATCGGTAGGGCACTATGCAACCATGGGATGAAAGTGGCGCATTGCTCTAAGACAACCTTAAATATTTTGTTGACACATGTAAAGGATCCTCTAGTCAAAGAGGAGAAAAGAGGGGCAGTGTATGAAATAAATTGTGAGTGCGGGTCAAAATACGTAGGCGAATCGGGGAGGCAACTGGGGGTAAGGGTGGAAGAGCACATAGGAGATATTCGGAACGGTAGGTTTTCAAAATCAGCAGTTTCATGTCATGTGTATAGTTGTAGGAAATATTTAAATCCAAGAGATGTAAAAATTTTGGCAGTAGAACCAAAGCTTGGCCGCCGGTCAGTCAGGGAGGCGATCGAAATCAGACTGCGAGAGGCAGATATAAATCGCGACTGCGGAAGTGCCACCATCAGCCCAATCTGGGATCCTGTATTAGAATCGTTGTAGGTGTTAGATGTTTAGGTAATAAGGTAATTTAGTAACTGTTCTGGTAACAGGTAATCTGATATTTCCAGTTATTAAATCAAATGCTATTATACGTTGATAAGTTTTGAAGTGCTGCGGCGAGGAGCATGATGATGAGTTGCTAAGATGTTCCCTGGCCTCTCCCCTCGAATCCGGAAATGTAAAAAACACTGAAGATTATATATTCGAGCACAGCCTTTCATCAGAATCATGGAGTAGATATCAATAATTCTCGGTCCTAGTATAGCCAGACCTCGAAGCGGCTAGTTTCGAGGTCTGGCTATACTAGGACTGAGAATTATTGATATTTACTCAATGATTCTGATGAAGGGCTGTGCTCGAATATATAATCTTCAGTGTTTTTTTACATTTCCGGATTCGAGGGGAGAGGCCAGGGAATATCTTAGCAACTCAAACGTTATTATAGTCAATATTCATATTTTATGTCTATTGACATCATCCAAAAATAGCTAACATTGATAACATGGTTTGAAAAGTTAACAAAATGGGAGGTCAAGTGGTAGCCATTGTGTGTTTCTATTTTTATGTATGTTTAATCGATGCACAGTATTATAATATTCGCTGATAAAGAATCGTCAAATAGATTCGAAATATCCGATTAATAACTTTCTTATATACCTACCAGAAACTAAATCCCGAAAAAACCTTAAAGTTGATTGAATCGGAGGTCGTTATAGAATGAGAAAGTAACGAACCTGTGTTCGAACTAGTTTTAAGATAGATGCCTCCTTACCCCAGCAGAAGTCTTAGAAGCATGCCTGATGTTAGGTTTGGGGACCCCACGTCCAGATTTTACCGATGTTATATATCACTCCAACGTATATACTTGCAGGAAGTTTGATAAGATTTCAGACAATGTGAAGCGGCCAGTTTCCTAACAGAGCCACAACTCGCTGTATATCACCGGTTGTGTCTCGGTCAGAATGTGCTTTATACTGATTAACCATATCACCTGAAATTTGTGTCTGTGTTCACTAACAAATACTCATTGTTCTCGTATTTATGCCGTCACGTGCTACGAGTAAGACATGGGCACGGACAGCGAGCAATGGGTTATTTTTATCGTTTTATTGACGAGAGGACATCACAAGCTTAGCGATGCTTGAGCTCATTTGAATAAACAGAACCTGAATATGAATCTGAATTACCTCACTGCCACGAACTGACAGGGGCCGAACATGTCCGGCCGGATAAACAGAAGTGTTTATTGGGCGCAGGCTGTATCAGACGCTCTGAATAATGGTCGGAAATGTATTGGACTTGACTGTGTGCGTCTATCTGGTGGAGAATCTTATGCGCAGAGCGCGGTTTTTTTGCGACGGAAAGGCGAGTGTGAACCTGAAATCGACGACACATACGTGGTGTTCTTACTTCTGACAGAAGCAGTTTCCATCAAAGCTCATGAGAAGAACGATAGATTCATCATGTATCATACGAAATGAGGACAGGGTGTTTAACCTAAAAATCAAGTAACCCTAATTTTCTTAATTTTTACCTCAATTTCGAAACATGGACTAAGTGGCTTATTTGTGCTTATTACCCGTAAATGATTTCTGTTTGAGACGAAAAATGTTCAGGAAAAGGATTGATTATGCGGCATGAGAAATCCTGCACAACAGCTTTGACTAAATTCGTAGCGGTAAAACCGATTTGAGCCAGATGGTGCAGACAAATGCAGCAATTTTCCCAGCTCTCGTCAGCATGATTCTGGTTGTTTCTGTCACGCAGCAAGCCATTCTACCATTAATGATCATATACCATTGGATTTTTTTCTCTGGAATCAGTGCTCCCAACAGCTCCCAAGACATCTACTAGGTCTCGCACAGTAAAAATAACTGGGAGCCGGCTCTTCAAGTCCGGTCTATAGAGCCACCATGGATGTTCAGAATAAGACCGCTCCAGTGTGCATAGCGCCGCGACTCTAGCCTTTCCTCCAACATTCTAATCTGAACTTGGTTATCGGTGTGGGACGTCGCGGCTATCGTGACTAAACCCAGCGCCTGGTCACGTGGGAGACAAAGTCCCCGCTGGACTGGACGTATGAGACGCACGCGACTAAGAATGGACACACGCTCAAGGGCCCCACAGACAACGGATAGCCCTTTCAAGAAGCGTGTTGCCCATTGTGACGTCAACTACACACATACACAAATTTATGAATGTATTAGGCAGGGGCATATACACCATAACTTCAGGTACTGATCCCTGTCACGTGCATGACTTCACACTGAGTAGCAGTTTAGCTGTGAGGTTCGGACTTGCTGGTCCTGACCCCTACAAACTGTGCCAAGTTTCGGTTTTCGAGCCGTGACCCATCATTTATATCCGTGAGGAACATATAAATCACCCGCACTTCGGCCGACCCAAGCAAGTCCGTCCTCTCGCTTGTACGTGGACAATGGGTTCACCGTGGGTAACTGCACTAGAGAGAGAGAGAGAGAGAGAGAGAGAGAGAGCGCGCATTTTCCTCGACAAGGTCACCACTGGATCTACTCAATGACACCCGTCAAACGAGCCACCACCTGCAAACTGGACTGGGACTTTTCAAACCGTCTACTGCACAGCTTGCCTAACATATCTGAATATTTGATCGAAAAGAAACTGAAAAACGGTTCCGAATTTCACAAAATCTGGGGCCGATAATCAATTCGGGTGTCACGAGTTCAATATATGCATTAACGGATCCTGTAGCTCAAGAGACCATTGCCGTCCCCACACAAAAAAAGCCAGAAAAGGGTTCATTTAAACTCCACCCAAGACAGTTTGCCATTTAGTCGAATACAAGTTGAAAATAGCCAAAATCCACAAGGAAGTAAATGGTTTTCTCCCACGTGCACGGCAATAGTGCAATTATTTACGGAAATGGGGAGAAAACGTCGCTTGCATCAGCCAATGTTGGAGCTTACTGGTGAAAAGGTGCGGAACTAGACGTAATCTCCTTCCTCCGTGGTGGCGACGCGATAGCAAATAATGTTTGGCAATAAATGGTTTACAAGCACTATGTAGGTACAATTACATGCAATGGGTGGGCCGTATACATACGGTTATACCTATATATAGGTACCTATATATAGGTACCTACATATACCTACATACGTATACCTATATACGGGTGGGCGGAGCGAAGACAAACAACAATGTTTGCTTTCTGTTACGGTGGTGTTCTCATATTACATGAAGTTTGATTATGAACCGAAATTGGCCTATGATTTTTTACTACGCTTGATATTTGAACCCAATATCGCACACTCTGGCTATCTGGCAAAAAACTTAAGCGCATTTCGGAGGTTCATTTTCAACTGATCGATAAACTGCGCCGCAGATCGGGATGAACATTGAAAGGGTTAATTTGTCCCATTTGCGAATCTCTTTTGCCGCATTTGATTTCGGAAAGTGCTTGGAAAAAACAATCGCTGGAAATGTATCTAGGCTAAGCCCGCGTGTCGTATTTAATTTTGTTAAAAACGTATTACACGACGTCCGAACAAAAACGCACGGAACTGAAACGCGTCGCAAGCCGCAACGACCGGCGTTTTTGCTAAGGACATGAAACGCACTTCCACAGCGCGTCGCACGACATTACAATGCGTCACAGCACAAGTTGAACGTTGTTCAAATTCTGACACCGACGGTCTAGGTCAGAAGGGCATCTTTGTGTTATTTGTTGTCGTTTCTAGTCAATACTTGAAAGGGGTGTTTTCAAATACCTAATACTTCAAATTAAAATGAATTCTGAAAAAAAATCAGTGGGAATTGGACATGGTCACCTACCTCTCCTAAGACATTCTTTAAATAGTTCCAGCTGCCAGCTAACTTTCGATTGTTGATAAGCAGCAGTTCGACGCAACTCGAGCTGCCAGATTGTTGCCAAAGATGAACTTTTATCTCTGCCGGTCAAAACTCCTGGAGACGGTTCAATGGCCGCTCTGCAACTGCCGCCGACGGTCGCCGACCGTCGGCGACGTCCCGGCTAGGACACCGCATTATGAGAGTTCGAGCAAAAATAGATCCCGCACGAAAAGGACTTGATTACGAGAGCCTGTGTTGTTTGACCTTACCTGTGACGTCACTTTTTGACTGAGTGCAGCTAGATCAGTACCGATGGACAGGTCAGGGTCCCAGAAGCACGCTGGAATTCATGTAAATCCTTTAACATAACTTGAAGAACAGTTTTTTTGTATTTGATCGAAACCAATAACATAATTTGAATAAAACCAGGTTTTTTTTTGGAAAACCAAAAAATAAACATGAATATTTATAACAAAAACTCCAAACAGCGATCGTCCCTCCGTCTCTCAAAACAACAATACACTGAGAGAAAACACGACACCTGATTGGGGTATCAGGTGATGCCGTAAAAAGTTCACCCTTTTGGGGTATCTGGAAGACCCCTCTTTATGGAGTCTTTTTCCCACCAAATTTGGGGTCAGGGGTGTCAGACTCCTATCTTTGGAGTCCCGACTCTTGATTAAGGAGCCAAAAAGGATCATCTGACACAAAGACAAAGACAAAGACAAAGACTTTATTCAGAGTCATCCACAGTTAAAAGAACAGTTGTGGCTATTAGGACCCCACGTCAAGCTATAATGGTTGGGGATATAGTTAGGCGACACACTTCCTACAACACAAACCAGTTAAAATCGTACATTAAGAAATAATCACTTAAAATACTACATATCGCCATTCACCCAGCGGAATGAGACACCCCGTAGGAAGTCATCCGACTCCGCGTAAGGTGTCATTTAACACCCAACAAAGGAGTCACACACCCCATTTGACTCCCCTAAAGGAGTCATGATACGTGAAAAGGAGTTCATGGAAACCTCTGAAGGGAGTCTAGGGGTCATCTCACGCCCCTATTTTGTCCTGATGACCCTCTGTAAGGTGTCCTGAGAAAAGTCGTGACCCCAAATATGGGTTCTTTTCCCTTAGAAAGGGTGTCACTTGTTTGTATTTTTGGGGTCAATGCTTCAGCACACTCCGATTCTCCGACTTAAATCCAACCACAGGAGTTGCCTGAGCTTTCATGAAAACCATAGAAGGAAATAAGAACCATTCTATTCGATCTAATAAACCGACACACAAACTCGCAAACGAACCCAATGGACAGCTGTTCATCAACCCACACCCTGACTTGGTCGGATCCAGACCGACGGCTGGGAGTGGGGAGGAGGGGGTGGGAACATGACCCAAAATCGTGAAAAAAACGTTTTTTAAGAAAAACGGTAAAAATCGGGGTTTCAGGACGCCAATTGCACAGCTTGCCCTCCTCCTGGATCTGCCAATATCTGACTCGCTGGGTCTCCCAATCCCAGAAAAGTTCAACGCCGTTGAGCCACCGTCCCGATGCGCATTCACACTCATGAGCCAAAGGCAATCAACACATTTTCATATTTGTAACGGTCAGTGGCGGATCCAGGGGAAAAAGGCATTTGCCTCCCAAACGGAAAGTAGCGGGGCAAAACTATGTTTCCCCCAAAGCTGTCGACCTCTTTTTTGCCCATACTCACATTTATTTTAAAAGCAAGGTTCTGGTGCTTGAACTCTTAACTTCCAAACAGAACCATGCAACTTCAGTGTTAACATTAGGCCTTAGAGAGGAAAAACATACCTTTTGTGGCCATATGTTTCACCCCGTGACAATTTTTCAAGCTTATCGACTGTTGAGTTTACCCTAAAAACATACCGTCCAGTTAAATTAAGCCAAAATGTTTCACAGTGTGACGTTTTTTTTCCTTTTCGACTTTGGATTGCCCCCCCAAAACCTACCGGCTAGATCCGCCACTAGCAATGACCCCATGCCACAGCAGGCCGAATCAACAGCAGGCCTGCTGTTGATTCGTCAGGCTGAATTGGCACGACACAAATCAACAGCAGGCCGAATTGGCACGACTTACCTCTCAAGTGGTCTCTTATTGTTTATGATTATTATGAAAGCCGAGTATTTATCGGCTTCCTAAAATGCATTTATCACTCGGGCATGTCACCCACAATGCACTCTCTTAGTGACAGCACGAGTTCAGAGAATCGTACTGTATCCTTGCCCAGTGCTCATCCGGGCTATTCTTGAAGTGGCTCACCGTTTCGCACTCGATAACGCAGGATGGAACTTTCCAGTCTGCCACGGCCCTGTATCCCAGGTGGTTCCGCCGAGCACGGGTATTTGCACGAGGATGGGCGACCTTGAACTGATGGCCTCGTGTATTGATGACTGCGGCTCCTTGATCAGTAGCTCCTTTGGCACTCTCGTGCGGTTTTGCATTATCTTTCAGATAATAATCATGTTGCCGATTATTCACGGAGATCACAACGGGAAAGCCACCGAACCGTGTGGCCGATCACTTCAATATGGATGCCTCAACGGCGGCGTGGTTTGCCTTTCAGTAAAAAAAGACAACGCACGTGCGCTCAAAGGAGTCCGACTCCGCATTTCGGAGCTATTTGAAACCTTTTTAAGCGTCGGACGGTATGCATTAGGGAGTCAGCTGACTCTTAGAGCAATTAGCCGTTGTTTTTAAGAGTGTCAATCGCTCCATATGACTCCCATAAGGGTGGAGATGACTCCTTTGTAGAATCAGACTGTGCTTCTGAGGGTGTCCATGTACGCTCAAAACAGGTGTCTGACACCCCAAAATAATCATTTACGGATTTGGGGTATCAGAGACCTCGGAAGTGACACCATTTATTGGGGACTGACCCTTTTCTTTAAGACCAGCGACGCTCTAGGCTGGGGTCGAACACTAAAACTGGAGCCGCGGACTCCGCGGTGGAGAGTCACTGCGACATTGGGTGTCACGAAATTTCTCTCAAGGTAAGTTGTGATATACGGACCGAATACCAATTCTTATTAATACATTTTTTAAGTCAGCTGTGGTTCAAAATTGAGAAAACTGCGTCGCTAAGACCTAGCTCTACTTGTCTCTCGGAGCTATCTCCTGACTGCCCAGAGACTGCACCACCATGAATGTCGCAGACCATATACCTTTACTTAAAGGTACGTTCAAGAGGGATTCCTCCACGCCCAAGTGACGTCACACGGGCGTGAAGGAATTCCTTCACCGTTGGGCCGTGTGTTAAACTGGTGATAATGGCATTGCCCACTTACGAATTTATGAGAATACACGGCAATTAAGTTTATCCCAATTGCAATAAATAAGCATGTCCTCTTCAAATATGGACCTTTTTCTGCAAATATTTGGAAATTTAATCATTTAATTTTCTCATGTTATATGCTACGAGGTGTGACGTCACATCCGGTGATCTGTGCTTGCTGTTGGAGGGGGCTGCGTCGAAGACGACGACGTGGCTCGTCGCAGAGAGTATCGCAGCGCCACATATAGAGATCACTGGTACCAGTCGGTCAATATAGGTAGCGCAGAGTGCGGGCTGCAAGAAAAGCACTTATCAGGAAATGGGATGGGAGTTGCTCAGAGCTCTTGCACAGGGCCAAGCTGTCTTCTATTCAAATTAAAAATGACGTTTCACAAAAAGTGTATTCCTTTGTGCTCCTAAGCTACCATAAAGCTTTAAATACATATGGAAGCGATATATGGCAAATATATAATTTCTTACATTCATTCCGGGTCCCCGGCAAGTCTGAAGTATCCCCGGCCAGTTTAGTGATTTCCAAATGAAGCCAGTGATCCCCCGGATGGTCATTAGGTACCTGGGTGGTGACTGACTGGTTGGTGCTTACCTGGTCGGTTGGTGGATCCCCTGGTTGGTGATAACCTTGTTGGTGATTACCTGACCGGTGATTACCTGGTTGGTAGATTCCCTGGTTGGCTGATCCCCTGGTTGATTCATCCCCTGGTTGGTGGGTCCCCTGGTTGGTGGATTCTCTGTTTGGTGATTATCTAGCCGGTGATCCCCTGGGTGGTGGATCCCATGGTTGGTGATAGCCTGGTTGGTGATTACCTGGCCGGTGATTACCTGGGTGGTAGATGGGCTACGGGGCTCAAGCCTCCCCTCCCCGGAATGTTAGAGTGACTGTTGCTAATATATAACTGGAGACGGTTCCGAGGAAATGGCAGGAAAAGCTCGAGCCCTCTAGCCGCCCCCCCCGCCTCCTCCTGCACTAAAGTTCTGGATACACCGCTGATCCAGGCTCAATGAGCCGATACCTGACCACGATTCAGGGATCTCCAGATTTCCCAGATCGGCCGGTGTTCAGCACACGGCTTCTTGATTATGCTTCATAATCGGCTCGCTTGGGGGCTCTCTTGAATATGATTCGGAGACTCGCTTAGAATGATGCCAGGGGCACCTTCAGTATGACTCGGGACCCCTATGGACACGACTTAGAGCCCCCTGAGACCTACATTTAGGGTGTCTCTGTTCCAGGGCATTTTTAAGGAAAAGTCAGTGGGGGGGCATTTCTTGTGCTGACCAATATAGTGTCTTCAGGGGATCAAGACCCCATTTTGAGGGGGTCTAATAAAACTAAGACGCGTTGGTGTTTAAAAATGTTTCTCAATTTTTGTGTTTTTCCATGCTATTCCAGATTATAGATGCTACCCAGGGTGGCCAAGTTTTTTCCCGCGAAAAAGGCCAAACCGAGTTAAAAAAGGGGCCCAAGAGGGGTAAAACGTTATTTTCACTAAAACAGCCAAATAAATACCACAAAAGCCAGATTTGAGGCTAAAACAGCCCTTTGCGGTAGACATAAGCCCACAGAAAAACTACTTGTATCAATGTTTAAAACTAATCGTTGACAGTTTGATATCGACTTGACGGGATATTTTTTTAGCACACTACTGATTTAATAGGAAGCCGGGACTGCCCTTCCAGTCCCGTGTGACCATCAAATGATTTTATCCACATAACCAGAACATTTATTAGCATCATTCATCTGTTGGCCGCACCACCCCCCGCTAACATTTAATGTTTTCTCTGTTTTCCAACTATGCATTTTGTTTTGCTCTTGATTAGTGGCGGATATAGGATATTGGTAAGTGGGGGAGTGCGGAGCCTCAGAGGACGCACTTTTTCATTAACTTTTCACCCAAAGGGTGCCTATAGTATCGCATCCTTTGAACCGGTTTTCGGTGGCCATCATTTTTCTGGATCGAGTTTTTAACAAAGTTCTGTCCCTCTCTCCCACCACCATACCAGTTTGTCTGCTGCCCTGCTGCTTTTTCGGTGTCAGAATATCGTATTCAAGAGCGGAAGAGGTAAAAAAGAAATCATATTCATACAAGGGACAAACCTTAGGTGCCAGTCGCTTAGGTGCCAGTTGCTTGAAAAGGGGGCAAAAAAGGCCAGATTACAAGAAAGGGCCAACTGAAAAAAATCGCGGGGCCAAACACAACAAAAAAGCCCAATTCGAGATATTTGGCTACAAAATGGCCAACCTGGCAGCCCTGACGCTGCCACAATGTATTCCAAATGAAAAGGTTATTTTCTTATTTTTCTTGATGATTGTGGCAAGGTAAGCAAATTCCTAAAGTATCGAACACAAGTGGTTTATAGGCTAAATCGAGACAAGTTTTTATTTACATACCTACTATGATGTGTGGCTGTTGCTGTCAAAATCATCTAGATAATGTAGTACAAAAACCAATCAAACATTTTTTAGGCTTACCGACGCACCAACTGTCAGGGTTATATGGCGTCGCCAACTCTTTCCTTGTTGGAAGGGTTTCTCGGGTGCCAGTTCTATGATTCTGACGAAGGGCTGTGACCGAATATATAATCTCTCCCAATTTTCAACATCGGGGAATCGATGAGAAAGGCCAGCTAACAACTTATCGACTTTACAGATAAAATTGACGCTGCGATCTCACTATAAATTTCCTGTATGCTACAACACACAACAAGCGTCGGAAAAGAGGGACCAGCCCCCCCGCCCACTTTTTGATCAGCAATTTTCTGATATCAGTTAAAATGGGAGAAAACCGGAAAATTGTATAATTAGCCGCTGCGGAAGGCAACGAAGACCCCAAATTCGAAGAGTTTTTGGTACGAACGTGGTAAGTTTGTTGTCAGAATCAGGTTGAGGTTTGGCTGGCCCCCTCACTTTTTTGCCGGTGGTGACGTTTATGTATGCTACCACTACAATAATAAATAAGAAGGCTAAGCACTTCACACCGCCACACCCCCGACCAGTCTAACGCACTTTGACTACACCGTGTCCCGTCTAATCCACGAACGAGGAACGAGCCTCGCTCACAACTGACCGCGTGTGAAATGAGAGCATCATACAATCTCACGATTCTGGCTGGGGTATGGGCTTCCGGTAGGATAGAACATGATGTTTGATTGGTTTTAGGCCAGCGTTCATCTCCAGCGTTGTGATTAGCTGATGCTGAGGCTGCTTTCGCCGGGATTTCCCGTAACTACGCGCTTTGTTTCGTCTTCGCACAACGGAGGAGACAGCCGGGGATGAACATTTTTTTAACACAATTTTTGTGACTTACCAATTTGGCACCAGCAATAAAACTGAATTATTATTATCGGGTGGTGTTCTGTCTTATTTTCGTTAGGTGAGTTTGCATTTGCTGAAGTTTAAGTCATCTCCTGTCTATTTCACTGGGGGGCCAATTTCCGGGCACTAGGGGGGGCATTTCGACCGACTGGGAGAGGGGCAAATGGCCCCCCAGTTAACATGTTAAAAAATGGCCTTCTCTGTACCCAGATTGGGGTTTGTTGAAACCTAAACTTGGTAGCATCCCTGACCACGATTCGGGGAGTGAGGCCTTAGACTGCCAAGACTGGCTTGTGGCTAGCTTTCAGGGGTTCTCTTGACCTTACTTGGGCCCTCGAGACTTACAGGTCGGGCCTCCAGATTGCCAAGAATGGCCGGCATCCAACACTCGGGAGATCCTTTCCACGATTATCGAGCCTCCTTGGCCATGCATGATACGGGGCCACCTGCGGCCAACACTCGGGGTCCCTGGACTACGACTCGGGGACCTGAAATGATATGACACTGATATGACTTTTAGGTCATATCAGTGGCAGATCTAGCCGGTAGTTTTAGGTCCCCCAAACCTACCGGTTTGGAGGCAAGCCAAAGTCGATAAGCAAAATAAAAACGTCCTGCAGTAACAGTTTGCCACAATTAAAGTAAACAGTAGGTTTTGGGGGTAAACCGAAGAGTCAAAAAGTAAAAAAATCGCGCGGTGAAAAATGTGGAAAAACATAATTGTTTTTGTTATCCAAAGCCCAGTGCTTACCCTTAAGTTGACCGGTTCTATTTGAAGTTGAGAGTTGAAGCACCAAAACTTTGATTATAAATTAAAAATGAGTCTGGGCAAAAGGAGGTCAACAACTTTGGGGGGCAAAAACATAGTTTTTCCCTGAGCTTTTCCGTTTGGGGGCCAAATGCCTTCCCCCTGGATCCGCCACTGGGTCATATGGCCTCCGTAACGTTACATCCGGGTCCCTGTGACAAACGCTTGGGAGGGGATCCTGAGACTAACGCTTGGGGCTCACTTTAGGCCTGCATGGGGAGGGGCAAAACCAACAATGTTGGGCTCCCTGAGATCAACTTCCAGGGGGACTCGCCCGTGGGCGGCTTACATGGAGCTTTTGCAGTGCTTTTAAAGGGAATGTGGCACCTTGGTCAAATCCTGGAATTTAGTGTTATTAGACGTCCTTTTAGTAAAAAATAATGAAACCACTCACGATTTCTCTGAAAAAATGTACAATAAGCACAAAATTTGGTTTTTAAAAATACTCCTCTAAAAAAAGAAATAAATATCAAACTGTGGATGATGTCACGATCTGGCAACCACTACCATACTTGAAACGCTTCAAGGGCTTCGATTGGCTGATATTCATTGTGACGTCAGCATATGTCGTCACACCAGTAGCTCACAACAATGGCCGCCGGCGACGGGGGCTGAGGGGGCTGGTGTCAGGTAGGTTTTAGCTTTTTTCTCCGGAAATATCGAGTTCCAAGACAAATGAAATATGGAGTACCGGGTTTTCCGACCTGTTTTACAACTTGGCTATCTCAGTTAAAATCACGTTGTGAAGGTGCCACATTCCCTTTAAGTCGGCCAAAGGGGGTCCGTGGATCCCCAACGAACC
Organism: Lepas anatifera; assembly: GCA_034440635.1. Lineage (NCBI taxonomy): Eukaryota > Metazoa > Arthropoda > Thecostraca > Lepadidae > Lepas > Lepas anatifera. Next base: position 881,729 of record JAOTON010000698.1, on the reverse strand, counting down.
CCTTGGCTGCGTCACTGGGTTATGCGGGAACACGCAAAACTTGTGGTGTGCCTTAAAGGGAGTGTCGCACCTTGGTCGAATCCTGGAATTTAGTGTAATTAGGGATATTTGTAGCCGAAAATCCAGAAAATATCCGTGAGTTCTCTGAAAAAACGTACAATGAGTTTCATATTCAAATTTTTAAAAATGATCATCTAGGGTGAAAAATAAACCTCTGTCTATGGATGACGTCATGATCTGGCAACTACTACCATATTCGATAGGCTTCAAGACCTTCAATTGACTTACTACTCACCGTGACCTCAGCGCTGTCGTCACACTAACAGCTGACAACTGTGGCCGCCTGGCTTACATTTTACATTACAACAGGTACATTTGGGGCACATTTCAGATAGGTTTTTAGCTTTTCTCCACGGAAACTTTGAGTTCCAAGGCAAATGATAAGTTGGGTACCGGGTTTTCCCGCATGCTTGACAGCTTGACTATCTCAGTTAAAATCACGTTATAAAGGTGCCACATTCCCTTTAACATCTCGATTGAGGCTATGACTTAGTTTCCATGGGCAAAATACGATCCGGATGGGACCACAGATCAGGATAATAACGGAGTTATTGACTTGCTATGTCACCAGTACTTGAACACCGATCCCGCTATAGTGCTGGGGAAATAGCCATTGGTGGAATGGATTTTCAGTCCAATACGGATCGCAATTTGGCCCTGAAGTCTTGGTCTATGGAGGAAAGTTCGAAGGAAACCCCTTAAAAAGCACGGATAAAGTAATAATGCAAATACCTCACTGTTTTCATATTTTCGTTCCAGGTCTCTACGGGAATAGCTGGTGTAAGCCCTACATTGCAGAAGTTGGTTCATTTTGGGGCACGTCAGCGAAAGGCCATTGGTAGCCCACGCATTTCTCCGGCTGTCATACAAGTATGTCTTATCTCAATTGCGGCTGAAGGGTGTTACAAGCATCAATAACGTTTCCAAAAGGACGACTTTCGTTTAAAATCCAATTTTTGCTTGTTCTTTTTCTCTCACACAGTGCATGCTATCTTGATGCTTTCCTTACGATATACCCACCCTCACTAGCGCGCCTATCTGCACACACTAATTTGTTTGTCTCGCGGAGTCCCTAGAATTTGGTATGCATGGGATGTCGTACAGGCTAGCCTTCGATCCCCTCCTGCCAAAGTCGAAATCACCTTACTAATATCTTCGCCCGACAGTCCACTCTCCTTGGCCCTGTTAAAAGTTTAAAGTTAAATGTGTAAAATAAATAACCAGCTTTTTATTGATCAACTGCTGGGAGGTTGGCCGGCACATCCACGAGTGAGGACACACATGTCGTTTAGATCAGATCCGCTCAGCAAATTATCAGATTCTACCTGAGCAAGTTTCGCGTGGTCTGATGACCGTGCTCCCGCTACGACCATGTGCTGCCCACTATAGTCTGAAGCTTTCTTGCTCTCAGAGCTGATCGCCGAGGACATAGGTAGCGCTAGACTCAAGCATACGCAACAGAGTGCCTACGCCGAAAGTCACATTTGGAAACTATTTCGGTTGAACACCTGTCAATTATATTTCCACTTGTTGTTTTGTCTGTAATTTTACAAATGATGAGGTAGAATTCCAGAGGAATGAATAATAGAGATGTAGATAGTCAGTGAGATCCTTAAAAGGAATGTAGCACTTTCATAACGTGATTTTAACTGAGATAGCCAAATTGTAAAGCAAGTCGGAAAAAAGCTAAAACCTACCTGACACCAAACCCTCATCAACCCCTCGCCGGGCGGCCATTGTTGTGAGCTGCTGGTGTGACGACATATGCTGACGTCATGATGAGCATCAGCCAATCGAAGCCCTTGAAGCATTTCAAGTATGGTAGTGGTTGCCAGATCATGACATCACCCACAAGCATTTATTTATTTTCTAGAGGAGTATTTCTAAAAACAAAATATTGAGCTTATTGAACATTTTTCAGAGAAATCATGAGTGGCTTCATTATGTTTGGCTAAAAGTACGCCTGATTACACTAAATTCCAGGATTCGACCCAGGTGCCACATTCCCTTTAAAACAGCACGTTTACTGGGAAGCCGCAAACCGAGCATCACACAACCGTCATTTTTCTAAAGGAAAGTCATGTCTTAGGATACAGATGATGAGCTAGTTGGACCTGTAAGTGTCAGAAAGCGCAGAAAAATACAATACGCATGTTGAAATACCATCAAAACGTCTCTCCCCGTTAGAAATTAAGAGTGAAGCTACGCAGCTAAAGGGGGACATCATCCAATAGGATTCGATCCATGAGAGGGTGTCGCCCAACGTCTACCGGCTACCGCCCCAGTGAGCTCCCTCATGTCCGTCAACTTAAAATTCCACTTTAAAGGAAATTCTCCATTACCTCGAATGGGTTTTGAATTGAGATAACATTTTTGTAGAGCGTGCCGAGAAACATTTATTGGCATATTTGATTCCACCCAAAGCCCACTGCATTAAATTTCCACACAATTTACAGTTCAATATAAAGGACAATAAGGCCTTAATTCAAACCATGAAAGAATCCTTTTCCATCTTCCTGGCTGCAGCAATTCCTTTCATCATCATTTGGGTGCAACAGCTTGATTAGTATAAATCAAAATCCCCTAAAACTTATTGAAAATGGCACGCTATCAAGTGAGCTATCCTCACTATATGTCTGCTCTACCTTTTCAATGTTCCAGCTGCACACTTTGGAAAACTCCAAAGATAGCTGAAGATATAAATAATTGTTTTTTAAGAAGCGACCAAAATTAATGAGCCTTTATTGTATTATGGACCCAAATTAATACCTTGGTTTTTAATTTGGAAGGGAAAGTTTTTTCGAACATGGAAGAGTCAGGTCTAGGCTGTGAATAAATGGTCTGTCTGTGGTTAAGGTTATTGTTTGGCTGTCGCCGAGCACAGTTTTCATGAAATAATACATTGTGAGAAAAGAGGCTGCATTTTTGTTTCCAACCGATGTGGTTTCTTGATTTCCAGACCTGTGCTGTCCTTAACACGCGCATTGACGGGGGCGGGTACCCGCCCCCCTCGGGTTTTTCGGAGATAGTAGAAAAACGGCGGCGCGTACGCGCCGCCGTACTAAATATACCTTTTCCTTCATCATTTTTACAACTTCTGTGAAAATTTTAAGGTTAGGTCATCTCAAGTCAGGTCACCAGTACAGGTCAAGTGACCCGACCTCAAAAAAAGTTTAAGATAGCATAAGTCGGAGCAGGGTGAACTTATCCGATTGAAACTCATATCACATAATGGCCCCACCGAGTTCTCTAAAATATATTCCGGTATTTTTTATATCAATGGTCTAAGGTCAGGTACGGGGCCTGACCTCTCCATTGGAAATACATGGGAAAATGGTTTTTACGGAATAACTCAGTAACGGATGGTGATAGAGCATTTATTTTAGCTGCATTAGACTCGCCTGGGCTTTGCGGTTCTAATGATATGAATTTTATATAATTTGACCCTGACCTGACCTCAGGTCAGGTAAAATCCTTGATTTGACCTAGCAAGGTCATTTTATATATCATTCGATTCGGCTTGCTAAGAGGATTCGTATAGTTTAAGTCGTTTTGCTCTATCTTTACTTGTTTAGATGCAATGACCGAAAAACTGAATTTACATGTTATCCCTATGACGGGCATGTTTTGACCTCTCGTGACCTTAACACGCGCATGACGGGGCGGGTACCCGCCCCCTCGGGTTTACGGAGAGAGAAAAACGGCGCGCGTAGCGCCGCCGTACTTGGTATACCTTTCCTTAATCGTTTTTACAACTTCTGTGAAAATTTTAAGGTTAGGTCATCTCAGGTCAGGTCACCAGTACAGGTCAAGTGACCCGACCTCAAAAAAGTTTAAGATAGCATAAGTCGGACAGGGTGAACTTATCCGATTGAAACTCATATCACATAATGGCCCCACCGAGTTCTCTAAAATATATTCTGGTATTTTTGATATCAATGACCCAAGGTCAGGTACGGGGCCTGACCTCTCCATTGAAATACATGGAAAATGGTTTTTACGGAATAACTCAGTAACGGATGGTGATAAAGCATTTATTTTAGCTGCAATAGACTCGCCTGGGCTTTGCGGTTCTAATGATATGAATTTTATATAATTTGACCCTGACCTGACCTCAGGTCAGGTCAAATCCTTGATTTGACCTAGCAAGGTCAAATTATATATCATTCGATTCGGCTTGCTAAGAGGATTCGTATAGTTTAAGTCGTTTTGCCTATCTTTACTTGTTTAGATGCAATGGCCGAAAAACTGAATTTACATGTTATCCCTATGACGGGCATGTTTTGACCGCTCGTGACCTTAACACGCGCATACGGGGGCGGTACCCGCCCCCTCGGGTTTACGGAAGAGTAGAAAAACGGCAGCGCGTAGCCCACCGTACTGGTATACCTTTTCCCTCATCATTTTTACAACTTCTGTGAAAATTTTAATGTTAGGCCATCTCAGGTCAAGTCACCAGTACAGGTCAAGTGACCCGACCTAAAAAAGTTTAAGATAGCATAAGTCGAAGCAGGGTGAACTTATCCGATTGAAACTCATAGCACATAATGGCCCCACCGAGATCTCTAAAAATGTTCCGGTATTTTTGATATCGATGACCTAAGGTCAGGTACGAGGCATGACCTCCCCATTGGAAATACATTGGAAAAATGGTTTTTACGGAATAACCAGTAACGGATGGTGATAGAGCATTTATTTTGGCTGCATTAGAATCGCCTGGGCTTTGCAGTTCTAATGATATGCATTTTATATAATTTGACCCTGACCTGACCTCAGGTCAGGTCAAATCCTGATTTGACCTAGCAAGGTCATTTTATATATCATTCGATTCGGCTTGCTAAGAGGATTCATATAGTTTAAGTCGTTTTGCTCTATCTTTACTTGTTCAGATGCAATGGCTGAAAAACTGAATTACATGTTATCCCTATGACGGACATATTTTGACCTCTCGGACCTTAACACGCGCATTGACGGTGGGCGGGTACCCGCCCCCATCGGGTTTTACGGAGAGAGTAGAAAAACGGCAGCGCGTAGCGCCACCGTACTGGTATACCTTTTCCCTCATCATTTTTACAACTTCTGTAAAAATTTTAATGTTAGGTCATCTCAGGTCAGGTCACCAGTACAGGTCAAGTGACCCGACCTAAAAAAGTTAAAGATAGCATAAGTCGAAGCAGGGTGAACTTATCCGATTGAAACTCATAGCACGTAATGGCCCCACCGAGTTCTCTAAAATATGTTCCGGTATTTTTGATATCGATGACCTAAGGTCAGGTACGAGGCATGACCTCTCCATTGAAATACATGGAAAATGGTTTTTACGGAATAACTCAGTAACGGATGGTGATAGAGCATTTATTTTAGCTGCATTAGACTCGCCTGGGCTTTGCAGTTCTAATGATATGCATTTTATATAATTTGACCCTGACCTGACCTCAGGTCAGGTCAAATTCTTGATTTGACCTAGCAAGGTCAAATTATATATCATTCGATTCGGCTTGCTAAGAGGATTCATATAGTTTAAGTCGTTTTGCTCTATCTTTACTTGTTCAGATGTGATGGCCGAAAAACTGAATTTACATGTTATCCCTATGACAGGAATGTTTTGACCTCTCGTGACCTTAAATGTGACCTGACAAAAAAATGGTTCAAATTTTTTCGATGGAGAAGTGGATGGGCAGCCCAACGCCGTTTACCGTTTTTCGCTACCTACCGTGGTTCTCGAGATCTTAGGGGGAGGCGGGTACCCGCCCCCCGTCAATGCGAAGGTGGCTCAGACCCTCCGTCAATGAGCGTGTTAAATGTGACCTGACAAAAAAATGGTTCAAATGTTTTCGATGGAGAAGTGGATGGGCAGCCCAACGCCGTTTACCGCTGTTCGCTACCTACCGTGGTTCTCGAGATCTTAGGGGGCGGGTACCCGCCCGCCCCCGTCAATGCGAAGGTGGCTCAGACCCCCGTCAATGCGCGTGTTAATTATTACTTTCTAGAATTTCGACGAAGCGAAACAATCCCTCTAAGGTAACAATCCCTCTACGCACCGAATTCGAACTCCATCATTTAAGTAGCCATTGCTCTCGAAAGACTATTGACCACCTGATTGGTGTCATGTCTGGATAAGGGGCTAGCCAATGTATTTATTTCATATTAATTTTTAAAGGAGCTATTGGCATTTTTCTGACGCCTCAACACCAGCATGATGGTAAAGTGAAACAGGATGTCAGTTAAATCCAAGTCGACAGAGTTGGATCTTTACCAAACGTGCGATTGTGGGCATAGAGGTGGAGATCCCGGGGCTTGGGCAGTCAGGGTCTAGGGGCGTAGCCAAGGGGGGCAGCAGGGACAGCCGCCCCCTCCCCCTGAGGGCCCGAAGGGCCCCCTGAGGACACGGGCCGCGCGATAATAATAATAATTTTGGGCTTATCGACGCACCAACTGCCAGCAAGCGTCGCCAACTATTTCCTGTTGGAAGGGTTTCCGGAGCCAGCTTGCCCTCAGAAGCCGCCGGGCCTAACCCGGTCGCTGAATGAAGCCAGCTACGCTGACCACCCACTACCGCGGGCCGCGCGAAGCGCGGCTCACCCGCATTATGCTCTGGGGCCAAATTTGAAATTTCATACCAGACAGGGCCCTCTTAAGCCCTCTTCAGCACTCTATTCTGTAACAAGCAGGGCCCTTTTTATCCATTAGGGCCCTTTTGGCGCTGTCGCAGGGGCCCTTTTCGGGGCGCCGCCCCCCCCTGAGCGAAATCCTAGCTACGCCCCTGTCAGGGTCCCCCTTGGGTTTTGGGTATTATATCCCATAGGCTTTGTATAGGGTTTGCATTGTCGTGCCAGCGTTCCTATCCAGATCCTCCCCCTCCCCCTCCGGTTCGGAAAAAGATCTCAAGCCTTGATTGAGGGTACAATTGAATAAAGTCTAACAAACAACGTCTATACAGCAAACATTAAGTGTTTTATGAAAATCAGTACAAAGCGGCACTGTGGGGGCATGGCCGAATTGGATCCACTTCTGCGATCCACCTCTGGACCATTGGCCTACAGTGTCCGTGGTCTGATCTGGAACCATAATAGATGTTTAAAAAGTCACAAAGGAGTATAAATGTAGCTGCATCTCACCCATCTTAGACACGCCGCAACTTGCAAGTACCTTATAACCCCGTAAATTCAGACATTCAGACCCGGAAATTCAGTCAGGCCTATCGACTTTTATGACATATTTCATTTAAGATTGATTGCACCGCCCTGGACTGAAAAGGTAGGAGATATGACAAGATTTACAGTAACCGCATATCGATATCCCCTCCTTGTCATACATATCAACAGAGCTTAATGGTCTGCAATGAATTGTATAGCACTCTAACATCAATGGAAGCACATGGAGTTTGTGCAGCCTTTTCTCAGCAGAAATGAGCTGGCGAACGATGGCGAGCAAGCGAACGTGGTCTTAAACAGATGTATACTCTCTTTTGATTATTGGATTGATTGTAAACACACAAAAACAACACAAAACACAACACAACATACATGAAGAAGAATTGGGATGTCTTCGAATGAATAGAATTAACAGAAACAAGGAGCACATCAGCAGGTTAGACGTTGTTGGAATTATTTAATGGACACAAAATTGTATCGATCTAGGGAGAAGTGGAGGATTTGCATATTAAATTTACCAAGCCGATATCTTGGCAACAAAGCATCATTTCAATGACAGGGAAGAAAATTTGATTAGAAAAATGATAGTGCTGTGTCAGTTTTATCTGTTAGCTTTGAGAGGCTTCGCTGCCGCCGTGACGAATAGGCCTTATAATGTCAGAACAGGCTATTTGTGCAGGTTTTCCAAATATGTCTTACTTTTGGAAAATTAACAGGGCTACCAAGACGGATCATCTTGCAGCAAGATACCTTTATTTAAAATTACGTTCAAGAGTGATTCCTTCATCTTTGGGCTGTGTGTTAACACCCGCACTGGAGGGGGTCTGGCACTAACGCGCACTGGAGGGGGGGCCTGGTACGCCCCCTCTAAGATCTCGAAAACTAAGAGAGTTAGAAAAACGCCACTTGACAAGTGGGTGGGGGCTATGGTTATCTACATGATGACCAATTTTTATTGACCTAGGTCAATATCTTCAAGGTCAAACGAGGTCGTAAAGGTCAAATATTGGCCATGCTGGGATCGATTGGTAAATGCTGTGATTATGCAGGAAAATGGCGGGAATAAGCTAAAGGCGGACAAGGCTCATAGAGAAGAGGTCTCAAAGAGGCTTCCCCACAAGTTTTTGGTCAAGGTCATTCAAGGTCATTGACCTTTAAGGTCACCATATGGTATACTACTTATTGTTTACACTTTGACTAACACTGTAGCCACTGTTTGGCGGGAAATGAGGATTGACCTTTCCCAATGACCTTTGAACTTGACCTTTGACCTTGACCTTTGTATTTGGGTACCCTAACGATGACGTCATAGCATAATATATGTCAGACGGGGTAACGTCATTTGGCCGGACGCACAGTGGTCAGTGACCTTGAAAGTGCAGATATGACCTCGACCTGTGACCTTTGACCTTGAACTTGACTTTCATGTGAAGTGACTTTGACATATAGTCCCGCTTATATGACGTTATGACGTCACCACTCGGTATTCAATGCAAGCTAACTGGTCCGACCGCGCGTTTACGGCGATCTCAAAATGCAGGTCTGACTTTGAAAGCCTATAAGTCAAAAAATGTTCGGCTGATTTTCAAAAAGTCTTCACCAATCGACGCGCTATTAAATTCTGTTAAATGTGGCCACGTTTAGTTTTTCGGCTACGGGCGGTTCTCCGGCCACCTCGGAAAAACAGGTGGGGGCCTCCGAGGCCCCCTCCAGTGCGCGTGTTAAGCTGCTGCTAACGGAGCTGCCCGCTTACATATTTTGTGAGAATACAGGTTAATCAATTTTATCCCAAATGCAGCAAATAATCATTTCATATTCGAGTCCGGACGTTTTTTACTGACATTTACACAATTTATCATTTAATGTTCCCATGTTACATCCTATGAAGTGTGACATCACATCCGGTGATCTGTGATTGCTGTTGAACAGGGGCTGATCTTACAGTAATTTTTACACTCCCCTGCGAAGTGAGGGGCATATTTCCAACATTACCGCAGAGCATCTCTCAACTCCTTGCGTTTTTGTATTTCTTCCCTCGTCTTGTAGCTTGACTTTTTGTACACACATTAGTGCTAAAACCATTTTTTAGTTCAAATCTAAAAATTGGGGCCATCACATATTTTTTACTGGGTGGAGGGGACACGAAATAAATGGAAAATTTGGCAATAATTGTACTGATCTAGCCTTACATGTACTAGTGACAGAAAAGTGGGTATTGTGAGTACTTAAGCAGCTGCCAACATATTAAGAATTAATAATTAACTGATCAAAATAATCCAGCAAAATATTTCAATAAAAATATTGTGGCTGGCTGAAATAATTTAAGAGACTGTCATAATCCCAACGCTCTTTTATGCCGCATTGTGGATAGAATCCGTGGGTTAGTGGTAGCCAGAGTATTTTTGAAAAAAAAAATTTACAAGCTTTTGCATGTTCGGTTTTGGATTCGGAGCCTCACTAAAGTAATCAAGGGACTTGCCATGGAGACCCCGACCCCACCATCCAAACGAGCAACTCCCGCAATGATGACTTAATTTAGAAGCCAAAATTTAACGTCTCACAAAGCAAGAGACCACCGCCCCGTTTAGGTCACCCTCTCAACAGTCAGCTGCCAGTCGACTTACGTCGGTTAAATATTCAGCGCCGGAGCGTCTAAGGAAACGATAAAAATAGTGATAATTTCCGTGGAATTTACCGTTAAATGATTCAATCAGCCGGTGGGTTTGGAGGGGAGCAAACCAAAGTCGAAAAAAACACGCGGCGAAAGACTTTGCCGCAATTTAACTAGACGGTACGTTTTAAGGGTGAGGCAGTGTTGGAAAGCAAAGAAAAAACAGCACGGGGTAAAATATTTGGCCAGAAGAAGCTTGCTTTTGCTATCCAGGGATCATTCACTCAAAAGCAATTCTGAACATCACGAGGACGAAGACCCAATGTTTAAACTGAAGTTGACTGGTTCTGTTTAAAGTTGGAAGTTAAGCTTGCTTGTAAACGAAAAATGAGTCGGGGCAAAAAGGAGGTCGACAGCTTTGGAGGGGGGCAAAAGCATGGCTTTGCCCCGAGCTTTTTCATTGGGGGAAATGTTTTTTGCCCTCCCCCTGGATCCGGCAGTGAAACGATCCTCTAGGATATTTCCCGCTGAAGGGATGGACCCCATTGAAGGTGCCCCCCTTGGACAAAAACGTTCCTACGCCACTGCATGTATATTGGTTGGTTTGTGGAGGAAGGGCACCTCAACAGTTGTGTCTCCCTGGTCCGGACAAGGGGAGGGGGGTTATGGTACCCTGGTGACCCCTGTTCCGCAGCCTATAATTAACACTTTAAAAAGAAAAAGCATCATCGTTTTGAAAATCATCGGCCCGATATCTGAATAATGGCGTTAACTAAGAAAGTAGGTGTACATGCCCATGTCCCTTCGTGTTTGAGATGATTTAGTGCTGAGAAGCCCATTTCACGCCTGTGTCACATTCTGTAAAGCGGCTCTGAGGTACTGACATCCATCCAAAACATGATGATGCAACCCAGTTTGTCGCTGAGCACTGAGCCGGGGAGCGATTTTTCAACAGCACCACAGCGGCCCGGGTGAATGAAGCCTCCTTGAATGAGGATCGGGGGCTGAGCGCGGGGCCCCGGCTGCGGGGACCGGTTTCTGGGCAGCCGCGCGTGTGCCGGTGGCCTTCACTGGCCAGTCCCGCAGAGTGGAGCCGCCCCAGCCGCGTGTGATGCAGCTACGGAGGGTGCCGGCCGGACACAGCGCACCCGTGTCTGGACCCTGAGCATATTTGCAAATGTTGACTCCAGACAGAACTCACCGGGCGTTGGAACAAAATACTTTGCTTATTTTTGCTTCGTTGTATATCAAACATACACACATCTAAATCTAAATTTATTTGGTCTCCAATTCGAGGAATGTATCGTTGTGCTTTCCTTTCGAAGTTAAAGGGAATGTGGCACCTTGTTTGAATCCTGGAGTTTAGTGCGATTAGAGGTATTTCTAGCCTAAAACTATAAAAACGCCCATTACTTCTATGAAAAAATGTACAATAAGGTCAATATCTTTATTTTTAAATGCTCCTCTAGCAAATAAACATCTGCCTGTGGACGACGTCATGATCTGGCAACTACTACCATATTCTATAGGCTTCAGGCTTCAAGGGCTTCAATTGGCTGATCACTCACCGTGACGTCAGCATATGTCGTCACACCAACAGCTGAAAACTGTGGCCGCCTGGCTGGGGTATATTTGGGTACATTTCAGGTAGGTTTTTAACTTTTCTCTACGGAAATTTTGAGTTTCAAGACAAATGATATATTGAGACCGGGTTTTCCGACATGCTTTACAATTTGGCTATCTCAGTCAAAATCACGTCATAAAGGTGTTACATTCCCTTTAAATAAAACATTAGTTCTGGCTAACTACTTCATTGGCTTCTAAGATTTTTGTCTACAAGAAGAATGTTCATAGATCCAAAATTAATCTGAAAACAAGATGCAAACAGAAACGAGATGAGTCCCTCCACCCTTCAAATGTTTGCTTCTTCTGTCAAGCCATGATTGTAAAATGGAAACCATATTGAGCGTACTGTATTCATCCAAGATACTCCATTGGAAATGAGTGATGATGGGGTTGTCACCTTGATAATTCTGAGTCAAGCGTGATATTTCCTGAGCCAGATTATTTTCATTTTTCTAAAGTGGTGGTGGTGAGATCTCTGGTTTCCGAATAACGGAAATAATAACCACCGTTATTTAGCTCTTTTATCTACACTCTCTGGAAACATATTTCTCCAAGTATCTGAGCTATGTTCTGGCTGTTACGCGAGGCTAAAATTCCTTTAAGCCTGCTTACAAGCTTTCTGGACGATTCAAACAAGTGTAAAATTAAGAGTCCCTATGCCCGGAAAACCTCGAGGCGTGCAGTCTTCTGGCGATCCAGACAGGATTAGTGGCGCCAGCCTGGCGGGCACAGCATGTGACAAAATCCCCGGCGCAACAGTCAAGTGCATCGCTCAAATTCTAGCCAGGATGCAGCTTTGAACACACCAGGGAGGTCTTGGTCCTGCCTTGTGTTAAGTGTCATGAAATAAATACAAAAACAGACAGCAAAAACAGCAGATGATCGAACAAGCAGAAGCTGGCGGCCACTCCCACCAGCTACTCGGCTTTGAAGTCCCCTGATGTATGACTTTACATGATATGTCAAGAACTGATGGAAGAGAGAGTCGCCGGCGTTTACATGTCTCTGGACAGTGGCGATATTATGAGGAAGTACACTAAGAGAAAAATTGATTCCTTTTGGATAAACTGAGTCAGTGCTAAAAGCAAGTCTGGATTCTTGTGTCAAACTCGGTTGGAATCAGGCAGAATCAGGCTCATTGTATTCCCGTCGCAGACTCAATGTGATCTCTTGGACTAGATTGAGTCTAGCACGTAGTGTTTTCTGAAGCTCATAGAATAATCACCGTAAGCTCGGGAATAAAATGTCTGATGACTGGTTTCAAATGATTCTTCGCTCGGTATAGAAAAACTCCACGGCATCAATGTATTTCATCAGCAAAATCGTCATGGAATCATTATATTCCAGCTCTCCACGAGACATGGTTTAGAAAAATATGCCCCTCCACTAAACACGACAACTGAATTCGATGCAAGCCTCAAACGAAACCGCCTCTTTTGAGTCTGCATTTGACATAAAATTAGTCTAGTAGCAAAAATGATGCTGGTATAATTGTAGTCTGTGTGGCATACTTTGAGTCGTGCCTGGAGTTTCATTGGGTTCACTAGATGTTCCTCGTTAGTCGTCGTGTTTTTTCTTAAATTGAAACTTTCTGTAAAGATGTTACTTATCGTGCTGTTGTAGCCTTGCTATTACATTAACTTTGTCTAAAGATAATGAGGGTAATCCAATTTTTACAGTAGGCTTCTTCAGCCTCAAGAAAAGGTAACATAATCATAACTTTGTATTAGGACACAAAAATTAAACAATAATCAGGTTCACCATTTTTCGGACACACTTGAAATGCCTTTAATGAACAGTCCTCTCCCATATCGCCCAGGAGCGGTCCAGGCTTACACTTCAAGCTCATGCCGCTGTCGTCAGAGATAGCAGCCTTCGTTTACTTGGGATATATAGATATGATTTTAGACATATTTGCTTCAAAGTTTCCCGTCATGGCTGAGAACTCATCCTGTACACGATATTGTACAGAAAGAGACTTACCTCTGTCCAGCGATGGGCGTGCGTTCAGAGGCTTCTGTGAAAATCCTTCCAATCTTTTTTAAGCGCCCCTAATCTGTGCTCAAAGTGAGTTGAAAACGATCTTTAGAACACGTGGGTGACTGTATCCAACAGTAACAGATGCTTCTCACTACTTCATCAGCTTTGCATAGCAAGGGCTGTACTGCGCGGCCAAACTTGGGGCTTCAGTGGATGTTGCCGTTATCTAGCTGACACACCTGGACTCCTGGTTTTAGCCACCAGTACAATGAATGCCTGAACCTTCGCAGCTCCAGTATGCTTCTTCACTCTCGCTAGCTCTCAGCGGAGTCTGTCCGTAATCAGACTCAGCGTAAGCTTCTCCTCTTGATCCGTTATCATCGCTAGGTCTGTCGATGTGGCTTCTCCCGTAAACCATGCCAAATGCAGCGTGGCTTCTTCAGGCCCCTCAGGTCAAAACCTGAGTTGGATCGATGTAGAAGCATGTGCCAACGTAAAGTGAAAAGGGTCAGCTATTTCCCTCAAATTTCGCTCGGATCACGACGCCAAAGCTTTGTGGCCAGCTCTGCGTGCAATGGCAGGAACACTGAAGATGGCGCGAAACGGGGAGTAAGTTTTCTCAATCGCGGGTCGAGCACGCGCACGCAATCTCCGGATACGCTTTGACGTGGGATCAAAATACACTAGGGTTTCGAATGATTCTGCAGCTATAGCTCCCATATTCCTGGTTATTTCTGGTGACAGAATATATTGATTCTTAGTATAAAATGAAACTTTGATGAGGATATTAATAGCTCTTTGAATTTCGTGGCTAGGATAGGTCGAGCACCTATGGTAAAATGACACTTTGTGGTGTAAAAAAGATCGCCCTTGTAACACCATATTGGTATAATATTTAGCTTCTTCCCACCATGTTTAGAAGCCGAGAACCATTTTAAGCTATCAAGGCCTACAAAAATATTTGCTGTGCTGGAATTATGCTGGGAAGAGGATCTAATGAGAGCAAGCATGCTCAAATGTTCCTTTAAAAGGTTTCATGGCATCATTTTATGCTCGAGCAGACCGTGATTCCGGATTAGATAGAGCACATAGGAATAACAATTTCTGTCAGTGTAGTTTCCCCTGGAACGTCAGATCCTGGCAAAACTTAACGGGAAAAGGCAAATAGGGTTGACCATTAAGTGGGCACAAAATATTGATATGGCGAGACCATATCGCCCCCTGCTAATTGTCTGCCCATTGTAGATTTCCCAAATAATCTACCGAAGTGAAACTAAAAGAGTATATAATGTATTGCCCCTAATGATACGTATTTTGGGGATGCAAATGCACCCTTGAAGCATTCAGAGTTCTGGAAAACTGATATTTTGCCCTGCCTTCGGACTGGATTTTATAATGTGCTAGAGGAGTCGACACGTTAGTGCACATTCATGACCCGTGTGTCGTGGGGCCTCGGAAGCATGTCACATATGTTCAGTTCTGTTCTGTGGAGAGCGCTGCTTCTTAAAGCGCCAAGCAAGTCAATGGTAAATCATTCAATAAAGACTTACTTAGCATTTGCAGCGCACAGTACCCTTCTCTCAGATTTTTTCCCTCGTTGATCACAAAATTAACCCGTAGTGCACTTCACTATTTTCATCATGGTCACCTAGACTCAGGTACAAAGTGCGGCAACAGGCTACCCCCTCCCCCGCTGGGCACGCGACGGCTGGGCCACATCAGGGCGCCTGCGGGCACGTGACCGGCGTGTGCTGGGTCCCAGGGGAGGACGGGCAGCGGGGTCCTCTGCACCATTGACGCCCCGTTGAGAGCCCGACTAGCGACCCGTGACTGGCCCATGGCCTGTGACGGATGTACGGTCTGTGGGCGTGCATGCATTAAACACGGCCGCCTGCTCACGACGCGGGAACGACTCAACCCGGAAAACAACGCAAATGGGTACGAATCTGAGTTGGCTATGTTTTTTTTAGAGAGGGGGAGATAGAAGAGAGAGAGAGAGAGGGGAAGAGAGGGGAGGGGGAAAGAGAGGGGGAGAGAGCGAGAGAGAGAGAGAGCGAGACGGAGAGAGGAGAGAAAGGGGAGGGAGAGAGAGGAGAGAGAGAGAGAGAGTGAGAGAGAGAGAGTGAGAGAGAGACCATTCGTGCATGTAAACTTCTTTTTTCTTACAATCTCAACTTCCAACACCTACTGCCTGTAATTAACAGTGGCATGATTAGGGGAAATTATGGTATTTCGGAACGAGTATGATTCCTTCTTAGGATCTTTTTTAGAAAGAAAAAATACACCATTTATTTCTTACTTTCTCGAGATCTTAAAGTTTTCTCCTCTCTTCTTTGCAGATTCCGCCGTGCTGCAATGGAGGACATGATTATAAGATGGTAATATCTTAAATGGCCTATCACATTGAGTGTGAGATGAAAAATTGATTCCTCTTAACACGCGCATTGACGGGGGCGGGTACCCGCCCCCCTCGGGTTTTTCGGAGACAGCAGAAAAACGGCGGCGCGCAGCGCCGCCGTACTTGGTATACCTTTTCCCTCATCATTTTTGCAACTTCTGTGACAATTTTAAGGATAGGTCATCTCAGGTCAGGTCACCAGTACAGGTCAAGTGACCCGACCTCAAAAAAAGTTTAAGATAGCATAAGTCGGAGCAGGGTGAACTTATCCAATTGAAACTCATATCACATAATGGGCTCACCGAGTTCTCTAAAATATGTTCCGGTATTTTTGATATCGATGACCTAAGGTCAGGTACGAAGAATGACCTCTCCATTGGTAATACATGGGAAATATGGTTTTTACTGAATAACTCAGTAACAGATGGTGATAGAGCGTTTATTTTAGCTTCATTAGACTTGCCTGAGCTTTGCGGTTCTAATGATATGCATTTTATATAATTTGACCCTGACCTGACCTCAGGTCAGGTCAAATCTTTGATTTGACCTAGCAAGGTCAAATTATATATCATTCGATTCGGCTTGCTGCGAGGATTCATATAGTTCAAGTCGTTTTGCTCTATCTTCACTTGTTCAGATGTGATGGCCGAAAAACTGGATTTACATGTTATCCCTATGACGGCAGACGGCATGTTTTTGACCTCTGGTGACCTTAAATGTGACCTGACAAAAAAATGGTACCAATATTTTCGATGGAGAAGCGGGTGGGCTACCCAACACCGTTTACCGTTTTTTGCTACCTACCGTGGTTCTCGAGATCTTAGGGAGGGAGCGGGTACCCGTCCCCTCGTCAATCCGAAGGTGGCTCAGGCCCCCGTCAATGCGCGTGTTAAGTCAATCAATTATGTTTTCCCCTAAATCCTGGTCCAAATTCTCTGGTTTGCTCCGTGTCTCAGAGATAGACAAATAAGCTGGCGAGCAGCTCGATCCAACACGTGTAATTTACAATTAGTATATATATATATATATATATATATATATATATATATATATATATATATATATATATATATATATATATATATATATATAAGGTATAGGTATATACCTACCGCTGGGCACGCGACGGCTGGGCCACATCAGGGCGCCTGCGGGCACGTGACCGGCGTGTGCTGGGCTATACCTATATATAGGTATAGGTATAGGTATGCCCCTATATATATAGGTATATATATATATATATATATATAGGTATATATATACATATGAATATATTCTTTTAGGCAGGTGTCGTTGAACACCACTGAGTGTCGGACTTTTGAAAGTTTCCGGTTAAGTTTTTGAATATGATTAAATGTATTTTTGGTTGAACCTTGTATTTTATCTAATAATTCTCTGATATTCATTTAACTCCATTTCTTCCGATGCGTTCCAATTGTATTTTAAAGGAAATGTGGCACCTTTATAACGTGATTTCAACTGAGATAGCCAGGTTCTAAGGCATGCCCGAAAATCCGGTAATCAATATATCATTTGTCTTGAAACACAAAATTTCCATGGAGAAAAGCTTAAATCCTACCTGAATTTTACCCCATATGTACCCCAACCAGGTAGCCACACTTGTAAGCTGTTGGTGTGACGACAGCGCTGACGTCACGGTGAGTAATCAACCAATTGAAGCCCTTGAAACCTATTGAATATGGAAGTTGTTGCCAGATCATGACGTCATCCACAGGCAGAGTTTTATTTCTCACCCTAGAGGAGCATTTAAAAAATCAAAATTTTAAGCTTTTTATACATCTTTTCAGAGAAATCACGGACGTTTTCATGATTTTAGGCTAAAATACCCCTAATTACACTAAATTCCGGGATTCGACCAAGGTCCCATATTCCCTTTGAAGGGAGAAACGCGAAAAAACTATTATTGTGGTTTCTTGCTATTTGAAAAATCCTGATTACGAAACTGTCAATTATTTTTGTATCTCCGGCAAAATTTTAGGAGGCCACTCACTTATTACCGAAATAGGTAACAGTTCCGATAAAATGCTGAAACCTTCACCCATCACCTACTTTTCGAAAACTATTTAAAGTTGAAAAGTAATTTTTTGTAATAAAAATGTCTGTTCTCCTGTATTTGTATTTAAATTAATTTTACAAAGGTTTTAAAAAATAAAAGATGAATTAGTTTGCCCTAGAAACGAAAAAAACATAATTACTCAAGCCTTCAGCCGTTTTGTACCTCGGGCCTTGAGTCGTGTTCTGCTTTAGCCTCAGAATGACGAAACTTTTACGTGAGAAAGGTCACGTGACCCCCTATGAGGTGGCTGTAGGTACGTTCTGATTAGTCAATTGTGATTTCTTAAAAGTCCTATATTTTTGTTTTAATATTATTTTTGGCTGTAGCTTTTTTAAAATAACTTTTTAATTAATAGTTTTTAACTTCCAAGTCACTGCTTAGAAAAACCGGTTTTTTTAGAGAATTTGATAGCCTTAGCCGGGGTACGTCATTTACCTCGATAAGAGGTGTACCGGTAAAGTCGTCTAGAAATGTTGACTTTGACAGCAATTTTAAGGCATTTTCAGGCGGAATTCGTAAAAATGAGAATAGGACTTCTGAAACAACTTTTTATGACCTTTGATCTAGCCAATAAAATTTTTCGCGTATCTCCCTTTAAACAAACATTTTTAAGGTTAAAAAAGCTGTGCTGGGTGCCACAGTTGCTGATAGCTATTTCGTACATCTTTCTGTGGCATAGGTACTATTTAAGAATACTTTTAGTTTCGCGAACACATTTCAGATATAAAAAGCATGTAGGTATAAACCAAGGCCTTGGGTATGAACACATATTCTCATACATCCCAGAGCGCCAAGGAAATGTTAGTGTACTTCTGAATGTTTAGTGATGGTTTGTATCTGTTGATGTGAAGTGCTTCTTTTATGAATAGTCGGTAGTGGTCTGTGCTTCGACTTTAGCGTAAGCTTTAGCAGTCAACTTTCAACTTTAGCGTGGCCTTGGATAGCAAACCAAGCATCTTGTTGCCACACGTTTGACCCGGAGACGTTTTTTTATATTGTTTATCGACTTTATGTTAACCCTTAAAACCCACTGTCTAAATAAATTGTGGGATACTCTAACTGCGTGACGTTTTTTTTTTTCTTATAGAATTTGGTTTGCCCCCCCCTACCAGCTAGATCCGCCACTGCACTTAGCAGCTCAGAATTCGGCCGTCGTATAGCCAAACATCGGCTAATGTCGGGGAGATGGGTGAGGCCAATATGGCCTGGCTGCGGCACAGTGGCAACATACTCTTCACCTCACTAGAACAGTCAGTGGCAGTCAACTGTACTAGAACTGGGAATTGTTTTGTAATGCCTTCTTAAAGGGACTGTGGCACCTTGGTCGAATCCTGGAATTTAGTGTGCTTAGGCGTACTTTTAGCCAAAAATAATGAAATCACTCATGATTTCTCTGAAAAGTGTTTAACTACCTCAATATTTTGATTTTCTAAATACTCCTGTAGAAAAATACGATAGGCGACGACCGTCCCTTTACCCAGGTTCTTGATTATGAAGTATTTCTCCGTTACCTTCGTTTGGAAGCAATTATGAAGGATCTGGCAGTAAAAATCAACGACATTGTTTAGTGAAGTAAGCCCTCCAAAAGGAATCTGGGAATGAAAAACTGTAGATGCCTCTTGTTGAGAAGAAAGTATTTTGATACATTTTAGGCAAGGGAACGGAAATGCTGATTCCCTCAGGTTATATTTCGCTTTGAATTATGAAGGAAAAGACAAAAGGAGATTATAGAAACAATTGACCTGATGATAACCTGTTAATTTTTGCAATTCTCACATTTAACTAATTTGCATCTCTTTACCAGTCTCTCCACTCCGTCCGCCATTTTTGTATATTCTCTGTAGCCGCGCGTTGATCATGCAGGGGCTGTGGTGGCGTATAGGGGCTTTGTAAAACGTCATTATACAGCCAGATAGCTGTTTTTAGGAGCCTGAATATCTCAAGAACCCGATATGGAGGGGAAAATGTATATATTTGTTCTTGGGGGCCAAAGTATGGAAGGAAAATTTGGGCATGAACGATTTTCACTGGGAGCATTAATTGAAACTTCGAAATGACCGGACCTATTTTCCTCCCTTGTTGAGCAAATATGGTTCTAAAATAATGTGGCAGGAATGCCATGCAGTTGGGGAAAATTTACACCTTCATTTGATTCGTTTTTAATCCGGGGAAAAATGAGTAAAAATGGGTGATGTCAATCGACATGGACCACCAATACCTCAAAGTGACCGGCTTTTTTTGTCACTTATTACCTTAAGATTATATCGAAAATAAAGCCAACGTGTTGCTCTTTTTGATGGTGATAGGAAAAATTTACTCTGTCAAAATAAAATACAATAAATTTGCAAATAACCCGCGGTATTAGCGGAATTATGATAAATCCTCTAGAAACCTCTAGAAATCGGTAGGGCCCAGCTCGTGCTACAGCTTTAATCAGAGCAAAAACTGTTGATGAAATCTGTCAATATGGGCGTTTTACATATTATTTTTATTGTAAAAAATATTAAGAAACGTTTCTCTGCAAAAAAACGTTGGAAACTGAGCACTTAGTATTTGAATGCCCTACTTCGTATCCCTGCCACATCAGGCGCTTTCGGCGCTCTTTACCTTGTCTCCTATAGAAATAAATATTTGCCTGTGGATGATGGCATGATCCACTACCATACTCAAAACGCTTCAAGGGCTCTGATTGGCTGATGCTCATCGTGACGTCAGCATATGTCGTCACACCAACAGCCATGACAACTGTGGCCTGCTGCTGCTAAGGTATGTATGTACATGAGGGGTACATTGCTGGTAGGTTTTAGGTTTTTTCTACGAAAATCTCGAGTTCCAAGACAAATGATATATTGAGTACCTACTGGGTTTTCCGACTTGCTTTACAACTTGGCTATCTCAGATAAAATCACGTTATGAAGGTGTCACATTCCCTTTAAGATAGTATAAAAGTGTTTTTTATGCAAAGGGATATAACTGTGCTAACAACATGCAATTTTTTCGTAACTACGTTTCATTAAACCTATCACGTTTCATACGAGGATCAGAGCAGAGCTGTCAACTTTGTCAATGCCACGAAGCGTCACTCAAAATGAACCCGAGATCGAAAGTTACGGTGGCATGGTATTGAGAGAAGTACGAATCATGCGTTATCTTTATAAGTGTAATAACTAACACATATGTGCGTATATACGTGAGGCGGTCTTCCAGGCTGATATCCTAAGAAATGAGACATCAAAAATTCACAAAACCTTAAATTCCAAAAGCTCTGAGGAGAAATAATGGATTCAGATATTTATGGCCTTACGTGTTTGGAAATAGTTTGCAAGTCTAACGCCTGACCAGATAAAACGTTCTTCGATAAGACTTTTTAACAGAACAGCGACGTTTGAAATAAGAAAATACTAGATATTTACTGTTTTACCGAAATCATCCTGGATTATATTGCTCTATGTAATAGAATGTACTCGTGCCAATCGTAGGGGAGATTGCCTTATTGCCACACTCTGGCCTAATTGCGCCACTCACTATAGCTCCCATCCCGCTGGTGTGATTCTTACAAAAATATTTTCATCGCAACTGGCAGCGCTAGATTTAGCTGGCACGGTATTTTCCTGCACGGGAGTAAAATGAAGTAATTGTGTCAATTGTTTGAAAAATCGGATTAGGTTCCCATATTTGGTATGAAGAAGTCGTGTGCTTCTGCTCTTCATTACTCAGGGACCCTGGCGTGGGGTATTTTATCGTATATTAGAAACATTTCGCTTTCTATTGTCCCATTCGTGCTTTTTTCATAGATTTACTTATTTGTAGTGCCATTTTTATCAAATGAGCACAGGTCTTATTTGTCCCCTGCGACAGCCCCGAATGAACCAGGGTGGCGCATTTGGGACATCAGTTATTGATGCGTTACGACCAAGAGGCGTTGTTGGGGGGGCGGTCGTAGAGTGGTCAGCGTAGCTGGCTGCCATCCAGCCGACCCGGGTTTAAGGCCCGGCGACTTCCCTGAACAAGGAACAAGCTCGCTCCCGAGAAACCCTTCCAACAGGGCAAGAGTTGGCGACGGTGTATGACCCTAGCAGTTGGTGCGTCGATAAGCCCCAACAATTATAATTATTAGCGACGTTGTTGCACTCATACAGTGCAACAACGGGAGTGAAACATAAATGAATGATTATTTGGGTTTATGTATGCGAGCGCACAGTTGAAATACAAAGACCCGAATAAACATTGCTTTAAAGTATCTAGAACGAAAGAAAATATTTGGCAACGGACAGTATATTGATAATACAGCTTCCATAAGACCAAATTCGGGGAGACCAAACAGCGCAGGTAGCGTAAGAAACATTTATGTCATACGTTATTTACAAACAAATGCATAATTGGGACATCAATCAAAGCCCGAACAACAAGAGACACACATAAATTCCAACTGTGTTTTTGTCCTGCACAACATCGTAGCAAAACAACAACGACGTAATTGGGACCAGGGTGGCGACATTAGAGGGGATGAGGTGGCTTAGTGGATAGCACCCTTGTCTTCTAAGCCACTGGTCCCGGGTTCAAATCCCGGCGGAGCCTCTGAATAAGTTGATCTGATCCCCAAAATCCCTTCCAACAGGTTGAGGGTTGGCGACGCCGTATGACCCTGGCAGTTGGTGCGTCGTTAAATCCCAACAATAATTGGTGGCGGCATTCGGGCAGAGGTGTCCTAATTGCGCCTTTTGAAGTCTTCCGGGAAAACATGATTGTAAATTGCACAGGTTGCACAACTACCTATAAAGGACGATTATTAGCGGATAATGATCATTTATGACGTCTGCAAAAACCCAACTTTGTAGGTCACGCACTCGTTTAGTAATATAGTGTTTTTCTTAGGGTGGCGTCGTAATATGGGTACTCTTCCCTACTACTTATAAACTAAAATGATAAACACATAACGCTCATAAGCATAGAAAATGTAAAAAAACGAAAAGGTTTGTTCATATAATATTGTGTAATTAAAATGGTGGCACTGTTTAACGGCGCACCAACTGCCTGGGGTAAACAGCATCACCCTCTCTTACCCTGTTGGAACAGATTTGGGGTATCAAATAAACTTGTTCAGAGGCTCTGTGGAGACATGAACCCGGGACCTTTGGCTCAGAAGGCAGGTACTCTACCACTGAGCCACCCATTCCCCTGCTACAATATTTCGAGGGAGTGTCTTCATCAGATGAAGCAAAATTAGAATTTGATGGTGTTTTGTCCCGTCTGATTAGGACAAGCTGCTGAAATTTCCCATCAATAAACCGGATTGTTTTTTTCTCATGTTCTTTTATCATGAGCGATAGATAGTTCTCATACTTTTGATAATGATGAACACGCTCAAGATCACACTTAGAACCATCAAATGCAACACTTCTTTCGATTCTCATTTGTCTGGGTTCCAGTTGTCAAAATATGCTATCGGTGCTCGTGCGAATCAAGTAACCATTCACCCCAGGGGCGTAGGAACGGTTTGAAAAGTGGGGGGCCAGCTTTAGAGGGGGCCCACCTCAAGGGGGCCCCAGTCCACGGTGGCCTATAATTTTAAAAAATTTTGGATAGCTTGTTTAGTGTAATAAGGCATGCATGCACACAAGGATGTCAATATATGGAAAATTGAGAATTTAAATTTTTCCCTATGATTTCGAGTTGTACCTATTATGATGTAATAAATCATAGTAAAACGCAAAAAAAAATTTTTGGTTTTTACCTAGACCCTTTTCGAATACGAAATACATTCTTAAGCTTTTATGGAGGATTTCAATCATTTTTTACCACGAACGCGTTTTTTTATATCTACAGATGTTTAGGCCCTTTTCATTACATTTACAAAATTAAGAACTGCTTAGAAAACTACAGACAATGCTTTGATACCAAATAGCCTCACTTCGCTATGCCTAATCAACTTGTATTTGCTTATTTAATGACGAAAATTGGAACATTGATGTAGGTTATTACGGATCTATTCTTTCCATCATTAGAGATTGATTTAGGTAAAGGCTGATCACAATAAATACGCCTAGCTATATTTCGATGCCTAAAATGCAGAGTTCCAGCATGACTGCAAGTGCAATGTTGGTACTTGATGGCCAGCTTTGTGATGCCGAGGTGTGGCATGGTGTTATAGTGGTTAGCAACCCTGCTTTCCACGCAACCAACTCGGGTTTAAGGCACGGCAGATTCCTTGTGCAAGGAGCAATTTGGCTCCCAAGAAACCCCTCCAACGGGGAAAGATTTGGCGACGCCATATAAACCTGGCATCGAAAGATGTTGCGCCTTTCGATGGCTCAGGAACGACTGTTGCTCGGCATTTAGTGCAGGGACCGTGTCCGATTCATATTTTGTGTTGGGATTGATATGGAATGGAGTTTGATTGGGCCCAGTTCTCGGAACTCATTTGGAAACACTCGGGTAGTAGGTTCCTTGGCTTTGTTTCGAATCGCTCCTCCTCCAGGGGCTTGCAGGCAGCGTACTACCGAACTTGAACGTTCCCAGACAAGCTATCGGGGCCGTTTGGGTTTCTTGTTCTATATTACGGTTGCTGATATTTGTATATTCGTTGCGGGGGCCCACCTCAAAAGGGGGGCAGTATCCCTCTGACCCCCGGTCGCTATGCCTATGCCGCCCAGGGGCCGCCAAATTATCTCGGAGGGCCCCAAAGTCCGGACCATGGCTCAGGAACCCAGATCAGTCAGCTCAAGGGCCCAGACCAGTGCGTTAGCTTCGGGACCAGCTTATCAAGGGACCCTACATAAGCACAGCACCCCTAGAAGCTCATCACAGGGTAGCTCCAGATTCGCACAGGGTGCCAGATTAGCTTAGGGGGCCCGGTTCAGCTCGGAGGTCCCCAGGTCGACTTATGTGGGGTCTCAAAACAGCTCAAGGGACTTGTTCAAGCTCACGGATCCCAGCTTAGCTCAATGATGCTAGAACAGTTCAGAGGCCCCAGACCAGCTCAGGGCTCTTGTTCAGTACATGCCAGCTCAGCTCAGGGGCCCAGATCGGCTGATATAGCGTCCCCTCTCATACCAGCTCAGGGGCTCCATTCAAGCTCACGGCCTCAGCTTAGCCCAGGGACCCTAGAAGAGTTCAGGGCCCCCATACCAGATCAGAGGCCCCAGTTAAGCACAGCTGTACCCAGACTAGCTCAGGGCCCCAGCTAGGCTTAGGGGGTCCCAGGGTGGCTGATGTAGAGTCTCAGAACACAGTGGCGTAGCCAGGATTCAGCCAAGGAGGGGTCCGACTACCGTCGGGGGAGCCCCAGGCCGGGGTTCCCTTAGTAACCGGGCCCATCTCCTATATTTTTTGTATAGTATTTTAACATTATAACATTCACACTAAGGACATTTTGTTATGACTTTTTAAGCATTCATTCTTATTTTGTTTATAGCTTGGTTTTTCGATCCGACCAAGTGTTGGTAAACTAAGGTCACCAAATATTAACACGCGCATTGACGGGGGGCGGGTACCCGCCCCCCTCGGGTTTTTGGAGATAGTAGGAAAACGGCGGCGCGTAGCGCCGCCGTACTTGGTATACCTTTTCCCTCATCATTTTTACAACTTCTATGAAAATTTTAAGATTAGGTCATCTCAGGTCAGGTCACCAGTACAGGTCAAGTGACCAGACCTCAAAAAAGTTTAAGATAGCATAAGTCGGAGCAGGGTGAACTTATCCGATTGAAACTCATATCACATAATGGCCCCACCGAGTTCTCTAACATATGTTCCGGTATTTTTGATATCGATGACCTAAGGTCAGGTACGAGGCATGACCTCTCCATTGGAAATACATGGGAAAAATGGTTTTTACGGAATAACTCAGTAACGGATGGTGATAGATCATTTATTTTAGCTGCATTAGACTTGCCTGGGCTTTGCGGTTCTAATGATATGCATTTTATCTAATTTGACCCCTGATCTGACCTCAGGTCAGGTCAAATCCTTGATTTGACCTAGCAAGGTCAAATTATATATCATTCGATTCGGCTTGCTAAGAGGATTCATATAGTTTAAGTCGTTTTGCTCTATCTTTACTTATTCAGATGTAATGCCCGAAAAACTGAATTTTACATGTTATCCCTATGACGGGCATGTTTTGACCTCTCGTGACCTTAAATGTGACCTGAAAAAAATGGTTCAAATGTTTTCGATGGAGAAGTGGATGGGCAGCCCAACGCCGTTTACCGTTTTTCGCTACCTACCGTGGTTCTCGAGATCTTAGGGGGCGGGTACCCGCCCCCCGTCAATGCGAAGGTGGCTCAGACCCCCGTCAATGCGCGTGTTAAGGATGGCCCGTAACGTATATGCCAGCGTGGCTATAATAACAGCTTTGAGCCATATTTCGGGAAGTTCAATGTTGATGCGCGCATGATGTTAAACCTGAGTCTACCTCAATTCACTCGGGTAATCAGA
This sequence comes from Lepas anatifera, assembly GCA_034440635.1. Taxonomy (NCBI): domain Eukaryota; kingdom Metazoa; phylum Arthropoda; class Thecostraca; family Lepadidae; genus Lepas; species Lepas anatifera. The sequence goes on along the minus strand of JAOTON010000698.1, from coordinate 855,387 downwards.
CATGAAGTTATTGGAGGTCAGTCGTTTTGAGTACGGAGAAATGATCTACGGGAAATGATTAGCAATTATTTCCCGGTGTCGAATCCATGAACTCTTTAATCAGGAAATTTTCAAAGAAACGAAAAAAACGAATAAAGATACAAGGGATAAGGGAGTGTGTCCTGAACGTTACATAACCTCTATTCCGTCGACAGATCCTGTTGAGATCCATTTCTTACCCTTGCTATCTTGTAAACGAGCAAATTCCCAAGACAAAAGGCGCCCAAGATATCTATCGCTTTGGCTCACTCTGTTATTGTTATTTTCAACCTTTCATACCTATTTTTCTTTTTGGGATTATGGTCATCAATTTCTGTCATTACCCTAGTTTGTCTGGTTTCCTACGAAAATATTGGAAAGTTGCTTATTTCAAAATATTTAGGAATGTATTTATTGGTGTTAAGCTACTAGATTAAAAATTTACTAGCCCTGCTCGATTTGCTCTTATGGTAAAATTGGATTAATTTTTGCCTTTCCTTCGATAATGGTACCTGATCGACATATTTCAATTTGTCCTTTTTAGTACGCAATAGGGGTAGGTACATTTTTTCCGAGGCATATGATTTTGAAAAATTTTTTATTTGAGCTCTGGAGCCACCTAAGACCAGCACTTGGCGGCACTCACAAACCTAATTTTCGGCCGCTCTCCCGAGTATATCTCAAGGGGTCTTTGAGACTGATTCACGGCGCCTCTTGATCAAAACTGGGGGCCCCTGAGAATCTCTCGGGGCTCCTGAGATTAGTTATCGGCAGCACCTCTGAGACTAATTATTGGGCCCCCCAGATTTGCTCTGGAGGGGGGGCTGAGACTGACTATCGTGGCCATCCAGATTAGCTATTGGGGTCCCCTGAGGCTGTCTTTGGGGTGGGGGAGGGGGCTGGGAATGACTTCCGACAGCCCTCTGAGACTTACTCTAGGGCGCCCCTGAGACAAACACCCGGGGGGGGTGGAATCACCCTCTGAGACTGAGTCTTTGGCGTTCCTGAGACTGACTCTCGGAGGCTCCAGATTAGCTCTCGCGGGCCTAAGGCTAACTCCGGGCCCGTGAGACCAAAAATCGGGAGCACCTCTGGAAATTACTCTCAGAACCCTGAGATTAACTCTCGGATGTCTCTGAGACTGACAACCGGGAGCCCTCTGAGACTAACTCTTGGGTGCTCAACTCGGGGGGGGCACAGCCTGAGGCTAAATCTCGAGGGCTCCCAAAATTACCCCTCTGGGGCCCCCTGAAACCAGCACTCTGCGGATCAAATCAGACTAACTCTCGGACCCCCGGATTAACTCTCGGGGCCACTTGAAACTAAATATTGACTCCTGAGAGAGAAACCCCGTGAGACTATGAGGGCCCCCTGAGACCGACTCTTGGGGTCCCCTAAGACAGACTCTTTGGGTCTCTCTGAGACTGACTCTCAGGGGCCCCCTGAAATAGACTGTTGCAGGGCCCTGAGAACCACTCTCTGGGGGCCCTGAGACTAGCTCAGCCCCCTCCTGAGACAGACTCCCGGGGCCCCTGATACCGACTTTTGGGGCCCCTGATACCAACCCTCAGGGGCCCCCGAAATCTACTTTCCGCGGGGCCTTGAGGGTTGGTATCAGGGGCCCCAAAAGTCGGTATCAGGGGCCCCGGGAGTCTGTCTCAGGGGAGGGGGGCCGAGCTAGGGGGGCCTTGAGACCGACTCTCAGGGCAGGGGCCGTGAGGCCGACTCGGGACGCCCTGAGAACGAATCTTCAGGGGCCCCTGAGACTAACTCTGGGGGCCACGTGATCAGAGAAACCTTTGCAGTGGTTCAGATTGGCCCAAGGGGTGGGGGTCTGCAGACGCCTAGGGCCCCCTTGGCTACACCACTGCATCCACACTTTCGGGGGCCCTCCGAAATCACCATTTGGAGGCCCCTAAAATAATTGCTCCCCCTAGACCAATACTCCGGAGCCCCTTGATACTGATGCCCGGGGGTCCTAAGACCAAGCTCGGGGTCCCACTTAGATCAGGCTCAGGGGCACCCTTAGACCCATGCTTGCGCTTTTCTCAGGAGTAACTCGACACCGATGTTCCGGGGCCCTCAAGATCAATATTTCGAGCCCCCGCCCCGAGACTAATGCTTGGTACTCTGGAGCCCCTCGATGCCGATGCTCAGGGGTCCTGAACCCAGGTCTGGGGGCCCCTGGGACCAAACTCTGGGTCTCATGAGGCCAATGCTCCTGCTTCACTTATGAGTCCCTCGATATCAATAGTCGGGGGCACCCCGAGGGGATCCTGAACCCTTGAGACCAAGCTCGAGGGCCCCTGAGACCAAGCTCGAGGGGACCCTGAGACCAAGCCCGGATACTCCCTGAGACCTAGCTCGAGGGCCCCTGACACCAAGCTCGGGGGCCCCTGAGACCAAGCTCGAGGGGACCCGGAGACCAAGCTCGGATGCTCCCTGAGACCAAGCTCGGGGGCCCCTGAGACCAAGCTCACGGGCCCCCGAGATCAATATTCGGTATTCCAGAGCCCTCGATACCGATGATCGGGGGGCCCCTGAGACCAAGCTCGGAAGACCCGTGAGACCAAGCTCGGGACCCCTGAGTTCAAGTTCAGGGGTCCCCTGAGACCACGCTCGGGGGCCCTGAGACCAAGCTCTGGGGCACCCTGAGACCAAAATCGAAAGGCCCGTGAGACCAAGATCGAAAGGTTCGTGAGTCCGAGCTCAGGGGCCCCGAGTTCAATGTTCGGTACTCTGGAGCCCTCGATACCGATGATCAGGGGCCCCTGAGACCAAGCTCGGGCGTTCCCTGAGACCAAGCTCGAAGGGCCCCTGACACCGAGCTCGGGGCCCCTGAGACAAAGTTCGGGGGGCGCTGAGACCAAGCTCGGTGGCCCCCTGAGACCAAGATCAGGGCCCCCGAGACCAATGCTCGTGTTTTCCAGTGCATACGGTCAGCCTTATGCACCAGATGCCCTCGGATGCCCCCCTGAGACCAAGCTCGAGGGCCCCTGACACTAAGCTCGGGGAGAGGGGGGCCTGAGACCAAGCTTGGGGACATCCCTGAGACCAAGCTCGGGGGTCCCCTGAGACCAAGCTCGGGGGGCCTGAGACGAAGCTCGGGGGTTATCTGAGACCAAGCTCGGAGGGCTCCCTGACACCAAGCTCGGGGGCCCCTGAGACCAAGCTCGGGGGCCCTGAGACCAAACTCGAAAGCCCCCCTGAGACCAAGCTCGGGAGCTCCCTGAGACCAAGCTCGGAGGGCCCCCAGACACCAAGCTCGGTGCCCCTGAGACCAAGCTCGGAGGCCCCTGAGACCAAAATCGGAAGGCCTGTGAGACCGAGCTCGGGGAGGAGGGGCCCTGAGACCAAGCTCGGGGGCCCTGAAGCCAAGCTTGGGACCCCCTGAGACTGGAGCACAGGGGTCCCCTAAGATCAATATTCGGTACTCTGGAGCCCTCGATTCCGATTATCGGGGGCCTCCTGAGACCAAGCTCGGAAGCCCCCCCCCACCGAGACCAAGCTCAGGGACCCCCGAGATCAATTTTTTGTGTTTTTAGTCCATAAGGTCAGCCCAAGGGGGTCCGCGGACCCCAGGGACCCCCCTCCCCTGGCTACAACACTGTCAGAACATCTCAAGGGACCCATTCAAGCTCACGGCCGCTAGGTCAGTGGCTGTAAAGCCTTATAGGGATCCCAGACCATCTCAGGGGCCCTCAGTTCAACACAGAGGCCCATATTAGCTCTGATGACCAGATAAGCTTAAGGGCCTGGATCAACCAGGGGCCCCATGCCGGCATATTTGGGGTTTCAGAACAGTCCTGGGTTTCAATTAAAGCTTATAACCCAATTTAAAAGCAGGGGCCCTATTCCTGTGCAGGGGCCTTAGATAAGTTTAGGGCCTTCTGTGTATCACAGGGGATCCAGATTAGCTCAAGGGACAATATTAACTTTACGGTCCCAGCTCAGCTCAGGGGCCCCCAGGTCGGTGGATATAGGTTCTGGCCAACTCACGGGGCCCTTTTCAAGGTTACGGCTCCTAGCTCAGTTTAGGCATCCTAGAACAGTTAATGCTGCGCAAACCATCTCAGGGGTGCCCAGTTCAGCTCAAAGAGCCCAGATTAGCTCGTATGGTATCAGAGGCCAGTTCAGGGGCCCCGAGAAGCTTAGGGGACCTTAAAATCAACTCATAGGACCTCAACTTAGTTTAGGGGCACAGATGGGTTTAACGGGGTTCCGGGGCAAGCTATCGGGCCAGTTTGAGTTTCTCGCTTGATATTACAGTTGTTGATATTCTTACCTCAGTTGTGGGGGCCCATCACAGAAAAGTGGGGGGGGGCAGTGGCCCCCCTGGCCCCCCGGTTCCTACGCCTATGATTCACCCCCTGCATCCACCCCCACCGAGATCGGGTAGACTGCACGGGGTCCTGTGTCCCATCCGTTATCAGCACGCAGGGGGGATGCCTCCACCCGCCATTCAGCCCCGCTGCGAGATGGCCGCCGCGCTCTGCTGGGACATTTCAAGGTCACCGGACGCCGCGACGCACGACACCTGCGACACCCTGGGGTCCTCCTGCCGGCGCCGGAGGCGGTGCGACTCCGGCGGCAGGTCGGCGGGGTCAGGTGGGGTGAACTGACGCCTGGGCGGCTCTGGTACGTGCTGGGTCAGCCGAAAGGTCATCGAAGAGGGGTTTCTCAGTTTGAGGAAGAGGCGTGCAGGCCGTTGCGGCGGTGAGTCAGGCGGGAGGCGGCGCTGGCGAAGACTCGGACTGACCGCCGCTGAAGGAGGCGACTACAGTCGACCGGCGTCCAACTCACTCAAGGCAACTGTCTCATCAGTCAGCTGACCTGACGGCGCTGGGGTTCAGGGCTACGACACGGATGTAACCTGTCATGTCGGTTTTGTGTTTCTGCATTGCGTCACAGATTTTTAACTGCTTGCTCCATTGCACAATCATTTACTTTTGACTTATGCTATAAAATGGAGATATACAACGCCATCTCGTTTCAGGGAAACTTTTCCAGCGGGATCGGTGAAAGCGTTTCCAGAAGGTCGAATTGAGCATTGTTCAGGAATATCGCCGGGCCTTTAACACAAGTATTCGCAACCCCACCGAAAACCGAAGGAAGCTACAGAAAGCTTTGACATGAAATATGCTTCGGATGCTTTAGCTTCGAGTACCCACCTACTACGCTTCCCATGGAGCTTATGAAACTGTATAGGGGCCGGGAGACGGGATCGCAGATTCAGAATGATATTGGATTGGGAACAATTGTGTACTGACGTGGCCCAGACGTGAGTTTGACCGAAGTTATCGTTCAAATCTGATCAAGGGTACTATAAATCTGTCATCCGGATAGTAGCTTTGGTACAGACAGCACACCTATGTGATAGAAGCGGTGATAGCAGTCGGCGTCTAAAAAATACATATTACAGGTGAGCCATGATTCAAATCTAATCAAAACTGATAACATGCCGTCATTTCGACAATGAATGTGATGCCAATGATACCGGTACAGGGTGCAGCCAGGATGGCACACAAATTATTGCAGGTAGCCGGGTTGAATTCCCAGTAATGGACTTCGAAAAGATCAGCTTACTTTACTGTTCCACAGATTCAATTAACCTTGTATGGCTGTTTTCAGTCGATTCAGCTATCCCGTGACCTATTCAGCCGGATTACATCTGGTATTCTTACACCCACTGATTTTCATGGAGGGCGGGGAACAGTTCCATAGACGATATGTTTAAACAAGAGCGCTCTTCAAATGACAAAACAGTTTTATACCAGATTACGTTGAAGCAAATCGTGCTAAAAAAGCGGAAAAGGCTTCGGTTTTTCCTCCTGTTCAGAGCATATTTATTTTTCCTTCAAAGACGTACACTCAAAACGGACCCAAGTGGTCAAAAATATTTTAAATGACAGATCCGTGCTCCTCAACTGAGCAATTCGAAACACTGAGTGAGGCAAAATAGTATATTTCCCTCTCTTTTTTGCTTTGGGGGCCATGGCGGATAGGCCCCCCTAGATTTGCACCTACATAGTTGTCTAGATTGCTATTTTAGCTTCAAAATTCGGTACCTGCTTGATCTTGCATATTCATGGAAAATCATGGGATCTTAGACCCATGAGTTTCTTCGTGAGCAGCATCCAGCCTCAAGTGTTCTTCAGTGGTGAAAAGAACTGTAAATGCTTATTCAGCAATGAATAGAACTGTAAATGTGCATTCAGTGGTGAAGAGAACTGCAAAAGTTTCTAAGTGCACGTCTGCCATTCAGTTTGGGTCCGGTTGAACAATCACGCATTTAACTGTGACTCTTCACCGCGTGATCGGAACTAGCCGGATTTCAAAACAGATCATGCACACTGTTCATATTTTCTCTTCTTCCCTCTTGAGAGATTCACCACTGACGCCGTTAGGGACGTTCTAACGGGACAGCGCTTTTGACAATCACCTGCATGGCCTATGCTGGCAGGCGCTGGGTTGCACCTGTGGTCAGTCACCGGTCCGTTGACTCCTGAGTAGGGGGGAGGGGAGGTGGTGTACCGTGGACTGTCAGGAGTTGACCAGGTCTATCCACGAAGGCGTCGCCGGCGGCTATTGTGGCGAGGTGCAGGTGTCATCGGGCTGAGGCATTGTTCTCAGGCCATGCGGCGCACTGCTGCGCCAGCCGCTTCTCGGTACTGATTCTGGAATGCTGATGCATGCAAGTCTCTGAGTGCTGAAAGCTGGGAAGACATTTAATCAGTAAATCGTCATTTTTATCGTTTGGATGATTGTTGGTTAAAGGGCTTACAGTCAGGTGTCAGGTTTACAATTTGCAGATATTCTGAGTTTTTTCCACAGATTCCTACAAGTTTGGACACTTCTAAAAATGTCATTAATGGATCTCTGGATGCCTCAGTTGTTTTTTTTCTCTCAGCACTGCAGCAGCCCGGATCCTTTTCTGGTTGTAAGTTGCCTCACCAGAAATTCTGGACATTTTTGGGAGGCAGACACACATTTCATGCCAGCTATGTCATGTAATGTACATGACAGACAGACAGACAGAGATATATTTTTATGATGAAACATACAAAATGTTTAATTTTTCGCGATTGGTGCAAAAGCACGAGTGCTTATAACACGCACCGCTCGCACAGTCAGCCCCCAGACGCTGGCCACCACCACGAGAGGACCACCCGGTGCCGCTGCTTAAATAGACCACGTACCGCTCCGCAGCGCCACCTCCACTCCAACCCGGGCGCTGAGAGTCTGAACCTGAATATAATCCAGACTTTCAACTGTCTTTCTGTTCAAAACGCTTGCTGTGAAATATAAATTTGAAAACAGATGTTGCTACTCTTTCCGCGTTCTTGTCGTCTAGTAGAGAGCCATGAAGTAGTATATTGAGTTTAGTTGAATGCAGGGGCACCGCCACGGAATTTTCGCAGGGGGGGACAGACCCGGGCTGGTGCTGACCGGGGAGGCGAGTTTTGAGCATATTCGGTAACTGACAGCATTAATGATCATTGAATCAAAAATTTTTGGGGGACGTCCCCCCTGGTTGGCCAACAGGGGGACGCGTCCCCCCCAGTCCCCCCCGCTTTCGGCACCCATGGTTGAATGGTCTAAGCTACTTAACGTGATTTGTGCTGCTTCGAATATATCTCTAAAGTGTTTTGCTCTAGCGTGATGGAATAACGGACAATTAAGGAAGTAATATGATGTGTCCTCTTTTCTGCATACTTTAACCACCGGGGTCCGGCGCCACCTTCCCCCACCGGGGGCCATCGATGGCCCCCCTAACTCCGAAAAAGGGCGTAGCGCAAATCGCAAAGTGCAAAAAACTCGCGTGAATTCAGTAAGAAATACTCGCATGTTTTAGTCCAGGTCAATGGTTTGACCTCCAGAGGTCAAATTAGGTCAAGATCGGCTATTTTCACTCAAATATGCAATGATTAAGCAAACTGGGCATAACTCTTATGTCATTAGAGCTATTGAGGCCTGGTAAAGTACATTTGATAGCAAATTGCCAGTACTTTTTCCGCTATGTGGAACGTTAAGACCTCCCGCCAGTGGTTTGACCGCCAGAGGTCACCTCGTGACCTAATATGACCTGAGGTCACGAAAGGTCAAAAAGTGACCTGCCGTATATCAAATGAAAGCCAGTGACAAGACAAACACGATAGTGTTTGTTTCACCGCTCTAGCTCAATTAGGTCAAAAGTTATTGTCAAAATAATGTTTTTGACCTCTGGTGACCTTGATGACCTTGGAAAAGTCAAAGGCAAATATGACCCCTGGGATCCGTGAAAGGGTGTCCAAAAACGTTGTTCTGAGCAGTCTGAGTATTTGCAATCATTTTTGTGGGTTTTATATCATGAAATAGCTTTTCCCCATGCTTTTCCAATGGAGAGGTCGCCCGTGACCTGACCTCAGGCACGAAATCGAAAAACCCGGATATACACCTTGTAGACCCGGAGGGGTCATGAAGTGAGGAAGTTTCAAATCGATCGAGTTTGAAATGTAGCTCTTACAGAGCCTAAAGGTGAAGTGAGGTGACCTTGGTTGACCTCGTCTGGTGACCTGACCTTGGGTGACCCGGGTAAAAATTTCAGGATGATGGGAAAATGTTGCAGGAGAGGTAGAGCCCTCAACCGCGGTGCGCGCCTCGTCGTTTTTCGGCTATCCCGAAAAACCTTAGGGGGCTATCGATGGCCCCCCGGTGGGGCGAGGGTTAAAGCTTAATGTCAGAGGCAGATCCAAACAGGTGTTTTCCAGCATTTTTGCAGATTAGGGAATTGGTGGGGAGGGGGATCGGGTGGATAGGAGAGATTGAAGATCCTGCATAGCATGGCGATTGTTTTATATAAAAAGCGCATTTTGTAGGAACAGAACTTTACCCTGCAGCTGTCTGGGGCTTTAAAATTGCGCAGATGTGCGTCAGCCATGCTTCGGCACTGTCGTAGCTGAGGTTCCAGCCTTCCACGATGAGGCTCAGTAGAAGAAATGGTATTTCCAGATTTGGTTTTTCATCGAATTTCGGCCATTAACTTGAACTTTCCGAGGCTGAGTTCACAAAGGGCTTCAAAGCTCATTTGAAGTTTTGTTTTTGGATGTGTAGAGTTCCCAATAAAGCAACATTTTCTTTCAGTGAGAAAATGATCAACGAGATGAATGTATGCGTAATTTATTTTCATTATGATCTTTAAATCAGTCTCGTACTAGGGACAGATCCAGAACTTCGTTAAAGGGGGAGCGAAGCCTTGGGGAGTGGCAAATTTACCACCTTGGGTGGCTTTTGGTACTGAACGGCGTCAATAGTGCGTCAATTATTTTGGCCTTGAAACTAATTCAAACACTGCCACTAAAACAATAATAAAATAGTACCAGAGAGAGAGAGAGAGAGAGAGAGAGAGAGAGAGAAGAAAGAGAGGGGAGAGAGACAGAGAATAGAGAGAGAGAGAAAAATTTCCCGTTTAAATACCATTGACCGAAGACTGGGTGCCTCTTCGACCTACTTTCAAGACTGACTTCACGCAAGTGCGGCCTTTGGAGATTTTTAGGACTCATTTATGTCAGTTTTGTCATATCTGCGTACAGCGGATGGTGATAAATCCATAGTTTTCTACACGAAGGCCAATTTTTAGGGATTTGTATATTTGCAGGGGGAGGGGGTGCGCAAGCATAATTTTGCAGGTTCTTGTCGCTAGGCATTACCATTTCACAGATGACATATGAATTTGTAGTCTGGAGCGTCTGGAGAGAACTTTGCTTTGGTGACACAGTGGAACAATCATGCACTAGAAGGCGGCCAAAAGTGGATGAGGAAGTTCATGTAGCAGTGAGCAACGTTAGGGCTGAAAAAGGGCGGACAATCGTGAAAGAGGGGCACTACACCAGAACTTAGAGGGCGGCCAAAAGAAGATGAGGGCAGCCTGCATTGAAGTAGGGCACTTAGTGCTAATTCAAAATCAGGAGCGTCTCACGGTGGAACAGGACAGCTTCAGCTGGCTGATTTGTTGTCCTTGGGTTCAATATCTACTGTTTACACCAAACGCTGTAGCTAATTCCGGGCGCCGCAGGTGTCCGAAATCGGCAGGGGCAGCCTACCGCTGGTTCAGAGGGTGGCCTACGAGGAGGTGATCTGCTTTTTCTCCGCCTTCCCGATAACGGGCATATTATTATTGTGGTTTCCCTCGGTTGCTGATCGCTGAAACACTGTCACTCGCTCTGGCTTTCCCGTAAGACGTGAAATACCCAGCCCCTAAAAACACCCGAGGTTTGCTGCCAAAGAAAGGCCTTTGTCATACTCCGGTTACGTATGCATGTATGCATATACATTGACAGCCCGTACGTACATTCACCCGGGGTATATGCGCAGTAGGGTGGAGTGAAAAAATTCAAACTATATGGATCGTTCCTTAACATTGTTTTTATATTGCGCTAGGCCTTATGAAACTCAGAAGTGAAAGATTTTTGGAAATCGGATCACGGGAACATGAGCAATATCGAGTATTTATGCATGGATGTTTCAGAAACTTTTGGCGTTGCAGTCTCCATTGGAAATCTTTGGTGCAAGCGTACTTTGGTTTAAGCGTTAGCTGTTAGAGCAGATCACGTGCAGTTTGAAGCGTGGGGATCACCCCAAACACATGTTGGAGGTGGAATATAGATCCCAACTAGTGGACTGGTATATTTTGGTTGCAGTGGCGGATGTAAGAGGGAGGGGCAAGGGGCTCAAACCCCTTCCCCGGAATGTCTGAGTGCCTACAGTAAATACATGGCTGGAGGCTTTCCGAGGTAGTGACGGATTGACGGGGAATCCAGTACGATTACAAGACACAGCAATCACTCGACCGATTTTTTTCATGGATAGGTTCATGTCATGCTTCGTATAAGGTGTTGGCATCAGTTCGTGAAACTTGACCGCCGCCTTAATGTACCCGTCGCGCCTCTCAAACCCTAGCACAGAACGTAACGCCTCGGTCACTAGTTTAAAGAGAATGTGGCACCTTGGTTCCACGAATTTAGTGTATATAAGGGCATTTTTAGCCGAAAATCATAAAAACGTCCTTGATTTCTCTGAAAAATGTACAACGAGCTCAATATTTTGATTTTAAAATGCTTCTCTAGGGTGAAAAATAAACCTCTGCCTACGGATGACGTCATGATATGGCAACTACTAACATATCCAATAGACTTCAAGGGCTTCAATTGGCTGATTACTCACTGTGACGACAGTGCTATCGTCACACCAGTAACTGACAACTGTGTCCGCCTGGCTGGGGTAGATTTGAGGTACATTTCAGGTAGGTTTTTAGCTTTTATCCACGGAAACTTTGAGTTTCAAGACAAATTATATATTGAATACCGGGTTTCCCGGCATCCCTTACAAATTAGCTATCTCAGTTAAAATCACGTTATAAGGGCAGCACATTCCCTTTAATTGCAGTGCCGATGCTTAATGTGGTACGCCGTGGCAACTCATGCCAGCTTCCGGTAACTAGCAACTACAGTTGCCAATGGCACTCGCCTTAAAAGAGAATTGTTGGTGAGTCTCGCACATGTCTAATACACAACAGAAAAGTGGTAGATCCAGGACCATATTTGGGGGGGGTAGGGGCTCGGGCCGCCTCCGTCACTACCTCGGGCAGCCTCCAGCTCTGTATCTAGTATAGGCACTCAGATATTTCGGGGAGGGGTTTGAGCCCCTAGCCCCTCTTGCATCTGCCACTGCAGCTGAAATATACCTATCCACTAGCTGGGATCTATTTTCATCTCTTTCAAGTGTTTAGGGTGATTCCCACGCTTCAAAACGCACGTAATCTGCTCTAACAACCAGCCCGTAAACCACCGTACGCTAGCACCAAAGATTCCCGATGGAGACTGCAACGCCAAAAGTTTCTCAAACATCCTTGTATAAATGCTCGATACTGCTCATGTTCCCGAGGTCCGATGTCCAAAATTATTTCACTTCTGAGTTTCATAAGGCCTAGCGCAATAGAAAACAATGTTAAGGAACGATCCAAATAAATTCGATTTTTTCACTCCACCCTAATGAGCAGCCTCCCCTCCGTATCAAAGCTCCCGGTACGCACTATTACGTCGAGACGAAATATGACGCCGCCCAGACGAAATGTGGCGGCGCGGAATGCAACGTTGAAAGAAGACAATTCATGTAATTTTTATGAAACAGTCACACAAGTTCATCAAACTGGCTTTCAGACATATCTAAAAACAATTCGGGGTCAAATCGCAGACATCCAATGACAATACCGCATTTAAAATCAAAACTTTGGCAATGGTATGGTCTAATCTCATTGTTTAAGGACCAGGACCGAGGGGCAGAACCGGACCGGACAACCGGATACATGGGTCGATTGGATCGTTCCTGCGGTCGGTACCACCCCGAGGCTGCTCAGTACTCAGGTATCCGTGTATACAGAGTGATTGACGTCCCTTGATACTTCACTCGTAATTCATGGTAATTTTGCAGTGACTGTATTATTCCTATGTCATGCCATACAACAGTTCAAAATTTAAACACACGGTAAGGAATTTTTGTGAAATATGAACTTCTGTGCCACCAGAAGCGACAATGAGAAATCGAAAGATACACCACTTTTGAGGCAACTAAACCACATCTCTGGCGGCGTAGCAAAGCATGTACGCTGTCGCTCTCTTTACTTCTTCGGCCGGTACTTGCTTAACACGCGCCCCGCTGTGGTCCCTTGCATGACGCACCCCGCTGGGGGCGTTTTTCACCCTCCCCCTTCCGTATCTCGTTCCGCACGAACGGTAAATGAAAATTACGGGCGGCGTTCGAAAGCTCTTGACAAGACGAAGAGAATTTATACGTATAATTTTTATGTCAGGTCAATATTGAGGTCAGTATAGGTCAAAGAATGCTCCATAGGCTTACAACAGAGCAATGTACGTTTCCCTCCCTAGATCTGCCCTCAGGGAAGCTAGAGCAAATATTTATGCATCATTGGATTCCTCTCATCGCGGCCAATCAAATGATGTATAATATGACCTTGCTAGGTCAAAAAGTCAAAATGACCTGACTCGACCTATGTCAGGGTCACAGAGTGACCTGGTATGGTCATGTTGCATATCAATCGACTCCCCGTGACAACATAAACACAATGCAAGAAAAATGGGAACTTTATCTCAATTCAGTAAGAAGTTATTGGCAAAACAAACACTCTCTGCTCCCGTGACCTGATATGACCTTTGAGAGGTCAGATGCTCAAAAATCAACTTTATGGTCAAGATCGTGGTAAAAATAGACAGGTTGAGGATTTTCAGCCTTATCTATTCAGTATTTCATGAAAACGAGTCCATTCTATTTTTCACCTTAGACTTATAATGGGGTGACCAAAAATTGACCCCACCTTGGGTCACCAATATCAAAATTCCCAGATAGCAGATTTATAGACCCTAATGAACTTATCGTATTGTGGAAGTTTTAAGCTGATCGGTTTGCTAATGTTCCCTGGGCGCTGCTTCAAACTCGTAATTTTAGGTTTTGAGGTCTGGGTCACTTTACCCTGAATAGCTCCTTGACCTGACGTGGCCTTAACTAAAAAATTTGGTCAGATATGTAAAAATGATCAGGAATAAGGTACCTTAAGTTTCGTTGTTCTGCGTTTTTTTGTTTTTGAGCTATCTGGGAAAAACCAGGAGGGGGCGAATTTCGCCCCCAGCGGGGCGGGGCGCGTGTTAACACAGGTATTGTTAATGTGGTACCAACTAGCCTTAGACTGGTTCCAGCAAAAGGCAGTGTAGTGGCCGGTCTGTGCGCTGTAAGGGTGTATTACCGCTACGTACAAGTCAAACACAGAACCGGCAGAGATCTGCGGTTGCCCGAGGGCCATCCAACTGAGGTCGAGGTCGCTCAGGGGAAAAGCGACGTGAGCGTGCACTTTGCGTGGTGTGCTGCCGCTGCTGGTAAAGCGCTTAAGATGCATGATCATCACAGATGGCAGGCACCAGAGGTCGAACTTTTTGCAGGCGTTCTGTTTCTTTTGACAATTTAAACATACCCAGCCTGGAATGAGATCACCTTGGACGTACTGATGGAGGCATTGAGCGAGACTACTTTGTGAAGACAGCTCTGGACCTGAGGTCAGCGGTAAGGACAGTAGAGTGAAGTTCTCGAACGTTGGAGATTCGTGGCCACAAGCAGTACACTGCAGGACAGACCTGTGTTGCCCATTAAAGAGCCTAGATATGATTGAGGAATTTTCTTCACGAAACTGATGCCAGGCATGGTAAGCAACTGCATGATCCTCCGAGCTCCCGTGGGTTATCACTGGTGCCGCCGACGTAGGAGGAACCTTTAGGTCTTCATGCAGCCACTCCAGCAAAAGTAGAAGAAATTCTTGCGCGTCGTTCATGCGGCTTCCGCCAAACTCCCTCCGGTGAACACCCACGCACCAAGAAGCGCGTGAGGGGAAACAAACCGGAACCTCTGCGACCAGATCACCTCCAGAAGACTTGCCGCTTCCTCAGTGATGTCACCATGAGTTACCGATCTTGAGTTTAGGTCTTCGCGGTAAAAGCCGCTGATGATGTAACGAACAAAGCTACCTGTGTGTGCAAGCACCTAAAGGACAACATTCATAGAACAGGTGTTACCAAGGTTCTCCAGGCCAGTGGCACCAGCAGGTGGCTGTAGGGCTGAGAGCTTGTAGATTAAACACTGACTGGCTCTGCTATCAGGCTGTATCAATTGATCAACGGCATAGTTTGCTGGAAGTGGACAGGGAGAGTGAGAGGATAGAGGCGTTATCTGGTTTGGCTCCGATGATGAAGTTGTTGCGCAGGGTGTGATGTCACCCTCTGTCGGGTGAGACCTTGGGGTTTGCTCTCAGACTTCTCCATTGTCTCCCTGGGAGGCTCATCTCGCGCCAAGTTCACTGCGGCAAATGTGATTCCCGAGGAGCCGTTGCCGTCCGCCTTCCCATTTGTTAGGGTGGTACCGGGTGCCAGGCGTACTGCGGTCGCATTTCCTCGCACAACGGCTATTGACATTCGCTGCAGGAGGTATTCGGTTTCGCGCCGATCTCCACTTTCGCTGGTTATGCGCCGGCCAAGGTCCCTCAAGAAGGAGATACTAGCTTGATCGATCGCACCAGAAGTTTCAACAGCGATGGGCTGGATGTGGTACCGCTTGTTGATATCCTGGTAGCGCCGGCGTTTCCGTCCTTCGGCGGCATCTGCCGCTGCACCTCCGCGGGCAGCGGTAGTGGTAAGGTTGGTGGCGGCATAGGTGTCCACGCAAGTGGCGTCCCACGTGAGGCACTTTCCGTCGGCATAGGGGAAAGTCGTCAGGCCATCGGGTCGCCTGCTGTCTCCACGGTCGAGGCCTACTGGCTCTAGGACAGATGGTATTCCAGCAGAGAGGAGAGCACGCTTTATGACATTATTTAAGGCTGCGTGTCGCGGTAAGCGACCATCGCTGAATTGGCATCACAGGGCGTGTAGCCCCTTTGCGTCGATGTTTGCTCCGCATCGGCAGCGATGAGGTGCGCAGACCGGTGCGCCGACCCTGAGCGCCAAGGCCGTTCGCAGCGTGTCAGGGTCCAGCAGCGTGCCGACGCTGGCCAATGGAAGAACATTTAGCCACGCTCCCGAGTGCGGTTGGGCGGCAGCTCGGAGTCGGGCCCTATCCGCTTCGCCTTCAGCAGTTTCCAGCAAGTGCTGGGAAACAGAAGTAGCCCCAGCACGGTCCCAGGCATATTGCCGGTTTCGTTTTGCTTTATCTGGAACTGCTGTGTTGGTGTGACTTTTCCATGTCTCCACAAGATCTCTCTCGAGTGATTGCATACCATTTATGTCTGCTATCGCCGAGTTAATGGTAGCAACCGTCGGTGATGAGGCATTCACTGAGGACAGATAAGCTGGGAGTGCAATGTCAGTTAGTGACCTGACACCAAGTCCACCCACGCCAACAGGAAGTGTGGCCTGCCGTCAGGAATCCCCGCTGAGCTCAACGTTTGTAATACCAACAACTCCTCGGCGCACAGACTCGTCTATTCTTGAGAGGAGAGTTGGATACAGGTATGCTGGTGAGCTGCGCAAGAGGTAAAGCAGACGCGGAACCGACACATAGTTTTTCAGAAGAAAGAAAGCCTGATGGGTCTCGTCAAGTTGTCGAAGCCGCCCCATTGGCTTCTCCACCATGTGTTGGCCCTGTATTAGGCGACTTTTCAGCTGATGGTCGGTTATGGGTGTGCCGAGCAGCTCCAGATGGTAGAGCTGGATTTCCCTGATGTTGGGGAATAATTCACGCGATTTCTGAAGGGCAGAGGACCGCCAGTTGGATGCTCCGGGGCCTAGTAATGTAATTTCACATTTGTCGCCGTTGATTTGTAGTCCCAGTTGGCTAAGTTTGTCCTTCATGCGACGGATGTTTGGAATAACCTGCTCCAGCGGGCCTCCGAGTGTGCTGTCATCAAGGTACCAGACATTGATGTCTGTATCTGATGACCTGATGACGCCATCTATCGTGAGGGAGAATAGCAGGGAGCCAAGTGGATCACCCTGTTGAATCCCAGTCCTCGACATTATCTTCCCTCCTCCGATGAACAGAGGAGTGGCCCTGCTGTATCCCTGCCATATGAGCGGGTATATGGTGGGAGTGCGGGACTGAGCGGCTTCTAACATCGCATCACGTCGCACAGAGTTAAACGCGTTTGACACATCTAGCTTCACCAGGATAGTTTTCTCTTCACCCACTCCAGCTTGACCAACAAAAGCCCTGATGGCATGCACAGCAGCCTCACAACCGTTCCACGTGGCCACCCCGACCTGAACAGTAGGGCTCAGTGAGAAAATAAAATTCAATATTTTTGTCCAGGACACATGTTTTCTGATGTAAAAATGAATTTTATTGCCGGTTTACCCTTTTGCGTTTTCTGATCTGGACACTCCTTCCTTTGCAAAACTGAGCATGAAGAATAAAATTTTCTCGATTTCTGGGTCATTGTGGCGAGAAATTGGAATTTTCCGGTTATGGACCCCGAAAAATTACCCAAAAAACAACCACCCTGCTAGTTACCTTTCACCTGATACGGTCCACCTAGCATACGATCCCAGCAAGTCTGTCAGGGTGAGAAAGAGCGTAATGGCAGGTTAAAAGAAAATGACAGGGAGAATAACTATGATAGTTGACATGGGATAATATTGCCGCATCGGTAGCTCAGTTGGTAGAGCGTTGGGCTCCAGCTGGCTGCTCAGGAACATGCCGTGGCAGTGCATGTGCAGACTTCGGATCGGTTCTCCTTAGACGCTCCGGCGATAAATATTTACTTGACGTATGTCGGCTGGAAACTGACTGGTGATGGGTGACCTGAGCGGGGCCGCCGTCCCTGTGCTTAGAGGGACGTTAAGCTTTGGCATCTTAATCAAGCCCTTCATTGTGGGAGTTGCTCGGTTGGTGGGGTCAGAGTCTCTGTGACAAGTCCCTTGATGACGGGAGACGAGAGAAGCACACCAGAGCTATAAAGCCGGATGTCTTTGGTAAGCTGAAGATGGGGATGATTACTGAGGAACACCATGCATTGTCAGATGAGCCAAGTGGTAGATATTTGACGCACTTTGTGTCTGAGACTTAAGTCCATCGTGCAAAGCCTGCTTTGAAGGCTGCCCAGGCCCTGTATGACAACCTGGAGCCACACGAGTCCACTGAGTCCCTTCAGATCCTCATTGGTGACTCCACCAACATGAACACTGGATGGAGGGGAGGCAGTCACGCTTTTCTAGAAAAACTTTTGGGGAGGAGGCTTTTCTGGGCCATATGCTGTATCCAAACGAATGAGCTGCCTCTAAGGCATTTCATTGCTGCCATTGTTGATCATACTAGCTCAGTCATGGGCTCAGGTAAACTCACCCCGGCATCTTGGGCACCCAGCAACCGCCAAACCGATCCAACGTTTCCAATTTTAGCCCACCATCCGCCCGCGCAAAATGCTACCCCCCACGATCCACCCGTCATCGAATACACAGGCCCATCAAAATCATGAGAAGTCGCCAGTTCCCCAAGAATGGGCAGAATCACTGACAAAGAGCCAAGTAGCCTCATTCCCGGCTTGTTGGCGTTCAAAGACAGCTGCACAACGGGCACTGGCCGATTACATCGGTACATCACCGCCCTTAGTGCGCTAGTCTATGCTAGTTATGTTTCTTCTATTACAATTTGGTTCCAATTTATAAAAACACAAACACCGGTACTTAGAGATGCCATCCCCGTACCGCATTAGTACTATTTTAAGTTCAAACTAGAATGACTAGAATCTGTCACAAGTCGGTACCAAGTCGGGATTTTCTTTTTCAATAGGCGACCAATGGGCGACCTAGTCGGCCGAAACCGCCACTGCGTGGTCGCCTGGTCGCAGGTGGTCGCCCGGACACTTCGGTGTCGCGGCCTCAGAATGACGCGGCGCGGGCGCCGCCAATATTTTGTATTTTGTTGGAAGCGTGCGCGCCGTTTTGACGACTGGTGTTCAATTGTTAAACCAAGGGGCTAAATCAAGATGTGCGTTTATCACAACGGTCCGGCAATCTAGGTGGGTTTGGAGTCACTGCAATGATGTTTCTTGTTTGCTTTATCGCGAAAGTCTCAGAAGGAAAAAACCCACAAGTGGTGCATGTTTAAACCCTTTTCAACCACAATCACCAAAATATCATCGTAAACATTGTTACCTATATAGTCACACATTCCCAAAGCGTGGATTTCCAGTGATTTTGGGGTCCTAATTATGAGACTATCCATAACAAGTATACTGTTTTCATACCACCATGTCTTGCCTTATACCAGTGTCAAAGTACGGCATTTCGCGAGATCTGCGTGCGAGTGCCCTTGGACAGGACAGACGGGCAAATACAACCGGTGCGAACTGCCAGGTTAGTGACACTAAACTAAACAAATAATGGCTGAATGGCTATGAAGACATAGGAGGGCCTATAAAAATCCTAACTAACTGACTAATGATTGAATACATGCATTGTAAGGGAGGAATGGGCATTTTTCCTGGTATGTGCCAGATTGGTGTGTATTTTTGGAGGCTGGGCAAGAATTTGATGGCTGGTGCGACTCGTCTGGCATGCTGCCGTACTTGCAGACTGGGCCTTATAGCTGGACATATAACTGGGTGACCAAGTAGGCCTGTTATTTATAAATTTTAAAGTCCCTGAAATGAAAATAGGAAAATTTAAGGATGCTCTTAGTAACACAAAAATAACTGAGCTTTCATTTGGGGTGCCACAGCAGTACAGGTCCAAGGTATCCCTGAACTCGAGTCAGGACCCCTAAGTTTGAAAGGATTAAGGGCGGCCTGAGGAAAAGGGTACCCCAAAACTGATTAAACCAGGTCTGGAGGCAAAAAACCGCTACGCCCCCACCACTAGAATACAAATGATGGGGCACAGATGGAGCTTGAAGTTAGAAGTGAAAAATGGCATTAAAGGTCAAAACAGGTTTGTGGGCTAGGCTGGCCACATCATGTCTGTATGGCCATATACTGGTCTGTATATATTATTATCTCAAGTGGCAATAGAAATTAAATATTAAAAACTTTATTGTTTCACTAGGTATCTATTAATTGATTTTATATGACTAGTGTTTTATTTACACAGATGCACCAAACAGGAATGATCATAATAAACATGTTGAGCTTCAATATTTGAACAGGTATAAAGATGATTTCCTGTTTCTGCTTCAAAAAAATGCCCTCTAAAATTTTAAGAACAGAAATAAGCCAGGTAGAAAGAACAAAAGTTTGTTTCATGGCCTAAAATATTGTTATGAAAATGGTCCAAGCATTCCCATAATGAGAATGGGTGTTCCCATCTATGGGTCAAGCATTCCCATTTATGGCACTGTTACCATTTTAAGTCACACCAACCACAGTTTCCCCACTGATTGATGATGATAGCCACCCTTTGGGTGAAGTGTGCTCTTGGTTACAGCATGCAATCTCAGAGGGCTGCCCTTACTTAAATCCTAGATCCATCTCTGTGCATGGACCCCATAAGGGATATAAATGTGCATTCCTGCACAGCACAAAGAGTATAAACCATTCCAATGCCAGAAGACCCACTGCAAGACAAGGTCCAATCCAAGTCGCCAAACAAGAATAAGCGGCCTTTCACAAGACACACTGTATCAGGGTGTGTGTGTATGTTTTAACTGACGATTATTGCATCCAAGTTCTATAATATCTGTATTTTTGTCATAAGAAAGTGAATCGTTTGTTTTCCTAGTATGGATAAAAAACACGCTACAGAATACAGCAAAATACACAGAGAATGTGTCCACCACAAAAAACAGTGCAAAGCAACGTTCTTCCAGTACCCAGTCCTGGTCCTAATGGGTCATCACAACTATTCTGGAAACTTTTCAGTCCTGATTATTAATCAAAATGCATCAATTAAGAGCTTGAAATAGTTATCATGAAATCACAAAAAAATAAGGTTATTCCCAAGAACAGCATTCTATTGCTTGAGTGAACCATGTTCAACAATGGCAAAATGGCCTCATCTAGCAATGGTGATATTCCACTGCACTTGAGGAAATGCCAATGAATAATGTTGAATTATTTATTGAAATGTTACAGGAATTATCTGATTTGTGGCGCCTCAAGAAGAATCCCAATATTCACGACGCATGTATGTACATGAAAAATTTTTCTAGTCTAGTTAAAGAAACATCGGAACTGTTTCGAGGCTCTTTAAGGTGCAAACCCTTTATTTGTCTCTAGAATAAGGTCTAACAATTTTCACATGGATGGACACAAAAAAAACCATTATTGAAAAACAACAATGGCATCAATCATGGTTGTATCTTGCTGGTATAGAAGTGATGGCAAAATTAATGCCCAGGGGCGCGCCACGAATTTTACAGGGAACGGACCCGGGCGGGCGACCGGGGCAGGGAAGAGCATATTCGGTACCGACAGCATTAATGATGATGAACCGAAAATTTGGGAGACGTCCCCCCTGGTGGCCAACAGGAGGATGCGTAGGTACCCCGTCCCAACGCTTTCGGCGCCCATTAATTGCCCTTGTGTACGGGCAGTGTACACAATGACCTCGATGACCCCAAACAGACTAGCCTAACATTGTGGCACCACGATACGTATCATTACTGCGTAGTCATAAATGACTGATCACCATCCAACATTGGCTTTAGGTCCGACATATCACGCCCAATGCGAGCGTCTTCCTATTATAACTAAGCACGATAACATCCCAATATCAGTGTCCTGTGCGCCCCAGCCTTAACCGATAGAAGGATGTTGCCTAGTGAAAGACGTCCGGCTCTGCGAATAGCGTGAAAATGGTTCCGCATTTGCGTACGGAGATAAGCAGTTTATAGAGCACGCATTATACATTTGACGAAGAATATTCCCCTCTGGTGACCACAGTATGACCTCACAAAATTCCGGGAGTAACGCCATGCATTCCGACACCTTCGATCGCCTTCCGCTCATCTTCTTGTTTCCGAGATCGAGGGTGTCATTTTAACCCCCCCCACCAGGGGTCAAGGTGATCATGCTGGTCACCGGGGCAAGGGTTAAGGCCAGCATGTATAATTTTGTTGCTTCAGATCAAACTTGATTTTAATACTGAATTATAATATCAGAAATCACTTAGGTAATGACTGATCGGCTAGGTCATCGATACGAGAAACCCGATCTATATTTTATAGGTTTTTATATCTATATTTTATCGGAACCTTCCCTGCACTCGCCAGTGCTCCCTATAGCCACATTTATACCACTTTAAGACCGATTTGTAATACATGTAGTATTAGGTTCGGCACCATCGAAGAAGCTATTTTAGTCGGCGACCACAAGCTCACTTTAGACCCCCTGCATGGGCTTCCCAGGCCCGGTGTCCTCTTTCCTCTCAGATGTCAATAGCATTGCCTACAACCCCGAGTTTAGGGGACTGTTTGGAGGCGAGGACCTCATCTGCGTACCGGCTAGGGTTATGGATACCACGAGCGCAGACAGAAATACTTCTTACAAGCTAGTCCAAGCATTAAAGGATGGCGGTCTCCCTCCTGCTATGCAGGAGATGCACTGCGGCTCACTATGCCCTGCCAGGTGGCTGACCACTGGCCAGAAACTGGTCTACATGTAGACTGAGCAGCACGGTCTAACTGGCCAGCTCCTCAGGATGCTGGAGATCTTCGTAAGGTTCTGCCTCCAGCACTACTTCAAGTTGTACTTCAAAATGAAGGTCCAGCCCTACATTGTAGATGCACTCTATCATATCCTGACCATTTTTAGGCTTCTAAAAACTCAGCCGATGAATGTGAAGGACACCAGCACCTTTTACGTGAAGATGGGGCCATTGTACCCGCACCCTGAGTGCCTCTTGGTCTCCCTGCTTGCCGGTTCCAACTCTGAGGACAGACAGTTTGCCATCAGCCAGATTCTTGAGCTACGGGGAGGAGCTGAAAATGGGGGCAACAGCCTGAGGCCGAGGAGGACTACCAGGTTGAACCTTTCGGCCACCTTCTTGATCAACCTGATCAGCTGGAAGCCTGGGGAGGTGCAGGAGCAGGACACCTGTTCCATCTCCACGACTAATAAGAGCTTCCTTGACGTGCCTTTGTAACACCAAAGTTTTCCTGCCCCACCCAATCGACAGTTGGTGACAGAGGCGGTGGCTGCCGTGTGTAGACGCTAGGCCAGGGATGGCTACATCAGCACAAGGCTCCACCACAGGGAGGAGATGCCAGAGCTCACCGCCAAGAAGCACATCCTGGCAACATTCTATGTCTGAATGCTCCAGCGAGGCATTGATGGTGGCGCGCCATGAGCGGGAGCGACGACGACTCCGGTGGTCTGGTCGGGGGTCGACTGCGGTGATCTCTAGATATTATATCCCGCCACTCCGCCTGCAACGGTCCGGTGCTGCTCCAAAACCAGCATGGACGACGGGATCTTTACTGCGGGGTAGTACTGACAGGCTTGAACTGTATGTTCGGTGACTGCCAGTTGTGGGGAGGAATGTGGGGATCTTCCCTGTGATGCGTCAGGTCGGTGGCTCTGGCGTGAGGGGTTGCTTGCCCTTGCAGAGGCTGCTGCTAGCTCAGTGGGCTGGGTTCTGCGGCGTGAATCATGGGCAGTCACGGCGGCTCTGAGCGCCTACTCTGGGCGGTGAGCGTGATGGTGTCGTCTCGCGCACCCGTAATCGTGAGTGCTCGATGGAGGCTTAGCTGAAGCAGACTATCAAGAACTTGGATGATTTGTACAAAAATAGACGGATTATAAAGTGTTTCAATTTCTTCTGTTGGTATGGCTGTATTGATCTCGCTGTCGCGCACCCACACATTCGTTTATGACGTCACATGGTGCTGACCTATGTGACAGGCCAGGCGGCCCAGGAGGCTTCAGGGACCTATTCAGCCCTGGTAGAGGACCCATGGGTCACCATAGCAAACAACCGTAAGAATAACCTGACAAATCCGTGCCCTTGCAACGCATGGCTCGAGCCCTGGATGTAATTTGTAGCGGTTTGCTAAGCCGGTATATAACTGTTCAGTGCTCAGCCTAGCCACCTACAGTGCATTGGCTGGCTCCCACCGGGCACATCCTTTGGGACAGGGAAAGGTAACTTGGATGTGAGCTGGCGTTGTGTGTCTCTTCCAAATTCATTGACAAAACTGTATTCCGGAATATAACCTCGTTGATTAAATGCGTACGTCTCTGATGTTCTTCACAATTTGTAAACGGCGTTGGCATTTATGATATATATTTCAGACAGCCTGAATTTTGCAAATGAAGGAGTGCTCAAATACGAAAATGCGCAAGATACCCGGGGGGCAAAGTGCCAAAAGCTGTCCGGCGTGTTGTAAAAGGTTGTTGCACAGAAATGAAATCCCTGAATATTCAGGACCATGACCTTGGGTGAACAACCGATACAGCGCCTACTCGTTGTCCGCAAGAGGTGCATTTGTCAAAGGATGCACGCGCAAAATCGGCCCTTGCCTCTTGGACTTAAACGGCTTATAACTAAGCTAAAAAGACCATTGGTGGCAAAAACATAATTTAATTTTCAAGCTCAAAATACACGGCTTCTACACATGTCGGTTTCTGTATTCTGGTTTGGTCCTATCACGTCATTTTTGGCACGTGCAGCTCCGCGAAAGGGGTGTACGTCAACACCCCTTCTGGCTCAAAACCTGTATCTCTGTATGGGTTGCACGAACAGCCGTGAAACTTTGCACACATGTCGGTATAACTTCTCCAAAAATTGTTTAGACACGTAGAAGAGTTATTGAGATATGACGTCATATCTGAGCGCGTGCCAATGCACTGTTTTCAAGCCAATTGGGGAACTTTGTCCGGGATGTTAGCTTCTTGCTTCAGTGCTGGTAACAACTGATTGGATAAGCAAATAGTTGCAAATGGTATCTTCCTGAATGAAATCAACCATTGTTCTCCATATTATATAGGAAATTGCGCAATGGGTGTTCTGCCCAATACCCCAGCACGTGCAACATCGCCTGAGGGATATCGTTACACCCTTTTCAGTTAAACTCAAGTAGATTAAACTCAGTTCATTTAACAAACACTAAATTTTTCAGATGTAATTCTGCACATGTTTGATATATTAACACAAAGTTTTGTGAGACTATAATGCAAAAGTCATGGCCATTCATCAAAACACATGTATATGCTTGGTCCAAAGCAAAATGTAGTGCACTGCAATACCCTTATTGGCAGTGATGTTTGGGAGTAGTTTTGTCCGCCTGTAGTTATTATGTGCCGCATTGCAGCTCCCGTCTGAAAACTGAAGAGGTATGCTGTGCGCCTAAGCATATGTTCCCTGGTATGAACGGTAGCGCAGGGTACCCCCGTGTTTGCCCAGTCTCTTCCATTGTAGCACCAAACCCTAGGAGTTGAGGTCAAAAGGTCATTACCCACAGTTGATCTTCATAGCCCACGTGCAAAGATATATTACATGCAAATGCCACACCATGCTTGCTTCTGTCGTTAACTAAGGTGGACTTTGAACTTGTTTTTCCAAAAAAAGATTACCAAAAGAAATAGCGCAGGAAGCTTGCAAATGGCGAATCACTAACAAACACGAGAAATACGCCAGCGGACAATGCCGACATTAACCATCTCGTCAGTTAGGAAGTGAGACGTTAGGCTTAGAAATGTTGAAATTTTTTTTCTAGGTCATCTTCAATGGGATTGTTATTGAGGCACCGCAAAAAAGTGAATCCACGTGCACAGGGTTGATGTATTGTATACAAGTCTTACACGTGTAACTCGAGCTTAGAATGAATTTGAAGCGATGGAATGGTGTGTTTGCTGGTAGACTTTGTGTCCTGAAAGATATTACATTGCGGGACCTGATTAAAATATCATGATCTATTATATTTTAGCTGCGTTTGTTGTAGAGAGAGTCTTTGAACCAAGATGCATAGCCTTAACAACTAACGT
Source organism: Lepas anatifera (assembly GCA_034440635.1). Classification (NCBI taxonomy): domain Eukaryota; kingdom Metazoa; phylum Arthropoda; class Thecostraca; family Lepadidae; genus Lepas; species Lepas anatifera. Next base: position 829,922 of record JAOTON010000698.1, on the reverse strand, counting down.
TAACACGCGCATTGACGGGGGCGGGTACCCGCCCCTCGGGTTTTTCGGAGACAGCACAAAAACGGCGGCGCGTAGCCCGCCGTACTTGGTATACCTTTTCCCTCATCATTTTACAACTTCTGTGAAAATTTTAAGGTTAGGTCATCTCAGGTCAGGTCACCAGTACAGGTCAAGTGACCCGACCTCAAAAAAGTTTAAGATAGCATAAGTCGGAGCAGGGTGAACTTATCCGATTGAAACTCATATCACATAATGGCCCCACCGAGTTCTCTAAAATATGTTCCGGTATTTTTGATATCGATGATCTAAGGTCAGGTACGAGGTATGACCTCTCCATAGGAAATACATGGGAAAAATGGTTTTTACAGAATAACTCAGTAACGGATGGTGATAGAGCATTTATTTTAGCTGCATTAGACTCGCCTGGGCTTTGCGGTTCTAATGATATGCATTTTATATAATTTGACCCTGACCTGACCTCAGGTCAGGTCAAATCCGTGATTTGACCTAGCAAGGTCAAATTATATATCATTCGATTCGGCTTGCTAAGAGGATTCATATAGTTCAAGTCGTTTTGCTCTATCTTTACTTGTTCAGATGTAATGGCCGAAAAAAACTGAATTTACATGTTATCCCTATGACGGGCATCTTTTGACCTCTCCTGACCTTAAATGTGACCTGACAAAAAAATGGCTCAAATGTTTTCGATGGAGAAGCGGATGGGCAGCCCAACGCCGTTTACCGTTTTTCGCTACCTACCGTGGTTCTTGAGATCTTAGGGGGCGGGTACCCGCCCCCGTCAATGCGAAGGTGGCTCAGACCCCCGTCAATGCGCGTGTTAATATTCTAGCAGCTCTGATGAGCGCAAAAATGCGACAAAAATGTTACTATTATCCGAGAAACGCAAGACAGTTGCTCAGCACGCCAGCAAAAAGGACTTGCAGTGATTTGAATACTGTATACGCAGGGCGCATCATTTTCCAAGATAATATTGCCGACAATTTATGCTAAGTTGAATGGGAGATAAGATCAAATTTCACAAAGGTCCGTCACGGTGAAGTTTTTCGAACAATCTACGATGGTGCATAATCAGGAAATTGTCAGTCAGAGAAATAAGTGGCATCCCTGATATCAGAATCGGTATTTTCAAGAAGAGAGCTGTCATTATGCTGACAGGAAGCGTCTCTCTGATAATAAAAAAGCAAGTAGATACGCAAGCAAGCTAATCTGAGCCTCCTGAGTTGATAACCTGATTTCCTGAGCAGCTCTGGGGCCCTCGGCTGAGCCCCAGAGCTGCTTATAAAAAAACAAGTTCAAAGTTCACCTTAGTTAACGACAGAAGCAAGCATGGTCTGGCATTTGCATGTAATATATCTTTGCACGTGGGCTATGAAGATCAACTGTGGGTAATGATCTTTTGATCTCAACTCCTAGGGTTTGGTGCTACAATGGAAGAGACTGGGCAAACACGGGGGTACCCTGCGCTACCGTTCATACCAGGGAACATATGCTTAGGCGCACAGCATACCTCTTCAGTTTTCAGACGGGAGCTGCAATGCGGCACATAATAACTACAGGCGGACTAAATTACTCCCAAACATCACTGTCAATTAGGGTATTGCAGTGCACTACATTTTGCTTTGGACCAAGCATATACATGTGTTTTGATGAATGGCCATGACTTTTGCAATAGTCATTATAGTCTCACAAAACTTTGTGTTAATATATCAAACATGTGCAGAATTACATCTGAAAAATTTAGTGTTTGTTAAATGAACTGAGTTTAATCTACTTGAGTTTAACTGAAAGGGGTGTAACGATGTCCCTCAGGGGATGTTGCACGTGCTGGGGTATTGGGCAGAACACCAATTGCGCAATTTCCTATATAATATGGAGAACAATGGTTGATTTCAATCAGGAAAACACCATTTGAAACTATTTGCTTATCCAATCAGTTGTTACCAGCACTGAAGCAAGAGGCTAACATCCCGGACAAAGTTCCCCAATTGGCTTGAAAACAGTGCATTGGCACGTGCTCAGATATGACGTCATATCTCAATAACTCTTCTACGTGTCTAAACAATTTTTGGAGAAGTTATACTGAACATGTTAAGCGACTTGTGTGCTAAGTTTCACGGCTGTTCGTGCAACCCATACAGAGATACAGGTTTTGAGCCAGAAGGGGTGTTGACGTACACCCCTTTCGCGGAGCTGCACGTGCCAAAAATGACGTGATAGGACCAAACCAGAATACAGAAACCGACATGTGTAGAAGCCGTGTATTTTGAGCTTGAAAATCAAATTATGTTTTTTGCCACCAATGGTCTTTTTAGCTTAGTTATAAGCCGTTTGAATCCAAGAGGCAAGGGCCGATTTTGCGCGTGCATCCTTTGACAAATGCACCTCCTGCGGACAACGAGTAGGCGCTGTATCGGTTGTCCACCCACGGTCATGATCCTGAATCTTCAGGGATTTCATTTCTGTGCAACAACCTTTTACAACACGCCGGACAGCTTTTGGCACTTTGCCCCTGGGTAAGAGTAAAACCGTCTTAAAATTGAATTTCACATAGGAAAATATGTGCCCTAAGACGCAAATACAAATTTTCTTGTTTCCGCAAGTTTCTCACTGAGCCCTACTGGACAGGCCTGAGCTCATCTCCAATCCGCGAGGAAACATTAGCTGCTGCCACTTTAGCAGCGATTCGGCGGTAAACGCTGCCAACTGCAATAGGTCGCAGGCCGCCGTCCTTCTTTCGCAGAGCGATAAGAGAGGCCCCGAAGAATGCGTGTAGAGCACAATCTGGGAGCTGACCTCCCAGTGCAAGATTGATGAGCGCTGTGAGAGTGGTCAACAGGCGTGCACCGGCTTCAGACGTGTTCCTAGCCAACAGAGAGCGTAGATGTGCAGGCCGAACACCGTCTAAGCCAGCACTCGAGCCTGTTGGAAACGAGTTCACAGCTCGCATAACATCGGCTTCTGTTGCGACTAAGGGAGCCGTGCTTTCGTGTGGTGGCTGGGAGGACCGCCGATCGGCTGGCGGCTCGGGATGCTCTAGACGTAGTTTGTTGATAACTTCTGCTGATGGTGGAGCATATGAATCATCCGACGTTAACGTGCGGAGCGCGCCACTTACATCGCCGTCAGCCAGCTTGGACGACACCCGACGCGACATCGCTGCAGTTTCGCCTATGGGGCGGCGTGTGCGGGTTGGTCTGTTCGGGGTGGGGGCAGATTTCTCCGGTTTCTCTTCTTGTGACAAGTTCTGACGAACCTGAGTCGCCAGGGAGACCTTACGCGCAGCTCCTGCTTGGGCTGGGATTTTAAGCGCTGAGAAAGCAAAGCCGAAAAATTCCCGCCAGGCCTTCCTAGTTCTTTCAGAGATAGCTCTGGAGATGAGCTGGGAGAGCTCGTCAGCCACAGGGAGCCGTGCACCTTTAGGAATTCTGGGCAGCACCCGACTTCTGTGCTTAAGCGCTGCGAGCTCATCTGAAATGTCTTCCAAACATTCATCTGGGATACCTGCTGTGTTAGGGCAGCTTTCGCCGAAACGGCAAGTTGTGCAACGGGTTCCATTTTTAACACAACGGCATGAAATGCAAGGCTTAGTAGTGCATTTGCAGCAGTGCGCGTTGTTTGTCATTTGAAAGTCACTTTCAACTTCACTCCTTTAGTTTTCCGTCTTTAAGTGTCTTCTGGCAGTGTATCCAGTTGCTTTATATAAGCTGGGTAGTCGTTGGATAAGAACAAACGAGAGTTTCACATCTGCTCCAAGCACATCTTGGACCCGGAACATTCTTTTCAAAATGATAATTTTGAACTCAGAATTATAATCAGAATTATCACTAGAATGATCTTAGCAGGATTATCATATTGGAAAGACCAGATAAATAAGAATATCATGACAGGATCATATCAAGATCATATTCGAATATCATGACCTTCGTAGCATAATTACAGGTGCGGATCTCTTGTCATAATGGCACGTTCTCCGTTGAAGATTTTAGCTGATCCGTAATAGACAAAAGCAAATAATCTGGAAAATCTGCCGAGTTTTCAAATTGTTGTAAAAGCATAGTCATCTATGATACGGTGCTGATATGCTTCAGGGAAACTTACTGTGTCTTGAGGCCATTCAATTCAAATCGTATCGGAGTCAGAGACGGAGAAATCTCCCTACCTTGCCGAGTGCGTCGGATTGGGCAATTTCGTCTTCAAGAAGCTTTTGGGAGAAATCCAAGATGTTATGTCCATTTCCCGTCCTGAACAATCGAAATAATTGAACTTGGGTTGTATCCACTTACTTTCCGAACATGTATTTGGACTTCGGCCGCGCATCAAGGGCCACACCAAACGAGGCAAGCTAGACAAAAGTGATGCATGATAAAACAGAGTAGATTTAGAGTGAGTGTTTACGCAAGACTTCAAAAAAAGTTATCAGAGAATGAAGAATGTACACAGGGAACCGTATGCAGTTCACAGTCAGCAAGACATCACTATTTACTCCACAAGGGCAGAGAAATTAGCGGCCAGCCCCAGGGCTGCTGGTCCAACCAATCGCACGTGCTCGCTCCAACTGGTCTCTCCACTTTGCTCTCTCTCTGTGGTAATTTTCATCCCTCTTGGAGAAATCTTAGACCCATCTCTGATCGTGCCATTCTGAACTAGACAAAATTCCTCTGCGATGCTCCAGCGTTCAATATTTAACTGACGTAGGTCGGCTGGCATCTGACTGGTGAGAGGGTGACCTGAGCGGGGCTGCCGTCCCTGTGCTTTGTGGAACGTCAAACCTTGACTTCTAAATTACCCCTTCATCGCGGGAGTTACTCGTTGGGATAGTGGGGTCGGTGTATTCGTGCCAAGTCCCTTAAAGGGAATGTGGCACCTCGGTCGAATCCTGGAATTTAGTGAAATTAGGCGTACTTTTAGCCAAAGATAATGAAACCACTAATGATTTCTCTGAATAATGTTCAATAAGCTCAATATTTTGTTTTTAAAAATACTCCTCTAGGAAAATAAATAAATATCTGCCTGTGGATGATGTCACGATCTGGCAACCACTGCCATACTTGAAACCCTTCAAGGGCTTCGATTGGCTGATGCTCATCGTGAAGTTAGCATATGTCGTCACACCAGCAGCTCACAACAATGGCCGCCCGGCGGGAGGCTGATGAGGGGGCTGGTGTCAGGTAGGTTTTAGTTTTTTTCTACGGAAATATCGAGTTCCAAGACAAATGACATATGGAGTACCGGGTTTTCCGACTTGCTTTACAACTTGGCTATCTCAGTTAAAATCACGCTATGAAGGTGCCACATTCCCTTTAATGACTTTAGTGAGGTTCCGACTAAAAAACCGAACTTGCAACAACTTGGGCAAAATTTACTTTTTATGTGTCTGGGTGAGAGTAATCAGTCCGTCAATTGGGCTCGCATCTTGAACTGTGACGTCACAGAAGGACAGCTGGCGGTAGAGGGGACCATGACGTCACGCTGGTACAGCTGGCGGGAGCGGCTGCTGCTGCGACTTCTCATCTGGGTCCTACAACCACCAACCGGGTACCGCCCGTGCCCGGGACGCACCTGTAGCCCGCTGCCAAAGGCGAGCTCAGACTGGGATCAGAATCAATGCCCTAGGCAAAAGTCCGATCTCTGACGTCTGTGCATTCTCCACCAGCCGATTGAGCAGACGCGGTTCATCTCGGGGATTTCAGTCCGGGTTCTCCACGGATTTCCCGCCTGGCTACGCCCCTGTTCGCAGCGCCACTCGGTGATGTCAGCGGCCAATTTGCAGGCGCCGGGAACATCTCCGAGGTCCAGTGATTCAGTCGCTATTTCCTGCTATTTCGACTGAGGTAGTCTGTCCCGCTATCCGGACTCCGGAGCCCACAATATGCGTGCCCGTGTGCTGCACTGCTGCTGCAGTGGTGGTGACCCAGCCCGCCCCCTCCAACAGCAATCGCAGGTCACCGGATGTGACGTCACACCTCGTGGCATATAACACGCGGAAATCTAAGGATTAACCTATTTCCGGCAGGGGCTATATTGCCCCCCCTCAGGTTTTTCGAGAATATCTCCGAAACGGCTTGCGATAGAACTTTGAAACTCCGACTTTTCCTAAAACTAGTACAGGCAGGTTTTCTGAAATTTTCAAGATTATATATTTACCAGGGGCGGAGCTATGGCTGGGTTTTGGGGAGGTTCTATCCACAAACCAAGTATTATCGTATGCGATGGGTTTTTGTAAAAGGAAGCCGTCTCTGCTGATCCTGATACCAGTTATATGGTTTTATTATATCATTTTTATGTGAGATGATAGTGCATTCACAATTGTCACTATTTGTATTCATCAGGGGCGGTTACAGCAGTTCAAAATGGGGGAATGTTATCAAGAAGGACTAAACGTTAGTAAGTGAGAAGACTGCTTATAGCCGTGTCAGGGCGAATACAATGGGGTATATGAAAATTCAAAATAGTTATAACCCAATTCTAGATTACCAGAGGCGTGTCCAGTCACTACACATTTTCAAAATGTATATTCCCAGCCAGTATCACCGCCGCGACTCAATATCGTTGTATATTGAAAATGTGTTTCCAATCACCCCACCCCCACGACGAGTGCTTGATCCGCCTATGTCACCCCCTTTCCCAGAGCTGTCATGGGAGGGTAAAAATTATGAGAAATTAAATTTCAACTAGTCGAGGGACTAATATACACATGCATACCATTCGCATATTGTTGGTATGTATTTTACCCCACTGTTTTACCTTACTGCATCCGCCCCTGATGAGTTTTTCACTTTTTTTCTCATTTATTTATGTGTCAAAGATGCCAAGCAGTATATGACGGCTTCTAATCCGCGTAACAAAAACTTTTAGGTTGTATATATTTGCCCTCATAGTCCTGGTCCTGGAACTGCCATTGAATTTAGAATTTTTGCGTAATTCGAGTATATGAAAATTTTGGGTCAATTATTTGTAAATCTGAACTAGTTTTGTGAAAATCGTACAACAGAGACAAGGGTTATGGAAAATCTAAGAAATACACAAAAATTGTATATTTTGCACGACCTTCTCCTAAAAAATAAAAATTTTGAAATTTTCTTTTTCAAAATAAAGTTTAGCAGCAGAGGAATCTATGGCACTTGAATTTTCAAAATCTGCCGGTTAGATTACGAGATCTTAGGGGGCGATATTGCCCCCCTGCCAAATAGGGGTAGCCGGGAGCCTGACGGAAATAGGGTTAAATGTTCAAATTTTTGCACAGAGAGGCCCAGAATCGAAGATGAAATGCTTATATTTTTATTTTAGGAGCGCCGTTCAGGGGAACTCTGGGAAATCGTAGAAAGTGTTTTTTTTAAGAAAATTTGATACAATTTCGCCATTTTCGGGGGACACAGCCCCTTGGCCCCCCTTCTGCGTTCGCCGGTGGCTGTGGCCCATCCGAGTATTGTCTGTTACTGGAATATTGGAGTATTTTGGATAATAATCAAGCTGGTCAGCCGTTGGCATAATTATGTGATAAGCTAGAAATTCCGCGTGGTAATATGAATGATTTACATTCTCTCCTTGATGGGACACAAAAGACAGAATCGTGCAGGTTGAGTTCTTTTGCACGATCTGATTTGCTATTCAAAAGGAAAAAATCAGTACCAACAACATTGAACGGATGACTTTGATAGACAGAACAGACACAACTTTTAGGTTCGGAGAAACATGTTGGCATCCATTGGTCGTGCAGGTCCTTAAACGAGCTATTTATTTGCTTTTCCAAGAGGCATGCCTATGGGTATACTTGGTAGTATCCCACCTTCATTTACACTCATCCATCCTTATCCTTACCGTCTCCTTTCAGTCTTCATCACTTCACACTCATTACGATGGCGCTCGAAAAACCACCGTTTCTGTGGTAGTGTTCGTAACATATACAATATATATATATATATATATATATATATATATATATATATATATATAATACGAGAAATTTCCGAGCGTAATTGGGAAGCAATGCATTATTTGGGCACTTTCTATTACTCGATTTCAAATTGCATCAACTTAATTAGCGAAATTCCATTTGTCGTTCCCAAGCTCGACTGTTTCACAGATATTGTCAGACCTAAGACAGTGTCCTAGTATAGCTACTTGTGAGAGACTGGTCACTGCTGCATCAGCAATATGGATCGCTTACCTATGTGCCGAAAAATGTATATGCAAGGATAGGAGCCTATCGTGATCGGGGAGAACTTAATGATGGTTAAAAGCCATCATCAAGCACTTACCAACGTCTAAACGCCTCCTTTCCTTATCGTCCAGCTTCGCTTAAAGCCGGTGTAATCAGTGTTGATGCCCATTCTGACACCACCCCTCTACATAATAGCGCTGATACCCGCAGAAAATGATGTGGTTAGACGGCCTGTCCGACCAGCCGTTCCAGCCGGGCACGGAGTGGGGGTGACAGTGAGTTGACCCCGGAGGTGGGATCAGACTGTGACCTGGGCCTGACCCGCGTGGCGAGGGCGGCGCGACCCTGGCTCCGATTCGGGACAGGTTTTCGCGCCACGCCAGGCATCCGTGGGTGTCGGTTGGCGGCGGGTGATTGGCGCGCGCTTTTATTGGCCCAGCGCGCAGAACCGCGCGAAGAGCTGAAAAGGCCCAATGACCAAATGAGACGTGTTTTGGAGAGGCAGCATGAAGACCAACCATGAGATCGTTTTAATGAGCATCGACTGGTCGCGGTGCAAACATGTTCACAAAGCCGTGTCAGCGCTAATATTTACGTGGATGCACAGGCATGTAAAGGTGAAAACAAAATGCATCATTTTACCATTACCTATATCTTATCTTGAGCAAATATTTGAGAAAAGAGGGATCAAATGTCAGGCTCCAATATGTCAGATCATTGGCTGCTTCTTCAGCATTGATACGTTAAAACCAATAAAAAGGTATGGACAGGATGTGTTCGGCGTTCCTGCTCTCGCAGAGACACGGTGGGAGAGAAGCCGGCGGTGACGTGAAAATCACTGCGTGGACTCCGAACTTCGTGCCGGAATTATGACCAGTCGCAGCAGAGAGGAGAGCCATAGGGAGGCGAGTATCGCTGACAGGCGAGGCGCCCCGCCTCATTGCCATTCGGCGGGAACTGCGGCTCTCGCTTTCACGGCACCCGGCATAGGGCGTGTTTGGGCAGGGCGGGTGCGCGGGTCAGAACGGTCACCCACGGCTGGCGAGTTTTCCTGCGCCGCGGAATACCGCCGAGGATATACCTTAATGCCGCGGCCAGGGGGATTCTGGTCCTATCAGGTCCACATTCAAGTTCTCTCGACATTTTCGACACTGGTCGACACTGGAGTGAACGGGCGACTCCACAGCACTGAAGCTTACAGTGTTAGACGGAAATTACACGATTTTATCAGTTCTTTTTCAGCAGAGTCCATGTTCAGCAGAGGCAGATCCAGGATTTCCTGAAGGGGCGAACGTTAGCTTCGGGGGTCTTTTGGGCGCTCCCTTTAGGGCCGGGGCCCCACCATTTTCATTTAATGAGCGAGAAATATTTTCAAACTGAGAAAATCCTTTAGACGCAGGGGCGGAGCCAGAATTTCCTCAACGGGGGGGGACGGATGTAAATCTCGGGGTCCCGCTCGGGAACCGCGATTTCATTTATTTATTGAAGATAAAATATTTGCAAACCGAATAATTTTCAAGGCACCCATTTCTAGTCTGCTTATAAGACATGATATTCAAGGGCCTGGAGACAAACTATTTAGGGGCCCTCGATACCAGCTCTAGAGCCCCCCCCGAGTCTAACTGTGGGGCCCTCGAGAACAAGACAGGGTGTCCCCAGGACCAACTCTTGAAGGCTGCGAGATCAACTCTTAGCCGCCCCTGAGACCAACTCGGAGGGGTCCTGAGAACAGTAACACTTTAGAATCCCAAGATCAATTCTTGAGGATCCCCGTAACCGATTTTTGAGGCCCCCTAGAACAGCATTCGGGTAGCCTTTGGGTTCCCCGGAATGCCCATCAGACATCACTGCCCCCCGCCCCCACCAGGGGCCCTTTGCAGTGTTTAAGCTCAGATCAGGGGTGGAGCGGTTGGCCCCACCGCCAACCCGCCCCCCCCACTTGGATCCGCCACTAATGTTCAGTCCTCGACAACAAGGGCCGCTATCGTGGCGGGGAAAACAGGGGCCAAGGACCCATCACTCTCGAAAAATGTAGGGTCATTCCCTGCTTTTGTGCCCTCTCCCATATCCATTTCCAAAAATGATCATTTGCACTGATATCGGAAATAGTACCGAATTTTATGCATACATGCAGCTTGGGACAGTGTTTTTACAGGTGTTAGTTTCTATGTCGCAAAATGAAATTCAATTTTTCAGTGTTAGATTTCTTTATACGTCTTCAAAGGGGCCAATCGTTACTGAGAAAATGTATCATAAAGATAAAGGACTGGGTGGCACAAGCGGTTAGCGCGCGCGCTCGGCTCGATCTTGTGTCGCGGGATGGAGTCCACCCAGAGGCAGGATTTGTTGCCCTACTACAGCCCCAGCCTAGTTCGTTCCCCTCTCCCTACGTTGCCATTTAAGCGCCGCAGTTGGTGCGATGTAAAGCCCCAAGTAAAAAAGGAAATAATAATAAAGATGCTAGAACGTTTTCAAAGTTCTTGATGAAAACCAAATCAAAAGTGTTGTGAAAGCATTTAAGGCACAAACGTGCTGAAAAAAACTCTAGTCATGGTTTGACGTCACCACCCGGGTTTAACAAAAATATAATAAGCACGCTCTCACGTAAGATTCTATTTTCTCGGCCATGATATTGATGTATGCCGTATAATGGTCATCAAAATACAACTATAAAGGATAAGAATTCTAATTTTAACCATTCAGCCCCCAACTCCAGGGTGTATTTCATTTGACATAGGGGAGAGTGGGGTAAGATGCCCCATTGGGTAGGACGCCCCATCCCCTCTTTTGGCAATCGGGGCCACCACTGGTAAATAACATTGTACTTGGTCGAAAGCAGAGGCTTTGATCGTTCCTTGCGCAAAAATTCAGTTCCCTCCTGTGATTTGCGTGAAGCTGGTGGGTAAGTCTTTGTTTTGATGCTTTTCTTGGAAAAATTTGCCCACATAGGTTGCAGAGATCTCGAAGAATATTGGATGTGTGCTTTGTTTGACTTCCCATTACGAATGATGGCATATTTAACTCACTAACTGAGCATTTCTCTGGAGGGTATTATTTGTATGATTTTTGCCCTTCGGGTTTTATCTAGTTTGGGTACTGATGGGAAAGATGCCCCCTCAACGAATGGGGAAAGATGCCCAATGGGCAACTTTCCCGTTGGGGAGGGGGGGCGTCTTTACCCAGAGCAATATAACGCCATTTTTTAGAGTAAACAACTATGTGTTAAACATGGGGTTAGTCCAAACCTTACCCACGGGCAGCGCCACGGAATTGTCACTGGGGGCTACAGACCCTGAACTGGTGATGGCGGGGGGATGTGAACTTTTAATTGACCGTCTTTGAAAAAGCTAATGACCATGAAGCTCATGAACAAATTTACGTGGGTCAACGTAGGTAGGCAATAGGGATACATTAAAAACCTAGGTCGATTCCCAAGACTTTTCGGGAGAAGTCCTCACAGATTGGTGAGTTAGGGGATCCGTCCTCCCGTTCCTGCCCTATGCTTTCGACGCGCATGACCGTACGTGTTAAATAAGAGCACGCTTCAATCTGTCGCTTTGTGAGTAACCTTTCCAATTGAAGGCCTCGCACCTGAACCCAGGCCACTAACGCAAGGAATCCCATAATAGCTAAATTTTGTGGTTGGTGCTTTCATTCGATAAAGCGAATCCCAACTCAATCATTAAAACCTTGAGACAATTATTTGGGAGTTCACCGGACCTGGCCTGATGCCCCAACCGGAGATGACCTCATGGCGGGTTCAGATCGAACTGGTGTGGTGGAGGCGCAAAGCAATTAAATTAAAATGGACAAAGCCGTAACACATATTTTAAAACAAAATTGGCCAAAATCGGTCAATTTTGGCCAATTAGGAAGGGGCTATCGCTGATCTGTTTACCCTGGATTCGCCAATGAATGAGCTAGACCTCAAATATTTCACATGGTTAATCCTGCAAAGCTCTGTACCTGATCTCTTGTGTTGTCCCTACATTTGCCATCCCGGTAGCCCAGTTGGTAGAGCGTTGGGCTCCGGCCCGTTGCTCAGGAACGTGCAGTGGCAGTGCATGTCCTGGCTTGGGATCAATTCTCCTGAGACGCTTCGGCGCTCAATAGTTTACCCGACGTAGGTCGGCTGGCAACTGACTGGTGAGAGGGTGATCTGAGTGGGGCGGCCGTCCCTGTGATTTGTGGGACGTTTGATTTTGACTTTTAAATCAAATCTTCATTACAGGAGTTGCTCGCTCCGATGGTAGGGCTAGGGTCTCCGCGACAAGTCCATTGATGACCTAAGTGAGACTCCGACTCCAATAGCCGAACTTGCGAAGTAAGTTTTGTTCTCTCGTGCAAAGAATGGATCGCCTGGGAAGGCTGGGCCTGTGTGTCTTGACGAGAAGGCTAAGGTGGCTGTGCACCATAAATGATAGACTGGGAGCCTGTGATGGTTAGTGGGAGGAAGCTTCGAGTCACCACAAGCCATTTTTACTGTCTGAAGTGAATGTTTTTGTACTTAACAACTTCTGGCTCATATTTCATTTAAAATGGGGAATTGAAACAAAGGGAACATGGAAAAGGCAAGGTAGGGGATTTAGGGGAGGTTCTCAGAAACCTCGTACCAGTTTACCTACTCCGTTTCGTACTTTGTTGTTTGTAAGAGTGTGTGTTTTTATATTACTTTTATGGTATGATTTTATCTTTGGTTTTTATCGTTAGTTTTACGTAACTTTGTTTTATCATTTGACGTGGAAACGTTAAAAACCACCAGCACGTTTTATCAATGTGTTTGGACACTTCTAAATACAATCTGACTTCTGAATAATACTTAAATGATTACCAATGAAGCTAAGTACTACGAAAAAGCTACTTCATCAACGATAGACCAAAATGGGGTAAGATGCCCAGGGGTGGGGCATCTTGCCAAGCCCCAGGGGCGTCTTACCCACCCGATGGGGTAAGACGCCCCATTGCAAGCCTCTAGTAAGATCATAATAGCTAGAAAATATGATATATATCAGCAATTTCATGGACTCAATAAGGACGATAAATGATCATGCTACGACTTGGCATCTAAAGCAGCGCTGTTGGTACCGCGGTTATTCTATAATCCGGATTTCCCTAAACCCTGGGCATCTTACCCCACTCTCCCCTAATTATGTGACTACAGCTCATTTTTATACAGAAAAAGTTTCGGACCACCCTGTATGGTGAATGAAAATTGTTGAAAAGTAAGTATAGGTTCCCATTGCTTTACGTCTGGAATGAAGTGTGAACTTATATCTATCTGGGTATGCTTGGGCAGCCACAATGAATTCCGAGGTAGTGTTAAAATATCCTTTAACTTTCCGTGCTCAGAGGCGTAGCCAGGATTTCGCTCAAGGGGGCGGCGCCCCGAAAAGGGCCTCTGCGACAGCGCCAAAGGGGCCCTGATGGGTAAAAAGGCCCTGCTTATTACAGAATTGTGTCGTCAGGGGCCCTTCGGGCCCTCAGGGGGGGCTGTCCCTGCCGCCTCCCCACCTTAGCTACACCCCTGTCCGTGCTTATCATTGAATTACTTCTAATTAGTTTATACAGCCCTATACAAACCCGTGTGAGGGCTAAAACACAATTTATATTATACTATAAAATTTGTACATTAACCCTCGCCCCACCGGGGCCATCGATGGCCCCCTAAGGTTTTTCCGGGATAGCAGAAAAACGACGAGGCACAGCACCGCGGTTGAGGGCTCTACCTCTCACTGCATCATTTTCCCATCATCCCTGAAATGTTTTACCCCAGGTCACCCAAGGTCAGGTCACCAGACGAGGTCAACCAAGCTCACCTCACTTCAACTTTAGAGCTCTGTAAGAGCTACATTTCACAGTCGATCGATTTGAAACTTCCTACACTTCATGACCCCTTCAGGGTCTACAAGGTGTATATCCGGGATTTTTCGATTTCGGGCCCTGAGGTCAGGTCACGAGGCGACCTCTCCCATTGGAAAAGCATGGGGAAAACCTGTTTCATGATATAAAAGCCACAAAAATGATTGCAAATACTCAGACTGCTCAGAACAGCGTTTTTGGACACCCTTTCACGGATCCCAGGGGTCATATTTTCCCTTTGACTTTTCCAAGGTCATCCAAGGTCACCAGAGGTCAAAAACAGTGTTTTGACAATAACTTTTGACCTAATTAAGCTAGAGCGGTGAAACAAACACCATCGTGTTTGTCTTGTCACTGGCTTTCATTTGATATACGGCAAGGTCACTTTTTGACCTTTCGTGACCTCAGGTCATATTAGGTCACGAGGTGACCTCTGGAGGTCAAACCACTGGCGGAAGATCTTTACGTTTCACATAGCGGAAAAAGGACTGGCAATTTGCTATCAAATGTACTTTACCAGGCCTCAATAGCTCTAATGGCATAAGAGTTATGCCCAGTTTGCTTAATCATTGCATATTTGAGTGAAAATAGCCGATCTTGACCTAATTTGACCTCTGGAGGTCAAAACATTGACCTGAGCACTAAAACATGTGAAGTAATTTCTTACTGAATTCACGCGAGCTTTCTATTGCACTTCGCAGATTTGCGCTAACGCCCATATTTTCTGAGTTAGAGGGGGGCCATCGATGGCCCCCGGTGGGGCGAAAGTGGCGCCGGACCCCCGGTGGGGCGCGGGTTAAGGTCGGCCCCAGAGTGTCCGCGAACCCCAATCAAACCCCCTCTCTCCCTGGCTACGCCACTGTGGTACCTGCATATTCAGCGAGGTGCACAAACAAGAGGTCTAGTTATCTAAGGTTACCCCATCGATCAGCACTTGAACACAATCGCGTCTGCGTACCATCGCCTGGGTGACTTAAGTTGAGATTTCGAGGAGAACACGGCTCTTTGGTATCATTTTCGTTTTTTTCGGAATCGTGTGAGAATACAAGAATAATTGAGATTCCGGGATCTTTGGGGATTCAAATCCATGAATCCAGACTCGTGAAAATGTCTGAATCACGGAATTATGATCCCGGGGTTGACATTTCTAGTCCAGCCTGCATGTATGAATCATCCGGAGGCTGTATCGCATCAAAACACTTCCAGTTCTGAAGCAAACTTCCAGCTCAAAGCAAACAAGCACTTTCTGACTTTTTAACAACGTTCAAATATTTCGATCTGCTTCTGTCTCACCTTGTGCGTTCTGAATTCATCGTGCTGTTTTCGCAGGTTACTTATCATTTTAACAGATCAAGACAACAAGACAACAATTTCATGTTTGTCTATTCACATTTCGGTGCGTTCTCTCGCGAGCAGAGTTGTGGACATCCTCTTTGAGAATTTTCGGGCACCCCCAATAAAATTTGAAAGTTCTGTTAAGACATAGACGCAGGAACATTTTCCAAGTCGGGGGGAGTTGTCACCGCTGTTGAGGTCAAATATGATTCAGCCTATCCTTGGTTTGTTAACGCAATAGGTCCAGAATTGGCTGAAAGTGGGGGGGGGCACTGTCCCCCAGTCCCCCAGTAAAATTTGGGGGCAGCCGCCCCCCCGTTCCTGCGTCTATGTGCTAGGATATCCTTCCTATTTTCATGTTTTTCATTTTAACCCTATTCCTGGCAGGCTCTCGGGTAACCCTATTCCTGCCAGGGGGTGGGAAGAGCGGATCCGACACCCTAAGATCTTGAAAATAGTGGTGCAATTAAAAAAAACTGAAAGTGGGATCAATTGGTCTCACAATGAAATCCATTAAAAAAGAAAATTTCGCTTTTTGAAATTTGGGAGATGGAGCGTGCAACATATACATGTTAACTGCTTCTTAAGTTCTCCGTAACTCTTGGTCCTTTTGTTTGATTTTCATCAAACTAGTACGTATTGACAGATCATTTATGCACAAATGCAATATATTCCAGTTATATGAAAATCAAAGCGCAATGGCGGATCCAGAGCCAAAACTAAAGGGAGAATTATTTGCACAGACAAGCAAACGGCAGATACTGCGTGACATATTTCACATAGAAAAAAATTGTATGCCAAAAACATCAAAGGTGGATACAGGAAAGCAGAATAGTGTGACAAGATGCATATTGCAAACGTCTAAAAGGCAATTACATACAATATTCCCCGACTGTTGACACTTTTCATATTGCTTGCTGAAGAGCAGGAGTTTATGACTGACGCTCTGAGGCACCGCAGAGTAGTCAGTATAAATAACGTCGGTTTGATGGCCGGAGGAGATAGTGTCCCACGCTGTTTTCAGAAGGGTTGCCAAATCAGGATCGCCCCATATCGGCGTGGAACAAAGCCGTGTTGGTTTTCGGAAAGTACTAGCAAAACATGTGTCAGAAGGGTCTGATATATGCACCTATCCCGAACCTTACCAAACAGAGGGAAAAGCAAGACGTTGCAGTAATTTTGTGGTAACCTTCTTACCCCTTTTTGAAGATTGGAACAATATTAGCCTCCGCCCACCTGCTCGGGAATACTGCCTCATCTGTCGACTTTTTAAACAAGATGCAAAATGGAATGTCCTAACTTTTCACGATATTACTTGATTATTCTATCACTTTATTATCTGACCCGCATAAGCACTTGTTGGGCTACGACTTCATGCCTTCCGGTCTCAGCCTCCGTGGGAATTACCGGAAACATGGAGGCTCATTTTGGAAAACAAACGGTCTGTGGTACCTCCAAATCAATAATATATTTCCTGAATGCAATAGCTCATCTAATAACTTTTCGCTCAGTATTTGGTTGACGATAATAGTGGTAATTATCCCTGCTTTTCTTCAGGTAACGGATCCATCTCGTTACAGCATGGTCTTTGCAGGCTGTGTGACAGAAAAATCGATATATTCCGCTAACAGGCTCGGTGCCTTAGCACATGCCCGATACCTTTGACACAAGCAGAGAGAAGCCAAACGCCGATGTACCGATAGAGCAACGCTGCCGCAAAATTTTCCGATACTTCGATCAAGAACATGTGTCAGGACACGACGGACAGGTTTGTGAGAGGGCGCTACCTTTCAGAAGCTGTAGCGCCTGCAGCCGGCCAACAATGGCCATCAATTAGAAGACAGGCCCGTGGGGCGCGTCACTCGGACCACCCGTCGCCGGGTATCTCGACCATTTACAACCCGCGCTGTCACCCTCACCGCGGACACCACAATCGCCACCGCGCTCAGCCCCGTCACAAAGGCCAGCCGTTCGCGGCTGACGTCTGATTCAGTCTCGGAGGCGCTACAAACGCGCCGACAAAAACTGGAATACTGCATCCATTCAATGCTCAATAGATGATTTTCAATGCAGGGATGCTACGTGTTTGTGGGAAGTCGGGTAATGACCACGTCAACGGTCAATACAAAGAGCCATGAGAAGCTCCATTAAAAGGCTAGTTATCAGCAAATTGAGAACTTTCATAGCGTTCATTTCGACCCTACCCGCATCAATTGCTGGGTACGTCCCTGCTCCTGCTAGGAGGGTGATAATCTCAGCAACTGCGGCGGCTCCGGTAGCGCAGATCCCTCCTCCGATAGTTGTGCAGTTGACCTCAGCAGGCAGGTGCAACAATGATCCTGCGACCGCGCGTGCCGCCGCCGCCACGTGGCTATCATAAACTCGCCCCGAGTGTCCGACCGTCCTGCCCCCGGCACGTGCGTTGTCTCGCGTTATGCGGCGTGGCACGGTCCATCAGAGAATGCTGGGAAGTCAAAGGACTCGGAATGTGATGCAGCTCAAATCAAGCGCTCGGCTAATTGGTTGATCACCACATGATTGTTTGCTTAGTTCCTAGAAATGTGAGAATCCACTAAACGTAGTATCGGCTTTAGCGTAGACGAGGGCCAGCAAGTGGGCCATATAGAGGCTTTCGCGTCGATTTTCGCCGTATTTGCTACTGGGTAGGGACGTCACCACAGAATTTTTATCTGGGGAGACCGACCCCGGACTGCTGATAACCAGGGGGAGGGGATGGAATGGAAATTTTGAGAATTCTAGCTGCATATGAAACACTAACGAAGATGCACTTGACAAACACAATTACGCAGGTTCACGCAGGTGACAAGGAGAGATTACAAAAGGATTAAGCTGAGGTCCAGTTTTGGGGGAGACGCTCCCCTGATTCGCCGGTAGGGCGACACGTCCAGAGGTGTGGATTTCTCTCTCTCTTTGGAGGTGCCCAGGCACCCCCAGTGATGAACTGGGCACCCCCAATGGTAATTTGGGCAGCATAGTTTCATGTATTGAAGCGATTGTATAAAACAGTGTTTATAATACAATGGTTCTCTTAACGCTGTCGTAGTTGGCAGTTTTTGGAATTGGGTGCCCCCAATGGTTTCCGGAGATCCACGTTAGCATGATGGATCGATTAGAGCGCCCTGATTAGACAAAAACATTCTGTTGCCTGAAACGTTTGGGTTTTGCCATAGAATTTTAGACGTGGTATGACGTCTGAAAGGTGAAATGCACTAAAAAATAAAAACATCGGCAATGTTTTGAGTCTCAAATTAGGTTTCGTGCCTTTTCACCATCCAACATGGAACAAAGCAGCACGTGCTTCGCTCTTCTGGTATATTATCTGGATTTACTTCGGCAGCGCTCTCGTTATTTCAGCCTTTATAATTCGTCCGGCGGTTAAAGTTTAGTAGTATGTACCCGCGTCTCTCTCCTCTCCTTCTCTCGGTTACCTTCGGGCCGAGCCCCATTCTTTTTCACTCCATAGAAACCCAGCTTGCAACACTCCTGACTTCAGCGAACTCGGCTGCCGGCTAGCCTGTGCTGTTTTCCGCTGTCTCGCCTGTGCCAAAGAGTAGGTATCGGATGGTGGCGCAGATAATCAAGGCAATGTATGGCAAAATATGGCGAGCAATGCTCGAAAAAGATCATGCTAATACATTTCCCGGCTAATGGTTTAAGCTCAAACATTTTCGTGGATAGATTTCCGCTAAGTATTTCGCAACGCAAGTGAGCGCTCTCCACCAATCAGCTTCCGCCATCCGCTGGATGCCCATTACCCGCGGGGCACAGAGGTTAGAAAGGTCACGCACGCTAGGCGCCGCTGACGCCGAGTTCAAGCCTCGGTGGGGAGGGGTCGCATGACAGATTATAAAACGTACACGTGTGATGTTAAGAACCAATAAGCTTGGCGGGTACAATTTCCGGTCCCGATTTCGAAGCCTCAGTATTTTCCGGTATCAAGGTATGTACAGTCCCCCGCAATTGAAATTGCCATAACTAGGCTCGACCGGTTTAGGATGAATATCTCGCAACCTATGGCGTCTATAGCTTTATAAACGGGTTCTTCTTATGTATTTTTACAAGAGCTTTCCAGTGGTTACCATTATTTCCTAATCTGACATCTGCGTGAGAAAATATTACACAATTATTGATTTTGCTGCATTTTGACGGGGTAGTCTTCGGCTGACTTGCCACCGCCCCTGATAATCCCCGACCCTTCGCTCGACTGGCACGCATACCTGGGTCACGTGATTACTACGTGTTTACAACGACAGGTGCAAGGCCACACGTAGTAAATAGTGTGTGGCGCGCAGGGGGCACAGTGTTTTGAACCGAGGTGATCAGTACTGTCTCGCAGGTGTCTAGCCCCAGGCGGTCCGTCCAGTGACCGAGGCGCCTGGGCACGAGAGTCCAAGACTGGATATGTCTGAGTTATGGCTTCAAACAATGTTTCCAGCCTCATAAGGCTCACAGGATCACTGCTGAAATATTTATTCTGGGGGATTAGAGTTCATGGGGTTTAAAACGGCACCCTGTGGCTGAATTTTGTTATTTAACACCCGCCCCGGTGGGTGTCCGAGCCATCTTTTGCTGTAGGGGAGAACACTTCCCCTCGTACCCGGCTCCTATGCAGGATAGAGGGAAACGCGAACACTGGTAGATGGTTCATAAGAATTTATCGCGAAACTACATTACTCACTTTTTGTCTCAGGTCAATATTTAGGTCATGACAGGTAAAAAAATGTGATAGGGTGTATAGGAGTTTATGGGGCCTATCGTCTGACTGAATTCAGTTAGTATAAACTGTATGGCGCCATTGGCCTCCTCTTTTTACGGAAAATTGAACCATGTATAATATGACTATACTACATGAAATCATAAAAGTAACGTGACCTAAAGCTGGGTCAAGGTCTTTATCTGATCTAGCATAATCAATATGCATATCAATCAACTTGCAATAACAATCCAAACGTAATGGTATCAAAATAAAAAACTTTTTCATCATTTCCTGCGAAATTATTGACCCAAGTCTACCTGTTTAACCCTCGCCCCTGTTTAACCCTTCAACACCCTCTCGGGTGTTTTCCGGCGGCACGAAAAAACGGCGGCGCGAGGCGCCGCCGTACTTAGCACACTTTATCCTTGATTGATTCCGCAACTTTTCCTCAAATTTTAAGGTTGGGTCATCTCAGTTCAGGTCACCAGTGCAGGTGACCTCACCTCCAAAAATGTTTAAGCGGCATAAGTAAGAAATGGGTGAATTTATCGAATTAAAACTTATTCCATATAATGGGCCCACCGAGTGCTACAACATATATTCCGGGATTTTTCATATCGATGACCTAAGGTCAACTACGGACCATGACCTCACTATTGTAAATACATGGGAAAACAGAAATTGGGCTGTATTTGTGTACTCAACAGCTGAGAAAACCTCAATATTCCCCAAATCGTAGTATCCTGGGACCCTTTCCAGGCTCCTGTAGCAATTTTTGACCTGTGACCTCTGAGAGGTCATCTGGGGCTATTTAAGCA
This sequence comes from Lepas anatifera, assembly GCA_034440635.1. Lineage (NCBI taxonomy): Eukaryota > Metazoa > Arthropoda > Thecostraca > Lepadidae > Lepas > Lepas anatifera. The sequence continues at coordinate 809,011 of JAOTON010000698.1, read as the reverse complement.
GTTTTCAGACTTATGTCAATAACTGCATGAAATGATCCAGCTTTTATTTTGATATCATTGCGTTCAGATTGCTATTGCGAGTCGATTGATTGCATATTGACTATGCTAGGAAAGTGACCCTAAGCTGAGGTCTGGTCATTTTTAAGTTTTGACCCAGTATGGCTCGTTCGATTTTCCGATTTGATTCATTATTCGATTTTCCGTGACGAGAGGAAGCAAATGGTGTCTCACTCAACTCTCCAGACGCCAGATACCAAAAACTCTACTCAAAATCCCACTTCCTTTGACCTGTCATGACCTCAAAATTGGCCTGAGCCAAAAAGTGACAAATATAATTTCTTCATGAATTTGTATGAACTATCCAACACCGTTCGCTTTTTTCGCTATCCCACGTAGAGGCCGAGTTCGAGGGGTGTTCAAACACCCCCCTCCCACCAGGGCAAAGATGGCTCGTAGGTCCACTGGGGCGCGGTTTAAGCAATCCAAGATGACCTCTCAGAGATCACAGGTCCAAACTTGCACCATGAGCCTGGAGAGGGGCTTAAGCTACTACGATTTGGAGAATGTGAAGGTATTCAACTACATATCAACAGAAATAAAGCCATTTCCCTCAATTTGTGTTTTCCCATGCATTTCCAATGGAGAGGTCATGATCTGTATTTGATCCTAGGTCATCGATATGTAAAATCCCGGAATATGTTTTGCGCTAATTGATGGGGCTATTATGTGATATGAGTTTTAAGAAGACAGATTCACACCGTTCCTACTCATGAAATCTTAAACTTTTTGGAGTTGAGGTAACTTGACCTGACCTGACCTTGACCTGTTGACCTGACCTGAGATGGTGCAAACGTAAAATTCTAGAAAATGTTGAAGAATTAATTACGAATAGGGTGCGCTAAGTACGGCGGCGCTTCGCGCCGGCATTTTTATGCTCAGTCAGAAAAATCTGAGGGAGGGTGTTCAGACCCCCCTCCCTCCGGGGGAGGGTGAAGACGACGCCAAGAAATTTTTGATTTGGCTGAATCCAGTCAGGTGCAAGGGATAATAATGGGAAAAGCCAAGTATGTCAACCAGACACCACCTGGCCTCTTTTCGCACCCACTACGACGTGGGGCGTCAGTCCATCTCCCTTTCCCCTGTTAACTCAAGAGGCAAAGGTGATACGAAAAATAGAAATGGCGCTGGAAGCTCCTTGCCGTCTTGTTCTAAAGATATGAGCACAAACAAGCTCGAAACTATGACCTCCGGTGATCCCTGGTAGCGTCTTTACTGACGTGATCTCAAAATAACTAGACGATATCTGGGAAATTTGTATTTCGAAGAGCTTTTGAATGAGGAGGAAACTCGACCATGGCCTGCTGTAGGAGTCGCGTTTTTCCCTTGCTTTGTCGTTCTTATCTAAGAAAAACAAAAATGACCCACATGGGCGTGGAAATCACGTTAAAACTCGTTCACCTGACCTGAACTGTTATCAATTTACAGTTATAAGTTGTCAGGTTGATAACCATAAATTGGTGTAAGTCGACTAGTCTCTCATTTAAATCGGCTCCGAATAACTCGCCAAAAATGAGGACGGGGCCCGGGAAGAGCTCCAAGGCGATTAAAATTATGTATATGGGCATATTTTTTCCTTTATATTCCCCGCTTAGCTTATCAATGGAATGGCCTAAGGCTGTGGGGTAAGTTTGAATTCAAATTGTTTATCAAGTTTAACATATATGCCTGTTCCATGGCTGTCTGTTCCTGTTGTGAATTATGCTGATAGTATTGTCACCATTGTGCTGCAGAATAAAGAAATAAATATATCTTTATTATATGGTAATCAGGGCTTATGGACCAGAAAATGGTTAAAATGAAAATGATTAACATATTTGGCTACAATTCATGAACGCTAGGTCGCTAAAACTCCTTATGAAGAACAAGAAGGGAGCATGCAAAAGTGCCGTTTGGCTAATGGGGTCTCAATCACAAAAAATGGTAGATAAATGCATGAGGTAATGAGTCGAAACCTGCCACTACACTAAAAAATGACTAAAACTATCGACTTGCAAGTACTGAATCCTCATATTTATTTGAAATGTTTCGAAACTAGGAGCAGATATTTTGCCTGAATTTTATTCCACTGTTTTCTTGTTGCTCATGTGTCCAGAGCGAAATACACACATTCAGGTCTTGCTTGTTTTCGCATTTTTCCAGGGACAAAGGAAGAAAATGGGTTCAAAGCAGCTTTGGGGGGTTTACACACACCGACTGTTGAGGCCATATAGTGTCGCTAACTCTCATGTTGCTGGGAGATGGGCACAAAGGGAACATTACATGAATCGAAAAAGAGCTATTGTTTTCTTTATTAGGCTCTTCGGTTTCCTACCTTGCCCTTGCTTGCCTGGTTATGTGCTCATAGCGACCTTCCTCAAAGGTCACATTAGCCCTTGCCAAACGGGAAAGGCCTTCAGGTATTTCGAGCTAGAGGGGTACTGTTTGCCAGTTAGGGAAAAATTCCAAAGGCTGGGGACCATTGGTAGGGGCTGCGAACCAACAATGGTCATCAGCTTATATTCAAATATATCCTGATTTGCACAAAGCAGTATTCAGATAGAGGGATGTCTTCAATTCCAATTAAATGCTAGAGACGCTGTATTGGAGTGGTCAGCGTAGCTGGATTCCACCCAGCCGACCCGGGTTCAAGGCCCGGCGGTTGCCCTGAACAAGGAGCAAGCTGGTTCCCGGGATATCTTTTTCAACTGTAAAAAGTTGGCGACACCATATGACACTGGCAGTTGGTGCATCGATAAGCCCAAAAAGATTTATTACGTATAATATCGTATAAAGTTAGTGTTAAGGGGATGAGGTGGCTTAGTGGATAGCACCCTTGTCTTCTAAGCCACCGGTCCCGGGTTCAAGTCCCGGCGGAGCCTCTGAATAAGTCGATCTGATCCCCAAAATCCCTTCCAACAGGGTGAGAGTTGGGGACGCCGTATGACCCTGGCAGTTGGTGCGTCGTTAAACCCCAACAATTCTTAGTTAGTGATAAATGCTTATGTGTCTCTTTCCGGGCGACCAAAACCAACGCAGATACGTTAAGTTGAGATGGCAGCCAAGGATGCACGATAGTTAGGGGCCTCTGAGCCAGCTAGGCTTTCGAAAGATTGCACGAGCTTAAAACACCCTTTAGCCCAAGGGGCTCAATATTAGGCTGCGGGAGTTCTCAAAAATTTATCGAGGCTAAAGATTTAAACTCAATGAAATCCCAAAACAATATACTGATAATAATCTCTCGGGCTAAACCAGAATCAGACCAGCTTAACATTCGTTTCCAGTCCAATTTTAGTCTTGTTGGTAATATACCCTCTCAGGTCAAGGGAGCAGCGTAGGCTTCAGGGGCGTACGCAGACCCGAGTTTTGGGGGCAAACCCATGTCTGCCTGTCCTCCTGTGGGGGGGAAGGGGGTGGGAGCGAAGATGTTTTGCTCTACATACCTATTGTAAACACCTTTTTCAGTGCTCGACAGATCTAGTATAAGCTACCTCTCCAAGTGCATGATCGCTCTCCGGGGAGGGGAGGGGGAAGCGAATATTTTTGTGCTCTACAGGCTTAGTGTACACACCTTTTTCAAAAATTTCTCCGGCGTTTGGGGGAAAGATAGTTTGGCCCCCTCCAGCGCTTTGGGGGCCATGACCGGAACGCCTCCCTGCGGCCGCCAAAGGTAGGCTTTGGTTACAAGGTCCCCCGGGTAATATTCTGGTTTCGCCCAACCAGAATATGTAAACAATATTTATCCTAAAATATTTTCATTTCAGCGACACATCGAACAATTTTAACATCAATAATAGCTGGAACCAATGTCGTGCTAAATTTCGAAGAGTAGTAGCTCTCGAGTTGGTGGATTTCATCAGAGAAACATTCACTATTCACTGCCATTTTACCCTCGGTGGTCGCACGTGGCAACGAGACCCCTCAAACAGCACCCAGTTCTAATGGAGGACCCAAGGGGAGGGGGACAATACGTATTTTCTCCCCGAACGAAAAAGCTCGGAGCAAAACCATAATGTTATCCCCCCTCCCCCAAGCTGTCGAACTTTTCCCCGGCTCCTTTAAAGTTCATAAGCAAGGTGTTGGTGCTTTAACTGAAGAAATCATTTTCAAACAGAACCAGTCAACTTCAGTGTGAATATTGGAGCCTGCTCCTCTTGATATTTAAAATCGTATTTGGATGAATGATCCTTGGATATCGAAAGCAAGCATTTTGTAGCCACATATTTCACCCAGTGACACCTGTTTGTTTTGCTTTTCGACTTATATTTACTCCCCACTCCCCGCCTCCCCAACCTGCCGGCTAGTTAGATTGTTGCAAAAGCTTTCACTGCGCGACGTTTTTTCTTGCGTTTCGATTTTTGTTTGTCCCACCAAAACTACCGCCTAGATCCATCACTGACCAATTTTACCGCTAATGATACTCTCAACAACGATCACTATCACCGCTAAAGCTGCTACATAGGCTTTTATACCTTTGTAATACTGCTACAAATTATCTAATATTTTCAGCATAAAATATGATCATATCCTTCCGACAAGTGAGGGTGCTGCCAAAAGGCCGCAAGAAACCTAGCGCTGATTCCCTGGCTCAACTCCCCCGGGTTCAACTCCTTGGGTTCATGTCCAGGCAGATTCTCTGAATAGGTATGATCATCAAATGCACCAAATCTCTCCTTACAGGGTGAGAGTTGGTAACGCCATATAACTTTGAGAGCTGGAGCGTCGTCTAACCCCAACAATTTTTGTTAGAGACTATCGCAAACGCTATGCCAAGCTTGCACCGTGTGATGTCAGTCTAGAGGCCAGTTCATGGAAACTCAATCCTCCCCAGTTAAAGCAATGGTTGCCGTTCGTTGAGGGGAGACGACTGTGTGATTTTAGTCAAGCGAGGGCACAGTTTTATGCTCCCGAGAAATAGACTCTGCAAAGGTTCTCAAGCTGGAAATTTAAAAATTCTCTGTGGACGGAATTAAGCTCATTTAGTTGGAAGCAATTGTCCCATAATAAATAATCGCCGCCACCGACGAAACAGTGATAGAGCCAGTGAACCGTCACCCTTGACAAGAAAATTTCCCATCTAAAAACAAAACCTCGTCAGGTTCAGGCTTCTTGAGACCTTCGCAAAATGCTGCCCACACAATGCCCGATTTTCCTATTGTTTCTTAAATCGCGATGTTTAATGAAAATTGGGGGCCTGCCCCCACCATAGGGGGATCCAGGATCACCGATGGGGGTCACCTTGCCGGGGGGTGGGACGTCATCCGTACAAATTGGGTGCCACTTTTGGCCGGTAAAAGCTTTCAGGTGGGTGCCAAATCCTATGGCGGGGTGCCGATATTCGCATCCTGGGGGAGGGGTGGAAGTGACATTTCAGGAAGTGCCATCGACCGTTTAGAGGAATGCTGTGATCATTTTAGGGACGCCGAGGGTCAATGAGGGGGACCTGCATTCCTTTACCCTTGGATCCATCTATGGCTCCAACTGTCCCCTCTTCTGACGAGTATCTGAAAATATTATTTTAATGAAACCTCCAAAAAAAGTTGTATCACTGTATCAGCCGTTTTACCAGAATCCTCTCTAAATAAACATGCAGGTGAGGGGAGCCCCGGCAGCCAATGGCAGCTTACATGTTTCGTAACCCAAGCACAAGGACGGATATAGGAGGGAAAATTCGTGTGCTTCCCCGCAGCAAAATATATTCCGATGGTTTGCCCCATCTGTGCCCATCTTATTGGATATTGCTCCCCCTCAAAAAGCAACTCGTGGTTCTGCCACTGCATTGCGTGGTTTCTGCCACTGACCGGGGCCCCAGGTCAGTGACGCCAGTTGTCCAGCACACAGCAACACAGTGGGAGCAATTGCAATACGAGTGCCCCTCAGACACGACAAGATTTGTGAGAGGGATGAATGAGCTGGCACAATGCCAACCGCCCATTCATCTGTGAGGTCACGTGGTCCAGGTATGGGCGAGAGGGTCAGGGATTATCAGAGGTGGTGGCAAGTCAGCCGAAGATTACCCCGTCAGAATGCAGCAAAATCAGTAATTGTGTAATATTTTCTCACCCAGATGTCAGATTAGTAAATAATGGTGACCACTGGAAAGCTCTTGAAAAAATACACATGATGCACCCGTTTCTAAACCTATAGGCACCATAGGATGCAAGATATCCATCCTAAACCGGTCGAGCCTAGTTATGGCAATTTCAATTGCGGGGGACTGTACATGATGCAGCTTTTGTTTTGTTTTCATTGACAAACACTTAACAGCCATACAACGCAACGGTACATGTGACACACTACTAAGCGACTTTTCATGTGCTGTGCAACACTAGAAGTTTAAGCTGATAAAATTGTTATTTGAGGCGAAGGGATAAGTAGCTCTGACCGTTCAAACAAGGAGGGTCCAATGCAAATCGCAGGATGCACGAGGCAATTAATTGAGTAGGTATGCATATTTTAATGACATTAACTTCACTGTATTCCTTTAGCATGGGCCCTTTCACATTCTTTCAATGCCGCCGCCACCCGGACTGCAGGTAGCCAGAAGTCACTGTACACTGCTGTCTAACCATGATTGTCCAACTTTCTATTTTGAGGCACAATAAATTAGTTTTTATTCATAACTAGTTAGTATTTAAAATTAGCAACAATACTCCTCTGTTTATCTCCCGGATGACGTCGCGTTCCTAGTTAGTTATTGTTTGCTTATGCCATTTGTTTTTATTTCATTGGTTTTTAGATTAAGACGTTCAGCACTCAGCTTTCGAATTATACCTAATTTGTCGGAACATGGGCAGTGAGTGACCTCACGAGTCATGTCAGGTATTGCAAATGCTGAATCTTAACAAAATAAACATTTTTTGTATATTTTGATTTTTCAGTTCCTAAATTTTGTATTGACCGAAACAATATACGGCACACGGAAATTTTGGTACTAGGAAGGGAGAGGACACTTATGAACATCAAGAAATTTTAGATAAATTGTTTCGAGCGATGGTAGTTTTTCAATGGCTTGGTTTTTAAATATGTTCAAAATGTTTAAAGTTTCATTGTGAAATCTTGCAAGTATGGCACATGTCAGTGTAAACGATAGCTGAACGATCTCGGATAGTGATGGGTCGTTGCATGGACCTTACCCTATCACCGCCTGGGGGTCCGATCGGACCCCCTCAGTTTTCGTAAATGATTCTTAGCCGATTCAGATGAGACCCGAGTCGCTTGGCAGGCTTCTAGAGAGATCAATTCGACAACTTATGACCAAAAATTGGCATCAGGTAGGTCAGGTCATTGAGTCATGATGCCATGGCTAGGCCCGTGGAAGGTAATTACTTTCTTCAAAAATGAGGCAGACAAAACCAGGGTGTAACTCTGCTTCTACACTGTAAAAAAGTTTACATTTTTTGGATTTCTTTACACACAGCAGCTTTTACACCTTTTCCAAACGGAGGTTGACATCCTTTATTCATGTGCTAAACCACCCCTTTAAAACAGAAGTTGGATTTAAGAACGCGAATTTAACATGTAGGTAATATATACATATATATATATATATATATTAATATTTTTGCGTTCCCTTTCCCGGGAACATTTTGTGTTAGTTGCTAGCATCATTCATACAACGCACTCACACTATGTACAGAGCGGAAGTTTCCATTTGCCGGCACCCTTACGGGACAGCGGCACCGCGCCTAGCGGGCCATAGGCTGCTCCGTCTCCCCAAGCCGCAGCGCCCGGCACAGGCCGAGCCCTCACCTGAGGGCCGCGGGTGAGAGACCGGACCGGTGGATCACTTTAACACGCGCATTGACGGGGGTCTGAGCCACCTTCGCATTGACGGGGGGCGGGTACCCGCCCCCTAAGATCTCGAGAACCACGGTAGGTAGCGAAAAACGGTAAACGGCGTTGGGCTGCCCATCCGCTTCTCCATCGAAAACATTTGAACCATTTTTTTGACAGGTCACATTTAAGGTCACGAGAGGTCAAAAGATGCCCGTCATAGGGATAAGATGTAAATTCAGTTTTTTCGGCCATTACATCTGAACAAGTAAAGATAGAGCAAAACGACTCAAACTATATGAATCCTCTTAGCAAGACGAATCGAATGATATATAATTTGACCTTGCTAGGTCAAATCAAGGATTTGACCTGACCTGAGGTCAGGTCAGGGTCAAATTATATAAAATGCATATCATTAGAACCGCAAAGCCCAGGCAAGTCTAATGCAGCTAAAATAAATGCTCTATCACCATCCGTTACTGAGTTATTCTGTAAAAACCATTTTCCCATGTATTTCCTATGGAGAGGTCATGCCTCGTACCTGACCTTAGGTCATCGATATCAAAAATACCGGAACATATGTTAGAGAACTCGGTGGGGCCATTATGTGATATGAGTTTCAATCGGATAAGTTCACCCTGCTCCGACTTATGCTATCTTAAACTTTTTTGAGGTCTGGTCACTTGACCTGTACTGGTGACCTGACCTGAGATGACCTAATCTTAAAATTTTCACAGAAGTTGTAAAAATGATGAGGGAAAAGGTATACCAAGTACGGCGGCGCTACGCGCCGCCGTTTTTCTACTATCTCCGAAAAACCCGAGGGGGAGCGGGTACCCGCCTCCCCGTCAATGCGCGTGTTAAAGGTCGATCAGGCCCGTGCACCCAAAAACAGGGTGCCGGCTAGCACGGCGTTGATTCCACTGCTGCGGTGCGCACTCCCCAGTGTACCGCTATCTCCTGGGTAGGAAGCGGCCGCGGAAAAGGCTGCCACAGGCCAGCCTTGATCCAGGGGCCTTCCACACCCAAGCTTGGCGCCTTTGCCAGCTGCGCCACGGGGGTGGCTTAATATGTGATATAATACGATTGATTCGGTCATTCAGTAATGTTATCTATTTTGTGTCACTGTACACACCTCATTTTTTCTTCTTTAAAGGGAATGTGGCACTTTGGTCGAATCCTGGAATTTATTATTAATAGGGGTAATTAGGGGTACTTTTAGCCGAAAATCATGGCAGCGTTCATGATTTGTCTGAAAAATGTATAATAAGTCCAACATTTCTATCTTTAAAATACTCCTCTAGTGAAAGAAATAAATGCCTGCCTATGGATGATGTCATGATCTGGCAACCACTACCATAATCAATGCGCTTCAAAGGCTTCGATTGACCTATACTCACCGTGACGTCAGCATATGTCGTCACACCAACAGTCATGACAACTGTGGCCTGCTGCTAAGGGTACATGGGGGCTAAATTTCAGATGGGTTTTAGCTTTTTTCTACGGAAATCTTGAGTTACAAGACAAATGATACATTGAGGACCGGGTTTTCGACTTGCTTTACAACTTGGCTATCTCAGTTAAAATCACATGAAGGTGCTACATTCTCTTTAAACGTATTAGATGTAATTATACTCGGTTGAATGAAGCACTTAGTTATCTTACATCATGCATGACACAGAAATTGGTGTTATTTCACTCTCGCAAAGCATGCGCGGTGTAATTTTACATTTTTAAATCGTCTCATCTTACACTGATTTGCAGGACGATAACGTGTGGGGAATCGCAAAACCGTGTACTAGTACTCAGTAAAACAGTGTAATTGTATCCGCTGCACTCCCCCACGGTGCCATTTTCGTGTGAGAATCGAGTAACCGAAACACGTAGGGATTATTTTACACTTTCGCACGATGTGCATAAATCCCAAAGATGTACGTTCACATATATTTCGAATGCAGAGTGAATTTGTGAGGAATAAGTATGCGCTGGAAAAACATAGCCCTGTTCCAGCTGTCAGCACAGTTTTGTCAGCACCAATCAGCGGGCCGCGTTGCGCCTACGTCACAGGACTGTAGCCTCTCCCCGGGAACTAGTTCTAGAGGTTTTACGGGCTGACGGCCTGCTATGAAAAACAGTAAGTGCACGAAGTGGCAGCCTAATATTTTATAATGGTATAAAGGTTTAAGTTCCCTTTGCTTATCACAAACAAGAGGCGATTATGGCGCTGATGTTACTTTTCTGGAGGAGAAGTTAGAGGTCCTGCTGACAGAACTGTGCTAGCAGCTGGAACAGGGCTCATGTTACCTGATCGCAGTAGTGTAATGTTACACTAATATTTGGAGCGCCTTTTTATTTTTCGTGTAAGCTTATACTGATACCCTGCACCCCCTTCTCCACTCCAACCGTATAGAGATTGGACTTTGGAGGCGAGGATACATGACTTGCATCTACCATGAGAATGTATGCTTAGGCATGATGCTCTAAATGCCTACTAGCAAACGTGAAAGCCACTCAGCGTACTCTAGTTCTGGAATGCAAGGAAGGACATGACGCTTCAACGACAGACTGTATTTTCCATAACACAGCTAACGAGTACCCAAATAAAAAGGAGTGGGGTAGGCCGATGATTGTGAACCAACACAAAACTAGCCCTCGCTCCAGACTACTTGCCTATGATCTATTTGGGCCAGTCGCTGATGGGCACAGGGTTGCAATGGGTAGAAGTTGCCCCTCATTTACCCCGTACTCATTGGCAGCGGGCACCTTCAGAACGCTGTATTTACACATTGAAAGCGATAAGGACTTACCTGCTCGTGCAACCAGGATTCCAGAAGACCGAATCCCGGGTACATGAGTTAAGTCCGTTTTCGTGGTGGATACGAAAAAAGGTGCCTACGTGTGTGAGGTAAATAACAGAAACTACAGGGTACTCCATATATACACGATTAAACGTGATCAAAGTTTTCAATGTGAAATCATAAGGTAGCAAACTTCCCTCATGAATTTTCTGGCACTAGACTAAGGTAAATTTGATAATCAGAGTGACTTTTCAGTCCTCAATCACCCCTCCTCGTATGTGGGATGCTTGACTTCTTTGAAGCTGCGTTAGAAAGCCCACTCTCTGTGTCTATACAGGCCTGCGCCCTGCGCAGGATATTCTTGCAGGTTTCCCTCTCATACAGTTCCTCTATGGACCCCTTGAAGTCCTCCGCAGTCATTTGCAGCTCCTTTAGGGTGGCGGGGGCTCCTCATCAGTTCCGCCAGACACACGGACCAGAACCAGTAGTCCAGGGGCGACATGTCAGGGGTGCAGGAGGCCCAGGGGTGTTGTGTGAGCCTCCTGTAGTCCCGACATTTCGCCCCTGCAGTGTCGGCGGAAGGTCCAGATTTAAGGGGGAAGCACCATGCACTTTTAAACCAGTTGCTTTCCAGTCAACGTCATAGGGTTAGTTTTACAATTCATCATTGAAGGGGGGGGCACGGTGACCTGGTGACCGTTAGTTCCACCGCCTATGCGTCCCTGGACTGCTGGTTCTGGTCCGTGAATCTGGCGGAGTTGATGAGGAGCCCTTCCCCCGCCACCCTGGAGGAGCTGCATATGACTGTGGAGGACTTCAAGGAGTCCATTGAGGAGCATGGGGGTCGGATGTAGAGCATGGACTTTCCAGCACAGGCTGAAAGGAGCTAAGCAGTCCACAGAGGAGTGATTGAGGACTAAAAAGTCACGGATTATCGAAAATCCCACAGCCCAGTACCCAAAAATCAATTGGACATATTAACTAAATTGTTATTTCACATTGAAAAGTTTGTCTACTTTTCATGGATTTGTAAGACACCCTGAATCATAAAACCACTCCATAAACAAAACCACTCCACGCCACAACCACAGACTCACTCGAGGCCAGTGGCATCCTTGATGCGTACTAGTCGCTGGTGGGTGCGGATTGGTAACAGTGACCCTTCTTTTCTGAATATTTTCCTGCTTATTAGCGCAGCTGGGCTTTCTCCATGATGCGGGTCCGGATATTTCTGATGTAGCAGCGGTAAGCTTGCTGCCCGCACCAGCAGCTTCTCACTTTCGGCAGCCCCTCCAAGTTCACAACGTTAACGCCCTCAACGTGGAGGTGCCACACTTTACGAATAGGCTTTTCGGGTGGTGGCTGGCAAGTCATCTTCAAACTCTTGGGCACTGTCCAGTTGGATATACTCAAGACAAATGCGAGTTTTTCCTCATCTGTATCTGTAAGGAAAGGTTTTTACGGGTCAGATGATGAACCATGACACTAAAACATTCCGGTTAAATAAAGCATGAAATTTTGTATCAAACAAGAGCATGCAAAATAACACTGGTTGATTGGAGTCAGGATCTCCATAACGCTTCCGCCAGTGTCACTCGATAATGCGAAGGTGACACTTCTCATATCTGGTTACAATATAGTTACGGAAGCGAATAAAATTTTTTGTGGTGTAATGACTCTTGAACTATTATACACACAGAGAAAAATTTACACCCCACGGAGCAGTTTGCTCGTGCCAGAAAACGACTACTCTCTGGATAGGGGAAGTCCGTGCAAGAGTACGCACTTAACTTTCTAAAGGCTTTGACTTTTCTCCTATAAGTCTAACAGCTAATATTTTTATATGTGGTTGTTTAGCCTGAAGAATTGTCTATGTATGGTCCATGTTTCAACTCGATGTCTCTGAAAGGAACTCGCCACGAGCCCATCAAAAATAAAAAGTCACGTGCGTACTCTTGCCGGAGTGGGTCGGTAAGGGTACGCAAGAGAGGAGGCTGGAGTACGCACGATGCCCCGCTGTGCGTTAGGTGCATAGGCCATATCGCGAAGTGTTTTGTCGCCAAACTAGGCGATTGTATGATTTTATATCGTTTTGAATATACAAGAACTATGTTGCAACGTTTGGTTTTTCTAACATGAATGACGGACTCTGTTCCGAGCGAAAATTAGATTTCCCTATCTCTTAAGCATGCGCACTCTTGCCCAATGGTCTACTGCGTACTCTTGCCGGACATGCTCCCTTGGGAAGAAAGTCTTCATAAACATAATGGCAAGCATTTTAGCGTGAGCTCCGGTCCTGGAGCACACTCCCAGCTCAGCTTTCTTACTGAAGACAGATCGTAATACAATACTTTGATAACTGAAGCATGGTCTACAAGTTTACCCAGTTAAGAAATATTACTTCAAGGGTGCCCATAAACTTATTTTGCTCTGAACTCCCGCGGAAAGAACAGGAGCACGTTGATTTTTGGTGTGTAGCCTAGGCACTGACCTTGCTTTTTATACCTGGGTATCCACCATCTCAGTGGTTGCTAAGCAACCAAAACAGCTGCTGCGTACTCTTATCTCCTGCGTACTCTTACCCGCCCTTACCCTACTTAATTTAGTATACTATGAACGTTTTTTGGATATTTTTGGCACTCATCAGAAAATATGAGTACTTTGATTACGCTTCTTTTGTTACAGCTGGTTGTATTTCCCGTAGAATCCTATTGGAGTCACACCCAAATGGGTACTTTTACAATTATTACCCCCGTTTGGTATTCCGTGCCAAATGAGGCCTCCTGGGGTACTTCCATTTTGGGTACTGACGCTAGAACCCTGCGAAGGTGTCAGAAAGGCACTGAAAATAGTGCTTAAAATGTTCCCAATCAATACAATCCAATACCTACTCCCCTTCGTGAAAGAGAGAGGTACTTGAAAAAGCATATTTAAGGCGATTCAATCAAGGTAACACTGCACAGCTTTAATCATATAAATCACAATACAAAAAACAACCACGGCTCCTGGAACAGCTTTTTCGTTTCAGGGGACAAAATATACATGGTACTGAAGCTAGAAGTAGCCTGGTTTTAAAGCTATGAGCTTCATATTCGTTTCTACCGGTCTTTTTAGACATTTTCAATCCTGCAAATTACAAAACATCCCAGCTGAGCCAAGCTGACCTCGCAACTTGCATATTGTCGATGAACATGAAAAACAAAGTTAATTCTGTGCAGAACCAAACATCAGTCCTTAAATCTTCCCGCTTCCTCAGGATTCTGTGCGAGCATCCTCCAAATGATTCGACGTCCGGCCCTGGGCGTCAGGCAAACAGTCGGCTATTTGCTGCTAGAGATTAGCCTTTGCACCGGCACTTGTCACCACGTGCCACTATAACCGTTCCGTATAGTGGCGCAAAATAAGACTAACTTAGCACCGCGGCGTGCTAGTAACCTGACAACATCATGCATGTAGAGAAACAATTTGTAGTTTAAGACAATACATAGCGTATAATATATAGCGTATGGCGTGATCTCACGTAACATATATTGGCTGTTTATACCTAGCTTGTTTCAAGGTCTATTTAGCTAAATAACGCGTGTTATCCCTTTACTATTTTCCTTGTGACACGGGCAACATCTCTGGGGTGCCCTCGAGATAAGATCTTGCCCCCTCCCCGAGACCAATTCCGGGGCCACCTAAGAAAATTGTTTGCCCCTTGAGAAAAAAATATTTCCCCACTCCCGAGAACAACTTTTGGGGCCCCGAGACCAACCCTTGGGGCCCCCAAGACCAACTCTGGAGGGCTCCGAGGCCGAATCTGGGGCTCTCAAAACAGCTTCTGGCCCTCCGAAATAAACTCTGCCCCCTCGGACAATCTCTTAAAGGCTCCCCAGACCAGTTCTGGCAGCCATCGAATTCCAAACCATATCTGCCCCCCAACCAACTCTTAATGGGTCCGAAACCAACTCTGGGGCCCCCGAGACCAGCCCTGGGATTCTCTGAAACAAACACTGAGGGCCCTCGAGACCAGCTTTGTCCCCCCCGGGAAAATTTATGTGGCTCCAGAGACCAGTCCCGGGGACCCCAAGACAAACCCTTGAGGTCCTCCCCCGACCAGCCATAGGCTCCCGAGAAAACTTTTGCACCCTCCTCTCCGAGACGGACTCTTCGGCCCATGAGACCAGCCCTGCGGTCCTCCGAGACCAGCTTTGGGGGCCACTCGAGACCAACTCTTAAGGGCCCCCGAAACCAACTCTTGAGGGCCCCCGAAACCAACTCTTGAGGGCCCGCAGGAAAACTTTTAGGGCTCCAGAGACTATTTCTTGGGACCAAAAAGCCGAACTTGGGGCCCCCAGAGACAAGATTTTGGAAAGCATTGAGAGATTAACTCTGGGACCCCGACACTTACTACTGAGACCCTCTGAGACAAGTATTCCGATAGTGTCTGAGTATGTGTAATCAACTTTCAGAACATCAATCAGAAATCGGCGGGGGTGGTCCTTACGGGAGCCCCCAGCGCCCTCACCGCCCCCTCTCGGCTATCCACCTGGAGCAGACTACAAATTGGGGTATTCCAGGACAAAACGACCAAAAATATTTCAATTTGACACCACCATGTCTAGAAAAATATGAAACAGCCGAGGCATTTTCGAAAGGTCGCGCAGTAGACTCGTGTTTGGTATTTTTGTAACTCTAAGACGCATGGACCGTGCTTTTAATTTCATATATCATTAAACTCTTCTCGAAATAAAAGTTATTGGGGAAATAAGGTTTCCAAAATTTGAAAAATTGGCCATTTAACGGTTGATTTTTTTATTTCGTGACGAAGCTTGGCACTTGAAAATGGCCTTTAAGGCACTTTGAATTTTTTACCCTTTATACTTAAGGAAAAAGTAATGATAAATGCTTTCTGGCCATAGATTAAAAAATCGTACGTAAGTGGCCTATGGGACATTGCCATTATATACGTCGTCACTGTCTGTAGGAGCACGGGATGAGAACAAAACAACGTTAAAATATGAAATTGGAAACCGTTTTATTGATATAAATGTAACTTAAAGTGATGGAATTTCGTCAAGTATCATATTTGGGGATAATTATTGAATAATTATTCCGCTCGGTAGCTCACTTGGTATAGCGTTGGGCTCAAGCCCGCTGCTCAGGAACATGCAGTGGTAGTGCATGTGCAGGTGTGCATGGGATGTGTGTGAATGTGTGCATGTGCATGGGTGGAACTTATTTATCCTTCGCTCTGGTGGAAGGCCATTTTACACCCCCCCCACCCGGCCTAAGGTTTATCCAAGGTGCCTGAAAACGGCAGTGCGCAGCTCCGACGTTCTTCGTGTAAGCTTTTCCTGACCCAATGCATATTTTTCCTGAACATTTCAAGTCAAGCTCATGCACGGTCACGTTGCCAGGCCTGGCCAAGGTCCAAAAATGTTCAAAGTGGCCGCAGTGAAAGTATGTTTAATCTATTGATCTGAAATTCTTAGCACATAAGGCAACCAAGGACCACAATATATGCTAAAGACACTGATATCAATGACCTAAGGTCATGTATGACCAATGACTTCACCACTGAATGTCTATGGGAAATTTGTGAAATGCGGGTTTCTCAGTAGGTCCTAAATGCGGGTTCCTAAATAGGTACGTCTCAGATTAATTTCAAATTTCAGCACCATGTTTTCGTGGTCCACTCCTAGGCTTGAAGTAAATAAATTGTGTCCCGTAACATTTGATGGGTGATATGCTAAGCTCGTGTCATACCTCATTTGATTTTCCGCAGCGAAAAATGTCAACAGCTTTTAATTAGGTATTTGGGCTTTCAGGCGCAAAAATCCCCTAGGCACCCACTCGTATCCGTAACAATGAAGCAATTTTTGCAATTTTTGGACTGCCTTTGGGCAAATTGGTTTATATATTATCGGCATGAGCATTAGGTAGCATATTTGTCTGTTTACGGAGCCTAAAATATGTATGGTCCAGTAATATACATTGTGGGTTATTTTAACAATGGAAGAGCTTTGCATTCGAATTTGAAATGACGGCAATTGTGTGCTATTTTCCAATGAGATAACATCGGCATGCTTGTGGTACACAGAGATACTCTAGCGCGTCGTTGGACTCAGTAGCTAACAGTTGAGGAACAGTATCCATTTGAAAGGGCTGGTCCCAAAAAGATAGTACGTGCCACATCTGTCATGTATTGTAAGTCCCACGAACGCATTTCAACGCAATAAATCAAGGTGAAAAGGTAGAAAGAAACTAAAGGAACTTACCATTGGATGAGACTAAAACCTCCGGCCACAAGTTCACAGATTCGCGCGCAATGGCGGCCGGAAATAAAGGCTTGGTGCAAACATGTTCCTTTACATTAAAAAAACAGGTACTTCGCTCATTTCTCAAGGATTTTCATTCTAAATATAGTGATAAGTGGTCAACCGAATCGGGCTCATCTGAAAAATGAGTGGCTCGGCCCAAATGAACGGCAAAATCGAGTCCGGAAATCAATTGCATGATATTGGATGCTATTCTCCGTCCTTTATGAACCCATTAAATTTGCTTTTCATAAACTTACACCGTATTGGAGCTGACGTTGTTATGCGTTATTCGAATTTAAATAATGTTGGTTCTGGCAATAGTGTATCAAAACTCTAAATAGATGGTGTTAAGGGATGCCGTTTTCCCAAACAATGACACGAAAAGTGTAATACTACATGCTTTTGATTAACCATTACATGTTTTGTGTGTTGTGGTCCTCGGATGGAAAACAAAGACTGAGTTTGTGTAAGATGACCCAGGGATGTAAAGAAACACAATATGGATTTTAGCGGCTGCTTTTCAAATTTGTTTGCATTGAATCGATTTTCAAGCAAAAAATGCTGCGAAATGTGGATGATTAGTTCAACTGATCAGATAAAAATATATCAACCCGAATAGGTCGTGTCAATAAATGCGTTTAGGTATAATTGGAATCGCTTAAGGTAGGTATGAAAATCCAAAAAGTGTGAACTTTTTTACAGTGTACAAAAAGTTAGATAAGGTTTCTGAACATCGTTCGAGAGATCTTGACAAATCAGCATGCTCTGATCCATTTTGAGGTCAGATCAATACCATGGTCGCCAGAGGTCACTAAAGGTCATGGTTTGCGAAGCTGTTTGTGTCTATAACTTTTTAACCAAACAAGATACAGTCCTAAAGTTAGTATCATAGTAATGAGCATGGCCCAAGGATTCAAATGATATTTAACATGGCCTGGGAATACTATTATTTAACCTTGACCTATGGTCAGGTCATAATGTGGCCTTATAAGGTTATGCTGCATAGCAGTTGAATCCTTAGGTCAAGACGAACACACTGATAACTTTCTATCAGAGGTCTCTTGTTCCCGAGGTGTAAGAGATTTTTTCTAAATGGGTCTAAATTTGACCTATTTTTGCCCTCTGTAAGGCCACGGGTCAAACTCGGATCAAGAGTAGAAGAGAGCAAGGCACTTCTAGCACCGTTTTAATTTTCCGTATCACCTCCGGTTCCCGTGATCCTAGGGAATCCCATCACACCCCAGGCGGTGGTGTGTATGAGAAGAGCCCAGGTGGTGCCGGGTTAATGAACAGTACCATATAAGGGTATTAATTTATATCCCCTTGAGAGTGCCCGAGCACGTGCAATGACATTTTCATTTAGTGATAAAATACCCTTTGAATCTTATTGTTAATCATTTTCAGAATTCAGAAGGACTGTGTCATGGCTAAAACAAAAATAAAATTATGCTTTCCCTTTCATATGGCGGTCATTTGCTTGTTTTCTAATTTGGTTACTCCCAATGATTTTTTTTAATCCACACCCCTGGGTACGTCCCCCCCACCCCTCCCCGCTTTCGATGCCTTTGCTACAGGGGTTCTACAAAACTTATTTCCTAGCCCAAGTAACAAGCCCAATGCACTCAACTAAGTTTAAATGACGGTTGATTACATTTCGTGATTTATATTTTGTAAGGTCCATTCTAGTCCTTGCCCAGTCATTGAGATGGTACGAAAGTGGGCTTGGGATGTCGTTTTCAGCTTAGTGACGTTTTGAGTCCTAGACTCGCCGAATAGCTGCTGCTGTGTTGGTGTTTTAGGGCACTTCAGAAGCTAAGACTATATCGCGCCCGATTTAATCCTAATTTTACTAGATTTCACTCTATTAAGTCCGTATTATATTGTGTATACAGGGGACGAGCTAGCGACTATTTGTCAATTGATATATTGGGCCTCATTGGTTCACCTGGTATGGGGAGAGTTTAAGATGACCTGAGATATGATCTTTAAAAAGAAACTGTAAATCACGCCGGGAGTCAACCGCTTCCCTGCCATCAAAGCACGTCAGCCTTTGGTATAGGTGGGAAGAACCTTGTGCGGGTTCTCTGAAGCTCCTCGCAGCCCGAGTTCGTGTCTAGCACATGTTCAACGGTGAGTCTGTTTCCGCAACCAGGTTTTGGTTTGGAGAAAAATCATGTGCGTGTGTCCTGTAGGCGTTCCTTATTCATAGACTGGTTAATTACATATTTCGTGAGCCATCGACCCAAAGCATATGTAGTTATTTTATGCGTAAATCAATTTAATCCGCATTAGAGGTTTCAACCAATGTAGCGAGTGATAAATCTGCCTCCCTTAATCGGAAAAAACATCTTAGCTTCTACGAAGGTAGTGGTATTTGGCTCCCTCAAATTTCTCGTCTGGGTTTTTGTCCTTCCTCCAGCAAGTCTTAAAAAGGACAGTCCTGCAGCCCCCGGTTTCCGTCTTACGTAGCTGTCGGCCCCTCATATCTGACTGGATTATATTGGATTTATCAATTGAAGGCCCACCGGCTTCGGCTCGACTCCTAACTTAGAATGCACACTGGGTGAGTTAGCCTGTTTTATCAGATACTATCGGCAGAGGTACGAAAAACCCCGATCATGCCACCTTAGTTGGAGAAAACATCTGGGAACAAGAGCATTTCCGAACTGACACCGGTGCCTATTGAGGTATAAATGATCCCTTCAATATGGCAATGTATCACCATCAGGTACCATTCCGTGCGCTGCGGGAAGTCCCTTTCTCTCGTAAGGCTCCAAAGGCCCTTGTCCTTTGGGGACACTTGCTTACCTAGGGGTAAGAAAGAGTTGGTCTCTTTTGGGGAAAATGAACACATTTTCTGACCTCTGACCATCTGCATTCACTGACTCGTGCCGTGTGCATGTATGTACCACAGACTAGAGGTCTGCGTGGGAGGGAAATGAAATGTGAGTGCAGAACGGGACGGAATGGGATGACATGGAATTAACCTTTATATGTTTCATTCGGGACGAGGCGGGGTGGAATATTTTTATTTTGGAAGCGTTTCAAGGGAAATGGAATGAAACGGGATGGACCACTCCTTGAACAAGTTTTCGGGAACGAAATGGAATTTGAAATATTTCAGTGGGAGGGAGTGGTGCTCAGTGGCGCTATCAGGGAGGCAAAGGGGTGTGGGCCCTCCCCTGGAAATCTGTCCCCCCCCGTGGTAGGCCGCCCAAACAAACAGGATTAGTGTGATACTGCCCGCCCTATTGGTACAACGAACGGCCGGGTAAAAAAAAACGATATTTGATTTCAGGAGAGCAGATATACTCCCAATCCTCACAACTAAGTATAGGTACCCCTTAGAATTTTGTTGTGCCCACTGAAACTTCTCTTCTCACTTTCCCCTACAACATGACCAGTGACAACCGTGAAACTCTGGATCGAATAGTATTCTCTGCCTAAGCGCCCGCCCCACTACAGGATTTTGAAACCACATTATTCATCGCCAACTGCCCTCGCTCTGCTATGATGGCCAGCCTCCGCGTCGAGAGCTGTCTCCTACTGCTGGTTGTTCCACCTGCACCGGCCACACTCCTATCTCCAGCCCAGGGGTGTGCATTTATACTTCTTTGGGAGTAACCCGGCACCCCCAATAATGAACTGGGCACCCCCAATGGTTATTCGGGCACCCCCAGCCAAAATGTGCAGCAAATTCCTAATGAAGAGTTAAATGATTAGAAACTTTTCAACAAATACGTGCTACAATGTTATAACGTTATTCTGCGTCTGACCTACAACCTGATATTTTACCAAGCAACGCAAATCCTCAGACATAACGGACAGTGGCGGATCTAGCCGGTAATTTTGGGGGCGGGGGCAAGCCAAAGTCGATAAAAATATCACACAGTGAGAGTTTGCCACAATTTAACTAGGCGGCAGGTTTTGGGGGTAAGCCCAAGAGTCAATAAGAAAAAAACGTCGCAGGGTCAAACGTGAGGCCACAAGTTGCTTGTTTTGCTATTCAAGGCCCAATGTTTACACTGAAGTTGACTTGTCCTGATTGAATTTGAAAGTTGAGGCACCGAAACCTTGCTTTTAAAGTAAAAAGGAGTCGGGGTAAAAAGGAGGTGGACAGCTTTGGGGAACACAATTTTTCCCCGAGCTTTTCCGTTTGGAGGGGAAATACATGTTTCGTCCCTCCTGGATCCGACACTGATAATGAACAATTTGCAATGAATGTACATACGTGAATGTACAAGCCAAGAGAACTTATTGCAGTCTCCATACTTAAGCAGTGATGCAGTCCATAAGATACAGCAAAGTAGAAGTTCTTCACAATAGCTGAATTACGTGCATGTTTTTTACTACACAATTCGTTAACACATTGAAAAAGTATTTGAAATCAACACAAGGCGCAGCATCATGGGGACCTTTGGTCTGTGGTGCCAGGTGTTTTCAAACATTTGTACAAATTTGTAAATATTTGTATGCATTGACATATTACTTACTGTCTAATATTGATAAGCAGCGCCGCTTCTATTGCGTTTCTGCTGGCTGATATGCCATGACGTGACAGTCCGAGGGCCTACTATACTTTTTATTGAGATGCAATAGTGTTAGTAAAATGAGAAGCTGGTTGCACGACTTTAAATATTTTGCAAAAACAGTTATTTAAGATGCAGCAATAAAACAGAACGCAGTTGTGTGTCTGTTATGAGGGTCTGTGTTTCAAGTAATAATGCGTTTGCTTCTATCACCTACTCTTGTTTAGTGCATCGCGGCTCGTATAAAATATACGTCCAAATTTATTGGAAACAATTTTCGGAGCACATGTGGTGGAATAATATGTGCGAAATAGCCGGAAGGGGGACATCGCAATTTGTCTCGTACGATTAGATAAGCTCTCTATAGCGCTAACCTTAAAATGACCAGGAACCTCATTATCATAATAGTTATAGTTTTTAGATGCTGCAGCTGCTTTGGCTATTGGCGCCCATACCACTAGATTGGTCTTCCCGCTGGGTGGAGGCTATAACTGATGGTGGAGATATTATTCCTCCACTGTCACTTATCCTTTTTAACATTTTATGTTTTAGGAGTATGTTTCCTAGGTATATGCTCAGTGCCTAGCCAAATGGAACTTTCAAATTACCTACTGAGCTGGGGTATAAGTTTCTATCTCTGGATGTGAAATACCTCTTATTTTTCATATTAGTCAGTGCAGCATAGTTTCATGCATTTAAGGGAATGTATTTCACAGTTTTTATAATACAATAGTTCTCTTAACGCTGTCGTAGTTGACAGTTTTCGGATTTGGGTGCCCCCAATGGTTTTCGAAAAAGCACGTTATTATGGTGGACAAGAGTGCCCTCATTAGACAAAAAATCCCTTGCCTGTAACTTTTGGGTTTCACCATACAATTTTGAATGTCGTAGTATAACGTATGAAAGGTGAAATGCGTTAAAACATTGGAAATGCACTGAGTCCCAAATCAAGTTTAGTGCCTTTTCACCATCCAACATGGAACAAAGCAGCACGTGCTTCCCTCTTCTGGGTCATTCCACCATAAATCGACGAAGGCATAAAACCCTACTATTTTTAATTTCCGCCAAAATTGGTATATGGGGACTAACATAGGAGTTGAATCCACCCATGGGACCCGAAAATTTATTTAAAAATTCGTTTGAGAGAAATGGCCTCCGGCAATTTCTGAAGTTCATTATACAGGCATTGATTAGAATGCCTATAGCTCCAAAAGTTTTCAAATGATTTCTGAAAATGTAATAGTTTTAGGATGTAAATTTTACGAACAGCATTTTGGCTATCTTCAATTTTGAAATTTAAACACATAATTTTTGGTGACCTCATGACCTAGTTTTATAACGGCGACCTTGACCCGTAGTACAGTGAAATTCAAAAATTATCTTGAAAGCGTTTTGACATATGATAGTAGTCTTTCATATCAAATAAAGAAAAAATGTCTTTCGAAATGGATATACTACTTTTAGCTTCATATATATAACACTAGGTGTCACTGTGGAGCTATGCTATCGTAACTCAAGTTCTAATTGACTTGCAACTCTAAGATAAAAACATTTGAAGAATCAAAATCAATACCCCCTTTCAAGGTAAAAAAGGTCACAGGTCGAAAAAGGTTAAGCCCGTATCGGACGCAAGTCAAATCTTTCGGTGTTCATCTCATTTAGAAATACCGAATTGAAACACGCATCTGTAGTCGTTATTCGACACTGAGTAATCACTGAGGTCACGCAAGGTCAAATAAAGGTCATTGAATGTCAAAAAAAGTCATAAAAGGTCTAACCTGATAAAAATGAGCCTCGAAAGCTAGAAGAAAGTATTCTGGGACAGTTCATGAGCAAATGATGCAAAAGAACGATAAGAGTCTGGAGCATTCACCTGAAAACGGGCACAGGCTCCCAAATGACCCCAACATGCCTCCACTCTTGAGGTTATAACTCAGTGACCTTGAAGGGTAGGAACAATTCTTTTGCAAGATGTCCGCAAAGAATGCGTCAGAGGCTATACCACATTTCAAGACTCTAACTTAAGAAGCTCGTTTTCAATTCTTCAAAAACCTGAGGGGGCTGCAACACCCCCCTGTACGTGTAAGGGTTAACACCCCCTATGGCGTTGACGGGAAAGAAATTGGTTGAAAAGTCCATGGCGCCCCTCTTAAATTCGAACGTTCTGTCGTCACTGGCATTAACCATACCGTGAGTTACGATGGTACAACTCCATAGTGACACCTAATGTCATGTTTTGGAAGTAAGAAGTAACATATTTAGTGCGAAAGCCATATTTTTATTACTTTACCTATAATATTATTTCCAAAGGTAAACATTTTTTACACGAATTTATATATTTCACTGTACTGCGGGTCAAGGTCACCGTTGAAAAACTACACGGAGAAAAAAATACACCCAAGGCATCTGATGACCTCGGAATCGTGTCTGGTGAGGGAATACACTGAACCTTTGACGCTTGATTTCAGCTTCAAATCACACTACCTGTGCGCTAACTATTCTATCGGTAGAATCATAAGACAATTTCAGTCAGTGTAAAATTAAACGCAAAAATATGCCAGCGTAATTTTACCAACTCTTGTTCTATATAAATCCCGGTTGAGATCAACTTGTCTTAAGGCATCATTTTATGCCATCTAACGGCATTCACTTATTCCACCACGGGCTACAAAACAGCATTGGAGTAAAAAATCGCATTGACAAAGTCATAAATGGAAAGAGCGAAACAACCACAGGCATCAGATGATTACCGGCTTCAAATTACTCCGGCAATGATACTAGAAATACCATATCCACGAGGAATCACGAGCAAAGTGGCATCAAAAGATTCTTTGACCGGATGTGCCCAGAGGATCGAGGTGCCTCCACTGCGCGTGCATTTGGCGTGAATTTTTGCCGCGTGTCTGGACAATCGACAGTTGTGTTGTTGCTTCCGCCGCGGCAGCTCGCGTGCAGGAATTCCGAGAAAGGTGGGTCATTTTGTTCTGTCTGCTTGTATGTATGATGTATGTACCTACCGGATTCCATAGATATAGGAGCGTGTAAAACATTGGGGGGGGGGTAAGGCGCATTTTAAAGTCATTTCTTTCCAGTCAACGGCATAGGCTTAATGGTTAAAACTCACGAATGTTGGGGGTTCATGCAGGGACGGATCTAGCCCGACGGTTTGGGGGGTTTCTGTGTTTGTTTCAGTTACTTGTTATACTTCCAGGGGGTAGCCCTAAGTCTGCCTCTCCTCCTGGGGGGGGCGGTGATGTGTGGGCTCGACAGACCTAGTATAAACTACTCTCCAAGTATATGATCGCTCTTCTGGGGGAGGGAGGGGGGTTGAACGTTCGTATATGTTGTCTAAGATCCACTGCATGTGGTTTTTCACTTGACACGTCATTTCAATAAAAATAAGCACTCGGGATATTGACTAAAATACACACAGAGCATACAAAGACATAAAATCGTAACGCTGAAAATAAAAAAGACAGGTAACCATCAAGAACCACGATAAGATTATCACTATAAAACAGACATTAAGCATGCTCACTCGCGGCGTGACAGCAGTATGTTTCTCAGCCACGGTCTAAAAAAGTACACGGTCGTCCACTGCCAGCTGGTTGTACATTTGTACTCCTCGGTATACAATCCGTCTCCTCCCCGCCTCTGAACGTATCCGTGGCAGCGTAAGGTTTTGCGACTGTCGCGTGAAATGATCGTGCGCAGCACCAGCCACCATTGCTATCGAATTGGCCAAATATTGGAGAGCACCACGCACAAGAGCTGAATGCACAGCACACACTGTGTGGTACTCAACTAGTTGTTCAGCTCTCATCCATCGCAACTGGGTCAAAACATCCGATACATGGTCAAAATACTACTCGCGCACTGAAATTTATAATCTTTTGAATGCGGCGTGTCTGGGTAATATTACATGAGCCATAAACTGATAGACAATAACGAATTACTGACATCACCAGCGCCTGCACAGTACCTTTCATGACGCTTCTGGGAATGGAATGTCGTGCGTGGCTCAGTGCTATCAATATTCCAGTGCATCTTTCACACACCGAGTCCACATGTCGCTCAAAGCTCAGGTGTCTATCAATCATTACGCCTAGATTTTTGACAACTCTAGAATCCTGGATTACAGCCCCGCAGAAATTGATAGTGATGTTCGGCAATGTCCTGAGCATTGATGGCGTACCAAGAACAACCATCTGAGTTTTGCTGGTGTTCAGCTTCATCCAATTTTTGCAGAACCATTGGAAGAGGGACTCAAGCGCTCGCTCCATTTGAGTCACAATCCTCTGTAGATCACTTTTTGGGTCCGTCACAAGTATTGAGTATTGAGTGAACGAAGCTTTTATTGTTCGACAGACCTAGTATAAACTATTTTTTAAAATTTCCCCGGCCTTTTGGGGCGGGGGGCAAAATATATATTGGCCCCCCTTCCAGCGCTTTGGGGGAGGGGCATGGGTGGAGATCCGGGGGGTCAGGGCCCCCCTGGATTTTGGGTCTCCCATAGTGTTTGTATAGGGCTTATACTGCCGATCCATTGTGAACCCCCCTGGACCCCTCCCCTGGATCGAGAAGAGATCTCCAGCCTTGGGGAGGGGCATGGCCTGAATGCCCCCCTCCTTGCGTCCGCCAATGTATACTTCTATTGGGTAACACCTACGGCAGTCACTCAATGTGCGCAAGTGATGTAGTTTGGAGCACATCCGGTAGCGCACCCAATGGAGGGGGCAGCGGGCCGGGGCCCCCTTAATTAAAGTGGCGCCCCCAAAAGTTCGCACTAGGTCTGCGAAGCAAAAATCACCGCTCCCATCCCCCCTCCCAAGGATGCGACGATCGGGCTGAAAATAGTGGCGCCCCTAAAAAAAACAGCTAACACTAGGTCTGCGAGGCAAAACATTTTCCGCTCCCAAACCCCCTCAGGATACGACGTTTGGCCGTCCTTTGGGAATAAAAGTGTGCCCCCTGAGGTAAAGTGCCGCCCCCTCCATCGGCTTGCCGCCCCCTTGTCAGCCGGGCCCTCCACATACGAGAATCCTGGGTGCGCGCCTGGGCACATCTAACAGGAAATGGGGCTCATTTGTAAGGGACTGTTCACTTATAACGTCAGCAGCCCAAGGGGTATGGGGTCTGCCATTTTTTACGTGGAGGGCGAGGGGGTGGTGTCTGGCCTTTGCTGACGAGGGGAGGAGAGGGAAACACCAGTTGAGCATTCACAAAATATGCTGCTCAGCCTTCACCGGCTTAACTTGTTCTTGTGTCAAATAATATCATTGAGAACAACAGTCTGGGTTACGAGGTCCTCGATATCGATGACCCGGGGTCATAGGTTCAATACATTAGCAGAGAATGAAAGTACATTATTAATTTTCGCATCAACGTGTTTGGCTTGCAGTTTTCAAATGATATGGAGTATAGCCTATGATTTTGTTTTATGACCTCGTCCCCGGGGTGAGGATTTATATTCTCCAATGAAAATTGAACATTTTTATTCTGGGGGTTTAACGTCACACCAACTGCGGCGGTTATACGGCGAGGTGGGAGGGGAGGGGGCAAAATACGGTAGCAAAATAAAGGATATTCAGATAAGTCCATTTTCAAACTGAGAATAGTTATAATTATTACATTTAATACAGCTTGTTTTTTTATTTCAGGTGGCTAAACTTCTCTGAAACTGATATGTACCGGTGCCAGTTTTGTTCATTTCGCCACCACGACCGGTATCTGTTCCTAAGGCACTTGAGAGCTCATTCAAATGACGCTAACTTTATAGTAAAATGCTTCAATTGTACGACAACATTTACTTCATTAGTATGTTTCAAGAGACATTTAAAAAGGCACGCACATTTGAAAGCTGCTCCACCATTGATAGAGAACGAACGAGGCGCAGATACATCTACTGGATTCTCCGTGCAAGACCTTGATTCACCTGGTTTTGGAAACGTTGAAGAAAACGCTGATGGGGACGTTGACTCTAACAGAAGGAACAGATTGGCCAAGTTTCTGTTAAAGATGAAGACTGAACACAATGTTAGTGATAAAGCTTGTTCGTTGATAGCAAAAGAGATGGGGAATATTTGCCACAGAGTTATAGCTGATGCACAGAGAGTAGGCACAGATACAACAGTGCCTGATGCTCGCAAGCTGGACACAACACTGGCTTGCCAAGAATTTCAGTCAGCTTACAGGCTTACGAAGTACAGCAGGGATAGTTTGGGCACCGTCGTCCCACTCACAAAATGTTTAGGATTAAATCCACGTGGCGTTCAGCTTACCTTTCAATATATCCCAATACAGCAACAGCTTGAGGCTTTGATTTGGACGAATCATTTGACGGCTGACATGCTAAAAAGGAAGCCGCCCTGCTTGGAGAATGTTTACGATGACATTTATTCGGGTGATCTTCACAAATGC
This sequence comes from Lepas anatifera, assembly GCA_034440635.1. Classification (NCBI taxonomy): domain Eukaryota; kingdom Metazoa; phylum Arthropoda; class Thecostraca; family Lepadidae; genus Lepas; species Lepas anatifera. The sequence goes on along the minus strand of JAOTON010000698.1, from coordinate 781,147 downwards.
TATGAAGCTGACACAATAGATCTCATTCTGTACTTTGATGAGTTTCAGTGTGGCAATCCTTTAGGGTCGCATGCTCCGTATACTAAGCTCGGTGGTATATATTATACCCTTGGCAATTTTTCAAAGGCTTCGAGGTGCAAAACCAACAATATTTTCCTTGCAGCACTGTTCAAGTCTTGCCTCATACAGTCCCATGGGCTTAACCAGGTCCTTCAGCCTCTAGTTAACGAGCTAAAACATTTGGAATCATTTGGTGTGCGGCTGAAAAACACTTCAAAAGTTGCTTCCGTGAGAGTGCTTTTTGTAGTAACTGACAATCTCGGGGCTCATGAGCTGTTGATGCTACCCAAAAATTTTAGCACTAGCAAGTATGGTTGCAGATTCTGCATGGCATCTTGTGCTGACATGAGAACTATGACTTCTCTCAGTATGGATATGTGCCACAAGGAACCTCCGTTTATAGAAGAACTTGCGAGGTTTGATATAGGATTGCCTTCTGCTTTCAAAGGAAAAAGCATTTTGAGAGAGCTCAGCACGCTCAACATTGCGGACGGTTTCCCTCCAGATGTGGTTCACGATATGCTGGAGGGTGTCGTGCCGCGCGTTATATCCACTGTTTTGACTCATCTGTGCATCCAAAGAAAACTCGTGCAGCTGGAAAAAGTGAACGAAGCGATAGAAACATTCAAGTATGCTAATGCTGACAAACGTGACAGGCCGGTGTGTTTGAATCTTATCAAATCAAAAGTACGTGTAAAACAGAAGGCCTGTCAGAGTTGGACACTTCTCAGACTTCTTCCCTTAGTTATAGGTGATTTGGTACCAGAGTGCTCTGAATGGGATTTGTTGATCAGGCTTGCTCGCATTGCAGAATATATGTTCTCACCTAGTCTAGATGAATGTGATCTCCACATTCTGCAGAATTCAGTAGAAGACTGGCTGAGGGACTGGTTGACCAACTTCCCTGACTTCTCTTTGACGCCAAAGTTTCATTTCTTGCTACACTATCGCGATCAGATAAAAATCCATGGGCCACTTAGGTACTTCTGGACATTACGATTTGAACAAAAGCACCAGCAGCTGAAGAAATTTTCAAGAGCCAGCATGAACAGGACTAATGTCACGATGACTATTGCATGTAAGCACGAGCAACAAATGGCATTGCTTCGACAAAATGCAAACTATCTACTCGACACGGACACACGTGTTAAGGGCAAGAGACGGGGTGGTGCAGGAGATGAAGATTTGTGGTATGACCTACCGGATAGGGGATATCTTATCCTTGAAGAAGAATGGGTCAGTCTATTTTGGTCTAATAAAGCATCTTTTTGAGTCAGGAGCATTTGGTGTCGCTGAGCACGTAGCTGAGCTGTACATCAAGAAAAAGAATGCCTATCAAATTTCTGCTACAGGAATTGACCGGCATATCAAGACCCAAGATCTAGCAGATACCTTTCCCCTGGGACTTTACGGCAGATATGTTGTCCTTCATCATTACGTTAATGGAGTTGATGAGCTGTAAAACCGAAATGCAAAGGTACTTGTAAATAAACCATACTGAATTCACCATTCTTTGGGCGATGTTGAAGTATTTAATGTGCTGATCTAGCATGGAAGGGTTGAGAAAGGAATTTCGGCTTGTTGGTGCTCTAATACCATTATGCATGCATCAGCTTTTATCCATGTATACGCCCTGGCTTTCGATGAATAACTCAACACGCGCCCCGCTGGGGAAAAATTTGCCCCTCGCCCTTCTGGTTTTCCGTGCATAACGTAAAAGCGAAGAGACGCAGAACAACGTGACTAACGGTCAGTGGTGGGCACTCGATAACTTCATCCCGACTTCGATAACGATAATTCGATAAAAAACCTTAAGTAAGGCCGGCTAATTCGGGAACGATAACTCGATAACGGTATTGGTGACTTCAATAATGCGATAACAATAACTTTTGTGTACTCAGGCATGCCACTCGGCGTTAGAATGCCTTAAATATCTGTTGAATATCGCGGATTCATGTGAATATCAGCGATCACAAAAATTAAATTACCAATTATAAAATAAAATAAATTCAATAACCTACAACAAAATTGTCTGAGGGCAATTGAAGAAAAAACGTATTTACCAAAGAAGTGCCTAAGCACCGTAAGGAGCCACTTGAAACGTAGCTGATTATCGTAAAATACGTGTTTTTTATTTATGCAAACATAAAAGGCTATGAGAAAAAGGACTAAAAAAAGCACAAAAAGTTATCGTTATCGAAGTGCCCAAAACTGCGACTTCGATAAGGTGACTTCGATAATAATCGATTAGAGGTCTGGGAAAACGTTATCGTCGATAACGACTTCGATAATCATTATCGATGGCAGTTATCGAAGTGCCCACCACTGTAAATAGTACTTTATCCCCGCTCGAGTTGACGCAGATGACCAAGTTTTTGGGCCAGGTCATGTTAGGTCAATGTGATCCAACCTCAAATCCCGAAATAACGAGTTTGAAGCGATGCCGAAAGAACATCTGCCCGCTGATCAATTTCGAACTTTCAGAATATGATAAGGTTATTAAGGCCTAAAAATCTGTCATCTCGGAACTTTCCCATTGTTGACCTAGGGTGCCGTCAATTTTTGGACCGCACTAGAAGTCTGGGGAAATGGAGAGGGTTCCTTTTCAGTAAATAAGGGCTAGATGATGTTGGAAGTCCTCATACTATGTACTATTGACACGTTATCAGGGACGGATCCAAGGGGGGCGAATGGGGTGGCTGACCCCTCCCTTAAGCCCAAGAGGCGCCCCTCTGAGGACGAAATGCTGCCCCCAAAATTCACCGCTCCCACCCCTCCCCTCAGGATGCGACGATTTGCCGCACCATTTGGGTGAAAAGTGCCCCCTTCGGGCGGCAAAGTGCCGCTCCCTGAGGCTTCGTCCCCCCCTTACCGAAAGCGTATGTAGATCCAGGACACCAGCGGGGCGCGTATTGATTCTGTGACGCCACTAGAAAACAATTGCATGCCATTTATCCTCCCTTCTCGAATATTGCCATGTTCTTTTGTCATGTTCTGCGGGGCCTCTCAGATCATAGCTTTGTACTTACAAATTTTCTCACAGGCTGCATTAAAGCTACAAATTTTCTCGCACGCTCCATTGTTCTAGTTTAAGAAATTTATCAGCATAAGTTGGGTGATGATTTGCCTTTGGTACCCAGTACGATACATCAAAGATACAAACTAGGCATTTTGTTCAGGGAGGCTCGATCCACGCCATTGGCGTCATTTTATTTCTTCGTGTGTGATCTCAACAAATTTTATCAAGAATGGATCTCAGCGGCAATTCTGTTATTACACTCGGTCTATCCGTTTATAAGTTCATGCCGCATAACATGTATCCCTGCCTAGGCACTATATACAGTTACGCAAGGCAAATATCAGCTCCTATATTACAATAGGAACATCTACAAAATTACTGCCTGAATAAAATGTTGGTGAATCTCAGGAGTAAACGTTATGGTTAGATATTTGTTTTTTAAATATTTTTATGACCGAAAGCCATTGAATTTGAACAACAAAGCTTCAAGGAATAACACAAATGAACTTTTTCAGGGTAACTGTGTGACCCCTATGCGTCCCATAAATTATATCGTTTCTTTTTGTTTCCAGTTGTCCCTACGGTACGGACATGGCTACCGGCGAAAAAGTCTTCGCGTTATCTATAGACGGGAGCTGCAGGAAGCTTAGGCTGAAAGTTGGACAGCATCTGCGAACTGCCATCGTAGAGCGGGCACCTGAACTCAACGGAGAAACATTCAAGGTACAATACTTTGACCCAGAGCTGAAGGAGCAGATTGATATCGACGATGCCTCTGAGGTACCATCCGGCAGCAAGCTGATCGTTATCCGGGCATCTGTTTCGTCGTCAATCACCGAGCTCATTCCTTCAAGTCCAGGACCTTCCCGAGAAAGATGGATGACCGAGGAGCGCCCCATACCAGCTATGTCCTCGGAGGCAACATTGGAGGAATCTGTTCTTTCGCAGGTATTTTCGCAAACAACCGGTGGAAGTCCCGAAGAAACCCAATTTGACGCTGAGGAGTCTGTATCGTTCCTCGCAAACATGCAGCAAGGGCAAAGGGAGGAGACAACCAGTTCCGATCAGGCGCAAAGTCGCAGAGGGATGGGAGCATTTGATGCGGATGCGCTTCCAGCTCCTCTGAGGCACAAAATCAAGCGTGACGACTATGAGCTTACAAGTTCCGATAAGAAAGCCATCGTGGATACGGCCTATTGCTTCTACTCCGCGCAGTCATATTTTCCCGAGGAATCAGGTTATCGTCTGATGACGGAAGAACTGTTTCGACAGATACCTCAGCTGTCACAAGAAGCTTCTGCTGAGGAGCTCATCGAGAGAAAACAGCAAATCCGAAAACAAATCAAGAACAAGTTCAAAAACAACCGCCGCCGCTGTTCTAACCAGCGCATGCAAGAAGAGAGAGAATTGAAGAGCAAGGAATTTGAAAGTCGAAAGACTGAGGGATACAGGAACTTCATGCCTCCACTAAAGATGTCCAAGCTAGACAAAAACATCATGGCTGCTCAAATCAGTGCAGAGTTGCAAGGGGTCGCAGCATGGAACGATGTTGAACCAGTCATGAAGAAATCGTTCCCGCTTCGTCGGAACCTGCTGATTTCTTCGGAGAGAAGGAGCCTGACTGGTCTGCGTGATCTGTTCCCGCAGATGTTCAGCGTCGATGCCATCTGGCTGGACACAAGCCTCATCATGGAGAAGGAGAAGCCGGAGTGCCAGGAAAAGCTAGCAACGAGCCTATCCTGGCTGCTAAAAAAAGTGGGGAAACTAACCAGATGCCCGGAGGAGCTAGAGATGAGAAACTTGTTTGTCCTCTGCGGCGAGGAATGCATTTCTGACAATGAACACAACGGAGTGCACATCCGAGAAACGGACAGCGGCCGCGTCCTTTTTCGGGACAAGAGGAGCTCACAGAGCTGCCTCAGGGCCTGAAAGAGGAGGGGGAAGCCCTTGTTGCGACTGCGGCCCATGCCGTCTTCTGCCTGAAGTTTGGAGGACCGGGAAAGAAGACCTTGCGGTTCATCTACCGCTACGCCTTCGAGTTTAAGGTAGACGTTGGTGAGTACGGCCGCCGTCTGTATAAAAAACTCAAAGACGCGTAGAACTGTTACGTGAAGTGACGTGGATTAAGCTTAAAGCACAAGTTCGCTGGGCGATGGGAAATATCCGATGTTAAAGGAAACGCAGACCACTAACGTTTGAAGAACGGTTGGGTTGATTGCAAATGATCTGTGCTGTCAGTGATAATTACATTGAATCGCGCTGTTTGCGATGTGAATTAAAAGTTGAGAAATTGTTTCAAAATAAATCGAAAGCATGAGATATGTGTAAGACCGTGTTCATTGTTCAAGTGGCGTGAACAGTACAGGTGTATTTTTTGGTTTTCTTCGCCATAATATACATGTGTTTTTTCAAACAGTGTTTCTGAAGACGGGATTGATCGAATACAGAGAATTGGATTAATATCTGCTTTTAAATTTTGGGGATATTTACTTTCAGGGTTGCTCTTCATTCGTCCGTGTCTAGAAGGAAGCCTAATACGGAATAAACCGCATCTTTTAGCTTCAAAATCTAATCAGGGGTGGGTCAGTTGAGTACAGTATCAAGACGTATTCCATTGCATGACTGAGGAGTCATTATATTCCTATAGGTATAATCGGAACACTGGGAATAATTTAATCGCATGTTTATTCCCCATTTGCATTGATATTGAATAGGAAAATAAATGTATTCTCTTAAGAAAGTTCTGTTGGAGTGAAAAATTCCTGTCCGGAATAAGAAAAGTATATGGTGTAAAAAAATACCACCGAAAAATGCTCAAAATATTCTCCCAACATGCTACTTTTAGTGGGGGCGTAAAAATTACGCCGAAAATGAGAGTCATTTGAACCCTGATTTCGGGTCTGGCGTCTTTTGAGCATTGACTCTATGCACATACGACTCCTAAAATGGGGTTCATCTGGAGCACCGTGTCACAGGGCGTCAATATTTCTCTCCGTGTAGATCACAAGGTCATGACGTCAATTTTGCAGAAATATAAAAATCGAAGATAGCCAAATTGAAATATGCTAAATGGTGAACAAAAATGTAAGATATCGTTCCAATCATTAAAAAAATGGCAGAACTATAGCCTTTCAAAACAATGCCTACATGGTGACCCCCGAAAAATGCCGGAGGCTATATCTGCCATACCAAATTTTCAAATAATTTTTGGGCGCCATGGTTGGATTCTACACCTTTGAAACCCCCTTGACACCAATTTCGGAGAGAATAAAAAATAGAAGGGTTTTATTTTACGAAATTTTTGGTCGATTTATGGTGGAATGACCCTTCTAGTATATTATCTGGTTTTACTTCGGCAGCGCTTTCATTACTTCACACTCGCTATAACTCGTCCGACGGTTATTTAGTTTTATGCACCTACGTCTTTCTCCTCTCCCTCTGTCGGTTACCATCGGGCCAGGTCCCACTTCTTTTCGCTCGGCAGAAACCCACCTCGGAACTCTCTTAAAGGGAATGTGGCACCCTGGTCAAATCCTGGAATTTAGGTAAATTAGGCGTACTTTTAGCCAAAAATAATGAAACCACTCATGATTTCTCCGAAAAATGTTCAATAAGCTCAATATTTTGTTTTTAAAAATACTCCTCTAAGAAAATAAATAAATATCTGCCTGTGGATGATGTCATGATCTGGCAACCACTAACATACTTGAAATGCTTCAAGGGCTTCGATTGGCTGATGCTCATCGTGACGTCACCATATGTCGTCACACCAGCAGCTCACAACAATGGCTGCCCGGCGAGGGGTTGATGAGGAGTTGGTGTCAGGTAGGTTTTAGTTTTTTTCTACGAAAATATTGAGTTCCAAGACAAATGATATATGGAGTACCGGGTTTTCCGACTTGCTTTACAACTTGGCTATCTCAGTTAAAATCACGTTATTAAGGTGCCACATTCCCTTTAATTTCAGCGAACTCGGCCGCCGGCAAGCCAGTGCTGACTCTGCCGCTGTCTCGCCTGTACCAAAGAGTATCGGATGGTGGCGCAGATAATCAAGCCAATGTAGGGCAAAATATGGCTAGTAATGCTTGAAAAAGATCATGTTGATACATTTCTTGGATTATGGTTTAGGCTCTATCATTCTCATGGAGAGATGTTCGCTGAATTTCTCGCTATACAAGTGAACGCGGCTTCACCAATCAGCAGCCGCCATCCGCTGGATGCCAATTGCCCGCGGGGCACAGAGGCTAGAAAGGGCACGCCGCTGGCGCCGAGTTCAAGCCTCGGTGGGGAGGGGTCGCGTGGCGGATTATAAAATGTACGCGTGTGGTGTTGAGAATGGTGGTCGTTCTGCCTGCTGTTGGACTAAGGGAGGAGGACAGATGCAGGAGACATTCTGTGCACATGGGTGGATGTATGGGTTAGGTTTTTGTGCAGTGTGAGGTGTCGATATCACTGTAAGACATTAGTATGAGATCATTAAATGAGTTCGGCAAGTGAACACGCTTGGCGAGTAAAATTGCAGGTGCCTATTTAGAATCCTTAGTATTTTTTGGCATCAGGGTAAATGATGCAGCTTTTCATTTTTTTCATTGATAAACATTTTGTCAATACGAACACACACTGTCCATGTGACATACACGACTAGCTGACTTTTCATTTGTGTGTAGCACTAGAAGTTTAAACTGGTAAAATGGCTATTTGAGGCGGAGGGAAAAGTAGCTCTGACCCTTCAAACAAGGAGAGTCTAAGGCAAATCACAGTATGCACGAGGCAATTGACTGAGTAGGTATGTATATTTTAATGGCATTAACATCACTGTGTTCCTTTGGCATGGTCCACTTCCCTATCACATTCTTTCGATGCCGCCGCCATCCGGCCTACAGGCAGCCAGAAGTCACTGTACACTGCGGTCTAACCATGATTGTCCGACTTCTATTTTAAGGCACAAAAAATAGTTTGTATGCTACAATACTGCGCTGCTTGTCTCCCGGATGACGTCGCGTTCCTAGTTAGTTATTGTCTACTAATGCCAATTTGTTATTTTATTTTTCATTACACTTAGGCGTGCAGCACTCAGCTTTAGAATATCTAAGTTATCTAAGTTATCTAAGTTTACCTAAGATTACCTAAGTTGTCGGAACTGGGGCAGTGAGTGGCCCAACAAGTCATGTCAAGTGTTACAAATGGTGAATCTTAACAAAATAAATATTTTTGCTATATTTTGATTTTTCGGCCCAGAAATTTATTGTTGACCGAGGCAATACAGCACACGGAAATTTTGGTAAGAGGATGGGAGAGGACACTTATGAACGTCAAGCAATGTTAGATAAACTATTTCGAGCGGCGGTAGCTTTTGAACGGCTAGGTTTTTAAATATGTTCAAAATGTTAAAAGTTGCGTTGTGAAATATTGTTAGTACGGTACATGTCAGTGGAAGCGATAGCTAAACGGTCTCGAACAGTCATGGGTTGTTGCTTGGACCTTAACCCATCACCTCCCATGGGGTCCGATCTGTCTCCCCCCTCGGTTTTTTTTGCAAATGATTCTGCGCCAATTCAGATGAGACCCGCGTCGCTTTGCAGGCCTCTAGGGATACCAATTTGAAAATTTTTCGCAAAAAATTAACATCAGTTAGGTCAGTTCAACGAGTTGTGACGGCATTGCTAGGCCCGTGTAAGGCAATTCCGTTTCTTCTAAAATAAGGCTGCCAAAACCGGGGTGTAACCTGGCTTCTACAGGAGTAAGATAGAATTCCTAAATATCGTTCGAAAGCTCTTGAAAAATCTGCATGCTGTCATCCATTTTGAGATCAGATGGATACCAAGGTCGCCAGAGTTCTCCAAAGGTCATGGTTTGCGAAGTTGTTTGTGCCTATAACTTTTAAGCAAAACAAGATACAATCCTAAATTTGGTATCATAGTAATGAGCATGATCCAAGGATTCAAACAGTATGCCACATAAGCTTGAAATGTTATTATTTAACCTTGACCTCAGGTCAAGGTCATAATGTGACCTTATAAGGCCATACCGTAGAGTATTTGAATCCTTAGATCGAGACATATGCACTGATGACTTTCTTATTCTAGGTTTCTGATTCCCGAGGTGTAAGAAATTTTATAAATGAGTCTAAATTGGACCCATTTTGGCCAACTATAACGCCACTGGTCAACGGATATGCTTAAAACTCGGATCCAGAGTGGAAGAGGGTAAGGTCAGCGCCGCTTTAATTTTCCGTATCACCTCCGGTTCCCGTGATCGTAGGGGCCCATCACACCCCAAGCGGGGGTGTGTATGAAGAGAGCCCAGGCGGTGCCGGGCTAATGAGCTGTGCCATATAAGGGTGTGAATTTATATCCCTTTGGGAATTCCCGGGCACCTGCAACGAAATAGTCATTTAGTTTTGAAATACACTTTACATTTTATTGTTAATTATTTTCAGATTTTAAAAGGACTGTGTGATGGCTAAAACAAACATAAGATTATGATTTATCCTTTCATGTGGCGGTCAGCCACTTTTTTTCGTATTTGGGCACCCCCAATGATTTTTGGAAATCCGCACCCTTGCTCCAGCCTCCCCTTCCGTCACTCCCATCTCCAGGCCTCGCACTTCTGTTTTGGAACACCAATCTTTTTCACGAACTCAAAGAAATATATCTTAATGGAAGAAAAGATTATAGGGAAATGAGCATATCCTTCGTATTTCTGAGGTAATATGAGATTTTAGACGAATAGTTTAATTATTATAATAAACATTCAACAGGTCATTGGTGAGCCTGTGTGTGCCCTCCCGGCATGAAGTATAAAGATCAACAATTACGTATGTGCACCCAGCGATACCAAAACATGTAAATAAGAACTCAGTAGGTTTTAGTTTTAAGTTTTTAGCAAGTTAAACTTATAAGTTAAAAGCTATAAGGTGTAAATACCTATTTAAAACGTGGTTCTTCAACGCAGTTCTGTTCATACGTAAAATAAACACAAAAAATTAGGGTTCGGTTGAGGAGCTTTCGCTTTACACAAACCATTTTCGCAATTGACATCTTCGAAATATGCTCGAAGAAAAATGTTTTCCGTAATTCCCATGACTATGGCTTAGGAAGTCATAATTTCTCTCATGAGGGAAATTCAATTGCAGTGTTGAGCTCAACACTGTAATTGAAAACCCAGAAAGGCTAAGAGTTTTTGCACGATAAAAGCAACACCATAGTCAAGCTTATTTTGTGCTTCCAAAAGGGCAGTCAAGTTACATAGACGTTAACAAACCTTCACTAGGCGTCATTTTAGCGTAGATGACGCCGGCCGATGAAAAAAGTATTTATCGAATTGCATGTTCCAGTTGCATTGCAGGCATAGGCATAAATATAAGGTATGTACATAAATATAATTATTGCACACCAATGCAGCGCAATGTCTGTGTCACAGACGAGGAGAGAAATGTGTGCGCCTTAGCTCACCGATAACGAGGCCAAGAGTCAAGTTCACTGCACCTAATTCAGTGTGGGGTCCGGCTCGAAGTGCGGTGTACTCGTCTTTTGCGCATGATTTCCTCGCAGGCACTGGCGGGGCCAGCATGAAGATACACAGTTTGCCCTTTTCCCCACCACCCCAAGTGATCATTTATCCCCTGATAGGGTGCTATAAAAACTAAAAATTTTGGAATTGATGAACAAAGAAGACTACATAGTTGGCGGCTCGTATCTTCTGCCAACCCTTCCCTGCGCGTTAGCGCGGCCCTATCGACCGAGTCGTGTCGCGCTTACCCCCTTCTCTCACCCCGCCCACCAAAATCTCGGCTTGGCTTACACCAGCATTCTCGAGTTCTACGTCTGCACATGCTCAGATGTGCACATTTACCGTGACTCGCAGGTTTTGCAAACTCAAGTGTTTTTATGACTCTTTTTGCCGGATGATAACTCTTGACTACCTTGCCGGATTAGTCGTTTATTGCTGGTGTATCAGGTGAATATAATAGCACGCTTGTTTTTCTATTGTCTGATGAAAATATATGCTATATACTTACAAAATGTACCATAGATAGCAGCCTTTTTCTGAAACAGCAATTTCGTGACGATGAGTCAGTAGTCTCCTTACACCAGGCTGGCTAATTCTCTCTGACGGCTTTGGAAGGTGATAAAGGGGCCTGTTTTGTTTTTGTTTTGCCTTTTTTGCAATTTCAGTCAATATGGTAAAACAGCCACACCCGTTAATCCTGCAACAATAGCACAGAATTGCAGAACACGATATGTAAAATTTAATAAGACCTCTGATGCCACCGTCTACGAGCTCTTGTCTCCTATCATTAGTTGTTGACTAGATCAACTTTCTACCATGCTCGACACAGAGAACTTCAGCTTTGATAAGGTCACCTGAAGGCCGCGACTTCAGGCCAGTATCAACCACCCACGGCCGCTGTATATCCGGATATCTGATACTGTCCTAGATAGTGTCACAGTGGCTTTGGGGCAACCCGATCAACAGCCCCGGCCGCTCATCTGGGCTTAGTCTCTAGCGTCATGTCGCATAGTCACAATCGCTATCTGCTCCTACTTAGAGGTGGTGACATATCAGTGCTCAGTGGGGTTTCCGATATCCGAACGAGCGGACGCATGCGAAAGATCGGGAGTTTCTGAACGTTACCTCGAAAGCGTGGTGCTGATGGTCGACCACTGGGCGGTTTGTGACGGGGAAGTTTTGGCGAAGTGTTGCAACGGGTTCATGGGCATCGCTTTAATGAGAGCGCCGAAGGAAACACCGCTCGAGGGAGAAAGTCCAATGGATCACAGGTAATCGAGATTTGCATTTTCGTTAATTGCTTGCGCTTCCGCAACCGAAACACAGCCTATCATTGAAGTGCTGCTAATACTAGCGAAAACTACCTTTAATTCATATTTCAGCCCAGAAATCCAGTTCAGCACTGACTCAAGGCTGCATGAGGGATCACTTACTGAACGCGCGATTTTGACTATCGCGAGTGTTTCCATAGTAAAGATAAGTTTTCACTAAAGAGCAAGCAAAGATACTGCCTGAAGGCATTGCACCGATCAAACATAAGTACATTTGATTCCCCAGGAAGAGCACTTCGCATACAGAGGATATATCAATTAACCAGCTCAAATATTATTGGCTGCATGAATCATCCCTTTAATCATCTCATGCATTTTCATTGAGACCAGCAACACTGATTGCTCGACTGGCCTTCAAATAATATGTTATCAATTATTAAACCTCTAAAAATTAATTTTGACAGCTTGAGCAGATGAGAAAACCTCGGCAGAGGTTTCAGTAATTTCCGTATTAACATCGTATTCAGAGTTTAGTCCGCTCTCCTATTGCTATTTTGTAGTGGAAGAACTATTTCTATTTTAGCGTAAGTTACAATACCATGCCACTGAGATTTGTTTAAAAAATATCAACTCTGATTTTGTTTCCTTTCAGTTGATAATCACAGGTTGGTGAAACACAAATTTACAGTTCCAGCTTCTGTTCTAAGCCACTGAACTGCAGTCTGACGGTTTGACAGACTGACAGACAACTGACGGTCCTGCAGACCATAAGCAGGTCAAAATCGCTAATACTAGCGACGTATTCCAACATATAATACTTGTATTCTCTCCCCACCTGAAACACGATGTGGCACCTCAGCAACTTCCAGAAATGACTGCCCATAATCTCTACGCTAGGATCTTTCTTCGTTTTTTGATCAGTTTCGTTTATCAACATTCAAATTTACCATAGAGGAATAATATCACTTATAACAGACCTAAATGGTATTTAGAAATTATGTTGTTCCCATTACCATAAAATCAGGCTTACACACACCACAAGGGATGGTTGGTAAGATTCAAACGTATTAATTTTGTTCGCAGGGTAACTGTGTGATTTTAATTCGGTGTGCTGGATAAGGTGCCGTGATGTATATTTCTATCGTAACAATATATTTGCCATAATGCCTCTTTCAACATATTGACGTATTGCAGGACTCGCCTTGTTTGTTCAAAACTTGCGATTTACCAACAAACGCTTATTCAAACCGTCTGCCGCTACGTGCTACCCAAAACAATGGAGAAAACCAGTGCCAACACTGCGAGCTGTCTAAAGCTCGTGCTTCGCCTGGGGCAGCACCGCTGCTTAGTGAGAATTTCTGGTGTTTAGCGATGTCGCTGCTTACTCACAAGGTAGGGGTTGCCGAGAACGCTCTGCAAGCCAGGCGGAAGGTTGCCATGCAACATCGGTATCTTGAGTAAAGATTTTCCATACTCAGTGGCTTAGGTAGTCCTAAAAAACAAGGCAGACAGATGATTGAGAAGGCCATCATCGCTAGTGAAAGACATTTTAAAGTAAAATGATAAAACGCGTTGATGGATGAAAAGATGTGTTCGGGGGTAACAACGAAGTTTCCAGAGGACACAGGACTGATCAGCAGGGTACTTTTGGCGCTCAAGGTATGTCACGGACCAATGTTAACAGGAGTTCCCTGCCTGCTACTTTACAGTAACTTTTTGAGCAGTTCTCTCAATAAGAAGGTGGTTAAACAGAACACGAGTAGAGTTCTGCCCCCGTTTTGAGAAGACGCCACCGCGCAGCGCCGGCGCGTCGCTCTCGTTGACCCGCGTCGTCGCCGTCGTCGGTGGCGGCGGCCCGGAAGTAGTACCGCGAGCGGCGGCGCCGCCTGCAACCCCTCTGACGGATGGTGGCAGCAGCGAGAGTCAACAAATGGCGTGTCCAGCGTGGCACCGCCGCTGCCGACGGCACCAGGGCGCAGACGAACGCCGGCCGGCAGTCGGGCGCCACGTGCCAGAAACGTGCCCGCCGGCGAAACCGCCTCCGGGCCGGACGGAAGTGCGAGCGCCGCGTGCGACGCTGCGACGAGGTGTGACGAGATGTGGCGAGGAAGTGTGGAGGACTGAGTGGCAGAGTTATATGCAGACAGTGGTGGTAATCAGTGAGATGTTGGCTTGAACTCGGAATGTTGGGTCGGAAGGTGATTTTGATTACTGTGTGCTGCGATACCACGCACGTCTCGCAGGTTAGGGCAGACCTGAGTCTTCTGGTATGATGCCTACCTCGGCGTGAAGTGGAGTACCTCGGCTACTGCTTCCTGAATGGATGTGCTTTGTTTGGTTAAAAGTAGGGCGGAAATTTGTAAAAATATCGTCGCTAAAGACAGCAGCGTACTGTTGTGAGTGGGAAATGTTCAAGTAATCTCACATTACCTCTTGCACACCGGAAGGCGGATTGTTGCCTCATCTATTCTTGGCATTGTTCATAAGTGATCTGCCTACAAAAATCTAATCATACTGCTTTCTGTTTGCCGACGCGTGAAAATGTTCAGGAAAATATCATCCCCAAATGATTCGCCCCTCTTGCAAGAATAGTTGTGCAGTCTATGCACTTGGTCTCAAACTTGGAAATACACCTAAGTCCTTCAGAATGCAAGATATCTAGCATGACCTTAAAAACATTTCCTTTCGGTCCACATACCTCATTGAGAGCACGTCTCCGGGACATGTCAACATAGTTCGTGACATCGTTGTCATGCTAGAGGAGAAATTGGCCTTCAGCCCCACATTGAAATTACGGCTAAAAAGTAACACAGGGTCCTGGACGTTGTATATCAATTATTTCAAAAGCTTACAACGAAAGGAGATTTCAACAAGCCATCTGTAAGAACCGCTTACTCCGTGAATGTGCTTCCGTGCTGGAATATTGCTGCGTCATCCGGAAGTGTGCGGTGAAGGTACGCACGGAACCACTGGAGAGAGCACAATATATTTTATATGACTCAACTAGCACTCGGTAAATTATCTTTTAGGAAGGTGCTCATCCAACTTTTTCTTGGCGATTACGGTACCTTCCGAAGTGATGTTTGGGAATATGCGCAGTAAACGAACTCAGTAAAAGCTTGTAGACGCAATATATGAGTTGTGAACGAGAGCAAGTTCAAATGGTTAAATGTTAAGATGTGTTCCTCCGATAGTGATGTGATGTTGTGGAGATGAATCCAGGATTTCCGAAAGGGGGAGGGGGCACATGGTCGTGCGTGCCGCCATCCAAGCCAGGGGCGCCACTTTTGGGAGGCAAACGCGATGAGGTGAGCGTAAATTCTATCGCGGGACTTACATCCTGAGAAGGGATGGGAAACAAAATTTTCGGGGCGCGCCAACGACCATTCAGGGAGCGCCGTGACCATTTCAGGGGGCGATAATGGTCAATCGGAGATCAGGCAAGTGCGCCCTGCCCCAGCCCTGGATCCGCCCATGACCTATTGTATAAATGTTTTGTATGAAAATGGATTTGTCTATAATTTTGAATCCCCGTCGGCGTCAAATAAACAAATTGAAATGAAAAAAAGATTGGGATTGCCGAATTTGAAACAATGTCTATAGCCAGCGTATTAATGAGGAAATTGCAATATAAACTTCGTTTTGGCCTTCCCACTAGCCTGTTGGACAGCAAAATACTAATTTAAAGTCCCTGAAATGTAAGGTATAAATATTTAAAGAGTATCTTAGCACTACCTTGAAGTTTCATTTGGGATTGCCTGGGCACCCTCAAAAAGATATAAATCCACACCTATTGCTTACAAGTGTAGAACTTTTCAGGATTATCGTAAAAGCGACTTGGTAAAACTCATGCCATTAGAGTTTCACTTTAGGGCGATCTTTGCGATTCAAGCTCTAAAAAAACGGCACCAGCAGTAACTTACTCAGGCAAACTGAAATTGTGTCCAGAGGTGCATTCAGGACTCCGATGGTGGGGGGAGGCACATGGTCGAGGGGCAGCATCCGGACCAGGAGTTACCACTTTTGTGCGGCAGAGCCTATTAGGTGGGTGCCAAATCCTATTGCGGGGGCGCCGATACATGTGTCATGGAGGTGATATTTCAGGGGAGCGTTTCAGGGGTACACCGTAACCATTTCAGGGATTGCCAACGGTTGATCGGGGAGTGGGGCAAGTGTTCTTTTTCCCCCTGGACCCACCTGTTATTGGGTCAACTGGGAAACATCAAATTCATTCTCGTTTTCAGTCAGCTCATATTCAGTTCGCTCATCCCACGCAAACATTTTGCTTACGAATGAAGTTTGCATTCAGATAGAAAACTAAGACCAAAACTTACGATTGTCGGCCGCACCAAGCGAGTCAGTATTCAGGTCCGCATTCGTAAGTTGGTCTGGCATTCAGATTGACACACTGACGCAAAATTTGCATTCAGCTGGCCACAAATGTGACACGAACATCTTACGATTGATCTTCGTAAAAAACAAAGCTTACGGAGTCGACCTGAATTCCGAATTTGTGAACGTCACCCGCGGAGCTTACGAAGACCTTAAATTACGATGTTGACCTGGATATGTGTACTCGTGTGGCAGAAACAGCACTACAAGTTATTTTTCCCTTTGTACGCATGCAGTTCAATAAAAGGTAGACCTTTTTACATCAACAAAAAAGTGAATAAAACAATAACGTGAAAACATCCGATTGCGCCGGATAAGAATCAGTAACAAGTGAAGGGTTGATATGCAGATATCGGTATTCTTTGTGAGCTAAGTGGAACCAACAACGAGAGAAGAATGTTCAGTTGTGTTTGAGATGTGCATTACCTCGAGCTCTACAATGTCTGGGGATCCCCATGAAAGCTATCCATGAGCTGAAGCTTGGTGTTCACCTGATGACTCTCTTTCTCCGCAGGGGGAATAAGAAGAAGAGCACGAACTGATTGATCCTGCCTGCATCCAGCCGTGACATAACAACGATCTGTTAGCAAACGGCCAGCAGATAGAATATTATCGACCAAACTATAGTTCCTAAATATCTGCCACTGAAGCTCAAGTGTCTCCACAGTCCCCACGTGCAAGATTATTTCTCTTCAAAAGGATGGCAACACGTAGCAACTCATTTGCAGAAGCGCGATGTGGAAAAACAGACTCGGGTTACTTCACCAGAAGTGAAGACGTGGGCGACTCAGACGCCGAACAAAGCTCAGATAACGAGAGGAGGCTGTCCACAATCACCGCATCCACCGAGGAGCTCCAGGAACAACAGGAAGATGTTGGAGAGACGCTCACAACTGCTGCAGACATGGCCGCGAAACAAGAGGTTTTATCAAGGAAGAAAGCTCGCACAGGGGCTCTACCCGTCTCCAGGCGACGAGCATCCGTTTCGGATAACGAAAGTACCACGTCGATATCTAAGGGACGACGAGTACCACCCTCTTCAAGACCAAAGGCTTCTGGTCAGAACCGTTTGACATCGTCTAGAATAACGTCACCCAAGGCAGTTGGTGTAAAAACTGTTGTTGTCAAGAAACGTATGGTGGGTCGGAGTGCCTCCCGCTCTGCTGCTCGGAATGTCACTGCACACGAGCCCACTGAGACGCACATTTCGCCCGCAGCAATGGTCAGACAGACCACTCCACCACCAGAAACCGCACCTGAGGCAAGTCACACAGCCCGTGCCGTTGTCAAATCGACTCATCTTGTTGGCCGAATAGCGGCACTGGCCCATCCAAAGCGTCACGGCTCAAAGAAGCTACACGCTAAGCAAGAAAAAGATGGCTCGAGTAGAGATCGCATTCCGAGAGAAAGTGTATCGCACATAGAAAGAACTGGCCGCTACTCCACCAAGCGAGATGAACAAGACCGAAAGTTATCATTAGATTCTGTTCGTGGGCCACGGCAAGAGCGACAATCTGTTCGCACTAGCGCTGCGGAGGCGAGAACAGTAGCACGTTCCAGTTCCTGTCGCACTGAACGCGCCGTTCCTGAGGATTCTACATCACGTTCTACACGTCAAACCGTTGACGCGCGGCAGGCGGCAGCGCTTAGAAAAGTACAGCCAGCCTCAACTAAAGACCCAAAAGCGACAGCTGCAGCCAACTCGAGCGTCAACAGCACTCCCAAACCAACGATGAAGTCAAGGCGAGGATCTCTGCAGAAGAAGCCACATATCCCAACGCTGAGCAAACAAAGTAGTACCGTCAGCACACTGAGCATTCCCGGTTCGATGGATCGGGCTCACCCTCGGAATTTGAAACGCTCTCCCTCAGTTACAGAAAGCTACACCTCTGCCCGTCACGGCTTCCTGTCAAAGCCGATTCTCACGGCAGGACCGACACGAGCAGCTCGGCTTAAGGCCAATGCTGAAAGAGCAGCAGTCACTCAGCCGATGAAGAAGCGGCTGACTCCCTCAGCCTCGTCTAGTACACTGGCGAGTCAGGGAGTTAGAGCAATTGGCAGCACAAAAGTGAAAAAACCAAAATCGATGCCTGGCACTGTTGAAATGGGTGCAGTTTCCCAATAGAGGAAAGGCAGGCTCATCGGAAACGAGACTTAAAAGGGACCGGCATTCCAGTGAAACAGCCGCTTCCTCAGGGGGTACAAAACACCAAGAAAATGGAGCGACAATGCAGTCTGAACGAAGAACCAAACATATTCCCATTCCGGGGCGCATCAAAGAGAAACTTCTTAACCATGCTGTACATCCACACCACAGTCCAGAGCTTCCACGTCGGAAAGAGAGGCCTGCAATGAAACCAGTATCCAGATCAGCGGACAGCAGTCCTGAAATCAATCACCAGAGGAAAAACATCATCTATGAAATACCCGACATATGTTTGGACAACACAGATGGAATGACTTCAGACCCAAAATATGACAAACCTCGACAGCACTTGGATGAGATTTGTAGATCCCCCGATGGTGATCCAGAAGAGTACCTGAAAACACCGCATCCAGGTCAACATGTTCACAAACCCAGCGACTTTGATGCAGTAGGTAAGCATCAGAAGAAGCATGTTCCCTTCAGAAAACGTCTTGAAGAAAGTCTTTTCAGACGCAACCGTAACAACAGTTCTAATAAAGAGAGCAGCCCGGAACCTCCGCGTCCAAAAGAGAAGCCTTCATTGAAACCTGTGTCTAGATCAGCTGACAGCAGTCCCGAAGTTAATTACCGGAGGAAAAAGGTCATCTACGAAATAGACCATACGAACTTTGGTAACACAAATGAAATGACTTCAAACTCAAGATCGATGTCCCTTAGACATTTGGAAGATATTCGCCGATCCCCCCCACAGTGGCCCTGAGGAGCATCTGGAAAGACAATTTCCGGAACGACATGCTTGTAGGCCAGAAGACCACGAGACATCATGCAAACACCAAAGTAAGCTTATATCCTCCGAAGGCGTCGCCAAGAAAGTTTTTCCAAACGCAACCGCCATAGCAGTCCTGATAACGATAGAAGCCCAGAGACTCCAAGTCATCACGCCAACTCTTTAATGAGACCAGTGTCTAGATCAGCTGATAGCAGTCCCGAAATCAGTCACCGCAGAAGAAAGGTCATATATGAAATAGATGACACAATACTAAACCACAGGGAAGTAGCGACTTTAAACGACAAACTGAGAGCGCTTCAGGATTCAGACGCGCGTGACCAAAGATACCAAGACGGCAGTCTTGATAAACACCTGAAAAGTCAAGTTCCAGTTGATACTGCTTTCATTCCTAATGAGTCTCGTCCATTGGGCAAGAACCTCGAACCATATTCATTGGGCGAGCGTAAGCTAAAGTCAAAACGAAGAGATAACCGATGTCATGATGAACACAGAGAAATCAGTCAATCAAGACATCAAACGCGCCATCACTCTGATGAATACGCTACTCAGCTAAGTAGCAGGACCACAGATGGTGAGACTGGTGGTGTCACAGGTACACATCCTAAACTGGGCTACTCTGGCAAGCGCAAGGTTGATTCGCGTCGTCGGAAGGACCGCATTTTAAGCCAGACATCGACATTAAGACATTTTGGATCTAGAGGAAATATCGATGACTCTTCTGAGTCCTCCGATACTTCGACAGAAGATCCGGAAGAGGCCACTGACTCCTATCTGTGGCAAGATGCCGCTCCTGACGTTGAACATACGCCCAAGGAACACAGTCCAATAGCAGACATAACATGGAATAGGAGCCCTGTTGAAAGAGAAGACTCCTTCACAAGTGCACAATCAACCGTGAGTGAGTGCGGATCGGATCCCGATCTCCTCGATCCCGACCTACAGGAGCCACCGAGAACAGCAGAAGACAACGTATCCATGCTGGCGGAATCGGGAAGTGTGCTTGAATTCGCCGCCGTGGTTTATGAAAAAGATGAGTCAGTGAATAAGGAAGAGAAGGAGGAAGAGGAAGAAGTTCCTTGGTGGTCTCCTGAAAAGGATGAGGAATGGTGGACTCCGGACCCAACAGGACTTTCAGAACTCAATTCTCCGAGTACCAAGTTAGCTGAACAGATGTATCCTGATCTAAAGACCCACGAGAAGTGGTTCACGCCGCCAAACGACACTCTGGAGGCACAGCAGTCGCATCAGTTATCACCAGAACAAGGAAACGTCCTCTCGCCCGACATCGACTTGGAGCTTTCTGGCGAGTGGTTCACGCCGACCACCCGCGGTTACTGGTCACCGTCTCTGGCGACGGTTCCGGAGCAGGGCTCCCCAGAGCTGCCTCATCGCGGATCTTCGCCGCGCGAGAGCCGCCGGAGATCGCCCGAGGGCAGAAGCGACGCCGAGGCGTCGTCTGGAAGACAGCAGAGCCAGCAGCGGCAGCCAGACGTTGTCGACCCGCCCTCCGATGACGTCACTGCTGGAGTGGCGCGGCGTCGGCAGCGCGCGGCCTCGGCTGCAGCCGCCAGTACTGGCCAGGGTGAAAGTGTGAGCGGCGGCAGCCGCGCCGGTCCCGCCCGCCGCAAGTACGGCCGCGCGGAGGGCCTGCGACGCCGCGCCACTCAGTTCTCCGGCGCCGCGCGGCGGCCGCACGTGCCACGTGCGACGTTGTCGACGCACAGCGCCGACGCCGTGTTTGTGAACGACTTGGACGCAGAGACTGCTGAAGCAGAGAAAGGTAAGTCGTTGTTTGGAGTTATTTCGCCTCAGGATTGGGGATATGGACAAACTGTTTTTATAAATAGCTAATTTTGCCGATTTAGTTTATTTAGCATGGCAACACCAGAAAAGTTTTCCGCGTCGCTGTGCCTGTGTAGCTATTTATCGAAGCGTCTTCCTGTTCCATCTTCTGGCTGACGACAACGCGTTGATAACAATACGGGAAGTCTCTTGAGAGGTTTACGCATGTTTAGATGACAAAAAGCTACTTAACACGGCTGTACCTCTTGAGTTGTAATAGTGTCTGTTTTGATTTGAAGTTGTGTCCAGTGCATCTACACAAGCCCTTTGCCCAGCCTAAGATCTGTTTATATTTTGTTTAAGCCCCGTCGATTGTTGAAGAATCAGAGTATCCGGTACAGTTTAAAATCCGCTTGACACCGCCACCTTTGAAACTGGTCTGGCCAGGGAATGTCATTTTCCACCACCGAGCAGCTACTGTAGAAGAGTCGCGTGGCGAGTGGACGCAGTCACCGCGGCGAGATGCAGCGATATGCCATCAGGTGGTGGTGGGTGGCCACCGGGCCCGGCCCGGACCGGACCGCTCGGCTCAGAGGTGTGTGGCCTGCAGCACGGGGCGGATCAGACTCGCCCCACTACCTGCAGCCGAGCTGCAGCATCTCACCGGAGAATGCCCGACTGCAGCTCAATCATTCCTTAAGGGCTCTGTCTTGCCCGTTTGGGTTTGTTTGTTAAATTTTTGAAAGATGCAAGCAAAACACATGATAAATATTATGACAATTTTGTCGACCATGTTTTCTTTACCGTAATTTTCAAGGAACTAGAGTTTTGTGGAGCCTGCATGCCGTGTGCACAATGGCTTGTCATGATTAGTTCGAGTTGCCTGGGGCGGATCCAAGGGGTGGTGTCTGAGGGCGCTCCTGTCCCTTCTGGAACAAAAAGCGGCGCGGCGCCCGCGCGCCGGAGCGCAGTAATAACAATTTGTATCTATAGTCTAATGCATATGGTAATATGCCGAGGAGCGATGCCCTCTTAGCGATTAAATGAAAAACTAATCTTTATCAGGATTTTATGACTTTATAAAATCCGGCGTATAACATTACTGGATACAAATAACCTCACGTATAAGCAAGGTGGTTAAAACGGGATCCTCTTGCCGCCCTGGTGCCTTTCTTGGTTCCCGAAAACTACTCTCTTCATGGCCCATGGGCGTTAAAAATGAGAGGACGGGGATACGCGTCCACCCAACTGGCGAGCGAGAGTAGGACATCCACCCGAAATATCGGAACGTAATCTAATGCCACAGAATTTGGCCTGCATATCAACGCGTACTTACGCTAATGTTTGCAAAGTTGTTGCAGGTAAATTACCCTGTTCCCGCCCTATTACGTAGCTTTAGAGCTTTTGATTGGCTCATCCCCCACCCCTTTCGGTCATTGCCAGTCCGAACTCCCTTCCCCCAGCATGAAATATGTGGCGACTTCCCTGCGGCCGCTCCTCCCCTGGAGAAATTCCTAGGTCCGCCCCTGTAAGCTACCATAGAGCCATGGCTGCAATGTCCGTCATGCGACTTAGCGGAGGATTTGGACGACCACTGGGATGCAGAACTTCCAGACAAGACGCCATGCTCGCGTGCTGGCTGTCCGACAAGCAAGGCGCAGCCTCAATCCCTGCAGTCAGTTGATGCACATCTCACAGTTTCTTTCTTAAAAAAATGTACTTTTCAATATATGCATGAACACTTTTTCAGAACAGAATCGTTTAATGCTTATATTGTATTTCACAGCACTTTCAAACAACATAACCTGGCGCGTTTCATTGCTCCGTGAGTTTCTGCGCGCGTAATTGCGCGAGTCTGCGTCTCTCGTCACAGCCGTGACAGGTTCAGTCCGCTTTTGGTGCCTCGTCGTTCGCCGCGAATGCGAAACTACTGCGGTGAGTGTGACGTCTCTCTAACGTCACATCTGGACTGGTCTCTACACCTTCGTCACGCATCACATTGGTGACGGAGCTGCGGCGTCCCGCGCGTCTCGTCACGCGTCACATCTGTTACCGCAGCCAGCGATGGTGCGCTAGCCTCGTTTTGGGGATATTCGTGAGTGCGCAGGAGGAAAGTTCCAGCCAAATACATCACGTCGATTGCGATCAATCATTCGCCATGCTCTGTCCATAAAGCTGGAATATGCCGAAAAGAAAACCACCGAGTCAGGGGAGGAATAAACACTCCAACCAGTGATCCAATGCAGGATTTGCTGTCTCGTTGCACACTGTTGGGAGCCCACTGTGTTTGTTTTATGGGCTGATTGGAGGAAGGATGAGGTGCATGGGGGTCATGTGCAGTCGGTGCAGGTCATGCAGTCTTCCAGGATAGATGGGCGCCTGTGACAGCCGTAGCCTTGAATCAAGTCTCATACAGAGCTCGCCCACCGCGGCAGGAGCGAACAAAGACGGCACACTCATCATCAGATGACTGTGCCCGCGCCCGATCATCATTCTCTGATGATGATGATGACTGCCTGCAGCAGGCGTCGGTCTTGGCTCGGCAGGCGGCGCTGGTCTGTTGGAGGCTCAGTTTCACTGCTGTCCTGCAGCAGCCGTCGGCGGCGATGGGGCGTGGAAGCGCCGCATTTCCGATGGATTTCGCCGCCGCCGTCGCCGCTCTACCTCTCATTAGGATCAGCCAGCGTGTAATCACAGCCGGCCTCAGCTGATGCCCGATAATCGCCGCCTCTGGGATTAATCGCGGTTCTGTGAAGCGCCGTTCCTACGTGCCTCACAGCCTCACCGTGGAATGTGTATGACCTCATTAATGAAATTAGCATAATGCTGGAGCCGAATGAGCAGCGATCCCGGCTTTGGTCAGCGGTCATGCAGCGGGACAATGGCCATGGAACCGGCCAGTCTGTCATTGTCTGCCAGGTGACTCACACCCGCCTGCACAAGTGCACGGGTTACAGCAGAGGTAAAAAGTCGGCCTTCCAGTTCCGTGGATGTGCTGCACGCCCGCAGCGATGATATGTGACACATCCACGTATTGGGCTGTAATGCCACCGATTTGGTGAGTGCCACACCCAGTTCCTGCACGTGTACGTCTCCAGTGACGTTACCGGCCCACCTGCCGGTCTTTCGGCACCGCCCAAACAGGGTTGCACGCTGCTCTGCCTTTGTACTGGATGACGATCCGACATAGCAACACCCCTCCCCCAGCTCGTGCATCAGCGCCTCATTGGCTCGCACCCTCTGCTCACGACATGGCCGAAACCAGGCCTTCGGAGTGACGGCGTCGTCCGCCCTGTAATAAAGCACGGATATTCTCCATGAGCAGATGAGTCATGGAGTCTTCCCGAGTCGCCATTTCCTGCGGGAGTGATGTCAGCGAGGACAACATTGCGGTTTTTCTCCGTCTAAATATCACAGATGCGGGATACCGCAGGGCGCCTCATTGTCGCGACGTGGCATAACTCTGTGACACATGCGCCTGGAACACTGCACAAGTCACGATACTGGCTTCGCAGTAAAAACAAACTTCGACATAATCAGCTTTCAAGCTTTGAAGAATCCAGTCTCCATGTCCCAATTAAGAAGAGTGCAAAGCTGTGACGGAGATAAGTAGGCAGGCTTGGCTAGATTCTTAAGCGATATCTCAGTTTGTGTATTTACGTTTGCTTTTCGAAGAGCGAACTTTGCCTGATTGTTCTTTAGGTAATATTTTAATTTGGCATTTTGGATTTACAGGAGCCCTTCGCTGCACTAGAACTCAACAATACTTATATATATGTTTGCTGAATCTTCTCAATTTACAGAGACTAAATGGTTCTAGGAAAACAATCAGACCACCACATTTTGTTTTATATACAACCTGATTGAGTTTTTGCAGACTTTTAAAAGAATAGTATTCTTCTTCCTAACCCCATTCTTCTCTCTCTCTCTCTCTCTCCCTCTCTCACATCTTCACGCCAATTCTGTAGTTCCAGAACCTGTTAGGGGAGGAGACAACGTCAAGGTGAAGACCATCATCGATGGCTCCTGGCTTAAGTAGTAATTACTTTCTATGAACACCTTGAGGTCGAATGGTCTGGTGTTAGGGATATGAGATGAAAATCGAACTCGTTAAGATTTAAGATCAGCACAATATGTCCCGCTGTGCCTGTTTTTATTAAATAACGCGCCGACGTGTACATGCAGACAAAGAAGATACCTATAATGCAATTTTCTAACATCTCTCCTATAGCCTTAGAGCAGGCATTTTAGCGACAGACTTGCTGCAAATATTTTAGATCAGGCATACCTCTGGCACAGCTTGGGTTTGGTGCATTGCTGGGGCTCTGAACTGTGTTGGACCTGCATGATTGTTGGCCGTGCTCTTTTAACAGGGTCTGCTATCGTGTGTAGTTTAAGGAGCGACACACAAGAGGGGAAAGATAATCTGCAACCGTAGTGGGAAAAGACCCTCACCTTATTTGTCTCGCTGGCAAAAACACACCCACCAAAAGAAACACATACACACCTATTAAAACAATAAAACCACAAAACATATCATAAAAACCAACACCAACAACACAATCACCACCCCAATCCCGCCGGATTATATGGTCCGGAACAAAACAGGCGAACCTCCCATCTCCACAGGTACCGTGTAGTAGGCACCCCGGACAAACCGCGCCCCAGCTGGTTCGAGCGGGAACCAAAATGGCTGCCGGTATGCGCTCCCAACAGAGCCGACCCAACCCGGCCAGCTCCTCCTCCCCGAGACACACCCTGTGCAACCGGTGTGGACCCCCAGCCACCCGCCGACGCCAGCGGAGGCCAACAGCCAAACAATCAAACTTTTCGGCCAAAATCACTACACATAGTATGATTTTAGCCGATGTTGTTAGTACCATCCAAACCGGTGATACAGACACCCGAGAGACACCACACGACTACGGCGAGTGATTCCGGACAGCAGTGTCCGAGATAGACCCCAAACCTAGCACACGGTAAAATGTTCCAGCGAGGCGGTCGAAGTGCCCAGATTTTCCAAAGAACAAATCAGACCGCAAATTTACAAAATCGCCAATGCGAATGTTGGGACACTCCACAAAAAATGGGTCTGCAGCTTACTTAACCCGTACCCAACCAAATCAAAAGCATGCCTTTCCAGCATAAGACAATGTGATTTCCCCAAGGTGGATCGTCCGCGAGTACACACCCATCCCAGCACAGGCAAGTCTACAAAATCACAAACCAAACAAACCTAAAAACCCATGTTGTACAGAACTAAACACCCGTGTCCCGAAGACAACACCGGTGTGGTCCAAAAGCCAAAACCAGAGGTATCAATTCCAAGCCTGGAGTTTTTGATCAGGCGAGGGGTCAATCACTCAGCCACCAAATCAAGACAGAGGAGGCACCTCTCCACACTTGGCTGTCAGATCGTCGGGAGGATATCACCCTCCCAGTGACGGGGCAAACCCGGCGAGGAAGGGGTGATGTCAAGAGGCGTAAGCGCAAACACACGCTCAGGATTTAGTGATGGAAACGAACTAATACAAACGGAGGACGAGGAACCCATTAAAAAAACCAGGCATGTTCCAAAACTGGGTTCGTTGGCCCTATTCTTAGGAAAATTTGACGTCATCCGGTAAGAGGCGGGGAAAATCAACCCCAGGTCCTCAACAGTCTCGGGTATATCATCAATGTGCTCTCTAAAATTCAGAAAATACCAGTAAACTAGAGAAATTCCCTTTCTAATATGAACCCAAAAAATATTTTCTCGTGCTCGTCCTACTTTTTAAGCTTAAAACCAGGGGCGTAGCCAGGATTTCGCTCAGGGAGGGGCGGCACCCCGAAAAGGGCCCCTGCGACAGCATCAAAAGGGCCCTGATGAGTAAAAAGGGCCCTCCTTGCTACAGAAAAGAGTGCTGAAGAGGGCTTAAGAGGGCCCTGTCTGGTATAAAATGCCAAATTTGGCCACAGAGCATAGTGCGGGCGAGCCGCGCTTCGCGGCTCGTGTCCTCGGGGGCCCTTCGGGCCCCTCAGGGAGGGGCGGCTGTCCCTGCCGCCCCCCCTTGGCTACGCCCCTGCTTAAAATGGACGCTCTCAACATCACTCCACGTGTCTTCTGCTTTTCTGTGTCTCAGTGCAGTGAAAGGTCAACTAATTTCACAGACAAATACAACGTGTAAAAGCCAAACGTTTCCGAGCACACACCATCTCCGTCGGCTCCTTTGTCCCGGGTCCATTGTTCGTCTACACTTTATTTGGCAAGCGTGACGAGGCATAGGCAGATCGACAAGGTGAAATGCTTGCCATCGAATCCAGAGCTGCCACGAACGGCATTTCACTCTCAGCACGAGCCAGACGGGTCATCTGTCATTCACGTGAACAGGCAGACAATGTTTCTCATTTTGGGCATTCTCTGTAGCTTTCCGTAATCCAGGACCTCCCTCAATGGCTTTCACGTTCTATGTCAGTCGAGATGTGGACTCGTGTCTACAAAGTACAAAGTACAGCAGTGCAAAGAAAGCGCAGTTGGTGCAAATGCTCAAAGAGCATGACTCTAGGCACCTCTTGTTGAGAATGAAAAAGCACCGCGTTCAAAGCAAACCGGACACACATGGAAGGGGAGTAACGATTCGCATCACACGAGACAAGTTGTGTCATAAAACGACTAGCTCCTGATCATAAACCCTGCATGATGTGAGCAATGTAGATAAGTTGTATACGTCTTTCACACATACAGGATGGAGATTCGCCTTTGTATACTAAACTGATAAAGTATGTAGGTATAAGTGGTGTCCAGGCAGTCGTAACCAAGGTCATGGTCGTCATACGACCAAAAGCCATGTCGAGGACTTTAGACCAATTTAAACATTCAGACTGGTCGCTTTAATGTTCAGATAGCACTGAAACTGAGAGAGATACTAAGTCCTTGGTGTTTTTATCTAGCCGTTAGAAGTGACGGCAGAACGTCTGAAGTTAAGAGAGGGACCATGGACTTTTCAACCCATTTCTTTCCAGTCAACACCATAGAGTTAGTGGTAAAATTTCTGATTTAAAGGTGGGCACCGTGTCCCGGTGCCCCCCCCCAGCTCTGCCGCCAGTGTCCGTTAGTGCTGTGCATGGTAAACTGAAGGGAAAAATTGGCTCGCAAATAAGATCCAATGACTCACACGAGCCCAGACTTGTTGAAGACTTCCCCCGTTGTCTTCCTTCAACAATGGCATCTCTCGATCGACCACCCTATAGAGAGGCTGCTCTCAAGCATGTTGTGTACACTCCTCTGTAATACAATTACCAAGAGCACAGGCTGCACCTGGTAACTATTTTCTCCGGAGACCAAGGTCATAACATTATTTTTCATGACATGTGCGCTGCACCCTCCAACACCACCAGTTCTCAGAACCAAGTCTGGACACGGCAGGAAGTCCGCGCTCAAATCGGTGTGAGCTTTTCCGACCTTTGAGGAGGCTGGAACAGGATATTCTCGCTGTTTTTTTATAATTATCTTTTATGATTTTCCAAGTTTATACGTTTTAATGTTGTAAAATGTGTGTAATTAGGCATGATTTACGTAGCCTAAAAATAAAGGTTTGGAGTACCGCAGGGTTTGTCCATACCGCAAGCTGCTGTCCGGCAATGGTTCTAAAAATGACGTCCCCAGGGGCTTCATGGGATGTGTTCCTTCGGAGGGGGGGTGGGGGGGGGTAACGGCACATCGACAGAGGACGTCATATGGCGTCGGAAGGGGGAGGAGTAAGCAATGCTTGAGCAAGGGCAGCGCGCCAATCCTGCTTTTGCACGGGCTCGAAACCGCGACAAAAATGTGCGTTTTGACACTGCACTGTGCTGAAAGCGAAATCATGGCGACAGCGCGCAGTGTCTCTGACCGACTGCCTTTTTCAACCTGCACGTCACCATGGCGACATCTAGGCACTCATGCGGCTCCCATCTGGATGGGAACTGACCACCATCTGAGACGATTCTTTGATGCTGTACATGGGGCGTGGGCACGCAAGCCGCACCACTGGAGGAATGGAATGGAATGGTCAGTGTCGGTATGGCCGGCCTAGGTGTCCGCCAGCGTTGAAGCAGCCACCGCCGAGCGGCCGGCAGCGGCGCCGGCCGCCGCTTCTGCCAAATATGGCGCCAATCAGCCGGACCATCTCGACGACGGCGGCGGCGGCTCAACGCCAGTCCACAGGCGGCCTTGCAGGGACCGAGGGGGCGCCCCCAGCGCCCTCCACCTGAGTGCTGCCGGCTCCACCGCACTCGCCCACTGAATTCCTAATCGGGCTTGGCACCTTGACCCCGATTTGGCCACATTTTCTAGCCAAACGGCGGCATCGGGCGGCATGAGGGATGACTGCTGGGGAGAGCGCCGACGCCGGCTGACCTCACAGCCACCCGACACACTCTGGCTGAGGTGTCTTCTTCCTGCGACCTTGGTCGGCTGGTGTCACTGAGGTCGAGATGGTCACAGGAGGTCACCAGGCCAATGCTGTGGCGCGGCCCTGCGCGCGCGGCACCGGCGCTCCATGTAGGGATGTGTGACACCACGGCACCTGCAGCCTGGACGCTCTGCTCTTTTCACAAAACTAGCTCCATATGATTAGAAAGATTTCGAATGCCGTGATAATTTCAGCAAAATGGAAATATATCCCCGATTTTACAGTACTCGGCATTATAATTCGCGGATAAAATAGAAGAAATGAATCCCGAACAAATTCTTACAATATCATTGTTAAAATCCTCATATGCAGTTAATGCGCGGCTTTCAAAGAACTGGCAAGAGTTGGCCAAGAATTTAAGTAACGTGGTGAAATTTACCCTACCCATATAAGAAGGAAGGAATCCGCGAGGGCTGGTTCCGGGTGTATTTGGGCGCCGGAGATCTTCCACTGGGGCTGGCTTTTCCCAGAAAAGCCGCTGAGAGCGGCGGTGCCAGGCGGCGGTCTGCGGAACGGCTCGGAGCAGCTGGTTCAGCGTCGTAGAACAATGTCTGTCAGCTCTTCACGCAAGGTCTGCTGGCGCGACAAAAAGTAGTCACTCAGTGCTGGGCGGCGGGCTGGGACCGATCGGTAAACAACATACCGTCAGACACAGGTGTGAGGCCCAACGGCCCCCACTCTGTCGACACCTCACTCCTTTTTCCAGCTCGCCGAATGTCACGCCTTTCCATGGGCTAGCTCCACCCATGTGCAAACATGGTTCCTCCCATAAAAAGTTCTTCGGTGAGATCTAAAACATGTTCCAGGTTTAGTCTGAGAAAACAAATGGGAACAGGTAACTTTAAATGTGCAGTTATTTTTCTTTGACAGCTATCGAAGTTCCGTTTCAACCTTCATACTTGGTGCTGACACTGGCTGGAATAGTGCAGCAATCATGCAATCATTGCGCAGGATCTCTGTTTAAATCAGTGTTCATAGAATCCTCTTTCCAGCCGGCGGCTGTCCAGCACAGTCATGCGTGTTGATAAGTACGGCGCCATTCCGTAAAAACCCGGCCTGGACCTGCGAGTCCCTGCGTTTTTCTAAGCCCTGCGGGAAATTCAGCGTGGTTATCTCCGCGATCTCTTGCGACTTGCAGCACGCGAACCCGGACCTGTCAAAATTCGCCTTGCATTACTCGGCTTCTTTGGAAAAGAAAAGTATTTGAACATGTTAGTGTATGCGCATCTTGTAAAACAATTTGTTCAACGGGCCCGTCCGATCTAGATATTGGAATCCGAAGTCACGCTCCTCATGGGCGGTAGCATGGGACCAAACCAGTTGAAGTGGCTAGAGTACGGCGTCAATGTGGTGCGCACTAACTGGTATGATCGTGCTGCCATATCAGAAGGTATGCCGGAGACGCTATTTATGTAAATTCAAGTTTGATTGAAAAAGCTGGACACATGGTACAGCCATATCCGCTTGCATGCCGTAAACCTCTCGACTTCATTTTGACGTGCATAATTGCATCTACTTCCACTCTTGTTATAAACAGCTAGAGTCCAGCTAGTGCTGCCATTGTCCCTAGCAAACATTCGCAAATCATCCGTCTTCGGCAGGTTTCGCCGGCGACCACCTAACCGCCCTCCCGGAGCAGATCACCTCAACTCCAGAGCAAGAACAAGAGCTAGACGAGCTAGCGGACTCGATCACACACGACCCCAGCGTCGCCACTCTCCGCCAGATTCGGACCGTGGTCGACCAGCACCGTGTCTCCGACGCTGCGCCTCAGAGCCTGGTGCCGGACTCACCCTCGGACCCCAGTACAGTCAGCGGCTGGACGCAGGTGGTGCAGAGGGCCCGGCTGGTGCCCTCCCTGCTGGACTGCCTCCAGGGGCTGACGGGAAGTGAGGACACCTGTGGTAAGGTGAACGTGTTTCTCCTGGAGCGCGAGTGCATCAGGACCATCGCCGCCGTTATGGATTCCACCATGGAGCTCGACTACATCGTCGAAAACAAGGAGTACGCCGCCAAATTGGCTCAAGGTAAGTCACCGTGTTGTTTATTTGTGGTTACTTGGTACGATAGGCGTTATGTTTTTCTTCTTTGCCGCATGAAGAACAGCCATAGAGCAGTAATGATGGTGCCGTGCAAACGACCCGGCGAGTACCAACGTGCAGATGGAATTCGTGGCATTTTTATTGGGACATACAGGTGTCTGCTGATGGCTACAAGCATATCAAATGCCACACATAGCCTGGTTAATTGGATTGATTAATTGTGGACCGTACACCTTCAGTCTAACGTGTTTAACTGCATTGCCTTCAATTGATGGGGGAACATTACGCAAAAACCTCCAGAAAGCATGAAGCCCACAGGGTTAGGCTTTACGGACAGGCAAAGATGGACGCTTCCCAAATTTTGACTTGAAATCCGTCCAACATTTTGCAACTGAACACTTCCTCGAGTAGCATAGCAGTTATTTTCACACGGCTTACGTGTCGAGACGGGGATTGTTTCCTCTTTGGTTCGTGCTTAACTTGTTCATTAAATCCATAAAAAGGGGCTGCATATTTTTATTCCACCCGGATGTGTCTTGTATTTGTTTTTAAATACTCCACTTTGTCGTAGAAAAGGGTGTGACGCATTCACCAATCGACACACCGCCTTCCAGAAAAATGAGAGGCCAAGGTACTGGGTTATGACATTGCTCTGGCCAAAATTCATGCATGCCTTTAGTAGTCCTTGATGGCCAGCCTTGACAGACATAATATTGCGAATTTCTTGCTACTTTGCTGCCCTCGTCCTACTTTTCTACACGCGCTGGCACTTGCCTGCCATGTGGGCGTTTTTAGCAGTTCTTCGCAACGAAAACGACCACCAGCTCGCGCGAACTAAAATTGTACGGCGGAGCCCGTGTTTTCCGTCATGTTTACCGAGCTTAACGTCCTCCCAAATTGGTGGACGGGGCCTTCAACTGCAGGTGTCCCAGTGACTCAGGACTCTATATTTGTGTAAAAGAATATTCCATTAGCAGTGAGCATACTCGAAGTTGCCGTACATGAGCTAAAAGTATTTGCAGCACCTTTCAAGATCAATAAAGGTTCCTTTGGCGCGCTTTTTCGAAGAGTGAAGAGGAAGTGGCCTTGCCTTTTAATGAACCCTCAACCACTGCCGGACGCAGAAGGCAGTCATGACCCCCAAAATGGCGAAATTTTGGCCGATTTAAAAAACTAGATTCTTACGATTTCTCCCGAGTTGAGCCCCTCTCCGCAAATCTCGCCCCTGCGTCCGCCCTTGCCCTCAACTTGATTCCAGAAAACATTTTGGGACAATTTTATCCACACTATGTTGCATGGCCTGGTGCAACAGGTGAAAGCTGTCACCCTGTTTTACTATAGACTCAGCTAATTAATTACTTAATGTCACATAGCTAATGCTTACTTAATTAATACTCGATGCCACCACGACGAAAAGCATGAAATTCGTTACAACCATGGTAATTTTTGCACCCAGATCGTGACCAGAAATTTCCACCGGCTGTAAATTCAGCCGATCTGGTATCCCACAATAGCAAAGAGCGATGCAGCCGTTTTCCGGCTCTAAATCGTGGATTTGTCACATTCGGGCGGCAATTTGTGTGTACCTACCAGCTGGTCGGTGACTGATGGCGGCTTCCCTGGCCGATTTAGGCACGGGCCTACTGTTTTTACACAGTAGATTGCCTCAAGGTTAACTTCCTCTTGCAATACGAAGCCGGATGAGCAGCGACCAGGAGTGTGGCCTGCCGTGTTTTCCAGATGAGGGTGGCCCCGTGAGTCACTGTTTCTCTGTGTGAGCACCTTGCACGGCCACCCCTGCACCAAGTGACTCAGATATTAGTAGCTCTCATTTGCCTATCCGTGCCTTTTCGCAGACTTAGTTTTTATTCTCCAACAGCTCAGTCTGTATTTATGTGGAATTCAACTCTGAAAGATATATTTGAAACAATGAATTTACGTGATATCCTTACAAATTTCCTTTTGGGCTTACATCACTTACAACCAGGGGCGTACCCAAGGGGGGCGGCAGGGACAGCCGCCCCTCCCTGAGGGCCCGAAGGGCCCCCTTGAGGACACGAGCCGAGCGAAGCGCGGCTCGCCCTCATTATGCTCTGTGGCCAAATTTGGCATTTTATACCAGACAGGGCCCTCTTAAGCCCTCTTCAGCACTCTATTCTGTAACAAGCAGGGCCCTTTTTACCTATCAGGGCCCTTTTGGCGCTGTCGCGGGGGCCCTTTTCAGGGCACCACCCCTCCCTGAGCGAAATCCTGGGTACGCCCCTGCTTAGAACAGTGACGGATCAAATGATTCCCAAGCTAAATGTAAAATTCCTTTGCACTTTTTTCTGCTCCTTATTGGAGCCAGTTCGTTGTAAATGCGTCGCATTTATCTATACCTAACTGACCCTTTAAGCATGACAGCTGTTGACAGCCGCTCCACCGTTCAACCGTTCATCCAATTTCACTTCCTAACGAAGCGGGTCATGTAAGGCTACATACTATTCAATACCGAACATTCATCCGGCGAGGCTAAAAGCTAAGCTGCCGGCTGACCCCAAGCGGTGACCTTGCCGTACCACGTGACATAAACTCCACCCTTCGGAAGCGCGGCGCCGCCGGCGTGTACGTGTTCTGTGTCAATGTCAGCCTGAGCGGCGGCTGCTGGTGCTGTCGGGCACGGCGGGCCGCGCGACGTGCCGTCCTTGCTAGCTGCGGTCTCCCAGCCAGCTCCCCCCGCTGCCGTCAGACCTCACCGCAGTGGGTGAGCATGTGGGTGTGCGCCATGGCTTAAGCTTGATTATATTTTGTAGTTTAGATTTTGACGTCGATAGCGGAATCTTGTAAAGCTCACGAAGAAGGGTTTTTTTAAAGTTTTGGCATGAAGATAGCTGAATGTGAAATATTTCGTCTATTTTTCGGAGGCATTCGACAACGGGTGCAGCTCTTTGAATGTGCTTCTATCATTAAGCATATTTCATAGAAGGACTAGCAAATGTTATGTTATAATATCCTTAGATATTAGGTCAACAATTTGAAGCTTGAAGGAAGACATGGCTCACTGGATCTTTCCTAGATATGTCGGCGAGAATGAGGTCGAATCAAACTAAATCGGTACTTTCCAGCGGCATAAATTCTCGATGCGTCACTTCATTCATCAGTCTTCAGCCACCGTGGAAAAAGCTGAGTCCAAATCCAACAAAGCCACTTACATGACGACAGGGGCGGACGCCGAAGCGCCGTTTGGGGGGTGGGCGAATCGGGAGAAATAGTAAAAACGGTGTTTTTAGGAAAATCGGACAAAAGTCCGGTATTTGGGGGACCATGCTTCCCCCCTCTGCGTCCGCCAGTACATGAATCAAATAACTCAAGGAGTGACGAAGGGTGCCCATATCCTCTTGGAAAGCTTCTTCCTTCAAAAACTATCCGTACCTAGGAGAGAGTTGTCTCGGCAAAATTATAATTTTTAGGTACGTTTGCAGCGTTATCAGTGTCATATTTTTATTTTCGTTATATGATGTCTGGTATATATGATACCACATATCTGGATATCTGGTATGATACATATTTATACCTATCTTTGCAAAATCAATGTGTTCCTGTTTATTTTATATTGATCTCACTTAAAATACTGGAAACCTCTACGCACGGTCCCTGGATTGATTAAAAATATATGTCGGAAAGGAGCTAGTGAGCTGCTATTGCAAACGTGCCAGTTATCAGTTGGATGTGAATGCTTCCAAACTGAATCTTATATAGGTCATCGATGCTGGTAGGTCATCCAACACTTAATAATGAGACGGATATGGGAGAAGAAGTTGTGACGACAAAGGAAACAACAGAAAGTAATTGTGGAACCTGAAGAATCCGCAACTGTCAACGGAGTTGGGTTTATGGACCTGAGCAGGGAATGTGGCATCTGGATGGAATTTCCAACTTTATTGTTCAATGAAGTCGGCCCTATTTCTGCTTAAAAACAGTACAAAAACGATATTTTTATATATTTACCCTTCGGTAAAAAAGGGGGCGGGGTACAACATAAGGCATGCCCCTCCATTTTCCATGAAAAGAATCGCAACTTGGGAATAAATCAGAAAATTGAGTAACTAGCCAGCAACCGGTACCGCAACAAGAAGTCAAAAACCTGTGAGTTTTTGGCTCTAAAGGGGAATTTTCTTGTCAGCAGTAGGTCGAATATCGAGAAGCCTCTCCACTTTTTTTGCAGGTGGCGACGCTTATGCCTCCAGACTTGCGAGCTAACACATCACACTAGAGTCGCGTGCACCAAACAGTCCATAAATGACGTCCGATGAAGAATGGCGTCATTAACTGACCGGTGTCCGATTATCGAATCCGTACTGTCCTGCTGTGATGTCCGATTATCGAGTCCATGGTATCCGACGGTAGGTACGCCCGTACCCTGCAATGTCCGCTCGGCCCGGTACGGCAGGGATGGCGTCACTTTGTCATGATGTCGGCTGCCCCGCCTGGCTCGGACGACCCAATTGGATGGGAGATGCAGTGCTGGCTCAGGAAACACCTTGGCCAGCACAATGCATTGTGTTGAGTGGGGCGGGTCGGCATGGGGTCATGGGCGCACACAGGATGGATGGATTGGTCGAGGTGAATGCTGACGATGGAGGGGGAATAACTACCGTAGTCGGTGCTCCTGGGTCTGCGAATGATGTCACTGGAACGTATTTTCCGTAATCGCCATGTCCGGCTCCGGAGTGATGTAGTTTTATGTTTTTGCAAGATTCAAGGCGCATACCAGTTACGATGTTTTCAGACCAACATGGACGTTGGTATGGGACGCTCAGAGGATGAAATATGCGAGAAACTCCAGCCCTCAGATTTTATTATACGTTTCAGAAGCAAGCGGGCTGATTGACGAAGCTAGACATGTCTAAGCGTGGTTAGATCTGCACCTGAACCTGCTTCTACAACGGGGTGCACTCGATTGACACGCTTTAATTCGAATGAATAAAATCTTGTTTTCTTGATTTCCACGAAACACTGCGGGACATCGGAGTCTATGTATGCTTAACCATTGAAACAGACTCTAAACAGAAGCACTCCACCGAGTTAGCTGAATCCAGCCCCCGTTCAAGTTGCCTAGCAACATGCCAGGCTGACGTCAACGTCGCAACGCCAGAGGCGTTTTACAGCTCAAGCCTATGGGAAGTTGGGTATCTTTGTGCGGGCGTGGGAAGAAGCCTACCACATGGATTTCGTTGACAGTAGCTTTGGGAAAGCTCTGGAAATGCTCCATTCAGAACTAGCATATGTTTTATACTGTCAGAAAACTCTTAAACCCTTTAGGACTTGACCCAACCTTGTATTCTGGAGGCCTTGGCTGGACCAGTCACCGTCAGCATGCGTTCTTTGAGGCGGCTGTGGGCGAGCGGCGGTGTGTGGGGTGTATCCGGCGTGCCCTGAGGCCAGGCCAGGTCGTTTTTACCGGGGCCTGGAGGTCGGCCTTGCGTCAGCGGCGTGCTTTCGTGGCTGCTGCATTGTGTAGTACATCTACGTGCCTGTTTACCATCTGACGGGGTGCCCCCGGCTGATGGCCAGTTCCATCGGCCCCAGTAACCCAGAAGATAACCAAACAACTGTTGAAAGCTCTGTGAGGTAGATTGATGGCGCCACTGGCAACAGGAAGGGATGACTGCCACTTTTGTACTTGGGCTGGCCTTGTGCTTTTAAGTGTTTAAGTGTTTACAGATTGTATGACTGAAGATAGAGTACTTATGATTCACGATGGTCATTAGGTCTAAGCGACTTTTTTCAGTAAACCGGGACTTATTAAACGTCAATGTCTCTAGATTATGTTAAAAGTGTAAACGATTGTCCCACTACAAACGGTGACTTATCTCAAATATCTCACCCAAGGATCACAAGGATCAGCACTTGTGTAAAACAAATTACGGTACCCCACTCTTTCAAGCCAGTAGATAGTATGCGTCGAAATGTGTCTCAATCTTATATCTAATAAATCTGTGGTTGCTGTATACATGCAATATTTTACGCAAAGTTCAGGTCTGCTGAAACCAGACTTTCCACTTATTGACTTCACACATTCACTGGTGTAATAGATAGGTGGAACGGAACAGAATGTGGCATTTATTTAGCGAAATTATGGTGCTGCCTGAATGTAAGGTCGAAGTTCACCCTTGTCCTGCTTTGATGCATTGTTTGTACTTGCACACTTTGTCAGAGCTTCTCCCCTCTCTTTCTCCTTTCTGGCTAAATTGCAGATTCTACCCTCCCTTTTCCACATTCACCTCCTTATCCTTCATCCAGGCTATGAAACGCCAAGCTGGCTTGCCCAGCTACCGGCAATAACACGCTGCTGGTTGTTACGCATTCGGAGCTGCTAAGGCGTTGCGCCACGTTCGCCCCGCCGCGGCGCGGCGCCGGCGCGCTGACCGTAACCGCAGGTGACCGCGCGCCGGTTACCTCACTCTGGCTCCGAAACAATGCAATTCCGATACCGCAGAAGCCAGACGTCAGCGGCTTTGGTCATAACGGTGTTTGAACCTGGTTCCAAGTGGTTTCAAAATGGGCACCAGGCGCGGGCTGGCTGTCAAGCTGCTGTTTTTGTTCGGTATAATGTTGTCATTTGTTCCTGCTGACAATTAAAGCCAACTGCCATTCCACGCAGATCGTTTCCGAGACTAGCAGCCGCAGAAAACAACACTCATTGAAGCTATATCCCCCGACTGCGGGTGTGAACAATTCAGTTTTTTTCCTGACTTCAGGCGCGACAAGGTGTTATTCTGGTGTCAGCTACCCCTGTTTGTGTGGTGAGTTCGTCTCTCTCGATGCCTGTGAGTCGCTTGCGGCGTCTGCCGTCGACACGCCCGGCAGTAATTACGCGCCCACCCGCTGATCACTTCCAGTTTTTACATTTGGTACCTGGCCGTGACCAGAGATACAGGCGGCGCGGTGTGGACGTATGCGGCGCACCGTCTGAGACCTGCGGCGAATGCGGCGCACTGTCTGAGATCTGTGGCGAATGCGGCGCGCCGCAAATGGTGACACGCAGTATATTAAACCGCGGAACTAAATATACAGCGGTGAAGGTACCCTGTGCCGGCTGGTACAGCTTCCCATGTCATGGGACGCTTGTAAGTTAATTGCGAGATTAGAGTTACCTCATGCTGGTTTGTCGGTGTGTTCGGCGCCAGGTTTTAAAAGTTAAACATCTATTATATTTATTTTCCCGCAGTTACCAAATGCTAGGTCTCTTGGGGCTGGCTAAATATTTTGGTCATATTACCTAAAATTTGTATCAAAGAGCAATACAAATTCTAGAATCTAGGGTTTGATCAATTCACCCAAGCACCTTACGGTTCCATTGCAACAAGTCTGAGACAGAGTCGCGATAAATGGGTTCGATAATGTTTCGCGGTGAAGCTTAAAGTGTTCTTTTAAAACTGGCAAATCATCTGGGTTTGCCCGTCTTCCGTTGTAGTGTTAAAACTGGCTATTCACCCGGATTCGCCCTTATTCCAGTGTAGTGTTAAAACTGGCTATTCACCCGGGTTCTCCCGTCTTCCTGTGTAGTGTTAAAACCAGACATTCAGCCAGGTAATCGGGATAGCAACACTTTGCAAACACAACTTGGTGGCCTTGGGAATCGAGCCAGAATTTGAATTTGTAGCCTGATTGCTCTGGCTTATTCAGCCCACTTTGCTTAAAGATTTTAGCGCGGGAAAACAGTTCTTCGTATCATCTACAGGGAAAATTCCACATAACTTTTCGAAGCATCCAATACCGTCATACCACTTACGATTGATGTTTCTTAGTTTCATTTTATTAGGGTAGTAATCCTTACAGTTAAAAGTTTTAGGAACGAGTAGAGCATAATGGTGAGCATAAGTGAGTATGAAATAGAATATGGGATAGTGGCAATGAGAAAAACGAATGATAATAAGTACAGTAAAAGAAAGTAATGGAAAGAAGATTGATTGTGATCGCTGTCTATCTTCCGCCCAGAAATTGTCTACAAAGCCCAATATGACCGTAGAATATGTGGCGTAGACCAGACACCACGGCCTATTGTGCCATAGTACATAAAGTCGAATCCAACAAACACAAGAAAGCAAAGATGAAACGAATCCACCTAAAGAGAAAAATACAATCCTAACAAGTTATTATATTCACCAGCAGGGATGGAACTTACAACCAGTCGAACTTACCCGCATGCAGCATCGAAACCGAAAGGAGTTCCTTTGGCGGCTGTGGCCGAAGGAACGGTGTGTGAGACCCCGCCCCTCACAACTGGGTCAGAGAGGTCACGGCCGAAGGTCGGGGTCACACGGGTCACACAGGGTCAGCGGGCCACGGATGGCAGCGTTCTGTTATGCCAGAGACCGCGGGCCCGTGGGTGAACTCCGGGTCAGACGGGCAAATGAGGCTGACAGCCCGTGAAAACGGTCGTGATGGCTCTTTAACGAGCGTTAGAGGTGCGAGGTGTTGTTCCGCAGCCGCGGGCCAGCGGCACCGACGTGACGCCACGAGGTGTCCGCCTGTGCTCAAAACCAACACTGTCGCCAGCTGACAACGGCACGAGTATGAGGAGATTGAGTACTTGTTACCAGTGATGTTCCTTTAATATTTGAAAAGTTGTTAAATTTCCGCCTGCTGAGTAACTTCATTAAGAAAAAGCTTTGACGGATAATTACTGGGCCGGGTGAAGCGCCTACCTAATTGGGTGCGCTGTGGGCAATGACCAAGGTCGTTCCGAGGAGCTTTAGACAGCTGTAATGATCAGGTCTGCGTTCCGCTGTAATCTTACATCACATTGCGAGGCTTGGCGTGACTTCAGTGCAACTGGGACGGCTTTACTCCCGTGACCGGACCTGGCCAACTGAGAGTGCCCTGTGGCACGTGGTCCGCGCCCCGCAACCAGCCGTAAATCCCGCATAGCAGTAAAACCCTAACGAACGAGCCCTATAATTGGGCTGTCATGGACTCCGTTTGGTCCCCGTAACAGCCAGTCAGCTTTGGGCGTTCCTCATCCTGTCAGCGCAACTTCAGAAGAATCGAACAAGGGCGTGTCGAATGCCTTAGTCACAGAAAAGACTTTCAACGTGATCTGAATATTCAGGAGGTATGCGACTGATAAGCGTCGAGAAAGAAACCTCCAACAAACGCAGGCTTCATTAGTACGATCTGACAAGGTTATAAACGTTTTACAGCCCGTTCAGTTCGGCCTATAAAAATCAAACAGCCAATCAGTTTTTTATCGAAGACACAGGTGGCGCCTGAGAGGTGCAATCAAAAACAAGGCGGCGGATCTGATAGTGATTGAGGCTTGCACAAAAAACGAAGCCTTTCCAAAGCAGCAGTGCTTCTGCTCCTTACCGAGCGATGGCTTCTCACTTCAAATCATATCCACTTTCGAACTCTCTGTAGCGACAGCCATATTATAAGACTAATCTTAAAAGATACAAACCCAATTCAACAGGAAGAGAAAAATTCGCTATGTAACCGACGAGCCTGATCCCCTGGGCGCGCTGGCTGACGGTTCAGTACGGCGAAGCCTTGATCACAGGCTGGATCGCTGTTTTGCATCGTGCCTTGCATTTGAAATTCCTCCCTCGGTGGTCACTGCTGTCAATCTCCAGTATGACTAAGTGCTTTTCCTGTTTGGTGACGTCACAGGCCGAGTTGTGACGTCAGCAGTTCTTGTGCTACCAGCGCGCGCGGCCGAAATGAGGCGTGAGACGATGCAGTAAATACTGCAACCGCATGCAATCAGCCCACTCAGAGCGGCGACATCTGTAACCGCATGTGGGCTGCCGGCGGCTAGCTTTTGTAAAAAACGAATGTAGATTTATTCGATGAAAACAGCGTAGTTTCAGAACCAAGGTCGGATAATCCTTCCTGTAACAGCTCTGCAATAGCAACACTGCAGGCGTGACTGGAATGTGTTACGCGTTACGCACTGCGTCACCGCGGGAGCATCAGTGGTCGAGGTACAGGGAGCGGCGACCACGGCTTCTCCAAGACCCCTGTCAATACAGAGCGTCTTCCGACTGCTAACAGCCCGGCACATGTGCGCAACCAGTTCAAGGTTGTTCGATAGAGGGCGCCTTGTTTGAAGTATACAACTATGCCCTGGTGCGTTCAAACTTAAAAATTAGAACGTCGTCGGTTGTTCGTCCAAGTAGTTATCCTATGATTACTTCAGAGTACATGCTTTTGGCGGCGAATGGTACCAACGAATGGGTTGGTAATTGGAGCACCGAAATGTTCATGCAAAGGAGAAATTAGCATTCTTCTAAAAAATGGCATGTTTTGATGCTATTGGTGTAACTAGAATGGCAGAGCAAGCTGACGAATTCATACTTGTTGCAAAATCGCAAAGTGCCTTCGAGAAGTGGATGTCTTACGCAATGACCTGATTAGTGGTACGGGATAACTTGAGACAAACGTGGCATTCGTCCATTGGCCTGAAGTCATGTAGATCTCTGGGAATCTGAATGGTTTTCACGACTTCTATATCTTCGCTTTTGTTTGTTTCGCGCTACAAAAAGGGGCACGCCGCGTATTTCTGTATTTCTGCTACTGGTTTTATAGATCTGTTGTAGCACACATATTGTAGCTTTCCTGAATTTTGTGTGTGGTATTATCATTTTTTATATTCTCTTAAGAAGTGTGTCCATGACAAGGACATAGATTTTTTAATGATTGGAGTGGCCAAATTTTAAATTATATCAATCACCATCATATTGAAAGGAACCGTATGATATAACGTGTTGTTAGTCTACCTACAGGCCTGTTGAGCTGCATAAAAATAAGTTAAGATCTTTGAAATCGAAACCACAAATACTTCTCTTATTTTATTCTCATATAGTTTATGTTCTTTCTTCTTATGATATTTTGTCACTATTTTGATGTTCCATTGGGGTGCCCGGGCATCCTAAAGAGAGATTAATCTACACTCCTGATCCATGATAAGCATTTTTCAAGAGTGATAGCCACCTGAAGGTTCTTCCTCTCTCTAAAACCCTCCTGGGTGGTTGCACCCATTTGTCTTGCTGCGAGCAGGACACTGTTGAGAAATGGCCAGGTTTAGCGAGAGCCAGAGTCACATTGTGTTGTCAGCTCGGCGCCTTGCAGTTGCATCCTCACACGGACATAGATACTCGACCAATTAGTAGCAGCATGCCTCCCACGTCAACCAACCAATACCAGCACTGCTCTCCTCTCTCGCCCCTCTCTCTCTCTCTCTCTCGCTCTCGCTCGTGCCTCGGCTCTATGCTGGTTGTATCGCAGATACTGCACGATGAACCTGTCGTTATTTTTAGCCAGGTACGGGGAAGAAATGGGTACTGGCACTTTGAAATGAGATTTGCTAAGTCCCAAGGTAGACAAGTTTTAATCCTGCAAAATTCATGGGATTAGATTCATATCTGGAATCTCGATTCATGATAGATTTTGGGACTTATCTACTGACCAATTGCTATGGTCATATGACATTGCCAACTAATTCCCTGCTGGATGGGTTACCAGTGAGTCAAATTGCTCCTTGCCCAGGGAATCTTCTGGACCTTGAGCCTGGTTCAGCTGCATGTGATCAAATACAATAACCAGTAGGTATGTACATCACCGCAGTCCCTCTCTTCCTACTCCCCCTGGAATAGTAATTATTTCCCATTCTTATCCACTGACAAAAGAAAGCCAGAGCCGGAACTGCATAAACCACAAGCTGCAACAGTGGATAATTACTCGAACAACTCCCTGCAGTCGGGGCCTCGAGACAGATGAGTTACAGTGATGGCTCTGAAATCGGGCTTGGGTATCGTTAAGAAACTGAGTAGCGAAAAACTGGCA
Source organism: Lepas anatifera (assembly GCA_034440635.1). NCBI lineage: Eukaryota > Metazoa > Arthropoda > Thecostraca > Lepadidae > Lepas > Lepas anatifera. Next base: position 737,875 of record JAOTON010000698.1, on the reverse strand, counting down.
TACCTTCTATTGAGTTTGGCTCAATTTTCAACTGTTTCCCAGCAAACAATTTGGGTGGTCTGAGAGTAGAATGCGGGTGGGCTGTGCTGTCTATGCTGCGTATGTCACTTTGCATTAAAACCTGCATGGTTTTAAATCTATTCCACGGATGCACAGTGGGCCCGTGGACCCTCAAAAGCGCTTATTATTCGGATTTCGTAAGTTCAAAAATATTGCTGTTTTATGGGTGTCATTAGTGCGAAATTGAATGTAGAACACGATGGCATTCTTATTTTTTCTAAACGACTACAAAACTCTGTGCAGAAACAGTCTGAGTACGAGGTTTCTACCGAAAGCGTTTCGGAGCGCACTTATCGCCTGAATTTCCTTATATGTTCACAAGTGTTTTTCGACGTTTCAAAGGGTTAGAAATTAGTTTTGTGGTTTTTTTCTAAGAACGGAGTTTTCCAAATATGTTAGTACATGTTTTAACGTCATTTTGTGTATTGGTCAGGTATGGGGAGCAAATTTACCAAGTAATGCTACTGACAGAGATATATTTGATAAAACTAAATTTGAAATAGAGTTTTAAAAATATATCACCTTGTGCCGCAGTGAAACTTGGTCCACAAAGTAGCTGAAGGTGTTTACTTTCATGCCTTATAAGTACTTTTTGCCCGATTTTGCCCGAATTCGTATAATGAGCATATTTGTTGTTCAATGCAATGCATGGGTGTGGTCATAGTATTACACTGTTACAAGCCAAATGGTAGAAATTGTTTATTTTTAAGGCAAGTGTCGGCAAGTTTTCCCTTTAGGATTCGTCTCGAATCCCGGTTAATACAATTCTGAGCTATTTCGTAGACCTGCAAGTTAAGCAATCTTTTCCAGGTCACATTGGGTCAAATGCTTTACACAGGAAATATGGGTATTTTCTAAGCGCCGCTCGGGGCTTAAGATACTGTGCAGCTTGGCCTGGGTTTGCCACTCGCTTTACACTAAATGCACCAGATGATTACGTCGCTTCGCACGAGAACTGATCACGAGAGCTCAAATTTGAGATGAGACGAAACATAAGACGGTCGTTACCTTGAATCAGAAGTGGTCTGGTACAGAGGAACAATAGGCCCCTGACTCAGTTGGAGAGGTGCCTTGCTCTAGCGAACTGTGGTTTTGTAGGGGGAGAAATGATCTCACGAAGGGATGTGTTTAACTTTGTGCGTGGCAATATTGGTATCAACAGAGTGGCAGCGGATGACGGAAGTTATATGTTATGTTTTATATGTATTAGATGTTAAGGACACATTACAGGGCGGATTCAGTGAGCATAAAAGATACACGTGCGGTCGGAAATTACAATTTTTATTGCAAGGCTGAAGCGGAAATGGCAAGCAAGTCACAGGAACCTAAACCGCTTCTTGGAGAAAGAGGAACAGTGGCTGATTGAGTGTTCCATCGCAGCAGATTCACCGAGGATATTGGAGCCTGTTGACCTTGACCAGTCATCTACAAGCCGGGGCCCTTGTCAGCCTGTGGCTTTATGTGGAACACTTTCTGGAAGCTCCAAACGTCGTCGAACCTCCGCTTTCAAGGCTGGTTACTCCTCTGCAGAGCTTTTGAATGTCACACACTTCAAAGCGCCAGGGCCTTTCTGGTTTTCTCAAAGACGTGACCGTGACTCCCACAAGACCTACTAAGGTAAGAAAAATGCTAAGAAAACCAGCAAATACCCCAATACGATACACAGACGAAGAAACACTTGCTGTGTGTTCATTGAAGAGCAGCATACGAAGTAAACCTGGCAGTTTACCAGAGAGTCGGCCAAGAGCCAAAATCAGGGGCGTAGCCAGGATTTCGCTCAGGGGGAGGGCGGCGCCCCGAAAAAGGCCCCTGCGACAGCGCCAAAAGGGCCCTGGTGGGTAAAAAGGGTTCTGCTTGTACAGAATAGAGTGCTGAAGAGGGTTTAAGAGAGCCCTGTCTGGTATGAAATTTAATATTTGGTCATAGAGCATAGTGCGGGCGAGCCGCGCTTCGCGCGACCCGTGTCCTCAGGGGGTCCTCAAGGGGGGGGGGTGGGTGGCTGTCCCAGCCCCCTTGGCTACGCCCCTGGTCTGAATGTGAGAATGCCGACATATATCCTCCATACAACGACATCCCGAAGGCAAAGGAAGATTGTTATCCGGAGGAGTATATTACTATGTATATTATCCTAGTAATATTAGGCCAATAGCTGAGCATGGGCTGCAGAAACAGCAATAACAACGTCGAAAACTGGTCGGGGCATCTAAAAACCCTAGATATAAAATATTGTTGATGTAGCCTCAATAGTTCGACGTTAATTAATTTTAAGCGCTTTTGAGCGCCCGCCGGCCCACTGTGGGATGGGCGGGCTGAGAGCCGGGTTCTGGGACTTAGCTGGACCAAGCATTGGGACCAGGCATTTGCCCGGCTGCCAGAACTAGTGGTGGTCAGAAGTGCAAAATTGACCGCTAGGTGGACGCCTTGCCACTGCCCTGTATTATACTGGTTCACGTCTAAGAGGTCTGTTTTCGCCTTAAAAAAACCTAGGTTAAGGGTCCATCCAACTGATTTATATCATGTATCATGTTCTGGACACCAATTACGTTTCCAACTAAAATATGTATACATTGTGATAATCTTGTGCAATCTTGTTCATCAAAACAAACGTATCGTTCATTAGGAGAGTATCTACACACAGCACTTGCCGTCATCTCTATTAGAACTCATGCGCCGGCAAAGCACGGTAGAGAACAGGCTGTAGGCCGTCAATCCTGGGTGGGCTGAAATCTGGGACAGGTGTGGGCGTGGGCCGGAGAGATGTTTCACCCGCAGACAAAATCGGCCACTGCCCGGACATGTGCGACGCCATCTGTGCCAGACATAGCCAGCCCGCAGCCGGAGTTATTTGATCCGGTGTCGGACCACATTGTTTGCAGGGTTAATGGCACCTTTATAATGGCATTTGAATTGAGATCGGCAGGCCAGGTGATACAGCATACCTACCCCCCCCCCACCCCTCTTAAACAATTTCGATGCATAGAAGTTACCATTTGTGGATAAATATTAAGCATCCGGGTGGATTCCGTCCCCACTGGCCCTACGCTGGCCACGGTTCACCAGCCAACAGCTGCGCGCGTTGTCAGGCTCCTCGGGGGCAGGGGAGGGGAGGCGTTGGAGCAGCGCCTTCAAAAAGAAGTACACTCATGACGGGCTGTTCCTCTGTAAATGGTGAGTTCTGAGACAAACGAAATATGCCACCAGGGTTTTTCGGTATGATCTACGCGCCTGATCGCTCACTTTGAACCTCACGAAGATGTCATATTTCGACCACCAGAGTGGTGCCGTTGGTTTAGGCGGCACGAACCGGTGTGGCAGGTCCCTGGATCAAAGCTGGCTTTTGGCAGTCTTTCCTTTCACCGCCTCCTGCCTAGGAGATGGCAGTACATTGGGTAGTACACACCTTAACTCGGGACCTATGCTGGCCAACCAGCGAGGTTGGCATTGAAAGTACGGGCTTGATTAGCGCTTGAGACTCGTTCATAGCGTTTCCGCTGGTACCTGACACCCACGGTCAGCTGACTGAGAAATCGCTACCCATAATCCGTCATGACGTGCTAAATATTAATAATGTGAAATAGGATGAAATCGTTGTCTTATCAAATTCTTAACAGGTCAATCCAGTTTTTTTACTAAAACTAAAAACTGGTGCTACTGTAAAGCTTCGTAGCTCGTAAGCCACATGCTCATAATATAATTTTAGAAAGCTCATACACACAGCTCGATTGAACATTATTAAGGAAGGCAATATCAATGCGTATGGATGATCCATGCGGAAAAGGTGGGCGGGAAAATCGGTACAAGTTAAGCGATTTATTTACCATATATTTAGATAGCCATGGCATGCGATTTTTTGCACACGGAAGCGCTGTGAATGGGCCTTAAGTGGAATATCCCTTCCGCGTAGGGGAGACCGGGGCAAAACGGGCACCCTATGTGTTTTTCTAACATAGTAAGCTCAATCGCGGGCCAAAAATTTTGAGCTATACACCCTAACGTAGCCCAATGAATTGTGTCTCTAACGTAAGAGTATCAACTTCAAAAATTCATTTGGAAAGACATGGCAGTAAAATATATAAGCTAATGTTTTTTGTCCGTTTTGCCCCAGCCCTGGGGCATAATGGTTTTCAGGAAGCGGGCAAAACGGACAGTATGACCTGTTGTCATTGGACTTTGCCTGGGCACCCCCAAAGACATATAAAATCACCTCCCTGCAGCCCGGGTAATATGGCGAAAAACATCATATTTTCGTTAAAGCGTCAACATCTATTAACTCGGTGAAAATTTTAACCTGCTTTCATTTTGACACAAGACTACCCCCAACCTGGACCCGCCCCTGCCTTGTTTTCTCGCTGTTGCTTTGAACTTACAACAACAACAAACTACATATCACATTATTCTAAGTGATTGGGGTTACCAGACCATCAAATACCATTTTACACCATTGGTCCATTTTGCCCCTTCCGTCTTGCCCCACGGCTACTCCGATTCAAGTTTGTACGTGTCGGGAAAAAATAGCAGGCTTTGAGATTTTAAACTACCCTTACCCTAAGCCTACACTGCCACTTATTCAGACATATCACCATCAGAACTGAACTCAGTTTGTCACTGGAAAAACGAAGATTTAAAACTTGTAAATATCGTAATACTTGACGGAAAATCCCCTTCAGCCCTCCCACGTCGAAATGCTGCCGCTAACTGACGATATACACGCACTATGCTGATGTCCTTTGTCTAAAGCAGTAGTTCATCTTCTAAAATCTAGATGAAAACACCAGTAACATAACGAAATAGCTAAAATCCGTTTTGCCACAAAATCCGTTTTGCCCCAGTCTCCCCTATATGGTCTTTCTGTGAGTGTCATTGTGGTGCAAAACAAGTATAAAATGTCTCTGGGTTGGGGACACCAAAAATTTAATGAAAAATGTGTCATATTCTCCTTCTCTTTTATATTGCTGGAGAGGTAGAAGGGCGGGTGGTCACGGGCTGGGCGCCATCAGCAGCCGAGAAACGGTGCCTTTTTGCCTGTGTTGTTCCACCTCGGCCCGGGTGGTATGGTCATTAGCGCGGGTCGGCTATTGTTTCAGCCACTACAGGGGTGGGCCCGCTATGTCCGAAATGTCTGCCTCTGTCAGTGTCACAACGCTGCACTTCATGTGGGCGTTGGCGTGTGACGGTAAAAAGCACAGTAAAGACAATCTGTTAGTCAAACAAACATACGCATTTATCGCTAGTAAGACTAGCAGCTCAGAGCTTCGAGTCGTATTCGTATTTGAATTTCTCGAACGTTTCCAATACAGATCAGAGTGACTCTTTCAATGCTGTCGGCGCAAGTCGAGTATGAATTACTTGCACGACTAGCATAAGTATAGAGCAAAATGATTTGAAAGAAGTGCCGATTTTAGCGCGAAAAATCGTTTGTACGGTCGTGGCCCACGTTCGGATGTTTGAGGCGGCGTGTGCCAACGTTTCCCACGCCGTTAACTGAGCCGTGCGCGGCCTTGACGTTGTGCAATGTGTGCTGATGTTCGGGACTGGGATGGGAACTGTGGCTGCAGGCAATCAGGTGATGTATCCATGTGGTGACAGGCCCAAAAGCGTGACAGTTGTTCACATGTGAAGCTGTTGAAATGCCGCCAAGCAGTTAGACCAAACACCAGATGTTACCCAGGGATTTCAAGGCCGTGACCATGAAAGAAATTGCATCCATCATACAAACTTAGATTGTTTCAGTTCAGTTACATCTGTAGGTACCTATGTGTGTATATACGTCGGGTGGGTACCTACATAGATTATCCTAAGCTTTCACGATCCTGCAGTAAAAATGGAAATAGTATGCCGCGAAATCTCTATCGCCTGTCTGAGAAATTTATTTAAGATTTAGATAGGCAGCTGTCCTACCTTTATAGGCACTCTCTCTACCTTTTAATAAGTTGAGAGTTAGCACCTTCCGCTGGGCTGGAACCATAGACATTCGATACTTGCATGGTGACAAATAATTGTTTTATTCCATCAGGCAGCAAAACTGATCATGTGATCTTTTTCGTCGAACACTCTTCAGATGCCGACGCCCCACAAGTTTGGAAATATCTGGTCCAAATAGTGCGGCATGATTACTCGGACACGCAGATGCGGCGTGGTTCCGTGTCTGTCGGCTCTCCGTCTCGTTATCAGTGATGAACACCATCCAGTGTCGGCACTGTCGCCTTGCCCCGTGCCTGTGCTAGCCAGGACAGGGCCAGCACCGGCTGCGGCAGCCCCAGATCATGCCGCAATTGTAGTCGCCGGAATGCTACCGTGTCAGCGGGGCCGCGGCTGCCGGTGACAGGTTCATCAGCACCCTTCGTCCGGCCTCTCCGGAGTCCAGCGCTCAGCACTCACGTCAGCGTATTCAGAGACACAGCGGATGTACAGGTTCCAAGAACACCCACCCAGCGGCGCCTCAGAGATGTTGAGCACGTGAACACGTGTCGCTAGAATATCTCAGTCGTCAGGACTATTGTTTTTAGTCGCTGGAGCTGCTCCAAACGCGAGTTTTCCCGACTGTTGCGCCAGTGACAAGTGTGCAATCACGATATGTATCTTTTTGTGGTGGTATCTGTGCCGATGGGTGCTTTGTGGTGACCACGCTTGCACAAGAACATGGTTCGGCCCTGTCTCTCACCTGGTACCGCCGACAGATCATCTCTGCCCGATAGCGGGACGGCAGGGGGAGAACGTGCAGTTGCCTCCAGCGCGTCTCCAGCGACCCACTGATGCGCCTGATACCGAGCATGTTTGATCTCAGGTTGATTGTGAGTTCTTGGTAGCGTTTTTGTTGATGCTTTCAGCTCGCTACGTCGCCACTGGCTTTCATATGCACTTAGTTATCTCGCCGTGGAGATCCGTTTTGCTCATTTGTGTTTCTTCCGTTTCGTGTCACCCCGCTTTCCTTCCGCTGTATTCCCTCTCACTATCTCTCTCCCTCTCTCTTCTCTTTCGACGCCCCACTCTGCAGATGTGTCCCTCACGTCTGGGAAATGACAAATCCATACGCGAGGAATGTTTCATCGGCCGCAGGCGCCGTTGAAACGTAAACACTGTCTGGAGGGAGGTGCTCGAGTCCTGTTAGGGCATATGGCATAGGATAAGGTCATCAAAACAAATACTTGAATCACTACGAAGTTATTTCCTCTCGAGCACTGTTGCTCCCCAGAAACAGAGGTCATACTTTCTAGAAGTATATAAAGCAAATGTTTTGATGCTGTCACATTTCCCGTCATCAAATTTGCCTTCCATCTCTATCAGCTGGAGGCAACTTCCTGGAGTGGAAAGGCCAGTGTTCTGAGGTGCTCTGCTGTGTTTTTGCTGCTCGCAAATACCCTTAGAGGGTGATAAGTGACCTGAGATTTCGGTGCTCCAAAAAAGAAAAAAGTAACAACAATAATGATAGTCCCTGAAACCCATGGAAGATGGTTTAGCACATCATAACACGCACACCGAACCTCTATGGAAACGTTTTCCATTATTTCAAACTCACTCCAAATCGCACTCACATAACCTTGCACCACTCCGTGCCGCTCCGAACTCTCCGGAATTCCGCACGCCATCTTTGTTCACTCAGGGCTCAGGCTGTGCCCAGTCCCCCAGATCTGGCTGCTCGCATCTCTCGCAGCACGGCCCGCCCAGCTGCCGCTCGTCCTGCGTCGGCAGGGGTCTGAGCTGTGGCAGGTGGCGCCGCGCGACGATACTTCCACACCTGCAATAACAGGAATGCCGCCCGCCACTACCCCCGCCACTACCCCCGCCGCTGCCGACGCCGCTGACGACGGAGACGGCGATGTGGCGGCAGCAGTAGAAAGCAATCGCTCTCAATTTTTATGAGAGCATGATAATATGAGAGCGTTTTGGGTGGGTTTCCATTATTGTCAGATTAACAATGTTTTTTTAGTGGCATGCAAAGTCGGAGTTCAGGATAAGAAATTAATATAAGCTGGATAACGTGTATTTCGACGACTCTCCTCTCCAGTTTCAACTTCGCTTCTGCTCTCCAGCCAGTGAAGCAGCGAGCCCAACCGGTCAGGGAAGGACATGGGCAGGACCGGACCTTGTTTTCCACTACGACAGAGCCGTGCATATAACAGTGCGATGACGAAAGCTGCAAAGCTCCATGCAAAGTCGCAAACAACACCATCCAAGTACTGCTGACAGATAGCATTCAGCGCCAGTCTTCTGTTATGCTCTCAAGTGCGATCGAGTGCGATGTATATTGCAGTATCACGTGCCGCGGGGCCAGACCGGTCAGCCGTGCAATTTGCAACGTCGCCGGCGTCGGATCCCGCCAAATCGCATCAGTAGCCGGTCCTGAAGGGCCGATTCAGCGGAGATCGATCGGCGGCAGGCTCTCTAGTAGCGTCTCCCGCAGCGCCGCTGGCCGCCGCTGTCATCGCCAGCGGCTCATTAGCGGCGCCATTGCAGAGCAGGCGATGCCAGATCGTGCAACAGAGCTCAACTAACGACGCCTCTGACCTCCGATATGCCACCGTCTAATGAGCTTGGCGCTGAAGTTGACGTAAGGCTGCTGGGGGATTGCGCGGAGATGAGATGATTTGACACACATGCCTGCATGCGGCGGAGTAATGTCTGTTTGCACCTTCGTTCTCCATTACTGCCGGATCTCATAAAGCGTGTTTGATTGATGGAACGCACTGGCCTCCAATGCGATAAATCCACGAGCATTAGATGTCTTCTACAAATAGCCTGCCTCGAATTTGCGTTTGCAAGTGCTTATGAAAGGATTAAAAACATTGAACATGCCGATTCCTTGTTTTGGTCGCCGTGAGTCCAGAAAAATGAGACAGGTCCCAGGTCCGCCGAATTCACCCAGGCGCTGATCTTCCAGCAGGCTCAGTGGCTGCCCTTCTTCTTTAAACATACAACTCGCAATTAATTTTGATCACTAGTCTAGTACCCTTTCTTTGTCTTTTGAGCTTGGGACATAGCATTCAGCGCAGCATTCAGAAATAGCTAGCCAATAGAATAATCGTTTAGTTAACCCTCTTAACGCCTGTCCAAATCAGCGGATAAGTATCTCTGCAAAGGACTTTCTTCGAACAGCCCTCCGTTCCTCTGAGAGACCAAGGCTCGCGCGAGAGGAAGAGATCAGTTTGGAGAAACGGTCACTGCTCCATGAACCTCGTCATTGCCCGCCGGACTCGGAATACGTTGGCGCGATCATCGCATATTCAGTGAGCCCTCGGGACAGCTCGGCAGAATATTTGACGGCTTGTCTGATGGATGTGGTGCCGACTACCCGGATGCGTTTAACGGTGGGCAAGAAACCAACGATGACAGACTAGAGAAGTTACCGGCGCGACAGACATTCAGATGAAGACTTGTCGGGCGCATGGTGTTTACAACAAATCAATGCTGTAAAAGACGGAGGGGAAATACTGAGACGGACACGGAACTAGAAATCTGTTACCAGCAGCCAGCAGCCGACAGCTATTCAATTTTTCGGATCGCCGGCGGTCCGTGACCAGCTGCGGACTGTCACCCTCTTCTCAGCACCCGCTGATTTCCATGTTTGTTTGCATGCTGATGGCCCGCAATCAGCAGGCCGAGGTGCCGGAACCAGTGCCTGCCCGCCGCAGCCTCCACACGTCGGCCGGCGTCGCCAATTACGGCTCGGCCTTGTAAACCGATCCATAATTCATGGCGCGCGCTGATTGGTTGGCGCGGGGTCAGGGACCAACCTGGTCACGTCAACTCACGTCTGAGCCGCGCTCGCCACCGCACTTAGGTAATGCGTGACACTGGGATACTAAGCTGGCCCGACCTAGACAAAGCCATGACGCGCACATGGCCTATTCATCCCGCGACATGTATTACGTGAAACACATTCCGGTGGCATTTTGCGTCTCTTGATTCGTAATACTTTACCGAAAACCATCCACCCTTTGCTCCGTTGAAGCGGTTTTCGTCAGTTCATAATTTTGATTTTCGGAAAAGGGATATTTTACATTTATCAGATTAAGCTTCAAACGGGATTCTGCACTCCTATCCACCCCCTGCCAGCACTGCGCGTCCTCAGTGCCCAGCGCGCGGCGATGCTGAGTATCCAGGGGCAGCCGCCGCCGCCGTCCGTCTCCAGCCCGGCCGTCCCTGGAGTCCGTGTGGGAATGTTTCACCGTCCGAGCAGACGGTGCAGCCGCGATGATATCTGGCTCGGCGGGCTGCGATTACGGACCAGTGCTGATGGATAGCGTGCGTGCGCCGGCGATGGCTGGTCGGTGGGTGTGGCCGATATCTCTGTACCATCAGCACCTCCCAGCGCGGCCGATTGAATCGTTCCGACATGCCTCGTTTGCATGGAGTCAATCCAGTGAAGTAGCTAGCCGACACGGAAGGGAGAATCCAGCGAGATGCCCGGTGCCCAACGCTTTCTCTACCGCCCCTCTGACTCCACTTCATGTCTGAAATTATCGCTAAGGGGATTTTTCCCTTATGCTTCAACCAGCGAAATTCTACTGTTATTCTGCTGTTCCACTCAATGCTGTTGAAGCGGCTGGCTCTTGACTGCACGACACTGCCTGGACGCCGACAGGCAGGCGTCGTCTTCAGACCGGCACACCATTGTCCGAATACAGAGCTGTAACACAGCGTGAACTGCCCTGCACTCGTGACGCGCTCCGACGCACACGGGCGCGCTTTGATTGGCTGTCGCTTAAGGCGCGGCGCGTGCGCCGCTGGCGCGGACGGCGCGAGCAACGCCGCGACCAGCTGTGCTGATGAAGCGGCACATGACGTCACTATTCCTGGGCAGCTGACTCAACCGGATGGCTGTCGTCTTCCAGACTGAGTGTATGTAAAGCTAGTGTGAGGAAGGGAATTGCTGAACCAGCTGTTTGCTTCACCCTCGCTCCGGTGGGTTGGGTGTTTGAACACCCCCTCGGGTTTTTCGGCGGTACGGAAAAACCGCGGCGCTTCGCGCCGCCGTACTTGGCACACCTTATGCTTGATCAATTCCCCAACTTCCTTCAAAATTTTAAGCTTGGGTCGTCTCAGAGCAGGTCACCTGTGCAGGTCAAGGGACCTCACCTCCAAAAATGTTTAATGTGGCATAAGTAAGAAAAGGGTGAATCTATCGCAGGGCATTTTTTTAAGGAAAAGTCAGTCGGGGGGGGGCGTTTCTTGTGCTGGCCATTATAGTGTCTTCAAGGGGTCAAACCCCCATTTTGAGGGGGTTTAATACAACTTAGACGCGTTAGTGTTAAAAAATGTTTCTCAATTTTTTAGTTATTCCAAGGTTAGAGATTATAGATGCTGCCCAGGACTGCCAGGTTTTTTTCAGCGGAAAAGGTCAAACCGAGTTAGAAAAGGGGCCAAAGAGGGGAACATTTTTATTTCCACTAAAATAGCCAAATAAACACCATAAGAGCCAGATTTGAGGCTAAAACGACCCCTAACGGTAGTCATAAAACCAAAGAAAAAGCGACTTGTATCACTGTTCTAAACTAATCGTTGAGAGTTTGATATTGACTTGACGCAATATTTTCAGCACACTATCTATCTAATAGGAAGCCAGGGGTGCCCTTCCAACCCCGCGTGGCCATCGATTGATTTTATCCACATGACCAGAAATTGTTTTGGGATCATCGCCCCCCCCCACTTTTTGACTAACAATTTCCTGATCTTAGTCAAAATGGGACTAAACCGGAAATTTGCATAACCAGCCGCTGCGGAAGGCAACAAAATCCCAAGTTCGAAAAGTTGTTGGCACTAACGTGGAAAGCTTGCTGTCAACATCAGGTGGCTGGCCCCCTCACTTTTTGCCGGTGGTGACGCTTATGTATGCTACCACTACAATAATAAATTAAAAGGCTAATCACTTCATATTACCTTACGCACTTAGACTTACACGTCTTACGCACTTTGACTACACTGTGTCCCGTCTAATCCACGAACGAGCTCTTAGCGCTAACAACTGACTGCGTGTGGAAGTCACGGTACTGGCTGGGATGTGGGCGTCCGGTCGGATAGAACAGGATGTTTGATTGGTTGTAGGCCGGCGTTCTTCTCCAGTGTTGTAATTAGTTGATGCTGAGGCTGCTTTGCCGGGATTTCCCGTGACTACGCGCTTTGTTTCGCTTCACACGATGAAGTAGACAGCCACGGGTGGAAATTTTTTAACACAACTTTTGTGGATTGCCACAGGGGCCAAAAAAGTGTTCAGCGTGTCACCATTAGAAATGTCAAACAATAAATTTGTCACCAGACCAAGGTGCAAAATAGGCACGTTTACATTAGTAGGAGGCTAATGGACACTTGTGGACCATCTTAGCAGTTGAAAAATATTGCGAGCTCAAATTACAGGTGCCAATTTCGGTGATTTGTTCCTGTATTTGGCTGGAGTAAACATGTCGGCTAATTTTTGTCACCTTGTCCACCTTGGGCTGTCATCATTAAGGATGGCAGAATGGTAGGTTTTTCGACCCCTGGATTGCCAATTTGGGACCAGTAATAGAACAAAGTTATAATTATCGGGTGGTGTTCTGTCTAATTTTTGTTAGGCGAGTCTGCGTTTGGTCAATTTTAAGTCATCCGTCTATTTCACTGGGGGCCAATTTCCAGGCACTGGGGGGCATTTCGCCCGACTGGGGGGGGGGGCAAATGGCCCCCCAGTTAACATGTTAAAAAATGGCCTGATCTATCGAATTGAAACTTATACCATCTAATGAGCTCATCAAGTATCACACGGGATTTTATATTGATTCCGGGATTATAAATATTCCGGGATTTTTCATATTGATGACCTAAGGTAAGGTGTGGATTATGACCTCAATATTGGAAATGCATGGGAGAGCAGGAATTGGGCTGTATTTGTGTAGATAAAGCTAAGAATACTTTCATATTCTCCAAATCGTAGTATCCTGGGCCCCTTTCTAGGTTTATGTTGCAATTTTTTCCTGTGACCTCTGAGAGGTCATCTGGGCTACTCCGGCAGATTTTCAGACTTCGGTCAATAACTTTGCAGGATATGAGGATAAAGCTTTTATTTTGATACCATTACGTTTGGAATGTTATTGCGAGTGGATTGATGTGCTAGATCAAATAGTGGCCTTGACCTGACCTCAAGTCGGGCCATTTTTGTGTTGTGGCCTAGTATAGTCATATTATACAGCATTTGATTCGCCATAACGAGAGGAAACGAATCGTGCCTAAAAATGATTCTAGCTCAACTCTGTCAGATGCTAAAGCCCTGAAACTCTTCTCTAACAGGCCACCTTCTTTGACCTGTCATGACCTCAATTCGTGCCGCATTTGTTTGGTACGAGTGACCGGCAAGCTGTCCCTTAGTTGCCAAGGTTAGGAGAGCCGAGACAATAGCATTCCACCGGATCGCCCAGCACTATTCTGGACAGACATTGGATATCGCTAAGAGCAGTATTCATAAGCGTGGTGAATCGTAATTATAACCTGAATTGGGACTTCTGCTTCAATGGAGGTTCTCAATTCCAGACAGGGTAGCAGAGCTCCCAAGCAGTAATCATTTTGATCTCGGCTTCGTTTCTGTATGCGCTTGGGATATTTTACAATTTTCTACTTCATATGTCTCGTGAAATTTCGCCTCAGCCCAACCGATCAAAGCGAATTTAATAACGTTCACAATTTGTTTGGATAGAGCACGTTAGAACATGACCCTTCAGACGTCGCCGAGTCGGTTCTATAGGGGGAAGCACGAGTACCACAAGCCGTTTCCCAACACGCTGGCGGACCGGAGGCCTTGGTACAAAGAATCTGACCTATGACACGTATCAGGTGCGAGTCATATCAGTGACGCAGCCACAGATAGCTGATTCCCTGTCTCGAGGCGTCACCGGTAACTAATCGCGAACCAATCGCTGCGGTACTGCTGTACCAATCGCTGCGGTACTGATGTACCAATCGCTGCGGTACTTCCGATGAGATCTGGCGCGCCACCACCGTCGGTAACGGGTGGGTCCTAGACAGGAAGCTGCGGGCAGGCACGCACGCACGCACGCGTCGGCCGCGCTGATTTTGGCAGGCCCACTGAGTTGGTCGCAGATTTAGCTGGGGCCATCGGCTGCAGTGGCGGCGGCACGCAGTCAAACTTCTGCCGGTCTCAGTCAGCAGTCTCAGTCACGCAGTCACGCCCTCGGTTTCAGTCCGCAGTCTCTGTCAGACAGTCACATCTTCAGTCTCAATAGCAGTTATCGGACCTGCAGAGTGAGTCCTACAAAAACGTGCCAACTCGGTCCCCGTCCACACTGCCTCTCACACGGTTGCAGTCCTGAGTTTCAGTCATACAGTCAGTGGCCTGTTCCCAGGCACAGCCCGCTTCCGCTGTAGTCATGTCGCGAGACTTCAACAAAGTATGCAGTGTTGCAACTTGGGTGACTACTTGAGACAGTCCCACTTGTGGCGACAGTTACGTGTCGCATTAACTCCTCTCCGTGCGGACCGCCTGTGGGCGGGATTATGCTTGGTGTCCGAGTCGGCTGTACTGGGAATTTATCTCAGGCCGTTCGGTTTGGTTGTGCGCGGCGTCCGAACCGCAGCCTCCGACTACCGGCGGTGGACGAGCGGCAATTACGCCGTGTTCGGTGGTAGAAACATTTAGAATGATAGCTAGGTGGAATAGCTTAGCTTTAAGTTGATAAGGTGTATACTGTCCTGTCTCCTCGAATCCTGGATGTAAAATACACTTAAATTATATATTCGAGGTCTGGCTACACTATCACTGAGAATTTGCGATTTGACCGGCCTGATTCTGCTGAAGGGCTGTGCCCGAACATATAATCTAAGTGTATTTTACATCCAAGATTCAAGGAGACAGACCAGTATACACCTTGTGAGCTTATAATTATGTTCCTCGCCTCAGCACTCCAAAACCTATCATAGTTAAACTTTAAGACCAATTCTTACCGTGTGAGATCGTAGGGTTGAAGGCCAAAAATATAAAATATGGCAGGGAAATCATTACCTTTGTGTTCTTACTACTAGTAATTGCTTTGAGACAATGCTTTGTAATTGTATGGGAAACAAATCACCTCTTGATTCCAAAAGTGGTTTAAGCCTCTGTTGAACAGCAATAGTCACTGTTCTAGGTGCATGAAATTGGATCCTGCCAGTATACCTAAATCTGCGGGTGCCGCAATCGAGAGCCATTGTTTGCATAAGTTGTGGCCGGAAACTACCTCAATTTGTCGCTAGCAGCAGGTGCGGTGAAGGTGTTTGCTATTTAATTATACGTCACGGACAGGAGGTATGCGATATCTATAAGGATAGATTCGATTCATTCGATGCAGTTGATCTGTCGCGTGGCCATGTCTGATCGATCACGTGGTGATGGGGCATGCGTGGTTACGGAAATACGTGAAGAGAAAGGCGAAATATTGGGGAGTAGAAACATAAATTTCTTAAGACTGCTCATTTACTAACCATTCATGATGGATTTGAGGTGAGTGATTATAGGTTTGGCAAGATATCGAATATATTGTACTTAATTTTACACCTACCTATTGATTTCATCTCTCAATCTTGTTTAGCGGAACTTGTCTATTCTTGCAAGACGTCATCACTTCAATAATATAACAACAAAAAAGGTAAATTCACTTCTCAGAGTTCTAATAACAGACAAAAGGAAGTCGCACGCTGGTGATCTGCCACCGTCTTGAGCAGAAGGTGGTGATGATGGTAGCGATCGCCACTGCTCTTCTCTGACAGCGGCATGTTCTTCTCTGCCACATAAGCTGCCTCAGTTGAGTCACCTCTCGCGCTGTAATCTTTGACTGAGAAAAATGCTGTCACGCGTTTCAATTTTGACCAGTTTTTGGGTGTTTTGCTTTAAGCCAGACAGATGTATGCCGCACTCAATGTCTGATTGATTGATTATTTAGGCTTAGGGGCGGGCCAACCTGCGTATTCACGTAGCACCCATCGCACACAGCGTCGATGGCATGACTAATGTGCATACAGGGGTGTTCTTGTGGTCACTCTCGGTGAAAGGTACATACATACATCCGCAATGAAGCTGGACTTTTGTGTTGTTAGCTAACTCTGCCCTATAGAGGAATGCTATCACTTGGAAGCCCTTGAGATGACATAAGCCGACAGTTCCCCGTTTTCTGTCGTGCTCAGTGGCGATGTTGATGCCGTGCCCCGATACCATGCCCAGATGCCGTGTGTGATTATTGAGCACGGAATTACCGGCGGAGATATGACATGAACAGCTTAGTGGAGGATAAAGGGGATTCAGAGGGGCTAGGGGGCTCGGGCATCCCCTACCATTGCCACGGAATTAACCTCCACCTATGCATTTACTATAGGCACTCTGACATTTCGGGAGTGGGGGGGTGGGGGCTTGAACCCCTATCCCCCCCTGTAACTGCCACCGACCTACACACTCCAAAGGCTCAAGATAATCTGCATAAAAAGTTGTATGTAAAGATATAACTGTATGTAAAGATGTCACTGTATCAGGGCATATTCTAAGAAATTGGGACTGGTGGGCTTTCGGCTGAAAAGGGCACGAATTCCCACCAAAAGGGCACTCCTAGAGCATCAAATGACTGGTGACTGGTGGGCACTGGGCCGTTCAGGGCCGTTCACTGGTGGACATAGCGTGGGGGACTGGTGGGCAAAATGCCCACCACTTTGTAGCTTAAACTATGCCCTGAACTGTAGGTAAAAAAACTGATAAAAGATAAAACCCATCACGTGTGAGGTCTGCCATTATCAGGCCTTCATGCTGTAGGATCTAGGACTCCGCTTCTGGTGCCTGATCATTTGCATACAGGGCTGAATAATTATTGGCCGCAAGTCAGTTTCCGATTAGATTCATGGCTGACTTCAGACAAGGCACTCATGGGTATTGATTGGAGGAGATAAATCAATCCCACCTGTGAAGGCTTCTAACTGATTGCCAGACATTATGCATCGGTGTGGGATATTAAACAATGGCCTTCTTTCAACAAGTAAATAGTTTAGGGAGTTTTTTTCTGTCTTGCGGCGTGTCATTGTCAAACATCGTCATTTCCTATCTTGTTTGCGGTGTGCTGTCTGTCCTCGATTCCCGTGTCTACACAATTCTGACACCTGCTGTGCATACACTTCGAACCAAGCAGCCGACACATTGGAAGCGTGCAGGGCCGAGCTGCGACGCACCGCGGCGGCAAATTGGCCGCTGTGTGGCAGGAGAGAGAGAGAGAGAGAGAGAGAGAGAGAGAGAGAGAGAGAGAGGGCGAGAGAGCGAGAGAGAGCGAGAGAGTGAGGGATGAAGCTGGTCTGCTTAATTGAAAAGCTAAAACTACTCTCGCCCAAAAGATGTCGCATTGGCTCTCACAAGACTGAAAAAGGAAGGGTTGTCTGAACCATGTTAAAATTACATTAGTTATCAAAAGCGCTGCTGTCGGATTTCCACTGGTAGGATGCTCTGGCGATTATCACGCGTGACACGGAATCAGGCGACAATGCGTTTTCTCTCGTGCAGCAGAGATCTGACCCGCAGTGGAGCACCCATAGCGAAGCCACCCTCTCGGAGGTTTACCAGTGCCCTCGGCTGGGGTGGTCGTTTCGACCTCCCCACCGATCTCTCTGCCGCCATGGAGGTGGCCAGTCAGTGCCAGTGGCGGCGTTTTATGGCGCAGCTGAGTGCACGCCCACGCTCAATTCTCAGGGCTCCAGTGAGGTCAACACGGGGGCGCCGTGGCGTCACAAACCGGCCAGGTCTCGGTATCGCATTGACCGTCACGAGAAAAGTCTCCTTCTGTAGAAATGTTTGCTTGATTGTTCAACCTCTTTGCCTTCAAGTCACCTTATTGAACTGCTGGTCAAGCAGTACATGACCATTGCGTGCGGTTTTATGGCGCTCCGGTAGTGAGTTTGCGTTATGGAGATGGAAGATTACTCATCGCGCTGCTGCGGGGTAGCCGGGGCCGGTCTGGGGCAGCGACTGCCGTACATGGGCACTGGACCGGCTCGGCTGGAATCCCTGCCTGTAAAACGACCTGGGCTGTCTCAGAAGCAGTAAAGATCCAACACCCAGCACTGCTATGTCGTAGAACTGCTACATGACGAAGCCATGCGGCTAAGCTAGGTGAATGTGACTAGGGACGATTTACACCAGATGTGATCACTGTATCGGCACTGAGATGGACAGTCCAGTTAGTAGCGCTCCATCGTTTATGCCTTCCAACGGTGGCGTTGAGAGCTGAAGCCGAGTAAGGCGATGTTTCTGTCAATTGATAAGGTTTTTGTGACGGTGTCAGCACACAGTGATTACTCTGTGGCCGGTTCGTGACCGGCATTCCTACTGAGACGTTCGCTCGTCCCGGACGGTGGCACTCGCCGAGACTCGGGTGACCGTCTGAGTGTCCACTGCACAAACTTGAAGCGTCTGACACTGCTCAACAACTCTTTTTCGCTCCTGAGGATACATTTAAGAATCTTAAGCTGAATGAATGTTTCTTAAGATTTCTAAACTGTATATTTCTTAAAACGAAACTATTTTTGTTATGATCAACGCGTTCCACAGATTGTCCGGCTGATACACGGAATGCCCATTGCTGCACGGTGATCTAGCCAGCTTCATATGATGTTTCTTGTTCATATCATCACAAAATAAAAGAAAATACCCTGGGTGCCAACTTTACCCCAGAGACTAGGTGAAGAGATGTTCTGAGAAGTCAATAAAGTTCATTTGCGTTTGCTCCTCACTATTACCAGATTAGTTCTTAGTATACGTGCATAGAATGGACAGCTGAAGGCTGTAAGGGGTTAAGTTTGCCGCCCTTTGCAAAGGACATTTCGTGCATTTGTGTGGGTGAATAACTGATAAACGAAAATAACATAACTTAGTGCAGCTGCAGCTCAGAAATAAAACAGTTAAAACTGTTGTCCTGCTGCGTGTTGTGCTCAAAATATTTGCGCACAGTTTGCGTTCACAGCGCGTTCAAGTCAATGTTCTATTCTGTCACAAAATGTCCGTTGAAAGTATATGACGGCGCCTATCTGCTGGGATGTTTTCATTTCCACGTTCCAGGCCCCGAAATACCAGAGCAGCGGTAAATTAATGTTCAATTTTCAGGGTTTGAAACAGTAAAGTGTGTAATTTTTCCCAGCTGCGACAAACACCAATATATTTGTTCCTGCACAGTCTGTCCGACCCCCTTTATGATCCTCCCACCTTTGTTTAAATGTCCAGTAAATAAGCACGTTCAGCAAGTAACGATATAGGAGCGTGAAGTGTTGTGTAATTGTATGTTGTTGAAAGATGTAACGAAAAGAGATGAGCTGTAATTGTGTGTCATGCGTAATAACTCCTTGCTCATCAAGTCATCAGTGAGTTATGAATAAATAAATAAAAGAACTCAACCATCATGATCTTTAGTACCACTTCTCGCATCTCATGCAGCACTCTTGTAAGAAATTGTACGCATAAGACACCCAGGCTGTCATGAGCCTAGCCAGTCGATATGTCATCGCTAAGCCGCGATTACGTCTGCGGCAACAAATGCGCCCTGTCATAATGACAGATGAGTACATGACTGTTTCGCAATCTGAAAACTTGCCATGACGGCGCCCCCAACTGAAATAAAAGTCTGAAAAAATCAGCATTTTGTGTTAGATCCCAGTGTAGCTTTGCTGGGTTTCAGCGCTTGCAGGCGCCGGTTTTATCTCATAATGCCAACTGCTACGTCATCTCTGGTGGTGACGAAACTGATTTGACCTACCTGATTCTGATGAAGGGCTGTGCCCGAATATACAATCTAAGTGTATTTTACATCCAGGATTCGAGAAGACCACAGTCTAACAAGAAGCTCTCTTCCACAGCTCTGGACAAGGGCAACGTCACAGTTCGCGAGCAGATCTTCAAGCTGCTGACTGCTCTGTGCTACTACAGCAACGAGGGCTACCAGAGAACGCTGGATGCTCTTCAACACCACAAGGTATGACTCACCAGTAGGCTGGTCCGAATTGTTCGTCGCCATCAGGGAGCAGCACGGTCCTGCGTCGTTTGCCATCTCACTGATACACGTTTCTAATTAGCAGCGAAGTACGGTCTGCTGAAAAATAATGCTGGGTCTGAGTTCGACGTTTAAAAGTGTGTATCACTCTTAGATGGCTTGTTCTGCACCGAACAAAGTAATGGTACTATTTTCTTGGTGTAGTTTGGTGCAGAGTTCACTATTACAATTGTTTCGAGGCAAGAGCTGGCATTCCTTTGCTGAGAACTGCGATTAAAAAAAGGGCAAGAAGGGCCATAATGAGAATATAAAAACCGATTAAGGGCAACATATTTCTGCCATCGTTTGTAGCAACAAATATTCCACGCTATAATGAAAACAAATTACATTATTTTTGGCAATCCGCAAATTGGGTGTACCGGAATTTCCCACACGCTAGATTTTGCAGTTGGTGCATAGCCCACAATTACAACCTGTTCAACTGTGTTGAGGCAAGGACGTTCGTTGAGAATGCACGCGAATCGGCGTCTCTCTGGTGAGTTAACTATTATTGTTTCGAGGAACGACGCCCCAAGGACCTTTTAAAAGTAGAGCTGGGAAATAGAGGAAAATTAAAGCCGCATTATTAGCATTCTCTGAGTTCATACTGAGGCCCGAGAACAACAAGTCATTTGACTCCGAAACCCTTTACATCAAGGAAAGAATTAGCAACACTACATTACACTGGCAGTTCGTTCTTCGACAAGTCCTAAACATTATGGTTGATGCACGAAATATGTTTGCTCTCGATGCCAACGTCAGTGCTACGATAAGCCGCGGCTTGGCGACATCAGCGTGCTGATGCTGCAGGAGCTGCGGAAGGAGCGATACCGCTTCAGGATCGTGGTGCAGGAGCTGAAGAACACGCAGTATGCCAGCTACCGCGCCACCCTACTGGCCTTCGTCAACTGCGTCATTAAGCGCACGGCGGGCACCAAGGAACGCGCCACCGTCCGCAACGAGTTCATTGGTGAGTCGAGAGTGAGGATTCGGCTAGGTGATCATGATCGTGTTGAGGAGTGTTGGCCCTGGTGTGGAGTGTGGAAGAAGAATGTCACTGTGGCTTAAGAGTGAGATTCGAAGCTGGAGCTTATTCACACTCATCATCCCTCAGACAGGGGATTTTTGTTTTGAAGTTAAGGGACTTTTGAGATACTTTCGCCTCGGCTTATTAGTTTTTGGATTGTATAGCGCTATTAATTTCCGTTCTTAGCATACTATCGCTGATTTTCAACGGCTTATGCATAGACCAACCATACGCGGATTCAGGACTTCCGATGACAGAGAGACCACTTCTGTCAGGCAGCGTGATTTGGGACAGGGACAGCCTTTCTTAATGTGCGACCTATCACAGGGGCGCCGATTCTTGCATCTTGGATGGAGTGGTGAGAAATGACGTCCGAGGGCCCCCGGGGCGGTTTCAGGGGGCGCCAGGGAGTAGGGAAGGTGACGAGTGCCCTATCGGGAAAGACCAAACCAAATACTTCCAGCATCTTAAAAACCGTGGACTTTCGCCGCTAGTTCATTTTATTTTTTATTCATTGTCGTTTACTTATGATTTTCATTTATTGTTAATTCTTCAGTCCACGTGCACGGTGCCATAGTTGTGGTTTGCTGATGCTCTTCACCAGAATGGTCGGTGTGAGACGAACACTTTCAGAGCAGGTTGATGTCCTGTCTTGAGAACTGGTACTAAACTGGCTGGTAGCCACGTGGGTTGCATCAGCTCCCTGCGATAAAGTGACAGGGTCCACACTAAGCACCTGCCCGGCCCATTGTGCTTATTTGCAACTATAATGGCGGCATCCTGAGATATTGGAAAACGATGTCATTGTTTTTATGTCGTAGAATTGGAGATTAGTGCCGGTGAAATTATGGGACAAAGCGTGGCGTCTGGCTTTTTTCAAGGGTCCTTGGATGCTCCCAGAAAATGATACGTTATTGCTTTTTGATGCACCCACAGAAAACATTGTTGGATTTGAATTGCAAATCAACTCGTCGCACTTGCACAATAAGCAAATAAGATTCTACGACTCTCATCTACATTAAGAAGTTTCCCAGTGTATTGATAGTTCTGGGAACCGCAATAGCAACCAGTCGTTGACAAAGGCCCGTGCAAGAAAGTAATTCGCTTCAGGAAAAGTATAAACAGCTTCTATTTGCCGTTTTTAATGCCCATAAAAGCCTCTTGATAGATATGACAGCTTGTAAGCCCTGGCGATGCATTCCCAGGTGTTTATCTGTGCGACAGGATATAACTCGTGGGGGTAGCTTAACCATTTGAGCGTGTTTTGGTTTCATCGAACATATTGCTGCGAGATTTACGGCAGTGCACTACTGGGCTGCAAACAAACAAGACTGAAGCACGCAAATGCCTGTGAAGGCAGAAGCAACGTTCACTGGCGTAAAAAAAACACCAGAACCAGCATAGCCTTCAATCGGTACGGAATAAAACATCAACAGCTTAGCATGCAATGCATGAAGCTCGTTCGATATGTCAAGTAATCCAAAACAGCCGCTGTCGAAAACGGAGGAGTGCGCGTCAGACGCGGGTGTATTCCAGGCAGCAGAGCCGTGGCATCCCCACTCAACTGTGTGGCGACCACGGGATGTCAGTCGCCTCTGTCGGCTGGGGCAGCTTTTTACGCTTGCACGACCGGGCGGGCTGCTGGCTCCGGGTCTCCTGGCTCCAGAGCTGACCAGTACAGCGGTCACCTGCCACTCTGCCCAACCCCTCGCCGTTTTTCGGCAAGGACCGCGGTACGGTAGTGAACGTGCATCGGCTGAGAACCGGCCGCTGACAGCAATTATGTGCAATACAATTTTTTTAGTCCCATTTGGAATAGTTTCCCTTACTTTACTACAACTGCCCGACAGTGATTTCGGGCTCGCTTTTTTATATTGATTCTTATCTCCCTTGGTAAGGATTTTGTTTTAACGTCCTATGAAAAATATTCGCACTGTACACTGCAAGGTCTTGAAAATTATATAGCAGGCAAGTAAACCTACCGCTATAAAACGCGAAGGGAATCCCCAATTGAATGAGGCTTTTGGTCTATTCTACCTGACGGTAGCAGGGAGCAGAGCGTCTGCTGCTGGCTTAATGCGACTTCTGAGCAGCGCACTCGCATGTCTACTGAGCTTAGCAGCAAGCCATCTAACAAGGAGCCTTTATCTTATCAGATAAGGCGTATTTGAAATTTATCTTCCTCTCAGCGATACGATCTCGACTGCCACCGCTCAGAGGCGATATTTGCAGAGGCAATTTTCCTTAATGTCTGCACTTAAGCATGCTGTCTGAACCGTGGTACAGACGGTGTCCGTTACTGAAGAAGCAAACAAATTTAACTACTGTAATTAGTAGGGATGGAGCCGTTGCTATGTAGTGATAACTGGCGTAATGGTAAATTATACGATCGCTGCGGAAAGTGGCTTTGTTTTAAGTGCGCTCCACATGCTATATTTGCAGTCACTGACCGTTTATGCGTTTCCTCGTAACATTCTGGGCAGACTCTGTGGGTTTCAAGTGGTGTTTTATATCAGGATTCAAACTGATGACACGGTAGTAACAATATATCACCTGCTATTCTCTCTCCTCTCTCTCTCTCTCCTCTCTCTCTCTCTCTCTCTCTCTCTCTCTCTCTCTCTCTCTCTCTCTCTCTCTCCGGGGTCTCACCAGCGTCTGCCGGCAACTTAAAATTGTTACCCTTCTTCTCCTCTTTTAATATTGATTGCTCAAGCTTTCAATGGTCTTCACTCCTCCAAACTGTCATGAAAATGCTGCGAACGGCTCGGATTCGAACCCGCCGCCTCCGCATGTAAGTATCGCCGCCGCCCGGCAGGTCTGAAGCTGCTGTCGGTGCTGGACGGGCTGCGTCAGGACGCGCGGCCCGGGTCGGTGCTAGCGCAGGAGCTGGAGGCGTTTGATGACCAGAGAGAACAGGACGCCGCCGAGCTCAGCGTATCAGGAGGGGTGGACCTCAGCTCGCCGCTGGACGTCTTCTACAGTATCTACGACACGGTACGCCCCTGCTGGTACAGCTGTCCCGCTGAAGGGTTTCTGTCCATTGTAATTGTGGGGGTTTAACAACGCACCAGCTGCTGAGGATGTGCGACTTCACTAAGTATGTTCTGTTGGAAAAGTTTTTGAGATACAAATTCCTTCGTTGTATTTTTATGTGTTCCTTACTTGTACTTGTTTGACAAGCTGCAACCACAGGACCAAATAAAAACTCGGATATCGTTATAATCAACTTGAAGATAGACAAAAATGAAATGAAAACTAAGATAATTAGACATTATGCCAAAGAAACTGGATATTTTAGACACAACTTATTTGTATCGCGCTTGTTGATCGCGGTATCATGCATTTTTGAGCATTTTTCCTACAAGCCCCATCGCAGCGGCCGTGTCTCGAATGGCGAAGTAAAAATTCTTTCACAACCGCAGCTCGTTCACCCCTCATCTGATGCTGTCTGTGCGGACAGGTGGCTGAGTCGCCTCAGGAACTGGCCTTCCTGGCCATTCTGCAGCACCTGCTGAGGATCGACCCGAAGGAGGCCATCTCAGACGTGATGTGGGACACGGCAGAAACACTGGTCTACCGCGCCACCTTGCTGGACAGCAAGGAAGACTCGCAGAAGCTGCTCAAGACGCCCAGCCACCACAAAAGCCTCCACAGGCTCAAGTCGGTGGACCCGCGCAAGACCTCCGTGGTGGAGATCAAAGCGGATGCCGTGGACGCCACCCCTGTTGCGGCAACTCCACCGCCTCCTCCACCTCCACCTCCTGGTGGGGGTCCTCCTCCACCGCCGCCACCGCCTCCTCCTCCTCCTCCTGGAGGGGGCCCGCCGCCACCCCCTCCTCCACCGCCTCCAGGAGGGGGACCGCCTCCGCCACCGCCCCCGGGTGGTAGGCTGGGGGCACCGGGGGCGTCGGAGGCCGAGAAGGTTACCCTGCCGCAGCAGTCGACGCCCAAACCTGGCTCGCGCATGAAGACCATCAACTGGAACAAAATTCCGAACAGCAAAGTAAGAGGTTGTGGGTGTTTTCATTGACTGTGTTATAGAGTGTAATGTATTATGATGTGAATGAAAATAGGTAGAAGTATAACTGCTGAATTGTGGCGCAAATTTCTGCGACAAATCACTAGATATTTGTAAAAGTTGGAACACGAGACAACGTTTGTGCTGGGTCTTTTTCCAGTACCTTCACAAAAACTTCTGACATGACTGCCGGTCTGGTAAAATAAGTGTTTCCCAGTGAAAGGATGAGAGTAGAAAAAGAAGAATACTATCAGGTATGGGTATCGATCTCCATCCTCCTAACAGCTGGATGATTCTCTTCCGTTAGGTTGTTGGAAAGAAGAACATTTGGAGCCGTCTCGCGTCCAAGTTCAAGTCGAAGCCAATGCCGGAACCAGACTGGAAGGACCTGGAGGGTCTCTTCTGCCAGCAGGTTGTAGCACCTCCCAATAAGACCTCTCCTGGTCAAGCACAGGAGCAGCTGAAGAAGAAGGATTCTGGTGAGGTAAGGCCTCATTGCTGATTCCTCGTGTGTATTGCCCTTGCACGAAGCACCATCGTGCACATACCGCTCAGACTTGTACTCGGATCCCAGAACTTCACAGATGATCGCTTAAGATGCTTGGGCAGAATCTCAAGATAGGCACCGGATCTCGAGGGTTTGTGGTCATTTTTTGGGATTATGTTCGGAGTCTTGGTACATGGATAGTATCTGTCTCTGGCATCACGGTTTGAGCACGTATTATTACACGGTGTTCAAGTCAGTTGGATTCATTTAGCGATCATCATCTACTAAAAAATTTTGATAGTATAGTTTTTTTGGCAAAAAAGCTTTGGCTTGGAATGGCGAACCAAAGACCAAAAACGCGATTGTAGTTACAACAGTATAAACGGGCAGAGTAGAGAGGTAGAGAAGTAGAGGTTTGCTACCTCTGAGCATCAGATTTGGCCCGAGAGTGGATGCATTATACCGATTAACTTACACGCAGGAATCCTTAGAAATCATATTATCCGCCGATGTCATGTGGCCCCTCCCATTATTTGTTTGCATTCTTATTTGCGTAGGGGTGAACTTAAATTCCTATATTTTCACAATCTTAATCATTAATGTCCTTCCGCAGGTGGTCAACCTACTAGACGGCCGAAGAAGCCTCACCATAAACATATTCCTCAAACAGTTCAAAAAGTGAGTACTTCTCTGTTGAGACAAAAGTTGGCAGGCTTTTAAGTGCAACAGCTTGATCGCATGGTAAACATAGTTGAGCCGGTGCATCGGCACATCCAGCTCTAAACAGTCGTTTCATTTCGATATTTGCTACCCTGCAAGCAACTCACTATTTCCCGGACAAAAATAAAATCACCAGCACGAGAAATGCTCAAGAAACCCCCTCCCCCTTTGTTTAGTATTTCTGATCACGTGCATACCCAAAACTTCGAACCAAGATCGACCGTATTTTATTGAAAATGTCCAATCACCGCCTTCTGGTTTCCCCTTACATCCCCAGTGAATCATACGTCCGTATTTTATGAAGTATTTTGCATTTGAAAGTGCTGACTGACGCTACTTTGTATTGTGAAAGCGCCTAGGCCGTTTATCTTAATCTTAGGATTTTGTATTGAAGACTGGATGACTGTTGGGCGAAGAGGAATCCCGGCGTATAGGGCGCACTAGCGCACCGAGTGTACGTAAGGGTCTCATCTCCGGCTCTGGAAACTGCCTTAGTCCGTAATTCCTCACTATAACTGATGGGCGCGGGGTGTTTCGGAATCCCGCCGAATGGCCCTGGAGTTCCCCCTGGGCGCGCCCCCGCTGGGGGTTGGTGGGTGGTCGCCCGCAGAAGTCGAAAAAATGACGGACTGCCACCAGCAGAATGTAACACTGCAGGTGTCACCAACAATATTGAGGTTATGCCAAAAACGGGATTACTTTATAAATCATTCTGAACAATAAACAATTGTATTGACAGACTGAGGGTCAACTTTCCGCACCGAACCGAGCACATATCCTGCTTACTTGTCGCCAACTGGATATGTTTCTGTGATCGGCGTTGCTGGCGAGTTGGCAGCATTTCCAACCTCTGATCGCTCGACTCAGGTTGCCGTCCACGTTCGCTGACTCAAAGCTCAGTCAATCGCAGGAAGTCGGCGGCCCCCACCCGTTATCGCGGGATCAAGCGATTAAGTGGCGGCAAATACGAGCTGAACAGCGGTGCGCCTGTGCCGAGTCTGATCCTCTAAGCCCCTGCCTACATCGTAGGTGCCTCGGGTGTCGCTGAAGAGCTCCGGTCGCTAGATAATGTCTTAGACGGAAAGAATGGCTTGACTGTCATGCAATAAGCACATTTTTGCCGGTGATCACGCTCACAGTCATGCGCATTGTCTTTTGAAGGAAAAATGGAAATTAAGCAGATAGTGGTTGCTTTGGTGCTAGACAGGTACTCATAAAATTCATACAGGATCTGCGAATTGTTATGGCCATCCCGGTCATTCCTCAACCGATGCATTGGTGTAAAAACATGTCTTTGGTCCGTGGTGCTGAGTCTGAGGCGCATTACGATCCTCACTCAGTGCAATAAAAGCCGTAGGAATTGTTGTAGAAATCAGTGTTGGACACAGCTCAGGCATGCAAGTGCCACAAAACGTCGAAACCGCCCGCGCACATGAATTTCGCCCTCTGAAAGAGCCTGCCCAGAGACATTACTCGACTCAATACTCGAAGAGGACACGTGGCAATGCAACAAATTATCTTTATGTGAGAATTAAACTGGGATAAAATGTCAGCCAAAACAGGGCACCCAGCTGCAGTGACCCAAAATAGGTTTTGCGCTAGGGTGTCGAGTGGAAAATTCAGCTCGGAATGTATGGCGAGTGAGTGGAAAATTCCTCTCAAAATGTATGGCGGAGTAAAAATTTCAAATTTGTACTCAGGTGGTAAACTCTCAGAGCCCTTGTTTGAACTGAAGGATGGACATTTCCTTTAATTTTCTCAAAGTAAATATTTTTAAATCATGCCCAAACAGCTTTGTTTGACCATTCCCATGTGAGAAATTTGGGTTAAGCAGGTAAATCTTTACCAGCTGAAACCCCTGATGCAGTCTCCAATTTTTCTAAGGAGTTGGTGAATTTCCACAAATAAAAAACTTTTGGGGGCCTCTGAGACCAACCTTTGGGGAAAGAACTCTGGGAGCCACTAAAACTCTTGGGGGCTTCCCTAGACCAACTCTTGTGCCCCTCCACTCCCCACGACCAGCTTTTAAGGGCCCCTGAGACGAAATATTGGGGCCCCCTTAGCAACTCTGCAGAGGGCCTCCGAGATCGGCAGGTGGTGAAAAATGAAAAGGGATTTTTCATGCAATACCTAAGCCCTGTTCCACCTGTCAGCACAGTTTTGTCAGCACCAATCAGCGGGCCGCGTTGCGCCTACGTCACAGGACTGTAGCCTCTCCCCGGGAACTAGTTCTAGAGGTTTTACGGGCTGACGGCCTGCTGTTTGTGCTGATGAAAAACCGTAAGTGCACGAAGTGCAGCCTAATATTTTTAATGGTTTAAAGGTTTGAGTTCCCTTTGCTTAGCACAAACAAGAGGTGATTATGGCGCTGATGTTACTTTTCTGGAGGAGAGGTTGGAGGTCCTGCTGACAAAACTGTGCTGACAGCTGGAACAGGGCTCTAGTTCCAAAATTAATTATCTACGCATACACTGTATAGTTTTCCTGTCCGGGACAACGCCCCTCCTATACCTATACCTATAGCTATCGGAATTTTGGAGGCCACTCCTGGCCTCAATCACTGCACCTCGCATACACCTATGCTAGGGCCCAGTAGAGCCTTGGTTTACACTTAACTAACCCAGACGAAACTACAAACTTTCTATCATGGCAATAAACTCTTCCAGACTCTTGCTAAAAGTTTCTTTTCTTTACCTGTCAATTCCCCTGCTTCTCTTCACATATATACTCACCTTCATATGAGTATGCTGCTTTCTATCAATATTAGTCGAAGCTGCTGCAGCCTCCTTTCTGTTGTTTCTTCCTTTCGTCTACAATCAGCCAGGCGCGGCGGGCTGCGACAGCGTCGAAGCAACTACTAATTTAAATTTCTGATCGCAATCCAGTTGCCGGTCGCATAAGCAACATAATTTGCATTTGAAAACTTGCTCTAAATTAATTTTCTAAATCCTTATAGACTAGAAAATTATACAACTAAAAGCACACCAAGAGAAAGACTAACAATGTTTTGTCAATAACGAATACGAAACCAGCCTTTCAAAAAGCCTAAAGATGCCGCTTTTATTTACTAGATGTAAAGACGGCGTTTTGGTAAGTCCACGCCGTAGACCAGCCATACAAAAAAGTGCCGATGTTTGAAGGGTAACTGGATGCATTCTTGTTGCCCAAAAATCATTTAGTGAAAATGTAGAGTTTCAATGTATTAAACTACCGGAAACTTTTAGTTCAACTTAAATATCAGCGTATTTATGCCTAGGGTGTCGTAGGGTGTCGTGAGTGGATTTGGGTGTCACACGGCGTGGACGCAGCAATGAAGGGCTAATATGGATAAAAATTATTTTCTACGCAATAAATGGTTAATTTTCTACGATACAATGTCAAAAAAATATGCTGCTTACCATACAAATTTCAAGATAATTGCTTTTAACAGCAAGATGACCAAAAATGATTTTTCACTATTCTCGGTACCAGAAATACAAAAACAACTTTTCAAGGACGTAAGCCTAAAAATCATATGCACAGATAAACTGCTTTCCAGAAATGTATCTTTCAAAGCGGGCAGCTCATTTTTTGGCAACACAAGGCTAGGGTGTCTAATTTTCCACTCACCAATTTTGCGAGTGGTGGAATTTAGTGGCGGTGTTCACCCATTGGAACTTTCTCCGGTGGGGCAGGGGAGGGCACTGTGCGTCTTGCCCGCGCCAGAATTTCGATTCTGTTGTTCCACTGAAATCGGTGGAGATAAGGATGCCAGGTATAATTGACCAGAAAAATAGAAGTCGCCAGATTCTCTTTCAGAAAAGCGAAAGAAGCGCATAAGAGCCGAGTTAATTTGGCGATCTTCTAGTCGATTCTGCTGCTCTCTTTTTCCAGTGGACGTTGGTAGAGGAGGCAATGGAACTGGGCTTTGTAGTAAGTATTGTTGAGTAAAATTCAATAGTAGTAAAATATTGTTCAATAGTTATTCAATAGAAGTAGTAAATATTGTTGGAAGTGAGTGGAAAATTCAGCAAAAAAATATAAAAGTGAGTGGAAAATTCTGATTGACTGGGTGTCGTTCTGCACCCAGCACCCCAGGTTTTGGGACACTGCCCAGCTGCGTATCAGACGACTCTCGTGGTAGAGTATCTTCGTCTGAGACCAAGGCACCAGCGCAAAGAAAGGCAAAGACATTGCACCGCGTATGGAAAAATCGTTCCATTGATAATGATGTCAGTCACAAAATATGGAAGCCATGCAGTCTGGACTGATGTAACTCGTCACAACTTTGCCCAGCCAGAACTAATCTCAGCCAACTCAGTTTTGGTTAAAATATCACAATGACATATACCCTTAGAATATAGTAAGCCGAAGTCTGATATGTTGCTGCAGAGATGGTGTATACGTCATACATAGATACGTGTGGTGTGTTGCTTGCTTATCAATAACGCATGGTAATGATGACCAGTTTCTTGTTACCCGCACGATGAGCTTTCTGAGACTGAAAGTGAAACCAAACAAAGCATACATGTGGTATTGACCATGTTTAGAAAAAGAGCACGTGGTCGTGTGGGGATTTCCCCTCTGACCCCGCACGAGTACCATGTGATACGTCGGAATGGGGACTGACCCTTCCATAGCGGTAGGTACACCTGAAGGCTTGACTTTCTCTCAGTTTTGTTGAGAAGATAATTCAGACTGAAATGGGATTAGATGCCCCCCTTATGACATTCTGGCTGCGCCCATGCCTAGGGCACCAGGTAAGACAAGGAACAGTGTGTTTTATCTGACACTTTCATTTACATACATGCATTAGTCAAATATTGATGACGTTCAGATATAACGTGGTAACAAAAACCCAAACTAAGAAACGATCGTCATTTGTGTGGGGTAGTTACAGCTCATCCGCACATTTATGAGCGCAGTGTCACGCTGGAAAGCTCACGGCACCACCACTTCCACCAGCCTCCGTGGAGGAGGTCGCGTTTAACGACGCAGGGGAGCTTTAATCCGCTTCCAAGATTGCTGCTTGGGTTGAGTCGCGTCATTAGCGCCAACACGTGATATGGGGGACTGCATTGTAACACAACAGGGCAACTGCCGGCGCTGGTGTTGAGGTCATGGGCGTCGCCCGTGGATGTGGCCAGTTATTTTCCCTTCAAAAGAGCGTTAGTCTCATTATTTTGGGCTCGTCGACGGATATTGGAACAACTTAAATAGTTCATAACATCAAAAAGTATGCGAGCGAGATGGAGTTGCCTCGGGCTGGGGGAGTGAGTGAGAGTGGGGTATAAGAACCCGTAAGGATTTCCTGTAACCCGTTTATATTCCCCTTAACCGTCCAATCTGACCACTTCGTGACTGTGTCGTCCAATTTCCGAGACCGCACGGAGCGCTGTTCCAGTTGACGCGGCCGCTCGTTGAGCCTCGCCCCCCCCCGTTTCTGGGGGCTGCTGCTAAGCCCCTGACGGGCAGTTCTCGCCTCGGTCCCATGGCCACACCGCCCCTCGTCAGAGCCGGCGTGTGTTTTGACAGCCGCACCGGCCCGCCCGCCCGCCTGCATCATTGTTTACCCGGGCGGACTGGCTACAGCGGCGGATGCAGGAGCGAGGACCACACCGCCGCAGCGACGGATGCAGGAGGGGACCATACCGCTGCAGCGGTGGGGATCACGCGCTGAAGAGCTAGTGTCCCTAACGTTCACTTTCAGCAAGGTCCAAGTGCGGCTCGGGTTGTTTTGTCCGTGATGGGTTCCCGAAGTCTCGTTTCTGGCCTCGCCCCTGTCAGGGTCAGGTGAGGTCAGGCAAGAACGGCCCACGACTTCTGAGCCCTGTATGAAGTGAGAGTGACTGATGGGGTCAAGGGCGATGGTGAGGCCGCCCGAACGCCTCGCTCGGCATGCAGGCGCCTCAGGTGCCGGGGATATCTCCGGCAGCACTGACGCACTACACGCCCGGGTGTATTACAGGGTTAATTGGTGATTCTACGTGATTAAGCGTAAAGCTCGCCTGAGAATGCTTCTGAGAAGCATACTCGTGAATTTACCTTGGCTTCATAGAATTGTGATTTATCCAGGGAAGCTCATTAGCCTCACGTTACAATGGGAACGCTATAAGAATGTGAACCCGATCAGCATAAGTCAGGTTTCTAGTGCATTTTGCAAATACCTGGGTTGGATATAATCCTCCCGTGATGTACCTATTACTTGAATACTGCGCGCGACTGAGATGGCCGTCATTATCATGTTTCGCGCTGATAGGATAACTTGCGGTTGCCAAAAGCTAAGACGTCAGCTGTTAATACCTCCGAATTCATCGGCGCACGAGACTTCTGTCAGGTTAGTCACACACACACACACACACGCACACGCACACACAACACACACACACACACACACACGCACGCACGCACGCACGCACGCACGCACGCACGCACGCACGCACGCACGCACGCACGCACGCACCACAACACAACACACACACACAACACACACACACACACACACACACACACACACACACACACACACACACACACACACACACACACACACACACACACACACACACACACACACACACACGCGCGCGCATAGCGCGCACGCACCAGAAGAGGACACTGCGGCGTGTGCCCCTGCGGCTTGCTCGGGGCCGACACGACCCCGCGGTTCGCTGGTCGCTGACCACCGACCGCAGACCTGTGACCACTGGCCGACTACAAACAGGCCGGCTTTTCCGTTCTGTGATGCGGCCAGCACCAGCCAATCTCGACCCGGTGCAGAGGAAAATCGTGACGTGGAACAGGAGAGATGTAATCCGCTTCTGCAGGAAAGACGCAATCCCGGTCATACCAACCCGGCATGCATGTCTCGTGAAACAAGCGAAATCATCTTACTTGACGAAAACTCCACAACTTTCCTAACCTTATCAAACAAAGCGAAGCCTGGAACAGGTTGAGATTCGTCAGTTTTATTGGTCAACTTTGCCTCTGTGATGCATCTCGGACGCTGTCGATTATTCCTACCGCCTCGAAACTCCCTGAGAGAAGGAGGTTCGCTGGCTCACGAGAAAGACAGTTGACGCTCTAGATAAGAAGGCCAAACAGCCCCGGTGGTCTCACACTAGCAAAACCAGACACACTCCGGCTGGCATTGGTACAGGGACGTAGTCAGATATGTTTTTGCTGGGGGACGTACGCTGGACTGGCGACGACCGTGGGAGAAGAGGCGAGTTTTTAGTATATATCGACAGTCTGAAGGCGCTAATGCCGGTGCACTTCACCAACACATTTACGCAAGTCCTCGCAGGTAAGGAGATCATGCCAAAACCTAGGTCAAGTCTTAAAATTTGGGGATATATTCGCCCTGGCTCACGAATTGAGGGATGCGTCTCCCCCGTCCCCCTCCGCTTTCGATGCCCATGCATATGTATGAGGGAAGGTGGGGATATTGGGGAAATCCTAAGTCATCTCCTCTAATGTATTCCATTGCGTAGTCTTTTATTCATTCCACATACCTGTCACGCAAATTTGCTGCCTTAATATGAGTGTGAGAGATCAAAAGAGCGTTTTAGCTTTTTGAGTATTTTTACTACGGGGCCACGATAGAAATGTGATGAAATGGAGGAATTTATCTCCTCGTGCGTATAATTTTGTTACCTGTCATAACAAGATTGATGACCTATTCTAATCTGCAGTGCTGCAGCAGCATTCTTTGACGGCACTCCTTCCTTCGATCGCAGATTCTCTTATTAATTTTGTCTCTAGGGCCGGAAATTTGTGTAGCCCTGCCACTCCTCTAAGGATAAATTTCCAGAGATGGCATATTCCCATTTTCCTGATCTTGTGGCAACTCTATCCTGAGTTCCTCTCCGTCGGCTATTTCCGGAGACGTGCGGTCTCCGGCTGGTCGTGGGCGGTGCTCCCCAGCCAGGTGGCGCCGGTCGCGCTTTTGAGCTGTCCTTGACACGACCGGTGCCTCCGCCACGGCCGCGGCGGCTGCGCCGCCTCCTTATAAGGTGTTCAGTGGTAGAAAAAGGCTCGCACACGGTCTGAGCTGATTCGTACTGCTACAGCTCACGAAATGGTTTCATTGAGGGGGAATAGAATGGAGACTCGTGTGTGCGCATTGTGTGCTATCACCGCTGAAAAGTAACTTTTTGGCGGATATAATCCAAGCCTCCAATCCACTGCAGAAGGATCTCCGAGTGCCGTTGCCTGCGTCAGAGTCCGATCCTGGCCCCGGGTGAGGTATTGGCCCCGCTGACGAACAGCTTGCACCGCCCGCCCCTCCCCCCCACCTCACCGGAGCCGGGAGGAACGCCCGGTCTACGTGAATCAACATCCCAGAGATGCAAGGTCTTATAGGGACTATGTCAAGAATAGATATAAAATATTGTCTCTGGTCGCTTAAGCGTCGAAGTCGTGGGGAAGTTAGCCGCATTTATTGTTTCTCAGAAGGTATGGTTGGGAAAATCGTTTTTTCATTGGTTTAACCGCAAACAACAGGAGCCCGACAGATAGCGCATAGACAGTAGTTATAATGTCATCTATGACTCATCATAAGTGAGACTAAAGCCCGGTATTCAGAACGTAATCGTGGAGCTACGCATTGCATTTGTGAATTACACCATCATTAGTGAAGCGTGCCTAAATGCATTCACCGCCTGAGCACACATTCCGAGCACGACACATTTTTCGTGGAACGTACTTATGTGCAGGAAATTTATGTGACTATGTTGACAATGGGGGCACGGACAAGTCCCCACCAGTGGTATGTCCATCACGCCGCCCGGTGATTCAAACCAACAATACCTATAAGGGCAAGACATTTCGTATCTGAAGGAAAAGCCGGTGCATGGCTTGAAACACAAGATCCAAGTCATGGTTAGGGTAAAAAACAGGCATGCAGTAGTCTTATCGTGTTTTGAAGATCAGATCCCTAAGTGTACGGATCCGTAAGTATACAGGTGCCTGATCTTTGCACCTGTATACTTAATACTTTGACCACACGGATAGATACCGTCACAAAGCGACTGTGTGCAACTAAAGCTCCATTTTGAAGTCAGGATACTTGATTCCGAGCTCCCGAAACCGCTCCTGAGTCTGCTTGAAGCGAGCCTTGACGTTGCCGAGCCTCTCGCTGTACTCGCGCTCGGCGGCAAAAAAGCCGGTCTTGAACACGTCATCCACCTTCTTCTGCACGTCGGCGATTTGTCCGTTCAAGTTGAACAGATCTTCTTCGCTTCCAAGAGGTGCTTGCTGGTTCTCAGTGAAGAAGTCTTTAGACAGCCCGTTGATGTTGAAGTCCAGCGGCGGCAGCATGTCCATCTTCAGCTCCTGGCCGTCGGTGAGCGTTTTGATCGCCACCTGCGCTGAGTCAGGACTGTTGGACGTTACAGTCGTGACGGCAGGACCATTGCCCACCTGTGTGGTGGTCGTAGACGAGAACTGTTTATCCCTCTTGGCCTGAATGATCTGCATCGTCTCCGTGACGCCAGAGATGCCTTTACCCGTGATGAACTGCGTAGTCTTCACCGCCTTGCCGTTAGGGATGGCGAACTCTTGTGTCATCCTGGTGATGGAAGGCTTTGGAGCTCCGGAGGAAGAGCTGTCCTTGGAGTCGCTGGATGAGACGATGGATGAGCTGGATGAACTGGATGATGCTGAGCTAGACGAAGAGTGTGCAACGCTATCGTTGGTAGTTGACGAAGACGTGGACTGGCTGCTGCACCTGTCCCAAATCGAGGCACAAAGGCATACCAGTAGCACCTCTACCCGGAGCGTGTGTGGCCTCATGTTGACGACATCGACTGGCCGGGAGCGGGTTTGTTTGTGTGTCGGCCTGCCGCTTCGCTGTCCGTACGTCGGTCCACGTCAGTTGGATGTCAATCAAACTACGGCGGCTGCCAAGCGACGCCGATCGAAGCCAGACTGTCGAGATGCAGCTCGGGGGGTGGACTACTTGTAATGCAGTAGCAGTCCCTCAGCTCCTGAGGGTTTATGACATTTTGAGTGGAAAGTTACCGTGAAAAAGACAGGAAGGTTTTTAAGGGAAATGTTCCGAAATTTAACTTACTTAAAACTGAGTGATTATTTCCGCGTCCTATCGGTAATTTTTGCTTATATTTGTAGACTATTCTGTCATTTCAAGGTGGATTATAATGCAAAAAAATGTATTGCTTTGTCATTGAGAAATTTCTCAGTCATGGTGCTCGCCCCTTCAGATGTGTCAATCGGGGAGAGCCTTCGGATATCTAGACATTGAATAGGGATTACCACAGGAGACAGGACCAACAAACTGTCGCTTAACTCCTCTCTTGCGAGCTCAGCTACAACATTCAGGACATTTACAAAGCATATGAGCAATGGTCGTATTTTCCAGACATAAATTCCAGACCACGGCCTCAGACATGATAAACAAGATACTAGAGCAGTAGCCTACACTCTGTCTGCAGGACTGCATTATACTCATCAGAATGTTAATATATTCATCTGCCGTAAACAGCAAGTGCCGAAGCTGCTTTTTTTGGACGGTGCCGCCACAGTTTGGAAGTAAATGCTTCTTCTATGGCCTAGCTGCTACCAAATTGCGCTCTAGACACCCAGAATGATCAGTCAGCGCCTCCTTCCTCGGTAGGTACTCCAGTGATGACCCGCGCACATGCACCTGACCATCGGGGTGACCGACCTCCGGCCTTGACCTGATCATTTGTTAACCTCCGACCAGTCACTTTTGAGACGATTATCTGCCACTAACACCCGCTTCCAGACAGTAAGGGGCAAATAGCACAATATTATCGGTACAGTCCATTGAACCGGGTAAATGAAACAAGCGCTTCTCAGATTTATTATTTTTTCGTCTAGAGTCAGACACATCCGATAAAAAGCCACTAAGATTCCACCTTAATTTAGTACTGTCGTTGACATGGTGAGTGGTTAGAGAACCGATTTGCTTGTTAAAATATGTGGCCGCCTGACCTGACCAGTTCGACCGGAGACAAAACCTAACGCTGGCGCGACACCCAGGCTAACCTGTCGCCTTAGCAGACAGGCCGCGTGAGCGGGAGACACATAAAAGGCGCAGAGGTGGCAGGCGTCCCCACATATAAAGCGCGACAAGGACCCCTTGATAGGCTTATTCGGCGTCGGCGGTCAGATACGGAAGGCGCTAGCTTCTGTTTGACAAAGGACTACACAATGGGTACAAGAAGAACCCGGCAGCGAAGTTGAATGTCTAAATTATTTAAATACCTTCTATTAAATCAAGTTGGTGACCGGAACGTCTAGCTTGGTGGCAGCGTGAAGCTGATTCACAAAACGTCTCTGAACTATTTCATTGTCCCTGGCTTGAATAGCAAGGTCAGTCGGAAACTCAGGAACTTCCGCACTCAACCCTTTATCCATACAACTCGTAACACTACCGCAAATATATATATATATATATATATATATATATATATATATATATATATATATATATATATATATATATATATTTGCGCAAATATATGTATATATATATATTTGCGCAAATATATGTATATATATATATATATATATATATATATATATATATATATATATATATATATATATATATATATATATCTCTCTCTCTCTCTCTCTCTCTCGCTCTCTCTCTCGCTCTCTCTCTCTCTCGCTCTCTCGCTCTCTCTCTCTCTCTCTCTCTCTCTCTCTCTCTCTCTCTCTCTCTCTCTCTCTCTCTCTCTCTCTCTCTCTCTCTCTCTCTCTGACCTGCTGCCTGTCCCGCAGCTCCAGCGTGGACGTGGTGGAGCTGGTGCGATCCGGGGACCCCGGTGACCTCGGTGCTGAGAAGCTGCGAGGCCTGCTTCGCATCCTGCCCACCCCAGACGAGGTGGAGATGCTCAACAACTACGACGGCGATACGGCCAAGCTGGGCAATGCGGAGAAGCTGATGGTGCGCCTCATAAAGGTCCCCAGGTAAGCTCGTTACCGCGATACAAACGTTTAAAACGTGCGAGGAGAACCTGAAATTGGACAGTGCGGACGCTTTAGCTATGCTTTTACGGTACTGGCAGAACTATTTTCCCCAGTTCGAGTCCTAATCCTGGACGTATTCAAACTATGGAGACGATCCCTGTCAGTGTCCATTACATTCTATCAAACTGGCTTGGCTCCAATCTGATTTGTTCAAAACGGACTTTTGCTAGACATATATTATAGTTCACGATGACAACGCGCATGAATTGTAAAATGAACATTCCGGAGAAAAGCTTTGAATGCAGGCTTGGTTCCTTTTGTTGCAAACATGTTCATAATCCTGACTGATTCATACGCTTAGAGCACTGTGTCACGAATGTACCTCGTGCAATACATGTTGATTTTCTGCGGGGCCATGTGGAGCTTTATCATTATCTGATGCCTGTTTGTCAACTGCAAACAAGTTTCAACAGAGACTTACAAGCGTTTGTTCGATTATTTAGCGCGGTCAATTAAGCTATCATGTAAGATAAGACCCGGTTTTAAGAGACACACACTCAAATCAATCAATAGCGCACCCCTGTCCCACTGCTGGTCTAAGATAGCTGTAGCAGTGCGATCTCAGCGAAATTCCCATCCTGTTTATTAGTTTCCAATCAATAGGTGATCCAAATACAACTTTTGAGACGAGATGCAAGTAACTTATTTCTCAGCTGGGTCCTCAGGCACTTCCGAAGAGTATAATATGCTGAGAAGTGCATTTGTCGTTCCCTTTTATACTTAGAGACACATCATTCGACTTATGGTTACTTAGTCACGGATTTGATCCTAGCTTAAAACACGGCCCCCACCAGGGGGTCCGGCGCCACCTCGCCCCACCGAGGTCATCGATGGCCCCCCTCTAACTCCGAAAATATGGGCGTTAGCGCAAATCTGCAAAGTGCAATAGAAAGCTCGCGTGAATTCAGTAAGAAATTACTTGGCATGTTTTAGTGCTCAGGTCAATGGTTTGACCTCCAGAGGTCAAATTAGGTCAAGATCGGCTATTTTCACTCAAATATGCAATGATTAAGCAAACTGGGCATAACTCTTATGTCATTAGAGCTATTGAAGCCTGGTAAAGTACATTTGATAGCAAATTGCCAGTACTTTTTCCGCTATGTGCAACGTAAAGACCTCCCGCCAGTGGTTTGACCGCCAGAGGTCACCTCGTGACCTAATATGACCTGAGGTCACGAAAGGTCAAAAGTGACCTTGCCGTATATCACATGAAAGCCAGTGACAAGACAAACACGATGGTGTTTGTTTCACCGCTCTAGCACAATTAGGTCAAAAGTTATTGTCAAAATACTGTTTTTGACCTCTGGTGACCGTGGATGACCTTGAAAAGTCAAAGGGCAAATATGACCCTGGGATCCGTGAAAGGGTGTCCAAAAACGTTGTTCTGAGCAGTCTGAGTATTTGCAATCATTTTTGTGGCTTTTATATCATGAAATAGCTTTTCCCCATGCTTTTCCAATGGGAGAGGTCGCCTCGTGACCTGACCTCAGGGCACGAAATCGAAAAATCCCGGATATACACCTTGTAGACCCTGGAGGGGTCATGATGTGTAGGAATTTTGAAATCGATCGACTTTGAAATGTAGCTCTTACAGAGCTCTAAAGGTGAAGTGAGGTGACCTTGGTTGACCTCGTCTGGTGACCTGACCTTGGGTGACCCGGGGTAAAAAATTCAGGGATGATGGGAAAATGATGCAGTGAGAGGTAGAGCCCTCAACCGCGGTGCTGCGCCTCGTCGTTTTCTGCTATCCCGGAAAAACCTTAGGGGGGCCATCGATGGCCCCCCGGTGGGGCGAGGGTTAAAACATCGATATGAAATGTATGTCCATCCAAAAATTTAGGCATCGGCGCCGCTGTGACATAAGCCGAGTTTCATATTGTCCACTTAAAAATGTCACCAGATGCGTCATATTTAAGTGTTTAGAGGTGAAATAAACATGCCGTCGTAAGCTGAGGCGGGATTGCACGTGCCGGAAACAGCTCAGGAAGTTTAAAAAGGATGTATGAGACATGGAGAAGGTCACGATACGGTGGCACTCCTTAGTAAAAATAATGTCATTGGATCGGGAGACATCAAGAGGGGAGGGTAAATTAGCATACCTAAGCACTGTTCTCGAAAGAGTTGATTGCTTTCTGCCGCATTGTCGCTTATGTTCTGTTTCTAGGTCAAGAGCGCATTTACTGTCTCTAGCACCTTGCTGGTCGTGATTGTGAACGCTATAGCATTGTAAATGGGTCCACGCCTCACAAAGACACGCACTGGAAATAGCGGTGCCTCGCTGAACAGCCGGGGACGATGGCGATTGTACCAAGCACAGTTCATGACTTCTTATTATTAGTCGACTTAACCAGAAAAGGCATAATGAAATAAGGTACACTCTCCCGGAACTATTTTCATGCGTGTATAACTGATTGGGTCACTGTCTGATACCACAAGAGTTAGTCAAGAAGTAATTTCGCTCATTTTCCCATTACGGGAGGTAACAGAGTTGTGTTGGCAGTTTTCGACTACGGGTAGAGTGTATGCTGCTGCACGAGGAGTTCGACTCCAACTTCGACTCTCTCAAGTCCTCCATCCTGGCCATGATGTACGCCTCGGATGGTAAGTGCCGGAAATGTGTTATTGTTGCGAGGTTCAATTGTTGGAAGACATTCTACACCACTCCTGTATGCTTCTATATTAGTGATAGGATGGTGCTGGCATGTCTTTGCTTTTCTGATTTCAGCTCTGCTTTATTTCAGATGCTGCATTTTAGATGCTACATAAGACGCTACATTTTAATGCTACATTTGATGTTATCCACGGGAGAATATCAAGTCCCCTTTGACCAGGGAGAAAAGCCCCAGATTTGTATCAACTATCCTGAGGAAAATTGGTAAAGTGGACAGTTGGGTAGCAATCAACTGACCTAAGCAATTAGGCAACGCATTCTAAAACTGGCATTATTCAACAAACATGTGGACTGTTTTTTCCAGATTTGAAGAATAATGAGAATCTACACAAAGTACTGTACCTGACTGTCAACATCGGAAATTTCCTCAATTCGGTAAGCATTATCTGTAGAGGGAGCAGATTGCAGCAATAGCTACTGGAGCTTTGTAATTTCGTGGATCTATTTGCTGATAAATTTCTTTCACTTTTTTCTAAATTAAACACTTAATTAATTTGTCCCAGCCCTGTCTTTCCGATCCGTCTTTTATTTTCTTTTATTGTTCACTTCTCTTTATTTTATCTAAATATTCAACAGTGTCTGAAAACATCGGAAATGCTCCCATGATGGAGCGAATTCCCTATAAATATCTCTCGAGCTCGGCTCATCCCGTTACCTACCTCCATCACGATCAAACCTTCACATGCAGAGGCGCTACCATTAGCAATGCCTTCCAGACAACATCTTCACTCCGCGCGCCTGTTAACACGCGCACTGGAGGGGGCCTCGGAGGCCCCCACCTGTTTTTCCGAGGTGGCCGGAGAACCGCTTGCAGTGGAAAAACGAAACTTGGCCACATTCAACAGAATTTAATAGCGCGTCGATTGGTGAAGACTTTTTGAAAATCGGCCGAAAATTTTTGACTTATAGGCTTTCAAAGTCAGACCTGCATTTTGAGATCGCCGTAAACGCGCGGTCGGACCAGTTAGCTTGCATTGAAGACCGAGTGGTGACGTCATAACGTCATATAAGCGGGACTATATGTCAAGGTCACGTCACATGAAAATCAAGGTCAAGGTCAAAGGTCACAGGTCAAGGTCATATCTGCACTTTCAAGGTCACTGACCACTGCGCGTCCGGCCAAATGAGGTTACCCCGTCTGACATATATTATGCTATGACGTCATCGGTAGGGTACCCCAATACAAAGGTCAAGGTCAAAGGTCAAGGTCAAAGGTCATTGGGAAAGGTCAATTCTCATTTCCCGCCAAACAGTGGCTACAGTGTTAGTCAAAGTGTAAATAATAAGTAGTATACCATATGGTGACCTTAAAGGTCAATGACCTTGAATGACCTTGACCCAAAAATTGCGGGGAAGCCTCTTTGAGACCTCTTCTCTATGAACCTTGTCCGCCTTTAGCTTATTCCCGCCATTTTCCTGCATAATCACAGCATTTATCAATCGATACCAGCATGGCCAATATTTGACCTTTACGACCTCGTTTGACCTTGAAGATATTGACCTAGGTCAATGAAAATTGGTCATCATGTAGATCACCATAGCCCCCACCCACCTACCAAGTGGCGTTTTTCTAACCCTCTTAGTTTCCGAGATCTTAGGGGGCCTACCAGGCCCCCTCCAGTGCGCGTTAGTGCCAGACCCCCTCCAGTGCGGGTGTTAACAGCCGCCTGGTCTACCCCCAGGAGGATACGCCGGTAACGCTGCCGGTATCAAGCTCTCTTCGCTGCAAACCCTGATGAACGTGAGGGCCAACAAGCCTGGGATGACGCTGATGCACTCGATAGCCGAGCAGGCGGCGCGGCGGCACCCCGAGACGCTCACCTTCCCCGAGGAGCTGGAGGAGCTGGAGCTGGCCTCCAAGTCGACCACGGAGCAGATCAAGACCGACATTGACCAGCTGGATGCTTCCGTTAAAAAGGCAAGAAAGGGAAGCAGAGGAACTGCGGTAGCGACATCGCACTAAATTGTGTTTAATAAAATTCTGGAGTTGTGCAGCATACGTGATGTATGTCGTTGGTCTACGGAATATCTACTAGAAATACAATATTATAGATACTAAGGTACCTGGCAAGTTGCCAGTGGCAACGTATGTTCAGGTGATCAACCACAAAGACGATGACGGAGGGGCAGGGTTTTTGGATGAGACGCGTGAGATGCACTACACGCTGTCGACCGGGGGCGACGCTGATATAATGCGGGATCGCTGTTCGCCGTTGTAAAGTATGCCGCGCGTGTGAATGTGACGAGAGCTTTCATTGTTGGCTGTGCAGCGTTGTACCTGTCACCCACACGGCGTCATCCCATCCGTCATCCCCGCGCTCGTAAATTTGATCATAATCTCTTGTCGGCCACTGGACTCCGAGTTGGCCCCGAGTTCTAAGACGAGATACAGGCAAACGCACTCACCGCCGAGAACAATACCCTCCCAGGCACAACAAGCTCGCACGGGGCTCTCACGTCATATGTTTCTGGATGTTTTCAGGGTCAAACGGGGAGGTTAAGCACTATGTCGGATAGTTTATGGATTTAGTTTTACTCCAAAGAAGGGCATCTTCATTTGTATTGCATGTCTTCTGTGCAATATCAGCCATGCTTGTTGTATGCGGCGAATGTTCCTGGTTGATTGGCTGGTTATAATTGCTACATTGCGAGCGGCGTCAATAGGCAGCATTGATCAGCTGGCAACAGGGGATGACCGGAAAATAAAGCCAGACAATGCGTGTATCTAAGCAGTACGAAGCTGTTTAACGCAAATGGCTCGTGGAAAGAGTTTTGGGGTATGTCAACTGATCAGGGTATGTGTAAAATAGTTCATGGAATGGATGAAAAAGTAAAACAAAAGGAGTAGCACTGCAAGAGTCCCTATCTCCCTAGTGCCGATATATGACTCCCCAGTGCCTATATATATAACTCCCTATCCCTAGTGCCTTTTTATGACGCCTCCGTTGATTTAAGTTTCCGCACGTGGTTTTTGCTGCACACAATCGAATTTTCGGAGATTTAGAGACAATTTTGGGAAAGTGGGA
Source organism: Lepas anatifera (assembly GCA_034440635.1). NCBI lineage: Eukaryota > Metazoa > Arthropoda > Thecostraca > Lepadidae > Lepas > Lepas anatifera. The sequence goes on along the minus strand of JAOTON010000698.1, from coordinate 693,860 downwards.
AATTTTTTCCTAGAAAAGTTTAGATGCCTACTACAGTCGGAAGGCAAATGCAGGCGCGAAGTTCAAGAAGGTAATAAAAAAGAATTATCGACACTAATGCTTATTTACAGGCCAGGTATCAAATACTCAGAACTGCATTCAGCAGAACAATTCAGTAGGCTCAAACTGTGAGGCCCACTGGCCGCCAGATTTCCCTACACAGCCCCAGAAACTCTCAGTCCGTACAACCGCGTCATTCTCCGTTGGTCCCGGCAATACCCTGCACGACCACCTGACCAACACGTGCGAACCAGCCAGCCCCGGTGCGTCCAAGCTCTGCTATGCAGGCACGGTATCAGCTGAGTCGAGAGGCGTCACGCTTTGGTTTCCAGGTGCGAGGAGTAACACCCTGCGCCATCACCAGGTGCGAAGAGTAACACCCTGCGCCATCACCAGGTGCGAAGAGTAACACCCTGCGCCATTACCAGGTGCGAAGAGTAGCACCCTGCCCCATCACCAGGTGCGAAGAGTAACACCCTGCCCCATCACCAGGTGCGAAGAGTAGCACCCTGCCCCATCACCAGGTGCGAAGAGTAACACCCTGCCCCATCACCAGGTGCGAAGAGTAACACCTTGCCCATCACCAGGTGCGCAGAGTAACACCTTGCCCCATCACCAGGTGCGAAGAGTAACACCCTGCCCCATCACCAGGTGCGAAGAGTAACACCCTGCCCCATCACCAGGTGCGAAGAGTAGCACCCTGCCCATCACCAGGTGTGCAGAGTAACACCCTGCCCCATCACCAGGCGCGAAGAGTAACACCCTGCCCCATCACCAGGTGCGAAGATTAACACCCTGCCCCATCACCAGGTGCGAAGAGTAGCACCCTGCGCCATCACCAGGTGCGAAGAGTAACACCCTGCCCCATCACCAGGTGCGTAACCAGCTGAGCGCGCCCAACACGGAGGCAGAGCTGCGCCGGCAGACGGAGCAGTTCCTTGAATACGCCTCCGGACAGCTGGACCAGCTGCACGCGCAGCTGCAGCAGCTGGAGGACGTCCGCAAGGAACTGGCGGACTTCTTCTGCGAAGACCCGGTCTCTTTCAAAATGGAGTCTGCGCTGGAGGTGAGCTGCGTGTTAGGCACAGTGCTGCGTCCTCTGGCCTCATAATCGGTGCCCACTGAAAGTCAGGCATTATGTTCGATGAATATTTGAGCTGTTGGAAATTGCGCTTAAAACTTTTGCGTTCGATGCAGGGTCTCCATCTTTAATTTATGAAGAACGCGCACTGAACTAACCATAGTTACCATCGAATAGAGATACATATTAGAGGTATAATAAACATATTTATAGATATAATAGAGGCATCTATTCCATGTAATTCCCCATGCGCATTCATACGAAGAGCTTACTTTTGATCTCGTTGATTTCGTGGCGTTTTTATAAGTAATGCCCACCACAAATTCAGCAAAATAAAAGTGTTGTGACTTTTCCAATGTAAATGACTAGTTTTCCGTTTTTTGTCTGCAAAGATAACAGATCGGCTCGATCACGCAGGCATCGATGTTGTCATGATCGGATCTAGTCCATGCGGTCTCATGAATCGCATTTCTGTATGAAGCTTTGCATTGCTGGGCATGAACTGCCGTATAAGTCACGACGCGTGGCGGTGGCTCAAGTTATGAGATCACCCTTTCGTAATGCATGAACTCAACAATGGCACATGGGGGTAAATACGGCGGTTGTGAATCATGCTACTCGTAAAAGTTCGCCACGCGCAGGCATCCGTGAGCCTTACCAGAAATTGCACAGTTGGTGCTGAAAGGCGCTCGGAATATTTACAGAGGAGTCAAACGTGCCTAGAAAGTGAGAGGTTCGTATGTTTTGAGCACCTTAGGGTAGCCCTTATCTAACCACGCATCGAGAAAGGTGATCAGTATCCTCTTTTTGAGATACCTATCAGCCCTTTTACAGCTGTTTGTTCCCGGCGGAAAATGATACGTGCCTTTCAAGATGGGACATACAAAGGGCGTGACAGTCATGCCATTTTGGCACAGGATGTAAACACGTAAAAAACAGTCAGGCGGCGTTTATCACGCGATAAGTCCTGGTACGTCGACTTATCAGATGTTTCGAGTGAGGTTGGGCTGTTTCCTTCCTATCAACCATACTTTCCGAAAATTGGAAAACGCACGGCTATGAGCTGTCACCTGCCTTCCGTAGATCTTCTGGAGTTTTGCCACCATGTTCAAGAAGGCTGTAGCTGAGAACGAGAGGCGACGCCACCAGGAAGAGGAGGCACGTGCCCGAAAGCAGGCCCGCGAGGAGCAGCAGGCCAAGCGGAAGTCCGGAGGTAGGACTAGGGGCTGCACTGAGTAGGGGGGGGGACGAACCCTACCGGCGATAGGAAGGCCTTCACCCACATTGATACTTTCGCAGGCCGTATGGCTTATGAATCCATACGGGATAGTTTAATTTTGTTTTGTTTTTTTAGTACGGAATATTACTGCATGAGTTAGACTACATTTGATAAATGACCTGTATTACCCATACTGTAGGATACATCTCTCCATGGTGGAAGGATCGCAAAATATTGTTATATTATTCGCAATACCCACCAAATGCGAAGTTCCGCCCCTGGATGCAGGTGGTTCTTTTGAGATGAAGGCAGACCTCAGACAGACAGACAGACTGTAGGATTCTCAATGGGGATTCGGAGCTTCTGCAAGTAATGGAAGATCCAATCGCTATTATATTTTTCTAGATATTTAATCCTCTCCTAATTAAGCAGAATCAAATTTGATAAAGATACACAATTTTGATGCGCTGTTCAAAATACTCATTTAGGGTCCTTTTAGAGAGTTCCTTAAAGGTCCATTTTAAACTAGCTTAAGTGAAAGAAGTACTATTTTCACCACGTTCAAAGCCTCTGCTGCCTTCTAATCCAGTGCCCCCGACAGAAGTACAGTGTCTGACGTTGTGACCTTCCTCGGCAGTGGTTGGTCAACGTCCGACCTCTCTGTCCGGCTCGGAACCAGATGATCCCACCAGCATCCTGGCCAGTATCAAAGACAGCGAGCGAAAGCTGGAACAGGTGAGTTCAAGCGGGTCCTGGTGTGGCCAGCGGAAACACACTAGTGAGGCAGGGCATATTCTGTTATTTCCCATCACGGGTATCTCCATCATTGCTAGCGTTCTAGGTCGCCGACGGTCTCTGAATCTTTAGCATGGGCCTAAGTGAGCTTTAGTTGGCGGTAGTCTGTAGAAGTAATGTAATTTTCTCGATAGTGGGTGCAATGCTATATATGCATTGGCGTATCTTCTTTTGCGATGTTTCTGGAATCATTCTTGGAATCGGTGCCAGCACTATTCCTGTACCTCATGTATTAGGGAAACTCACTAAGCTATCTAGTGGTCTGAGTAGGTACCTCTAATACCAGGACGTCGCTGTATACCTCCTGCACGGGGTTAGTACCAGGACTTAGCTGTATACATCCTGCACGGGGTGTCAGGTGCGTTTCTCCCGAATCGGGCGGAAACTCTGCGACTCCGGTAAATACAGCAACCTGGATAACGGCACACTTTTCGACGACAGCCGCTGACGCCGCAGCCGCAGCGAAAGCGACGCGGCAACATGCTGGACATCCTGCACAACACCAGCTCGCTAACCTCAGAGGACGAGCCCAGCATCGCCAACAGTCCGCGGATCACGCGGAAGAACAGGATGGGCAGTTTCTCCGGCACCGCCGGCACACCCGGCGAAGGTCCCAACGGCGTGCTCATCACTGACTCCCCCGGTGGGTGCCCCCTCCCCTCCCCCGGCACTGATGTTGCCTCGCTACAGGCGCCGAGACCCACGCTGAAGCAGTGACTGGTAGTTTTGTTTTCATGATATCTTTCATGTTGATGTGAGAATGTGCAAAGAACTGCCTCGATCATAAATAAATAAATTGGGGTTAGGAAGCTAAATGTATAAGCTGTTGGCCTTTTGGTTATTTCATACCACTTCAAGGTCTAAAAAGAAGTATGAACGTCCTGTCGTCTTATTTGAATGTCATCAAATTAAACCAAAAAGTTGTTATACTTCTGTAAAGGAATGCCAGTCAGGCATAAAGGCAAACCAGCTGTGCCATTGTCACGATACCGAATTATGAGTCCGATGTATATATCCATCCTGTAATGTTTTATCATATTTCAATCCCTTGAGGCTGCTAGGGAGGTATATTCTTTCCGGGGTATTAATATATTGTGTTTGAGCGATCAGCTGGGTATCAGCAGTGACATGGTAGATGACTCAATGACTCGTCTTCTTTGTAGGTACGGTGAGACGGCGACGCAGTCGAGTACCTAGCGAGGAGGACGACACGCTGCTGGACTACCTGCGGTCGGCCGGCAGCGACAACCCACGCGAGCGGCGCAGCTGGGGCGGTCTAGGTCAGTCCCCAAAACACTCACATACAGACTCACCAAGTCGGCAGCGACAACCCACGCGAGCGGCGCAGCTGGGGCGGTCTAGGTCAGTCCCCAAAACACTCACATAAGACTCACCAAGTCGGCAGAGACAACCCACGCGAGCGGCGCAGCTGGGGCGGTCTAGGTCAGTCCCCAAAACACTCACATACAGACTCACCAAGTCGGCAGCGACAACCGCGAGCGGCGCAGCTGGGGCGGTCTAGGTCAGTCCCCAAAACACTCACATACAGACTCACCAAGTCGGCAGAGACAACCCACGCGAGCGGCGCAGCTGGGGCGGTCTAGGTCAGTCCCCAAAACACTCACATACAGACTCACCAAGTCGGCAGCGACAACCCACGCGAGCGGCGCAGCTGGGGCGGTCTAGGTCAGTCCTCTAAAACACTCACATACAGACTCACCAAGTCGGCAGAGACAACCCACGCGAGCGGCGCAGCTGGGGCGGTCTAGGTCAGTCCTCCAAAACACTCACATACAGACTCACCAAGTCGGCAGAGACAACCCACGCGAGCGGCGCAGCTGGGGCGGTCTAGGTCAGTCCTATAAAACACTCACATACAGACTCACCAAGTCGGCAGAGACAACCCACGCGAGCGGCGCAGCTGGGGCGTTCTAGGTCAGTCCCCTAAAACACTCTCATATATACAGACTCAGACAACCGGCAGAGACAATCTAGGTCTAAGTCAGTCCCTCTTACACTACATCACAGGCATAGTGTCCATCAGTCCAGCCTCCCTCACACGTTCACATGTGATCACATAGAAATAGGTGATAGGGACGGCGATGGTAGATGCAGAATGGCCCGATTCCTAAGTGACATATTTTGTTCGAATTGCTCCGTGTTTGGAAAATTTGATTCATTCATACCCTCGCTTTTTGGCTGTGGACAGATGAGGCTCGTATTTATGTAGAGTATAAGTATTGATGTGGGCAAGGTCGGTTTAAATCAATGTTTGCGTCTATTGTCATGTCCTCATCATGATATGAACGTGACTAACATCTGTCCTCCTTACACCGGCAGACTCGTACGGTTCGCTGGACCGCTCGATGGCGCGGCGAATGCGGGGTCACGCCGGCAGGCGGCGACCTGACCTCCTCTCGGCTGAGTTCCTGCAGGACCGCGAGCGGCCGGCGTCACCTTCTCTCACCACTCCCACCAGGGAGGAGCCGGAGAAACCTCCAGAGCACGGCCGACCCAGGTGAGCGCACAGGGCAGGGTGCCGGGTGGGGTCCGGACTGTGCCTTGTGGGGTGGAGGACAGGGTCGTAGCAATATGACACTGCTTAGGACTCGGAGAGTGGGTACTAGATGATTGTCCTTTTCTTGTGATGTGCACAGGGAAGCCAATTAAATCATTATCGTTTTAACTGAACAGAAAGACACAATATGACGCGAATTAAAGCGAACAGACATTCTTGTTTTCAGTTTTTTTTAAGTCTAAGAAGAGAATCTGTTGAGCCAGAGACTTACAATATAATAATCGATTCGGAGAGCGGCCCTCAAACAACGGGTTTTGATGGAGCACTAGGCTTGGATGTACATAAATGAAGGTTCCTTGGAACGATGTAAATTATCAGTTTCAGTCAACAATCTGATGAATCTTGGAATCCTCGAATCCCCGTTTTGGAATTATCACCAAGCAGGGGCGTAGCCAGGATTTCGCTCCAGGAGGTTGGGGTGCGGCGCCCCGAAAAGGGCCCCTGCGACAGCGCCAAAAGGGCCCTGATGGGTAAAAATGGCCCTGCTTGTTACAGAATCGTGTCCTCAGCGGGTCCTAAGGGGGGGCGGCTGTCCCTGCCGCCCCTTCCTTGGCTGCGCCCCTGTCACCAAGAGCCCCGATCAATGTGTTCTAACCCAGAATCTCCTCCAACAGTCACGACTGGAAGAAGAAAATCGACAACTGGTTCGAAGGTAACGACAAAGATCTGGAGCACGCGGAGGACCTGAACCGACGGAGACGACTGCAGACTCAGCGGCGTCCCGTCGCCGACGCCGCCGACAACGCCAAAAACGGTACGCAGCTGTAGGACATGGTGCCAGCAATTTTGTCGTGTGGTTCGAATACCTGACTGCTGGGGGATTGCTTTTCGTGTCTGTGACATTATGGAGGTTGTTTCATCGTCGGTGTTGCCCGAGGTGAAGTGTTTGGACAGGAAGTGGGAATCCTTCTGCTGGTATGCTTGGTTGTATTGTCCGTGTTGTCTTTTGTGAACGCCGTTTGTCTGCCGAGGTTTGCAGTAGCGCCGGTTGTGCACTAATGGTTGTATTCGGGGCCGCTAGACGGCGGGAAGCTGCCGGTTACAGGGCTCGGTACCGTGCCGGAGGGCAAGTCTCTGGACAGCGATACCGGCAGCGCCACCTATAAACGGGTCTACAAGGACTGGAAGCCCTCCGTCGAACAGAAGGACATTCTTGGCGCAATGGAGGCCATTGAAGGTTGTGTTATTCACCAATCTTGTGTTAATATTATAGCCTTACCATAATATTATAGCCTATATTATAGCCTTTGAACGCTTTCGGATTGCGTTAGAACTTGACATTTCATAGTCGTATTGTTCCTGCTGAGTGCTCTGTCGTTCATGTTTTATGATAGTGTCACGCTTACTTGTTACTATTGAAATAGACATGATCCTCTCAAATACATTAAATTTCACCATACTCATCACTCAGCAAGCTAGTTTCTGAACTAAACAATGCCAGAATGTGACGTGTTCCTTTGCACCAAAAGAATCCCCTCTTTGACATTGCGTGACATCAAATTTACTTCCCTATTATTTTATCAGAGCAGCATAAGCATACCAAGGAGTTACTGAGCATATTTACAGGCAAGAGACTCTGCGCTTGCAGAAATTCACCGGGCGATATAAGTGTGTTCCTGGGAGGCAGCATATGTCAATCCAGTTGTCTGGGGCTTTCAGTGTTGTCGCTGTGCCGTTGTTACCTTGTTGGGGATTAGTCACCATCGTCTGCATTGGTTGTGACCGTCCTTGGCCGGGTGACTTTGCAGAGACACACGACCAACAGCCTAAAGACAAAGCTCCCTGGCGCAAATCGCATCTCAACATGCCCAATAGTGCAGAGGGCTCCGGTGCCAGAAGCCAGGAGAACCCGCCTCAGGTAACCATGCGCCGGCAAACGGCCATTCGCCGAGCTAAAGGTCAAATCAATAAAGGGCATCTTTTCGAAGCCATTCTTTTGTAGAAGTGTTGATGTGCTTGTGTCAGTCATTTGAATTTGAATGGCTGATGTTATCAATGGCTGCCGCAGGATCGCCGTAGAGGGGAGGGAGGGGGGCAACTCGGAAAAATCGTAAAAACGGTGTTTTTTTAATCGATCAAAATTTCGTCATTTGAGGGGGCATGGCCCCTTGCCCCCTTCCCCTCTGCGTCTGCTAGTGGATGTAATGACTTGGCCTGTAACTGGATTGCTGACCATGTACTGTCTGCTGGTGATCCAAATAGAGAAATGATATATTAAGTTCCTCTGAAAGACCCCGCATATTCATCAAGGTAAGCTCGTTTCCGACACTGTCCTCAATGTAATTTGTAAGTATGACACTGAATCCAGATAGGCTGGATCTTTTCAAGATTTTCTTACAAAAATATTGGCTCTTCGTGGAGCAGGTTACTACAAATTACCAACAAAAAATCGTTCGCTGCTGGTAAAAGACACCAAACCTGGCACACATTCTCCTGGGAGATTTCTCTTGTGGTAGGAACCGTTGGTCACAAACATTTTAGTTGGCTAACGGTTTTTTAGGGCGCTAATGAGTTTTATCGAAAAAGCAATGCCCGAGGAGTATGTATGCCATTATTGGTGCTTGTTACAAGAGACACTGGCGTAGCTAGGGGGAGGGGTGAACAAAAACACATTTGCTCTCAAAGGCCAGGATTTTGCTCGATTTTTTTGCAATTTGGACCCACATCGCCCCTCCCCCAAAATATAGTTGCCGATTCGCCACTGACCAGAGATGAATGATTATTGCAATAATATGCCCCATTCTAGTGCCTGGTAAGGACAGAAAAGCCCATACACACAAACGATGTGTGAGACGTTCCATTTCTTTCAACGATATGTCACATTTACTCTAGATGATGATTTCACCTGGTGATGCGATCTCACGTCATTTCTTCTGCACCCTGAGAGTTTCTAAGTATCGCTGCTCTGACCTGACTCCTTGTGTGTGCAGGGTAAGGAGAAGAGCTATGACAGGCGGCGGGACCTCATCAAGGGGCTGGGGAAGAAGGTTAGCGACGACAGTATACCCCTCTACGTGCGCAAGACCAGCTCCAACGAGAACCCAGACAGCAGGAAGAGCAGTCTAGGTCAGTCCGATAAACGAAGCTTTTCTTTTCTTGAATGATTAGATGTAGCGTTTCATGAAGCTTGTCTCTATTAGTTCTTGGTGGCATACAACGTTGACCTAGTTACGATTACATATGCAGTTGGGCGACCTTGTTTGGAGGATTGAGCTATGTTCTTTGAATGATTGTTACCAAACGGAGTGATTATGCAGTTCACAATGAAAAATTATGACAATGAGGCATGAAATAGAACTTAAAACTTTTGTTAGTCTCGATGCCTGCGCTTCCTTAATGTTTTTCAGAACAAAATATACTGTTTTTATTATGGGAGCATCTTTACACACTGCAGTTCAAAGAAAATTCTGTTCCCCAATTATAGTGAAGCATTTTGCTTTCCAGTGAATGAGGTACCAGACGGTGTGGTGCTGAAGATACCGGACGTGGCGCGGCCGAGCATGCCCCAGCCGGTGGCGCCATCTGCGCAGAGGGCGCCACCTCCGCGCGCAGACCGCCAGGAGAGTCACGACTCGGACAAGGTGTTCCTACCGCCGTCCATCCCGCGCCATCTGCGCCAACACTCCACCGACGAGGTGCCCAACAAGATCGATATCGACGCGGAGAACATCGAGACGCCGCCAGTGACGCGGCGAGCGCTCGGCACGCGCAGCTTCCGCGCGCCTCCCAACCAGACGTGGCTGGCGGCACCTCGCCGCTCCGAGGAGGAGCCGGCCGAGGACTTTGCCGCCAGGAGGTCGCAGCGCCGCTTCCATAGCCTGAGGCTGGATGCTGCGCAGGCGGAGGAGAGAAGGAGAGGTCTGCTGAAGGGCTCGGTGACCGGGCCGGATAGTTCAGAGAACGAGGAGGGTGAGAACGGTCGCGCACGTCTGTCCCAGAGGTACGCCAGACTGGTGGAGCTCGCCAAGGATGCCGAAAGTGACGTTGAGAATGTTCCGAAACGAACGGAGAAGGAGCCGTCTCCACCCGAAGATCAAGATGACGAGACAGCTGGAAAGTTTGAGCGGCATGCCTCTGTGCGCAAGTCTGTGCGACGCAAACGAGACGATTCGGAGTCCCCATCTGATCCGTCCAAGTCCTCAGCGCCTCCGAAGTCGCCTGTTCCTGCAACAGTTCAGGAGGAGGATGAGAAGCGGGGCTCCAATGGCGCCATCGAGCGCGCCATCACCAGCATATCGGAGACGGCTGACAAGCTGAAGAAAGTAGACGCACCGAGTCGGACCGACAGGAGCGAACGACGCACTCGCACCCGTAGCCTCATCGACGGAAACCAGGTGGCCGAGGCCAAGAAACGCTCTGAGAAGGGACAGTCCATCCATGACCGGCTGTTTGGACGCAAGAAAGACAAGGAGCCTGTAACGGGAACGGGATCGCTGAAGCGGTTCTCCAGTATGCGGCGACGCCGCGAAGATACGGACGAAGGGTTCGCAGAGGAGACGAGCGGAGCCAGTGCCAACAACGAAGAACAGTCTGGTCGGAAGCGTACGCGTCCGAACTCGCTCTCTTTGGCAGGGCTGAAGAAGACGGCCGGGTCGTCCATGTCTCGCTCGCCGAGCGTTAGGGAGCCATCCTCAGGACCGCCAGCAGCGGCAGCCCGGAGATCGGCGGACCCTGCACGCTCTGGAGGGCTGGACCGCAGCCAGAGCATGCGCGTGGGCTCCGCTCAGCGGCAGCGTCCAGTGCTCGGCACTGCCACCAACGCTTTGAAGGCGCTGACCAAGAACCTGCGCCGGACACGGGAGGACGGGCCAGCGCAGCACAAGTCAGCAGCCAGCCTGCACAACTCCAGCGGCTCCCTCTGCAGCACACCCTCCGTCAGCAAGCGCTCCAGCGAGGACAGTTTGAAGGCGAGCTCACCCAAGCCGGGCCGGCGCGCCGGCGCCCGCGTGCCGCCCAGTCCCACACCCGTCCGAAAGGTGATGACAGGGTCTGCCACGGTACCCCGCCGGCCCGCTAGCAACGGCGCGGCGCCAGCAGCGGCGCGGAGGTCGGCCGCTCCCGCCGTCAGGGTAACCTCGCCAGTGTCCCCGCCTCCGCGCGCCAGCATGACCCTGCCCAGGTCGCGGCCCTCAGGGGTCAGCCGGCTCCCTTCAGTGGATGAGAAGGAAAAGCGGCGGTCCGGCACGCCCAGCTTCATGCGGCCGACCTCAGCCAGCACGGCACGAGTAGACCCTGTGGAGGCCAAGAAGAAGTCGGTCTCCAAGTCGATCACACTGAACAAACCACGGTCCACCATTCGCTGAGTGCGCAATGCCATTCCCACACCCATATACACATTCTCTAGTCCTCCGTGAAGTGATATGCGCTTGACAGTGGGACAGATTACTCCAAGTGATATTAAATACACGAGTTTTGCTTTTTATGGCAGTCGGACAGCCAGAGAGGGGTTGTTGCCGAATGGCGTCCCGCGTGACGTCAGAACTCTTTCGGGTCGCAACGGCCAAGAACTAACACGTTTTTCATGCGACTGTGTAGATAGGCCTAACGTTTTTCCTCGCTAGATTACCGTGTACGCGGAAGAGTGCAGATCTGACAGCGGTTGTGTTTGACGATAGCAGTGTCGCGTTTTGCTGAACAGTGGTGCTCCCAAATGCATTTCTTCGTCGTCAAATGGACGACATGGTGCTGAAAGTGCCTTGTAATTATGTTTTGTAACAGTATATGTATCAGCACAGTGCGGAAGCCCTGCTCGCTGACCGGTAAGAAATGAGTACGAGGTCAGTCTAACATGTGCGTGCTAAGTTCATTTCGGGTGAGAGTAACAGCGCTCGGCGTAGCCATGGCAACGGATTGTGACGTCACGAAGCGTGGTCCGCTGATGCTCTGCTCCCGTCACAATGTCACCTGGGCTGGAAGCACTGAAATAAACTCGCGTCCTGGGCAATAGACACGTCTTGTTTTCAAGGTTTGTAAGCAATTAGCGTAAAAGCTCCAGGAAGAGTTAATGAGACAGGGTCAAGGTCCGGAAACCACAGGAACCAGTCCATCCAGACCATGGCGCATTGTTGGCGGATAGTTTGCTCTAAATATTCTCTCCAGACAGCAGACACAATACAACTGGTTCCGATTCTTCTGCGGTAGATTCAGAATGCTCCATCGGCAATGCTGCTTCATTCACATAAAGGATGTCTCCGTAATCACCCCTGCGACATTAAAAGTCACACATGCTGCGTTCCATTTCTTTGTACGCCCATTCGATTCTCAGCTCTGATATGCCTAGGCTACTTAGCACTTAAACACTGTATTGTTACGGATGCAAACCTCCAATTCAAAGTGTTTTGTCACGGTCTGTATCTGGCAGCAATCTGGCAGCCGGCGGGTGGAGGTTTTGGTCCCGCAGTGGTGAGCGCGACTATCGTGCTCCTCATCGTTCCGCGTCGCGTCGAATCGTTCACGCGCCGTTGACTGTTGCGGAGCGCGCGCCCACTTTCAGAAGAGGGAGCGATGATAATGAAGCCAGGTTCCTCCTTGCCCTTGCCGCAATGTGACAATGTCAAGTGTCACGACGTGACACGCCGAAGCCGGCCGGAAACGGGACCGCCGAGGCAGCGGTGCAGAGTGTTTCAAGTTTGAAGGTGTCTCAGAAACTATTTATCATCGCTGCTAATTCGAAGCAGGATGTAGAGAAGATAGTTGAAATACAACATTTAAAAATGGTGTATACGTTTCATCCAGTGTAAATCATCCAATTAAATTAATTATCACAACAAACGAGTTTCATTAGAGCGAGTTAAGCTTAGTTCTCCGGGAAGAGTTTCTTAAATGTTTTGGATGAAAAGGAATAAAGTGGGCGCTATATGACCGCACAGGCTGGCGCGCCAGTATCACCAATCAATTCAATACATTACTTTTTCAGAATCAAAACTAAGATTGGCATCTCGTAACAATAAAGTGTACACGAAAATAAGGAGCCAGGAGTAGTGGGAATGCCTTGTCTTTGCCGCCAGGTCGATAAGCTAACGGGGCGCCTATTAAAGGTAATGGACCACTGCCGAAATCCTAAAAATAATAATTTAAGAACGAAAGAGGCCTGAAAATCAGGAAACAGCATTTTCCTCCCTTTCATACGCTAAAACAGAAATATATTCTTGCTTATAATATGTCACGTCATCAAAATACCTAACACTGGTAAACTAATCAGTGGAATCCCAAAATTGATCCGAGGCTCGCTATAAATGCCCATTCACAGCGCTTCTGCATGGCAAAAATCGCATGCGGGGCTGCTCACAGGCGTATGACATGCTGGTCGCTAGCATGGTATTTTTAGCGATTGGGCGAGGCTTAGGGCTTACGACCAATCAGATTAGGTACTACAACCATATGGAAGATATTCCTTCAGTTTGAAAAGGCAATACGCGCCTCTATTTTTAGCCTTAAAGCTGGCGGAATTTTCATACCGAGAGCTTTGGGTGAAATTGAAGATGCCCATACTGATTTCTCAACACGCTCTACAAAACTGTTATTTCAGTTCAAAACCCGTTATAAAAGTGGGACATCACCTTTGATGAATCAAGAAATTATTGAAGGGACACAATCCTGGCTCCCCCGCCACAATCTTACGAACGTCCCGGACATGGGGAACAAGGTATATTTCAAGTCCCTTATCTCTAGTCAACGGCATGGGCTCAATGGTGGAGAATATGGGTAATTGGGGGGAAGAGCTCACGGCAGCCCTGTTCTGTTCCCTTGTTCCTACCTCTGTGCCCTCCCTCTTGGCGGAGTCTATGGCTTGAGGAAGCCGCAGATTCACCTTAGTGCAATTTTTCCAATACAGTAGCCTTAGAGAACTCTTGCTTAATGAAAATATTAAGTACACGGTCCCCAAATCCTTCTTATATTCAGTCGACAGATACACACGGAGCATTAGTGTTGAATAATGTCAAAAGGAACAAAGAAAGGAACTCCAAGATATCACCAAAATTCTACCAAGATATGCTTACACACCACACTTTACGAGACAAAAAGACAAGAGGAACTGAACAAAAGAAAACAGACCCGATTCATCACTAAGATGCTGGGATGGTCAAAAACTGTATTTAGACGAAAACTTTTGTCATCTTCAAGCTATAGCACTGAATTAAAATTATCGTGTATGTCTCGTCACTGGTCTTTATTTGATATACCTATGACAAGATCACTTTATGAACTTCCATAATCTCAGGTCATGTTAGGTCATCAGCGGTGTGTGAAAACAGCTGAAGAAGAGATGCAAGAAGCTCACCATCCGATGCGTCTTCTACAGCCGGCCCACTCCCCGTCAAGTGCTCACGCACGTCGAACCTAGGACAAAAAAGAACAGCAAGAAAGTGTATACTTATGAGATACGATACTAATGTGGTCAAGTTTATGTAGGCGAGACGAAACGACTCCTCTAAATACGATTAAAAGAACACTGTCGGGCGACCAGAATGTGAGATATAGATCGGACGGAAATCGCACACCACGCATGGGGGGAGTTAGAACAACGACCGGATTGGGATAATACGATGATTCTGGACCAGGAAGAGAACGTGTTTTTCCCACCATCCCTATAATTTTCCCTGGGCCACACTAGGTCAGGTCACAAGGTGAGGTCAAACAAGATCACCTCACTTCAAACTTTGAGCTCTACTATTGTTACATTGCTAAGCCGATCGATTTTAAACTTCCTACACTTGAAGACCCTACCAGGGTCTACAAAATTTATACCCGGGATTTTTTTAATTTGATGACCTGAGGCCAGTTCACGAGTTGACCTTTCCCATAAGAAAGCAAGGCAGAAATCTGTCTTATGATCTGAAAGTCACAAAAATAATTGTAAATGCTCAGATTTGTAAGAAAAGCATTCTTGGCCACCCTTTCACGGATTCCAGGGGCGATATTGGCCTTTGACTTATTTGAGGTCATCACAGGTAATCAGTGGTCAAAAAATCTTTTCAGGATATCTTTTGACCTCGTCAAGCTAAATAACTGAATAAAAATAATCATGCATGTCTCGTCACTGGTCTTCGTTTCATATACGTATGGTAAGATCATTTAATGAACTGCCGTAATCTCAGGTCATGTTAGGTCAATTGGTGCCTTCTAGAGGTCAAACCACTGGTAGGAGGTCATTATGCTTCACATAGCGGAGAAAGTCCTGCCATTTTTCTGTAAAATTTGTTTACCAGACCTCGATAGCTCTGATGGCATGGGAGCTATGCCCAGGTTTCTTAAGCATTGCATATTGTAGTGGAAATAGCCTATCGTGACCCAATTTGAACTCCGGAGGTCAAATCATTAACCTGAGCGCTTAATCATGTGAAGTAACCCCATACTGAATTCATACGAGCTTTCCAACGCACTTTGTAGATTTGCGCTAACCCCCATGTTTTCGGTGCAATAAAGAAGATACGGTTGAAATGAATACAACGAGGAATTTTGAAAAATAAAGCTGTGTCTGATATGTCTTAAAGGGAATGTGGCACCTTGACAACGTGATTTTAACTGAGATAGCCAAGTTGTAAAGCAAGTCGGAAAACCCGGTACTCCATATTTCATTTGTATTGGAACTCGATATTTCCGTAGAAAAAAGCTAAAACCTACCTGACACCAGCCTCCCATCAGCCCGTCGCCGGGCGGCCATTGTTGTGAGCTGCCGGTGTGACGACATATGCTGACGTCACGATGAGCATCAGCCAATCAAAGCCCTTGAAGCGTTTCAAGCATGGTAGTGGTTGCCAGATCGTGACATCATCCACAGGCTGATGTTTATTTCTTTTTCTAGAGGAGTATTTTTAAAAACAAAATATTGAGCTTATTGTACATTTTTCAGAGAAATCATGAGTGGTTTCATTAATTTTGGCTAAAAGTACGCCTAATTTCACTAAATTCCAGGATTCGACCAAGGTGTCACATTTCCTTTAAATATGTTTCAGTGCCTTGTCTTCTTGCTGTAGTGTTTTTATGTTGTAATTATATTTCTCGTTATATGACTCCATCGAAGCCCTAGGGCGAAATATAAGTCACTAGCATTAATAAGCTTTAACTTCTTAGCTTTTTCAAAACAATCAAGCAACGAAAGGTTACTCCAAAACGACGCGATACGATATGAACCTCAAAGCGACGCTTCGCAATCTGATGAACAGGTACAGTGGTTATCATTTAAGCAGAAGTATTGAAACGCTGCGCAGGTTTTATCATTGAAGGGTAATTCTGTATCAAATACTTTCATGGAATTGGCTATGTAGTTTATTAACCCATGGATATCATCCGCGTCATGGATCATGACAAGGTCAGATCAGATTTCAGCTTGCTTTGCTGTGGAGTGGAGTGGGAGTCAAAACTGTTTCCCCACGCTACAATCCAATAAACACGATCCAAATCAGGTATAAGCAGCGCATTTAGCACAATATCAGTGCTGTTTGTGGTCGTCGACATCGTGTAAATTGTGTGAATGTCAGCTCTGAACACAGTTTCATGCATGATTCACACGCATGGCCAGTCATCCCTCCAGTATCGGCATTGTGTTATGTTCGCGGAATAAACACATCATTTGATGGTGACTTTAAACACATAGACTCCCTTAAACACTTGTCATCAACACGTCAAACAGTGTTTGTGTTTGCTCAAGTGTTCCATTCGAAGTTTTGCACCTTGGTTTACATAGACAGGGCAGCTGCCGACTGACCTATATTTCAAATGGTTCGACGAGTAATTTCCGATTAACCGCACCGGGGTCCGCACCTTCGCCCCACCGGGGGCCATCGATGGCCCCCTCTAACTCCGAAAATATGGGCGTTAGCACAAATCTGCAAATGCAATAGAAAGCTCGCGTGAATTCAGTAAGAAATTACTTCGCATGTTTTAGTGCTCAGGTCAATGGTTTGACCTCAAGGTCAAATTAGGTCAAGATCGGCTATTTTCACTCAAATATGCAATGATTAAGCAAACTGGGCATAACTCTTATGTCATTAGAGCTATTGAGGCCTGGTAAAGTACATTTGATAGCAAATTGCCAGTACTTTTCCGCTATGTGGAACGTAAGGACCTCCGCCAGTGGTTTGACCGCCAGAGGTCACCTCGTGACCTAATATGACCTGAGGTCAGAAAGGTCAGAAAGTGACGCCGTATATCAAATGAAAGCCAGTGACAAGACAAACAGATGGTGTTTGTTTCACCGCTCAGCTCAATTAGGTCAAAAGTTATTGTCAAAGTACTGTTTTGACCTCTGGTGACCTGGATGACCTTGGAAAAGTCAAAGGCAAATATGACCCCTGGGATCCGTGAAAGGTGTCCAAAACGTTGTTCGAGCAGTCTGAGTATTTGCAATCATTTTTGTGGCTTTTATATCATGAAATAGCTTTCCCCATGCTTTCCAATGGGAGAGGTCGCCCGTGACCTGACCTCAGGACGAAATCGAAAATCCCGGATATACACCTTGAGACCTGGAGGGGTCAGAAGTGTAGGAAGTTTCAAATCGATCGACTTTGAAATGTAGCTCTTACAGAGCTCTAAAGGTGAAGTGAGGTGACCTTGGTTGACCTCGTCTGGTGACCGACCTTGGTGACCCGGGGTAAAAATTTCAGGGATGATGGGAAAATGATGCAGTGAGAGGTAGAGCCCTCAACCGCGATGCTGCGCCTCGTCGTTTTCTGCTATCCCGGAAAAACCTTAGGGGCATGATGGCCCCCGGTGGGGCGAGGGTTAAAGGGAATGTGGCACCTTGGTCGAATCCTGGAATTTAGTGTAATTAGGGGAACTTTTAGCCGAAAATCAAGGAGGCGTCCATGATTTCTCTGAAAATGTACAATAAGCTCAATATTTTGATTTTAAAATGCTTTTCTAGGGAAAGAAAGAAATATATGCCTGTGGATGATGGCATGATCCGGCAACCACTACTATATTAAACACGCTTTAAAGGCTTCGATTGGCTGATACCGTGACGTCAGCATATGTCGTCACAACAACAGCCATGAAAATTGTGGTCTGCTGCTAAGGGTACATTTCAGGTGGGTTTTAGTTTTTTCTATGGAAATCTTGAGTTCCAAGACAAATGATATATTGAGTACCGACTTTTCCGACTTTTTACAACTGGGCTATCTCAGTTAAAATCACGTTATGAAGGAGCCACATTCCCTTTAATGGTTCCGGTACTGGGTAAGTGGGGTAAATTTATCACTCCGCGGTCACGTTGCTTGCCACCTTCCAAATTAAAACTGAAAAACTTTGAATTGAGGGCGAACTGACGACTAACAGTATGCAGCACCAATCAAACTAGATTCAATAAAAGGAAAGTGATTATTTCCCAATTTCCAATTTTGGATTGAGAGTTTACACGCAACACACTGGCGCCTCTCCGCCGAAAGCTTTCGTGATTCCAGTCCAAGCACGAGTAGATGTGATAGCTCCCCGTTATCTCCGGCAAGCCATACATGGAGCGAACACATTCATGGTACCAGCCCATTTCTGGACTAGTGGAAACGGCCGACCTTCACACTTCACAGTCATTTCCTGTCAGCCTTTTGTCTCTGCGGTCGCCATAGACCGATCATCGGCGAGTCGCCTTCAAATCTAAACCACTTCATTTGTCGCTGATGACGCGGCCTCTCGCGGACATTGGTCATTCGGTCCGGCAAAAAACGCCGGGGCGGCGACGTGGCCGGTCGCGGCGGCTTTAACGACGTGTGCAGTAAGTGCACCGATCGCCGCGGGGTTAGCTCTCGGTGTGATTGATGGTAAAACGCGGGCCCAGGGACTAACTCTTGCGCCGCTGCGTTTCACTGCCAATTTATGCCCCCGTGTCGTTGTTTTGTGTCCGGGTTCTTGTGGGGACCACATGTATGTGAGCTAGCTGTGGTCAAACAGAGGCCTGGGTGAAGCTCAAAAACACTCTTAGCGCTAAGTATGTGTTGATGCAGTCAGAGCTTTTCTTTGCTGCATGCTTTTGTTTACGGTCAACTGGGTCGTAGAAAAGGATATTTTAAGCAAACTGACTAGTGATCAAATGTGCCGATTCACGTGGTAAAAGCTCCGTGTGGCTGAATGTCAAAACATACTGTATCAAGCCTGTGAGTGCGAGTTACGAAGTGAAATATTCCAAGGGCTGATTTTAACTGTTTTATCTGTTGTGATTCACCAGTGAAATTACCAAAAGCGAACGTCGTCAGCTTAGTTTGTTTTGCAACTGCGCAATGGCAAGCTGTGCAAATTTTACAGTAGTCTGGTTTCGACCCTGTTTATATGGTTTGGTTTTATAATTTGATTGTTTTATTTAATGTCCTACAAGTTATAACAAAATGATATTCATCCGAGAAGCAGAAAAAATGTCACAAAATGTTACCACCGTGAAGAGCCTGCGTGTAAAACACAACCGATACAGCTAAAGAATCGATCGATACCAATATTCCACCAGACCGTTATCGGGAGCGCAACTGTAAGATAAATTCACCATGTAGATAAACTACTCACTCAAAAGTTTAAGACGTGAAGGCCCTATGCTCACACAAAACAGATTCTATGAGCATGCATGCATGTGTTCATGTATTCAAAGCAGAGAACCAGTCTGAAGAGCGCTGAAGTGGGTCGCGGCAGCGTCGCCGCTCGTGTTTACCGTGTCCCGTCAGAACACAGGTCGACCGGCGCCATGACACTGTCCAGACTGGCTTCAGCAGTCGCTGGCCGCCACTCCAGACAACAACGGCAGAACTCTAATGGCCGCTTCCGGTTCCGGCTGGCGCCCCGTGCCGTGGGAGGGGAAGGGCGGAACCGACGACCCTGCAGGACGGAGGGTGCGGCGCGGTGGAGTTGAAGCTGTGCCACGGCCGAGGGCAGCGTCGGTGACGGCGGGTCAGACACGGGCCAACGGCTCTGCAGTGACGGATCTACGATTTTACCAGAGAGGGAGGACGAAGCTTAGTGGGGTGCCTACGTATTCTTCGGTATGCCATTGGGAACTTGTAGAGAGATTCTACCTCGCTATTTATTTATTTTTATTTGTTGCTGTAGCGAACTTGTCAAAAGTTCGGACGGGAGAAACAGGGTCAGGAATTTTGCTGTAGAAGCACTGCAGCAGAGATTGAGATGGCCAAATAGTCATCGATCTGTGGCTGACGGAGAAAGGAGGACAGCAAAGGCCCATGGCAGGAATAATATCCATCATCGAAGTGATTTGGAAATAAACAGACCGTTTCTAGCACTTATTATTATTCTAGTCTTATTAATACTGGGGCGTTCCAGGACAAATCGACCAGGCACCACCTGGATTGTACATAGCATAGTCTCAGATTTCATTCCAACTTCGTACACAGGGTTATCAGTGGCGTAGAATTCAGATTTGAGAATATTTATTTTCTCAAAATACGGGTTTTTGAGTTACAGCTTGCTGAAAATCGTGAAATCCGTGTTTTTTGCGCAAAACATGGTGGCATACAAACATTATATTCTGTGTCGTCCTTCATTATGGATGCTCATTTAAAAGGTGATTGTATTTAAGATTATATTATCCAACTTTGAGAATCAAGTTTTTTTTAAATAATTATTAAGTTTTTGAAATTTGTATTAAATTTTTAAAACAATTTTTCTAAGTGTGGCCATAGATTTACCTTAAAATAACCTACATAAAAATGTATATCTGTGCCTGGGCTTTTTGACAGCATCAATTAAATTTTGCGTTCTTGACTTTACCAATGTCTAATCAGTCAAAGAGTGACGCCATGCGCGGGAAAATCGGCCGCCCGGCGCGCCCCACCGATAGCCGACTGGCACTCCGGCCAACCGACGACACGTACGCATGCGGTGCTCAGCGGAGACTATGGGTTAGAAGTTTGTTGCCAGGGAAACATGCATCTACATAAGCACATGGTGCTGTGGAAATTTTCATAAAGTAAGGGTGTGCCGCTGACAAAAATATTGTCTAGCCTTACTTTCCTTTCATCTTTTGTTTTCGGCTTCAGTAAGGTTTCATTAAAGGGAATGTGGCACCTTGGTTGAATCCCGGAATTCAGTGAAAGTAGGGGCATTTTTAGCTGAAAATCATGAAAAAGTCCAGTATTTCTCTGAAAAAATACAATGAGGTCAATATTCTGATTTTAAAAATGCTCCTCTAGGATGAAAAACAAAACTCTGCCTGTGGATGACGTCATGATCTGGCAACTACTAACATATCCAATAGGCTTCTTCAGGCTTCAATTGGCTGATTGCTCACTGTGACGTCAGCACTGTCGTCATACCAACAGCTGACAACTGTGGTCGCCTGGCCGAGGTAGATTTTGGGTACATTTCAGGTAGGTTTTTAGCTTTTCTCCACGGAAATTTTGAGTTTCAAGACCAGTTATAGATTGATTACTGGGTTTTCCAGCATTCTTTACAACTTGGCTATCTCAGTTAATATCAGAGGCGTAGCCAAGGGAGGGCAGGGACAGCCACCCCCCCCTGAGGGCCTGAAGGGCCCCTTTGAGGACACCATTCTGTAACAAGCAGGGCTCTTTTTACCCATCAGGGCCCTTTTGGCGCTGTCGCAGGGGCCCTTTTTCGGGGCGCCGCCCCCCCCTGAGGGAAATCCTGGCTACGCCACTGGTTAAAATCACGCTATAAAGGTGCCACATTCCCTTTAAGACTTAAGAGTAAGGAACGTGAACAACATACGTTATAAAGTATGCGTTTTGTAGCAAGGTGGAATCAATATTATCCAAGTCCTGGGTGGAAGCGAATTCATATCTAAAGGGCTGTGTTATGACAGTAGTGTATTATATTTAGTGTCATTTGGTTCGGTTCACCAGCAGAGGAGGCAGAGGGGGCTGAATCAATGTACCTACCATAAGAGAGTTTAAATTTGTATCGCGGCATGAAACTGACCTACTTTGGTTCACAGTTTGGATGGACGTTCCCCCTTCACGTTTATCAATTCGGTTCTGAAATAAAATGACAAACCTCAAGCACATCCAATTATTTTTCGAAAACAGTAATAAGAAATTGAAAGAATACAGCGAAGAATAAACCAACTTCAAAGTATCATTTCGACCAAAAGCCTATCTGTTCTGACGGTAGTCCCGTCCAGCAGCGGCAATATATGGGAAACATCGACTTCTGCTGAAACTGTTAGATCGCCCTGTGAGTCAGTCAATGATGATGCAACTGATAAGTCAACTGCAGATGTCTCTTCATTTTCAAAATCCAAATGTATGACTCAAATCCGTGATCGATTTTATGGGCAACCTTAAGATTTGGCGAGTCGTACACCCTTAACCGAATCAAAATTACATTGACTTCACCTTTTTGTTGAACACGTGGACTCTGCTATTATTTCCCACCTTTAGTCACGATTGCAAGAGTTCATACGCTCCCGAGCCAATATACTGGCCGTGCCCACGCACCGGCGGCCGCGCCGACGACGGCCGGGCGCGCCGGGCGGCCGATTATTGCGCGCATGGCGCCATTCTATGGCTAATTACACCTTCATAAAGTCTAGAACGCAAAAAAAATTATTGACTTCACTAAATAGAAGAGATATAGGTGCGCATTTTTGCTTTGGATACCTTTAACGTGAATAACTGGCAACACTTTAAAAAAAATCGTTGGAAAAAATGATCAAAACATCTATAAAAATTTTGAAAATTTCGAAAAACAAAGAAATAATCTCAGATCAGGATTCCACGCTCCTGAAAAACCGATGGACGAAATTGGAGCGAAATCCGAGACTGTGCTATGTAGGGGTCTGGTCGATCTGTGCTGGAACTATCAGAAACATGCATCAGAACTATCAGAAACATGCAACGCTCACTGTGTCATTTCAGTTTTTCGCCTGCTCAGGCGAAACGTCTCTATTTACCTAAAGGATACCAGCCCCCCCCCTCCCCACTGGATCCTTCCCCGCTACTATGACGTCACAGGTGACCTGGATCATGACTGAAGGACTTGCCCCACCACTCGCCAAAACGCGCGCAGGTTGCACGGAAGCTTGCTTTTGATCCTCAAAAGTCTGAAGCGGCCACGCAACATAGAGCAGAAAACTTGCTTCTGCAACTTTCGCTTGTGGGTTTCACCAGTTCACCGGCACTGGCTCCCCACTGCACGTATCTTCCATGCTGGAAAAGTTCAGCAGTGGTCAGTACTGGTCAACACTGGTCAGTATTGGGGTAATTAGAGAGGTAAGTTCATGTCATGCCACTGCACCAGCCCCCCCCCCAGCTGTTGCTAGCGATAAGTAGCCTTCGGCAACTAGCTTTCTTTACCTTCGCGTCTCCAGTATCCCCCTTGGGACACATTTTATCCATTATCCCCTATAGTCCATCACGCCAACACAAGTGTCCTCCATATCCCCAGTACTCGTCAGAGACGTTCGATTACACCGCTACCGGCCGGTGATACATATAGGAAAAGCGCCTGACGTCGCAGCCTTCAGAGCCCGGCTTGTTGCAGCAGCGGCGGCATGCAGCAGTGAACGCGCCTTCCTCGGGCTGCGCATCGCCCTCGGGCCGTTGGCCTGACAGTGTTTGCAGCAGGTCAGCTGTCGCACGTGGCAGGGGGGGAGGGGAGGGGGTACAGCTGCGCCTCGTCGGGAGACGAATGACGTTGACACAGGGGAACCGGCGGGTCTCAGCCGGGCGCGGCGGTACCGCTGCAGCAGCCCCACAGCCGGGACGCCTAGCAGAGACCAGCCTGGACAACACTCTAGCATCTGTTTCGTTGCGTGTTAACTGCCAAGTCTGTCTCGTCCCGCTCCGTCCCAGCAAATGTTTCCAGAGAGTATCTGCGTCCCGTCCCATTCCACTTTTCCCGTGACATTCGTACAAGAAATTGTCCTGCTCCGTTCCGGTTGATACCTGTACGATTTCATCCCAGCTTATCACATTCTATCCGTTTCCCATCTGAAGCAGACTGGAAAAGAAGTGGGATGTAGTGAGGCTTCGGATGAGGAGTTTTGGAGTAATCCATCCGGCCGTGTCTCCCTGCAGACTGGTCTCCACGCGTGGCGACCGTGTGGCTGGTGATCCGTACCGTTAGCATTCAGCAGCGGCCGCTACCACTGGCGCCAGCAGGCCCCAAAATCTGCTTATCATACTGGAAATACTTGCGGTCAACGAATGTATAAAATATTCGTCAAACCACTCGTAAAAGGTTATCATTGTATGAAATCTAGGGCACGAGTCAAGGAGTTGGACAGGCGCAGTGTTAATTCCGGGGATTTCGTGGCGACAATCAGCTGTGGCATCCCAGTAGGGGGGTGCAGCAGGGTTGGCCGCGATCTCCGCTGTTGAAGTTTGCGCTGTATAGACAGGGCATGAAGCTTTCGTCTTTCAGCAGGAAACCGTCGTGGTATCTGGTCGGTAGAGGTTTTGAGACAAAAACTGTTTTTCATAGAAAGTAATTAATTGTCAAACATTTTGTAATAGCAGTGTTGAAATTAGAGATAAAGATTAGCCGTACTAAATGATTTGAATCTGATATTTACGCCTTATTTGGGCAAAATATGAGCGTCACCCGCTTTGTGACTGCGGAGTTGCGGCGGGGTCTCGGGGTAAGTGAACCAGAGGGTGTTGGGGTAGTTGAGCCATGTAAGCGCCCGGAGAAAATGAATACCTATAAACTAATGGGACACGGTGGTGTGAAGCAGCAATTTATGCGGCTAACCCGTGTTCAGGATGGCGTTTGATCAAAAGAGCAGGCTGGCTTCAGAAACTTCAACAGGGATAAAGTTGGCGACGCTATTCGGCCCGGGCAGTTGTCTCCTAAAATGTTGCTATCGGGTGACTCATTGGCGAAGGGGAAAGGCATTTACACCAGCTCGATTTTTCCGTTTATTTTCAAAACACTTAGCATTTAATGTCCCATACGCGACGCTATTAGGCCGACCAATAATGGAGAAGAGCTTCAGCCTGGTCTGGGCCCTTTCCTTAAAGCCCTAACTAGGGATGAGGGCCATTGGCCTTCCGCAAAAGTTCAAATTGTACCCTTGTGCCGATTTTCCCGTTTTCCAAACAAACACTGTTCCGTGATTCCGCCCATATTTCAGCAGGGCCAGCACTGGCGGACGCGGGAGCCCCGTTTGGAGGCAACTCGGGAAAATAGTAAAATATAGTTTTCAAGGAAAATCGGCCAAAGTTTCGCTATTTGGGGGACATGGCTGCCCTCCCCGCTCTGGATCGTAGGTTTGTCCAGCATGCCTGGAACGTCAGGTGGTGCCTCGGGCCAATGGCCGATCCCCACGGACACGGCCCTATGACGGATCGACTGGAAAAGCCCTCAGTAGGTCCTGAAATGTCAGGAAGTCTACTGAACATCTCAGCGCCGAAAATACAGTTCAGCCGGAAGACAACGAATGCCCCTAGTCTGACGGATCTTCAGCAGAGCCTCACCATCAGTAGCAGGCTGGACCTCCCAGATGGTCTGAGCTGTACACCCAGCAGAATTTCCCGGACTATTCAATGAGCAGCAGTCTGCTCGACCCGACGGTGATACTGATCCGTCCTGATCTGCCCTACTGTCCGATGCGTTCCGCCGCAGCAGTCTGCCCGTTGCCTAAAGAGCTGAGGCCGAGGAAGAAGCCTCCATCACAGGAAAGCAGCAGTGTTGACGGATATACAAAAAACAGCTTGCTGGAAGAGGAGGCGGAAAAGAAGTAAAAGAATACAGCAAAGAACAGAGGTACAGCAGATGGCAAAGGCAAGACGCAAAAAGACGGGTCAATTACAACACAAGGAAGCAAAGAAATGTTAGGAGGAAGCTTTACAAAGATGTTGAGGAGTTCAGCGATGAAAACGAGACCCTATGCCTGGTGTCTGCACACTTTCCAAACAGCCGCCCGATTGACAATGGGTACAGTAGGTATAGGAGTGCCGTGGATGGGCCTACCGTCTTTGTACGGGTGATTCCTCAACGTTTGGGTGTAAAAAAGTACCAGTGACTGAAGTGAGAATATTTGGTGTTTGGGTAATAAACATGGAAAATGAGGACATACCCGTTAAGCGGCTCAACGTACCCGAGCGTGGTCAACTTACCCCGACACGGGGCGAGTTGAGCCATTTGACTTGACCTATTCATGATCAAATATCTCACTCGGCGACAACATTCAAACGTTGGCACACGCATCACTGAGAACCAAAGAATAGGCTTTCCAGCAATGGCAGAACGAAGTCTATACCTTATCCATCTTTGAGATATGCACAAAAACAAAAATCATGTTCAACTAGCCCCGGTCTCCCCTACTAAACTGGCGTCACTCAGCCGCGGGTCCAGGAGTCAAGTTGCCACCGAAAAGGTCAGACGTGGAAAGCTGGAATTTCCTAGACGGACAGACAAAACTGTAAATTTGGTGAACAAACAAAGAATGTTCCTCGCCCTACAGTGTCCTGTACAATACTGAATGACCGGAAAAGGGAATGGACCAAGATCTCGATAAACTCCTGGCCGCCCGCTTCCCTTACCCTCCCATTCACCGAGCTTTCGGTCATGGATCCACCACTACTGCCTCTGGAAGCCAGAGTGCGTCGTGACAAAAAATAGTATTCAACGCAGGCTGATCCGAAACTGTGTCGAGTCTGAATCCAAGAGCCATATCCGTAAAAATTACAAATAGAACACAATGGGAACCCGAGTCGACATACGGACTAAAAATCCCAAATTATTTGTCCGATCTGATCATATTCCCTGGCGTAATGGTTTGTGGATCTATTCGGGTCTCCAGTCTGTGACCCATCCTCTGAAAGCAAGATTGACATTGACGTCCAACCCACAGTCAATGGCACGGGAACGTTGATAAGAAACATTTCAACTGAACGTGACATGCAGTGCAAATATCAGTGGCGGATCCAGGGGAAAAGGCACCTGCCACTCCCCAAACCGAAAAGGTCGCGGCAAAACTATGTTCCTCCGAACTGTCGACCTCCCTTTTGCCCTGAGGTTTTGGTGCTTTAACTGGACCAGTCAGCTTACAATAAACCCAGTCAAGCTCAGAGTAAACATTTGACCTTGGTGCTCTTTATATTTAAAATCAGTTTTGAGTCAATTGTTCTTGGATAGGAAAAGCAAGAAGCATCTTGTGGCCATATATTTCACTCCGTGACGTTCACCTTGGATTTACCCCCCCCCAAACCTACTGTTTAGTAAAATTGTGGCAAAATATTTTATCGCGTGATGTTTTTGTGTTTTTTTTTTGCTTTTTGCTTTTCTACTTTGTTTGCCTCCTAAACCTACCGGTTAGATCCTCCACTGGCTCCTTCTCCTTTCACCCAAAAAGTTTTAAGCTCCTCAGAGGTAGGCTACCTGGTACATCCGTAAAGTTTTTTAGACGCTCGGATGCCTTAGAATGCCTGAAGAAAGGATGAAGATCATCCATTTTCTAAGCATCGCAAAGTTTAAAAAGGGTTGGGCCAAATTCACGGCGATTTCATGGCTTGCAACGTTCTGTTAGCCATGCCTCAAACTTTTCACAAAATGTATTGACTTTGGAGCGAGGTAAACATTCATTCATCTAACTTTATTGGCTTAAATTTTCTCAACTGCACGTTTCAATTTTCTTTAGAAATTAGTCTAACCCTCTGAATTCTTTCGTATATCATTTTCTTATGGTTTCCAGAAGTATAGGTATCACACGAGTCAATTATAAAAGTGCACCTAGGAAAGGTTTCATTTTAAGAGGATCTATAAAAGACTTAATGAGAGGTTCTGGAAGTGAGAGGCGTTCCGCTTCACGCCAGGGGCGTAGCCAAGGGGGGCGGCAGGGACAGCCGCCCCTCCCTGAGGGCCCGAAGGGCCCCCCTGAGGACACGAGCCGCGCGAAGCACGTCTCGGCCGCACTATGCTTTGTGGCCAAATTTGGCATCTTATACCAGACAGGGCCCTTTTAAGCGCTCTATTCTTTAACAAGCAGGGCCCTTTTTACCCATCAGGGCCCTTTTGCGCTGTCGCAGGGGCCCTTTTCGGGGCGCCGCCCCTCCCTGAGCGAAATCCTGGCTACCCCCTGCTTCACGCCAATGTTTATTTTGGAATCCGCTGCCATCCTTTCAGTGCGGAGCTTTTTAAGTGTCTCAGCTCCTTTTTCCTCCCCTACTATGGCCACCTGTGTTTGCCGCTCACACACCGCAGATGCCCACTGTCCATCCTTCGTGTCATGTTCTGGGGTGACTGTAAATATCTCTCACACGCCTCGGTTGGCCCGTGAACACTCCTGAAGCACGCACGCAGCCGTTCGTCGGCCGTGTTCCTCCGTCGGCGCGATCGCTGCTGTGCTGCCCGGCATCTGCGCCCCTGCGCGGCGGCGGAGGAGACGGATGGCGTCTCGCCCGCCTCGTCGCTGATCCGCCCCAAACGCCGGACCGTTTTTACGGTGCGTCGGCCTCCATCTGCCGTATCGACACCGGCGCTTTTTCAGCGTGACCTACCGGGAACCTCGCCGGAGCGTCGGCAGCGCCCCGTGACGCCGGAGATTGAATTAGCTTATCTGAAACGACGACAGCAGAATATTTAAATAATGGGTGTATACATTTCACACACTCTGCAAACATTGAATTTCCAAGTGCGGTGATGTCATTATGATACCGGGCCAATCATAGATAGCTGCATCAATTTCATTGTTGACTGGTAAATGCTACGGCCGTCACATACAGGGCGGTTTCGATACTGTTTTTCCACCTGTTATACCGCAGAATAATCGCAAGGGAAATGATATGACGGAAACGGAGCGTTAAAAGGCACAAGTGCCAAAGGAAGATACTGGACCTCTTAGTCCCGATTGCTACCAGTGAGTAATACGTCGCACGGCGGTGACGAACGCCGTGGGAATCAGGTCAACATATGGCAACTTGGCATCCAAGCTCAGCGGATATTCCTAATCGCCAGGTAGAGCCATGCCAAATTTCGGACGGTTACCCGACACCTACGTTCCCATCTCTCACCAGATCTTTTGAAATTGTGCCCCCGGTGTTGTAGGCGGCTTAAAACGTTGGCGGATCCACGGGGTCATCATTTCATCACTCTCCTTCAAAACGTCTAATCTTTGCGGTCTTTTAGCACATTTTCTTAAAAACTCCTTGTTTTTCTAGATATTACCCAAAAAACCATCCATGTCTCTGCCTTCAAACTTTTGGTTAAGATCCTGACCGGTAAAATAAAATAACACAAGATCTGACGTCTGACGTTGTTCAAAGCTACCTGAGTCGAAATATACTCGCATGAAAAATACGGAATGATTCCTTCCAGTGTCGTTTGATCCTGAAAACAGGCGTGCCTAACAGTACCCTGTGACAGCTGTACGAGAAAGGCCTCAGTTCAGGGGACTTAACAGAAATTCGTATCAAGACTAGACAGCAATCAGTATTTAGACTCGACAGCAGTTCGTATCAAGACGCGACAGAAACTCGTGTACAGACTCCACAGAAATACATATCAAGAATCGACTGAAATCCGTATCAAGACTCCTACAAAAATCCAGGATTCTAAAGGGATCCAGGTAACTCCGTAGATATCTGCATGGCATAGATGCATGGCACATAATAGCATCGAACGATAAAGATAGTTACAAAAAAGTCCAAATTCTTTAGATTCGAAATTAATACGCTGAGCGCTGTCATTATGTAGAAATGAAAAAGCCTGTTAACGCTCATGTTATATTATACAGCAGACCAAAAACCATACAGGATATTTAAAACAACTACCATTTTTCGAGCTGAAATAGGAATATGAAATTATTATGCATTTCAAATGTTTCCTGATACTTCAATAAAGTTATTTCAGCTTGCCAAAGAATCGTTTTCGAAACATCGCATATATTTTTCGTCTGATGCTTCGTATTCCTGTTTCAGCTCGATACAGAATCGTTTCCAAAATACCACATATATTTTGTCCTGTTATAAAATAATATGAACTTAGCCGATTTATTTTCCATTGTTATAAACAAGGTAGAGTATCCTCTTCCCGACCGTATTTAGGTCCTATTTTGAATGCCAGGCCTCATAATACCTTGCCCAGGTCCTGAGGACCACCTCTACGAGACAGTGCAGAGTTTCGATTTCTCCCGCGGTCATTGTGGCAACCGTGAATGGCCAATGCGGTATTTTGATGCTATCAGCTTGCTGTAGTCCGTGTCAACAGGAAGGCATTGAGCAGGAAGCACTGTCTTTTTTTCATGCGGAATATTCATCCGATCGGTTCATTAGCATATCATCCAAGGTAATATAAAACGTTTGCTACACTACAATTCCTTAAGGCAAGAACATTAAGAATCCTTCAAAACAGGAAGAACATTAACAATCCGCCAAAACTGGTGATATAAGGCATCAAAGGAAGGCATACAAATAGGTTTTATTTTGGCCTAGGTACTTCAGGCACCAGGGGCGTAGCCAAGATTTCGCCCGGGAGGGGGGGGGGGTGGCGCCCCGAAAAGGGCCCCTGGGACAGCGCCAAAAGGGCCCTGATGGGTAAAAAGCGCCCTGCTTATTACAGAATCATGTCCTCAAGGGGGCCCTTCGGGCCCTCAGGGGGGGTGGCTGTCCCTGCTACCCCCCCTTGGCTACGCCCCTGTCAGGCACCAATAATTTAAAAACTACGCGATTAAGGCTAAAACAAACGTCTAAAGGTCTCGTTACTTCCGGCTTATTCTGGCCCGAATTGAAGATGTTCTGTGTTTGCCCCTTACCATGACGAGAATCATCGTACGTTGATAAATATGCGGATCTGTGATTCCCTTTAGCTGGACTGCCAATGTGAGTTATCAAGAACGAATGCATGATTCAAACAATGCACTGTATCAGCATCAGTATCCTTTATCGAAATTCGAGTGGTACAAAATATTAACATCCACTAAATTGGGCCAGAGCGTTTTCTATAACAGACGGATGCAAATGTTTAGCTCAATAAATGTACCAGGAGAACAGAGATCTAGTTTCCTAGTAGAACGAAGAGTATTTTGATCTAAATTTATCCTGAATTCCAACAGGAGATCACCGTTCTCAGTCTTTCTATCAATCTTCAAGTTCTCACATAATATTTTTTTAACATCCTGATATTGACCTATTGCAGCAATGCCACATGCTAAGTAATTTCTAGTTGGTGTGACGTCCAAATACAATTTTTTTTTACTATTTCGCAGTTCCGAAGACATTACCTATTGAGGCTGAAGGAAAGTCACCATATAGATAGAATAAGTAAGAAGGGGTTTTAAAGGTTAAGTGACTGTGTTTAATATACTGCATCAAGCATCTAAGCGTGGGGCGCCGCGCCTGGTTGAGATTATTGGAGTTCTTGACCATAATCATGGATGATTTTGTTGTCGTAGGTCGAGACCAATTCTCCGGATCAAAAGTGGCACTTATTTCAATGTCCGTGTATTTTTCTAGGTGTTATGTTGATTCGCAAGTTAAGGTCCAGTACCAGCTAAAATGTCGCACTTGTGAGGTTTTTTAAAACACCTGGCAACCCGAACCCAAGTCACGCTTCATAAATCATCTGTAAACAAGAGAAGTTGATTTTGCTTTTATTTTCTTCGCAACGAACAGGTCAGTGCTACTTCCACGCCAGCGATGTCCATAATTTGCATTGAGATACCTAACTACATTAGACTTTCGCTCCATTCTTTGTGATTTTGCGATCATGTCAAACCATAATAAGACAAAGTAATTGGGTAGAAATCGTTCGAGTCTGACCACAATGCTATTAGTTCTCAGTGCATTTGCTATGGCCAATTCTTATCTCCAAGCGTAGCAAAGAAGCGTGAACCCCATTGTCATTACAAGCTCTCCACAAAGCTGCGACCTGCGTAAGTCAATGGCAGCTTTCCCAATATCAAGTAGGCGTATCTCCGGCTGGTCTAAGCGTGTGAAACTTGCAAGGCCTGCTAGCGATATGGGTCACAAACAAGATGTTGTGCGTGTGGTGCGATTCGCCTACCGGTGAAACGTGTTGTTGTTCACCATCGTGCGGCTGTTAATTAGCCCGGCCCGGAAGTCAACAGCCGTAGGCCTGGGGACAGCTACCGGGCTGGACGTTACAAATTGTAGACGCGTCATGTCATGCCATCTAGTCTCCCCCACGAGCCCAGCCGCACATGAACCGTGCTTCCCTTCTTCCACTCCTACTCACGCCAGCTGACACCAACTCAACGTTCGTGCCGTCGTGCGATGGCGCTTGAGGTAAATACGACACGACAGGACATTATGCTCAGACGATGCGGAAGACTCGTTCTAGAACGTTAGACAGCGAAGCACGCAGGGTAGGCACTGTATTCCGTGTGCTGAAATCTTTGGTTTGGACAGAAGCAGGTCATCCGTGGAGCGACATCACCACTTTCCGTCTGTTCGGAGGTTCTCTGAGCTCTCGGCTGCTCGGCTTTCGGCGGCGGGTGAGCCCTCGATACAGTTGACTGCCACTGAATGTGCCGGCTCGTGACTGCCGCCCGACCGTTCGCCTCAGTCAGTCGCGACCCCAGCTGAGATTTGGCCCGCACTGCCTCTCTATTCCACAGTCCACTGGCTTCGAGTCTGTCCCAGTATAGGTTCCCGCACCATCTGCATTCCTATTCACGGTTCCAAAGGCCAACATGGAATGGCATCGACTGAGCCCCGCTGACAAACGGCTTCGGATTGTTTGGAATGCGCGATATAACATCGTCGTTGAAGCCCAACTGGTGCGCTCTTTGTGTCTGTTTCCTAATTGCTGTGGAGCGATTAAGAGAAACCAGTGGTGTGTGTAATTCTAACTTCTTTGTGGCAAGTCGTTGGTGGTCATTCCGTTCAATATTTCAGCGATCGCACTGAAATGACCATGAGCGTTTTTTTCCGTAATAGCTCATAAATCAATCCCCGCCCCAGTGGGGGAGGGCGTTCAAACCCCCACCCGTGTGTGTTGGGGTTTAGGGCGCTCCAGCGACTAGGCTATGTCGCGCCCATCGTTATAGTGGCTTCTCAGATGCTAAAAATCAGTTCAGTGTTCTTAAGTTCACAAATACAGCCATCTAGAGTTTAAACACCACTACTTTGTCTAGCTCTTCTTGGGTTATAGATGACGTCAAAGCCCACCTCGGTCAAATATGCTAAAACACGTTTGAAACCGACTGCTGCCCTGTCACCGAGAATGTCTGGTATGGATAGTCCGCGGATAAATCTATTTCTTATTTCACGCAGCCCCGCACAGACTTCTGAATCCGATAGGACATGCCTAACGCTTAGTTGTTCATCACAGTGGCGGCATATGCTTGGGTCGGAGCGAGACAGATAGTGTCCATGAGTGATCAAACCCCCACCCATTGGGTTCTTCCAGGGCAGGCAGAAAAAGTGGCGTGAAGCCCCGTCGTAATTCGCACACATTATTCGTGATCAGTTTTTGCAGTTTCTATCAACAATTCGGGTCAGGTTACCCGGCCAGGTCAAGTGAGCATACCTTGAAGAGATTTCCAAGTGGCAACAGTAAGAATAACTTTAGCTCATTGACCTGAGGCTCATACAACATAAGCCCATCAAGTAATACACGTTAGTTAGTTAATTAAGGGCTTTTTATAAGGCGTTCTGCAAGCACCTTGCCCGCCTCTAAATAATACACGTTAAGGCAACTGAACCTTTTATACCAATGACCTCGGGCTAGGTAGGCGGCATGACCTTTCCATTGGAAATGCGTGAGGAAATGAGAAATAGCCTAAAATGTTCATAGTTCTGTATGTACATGCGCCTTAGAATGGCTTTCCTCAAATCTTGGTGTCTTAAGCCAACATCCAGGCCCAAGCATTAAGTTTCGACCTGTAGTATCTGGGGGGTCATCTAAGGTATTGCAGGTTCGACTTTGGGGGATTAAAGCTTCACGTAAGTCATCAATGGACTCGTCACGAAACTCCAGCCTCGCCATCCGAACGAACAATTTCCTCAATGACGGGTTAATTTAGCAGCCAAGGTTTAACGTCCTGCAAAGCACGGACGGGGACAGTGGCGGATCCAGAACTTCATTTCGTGGGGGAGGGGGCTAGGGGGCTCCAGCCTCCCTCGCCATTGCCTCGAAATAGCCTCCGGTCATTTACTAAAGGAGCTCTGACATTTCGAGGGGGAGGCTTGAGCCCCTAGCCCCCTTGTATCCGCCACTGGACGGGGACTACTCCAGTAGGTTTTCAGACTCGGGTCAGTAACTTGACAAGGAATAGTGACAGAACTCTCATTTTGATGGCATTGCGTTTGGTGTGTCATTGTCAGTCGACTGATGTGCATAATGGTGACCTCTGACCTGACGGTGACCTTAACTTGACCTTGCGTCAGGCCAGTCTGAAATGTTGATCCAGTATGCTCAAATTATGTATAACTCGACACGTCAAAACGGGAGTAATTTAATGATGCCAGAACCTTGGCTCTATCTCAACCCGGTCAGAAGCTAAGGCCAAAAAAAGCGTACTGACCTGCCGCCTTCATTGAACAGTCAATACCACCTACATTTACCCGAGCCAAGAAG
Source organism: Lepas anatifera (assembly GCA_034440635.1). NCBI lineage: Eukaryota > Metazoa > Arthropoda > Thecostraca > Lepadidae > Lepas > Lepas anatifera. The sequence goes on along the minus strand of JAOTON010000698.1, from coordinate 659,711 downwards.
TGGTCGATATAGTTTCTTAGTTATTTCTCACAGGCTATTTCCCGTGCGCATTTCCTTTCTTTTTTGGTTGTTGCTATTTCCGTACGAGGCGAGATTGAGGTGTTGGAGCCCCCCCCCCACTAAGGTGAATGTGGATCTGAGGCCAACTGAAGTGGAGGTTACCTGGCCTGATGCTATCTTGCTCGTCCAGTCATACTGTGCCGCAAAACTCCCTGCAGCTCTATACTGCACCGCAGAGCATATCCCGTTTTATACCAAATACTGGACCGCAATGTCTTACCTGCAACTATACTGCTCCGCAGTGCAATCTCCCCTTACACCATGGTTACACTCTTCCGCAAAATATCGTATGTGCCTATTATACAATGGTGGAGTGTCAAGCAAATGGAGATCTCTACAGAGATCCTAGATATTAGCATTCGTTTATATAGAACATAGCTGCTTAATATATGAATGGGATTCACAGGGCTCGGAAGTCTCATTTCTTCTGCAGGGAAGCCGCCACTTACCAGCCACTTTTCACGCCTGTCAACCCCTTTTCACAGTGCTCTATCATTAAAAATAAATGACCCAGTTTTTTGTTGTGGTTCACAGGTTCACCAACTATGCATACTTTGAATATTTCTATACATCCTATCGAGCCGTTTTTTCTCTTCGTTTCGCCTCGGCTTAATCGAACTACTTTTGTTCGGCGCTCGCGTCCAGCTGCTACGGTTTTTCACGAGTCCGAGCGCGTTACTAAGCATTGGAGAGTCGCGGTTCCTTTTGTCGCGGGGCGGCGGGTACTACTTTTTGTGGGTGTAGCGGCGTGACAGGGGTGAGCAACGGATCTGCGGACGGGGAAGAGGCGCGCTGTGTCCCTGTGGCCCTGGACTGGTATCAGTATCATCGCCGGGCTGTGAAGCGAATGTATCCGCTTCTTTCTGGTGTCCGCCTGCTCTCAGCAGCGCAGAAACTGGACAGGCGGAACAGATTTACGGGACGATGTGAAGGCGATAAAGCGGCTATAAATAATGCAACGCTAACGAAAAGTGGGTGGTATTAAACGTCAGATGGCTATAACACGCGATTTGTGATATACTATACGGAGTGGTGCTCATCTCTTGACTCAGAACCAGCACAGTGGCTACCACGCATATCGCGTGAAGTTTGTGGATTTAAGAAGAAAGAAAAAAACTCAGCGGTATTCAGCCGACAACTGAAGGGTCGTTAGCGCCACAGTCACCCTTATCGCCGCCACCGCAGTGCTGTCGTCACCATCTCTCGTGTTCGGTGGCCAGCGCGCGTGATCGGCGTTACCTTCCCGGCCAGCGAGCACGCACGGTCTCCCACGCTGCGGCGCCAGCAGGCGCACTGAGAAACGCGCCGCACACACTCAACCGCCATTCTTCGCCACTTCCGCCGCTGCGATTGTGAATAGACAGGACGAGGTCAGAAAGCTATTCCCTGTCATTAGCTGGTTTTTCGAACGAGGGGCATCACGCGGGCCCTAACCGGTGGCAAAAAGACCGGGCCCGGTCATGCCGGAGCTGCCGACGCCGCGTGCTGTCCCGCCGACGCAAAACTGCCGGCGTTTCACCGGCCGCCACTTCCGGCGCCGCCGCCGACGACGACGACGACACCGGCGCGGGGCCGTCGGCCGCGCGGCGGGGTCTCGGCTCGTGCTCCACCGACGTGCCATGGCCCGCTGACTACGGGTCGTGGCCGCGCGCGCCGGTTAAACGACCGGTTAGGGGAAGTGGCGGCGTCCAACGACGGCGGTGTTCCGGCGCGGTGCGCCGGCCCCTGCCCCTGTCCGGCCCGGCGGGTCAGAGGCCCTGGCCGGGCCCACAGCGGGCGTGGCGCGACACGGCCTGGTCCAATTTTCCGTTGACTGAATAGCTGATGCATGGTGACCGCTGCACCCTTTCGCTGAACACCGGCAATGCTGTGAACAATGTACCCTCTGATGACGCTTTAATACGCCGGCCAAAGAACGTGGCCGGGTTTGCGTGCGCCGGCCGGTGGTGGGAAGGGGTGGTCGCCGCTGCACCTGATTAGACCACTTCCTGTCTGCCGGGGAGGAGCCCCCTGCCGGGCGGGGAGACCAAACACGTGCGCTCACGCGTTCAATGGACAGCGTACTTCCGGGCCTTGCCGATGGCACTGACCCCAGCTGAGATGATCTGGAACGATACCAGACAATGACAATGACGGGTTGAATGACAGCTCTCATACGCCAGCTGCATCCTTTTGATGCGTCATCCGAGAAGCACACAAAATGTTCACCTCTGTTGGATCTAGCAGCGATTACCCCGACTCCGCCCGCTGGCTCCAGTCTCCGGCATCAACTACGTACATTTATAGCCTCTCCGGAGAGTTCGCGGAAGACATGGTCGGTGACTGTTCCTGTGAGACTGTGTATATCGCATGAATAACGTTTCCCAATGTCGCCGTGAAGGACCGATGACAGTTGACTGGTTACAATGAGTCACCGGTCGGCGCCGTCGCAGTGCAGCTGTGCGCGGCGGCCCCGCGGCGGACGCGTCACGGTGCTGATGCCGGAGGCGTCGTCTTCAGCAGCCGCCAGGCCAGCTGCCTCTCCAGTTGTGTACGCCGAGCTGAGTCACCGCCTCACTCATTGTACAGAAGCGAGGAAACTATTAGCTCGGACCTCTGACTGCGTCTCATCGCACGTGCTTGATAGCAAGCGTCGAGAGCGATTTTGAGTAGGTTCCCTTCGAATACCAATAGGTATAGTTTCCTTTATTTCTTCAGTATTTTCGATGCAGGTAAAAATATAGAATGAAAGTTAATCCACAAAATAATTGTTTAATCTATACAGGGTCGTATCAAGACCTTGTGGCGCCCCTGTGCGGTCTTGGATGGCACCCCTTCTCCATATCCCAGTTATACCATTTGAAAGTTCTGGAGTCCCCTAGGAGCATGTGTGGAGATTTCGGGGAATTCGGGAAGGGGGAGTCAGGGCACCCTCCTAGATTTTGGGTCTCCCATAGGCTTTGCATGGCTTGTATTGCCGTGCCAGCGTTAACCTATCCAGGACCCCCCTCCCCCCTGAGTCGAGAAGAAATCTCAAGCCTTGCCTAGGAATATGGCGTCCTCGGTCATTTGTTTGATACACGCAGGGGCGTAGCCAGGATTTCGCTCAGGGGAAGGAGGCGGCGCCCCGAAAAGGGCCCCTGCGACAGCGTCAAAAGGGCCCTGATGGGTAAAAAGGGCCCTGCTTGTTACAGAATAGAGTGCTGAAGAGGGCTTAAGAGGGCCCTGTCTGGTATGAAATTTCAAATTTGGCCACAGAGCATAGTCAGGGTGAGCCGCGCTTCGCGCGGCCCGTGTCCTCAGAGGGCCCTACGGGCCCCTCAGGGGGGCTGTCCCTGCCACTCCCCCCCTTGGCTACGCCCCTGGATACACGTATAGTTAATGCGTCGTTGAAGCTACATGCATTGGGCAAACCAGAATAATACCATTAAATGGGTCGGTTTGCTAACAAATTGGAGTTGCAATAGTGCCCAAAAAGGAGCACAGCAACATATACCTATCGCCCCGCCACATTTGTACCTAATTTCTGGTCGCGCCCAATCCAGTGGGATTAGAGCGTATCTGTTCGGTTTTTGGTTTTGGAAAGTTTGACGTGTAAAAATTCAGCCTTAATTAAAACCTTGGTCCCGTCATTTGGTCTAGCCCCTCCAATTGGGTGATGACATTTTGACGTCTCACACAGAACGGGCCACCGCCCGGTACTCCAGGACAACCTCTAACCTATCAGTTTCCTGATGTACATAGCGGTGTAAACTGAGTACCAAGGTACATACTTTTGCGTCGACAACACACCCTCAATACTTACAGTTTTTGTTGTGGCCGTGAGTTTTATTCACGTCCTCGTCACGCAGTTAGGAGTTAACGGGCGTCTAAGACCCGGGCAGCTGAGCTAACGCGGCAGTGAGCTATGGTGGAGGGAGGTCCTCTGCTTAAAAGCACGTGTGCACAGAACAAATCTAGCAGGTCCATTCAACCCGGGCGTCCAAGAGGGCAGCTTAATGTGGCTTTGTTAGAACAAGCAAATATAATAGGACAGCCGTACGGGCAACGACAAGGAATTCTCTGAGCAAAAAAGGAGCACGGTGCACACTGCCCTCTGGGGATCTTTCCACAGCTGTTCTGAGTCAATATGTACTGCACAACAATGGTTGTTTGTGACAGCAATGCAAGGCACTGCAGCTGTGGAATGATGCAGTAATTCAGGATAGTACCAGCAATAGGTTCAGCTCTGTCTGACCGTCTCCAATGTTTAACACCAGCTCACTGGCCATAGGCATCACAAGCAGAAAGCCTGAACAGGAATTATGAGGGTGCCGCCGGCCGTGGCAGATGGGGCAGCGAGGTTAAATTGAACTATACATATACGGTTCCTGACCTTGCCTCTCTGTGGGTTAGTCAGACGGGGAAGCTTAAAAAATGAGCTGGAGATTAAAACCTGCAGGCACACAGAAAGTTAAACTTAAGCTCGTTAAATCTGTCCTGAAACATTATATAATGTTACCATAAATGGACGTGTCGGCCCGTTGCGTGTACTTATTCGATGTTGTTTGTGTGTCAGTGTATTTGTGCCTGTAGAGGTGACGAGAACCAGGACATGCTATCGATTGTTCCCTTACTTAGGGGAGAGGGTGGTAAGACGGGCATGGTAGGTAAGACGGGCACAGGCTCTGTGGACCAAACCAGCAACGGTATAGATATCCCATTACTTGCATAAGTGTGTGCTTGGGTGCCTGATCATGAGCCAAAAAAACGAATTCCTAACCTTTATTGTTTTTCGAAAATTTTGGAAAAACAATATTGATGGCTCAATCTTCCATTGTTAGTAGTTTTGCTTGTAGCATTCTGTCATTGTCTGGTCATGTTTTGAAAGTCAAATATGCAAAATCTGTCAGGGGAGAGCGTTAACATGCAATAGGTGATTGAAGTTTTATATTACCCTTGCATGATGATCGCCAATATTGAACTTTTCTAGAATATTGGTATGGGACAAGACGGGCACGAAAGGAAATATTATATTACCATAAAGTATATAATATTTATCGCTGCTGTTTTTACATGATTAAAAGGAATCAGTCCCAGAAGGTCCTGCAAACCGGATTAGGAGCTGTAAAGTATTGATTGTTTGAATCCAATGAAAAATTTTCATTTTATGGAATTTCCACAAAATAATTGTCTGCCGGCTGTGCTATCGAAACAATGCTTTGCAAAATGTTTCAGACCTCATTTTTGCTCCATATGGTATGGTTTTTGTCAAAAAATATTCTAGCATATGATTAATTATTTTCAAAAGCCCGTCTTACCCCACCTGTTAGGGTAAGACGGACTTTTGCAGCACTCTACGGTAAACGTAAACTCAACTAAAGGAATAACTAACTAACTCAACGAAACAAAGGAATAAGCACGGATCCTAGTATGTCTAAGCGCAGGGACAAATAAATGTTTGCTGAAGCTACAAGCGAAATCTCTTCACCGTCATATGAAAATGGAGTAAGACACACAGTCTCAAACACAACTTTGCCCGTCTTACCACCCTCTCCCCTACTTATTTAAGGACCTTTTATAGGGCGTTCTGTTTAATCATTCCCTACACCAAAAATAATATGTGCTGTGTGCACCACACCGCAATTAAACTATTAAAAAAGCAAGTGAATAAATTGAATAAAAGACATGATGTCCTTGCTGTTTCTTTTATATAAGCAAACAATCGTGATTCAGGATACATTCTCAACCATAAAAACAGCCTTTTCTACTTGATTACAGTGTGTTTTCAGCTATGCTGGGCGCTCAGCACCGCCAGCGAAGAGCTCCGACTCTTTGCTGGCGGTGTTAAGCTACAGCGCCATGTACTGACAGCTCGGAACGAGGCCATCAAACAGCTTGTGACGATTAAGCCTCCCGAAAAAGAGAATACATTCAGTCCACTCCAGTGACCACTAGCGTTCTTGCCGGCACGCTGCGGTAGCGTTGTGCGCAATGATATGACAGCCACTGCAGCTGCCCCCGCCACTCCAAACCGATTCACCTCCGACGAGTCAGTACCACCCGGCAGCTCCCCAGATTCCAACGGGGCCACTTGATCGGCTATCGGCGCAATTTGGCGGCCCTTCAATGCTCGGGGATACAAGCGTCACCCACCAGATGGATGGAAATGACTTTTGGCGGCGAGAAAGTGGGTACTGCGGCTGTTGGACGCGGCCATTACCGCCACCAGGGCGGCCGCTAACGCTCTGGAACAGCCGGTCACCGCACAAACAGGCAGGGGGAGACACCAGACCGCCGCCGCAGGGCCCACGGAGGACGGCAGCGGACACAGAGGATGGGGAAGAACCGCGGGGAGAGAGGGAGAGTGACGAGAGACCAAGTTCAGGAAAACTAGCTGAAAAGAACATTGGAAACGGAGAGAGAGGAGAGTAAGTGAGGCAGAAAGAAAAAAGTGCAGCGGGAAAGAGAAAGAGAGGTGGAGAAGGAGAAAGAGAAAAAGAGGACGGTGAGATTCAGAAGGAGAGAAAAACGGGACAGAGATGGAGCGGAGCAATACAGGGAACCATCAAAGCCGAGTTGCAGTGTGTCCCTCCATCGCTTGCATTGGCAGGTGATTGGGGTCACAGCAGTATGAATTGGGGAAAGTCGAAGTGATTGCTGCCTCCGCTTAAACTGAACAGCGAAACCACTGGTGGTTGTATCTGAGAGAGCTGTCATTTCTCTTGTTTGATGTGGAACTCGCGGTCGATAATCAGTATCGCATTCTGACATGGGAAAGAAATAGCTACACTTGTATTCAGATGCTGAACTTGAAAGCTGTTGTTTGAGGCTAAAGCGTTTGACAACACAAGCCCACCGCGTGAACCGGTTTTGTGCTATTAACAGTGAAGCGACATTGCCGGTGGGAAAGCGACCCTTCCAGCATTTACTGCATGGTGGTTTCCTACTCCGGCATTCAGCCATGGAAAAGTGCAAGAACACCGGCATGAAGAAGTCGTCACTAAATATCACAACCGGAGCAAAGTACTTACCCAATGGCCTTTAGCAGCAGCACTTTCGGTGATTGGTACAATTATCGATTCGTTTCATCTTCTTGTTAGAAACATTTTATTTTTGCCTTGAATGGTCCACCACCCAATTCAAAAGACGCACCCCTGCCGCGATCTCGGGAAAGAACTCTTGCGTTAACACCAAAAACAAGTTAAACGAATTTGTTCAGTTTTGTTCCGTAATTACTTCCCCAAATGGGTACAAAATAATTAAGTTGCAGGAGTATAACAGAATCATATAGACATAACAATTCACAAGTAGATAAGAAAGCTTAGCCCTGCCCTGCTAATAATGCAGAAATGTCGACTTATCATTGATAATAATTATAATATATGCGAATACCATTTCAAATTTTAATCAATGCGAACACCAAAATATGAAGACTATTGTGATATGATGATATTGTGATAACTTCCCAAAAACTTTACAAAATTAACTTCAACAAGAAAAATTGATAGGTTTCAAAGCGCTGAGGCGAGGAGCATGATTATAAGTTGGCAAAGTGCATACTGGTCTGTCTCCTCGAATTATAGGTTTTATATACACTTCGATTATATATTCGAGCACAGCTCTTCTTCAGAATCAGGTAGGTCAAATCACACATCTTGATGGGGAAAAGGAAAATGATAAATGGGGAAATGAGGAAAACGGTTTATCAATGATTGATCAGATTAACCAGCTATGAAAGATGGATTTGTTTGAGGGGTACTTATTATGGGCTGGTGGTTTAGGAATAAGTCAATAACTTGTGATAATGCTTTTCTGCAGCCAGACGCATACTCATTCGACGTTTGACCTTGGGCCAGAGGTACAGGCTGGGGAAAAAGGTTTACCGATGATTTGTTGGATTAAAGGGAATGTGGCACCTTCACAACGTGATTTTAACTGAGATAGCCAAGTTGTAAAGCAGGTCGGAAAACCCGGTACTCCATATTTCATTTGTCTTGGAACTCGATATTTCCGTAAAAAAGCTAAAATCTACCTGACACCAGCCCCCCTCAGCCCCCCGTCGCCGGCGGCCATTGTTGTGAGCTACTGGTGTGACGACATATGCTGACGTCACGATGAGCATCAGCCAATTGAAGCCCTTGAGGCGTTTCAAGTATGGTAGTGGTTACCAGATCGTGACATCATCCACAGGCTGATATTTATTTCTTTTTCTAGAGGAGTATTTTTAAAAACAAAATATTGAGCTTATTGTACATTTTTCAGAGAAATCATGAGTGGTTTCATTATTTTTGACTATAAGTACGCCTAATTACACTAAATGCTCTAGCATACATGTACTAGTGCAAGAGAACTAGTCACTGTTTGCATTTTTAGCTGCAATCACAAAAACGTTATTAATATATAATATCCGTTGAAGGTATTTGAGCTAATTTGATGCGATTAAAAGCAGATGGTGTTTCGCTGAAAGAAATGAAAGGTCTGTCACACAGCTTCTGGTCCAGCTTCGCTGTGTTGTGGACATAATCCTTAGGTTAGAGATACCCAGATTATTATTGTCACCACGTCCAATTTTAAGAATTCATTCTAGAAGACAATTTCATGAAGCTCAATTCGAGGTCTGGCTACACTATGGCTGACAATCTGTCATTTGACCTGTCTGATTCTGATGAAGGGCTGTGTCCGACTATATCATCTAAGTATATTTTACGTCTAGGAATCGAGGAGACGGCCCGGTATACACCTTGCCAACTTAACAAGAAACAGTTCGAATAGCTATCCACCGAGTACAGAAATGCACTCGGCAGGATATCCGTTTCAGCAACAGATGCCTAAATAATGCAAATGGTCTCCAGATTAAGAATATGAAAGCTACCATGAAAACAATTCATCATTGTATGTTAATAGAACACTGATACGTTACAGAATATCGTATGAACGTAGCCAGAGCAGCGGCTTGGACAGTTTTTCCTCCTGTGGACCCAAGGAGCCACTCCGGGCTTTTAGCCGCTCCAAGCCTAGGACGGGCTCTTCGCTATAACTGGAAAGTTTCCACACTCCTCCTCAGTCTGTACACCGGAAGTCTCAAAAATGCTGCAGTTTATAAGAGCAAGTTGGGTAAACTGTTAATCAGCAGTCTCACCTCACCCAACCAACCAACCCGTGACTCCGTTGATGTGCGATGAACTCGGGTCTAAACAACCAGCACTTCGCCGGGGCATGAAATACAAAAATTATGGCATCGCTGATCCTTGAAATGAGTGAGAGGGCGTGAGTGGTGAGAACATGTGTCTGCTCTGATCAGGACTCGCTCGTTATCCGCACGGTGGGAACGCGCTGTCTGCGCCAATGTGCCTGTGACAAAAGCAATGATTTCGGCCATTCCCAGCCGTACGGCCGGCGTCCTTCCAAACAACCCTGAGAAGACCAGGGGCACTTCTCTGGCCAGAGCGACAGAAGCCGGCCTGTCCAGCGGCGGCGGCCCGGTGGCCACGGCCTAGGCCCACCGCCACCTGACGCTGCCCTGTGCGCTAATTGACGCCGACACGGCGGCGGCCCGTCCGCCCCAGATGTCGGTCGGCGCACCCGCTGCTGATGATGCCGCTTTGTGCGACGTCGGCGTCCCCGCCGCGTCTGTCCGGCCGGTGTCACCCTCCCCGCCAGTAGACGGGCCACTGAGCCGCCGCCGCCGCCGCCGCCGCCGGACGCACGCACACGCCTATCGGAGCCGATGATCGACGCGCACTATTTAACGGCGCATTTCCCCCGCATGTGGGCCCGCCTCGTGAATCCGGTTGCATTTCGGGTCTGCGGTGGCGGCAGCGGGCGTCGAGCCGGCTTCCGAGCCCGCCTGTGTTTTCCGTCGACATCCCGGAATAATTGGCCCGCTTCCTGTGTGGTGGCCGTAATTTCTCCGCCTTTAAATGACCGCCGGCTCGGGGTGTCCACCTGCTTCCGGGGAACAAACGGAATTTATCGACGGCAGATGGTTGGAGACGACGCCGGCGACGACATACGATCGAGTTTGGCATGAAAACAGAGCGGGTATTTGCATACGTCAGCGGCGTTTTTGCAGTTGTCGCTCTGGCTGCTCACTGTTTACGTTCGATACCGGGTGCGGTTCGGCGCGGCGCCGGACCCCTTCCCCTCCCCTCGTCACGCCGCTGCCGTCGCGTCGCGTCGCGACGCCGAGAAGCTCGATAGTTCCCCGCTCCGCCGCCGCGCCGCTGGTGGCGCTGGCGACGCCGCAGTTTAAATGTGGTCGACGCGGGCCGGGTGGGTTTATTATCGCACTGGTAGCGAGGGAGTGGTTAACGGGGTACAGTAGCCGGCAACAGATCAGCAGCAGTGTGACTTTTTGATCGTTGCAGCCGGAGACACCTTCTGAGGCCACCATGGGTCACGCCTACTACGAGTTTCAGCACGTGGAGCTGGCTGGTGTCGGCAACGGCAAGAAGAGGTAGGTGACGTACACTAGCTTCTTGAACAGCGTGTGTGATGCGTGTGAGCGCTCTGACCGGCCAATATAGGTGACATTCATTTACAAACGCAGATAAAGTTTACCTCTTTAGAACTCAAGCACTTTAGGATCTCGTTGAATGCTTCGTTTAAAAACATATATAATGCTCTGGTCTAGTAAAGAAAATAAACAAGTTTTTAAAAACGAGTTGAGGGCAGGTTTTATATCTACCATGTTTCGAGAAAATATCAGGTCGTATTTACGCATATCAACTGATAACTCTCCCCGGCTTCTCGCAGTGTTTTGCACAGGGGCCAAAAAAATTACCTATTCAATGTGTCACCAGTGAAAATGTCAAACCATAAATGTGTCACCAGCCCAGGATGCAAAATCTGGCACGATTTCGTTAAAAGGATACCAATGGATACTCCTGGGCCATCCTAGCTGTTCAAAAACATTGCGAGTTCAAATTATGTGTGCCAATTTCGGCGATTTGTTCCCCTTTATTGGTCTGAAGGAAACATGTCGGCTAATTTATGTCACCTTGCCCACCTTGAGCTGTCATAATTTAAAATCTCAAAACGGTAGATTTTTCGACCCCCTGGTTTTGCTTTCTGCTGTTTTTATACACCAGCCCACGACTCTGAACAACACGTTGAAGGTCTTAAAAAGGTAATATAAAAGGTATTGGATTTGACCATACGCAGGTTCCACGACAACTACTGTGCGTAAAGTAGGCAAAGCAGATGTTAATAAAGATTCCCCTGATTGTACCCAAAACGACCTTCAATAAGACACAACCACGGCGCTGACTTTCTCTTTTACAATTTAAACTCAGACTGGTCTCAGATTTTTACAGAGCTAAATCATGAATTATATCAACTAAAAACTAGAGTATGGCTCAATTAGCACCCGTGCCGTTGGTTTCAGTTCGAGGCGGCACCATCTTAAACGGCTGGAAAAGAGAACAGGTTTGCCAGCCCACTTCTCAGCAGTCAAAGGTCATCCAGCGATTTCGAGATGTTCTTGGTTAATTCGTGTCTCCCTCCCAAAAATGCACTATAGTCATAGCTTAGAATATAACGAGTCATGGCATTGAGTCAATGAGTCATTATATTTATAGCTATGACTATAAGAGACTATCGGGAGCGCGATGTAACAGAAGAGTAAACCAACGAGCATCTCAGGACCCCCGGATGACCTTTCCTCTGTTTACGCCACTATGTCTATCTCAGATCAGTAGGTCCAAACTGGAGCTGACTGGAACCAACAGTCCCGCCCTTGCCCACAAATGTTACTTCTCGGTCGTAGATTTGTTGTTACGACCATAAAATATGTCACTGTCAAGCGAGGTCTCTGCAGTGAACCGGCTGCCGCCTAGTTGACAATAGTGCAGCGCTAGTTACTTTTAGTTGAAAATCGGGCCGGCAAACCCCAGTATTCTTCACTAGATTCCTGACGTAAAATTCATCTTACGATGGAAAAAATGTGATTAAAATTATTCAGGAGTAACTGAAAATAATTGTTTCTAAACTTTTATATGTTAAGTGAGTGTTAAAACGTGTCAAGAGATACAGCAAAATGTGTTAGATTGTAAGCATTATTTGTGTTGCTGTGGCAGTAGTGTTGCGGATGCAGCTCCATCGGATAGGCTCGGCGGGCGATGTGACCCGCTGACGTGGTCCCTCGTGACCCCGGGCCACGCGCTGCAACCCAGCTCCGACACCGTTACCAGCGATAACAGGCCACCGCTCCGGCGTCGCCCAGTTCCCCGGTAACGGGCCAGACCAGCTCTCAGAAGGGCACAGAACCGGCTGCCGCTGAGGTGTTGGTCGAACTGGTGAAAAGTTGAGACATTTATCATTCGATTAAAGAACCGGAGAAACGCATGAAAAACTCCAGCAGCCTCTGGCTCTGTTCCTGCAAACAAAGTACGCGATATAGACCTAACGAGATTGTTTACCCAGTTTCCCTCCAGCTTCGCGCGATTCCGATCTATCTATATATATATATATATATATATATATATATATATATATATATATATATGTGTGTGTGTGTGTGTGTGTGTGTGTGTGTGTGTGTGTGTGTGTGTGTGTGTATAAACCATTAGACAATGAAGAGGGCAATTCCAATAATCAAAGTGAAGCTCTGGATTAGGGCGTAGGTAAGCCTTGCCGAGTTCAAAGTGTCTTCTTTCTTTTTGACGCAAATAATGCGCATATATCGTTATTTGCATGCATTAGCAGAACGGGCAGCAGTATTTCAAGCTATAAATCATCAATTGTCTTGGAATAAAAATAAACTTTAATAATTTGAATACCGTTACATCACAATCACTTCCGGAGCGGATCGTTTTCGCTGGCTCATTATGAAAAAAACATGAGTTTAAGCCAGACGCGTCCGTGAGTGGTTTTCGCTACACAGTATCTTTTAACGAAGCAACATAAACAATATGCTTTTTATTTTCCACTTATCATGATAACGATCATTATTTTGGAATTGCTGCTGCATTTGAAGAAAAAAAACAGTGGCGGAACGCCCGTGTCTCCAGAACTATACATTTATTGCAAATTGTGTTGCAAACTACTAGTTCCATCCTACTTTCTAGTTTAATCGCGGCTGACTCAGCCAACAGTCGATAAAGCTTAGCTGATGGGAGTAAAATATTGGAAAAGCCGAGTTGAACCGCAGTGAATCTTTTAAAACAATCCTTAAAAGCAGCACACTTCCGCGAAAGTTCGTGGGAGGAATGATCCAAGTTTAATGGATTCGGACAAGGACAAATAAAAGTGAAACGTTTTGATGGTGAAAACAGTGAATGCCTCGAAAAGACCAACAGGCCAAAACCAAAACGTTTCACAGGTAAATTCGAGTCGGACTTGCATCCATGAAGACCACAAAAACGATGATTTTGGGTTTAATTTTGTTTTAGAAAACAAGATACCTGTCTGTTCTGGTTGATTTACTCAGTGCAGTGCGATGATTTATATAGCCATTCTCTTGAATAACTCGACGGCGCAAGTGATTCTTATAACTCCAACCCGGTGCTGGTGACCTCTGAACTACTCTTCACCCTTGCCACGGTGGCGGGTACGAGCCACCTTCGCCCTGCTGGGGGGCTAAAAAAGACCCCCACGATCTCGAAAACTAAGAGAGCTAGAAAAAAGCGCAAAACAGCAATCGAAAGCTCTTCGAAAATGATATCGAAAATACTTCTGTCATTTTTCTTGTCATGTCAATATCAAAGTCACCAGAGGTCAAAATAGGTCAAAATCGCTAATATGAGGTGTACTAAGAAAACCTCATATATCTCAGAAACTATGATAGCTAGAAACATTTTTCTAACACCATTCGAATGCTCTTGAAATGCGCTTTCATTGCGAGTGGCATTCATTTTCGTGTCAGGTCAAAGCCTAGGGAGCTACAGGTCACTAAATATTGGGCATATTCTTGGGAATGTCCATAGCCACCCATGCATAAGGGCGTTTACTTTTTCGCTAATAGCTTCCAAACCAAACAAGATACAGCCATAGTTTATGCACCATTGCAATCCTCTCGTCAATACGAATCGAATGATATATGATATTGCTATGCCAGGTCAAATTTAAGAATTTGACCTGACGCAGGTCAACGGTCTGACCCAACTTGACCTGGTATAGTCATGATGTATATCATTTGACTTCCAGTGACTATACAAACACTTCGGTGACAAAATAAAAGCTCTATCTTAGTTTATTCAAATTTTATAGAGGAAAACACCAAAAATGCTTATTTGACCTAAGGTGACCTTTTAAAGGTCACAAGTCAAAAAATTTGGCAACAGCTTCAGAAATGGGCTAAGAGCAAGTCGCAACCGATGTTTGAAGTTGATTCCATCCATACTTACTGAGAAAAGCTCATTTCGTGATTTTCCCCATGTATTGACAATGGGGAGGTCATGCTCTGCACATGACCTTAGGTCACCAATATAAAAAATCCCGGAACAAATGTTGTAGCTCTTGGTGGGCCCAATATGTGGTATGAGTTTCAACTTGATCGATTAACCCTTCTTTTAGTTATGCGGTCCTAAGTATTTTTGAGGTGAGGTCACTTCACCTGGCCTGGTGACCTGACCTGATATGACCTCGAGCCAAAATTTTCAGGAAAGATGTAAAAATGATGAAGGAACAGCTAGACCAAGTTTGGCGGCGCTGCGCGCCGCCGTTTTTTGGTCACTTCGGAAAAACCCGAGGGGGGTCTAAAAGACCCCCACCCGGGCGAAGGTTAAAGATAATATCCAGCCAATTTTAGAGGAGCATTTGTAGCTGGCCCATTTAATGGCATAACCAACACATCCCAGCAGCGGATGATCCCACAAGCTATGCTTTGTACGGGGGAAATCTTGCGAATGATGCTTTCCGTGGCATGCACTTTCTCGCTCCTAATCGCTGCACTGTCAAAAATACTCTGTGGAAACCTCGTCCGTAATCGTTCGTTGGGCTATATAACCCAGTTTAAGCAGCAGTGAGGAGCATGCGAAACGGAGGGCGGTTTTTACATGGAGAATTCGGGCAACACCTCCCAGTTCCCTTGCAGTAGGTACGCTGACGAGTGCTATTTGGGGGCTAGCTGAGTACTTCACCATTGTTCTCCAGATTTTTGCTGTTGTTTTTCTGCGATGTCTTATCGTTTTAAAAACGTCCGTTGGGTACGAATGTAGGTGTCACGTTGATGTTGACACACATGTCCTTGTTACGTCCGGGAATTGCAAGTGAGACCTGAGGCATTGCTCAGTAGAAAAACACTCCCCAGTCATTGTTTGAGAGAGGCCACAAACATGTAAAAAATCCGAAGACCACCTACTCTTGAATTCTTGAAGCTAAATACCGCAAAAATTATTAACTCTCCCTCGCACATGGCATTTACGGAAAAGGGCCGGAGAGTCGCGTATTCCATCAGTTCTTGCTGTCACTTTCTTATCCATTGGTCAGATCTTGCTTGATTTGAGATTATAGGAACAAATAATATGTCCCGTCGGATGTCGAAGAATCCAGTACACATAAAACATATATTAGAACTTTGTCGACCAATAGGAAGCGGTGTTACTGGTCTTTCAGCGCTGAATAATGCGAGGAACTTCTAGAATCCAATAACTGCTTCCTACTGTCCAAAAACACTTTTGTTATTGGTCAGTAAAGTTTCGGGGCTTGAGCTTGCCGGCTTGATGTAGCCCTGGAAATACGGTAAGATTTCTTATGATTTATATTTATCACCTAACCATCCGTTCTTTCTGGAAGATTGCAACCTATAAAATAATTACAGAACTCGCACGTAATTATTATTGAACATGTCTTCGGCTCATCCAGTAATATATATTACGGGACGAGTGCCAGTAAACTATTTGTTATTCGCCTAGCTGAAGGCGAGCTCAATAACAAATCTTTCACATGCGAGTTCTGTAATTATTTTATCAGGTACCGTCCGCCAGAAAAAACAAATCGTTAGGTGATAAAATATGGATCATTAGAAATCTGAGCATATTTCGAACACCACAACAAACCGGCAAGCTCAAGGCCCCGAAACGCTCTTGACTAATAATAAACTTGTTATTGAACAGTCAGGAATAGTTATATTGGATTCTAGAAATGTGTCTCAATACTACGTGATTTGTGAGTCTTGGATTCTTTGGCATCAGATAACAAATATTTTACTGGCACTCGTACTGTAATATGTAATGTTTAGGTTTATCTCGAGGTAAGCAAACAAATGTTTGCAAATTCCAAGCACTCAAGGACATCTCTGAGTGTCATGACCTTTATACCAAGCAGCCAAGCACATATCTGAGCGTCATGACCTTTATACCAAGCAGCCAAGCACATGTCTGAGTGTCATGACCTTTATACCAAGCAGTCAAGCACATGTCTGAGTTTCATGACCTTTGCACCAGACAGCCGAACACATATCTGAGTGCCATGAACTTGGATGTAATATTTATGCTGAAAGATTACTGCTCAAATAGAAAAACAAAACTTGGAAAATGTAATCAGACCGAAAGCTGGTGTTTCTGGCCCGAGCACCACCGGCAACCCTTCCACCGATCTTTCCGATCCACCTATCTGTGCCTTGGTCTGCTTGGCACACATGTATGGAAAAATTGCAAAAAAGCAAGAAAATCATTAGAAATGGTTGTAAACTTATAAGCAGGTCAACTTGTAAGCTTAAATTATCTCCATTTAGGGGCATTATTTTTCCCTCGACCGCGTTAAGGAAAATACAACTACTTACGTGTTTACTCCACTGAGAAGAGTGTTTCTTTTATATACTCTGAAAACTTGAGTACGGTACTGTCAGGGCCTCGAAAATTCAAGAGAAGTTTAAAAAAAACACACACACAATCCTTGCATAGCGGTTCTGTGCATATGCACCCAGGTGTGGATTTTTTATTATTGAGGTGCCCAAATTTGAAACAATGTCATAGCAAACGTATTGATAGAGATGGTACAATATAAACCGAGCTTCAGCCTTCCCACCCGTCTGATAAACTGTATAAAACTAATTTTAAGTCTTTAAAATGAAAGACGAAACTCGTAATTGTTTTAATGATTTGTTTACACTACATCGACGTTTCATTGGGGTGCCCGGGCACCCCCACTAGCGATATAAGTCCACATCCCTGCTAAGCACCACGCTCGTTCCGACTTCAGCTCCGCCGGTGGGTTTTCTCCCGTAAACAGCAGCTGCGGTCGTCAGAGCCCTGTCGTTGACGCCGGTCCGGGCGCCGGAGCCGCCGCGCGGCGGCGTCTAACGAGGCAGCTCGGACGGCGCCGTATATTCACGCAGTCCCAGTCTGCCCGAGACGAGTCGTAATTGGCTGAGAAAGCCGTGACTTAAATCACTCCCGAATCAGTGCCGGATTCACCACCACGGCTCTTTTCCCACGTGGATTTGTATCGCCTTTGATATGTATCTAGGGCTAAATGTTTCTGTTGGTGACTGGTATGTGAAAGCATCAATTAGAATTTTGTTGGCGGGTTTAATGACTTACTCTTGTCACAAAAACTTGCCTCGTTAAATGGTTCGTTTGGAGGGTAGTACGGGAACACGCAATATTAATAAATAGCCGTCTGCCATTAATCAATGCCCTTTACGGATGTTTGTTTTAAACGTCATTAAGAAGCCCAGGGAATTCATCATCGTCTGATTAATGGTCACATACAACCTGTTATGAAGACCATTTATGTGTAATAGAAATTTCGTCGGGTCATTGACAGGATCATAAGCTATCACATGTCAATCCACAAAACCAAGGACCTTAATATTTTACAGAAAACGGCATTATATTTTTGATTTTGCAAAATCACTAGAATGCTGTGCTGGTACAGTAAACCTCTCTCAGTAAATCTCTCTCTCTCGCATTAGTAGCTTTTCTGGACAGTGACCAGGCGAGGTGAAGCACGGCAGCGGAGTAACTGGGAGCACCGAAACGTCCCCCCAGCGAAGAAATAAAATACCAAAAAAATATTTTAATGATAATAATCGGTTATAAAGTGTTGGGTAATTTACATATCGTCGAAAGATAATTTGGGAATTACGATTATTGAATAGCGTGATATTTTCTGTTCAAAGTAGTCAAAATACTGAAAATGCTCATTTTCCTTCACAAATGTAGAAATCACCCATATCACGTACATAAAATACAAAAATAAAATACATCAACCATGCAATTACCTTAGGAGATAATTAAAATAACCACCTAAGCTAAAGCCGGTCCAAGCAACAATCTTCAATTGGTCCATGTCCCGTTCTGCGGTGAGCGTGGGGTCTTGCGCGTGTCCGCCGCATCATTCATAGAAGAACCAATGAGCCATATGGATTTCCAAAAGTTTAAACTAATATACGTAGCTTTGCTTTGATGCATGCTCACGTACACAGCCAAAACCCCCCCACCAAACAAGGACAACCAATGAATCTCAACCCGAGCTTCCAAGTTGAGGGTGCGTATTTTAAATAATTCCAAGGTAATCAGACATGTACCAAACATAATTATTTCAGTGTCATGGCGATATGTCCGACGCGGATTTCACCAACATTTTAATGAAGAAAAAACAGCATTTTAAAGTCATTAACACTAACAGAAAAAACAAAGCTATCAAAGACAAAAAAATGTCCCAAAATATCTTCGAACGAATAAAAACCACAACAACTATTAAACCGCATTATGATCAATTCAAAAATATCATTCTTAACACCCTAGTTACAGCTCAACTGAGTGCTTGAAATAGCCATCCAGCTGTGAAAACTGGGATCGAAGAGGATTTTGAGACCAGGGATCTCTCTAGGACAGATTTTTCCCGGGGTCAATGTCAGCATTTACACAGAGTCGATTCCGGCGCCGTGTTGCATTTTAGTATTTAACTCATCGCAGAAGATGTCCAATTCCTGATTCTGGGTTCAACATTTTCAGTCGACAAAACCCTCATTAGCCCAGAAAAGGTCACAGGAAGTATTTTCCGGTGACAAATACAGCCTGGGGTTGGTCCCGAAGTCAGCAATGGACTCCACAGTCGTGATGCCGAACACCAACATTTGTCAGCCTGACCTCTGTAATAGAAATTATTTATTTCCCAGTCGCATCCAGGAACATACATTATTTGTTATGGACGATAGTATCAAGATTTTCCATCACTTTGGTAGAGCCCGTAGGGAAAAGCTTACAGGAAGTATCGTGATTTTACCGGTCATTTTGGTAGAGCCCCTCGGCATAGCTTACAGGAAGAGGCCACCCATGACTTTTTTGCACGTTACGGCCCATTTCCCCGGACTGCATTGTCGGACGCAGTAAGTGGAAGACCTAAATGTCTGATGACTGTCGAAACATATCATTACTGTGCGGTTCAACGCATCAAGCGAAATAAGCTTGTCGTCGTAATCTCAGTGCCCACGGGGAAACCTCTGTGATGAGCTATAGACGCCGTGGCGGCTTCCCACATTTCCTAAAAATATACATGGAAAATGTTGTATTCGTGAGAGTAACTATTGTTTCAAATCGGTACCAAGCAATACAAGATGATCAGGTCGTGGTAACCTCCGAATTCGATAGAATCCAATCTGAAATAACGCCTTCTTTAACAAATAATGTATTTCTGCTGACGGAGAACTAATAGGTGGCTATTTTCATCCAAAGACTCCGCCCCTAGATTTTCTTCGAGCAGTGACTGACATTAGAGCGCTAAAAATCATTCACTGTAACAGCGGTCAGGATCAAGAAGCTCTTTGTTCTGATTAATACGATAAATAGTAAATTGTCTTTCGTATATCATATATATATATATATATATATATATATATATATATATATATATATATATATATACGATATACGAAAGGCAATAGTTCCATCCCTGATCGGCTGTTGCCTTGGCCAAACACAGGGCACTGTTTTGCAGGCCAAGACCTTGACATTATGCGTAACAGCTTCCCGTTTCCGATTGATGACTCGCCATTATCGTCTGGCTGGTTCAAATGTGCTCTGCGACGACTCTGGCGCGGCTGCCGACATGTCGTTGACTCGGGCGCTGAACACGCCACGGCGCCAGCGGACAGCCAGCAGCGCACCTTTTTATCGGCTCGTGGGTTCTGCGTGGCCACCACGTCCGTGAGAAGAGCGCCACAATTGGTCGGCTCCCTGCTTTTTGCCGCGCTTTTTGACTGCCCGCCGCGACGCTTGGGTGGGTCTCGTCCTCACGGCCTCGGCCAGGCAGGACGACGCGGTGACGCGGCCGTGGCGTCGCCTACGGCGGGACAGCGCCGGTCACTGTCTGTCGCCGCCCGGCATCCTCCATCCTCCGCGCACGCGTGTACTGGCCTCAACAGAAAAACGGGCCTGGTTTGTCGAGTTTGTAACGTGCCAGATAAATCAGGGTGGCTGCGGGCGGCGCCGACGCTGAGCTCCATATGTCCTGATGAGAGGCGCGGCCGATGAACCCGCCGGTTGCGTGCCGTGTCGGCTTCCCCGTGGCTTCCGTCGCTGGGACGCCGCTAGGTCGGTAGCGGCCCCGCGGCCCCGTATCAGTCTCTAACCGGCACCAGCTGCCGCGCAACTGTCGATGTCACACCTCGCCCCTAATGAGCACATTCAAACTCACCAAATCTGAAAAACGCTCCAATCAAGAATCCTGGGGTTCCACGTCTCCCTTCACTCTAACCCCTTAAGACGGTGGTCTGACTACGCCCCTGCGTGTGCAGACGAATGTAGATCGATACGCGGCTGCACCCTGCCCCCGTCGCCGGCTCTCCCCACAGCCGGTGTAATTATACGGTTCTCTGTCGGCGGAGCGCGGGACGCCCCTTTGAAGGGCGCCGGCCCCTCATCACCCCGAGAAGCCCGACATCCTCTCCAATGCCAGGGTTAGGGCGGCACCCTGTGACAAACGCTGACGCACCGCCGCTCGGATGGTGGTCCCTCTTATTTGGAGTGTGGCTTCTGCGACCGCACCAAACCGCTACTTCGGCTAATGCGCACCGTCAATATCACAACGGGGAAACGCAAACGTGCGCTATCGCTTCAGCAAATCGCCTGATTAAACAAAGCCAGAGTCCGCTCTGATGGCTATCACGACCAAGGCGGATTCCGACGCCGCTACAACCAGGATATCAACGCCTTCCTGGCATATTTCTCGGGAGGCTGGCGAGTCGGTATGCTGGGGGCGGCTGTTTGTGCAGATGTGAGGACGGCAGCGATAGCACGGCGTCGGCGTCGGCGGTGGCCTGTTTACGTGTCGGTCGGCGTGCGACGCGACGGCGGCGGCGGCGGCGGCGGCGGCGGACGGCCGCGATTAGGTCAGCGTTGAATACGGACGCGGCGGCGGGCTGTTTTTCTGATGGCTGACTGACTGACTGCCAGGGTGACGGATGACCGGCGGGGACGCCCGGCCCGATCGCGACCCACACTGCAACAACACACTGCAAACCATCCGAGGTGGCAAAAGGCAGAGGCCGTGCCGCGGCGCTACTGCCGTCGCCGTAGAGGGCGCGCAAGCAAGTTTAACGTGAGAAACAGGAAAGTCTGCTCCAAATATCAGACAAAGAATCACTCCTGGTGCACTGCAGAACCAGGAGGTATGCTTTCATCAGATGGCTATCCCCATTTCCCTCTTTATTTCTCTAACTCTGTGAACTATCGAAATTGAGCACCAATTCTATCGTCAAATGCTTGTTTCGAACTTCCCGATTTGTTTTTGTATTTTTACTTCTGGTTGCTGGAGACAGGTGTGGTAGTGCGTTTTCTCCTCTACAAGCGCACTGCATTGCCTTGTACGGCAGCGGGGACGGATGGCCCGATTAGGAGACAGGTACACGGCGAGCGGTGACTCATCCCATCTCGGTCATCTCGGAAGCCTTTCTCCTGCGCTTCGGCCGCGACCTGCTGCAAAGTCAGCTCACGGTGCCGGCCGGGCCGCCCTGCTCAATCACGCCGCCGCCGGCCGTCACCTCCTGTCTGAAGTCGGATCAACATGCAGTACCGACTGTCTCCTGCCTTGGCGACCCCGGGGTATGTGATAAACAGCACCCGGACGCCCACTCCAGCCGTGAATCACAGCCCCAGGCATGGGATAGGTAAACAGACGGCTTTATACGGCCCCCTCGCGTGAGTCACGCCCACCAATCTCGCTGTGCAGCTCCAGACAGGCTGATTTCAAGGCCCTATCGCGCACTGATGTGTCATCGGCCGCGACACCCTCCAGGCAGCCGGGCAGGCTGGAAGTTCGGCACAGTTCCACCCCTGTCCCCCCAGACTGTTTGGGAGCAGGGGAAATCGCCTGTCGGCTATTCATCACTCCGGCGAAACGGCCGATT
Source organism: Lepas anatifera (assembly GCA_034440635.1). Lineage (NCBI taxonomy): Eukaryota > Metazoa > Arthropoda > Thecostraca > Lepadidae > Lepas > Lepas anatifera. Next base: position 637,396 of record JAOTON010000698.1, on the reverse strand, counting down.
AGACAGGGGAAGGTTACCTCGCGGTTGAGCGCCACCTTTGAGACCTGCCGTCGACAACGACGCCCCGAGGGCGGCAGCGGCGGCCGCCGGCGGCGCCTGGGGAGGCCGGGGTGCGACTGCGCGGCGTGCGCCCTCTAATGACAGTCGTGTCCGGTGCGTCGGCGTCGCCAGCGGCGGCTGCCTTCCGGAGGCGGTCAGCCAGGTGTGACGATGGAGGGGGAGGAGGAGACGCGCCGCTCGTGACTTCCCGCTCACGGCGACCGGTGGAGACACGAGCGGCTGGCTCGGTCATCACCTGGCCCTAATTGCACGCCGGCACGGGCCGGGACCGGGGCCGAGGCCGACAACCCCCAGTCAGAAAGGTGCAACGAATCACCACCACCAGGTCAGCGGCCTCGGTGTCTGCTCTGATTCTCTCCCGTGCGAACCAGAGCTGGTCCCACTCGCTGCCGGCGTGCTCGCTCTGTTTCGCTGCCGTCCACTCACGCTGCGCTGATGGAGCGGCGTAGTGTGACGCGCGGCGGCGCGGTAAAGGGTGGGCTGTCGGCCGAGCAGGCGGAGCGCGGCTGATGGTGTCTGACGGCCATGTTTTGCTGTGCGGGGTCGGCAGGTTTGTCCGACGGACACCGCCCCTCAGGTATGTGGCGGCTCTGGCTGCCGGCGAGGTCAGACTTTTATGGCCGGACATGGCCGCCCGGTGCGAGAACGGCCGGCTCTATCGCTACCGACGCCACCATTCAGCACGCCGTCGTCACTCGCGCGTTCTCAGACGCACCATCTGTTGTAAAATCGCGCGTCGGCGCCGGCTTTGATCTGTGTAACGCCGGCGGCGGGCCGGCGGTCCCAAAGCCGCTGATTACACCGGCCGGGACCGACCGTCGACGCCGGCGCGTCACGTTACGCAGCATCACGTCACGTCACGAGCTCGCGCCACCGATGACGCGGACGGGTGGCACAGCCGCTGGAGCGGCGGGCCCGCCGTCACGCGGCCGCCGTGACGCGTGACGCCAGTGACGCACCATGGACTCGATCCCATCTCTCTTGAACTGTACCGCCTCCGTTCCGGCGCAGGTCGTCTCACTAGGCCAGTCACGACGGCCGACACTGACCCGGCGGCTGACACTGTCCAATCACAGGCCTCGTCACAGCGCCACCGGTGATAAAGCACCTCCAATCCACCGCAGAATGGTATTTTAACGCTACAACACAGCAGTTCATAAAATATCTGAAAGAGAAAATTAAACAATTAAACGCCCACAGTGCGTCCTTCCCGGCCTGGAGCCCAGCGGCAGTTCTATGTTCACACCTCTGAGAGCCTCCTGGCGGAAGCAGTCATCAGACTGATGACCGATAGTGGGTCTGTCGACGCCGCAGTCAGCCGGATGACAAGGTCTCCGTGTTCCACCAGAGGGCTCCCCAGAATTTTACGGCCCAGTAATCGGAAACGCCTGGCCGCCGATTGCCGCTTACGGTAATGTATTGTAACAGGCCCTCTCCATACAATGGTCTCTCTTTGTGTGTGGTTGATTACCTTTAATGGCTGTATCGCCGGACTGTCGAATGGCATATGACGAGCTGTCGCGTCGTCTATAATAAGCCACCGTTCCGACGGAGAAGTAGTGATTCTCCCTTATATACGGCTGAACTAGCCGCCAGCAAGGCTATAGCGGGCATCGGCGGCGATCCCTGGTCGCGAACGCCCTGCGTTGGAGTGCAGAGGGGGGGTGAGGAGGAGGGGCAGACATCTGTTCACAGTGCGGCGGCGGGAAGGAGAGCCAGGTGTGGCCCATCACCCGTGCGGCGCCTCTACGGCTTCTACCGTGGCGCAGCTGCGAGTTCAATTGAAACGGGATCGCAGCGGCGACAGGGAGCTGAGCTGTCGGCCGCAACGCACCCCTTACCCATTCAAACCGGATAATAACGTCACCGACACGTCTGCCCTTGGGCTGTCGTCCCCACGGAAACCACCTCAGCCAGCCGTGACAGAAAATTGGTGCGTAGGGTTGCTGGTGGTTGGGGAAGTTCCGTCAGCGGTGGTGTGACGCTCAGTCCCGGTGACAGCCTGACAGCCCCAGGCGAGGGCGGACTTCTCGCTGCACTCCAAAACAGAACGTCCCAGGGCGGCCATTAGCCGCGACGGCGTTTGTGGCGCGGACACCGTTTCCGCCGCAGTTGTCGCCGCTCCAGGTGCGCTGAAGGGCCAGGTGGGTAGGTCCTGTCCTGCCGCCGCCCCACCGGGGGCACAACTGCATCGGTAATGGCCGCCGACCCTGGCAATCGCACTTGCGCCGATGGTCTAATGAGTTTAATGGCGGGCCCGGTGTGCGCTGCGGTCGCGACGCTCTCAACTGTCGGCGCCAGTCGGTGCGCGCCAGACGCGAACCTTGCGCACACCTCACTCTGGGCTCCTTTTGTTTCCCGTCAGCCACTTACCATAGGCCACGGAGAAAATCGGTCAGTTCCTGTGCTCCACGATGGCGTCGGAAGCGTCAACAGCAGCCGCTGGAGAGGCCGCGGGAAATGACAGGTCACGACGGAGGCCAGCGACAGGGACCTACTATTCCTTTATTGGATGCTAGTTTCCAACAGCTGGTAATTGAGGTATTTTACCGATGGTTTTACTGTGTAGATGTCCCAGATAAGCGCGTCAGTCCGAGCTGACGGCGGCATCATTCCCAAACGACATGACATTGCCCCCGGCGAATCGACGTCCGGAAACATGGTCCAGTTCTCCTTACGGTTCCTAAGAAACGAGCCTACTCGCCCTGACAATACTGCAATTAATTCAGCATCTTCCTGACACAGGAGCAATTCAACCGCGCGGCGGCCCCGTCCGCAAATGAAAACTGATACCACGGCACCCTTTTGTACCGCGCCGCACTTAATGTACCCGACAGGTCAAACAAGACACGCTATGTATTGTCTGGGGACGGCGAAATTGATTCCCCAGAATATGACCGCGTTACCAATCTGGAATGCATTTCACCGGGTAAAAAGTAGCCTAACAACGCATCTAATATCCATTGTATCAACTACGCCAGTGAGCTTGTATTTCGGAGGCGAAGGGTCACTGCTTTTATCTCACCGATCTTGTTAACGGAAAAGTGTTTGTGAAAGTATTCTACCTAGATTTGCGTGCGAGCCAAGTGACGAAAGCTTTGATAGGATCTGCATGAGAAGCTGATGGTGATGACGGCAAGATGTCATCGATGTACCGTATATGAAATGAGGCGATAATGAAAGGCATCTAGGCATGACTCTAATTAAGGACAAATAGGTATATGCAATCCCCAGGAAAGCCAAAAGAGAGCAAATAACAGGAAAGTACATGATCAGAATCCACACACATATGCCTGCTCCCTTGAGTTTTTCAATGATAATAGAAAATCAAATCCAATAAACGGTGTGCGGGTTACATACTCGGCTCCGATGAACTTAAAACACAAACTAGAGCGCTGATGTCCTTTGATCCGTTGGCGAACCTCGCCTTTAACGGAACCCACGTGACGTTTACCGAAACCCCCCAGAGGCACATTTCCTTCATCCACCCCATCCAGTTGCATCCCAGCACGCTCCCGCCGTTAACCCCTGTCCTTTCTCTGTCCTCCGTGTTTCCAGGTTCGCGATCTCCCACGGCGGTCCCAGTCAAGGCTTGTTCGCCGAGGACGTGAAGCAGAATACAGAGGAACGCCCCAGGCAAGAGTTTCGCCGTCGGACCTCCGCTCATGAGCTTACCAACCTTTTCAAGCCGATTTTACCGCTAGAGTTTTGTAAATCACCCCGGACATAATAACGAACCGTACTCCAAATAATGAGAGATGCTAGTCTTTTATTTGTCAAGTCTATATTTCGACGGTAAGCTTTTTACTGAATGCCGTGAATCCCGTATCAGTTCAAAATGAAGATGAGACGGTTTTTTCAATATTCTAGAATTCATCGGTACAGGGACAAGATAACTGACGCCGAGTTTTTTCCTTCTAAATTACTGGACCTTTGAATGTCAGAAAACAAAACATAGCAGCATCTACCAAGTCCAGAATATGCTGTAGACTACCAGGGGGTTTAAAAGAGGCATCCGTCATAAAACGTTCGCAAAACTCAAGGTTTACATTTTGTTGGATATGGAATTAATTTTCACATAACGTGGAAATATCTCATGGGAAAAACATTTAGGTGCGCCCAACCTTTAGCACAACGTGGTCGGGGAACTGGTTGGACCCACGATCCTTTACACCTCGAAGATTCGAACAGCATTGCTGTATGTAAAAAAGTCAAGCAGTTGGCCCAGCCATTAGAGACCTTACCCAATTGATGCGACTTTCTTCTCTCACTGCATGCAGGGCGAAAGAACAGCAATAAGCTTTCGGCACTTTCGACAGTCTCCATAGCTAGCCGTAGCCAGGTCACATGCTCAGCATTGCGATTTAGACTCGCTCGTTACAGATGCCTAACCAGCTCTATATGTACAGCTTTCCCGCCTTGCTCATTGCTTATGCCATATGCCTGCGCTAGCTCGGTCGCAGCAGCCCACCAAACGGCATTCAGCTGCGGACGGCTTTCACGCGGCGGTCTGTACGGCACAGTCCGTACCCGCATGGACCCGCGCGTTTTTGGTTGTTTGCGGCCGGCCGCCGCGCCGGCGCGCCTGGCAAGTGACAGGGCTCAGACGGTTGGAGACGACAGCAGATAGGCTGGCAGCCTGCGGAGAGAGACAGACGGAAGTGGCAGCGGCCGCCGGTGCACCGCGCCGTCTCTCAGCCACGTGATCGGTATGGTTTCCGCGTGAAACGGCGTCGGCGCCGGCTGTGTGCGTCGGTGCGCCACATCGGCCACGCCACCTGTGTCGCGGTCGCGCCGGGAAAGCGGTGCCGTTTTTGCGGCGTTCTGACAGCGCGGCGTCTGTCACATCGGCGCGGCTGTGAAGGCTGTCGGTCTCCGGCTGACAGACGCTGGCACGCCCGGCACGGGTGCCACGCGGTAAAACGCTCCCCGCCCCGACCCACAGCCAGCCCTGGAGAGAGGATTGTCGCGCCGCCGGTTTTTGTCCCGCCCGGCCGACTGACATACAACTGGCGTCCTTTTGCTTCGCTTGTGCGTAGATTTCATGCAGCAAAAAACAGCTTTCACCTAAAAGACAAGACAGGGCTTAGCTGCCACTGAGGCTTTAAAACAGCATCCTTATCCGACATATCACACCTTCTCTGGCGCGATCTGAGCCCACAGCGACAAGACCCGACCTCGTTCCCGCTGACCCCTTGTGTGGCGTTTCTCAGGGTGCGGAACCCGCCCGGAGGCCACGCCAGCAACATCTTCGGCCCGCCGGAGGAGACGACGCCGCAGCGTTCCGGCCGCAACAGGATGACATCCACCATCCACCTGGGAGACACAGTGGACTCGCCGGCCTCCAGCACCACGTCCAGCCCGCCAGACACACCCCTCAAATCAGGTGGGTGTTCCAGTCCGGCTCCAGTGTCCACTCTACCGGGCAGCTCTACTGTCAGACTGGCCAGTCCGTATCAGCTGAACTGATGCCCACCACTTCACCATTAGCGCAAATAAAGTTTTGGTGTAACTATACCTGAATACTTCCATTTGCAAATTCCGAGTTGTTACTGATTTTCTTATACGGCAATACGCACAGAGAGGATGCGGTAGCTTTATAGGATTGCAACTGGTTTAGACCAGCTGCAATCCCACAAAGTTACCACATCCTCTTTGGGCGTGTTGCCGTATAAAAACTACTAACCACATAGGATTTGAAAATTGAAGCATTCATGTAGATATACCTGCACTAAAACTTTCGACTTGCGTTAACAGTGAAGCAGTGGGTGTCGGCTCAACTGGTACGGACCCGTCAGGGTTTGAAAACAGGTTTCATAGTTCGTTTGTTCTAAAACTCTGCCTTCGTCGGACTATAAGCCCTTCCTGAGCACAAGTCAGCCACTCCGCTCCCTCCCGTTGTGTGGTGTCCTGTCGCGCCGGTTGGGCGCGGAGTACGGTGGACGGGGCGCACAACCTCCCCTCCGAAATGTTAAACACCCACAAACGGAAATATCGGAAGGAACAAAATTCGAAACCAAGTGATTGCCTTCTCCCTTCAAATTCATTTTGAATATTGACTCATTCCCTTTGAAAGGTGTTTAGTAAACTGACAGACTTGTGACACACTTGGTAACACCTGTGCTATGTTAGCACCAAGCTGTCACTCAGACTCTCCAGCGTTAACTTATCGACCCATGAGATAACTTTGCGGAGGAACGACTGGCCCTACTTCAAAGTAATTCAGGTCGAGTCGGAGAATTTGATTATCAGATCTCAGGAACTCATCTAAACACCAATATGACTCTATAGAGACTGTTCTATGCAGTTCGAATGAAACTGCAAAAGACTGGGTCCATAATTTGACTGAAAGACGTAGTAGGTGAGAATACTGAGGAACCTCGACGATGCCTCAGGCGTTGATAAAAATGGAACAAGAATGGCCACACTTGTATATCTTACATATTTTCAATACTTACACATTTGTTTAATATACCATTTAATCATATTCTGATCATGTTCCTATTCCATTTTATGCCCCTATTGTAGGTACTTCAGAAGTATTTTTACAGTCGTCAATAACAAAATGTATAGCCATTCGAACTTAAGCAGAACTATTTCTGGGATATGTAAAAGGCAGGAATATAAGGGAAACTCAGCATTTGCATGTAAATGATAAGATCAATGGCATATTTATCATGGTAAGAATATAATAAATGGTAGAAGTATGATAAATATATCATTTACCATATTATTACCATGAAAATGTTCAGTGTCCCTTCTACTCTGACAGTTTGCCTAACCCAGAACTAATTCTGTTTATCTTCAGATGGTTATACAATGTTATTGACAGCTGTACAAATGTTTCTGAAGCACCTAGAATACGGACAAGAGCCCCAACCTTACTTGATGGATCCACATTCTTAGAGCTCTGACGCCTACTGCACAGTGTATACTTTGGTGACCCGCCAAAATACTTGTGGCAGCGGTCATTTGGTGATGGATGTTTTGTAACGCGTTTCAGATGCTGCGGAGTCCTTCCAAGCTGGAGACCACCCTCGCACCCACGCTCCCGCTCCTGCCCGCCGACCCAGTGCGTCTCTTCCTATTCCAGTTTGTCCTTCACAGTATTCCAGTTTAATGAAGACTAGATTTCTTAAGACATTGACCATGTGTCAGTCTCTATACGCTAGCGGTCGACCATTCTCTTCCTGTCCTTGTATATCTTACCCCCAGTATAGAAAACGTCTGAAGAAGCGGTAAACCATGTTATAACATATAAAAAGCTGCGCGTCAGGAAAATGCACTACCGATAAACGATCTGTTGATATGACTCATCTGCCGTTCAAGCAAGGACGCGCATCAATCAAGCGTGCGCAATCCGTCATGTACAGGACGAGGCCGCTGATGTCATAGCGGACGCTTCAGAAAAACATTTTCATTGGGCCAAAACTTCTGGAGCGTGCTGAAGCGCTCCTGATTTTTCATACCAAACAATGACGATTGGGCGATAATCAATCTTGGACAGGATCAAACTTCCCGTATCTGTGCACAGATAAGCATTATTGGTAGTTAAAGACATTTGGAATCAGTTTTACGAGTATCAGTTTTCCTGGTGCTAATTGTACCCAACTGCAGCATTCCAGGATTTCGTCACTTGAACAACTGTGCTTGAAATGCGCATCGCAGAAGAACCGCATGTCAAGGGTTTGGGAAACAAGCCCCCCCTCCAAAAAACCCTTATTATATGAACCATCCCCGCCCGGGAGCCTCAGCATTTAAATCAGGCGTACAGCTTAAATTCGCCTTTGAACTCAATTAGTTTAAATAAATAGCATAAATCTCATTTTCCGTCCAATGAGGTCCGGAGGTTCAATCCTTACATGTAGATCTCAACATCCTCCCCGTCCAAATAAAATACTCGAATAAATTACACCACTGACTGTCGAACGAGTGTTGTGTGGAGATATCCCCCGTGCGCTCGCTCCCTCTGACGTTCTTCCCTCCGACAGTGTCTCCAAACCCGGTGACCGGTGAGGGATACGAGATAACCCCCGAGAAGAAGCCCGCTGTCGTGACACCCCAGCCTCAGATGCAGACGCCCCGCCGACGCGTGCCGCCCGGCGGATTCTCCAGCCCCCTCTGGTGAACCACCAGCAATGCCATCTATCGGCCCGGCGGAGAACCTGGCCAACAGGAGCGGCGAGGGGCCAGAGACGTTCCGATGAAGACGAAGAGTGTGCGACCAGCGACCCACGAAAGCCTCGTGGCGGCCGCCGGATTTGATTAAATCGTTCAGCTGTGTTGGACATGTATGTCAGTGCCGAGCTAGCACCAACTTCCTGTGACGGGAAGATCGCGTTCCAAATGGTGTCGTCATTAAGTTTTCAATGTATATCAGTCGTGAATGCCGAAATCTTCAAGTGGAGTGCTTCTCGCAAGATTTCCGACATTTGCACCGTCTGGTGGATAAGGCTGCGGATTCGCGCCGAAACCATTATATCCTCGATTAGCTCGAGTCTTGGTTGATTTCCTCCCAGAAATCGGGCGCGTTTTTCAAGTGTTGTGTCGACTACTCTGTTCCTTTGTATGAATACATGATTTTATATAGTACATGTCGCTTCAATCTCCGGGCCCCGAACCGAAGAGCACTGACGAACGCTAAGAAATTTCAACTGTAATTTTCAATTCCAACCGTAGAACTACGAACATTGCGGCCGTACGTATGGGATGAAGCCCCATGGTAATGAGGGGCATCATGTAGGCCAGTGAATGAGCGGTGGTGTGTACGTCGAAGCTTATTCATTTCTGCTACATGTTTTTCAATCAAAAATTAATTACGTTCTTATTTTTGTTAAACGCATTGTTCCCAAAGCTTTGTGAAGTCTTGTCAGTTTAAAACCCATTCTTCAGAGCAAAGTAGAATACAATGTTTTCAGCAAACTCGTACCAATTCCAATTGAATATTTATTGACATGCAATGTGAAATGAGTCGAAATCAGGGAAACCCAATGGGGGAACACCGATAATGCCAGCACGCTTCCAGCATCGTGATAGGGCGACATGCTGAGCCGCTGTGTATGGTACATAGCCTCGGCAAGGGACACATCAATCCTGGTGGCAAAGCAGGATACACTCTACCCAGGGCGAGGTTAACTCGCTAGCGAACGTCACCCAGTTGGCTTTTCCAACAGCATGACCACTCTAATAGCTGGGCAGCGACCGTGATCCGTTTCGCAGAGGGTATCCCCCGTTGCAGGAGAGTTGTGGTTTAATTCCAGCTCCCAGATCTGAAGAGATGAAAGACGTGTCAAAAACAAGATTAGAGAACCGATAGGAACTTGTGTACGCCTAATATCTAAGTGCAGTCGCAACTAGGCCAGGTCTCAGGGTTTAGGACAAGAGGCCATTATGCTTCCGGACTGTATCTGAATGTTGATATTAACATGAAATCGTTGGGCAGCTGACTGACTACCAGTGCAACTAGCACCACAGTCGAAACCGATATGTAATGCGACAGTTCAACTTAAAATGCAACATCACACTTTAACTTCGAATACAACGTCAGAACTGAACATCATCTGTAACATGACATTTACACTTCAAATGTGACGTCGCAAGTGAACTTCAAATACGACGTTACAGTTGAACGTTATCTGTGACATCACAGTCCCTTTGCAAATGAAACGTCACAACTGAACTTCATCTGCAACGTCACAAATGAACTCCATCTGCAACGTTATTGTCCCACATCACATATACCGTCACATTTAAACTTCAAGTCACATTTCAACTTCATTCAAACTTCAAACGCCACAACTGAACGTCATTTAATCAATAGCATCACAGTTCCACTTCAAATGTAGCGCCACAATGTAACTTTATCTGCGACGTCGCAATTGAACTATATCTGTGACATTACAGCTCCAATTCGAATGTAACGTGAGAATTAAACTTCATCTGCTGAGTTGCAATTGAACTCCATCTGTAACGCCCAAGTTCAATCCCACATGTAACGTTACAATTAAACTTGAAATGTAACGCCACAACCGAATTTCAAATAAATCGCTGCAATTAAACTTCCAATGTAACGCAGCAATGGAATTTCAAATGTTGCATCGCAATTGAACTTCGTCACACTTTGAACTTCACCTGAAACGCCGTAATTTAACCCTATCTGTAACGTCATATTCCACTTCAAACGTAACATTAGAATTAAACTTCGATTATTACGTCACAATCAAACTCTACCAATAACGTCGCAGATTAAATCAATATGTAACATTACGACTCCAAATGCAACGTCACAATTGAATTCACTCTGTGACGCCGCAATTCACTTCAAATGTAATATCGCAATTAAACTCCATATGCAACATCGTAATTGAACTTCATTTATAAAGTCAAAGTTCACCTTCAACTGTAACATCCCAATTGAACTTCAAATATAACATCACAATTGAACTTCAAATGTGCTGTCGCAATTGAACTCCATCTGGAACACACCAGTTGTACTGACTAACGTCACAATTTATCTTCTCTGTTATGTCACAGCCGAACTCCATATATAACGTCGCAATTGAACTCCACCTATAAAAGGGAAATGTGACACCTTGAAACAAGTCTGGAGTTGTTTTACGGGCACAAATTCAGCCTTATTTCTAATGAAGATGGCTAAAAAAGACAATATTTCGTCTTATTTAATTTTCCTTTTCTGGATGTAACAGCTTCATACCCGCGTAACGCCATGATCTACTAATGCTAAGTGTCAAATTGAGGATAATAATTTACGCCACAAATACATGAATACAAATATAACATTTTTGGCCAAAGCAGAATTTTATTAGGATTCAAAGAGGCAATAATAAATTTGTGCTATTTCTTGATATATTAAAACATTTCACGTTAAGAAAATAGAAGAGGTCTTAGTCTGAAGAGGGCTAAGTAAGGTCGTTTGAAAGGAGTCCAAGTACGAAATACTTGTCCACGCGGCGTGGCTTGAATATTACGTCACGTTGCCAAGGTCACCTCATTCCGTGTGACCAATGCGGGGGGGCACAGGGTAGATAGAAGGTAAATTTCTTTTTCGCGAAACGTAACACCATAATACTGTATTATAACAGAAACTTGCTAATAACAAAATAATAAAAGCTACATTGTACTTGATTGGGAAACGATGAAAACACATTCAGTTCAGCATAGAATATGGAGAAATCGCAAAGCCTTGGATACATTCGGGAATTTAGTTAAATAATTCCAAGCCCTCCTCATACGAACACTTGACAATAATACGCTACTGAAAGATGACATTCATATGTGGTATTATCTATATGACCTCCATACTTATCTGTATAATATAAAAAATATGCGTAGGATTTCATATCCATATTTCCCTCCCAACATTTCATTTGAAAACAGAGTCGAGACAGTCTTCAATCTGCTGCAACTTATGTAACTCAGTCCAACAAAAGACATACCTGTGAATGGTCTTCCTCTCTATTCTAACAAAGTAAAAATACCAATATGCCAATATTTGTGACACGTATTACATATCTCAAACAAGCTGCGCAAAGACAGAAATGGCTGACCTAACAACCTTCCGAAAGGTTTCGGACGTGGCTCAGGCAGTACGTAATCCACGTGCGAACAAAATGGGACGATTAAATATGCGAGCATATGTAAGAGGATTAAACGAAAATGAAATTCGGAGGCAGGCTCCACCTGAGCTTCCACGCTGGCACTTCCATGTTTTTGCGAGGGGAGGGGAAGAAATCTGAATACTCCGTGGCACTTTCCTACCGCCGTCACTCCCAGGCGGTTAAGGAAGAAATCATAAGTCACTAAAAATTACCTGAACCGGGACCACGGTTTAGATTTTCCGATATTAAAAATTTATAATAACATAAATCATAAGCGAGTGCTTAGAAAGAGAGCCGAAACGCCGCATCAGCCACAGATGATAGGTATAATTTGGCCCAGCTACAAAAAATCCCGCACGTGTTTTGTTCCAGCATCACTCCTCTTTGATGCCGGAGGAGGCTATTACCGCGGCACATCTCAGCGATGAGCAGGCCTGGGACTGACCTGCTGCGGCGGTCCTGCGGCGGGGAGCGAGGACTGCGGGAGCGGCGGCGGCCACCGCCGCCGCGCATGGGCCGGCCACCTCCACGGCGCGGGTACCTGCGCAACAAACGCCGTCAGCACCGCCGCCCACTACAACACTGCACAGACAGTGGGGGGAGCGGCTGCCTGACGATCTGTCGAGGCCAGCGCAGTCAGCTCTCGCACACCCAACACCAGCGGGGCACCGGCTCGTCGGGATTTACTACTGCAATCGTTCAACACTTGGAAAACGACAATGATTACCTTTCGACGTTGACCAGAAACAAGTACATAGCGATAGTTTTTTTTTCATACTCACCTGCTTTGACAAAAAGCGTGAGTGGCGAGACCAATCGGACCTGATTTTTAGGTCCAAGACACGAGTGGACGATGGTTGCTTAGACAAAACTGTGACGGGCGGCAGTGAGACGACGTTGTGAGGCGCGGGGTGGGCGAAGGTGGATCATCTCGCCGCCTGACCAGCCGGGTCAGGTAAGGTCAGGGCTCCGCTGTGGACCCTCAAGTGACCGACACGATGAGAAACGAGTGGACGGAGGAATGGTTGACAGAGAAGAGCGCATATCTGCAATTGAACAGCAATACGTTAGTGGCCAGCCGTCAGAACCCGGATTCGTCACTCAAGATTGCCGGGAAGGTCTAAATGAAAAAAAAATCATTACATCGGCTATGCTTTGGTCAAATGAGAGCCGTAACGCCTAGTCAATTACACAAGGATCACATGAACAGCACATTACAAAGACACATTGGACATAATTCTACAGCCTCAAGATTGGGACACGAATGAGAAATAGACAGGTTGTCGCTACTGACTGGCCGCGGGAGTTGTATCCGCCCCGTCCGCCGTCGAACTCGCGGTCTCGGCGCGAGCCCCGCGACATTTCCACGCGGACCCGCTCGCCACAGATGCGTCTGTCAACACGCACTGCGGGTGAGGCCAGCACAGTACTGCAGGGGATCATATGCAAAACGCAATGTTACCAGAAAAAACGGGACCAACACATTTTAAAAAGTTAAAAAGTTCATGTAGACACCTAATAACTATACGAGAACTAGAAGATACAAAATCAAAATCAGATTCAAGAACATTCAACTGACCTGGCATAAAGAGTATGCCATTCAGATTTAAAAGAGTATAAGAATGGTCTCAATGTTCAAACTGCAAAAAAAAGTTGTACAAATGAAACCGCAAAAAATAGGCTAAACTCCAACCGACGGCAATCAATGAGAAACGAACCGAATACCATATCCACCGAGTTGCAAATACTACTCATTAACTAGCATCATGTAACTAGTCCCATTACTGTCCCATCCACTGGCTGCTAGCTACCAATGATCCCACTTGTCCACTCACGTGCCGTCAAGACCCCGGACCGCGTCCTCGGCGTCGCGAGCGTGCTCGAACTCGACGAACGCGAAGCCAGGCGGGTTGCGCGCCAGCCACACGCTGCGCAGGTCGCCGTACTTGCCGAAACTGTTCTCCAGGTCGTCCCGGGCTGCACTCTCGCCCAGGTTTCCCACATATACCTTACATTCCAGGTTTACATTGCGGGCCGCCATGGTGAATATCTGAAGTGAATCAATAGTGTTCAGAATATTTAGAAGCAGTGATGCAGATTGAATGCTGAAGATATGCCCACTTGCAATGACACAAAAACCTTAGCAAGCATATAACGGTCCCGGGTTCAAGTTCCGGCGGAACCTCATGTAATAAGTTGATCTGATCCCCAAAATCCCTCTCAACATGGAAAGAGTTGGTGACACGGTATGAAAGGGAGAGAGTTGGTGACACAGTATGACCCGGCAGTTGGTGTATCGTTTACCTCCAACAATACTTAGCAAGCATATTGTCTTATTAAACTTCACAAGTTGTGAAACAATATTTTCATCATTCGCATCCTCAGACACAAATATGGGAGTACAAGTTTATTTTTGTATTTTGAAGCTAGGCAAACACATTACAGAAAATAAAAATTACACCCATCTGGCCAGTTTCAAGAGGACACTACTCATTTGCTGAAAACACAGCCCAAAACATAGCCTTTGTTTCAAATGTCTTTCCACATCACGATCCTTGCTTTCACTTTACTCCAGCAGTGATTTTTTCTCCCATCAGGTCAGATCAAAAGGGACTAATACAAAAAGTAGTGGTGATATGACCCCACCATTCCTAGGTCTATGCTGCATAGATGTTTTGAAAATTCATGACAAGTTCTTCTGTTTCATTCTAGCTCGATGACTGAAGAGTGATCACAAAAAGTGACCTTCAGTCTTTATCATTGGGTGAGTTCAGCAAAAGACTTATAACTTTGCCAAGACAGATGCATGCAACTCTGATTAAACTTCCACCTTTCAATCACATGCCATGCTCTGGAAGCTATTTTCTGAATCAGACTCAACAGCATGGAAGGATTAAAGCAGCCAAGAGACTCATCTAACAACAAATGTGTGGGCATATAACTTTGACTCAACAATTAAGACTCAGGGTCGGCTTATTCTCATTCTCATAATAGAGTTAATTTTGAGTCATTATTATTCCTACTCATTAATTTTCAATTATTCTCACAATGAAATCTAGATAAAGAAGAAATGGCGCACCTACATATAACCGTCCAACTGCAAAAAATGTGTCAAATCACAAAAAAGATGGTTGATACTTAACTGTAGAGTGTTCCTTCATATTTTAGCTAGGAAATAAGACAGAAATCAAAGTATAACACGCACCTCCACAACCTTAATCAAAATGTAAGCAATAACTACCGCATCGACACGTTTGCACGCTCCAAATCAATAATTCAAAAGGAAGTTGTGTGATGTTAGGTGTAGAAAATATGGGTAGAAATAAAAAGAGAAATTCACTAGTTTCAACCTAAACCAGGGTTGGCAAAATACCGGTAAAAACTAGGTTTATGCCAGCCAGTGGCGTAAACTGGTAAATATCGGTATTTACCAGGAAAAAGTGGCAAAAAACTGGCAAAAAGCGGCAAAACCCTTTAAACTGGCAATAATAGACCAGAAAGACATCCTAAGGCCATAGAGCAGTTGTAAATGTGAAGCAATTGATGACATCGAGACTGGTGTGTAAGCAGGTATTTTATTTTCTAGGCATAATGGTTCAGAATGCCATGAACAACCAGCTTACACCAAAATTCTGGAAAATGTCAAAATGTCAAAAGTGATAAATTCTAATCCTTAGGCACCAGACGTACCGTGGAAAGGTGAGATTGGAAAATCAGCCTGGTTTCAAACATTGCCAAATCCTACCTTTATTCTTCTTCAGTGACGGGCAATCAGGTCCCAATGTCTGAGTATGCGTCCGCTTTGGGTCTTTAATATATTTTTGTCCACTATTTTGAATGGAAGCTGATTATTCCTCTCATTTTTAAGGAAGCAGTTCGCCGATTTTGCTGACTGAGCAAACAGAACAGTGACATTTCTGAAAGGCACACTTTGAACCCTCCTCAGGTAGTAAGCGTTCAGAGACCGATAATTTAATGACATTTGATATTCAAGCAAAGCCTTTGGCTTTCTCTGCTGTAAATTCAATTCTAAAGAAGTAAAGGTTCTTTAATTGCTTGCTTAACGCGGCATGTGGATTGTTTTCGAGCTCTTAGGCTGTTGATTATGCGAATCTGATGAGATAATTGGGGAATATTTCAATATCATTGGCAATTCTCTGGTCAGGATTCCTCGCTAACTATACTGGACTACAAAAAATTGGTTGGCCCTCTACCACCAACCAAGTATTTTATGTACCTATCATATTTTATATTCTGACATGGGAACTCTTAAATCAAAATACAGGCAACAGAGGCGATATGGGCCCATGAAATCATTTCCTAATTATTCACTGCAGGGTCCTGAAATTGCTTTCACGCAAGGTGGAGAGTGAGGCCAAAATCCCAAAAGAGGCCAAAATCGCTCGCTTTCTTAAAGGGAATGTGGCACCTTCACAACGTGATTTTAACTGAGATAGCCAAGTTGTAAAGCAGGTCGGAAAACCCGGTACTCCATATTTCATTTGTCTTGGAACTCTATATTTCCGAAGAAAAAAGCTAAAACCTACCTGACACCAGCCCCCTCAGCCCCCGTCACCGGCGGCCATTGTTGTGAGCTACTGGTGTGACGACATATGCTGACGTCACGATGAGCATCAGCCAATCGAAGCCCTTGAAGCGTTTCAAGTATGGTAGTGGTTGCCAGATCGTGACATCATCCACAGGCTGATATTTATTTCTTTTTTAGAGGAGTATTTTTAAAAACAAAATATTGAGCTTATTGTAAATTTTTCAGAGAAATCATGAGTGGTTTCAATATTTTTGGCTAAAAGTACGCCTAATAACACTAAATTCCAGGATTCGACCAAGGTGCCTCATTCCCTTTAAAGGGAATGTGCCACCTTGGTCGAATCCTGGAATTTAGTGTTATTAGGCGTACTTTTAGTCAAAAATAATGAAACCACTCACGATTTGTCTGAAAAATGTACAATAAGCTCAATATCAACCCTGTCCGAACCAGGGGTGCAGCCACCACTGTTCCGCCCGTGGGAGACCGCAAAGAGGCTATTTCCAGGGCAGCGATGCTTTAATGGCCATCTGACGCTCCCAGGCAGACCCCACGCACCTTAGTAGTTTAGAGCCAGGGGAGAAATATGTTAAAGCCATCCATTTAGGCTTCTATCGTATTTATGCCGTTTTCATGTCTTAATGTATTGCAGTGTTTCGATGTATTTTCATTTGCTTCATATTCATAGCTTCGTGTATATTTTATATCGAGTGTTTTATATTACTGTTGCAGGAAAAGGTTGCATTACATTGTTACACGGTTGCATTGTAAATATTCATTGGTGTGCTGTTTTATTGCTTGACTTCAGCTGTAATTGGGTTTTCACATACCTGTTGCTGATAAGCCTGAATAAATGAAATAAAGAAATGAATATTTTGTTTTTCAAAATACTCCTCTAAAAAAGAAATAAATATCAGCCTGTGGATGATGTCACGATCTGGCAACCACTACCATACTTGAAACGCTTCAAGGGCTTCGATTGGCTGATGCTCATCGTGACGTCAGCATATGTCGTCACACCAGTAGCTCACAACAATGGCCCCGGCGACGGGGGCTGAGGGGGGCTGGTGTCAGGTAGGTTTTAGCTTTTTTCTACGGAAATATCGAGTTCCAAGACAAATGAAATATGGAGTACCGGGTTTTCCGACCTGCTTTACAACTTGGCTATCTCAGTTAAAATCACGCTGTGAAGGTGCCACATTCCCTTTAACATGCCTCATTTTTGTCGTTTAGTAGCTCCAGGCTTACAAGTCCCAACGCAGCCTTTTTCCTGGACCTGCTTATTGCTTCTTACCAAACCAATACTTTCTTAGGATAATACTTTGATTTATGACTTTATTTATATGCCTTCATAATACAAGCAACAACTACCACCAGTTTTTTTTTTTGACTGACAGCAGATGAAAATATCTGCTGTAGAATGTAAGTGAAGAATCATCATTCTTGTTACCTCCTAGTGGAATAAAAACATTCTGATGCTCTGCAATTGTAGGTACCTCATATATAGATAGGATCTCATAGCCCTGAATCTCTAACCTATTAACATAGAACTAAGAAGCTACATAATTTCTAATGTTTATATATAGAATACATTATTTGGGCCTGATGCCATGGTAAATAGCCAACCAGATAAAATCCCTCTTCCCCTTATTTTGATATTCTCCAGCTTTCTCCCGTGCAAGCACCACACAGGCTACCATTATCTAATGCAAAACGAGGGGTTTAAAGGGAATGTGGCACCTTGGTCGAATGCTGGAATTTAGTGTAATTAGGCGTACTTTTAGTCAAAAATAATGAAACTACTCATGGTTTCTCTGAAAATGTACAATAAGCTCAATACTTGGTTTTTAAAAATACTCCTCTAGAAAAAGAAATAAATATCAGCCTGTGGATGACGTCACGATCTGGCAACCACTACCATACTTGAAACGCTTCAAGGGCTTCGATTGGCTGATGCTCATCGTGACGTCAGCATATGTCGTCACACCAGTAGCTCACAAAAATGGCCGCCAGCGACGGGGGGCTGAGGAGGGGCTGATGTCAGGTAGGCTTTCTTTTTTCTACGGAAATATCTAGTTCCAAGACAAATGAAATATGGAGTACCGGGTTTTCCGACCTGCTTTACAAATTGGCTATCTCAGTTAAAATCACGTTGTGAAGGTGCCACATTCTCTTTAAACATTCAATCCCTGCCAGGATTATTTTGCTTCAAGGTGTGAAAACTACCAGCCTATATTTGTATGTACAATCAGTTCAGATTAAGAAAATAGCAACCATACCCAGCCTTAAAAATCATGAGCCGCAAAAGGTACAGTCTGAGCCTTCCTCCGAGCTGTGGAAAGCTTTTGTAAGGTATTATGACCTCACCCAGTACTGTACTGAGTAGGTAGGTACCCACCTATTTCCTGTAAAGTCCTGTAGATATTTAAGATGGGAGAAATGGTTCGATCAATCGTGAATTTCCCGAAAGGTAAGCTGCAGTATCAAGGATAAGAAATGAACCCTCATTCACAATATCTCTTCCAACAGCAAACGCAAATTCCTTCCACGCACTCACTCAATTTTCAGTCTCCCTTCCAATAACCATACTGACACACTGACCCAAAGCAATAGACACTGTACTGACCTCAAAATTCGATATATTATGTTGGTGACATTCCCGCCTCAAGACAGGGCTCGCCAAGGTTACCGAACTAACTAAAAAAACTCACCGCCTGCACTTGCGCACCCATTCATGACATCCGAGATCATTTCGGCCTCCCAAATACGACAAAATGACGTCATTGTTCCGAATGAACGAAATCCAGCTGAGGCATTTTCACCGAGGCCAATTCGGTACTTGGATGTCTTTGGAATCCCATTTCTCATTAATAAACACACGGTTGAGGGTAATCGAACGCTAGAAATGTTGCTAAAGCATGTTTCAACAAAAAAACTAACAAAAATAAAAACTGTATTTTACGAAGTATATTGAAAGTGGAATCAGCCTCACTTAAAGTGGATATTTTTACCGAAATCACGATGTTGTTCTGCGCGTTTAAAAAATTTCAAAGAAGCTCTTAAACCGCATAGTAAAAATAACCAGAAATTACCGATCAGTTTTTCTTGAAGAAAAATTGTACTCTTTTCCAACTTTTTTCAGAAAAATAATATATATCTTAATTTATTCATCAATGTCACTAACACTAAAAAACCGTCCAAAAATCAGGGTTGACTTTGGCAGCCTCCCTGGAAATTATAAATTACGTTCTCATTATTTATTGTCTTGATAGGAAACTACGTTTCATTTTGAACCTTTCAAATGTGACTTGTATCCTATTCTAATGCGAATAACTGCCGAAAATTAAAAGCGGATGAAAACGAGTGCGCCTCGATTCAATCGGCCTCACTGAAAAAATACCAGCGTGAAGTATTTCCTTTGCCTGAAAATTTGGTAGCAGCCAATCCCAACCCCGCTTAGGCAAAAAGTATGCGCCATCTTTTGTATTTGAAGGAGCCAGAAACTTCTGGGACATGACAAAGTTTGTTATACCTCCAGAAAATCTTTGTTACCTCACTTTTCCCATGCCACCGTTGGTGCTTTTCCAGTGGATTTTATGTTTTAGTTTGGGGCAGGCCGGGACTGTTTTGTTGTCGTCATGCGTGTGTTATTGGTGCATATGGGAGCAGTATTGGCGTTTGAGATTGGTGAGAGGACGTAATCAGGCAAGATATTACATCAATGGTGGTTGGGAATTATAATTATATGGTTTAGGTATTCACTGACATAATTTAGATGTGTATTCTACCGGTTTCCATGCCCGGGATTCCTCGGCCAAGTGAGGCCAAAACAAGTCCCTAGTGAGCCCTAAATAAATCTGAAAAAGATACGTATTCCACTTAAAATTATCAATTTCAGGACGCTGATTCACTGGGTTAAGTTACGGCAATGAGAGTAATTTCACTGTACTTTTCTCGCCCTAGTGGGGAGAGGGTGTTTAAACACCTCTTAGGTTTTTTCCAACGGTGCCGGAAAACAGCGGCGCAAGGCGCCGCCGTAATGGACATCACTTATCTTTGACCAGATGCGCAACTTTCTTGAAAATGATTATTTGGGGACATCTCAGGTCAGGTCACCAGGCCAAGTCAAGTGACCTCACTTCATAAAATATTTAAAAATTGCATAAGTCACGATCTAGCGATCTGAAACTTATCACATAATAGACCCACCGGGGGCTGGAATATATATTCATGCCCGGGCCGAGGAAATTTAATTTTAAGATGACCGAGATTTTTCGCCAGGAAGCACCGAGGGCCGTTAGGCCCGAGGTATTTTCGGCGAGAAAATCGAGGTCATCTTAAAATTAATCTCGGCCAAGGGCATGGATTATTTTCCTAAACATGTCTGCGACAACAAAGCCATGTTTCTGCTTGGACATTTTTGATGAAGAGAAAGAAAAAGAGATGATGGAGGACAACATAATAGAAAGAATACGCAAGGAATCTACGGAAGAAAGGGACAGAAATAGAAGCGAGTCGACGGTAAAGAAGACATCTTTTTGGATACGAAAGCTACAGGAAGAGGCAGAAAGGGTTGGCCTGAAAGGAGACTTGCTAAAGATGGAGTCCAAAAAGTTAGATGCAGCCTTAAGCGCCTTATGCTTTCTATGAAACGTGGAGATGGTGGTGACTATGAAGTTTCGACTGTGCATTGCATGTTTTCTCTAATCGCGCGCTTCCTGAAGGAGAACAACTATCAGGAGGACTTGGAAACCAGTCCGGCATTCCAGATGTCTCGAAGCTCCAAGGCTACACAAGTGAGAAAACTGAAAGCCGCATGGAAGGGTAACAGACCGAACCGAGCGATGCTCTTATCCCTTGGGGATGAAGAAAAACTTTGGAACATGGGTTCGTTGGGCTCCCACAGTCCTATAGCACTGATACGGACCATATGGTACCTGCTCAGCTTGGCCTTTGGGCTGAGAGGGCACCATGAAGCTCGGCAGATAAGATGGGGTGATGTGACACTCAAGAAAGACAGTGATGAAGCAGAATACCTGGAGCTAAATGAGCGACTCACGAAGACTCGCGACGGCAGCATGGCTGCTGGCTCAAGAGCTTTCCATCCAAAAGCATTTGCTTCGTCCAACAAAGCTCGATGCCCTGTGGATCTCTTCAAGGAGTACGCCAAACGCCGACCAGCTGGAAGTAACACGCCTGATAGTCCGTTTTTCCTGGCTCGCCCTATAAATCATCGTCGGCGAGACAATGCAGAGACGTGGTTTTCCAATGGGCCATTGGGCAAAAACCAACTAGGACTGCTTATGAAGACCGGATGTGAAGGCGCTGGTGTTACAGGAAATGTCACCAACCACTCTGTACGGAAAACAGCTGTCAAGCGCGCACTGGATGCCGGATGCCCAGCCGAGTATACGGCTCAGCTGAATGGCCACAAGAACGTATCGAGTGGAATGAAAGTATATTCCTGGATTTTTATATCGCAGATCTAAGGTCAAACATGTGTCATGCATATCCATTGGAAATGCATGTAGAAAATACAAGTTAGTCGAAAAATGGCTCTATTTCTGAAGATGCCAACGGCTTAAAATGACTTCTTTTATTGAAATGGCAGTATAAATCGGTTTGTTGTAATAAGTGGAATCGAATGACGCTTGAATATTGGCTCCAAGTTAACCCAGTCAGAAGCTAGATTAAAAAAGTATTCTAAAAAATTTCACTCCCTTGACTCGTCATGAACTCAGTATTAAACTGAGCAAAAAAATGTTACTGACATATCATCCTCATAATTTTTCGTGGGCTATTCAGCGCTTTCGCGTTTTTTTTTTGCTTCGGGGAGCCGAGTTCTAGGGGGTGTTCAACACGCGCATTGACAGGGGCAGGTACCCGCCCCATGAGTTTTTCGCAGATAGAATAAAAATGGCGGCGCGCAGCGCCGCCATACTTGGTATACCTTGTGCCTGATCATTTTTACAACTTTATTCAAAATTTTAAAGTTAGGTCATCTCAGCTCAGGTCACCAGTGCAGGTCAGGTGACTTCACCTCAAAAAAGTTTAGGATAGCATAAGTCAGAACTCAGAACAATGTAAGCTTATCCGATTGAAACTCGTATCACATAATGACCCCAACATATTCTTTAAAATATATTCCGGTATTTTCGATATCAATGACCTAAAGTCGAGTACGGCCATGACCTCTCCATTGGAAATGCACGGGAAAATGGTTTAAACAGAATAATTCAGTAATGAATGGTGACAAAAGGTTTTATTACCACGCCGTTAGGTTTGTCTCATCCTTGCAGCTCTAATGATATGCATTTAACCTAATTTGACCTTGACGAGAAGTCAGGTCAAATTATAGGTTTGACCTGATTTGACCTAGCAAGACGATATTACAGATCATTCGATTCGGCTTGCTGCGAGGATTCCAATGGCCTGCTTTTTTTGCTCTAACTTTACCAGCTCGGGTAAAATGACCGAAACCCTTTATTTACATGTTATCTCTATGGTGACATGTTTTGACCTCTAGTGACCTAGAATGTGACCTGAAAAAAGGTTGACATTTTTTTCGGTAGAGACTTGGATGTACTCTCCAACGCCGTTTACTTTTTCGCTATCTAGCGTGGTTCTCGAGATCTTAAGGGAATGCGGGTACCCCTTGTCAATGCGAAAGTGACTCAGACCTCCGTCAATGCACGCGTTAAGCACCTCCCCCCCCCACCAGTGTGCCAGAAACTGGTTTTGCGCCACGATGCCGAGTGTACAATTCATATTGGGAAATAAAGCCGGCGAGTGGAATATTCAAGCAGTATTTTGAGAGTCAATTAAAACCCTATTACATCTCTCACTTATTTACAGCATAGAAATGAATTTTCCACGAAAATTGTTTTTAGTTCCATAGTTTTGATGTGTTCATAAACACAAGGGCTATTGAATTCGGCTGAAAAGGCACCACTTGAAAAGTGAGTGGGAAAATAAGTAAAATAATAACACACAGAATAGAGTGAAAAATCCAACTTGTTCAGTTGCGGCTCCCCACCCAGCGCCCTGGGATTTGGAAGTAGGCGAAGGTGGATCTGAGGCACAATGGGGTGGGTATTAATAATTATTGTGGGGAATTGAAGATCCTAACTGCGAATGAAACGCTTAGAAATCAAATCACAAGATTCAATGGAAATGTGTATCTTCCGTAGCGCCTTCCCACAAATTGTCGTGTTCCAGGTGTTGTTTTACTTTCTTCATACGAGCGCCAGGTGATCAGAAATTTTCTTCACGAGAAAACAGGAGACACCTTATTAAAAGGACTTCGTTCAGGCGGCACCATGCGTGGTTAGTATTTTTCTAACCACATATCTAAAAAAAATCCGGTCGAGCTGGGCGTGATCGGGAGCAAGTAGCTGTAAAGGGTAAAACGAAGTTTTTTTGTAATAGATTCTTCTCGGGGAAAAAATATATGCAATTTTAAAATGAGTGTTGATATCATGAGCGTCGCCACCTGCAAAAATGGGGGGGCCAGCCAAATTTCAACCTCATGCAAAAAGAAATTTACCAAGTTAGGATAAAAAGCTTTTCGAATCTCGGCTCCTCGTTGCGTTCCGCACCGGCTGATTATGAAAACATCCGATATTCTCCCATTTTGACGGAGATCAGGATTTTTTACCAAAAAAGGGTCCGATGCCAGGTGGAACAAGAGGAAATATAGTTTCAACCTGGTTTTCTTAGTCAAAGCTCAGTATCCCTAGATCCGCGCCCGTTGTTTAATGTATGTATGCATAACTTGATACGAGAAACATGTCTTGCCTGCTCCCTGGGCTCGTCGTGCTTGCTGCTGGGGTTGTAGTTTAACAGCCCCTCCAACAGCAAGCGCTGAGCACAGATCACCGGATGTGAAGTCACACCTCGTAGCATATAACACGGGAAAGTTAAATGATTAAATATCCAAATTTGTTGCAAAAAGAGGCAAGGAATCGAAGATGAAATGCTTATTTATTCATTTGGGATAAACTAGATTACCGTCATAATTTTTGGGGCTTATCGACGCACCAACTGCCGGGGTCATATGGCGTCGCCAACTCTTTCCCTGTTGGAAGGGTTTCTCGGGAGCCAGCTTGCTCCTTGTTCAGGGAAGCCGCCGGGAACTAGATTACCGTGTATTCTCACAAATTTGTACGCGGGCAGTGCCATTAGCAGCAGGAACACACGGCCCAAAGGTAAAGGAATTCCTCAACGCCCGTGTGACGTCACTCGGGCGTGTAAAGGTACCTTGGTAGTTTAAGATCTTTAAATCATATGACTTAAATATTCTCTTCTATTGCTGCTGGGTGTCACTACTTTAAAGTTTCACTGAGGCGGTTATCTATACATATGCTGGGCCCATACAAGCAGTAACATGCTAATTGATGCTATATCGTACGTGGTTTCGTATGTTTCAATGGTTGGTGCTGATTATTTTGCTTTGTGCGGCTAGGAGCGTTCAAACAGCAGGAGCACAAATTCATTATTGATACATTATACACATTTAGGAATCAGTTTAAAGTCAATTGCTGTATCGCAATGAGACTGAAAAGTAACTCCAAATAAGCCGTTAACCATTCTTTGACCTAAGCCATAGGATTTCAAGATATATTTAAATAATATTTATTATTTCTTGCTCTGTCTTACCAGCGAAAAGTCGAGAAAGACAGCTAAGCGATGAGGAACTCCTATGATGCCGAAGAGCGCCGCTGCACCGTTCAAAAGGGCGTAGAAGGGTAACGTCGATTTGAAGACCTTTTTAAGCATAAGGGCTAAAAGACAGATATTTTTTGTATCATCAATAATAATTCACTCATTATTTTCATTGTTAAAAAATGTGGCAAAAAGTGGCAAAAACTAGTTTATGCCAGTCAGTTATTACCATAGTAAAAACTGGTAAATACCACCCAGTGGCAAAAACCTGCCAACCCTGAACCTAACCTAACCTAACCTAACCTAACCTAACCTAACCTAACCTAACCTAACCTAACCTAACCTAACCTAACCTAACCTAACCTAACCTAACCTAACCTAACCTAACCTAACCTAACCTAACCTAACCTAACCTAACCTAACCTTAACCTTAACCTAAACCTAAACCTAAACCTAAACCTAACCTAACCTAACCTAACCTAACCTAACCTAACCTAACCTAACCTAACCTAACCTAACCTAACCTAACCTAACCTAACCTAACCTAACCTAACCTAACCTAACCTAACCTAACCTAACCTAACCTAACCTAACCTAACCTAACCTAACCTAACCTAACCTAACCTAACCTAACCTAACCTAACCTAACCTAACCTAACCTAACCTAACCAGTGACCCAAAATAGGTTTTGCGCTAGGGTGTCGAGTGGAAAATTCAGCTCGGAATGTATGGCGAGTGAGTCGAAAATTCCTCTCAAAACGTATGGCGGAGTAAAATTTTCCAATTTAAGTACTCAGGTGGTAAACTCTCAGAGCCCTTGTTTGAACTGAAGGATGGATATTTCATTTAATTTTCTCAAAGTAAATATTTTTAAATCGTCCCCAAGCAGCATTGTTTGACTATTACCGTGTGAAAAATTTGGGTTAAGCTGGCAAATCTTTACCAACCGAAACCCCTGATGCAGTCTCCAATTATTTTTAAGGAATTGGTAAATTGCCACAAATAAAATAAATTGCCATAAATAAATAAACTTTTTGGGGGCCTCTGAGACCAACCTTCGGGGGAAAGAACTCTGGGAGCCACCAAGACTAACATTTGTGGGATGGAGATCAACTCTTGGGGGCTTCCCCTAGACCAACTCTTGTGCCCCTCCTCTCCTCTCCCACACGACCAGCTCTAAAGGGCCCCTGAGACGAAATATCGGGGCCCCCTTAGACCAACTCTGCAGAGGGGCCTCCGAGACCGGCAGGTGGTGAAAAATGAAACGATTTTTATGCAATACCTAGTGCCAAAATTAATCATCTAAGCATACACTGCATAGTTTTTCTGTCCGGGACAACACCCCTCCTATACCTATACCTATAGTTATCGGAATTTTGGAGGCCGCTCCTGACCTCAATCACTGCACCTCGCATACAGCTATGCCCAGTAAACCAAGGCCCAGTAGAGCCTTGGTTTACACTTAACTAACCCCGACGAAACTACAAACTTTCTATCATGGCAGTAAACTCTTCCAGACTCTTGCTAAAGGTTTCTTTTCTTTACCTGTCAATTCCCCTGCTCCTCTTCACATATATATATATATATATATATATATATATATATATACTCACCTTCATATGAATATGCAGCTTTCTATCAATCTAATCGAATCTACAGCCTTCTTTCTGTTGTTTCTTCCTTTCGTCTACAATCAGCCATGCGCGGCGGGTCGCGACCGCATCAGAGCGACTACTACTTTAAATTTTCTGATCGCTTGCTTGTTGCCGGTCGCATGAGCTACATAATTTGCATTTCAACAATTGCTCTAAACTAATTTTTTAAATCCTTTTACTAGAAAATTATACAACTAAAAGCACACAAAGAGGAAAACTAACAATGTTTTGTCAATAACGAATATGAAACCTACCTTCAAAAGCTTAAAGATGCCGCTTTTATTTACAAGATGAAAAGACGGCGTTTTGGTTAGTCCACGCCGTAGACCAGCCATACAAAAAAGTGCCGATGTTTGAAGGGTAACTGGATGCATTCTTGTTGCTCAAAAAATCATTTAATGAAAATGTAGAGTTTCAATGTATTCAAGTACCGGACACTTTTAGTTCAACTTAAATATCAGCGTATTTATGCCTAGGGTGTCGTAGGGTGTCGTGAGTGGATTTGGGTGTCACACGGCGTGACGCAGCAATGAAGGGCTGATATGGATAAAAATTATTTTCTTCCCAATAAATGGTCAATTTTCTACGATACAATGTCAAAAAATATGCTGCTTAAAATACAAATTTCAAGATAACTGCTTTTAACAGCAAGATGACCAAAAATGTTTTTTCACTATTCTCGATACCAAAAATACAAAAACAACTTTTCAAGGACGTAAGCCTGGAAATCATATGCACAGATAAACTGCTTTCCATAAATGTATCTTTCAAAGCGGTCAGCTCATTTTTTGGCAACACAAGGCTAGGGTGTCTAATTTTCCACTCACCAATTTTGCGAGTGGTGGAATTTAGTGGCGGTGTTCGCCCATTGGAACTTTCTCCGGTGGGGCAGGGGGCACTGTGCGTCTTGCCCGCGCCAGAATTTCGATTCTGTTGTTCCACTGAAATCGGTAGAGATAAGGATGCCAGGTATAATTGACCAGAAAAATAGAAATCGCCAGATTCTCTTTCAGAAAAGCGAATGAAGCGCATAAGAGCCGAGTTAATTTGGCGATCTTCTAGTCGATTCTGCTGCTCTCTTTTTCCAGTGGACGTTGGTAGAGGAGGCAATGGAACTGGGCTTTGTAGTAAATATTGTTGAGTAAAATTCGATAGTAGTAAATATTGTTGGAAGTGAGTGGAAAACTCAGCAAAAAAATATAAAAGTGAGTGGAAAATTCTGATTGACTGGATGTCGTTCTGCACCCAGCACCCCGGTTTTGGGACACTGAACCTAACCTAACCTAACCTAACCTAACCTAACCTAACCTAACCTAACCTAACCTAACCTAACCTAACCTAACCTAACCTAACCTAACCTAACCTAACCTAACCTAACCTAACCTAACCTAACCTAACCTAACCTAACCTAACCTAACCTAACCTAACCTAACCTAACCTAACCTAACCTAACCTAACCTAACCTAACCTAACCTAACCACGTCTCAAGTTAGCGAGCTGGCCTGTGGCGCACCGAACCGAGATTTGGTACGCTTTCACAACGGTGCCTTACCTCTGGAACGAAGGTACCAATTGTCAGTCAGCTGATGGTTTCCATAAGCTGACTGACGATCAGCAGCCATTGTCTCTCGTCAATTCCTGTGTTTTGTTTATTTACGGCGATGGATGGCGTGTGATTACAACGTTCAGGTTAAGTAAGTGGTGAAAATCCGGGTTTAAGTGGGAGTGGCGCTACGGGACCTCACTTAAAGGGAGATACGCGAAAAAAATATTATTGTGGTTTCTTGCTATTTGAAAAATCCTGATAACGAAACTATCAATTATTTTTGTATCTTCGGCAAAATTTTGGGACGCCACTCACTTATTATCGAAATAGGTTAACAGTTTCGATAAAATGCCCATCACTTACCCATGCCCATACCCATCACTGACTTTTCGAAAACTATTTAAAGTTGAAAAGTAATGTTTTTTATAATACAAATGTCTGTTCTCCTGTATTTGTATTTGAATTAATTTTAAAAAGCTTTTAAAAACTACAAAATGAATTAGTTTACCCTAGAAACGGAAAAAACATAATTACTCAAGTCTTGAGCGGTTTCGTACCGCGGGTCTTGAGTCATTTTCTGCTTCAGCCCCAGGATGACAAAACTTTTGCGTCAGATAGGTCACCTGACCCCGGTTTGCGAATTCCTAGGCTTCTGATTGGTTAATTGTGATTTCTTTTAAGCCCTATATTTCTGTTTCAAGAGTTTTGGAACGTTGTTTTTCTAAAGTAATTTTTTTCTGTAAAAGTCCAAAGTTCTACATCACTATTTAGGATAGATATGACCTAATTCTTAGAGAAATTGATAGCCTTGGCCGTGTGTACGTCATATACATCGATATGAGGTGTACCGGTAAAGTCGTCTAGAAATGTTGACTTTGAGAGCGATTTTAAGGCATTTGCAGGCCGAATTCGCAAAAATGAGAATGGGACCTCTGAAACAACTTTTTGTAACCTTTTCATATAGCCAATACAATTTTTGCGTATCTCCCTTTAATGCCAGTCTGCAGAACGTGACAAATTTCGACGAGATCTCGTTGGGGCAGCCTTGGGGCAGACCTACCGATTTGGGGCAACTTTTGGTCGAGCTTGGATCAGAAAGGGCTCATGGGGCGGGAACTAGTACTTGGGGCAGCAGTCAGTCCGGGCAATCACCAAAGGAAGAATAAAAATAATTAAAAGAAATGACAATAATTAGTTAAACTTGCCCAGGGCCCCGTTTCATAAAAGTTGTAGAAATGCGGCGTGTTTTACACCACATTCACCTGCAAAGTTAGGCCGTACTCAGAATCACGTTTCACAAAGAGCGGTGACATTCACGCGAAAGCGGCGTAGATATCAAATGCAGCGTGAATTACGCCCAATTCCAGAATGGAATTACCCCTTTCAAATATGGCTTGTAACTACTTTATTAACATGAAAAATCGCATATATATTCTTAAATAAATTATTTGAATGAAAATGATTCTACTTATTTGCTCTTATTCGATTTTTAAGTTTCTAATGCACTTTTACAAGTACTGCGGCGGAAGATGCACTATCAGCTGATGCAATAAAAATACGACGGATTTGTTTCTGGCCGTACATCATTTTTTTAGGTAGTTACTGTCAAGAAGGTGCTAAAAAGGTTATTGTATTGTTGTGCGAGTGTAGTTCAGTAGAATTTTGGGTGAATTGTGTTTACTTATTATGTGTGAACTGTGAAAGGTCTGTGAACCTTATAATTTCGTGAAACTGAGAAAGGAATAGTGGGTAAACATCTTTGAAGAATAACAAGATCAAGATGCTGGTGCTTAGGTACCTAGGTATATCATCATTTTCGCCAGAGGCCTCAGTAGAGATACTTGGATTTTGTTGGTGACAGATACCTTAAATTGAATTTTTACCCTCCATAGACTCCATATTACACTTTGTGAGTGTCAACCTATCTAGGGTTCTGTCCTCACTAGACTGTCAAATAACAGCAACGGCAGAAAGTCAAAGTAAAAATCAATGTCAGCTTTCCTGTGTATTTCCATCAATAGCTATCACCATTTTGGCATATCAAATGGCCATAGAACTCTAAATATCAGCTCAATTTGGCATGTGCAACGTGCACTTCATACCTGTGCAAGGAAAAACTTGCACACACTTTCATTTAAGTTTATTTTACATTCATGACTCTCTTTGTCCTTCACTACACTACCTAATTTTGCTTCAAATTCCATAAGAAATTATATATTTTTCATGTTTTGCTTCATTGTCTGATAAATGTTACGCTGCTATATCTTGCATAGCTTTTCAGGCGTGTTTTACATATTCAACGTACATGTTGTCTGCTATATGAAACAATATTGACAATATTCTCACGCTGAATTCCAGTACAGCGTAGTTTAGAGCAGCGTAACTTTGCAAGAAGTTGTATTTTACGCTGCATTTTTGTGAGACAAGATTGTGGTGTATTATTCACTTTCTACACTGCATTATGCTACTTCTACGCTATAAGCATAAGTTACGCCTTTTATGAAATGGGGCCCTGGAAAAGTCAATTTGTCTCAAAAGCGCCATATTTGTCATCAAGCGAAATATGGCTTAAAGGATACCAGGTGAAGGAAATTTCTCATTGATGTAAAGTTCCCGGAAGTGAATAAGAAAATCAGGCAATGGGCGCCTTTCAAAAGCTAAATTTACTTTTTTTTTAAATTTGTTATCCAAATTTAATTCTATTTAAATAAAACAATCTTAGAACTTGAAAATAATACTTCCCTGTAGGTAGCTTTTCTTGCATTTCCTCGGCTATGCTTTGATGGCCAAAGGCCGGCAAATCATGCCAGCCCCCTCCCAAGAACAAATGCAAGTCTGTCGTGGTGGTGTCACACGGGAGTGCAGGGATCTTTCTTCGCTTGGGTCTATTGAAAATATTCCGAATTTTTATGCTTCCATGCAAATGTGAGAAAACCAAAGGGAAAAATGTTTGAGCTGTGGCAAAAATTATTATTTTTGAATATAATTGTCAATTGAAATATTTTCAAAATTATTGATTGATACGGCTTGAAAGCAGAGCCAAATGATGTCACTGGGGGAAGAGACTTCACTCGTAAAAATTCCTTTGAAAGATATTCTTGATATTGTGCATCATGACTGCTCTCTGCAAGAGAGCTGCTGTATGTGAGTTTCTATTGCTTTGGTACGTGGAGGCAATGGTCGGGAGTATGTTGTCATTGTTGGGTTGGATACACAGTTTTATTTTATTTCTGGGTGTTTCCCTCAAAATGGTGTAGATAAAATTTATATCTGTCAAAAATTACCCACTCCCATTTGAGGAGTCTGACCCAGCAACCAAATTTCTGCCCCAATTGGGGCAGGCTTTGGGCTGCCCCAAGCGCCTCATAGTTGCCTGCCACGTTCTGCAGACTGGACTTAATGGAAAAAGGGTATCTTGCTGATTCTGAAAATGTATCATTTCTATAGAATATACTTCAGGGAAAGTGGACGTCTTATTTAAGATTAGCCGAAGAAATCATGACATATGGACGGATTTGGACCCAGACTTAACCTTTATTCATCCTGTTACTGACTTAAATTTGCTGTGGATTCAAAGATATGCCTTACACAGTGCATTTAAGATTCTAGGCAAATTGGTGATGACACCACCAGACAGTTTCCAAACAGCATTCCATTTTTCCTGAAGGCTTGTACTTGTGCTGAGCAAGAAGATCCCTTATTGTAGGGAGCTTTTTCTCACACTTTCGTATTACCTCGACGATTACGGCGCAACGCTCAATGGAACAGGGCTGGCCTGCAAAAATTGGCAACAGACAGGAGGGAAATGTATGGGGAACTAGACTCCTGTCACAAGGCAAACATAATTTTCCACTAGTCAGAAAATACAACGACTAGGAACAGCGAATTTTAAACAATACTATCACCAGGCAGCCACAAACGTACCGTTTAACAAAATTTGACGCGAGCAAGGACTTAAAAAGGTAACGAAATGACAGAATTGAAAATATGCTTCCTTTAAACAGAAAGTGACGTAATATATTTTATTAATTGAATTTTTCATACATTTTCGAATGAAAAATTGTAGAAGTATGGTTTCAAAAATTAAAATTCTGAATTTTTTATTTCCTTGCAGCATTAACCTCCCAAACTTAAAGGGAGATACGCAAAAATTTATTATCGTGGTTTCCTGCCATTTGAAAAAAACCTGCTTACGAAACTATCAACTATTTTTGTATCTTCGGCAAAATTTTAGGAGGCCACTCACTTATCATCGAAATAGATGACCAGTTCCGATAAAGTGCTGAAACCTTCAACCATCACTTACTTTTCGAAAACTATTTAAAGTTGAAAAACAATGTTTTTGTAATACAAATGTCTGTTCTCCTGTATTTGTATTTGATTTTAAAAAGCTTGTAAAAACTACGAAATAAATTAGTTTGCCCTAGAAACGGAAAAAACATAATTACTCAAGTTTTCAGCGATTTCGTATCTCGGGTCTTGAGTCATTTCCTGCTTCAGCCCCAAGATGACAAAACTTTTGCGTCAGATAGGTCACGTGACCCTGGTTTGAGAATTCCTAGGCTTCTGATTGGTTAATTGCGATTTCTTTCAAGCCCTATATTTTTGTTTCAAAATAGTTTTGGAATGTTGTTTTTCTAAAGTATTTTTTCTGTAGTAGTCCAAAGTTCTACATCACTGTTTAGGATAGATATGACCAAATTCTTAGAGAAATATGAAGCGCCCAACGCGTTATAGGCTGGAGTGAGACTAGCAACATACTTGATTTAGTATTCTCCAACGAGGAGGGTATGGTGCGTAACATGGAATACCTTCCAGGTTTAGGTAAAAGTGACCATGTCACACTTAGATTTACACTGAAATGTTCCTCAGTTTCAACTGAGCAAGGGAAACCGAAACTCAACTTCTACAGGGCAAACTTTACTCTGCTTCGACAGATGTTATGCAATACTGACTGGACAGCGATGGCACACATGGATTTGGAAGACTGTTATCAATTCTTCAAAAATACTATAGACTCACTAACTGATGCCTGCATCCCATACAACAAGTCCAGAAGAAAATTTAGAAACATATACATGACAAGTGAAGCAGGCAGACTCAAAGATAAAAAGAATACACTTTAGAGGATATATACGAACACTAAAGACGACTTGGATCACGTCCGTTTCACACAATGTCGGAATCGATTGAGATCGTTGACCCGCAGGTTACTGACCTCCCACCAGCAAACAATACTAGGGAGTATAAAGGACAACCCCAAATCAACCTGGCAATATATTCATTCCAGATTGAACACCAGGGTAGGCTTGGCTGATCTTCGTGATGACAACACTGGCTGCTTGGAGACAAAGGACAAAGAAAAAGCCGAGCTGCTGAATTCCTGCTTTTCAAGTGCCTTCACAAGCGAAGATACTTCCAATGTCCCGTATCTTGGACTTAGATGGCAGGGCGAAGTCCTTGATGATATTGTCTTGTCAACAGATCTTGTGCTTGCAAGGCTCTTGAACTTAAAGCAAACTAGTTCACCCGGACCAGACAACATACACCCACGAGTTCTGCGAGAGGTGGCGAACGAAATATGTCATCCATTATCTATACTTTTTAGGAAATCGATTGATGTAGGCGTATTGCCCCAGGAGTGGAAACTCGGATCTGTGGTTCCTATCTTTAAAAAGGGAGATCGGCACAGGCCAGAAAACTATAGGCCAGTGAGCCTAACTGCTATTCCCTGTAAAGTGCTTGAATCATTAATCAAAGACAAGCTAATGGAACACCTTCTAAGTCACGATCTGCTGAGTAATGACCAGCACGGATTCAGACCCAAGCGCTCCTGTGATACTCAGATGTTGGAGGTGATTGAGGATTGGAGTCGAGTGCTGGAGGAGAAGAGTCCACTTGATGCGGTGTACCTAGATTATAGGAAGGCATTTGATTCTGTCCCTCATGAGCGTCTCCTTCACAAGCTGTGGTGTTATGGGGTGCGAGGGAAACTCTTGAAGTGGATTAGGGCATTCCTCACCTTCAGGAAACAACAGGTCATCGTTAGCTCCTCCGCTTCGAACTGGGCTGCGGTAACGAGCGGCGTTCCACAAGGGTCTGTGCTAGGCCCGTTGCTCTTTGTCATTTTCATTAATGACCTCCCCGACCACATTCGATCTTCAGTTAAAATCTTTGCGGACGATACGAAGCTGTATTATCCGGCTTCGACACCTGATTACACTCAGATACTACAGAGAGACATCCATGCGGTCGTGGAATGGTCATCGCAGTGGCAGCTGCCGTTCAACACCAGCAAGTGTTCTGTGTTGCATGTGGGCCATAGCAACCCTGGGTTTACCTACACTATGGCAGGATCCATTATCTCCGAGTCAGACGCAGAGAAAGACTTAGGAGTTTGGACTGACTGTGACTTAAAATTTCATGAACAAGCAGCCACAGCCGTATCAAGGGCTTCGCGAGTCCTAGCGATGGTACGGAAGTCTTTCACTGCCATTAATATCACGTCACTGCCTTTGCTGTACAAATCCCTGGTTAGGCCTATCCTTGAGTACGGGAACATCACATGGGGACCCTTTAACCGGCGTGATCAGCAGGCAGTGGAGAGGGTGCAGAGACGAGCGACCCGCTTGGTCCCAACACTTCGAAACCTCGGATACGTAGATAGGCTAAAGGCACTCGACCTCCCTTCACTGTACCATCGTCGCCGGAGAGGAGATATGATTAGAGTTTTCCAGATCTTAAGGGGATATATCGACCTTGATCCCGAGCAGTTTTTCACCATAGCAACCCACTCACGTACCCGAGGTCACTCCTGGACAGTGGCGGATCCAGGGGGGCAAAAAGGCAATTGCCCCCCCCCAAACGGAAAAGCTCGGGGCAAAACTATGTTTTTGCCCCCCCAAAGCGATCGACCTCCTTTTTCCCCCGACTCCTTTTTAGCTTGTAAGCAAAATTTTGGTGCTTCAACTCTCAACTTCAAACAGAATGAGAGAAGTTCAGTGTAAATATTGGGGCTTGGATTGGAAAAAATGTATGTTGAGCCGATATTTTTCACCCCGTGACGTTTTTTTTTTTTTGCTTTTCGTCTCCAGTTCCCAAAATCCTACCGAAAAGGCATATTGTAGCGCAATTTTTCACTGCGCGACGTTTTTTTTTTTTTTTTTTTTTTTTTTTGCTTTTCGACTTTGGTTTGCCCCTCCCAAACCAACCGGCTAGATCCGCCACTGCTCCTGGAAGCTTGCAAAACCTGTAGCAGTGTCCAGAGTCCGCCGGAATTGCTTCAGTGTTAGAATTGCGACAGACTGGAACTCACTTCCAGCTGCAGTCTACGACGACTAACCAGTTCAAATCACGGCTTGACGCCTACTGGGCACTACAGAAATATGACATCCCAAACCAGGACTGAGCGAAGACCTCACATGTAGTTGAGCTCCATTAGAACGGACCCCACAGGCATTAAGCCTTCACTACTCCGATTATCATATCATATCATATCATATCATATCAATTGATAGCCTTAGCCGGGTGTACGTCATATACATCGACATATGGTGTACCGGTAAAGTCGTCTAGAAATGTTGACTTTGAGAGCAATTTTAAGGCATTTGCATGCCGAATTCGCAAAAAATGAGAATAAGACTTCTGAAACAACTTTTTGTGACCTTACGATCTAGCAAATACATTTTGGTAATGAGGAAGCTGGCTTCACACATGTTGCCAGATAACTACAGGTTGATCTGTATGATAAGTGCCACAGTTCAAAAGTTCTAACGGATCAAAACTTCCATTAATTAGAATTGCTACAGGTTAATATATATCATAAGTGCCACTGTTCAAAACTTCATCCAGTGCAATATTCCAAGTACCACAACTGGCGCTGACCACAACTTGTTAGGTTAGGTTAGGTTAGGTTAGGTTAGGTTAGGTTAGGTTCAAGGCCCTAAAAGATAAGGCTGGTCCAAGTTTTCTACCAAGCACCTACTAGCACCCCACGGTAAATTGTTTTAATCTTGCCTAAAACAAAATATTTACAAAGTTTTCTTCAATTAATTATACTAAAAAGAATATTATAGACAAATCAAGTCTTTATTTTGTATTATAACGTTTCGATTGAAAATAGTATGTTTTTTGCAGATCCAGTATATTCTAGGCTGGTATGATGCTAGATTTGCCAGATTTGCTAATTGTGCGCATCTGAGGGATACCTTTATGCATCTGATATTTAGTCTGTTGTTATTACAGAATTGTAATGAGTGATCGCCTGTGGTTGTGCTTCCTGTGCTGACGGTGAAAGGGGCAAATAATACTAATTGGTTGAAAAATTCACTTTGTATCAGGGCCTACATTTTCTTTGTCCTTAGAAGTCTGGTGTTTATGAGCATAGGGCGCTGCTGCGCTGTTCTAGGATGCAGAAATGTCAAGAACCAAGGCTGAAAGACTTCGCTAGACCAGAATTGGAGAATGTGTGTTAAAACATAAAACATTTGATATAATTGTTGTAGGTATATGCCCATTAATGGGCACTGATTTCAATAGGCAATCATAGTGTAAACTTCAGAATCTTGCATGTGATGTCAGGCGTGATGATAGATTAAGCTTTGCAACCACAGAGGATACTAATAGGAGAGAGTGCAGGTCAAGTCCTTTACATTTTTTCAGGATTATTTTACTTCAGAACTGATTACTTTTGCATCGATACACATATATTAGCATTGCACACAACACATATTACATGAACTGATACCAGGGCCTATGATTCTGGTGGGTAGGTCTTAACAGTGCCGCACTCCAATCTGCAAAGTATGGCAGCAGGTCAGACGAGTCACACCAGTCATCTATCTTTCACCACCAGCCTCCAAAAATTTGCACCATTCTGCTACATACCAGGGAGAAAAATGCACCCATTCCTACCCAAAGGATGCAATGCTACCTCTATTATTAATTAGTTAATTATGAACTTTTCATAAGGCCCCCTTCTCTGTCTTGATAACCATTGAGCCATTACTTGTTTGGTTTAAGTGTCACCTTCCTCGCACCAGTCTCACAAATTCACACCAGGTTGATAGAATTTGCACCACTCGCTTCTGTCTTCAAGGGCATTCACACTGACAAGATCTCGTCAAAAATGCCAGACTTTGCAAGCTGGGCTGCACGAACAAGTATTAGGAGTTAATTAGTTGTTATTCGGCCTTCCCCATTGAACCCTGGATGTAAGTGTAGAAATTTCAATGTGATAACCGAGGCATTCAGGTATAGCCATCCACCAGAACTTTTTGATAAATAAAAGCTGATCAGAAAATGTTCTCTTCACAATGTGGCCCAGAACTTTTTGCCTCTCAAACAGTCAGGAAAACTATTTGTCCAAGTGAGCTGCTGCCTGCCATTACTCACAATATGACAAAAAATTCTGGTCATCTTTTGCCAACATGAGGATTCTGATTGGGAGCTATATCAATCAGAATGCAGCTATGTCAGAATGCATAATCACACTGAATATTTTGTATTCAGGATCTGAATCTGTACTTTTATATTCTACATCACATAGCACAAATCATAAACTTGTTAAAAGTAGACTAAAAAATATAGTCACTGGGAGGACAAGAGGCAGGTGTTCTGTGTTACAGCTGAACATGTCTGCTTAGCCACACTATAGGGTACACATTGCACTCAGAAGCAAGAACCAAGAAACAATTTACCAACTTATTGTGAATTCAATTTTATAAACTCAGGCACATCCAAATCGGTTCAAAATCAGAAATACAAATTCAAACAGATAGTTTCTTTGCATTATGATCACCCACAATAAATTTGAAGTTTTCTATCCTGCCATGTTAAAGTACTGAACATATAAGTTGATGAAGAAAATGTACAATTATGTGACTTAAATGCAATAAAACATTCATAATATCATTTAGCAAATCCAGATATCAACTCTTAGTTGTTGGGAAAAAGATCAGTTTTGACTATAAGTTTGACAACAGGGGTTTGCCTATTATGCTGAATTGCCACATGCCATGGATAAGCATGTGAAGTGAAAGAACTTTCAGCCTCCTGCATCCTCTTCCATCATCAGCATCCATCCTTACCTGTATCTCAGCCTCTATCTCCTGAATTGGCATCAGTCATCTGGATCCACTTTTGCCCCTCTATCTTTATCCACCCCTGCATCCGCCTCTGTTCATGCATCTGCCCCTGCCCTCTACATCCGTCCCTGCCTGCAGATCGGCCTCTTATCTTCTGCATCCGCATCTGCCCCTCTATCCGTATCTGCCCCTGCACCACTTCTGCTCTTGCATCCGCTTCTACCCATGCATACAGCTCTGTCCCTTCATCCTACTCTGCCACTGCATCTGCCTCTACCACTGCTTCTGCTCCTGAATCCACCTCTGTCTCCTGCACCTGCCTCTGTTTCCTGCATCTAACTCTATCTTTTGCAAGTGCCTCTGTCTCATGCATCTGCCTCGGGTGTCTGCATCCTCATGTGCCCCTCCATACGTCTCTGCCCATGCCTCTGTGGCTGTTTGTGCATCTTCATCTGCTCCTCCATCCACCTCTGTCCCTTCATCTGCGTCCACCCATACATCCGCCACTGCCCCTTCATCTGACTGCCACTGCACCCGACTACCACTGAATCTGCTCCTGAATCTGCCTCTTTTGTCCCACATCTGCCTCTGTCTCTATCTCCTGCATCCGCCTCTGTCTCTATCTCCTGCATTCACCTCTGTCTCTATCTCCTGCATCCGCCTCTGTCTTTATCTCCTGCATCCGCCTCTGTCTCTATCTCCTGCATCCGCCTCTGTCTATCTCCTGCATCCGCCTCTGTCTCTATCTCCTGCATCCGCCTCTGTCTTTTTCTCCTGCATCCGCCTCTGTCTATCTCCTGCATCTGCGTCTGTATCTATCTCCTGCATCCGCCTCTGTCTCTATCTCCTGCATCCGTCTCTTTCTCTATCTCCTGCATCCGCCTCTGTCTTTTTCTCCAGCATCCGCCTCTGTCTATCTTCTGCATCCGCCTCTGTCTCTATCTCCTGCATCCGCGACTGTCTCTATCTCCTGCATCCGCCCCTGTCTCTATCTCCTGCATCTGCCTCTGTCTTTTTCTCCTGTAGCCGCCTCTGTCTCTATCTAGTGCATCCGCCTCTGTCTTTTTCTCCTGTATCCGCCTCTGTGTATCTCCTGCATCTGACTCTCTATCTCCTGCATCCGCCTCTGTCTATCTCCTGCATCTGCGTCTATCTCCTGCATCCGCCTCTGTCTCTATCTCCTGCATCCGCATTTGTCTCTATCTCCTGCATCCGCCTCTGTCTTTATCTCCTGGATCTGCCTCTGTCTCTATCTCCTGCACCCGCCTTTTGTCTCTATATCCTGCATCCGCATTAGTGTCCTGCATCTGCATTTATGTCATGAATATGCCTGTCTCCTACACTCGCCTTTGTCTTCTGCATCCACCTCTATCTCCTGCATGCGCGTATGTCTCTATATCCTGCATCCGCGTATGTCGCCTGCATCCGCCTTTGTCTCCTCCATCTGCATCTTTCTCCTGAATCCACCTCTGTTTCATGAATCTGCCTCTATCAATCAATCAATCAATCAATCAATTTTTATTTCATTTTCCATATAGACAGGTGAAGAGGCAAAGGACATGAACAGCAGATAAGAAACATGAGAGAGGCAAGTAATAGTCATACAGTACAGCATAAGGTGAGTATGTTGTGATATTAGTATGTTATGAGATTAGGACAAATAATAATGCTGGTCAGTAGAAATAACACAAAAACAAAGCAGAAAAAAAAGAGAAGCAATACAAAAATAAAATGAGCAGACAGATCATCCAAAACGTGCCTAACAAAACAAATAAAATGACGGAAAAAACTAACCAATTATAATTATATGTTTGATTGAAGTTGTGGGCCCACAAATGTTCTTCACGTTAGTCACAAACGAAGGAAAAGAAAAACACCCAGGTTCACACACATTGTGCGGATCAGAACAGATAATTTTGGCAATTAATGAAGCAAAAACAAATTAATGAAGCAAAGACAAAGCAACGAGCAGGAAGCCAGCAGCGCAAAAGCAGGACGCAGAACATAACCAGGCGAAATGAGAGCAGAGATGACACTAAGTGCGCAAAAAGCAAACGAAAACGGATAAACAAAAGTTGAGTTAAATGGAACAGCACAAGAGCAGCGAGAAAAAGCAAAAATAGCAATACAAGAACGAAATGAACATAGCAAAACGAAATGAGCTCACGTAATATGGCGCGACACCTGATATATATATTTTTTTTAAATTCTTTCGCAGTCGTTCTCGGTGAATTTGGAGATGATCCGCTGCCGCAGCTGGCCACGACAGTGGCGCTATCTCCTGTCTATCTCCTGAATCCGCCTCTGTCGCATGCATCTGGCTCTGTCTCTTGCACCCGCCTCAGCTGTCGGTATCCTCATATGTCCCTCCATTCGTCGTTGCCCCTGCCTCCGCCTCTGTCTATGTATCTGCCTTTGCTCCTCCATCCGCCCCTTCATCCGCCTCTGCCTCTTAATCCGCCTCTGACCTCTCGAACCGCTCTGTCCCTGCATCCGCCCTTGTTGCTCTATCCGCCTTTTCCCCATCGTTCCGTTCTGTCCTCTGCATCCGTCGTTGTCCCTGTATCCGCCTCTGCCGCCGAATTCTCACCTGTCTGTTAAAGTACCTTGGCCCGCACATCCGCCTATGCCATCTGCATTCACCTCCGTCCTCTGTATCTCTGCATCCAGCTCCCAATTCACTGAAGATAGAACCATTAAGGGCGATACTGCCCCCGGAATATGTTGAAAGTCGGCCTAAGGGGAAGTCTGACATGCCTCATGATTGAGCCCTCCAGATCAAAAAGTGCGTCTGTCTAGAACTATTTGAGGTCAGTTTTGGAAAGAAAAATGTTTCAGTACCACGCTGCGCAAAAATCACATCTCTAAATGGTCTGTAAGTATTTTTAATATTTTCTGGACAAACCACCTTCCTGCTATACCTACAGCGCTAAATGCCCTCGGGCATCCTCGGGGTGACGTAGGCAAAGGGGTTGAATGAATATGCCTGTCTCCTCCATCTGCCTTTCTCCTCCATATGCCTGTCTCCTGTAGCCGCCTCTGTCTCTATCTAGTGCATCCGCCTCTGTCTTTTTCTCCTGTATCCGCCTCTGTGTATCTCCTGCATCTGACTCTCTATCTCCTGCATCCGCCTCTGTCTATCTCCTGCATCTGCGTCTATCTCCTGCATCCGCCTCTGTCTCTATCTCCTGCATCCGCATTCCCATCCTCTTGATCCTCACCTTTCCTCATCCTTACCATCTCCTTCCATAGTTTATAATCACTTCATACGCATTGCGACAACACTTTAAAAGCCACCTCATTTGTGTGGAAGTGTGAGAAATACATGAAAAAAAAATTGTCTCTATCTCCTGCATCCGCCTCTGTCTTTATCTCCTGGATCTGCCTCTGTCTCTATCTCCTGCACCCGCCTTTTGTCTCTATATCCTGCATCCGCATTAGTGTCCTGCATCTGCATTTATGTCATGAATATGCCTGTCTCCTACACTCGCCTTTGTCTTCTGCATCCACCTCTATCTCCTGCATGCGCGTATGTCTCTATATCCTGCATCCGCGTATGTCGCCTGCATCCGCCTTTGTCTCCTCCATCTGCATCTTTCTCCTGAATCCACCTCTGTTTCCTGAATCTGCCTCTATCCCCTGAATCCGCCTCTGTCGCATGCATCTGGCTCTGTCTCTTGCACCCGCCTCAGCTGTCGGTATCCTCATATGCCCCTCCATTCGTCCTTGCCCCTGCCTCCGCCTCTGTCTATGCATCTGCCTTTGCTCCTCCATCCGCCCTTGCCTCTTTATCCGCCTCTGACCTCTCGAACCGCTCTGTCCCTGCATCCGCCCTTGTTGCTCTATCCGCCTTTTCCCCATCGTTCCGTTCTGCCCTCTGCATCCGTCGTTGTCCCTGTATCCGCCTCTGCCGCCGAATTCTCACCTGTCTGTTAAAGTACCTTGGCCCGTACACCCGCCTATGCCATCTGCATTCACCTCCGTCCTCTGTATCTCTGCATCCAGCTCCCAATTCACTGAAGATAGAACCATTAAGGGCGATACTGCCCCCGGAATATGTTGAAAGTCGGCCTAAGGGGAAGTCTGACATGCCTCATGATTGAGCCCTCCAGATCAAAAAGTACGTCTGTCTAGAACTATTTGAGGTCAGTTTTGGAAAGAAAAAATGTTACAGCACCACGCTGCGCAAAAATCACATCTCTAAATGGTCTGTAAGTATTTTTAATATTTTCTGGAAAACCACCTTCCTGCTATACCTACAGCGCTAAATGCCCTCGGGCATCCTCGGGGTGACGTAGGCAAAGGGGTTGCCAGACTAGTATATACTAAACTTGAACCCCCCTGACCTAACCTAAACTAACCTAACCTAACCTAACCTAACCTAACCTAACCTAACCTAACCTAACCTAACCTAACCAGTTGTGGTCAGCGCCAGTTGTGGTACTTGGAATATTGTACTGGATGAAGTTTTGAACAGTGGCACTTATGATATATATTAACCTGTAGCAATTCTTAATAATGTATTATTCTAATTAATGGAAGTTTTGATCCGTTGGAACTTTTGAACTGTGGCACTTATCATACAGATCAACCTGTAGTTATCTGGCAACATGTGTGAAGCCAGCTACCTCATTACCGTTAACAACTTTTTGTGAATCAGGAATGTTATAAGCATATTTTAGACCTGAGAATGAGGAGGCTGATCATTAATGAGAGCAAGATGTGGTCATTAGTGAAGGTGAAAGTGCCACTGGCAGATGAGGAGAACTGCAAGCCAGCTCATTGATTCAAGATAAAGTTAGATTAGGCTAGATTAGCTACATGTACAAATATTCCATTTTCTAAATAATCAGTTCATTGTATCTTTTCACTGTGTCTATCTTCACCTGGCTTCCCATTTTTATCCATGGTTGGCATCAGCAGGAGGATGTTAGTACTGCCTGGTACCACTAAGCAAACCAAGGTGGTTTGTGTACCATGCTCTGATTTGTTCATTTTTCTAAAGATATCAGTATTGCAAAGTTTCATGGCTATCATATCCATGTTTTTATTGAAGTTCTCTGTGATTATTATGGTCGCCTGAGTGAAAGTTGACTCTGACTGACAGCCTTCTTTTGCTTAGTTTACAACCATACACATATAGTTACACTATGAGCAAGATATGAGACATACAGGACCCTAAAACACACCCCAGCCAACTGAAATGGACAAAAATATGCACTGGCGCGCCGAGCCCCGAACCGGTACCTGCCGACGTCGCGAGCGCTCTAAATTGCGCCCTGCTGGGCACTGGGTCGGAGCTCAGTAAATGTCCACCGACTGGGTGTGTGGAAAAATAAATCAGTATAGGGATGAACGCTTGAGCAGTACAAACAATACAAAGTCAGACATGAGCAAAACCCAACCAAACACGGAGGCGACCCCACAACGCGAAGACTCCGCCCAGGACAGCAGTGTCCTATCGGCGACGCAGCCCCGGACGACGGTCAATCCACCGCGCCGACCCCGGGGTCACCGGCGGACCGCCTGACGCATTACCCACCCGGGCAGCAACAGCCGGGCTCCCCGTCTTCCCACAGACTCTTGCTCCAGAACGGCGTCCCGATTGATCGGCAGCAGAGCGACTCATTGGCTCAGCAGACGAACACCGTCGCCGACTCTGCTCCCGGAAGACTGCGGGGGCGGGACTCCCCGGAGAACCCTCGCTCTCGGACGGCATACCGCCAGACTCGAAGAGCCGGACTCCATGACCCCCTCCTCTCCGGACACCACACAGAGACAGGCACCTCACCGGCAGGCATCTGGAGGCCAACAGCACAGGAGCTGCCCGGTTAGAAGGCCTCTGAGGCCCAGCCGGGGTGCAGAGCCAATCCCGCGCCGACAGATGAAGACCACCGCGTCCTAAAGTGATTGGTGCCGCGCCTCCACCACGGGAGAAACCCCAGCTGCTGCAGGACGGCTACGTCCAGATAATGCTTGTGGCGTCAGTGGACGATGTCGGCCCCAGGGCACCACCGGCAGTAAGCAGGTGGAGACAGAGACTCAGTTAAAATTTGAAGGCGTTTAGAATTGGATCGGCTTCAGAGTTTCAGTAAAATAAAGTACATACTCTTCTATAGCTGAGTTGAGTCAGGATCAGAGCTACTCGTCAAGCTCTGAGTTTATTAAGCTGACTCAATATTTTATCTTGCATCAATCATCTTACCATTCATATCGTTATCATACACCTCGGAAAAAATTGTGG
Organism: Lepas anatifera; assembly: GCA_034440635.1. Classification (NCBI taxonomy): domain Eukaryota; kingdom Metazoa; phylum Arthropoda; class Thecostraca; family Lepadidae; genus Lepas; species Lepas anatifera. The sequence continues at coordinate 592,978 of JAOTON010000698.1, read as the reverse complement.
CGTGTAAAAATTGCCTGCTCTCTTGTCCAATCTCCACGTTTTATATACAGTTTTCCTAATTTTTGTCAAATTGGAGGAACCGTGAAATTTGTACAACCAATATGCGAGGAATGTGTGTTTCTTCTAATGTATTTACGATATTATCTTATTCGCCTTCTTGTTTTTTATTTGTTTGTTCTGCTTAGATTTTTGTATTCCACTACCCTGAATTTTTTCTCACTAATCATGTCTTTAAAGGGAATGTGGCACCTTGGTCGAATCCTGGGATTTAGTGGAATTATGCGTACTTTTAGCCGAAAATAATGAAGCCACTTATAATTTCTCTGAAAAAATGTACAATAAGCTCAATATTTTGATTTTTGAAATACTTCTCTAGGAAAAGAAATAAATATCTGCCTGTGGATGATGTCATGATCTGGCAACCACTACCATACTCGGAAAGCTTCAAGGGCTTCGATTGGCTGATGCTCATCGTGACGTCAGCATATGTCGTAACACCAACAGTCATGACAACTGTGGCCTGCTGCTAGGGGTACAAGAGGGGTACATTGCAGGTAGGGTTTAGCTTTTTTCTGCGGAAATCTCGAGTTCCAAGACAAATGATATATTGAGTACCGGGTTTTCCGACTTGCTTTACAGCTTGGCTATCTCAGTTAAAATCACGTTATGAAGGTGTCACATTCCCTTTAACCCTCGCACTTACAGGGGGGATGTTGCAACCCCCCTAAGGTTTTTCACAAATTGAAAACGAGCTTTTTAAGTTAGAGCCTTGAAATGTTGTATAGCCCGTGGGGGCATTCATTGCGCATGTTTTTTACACAAAAAATGTGTTCCTACCTTGCAAGTTCACGGAGCTATGACCTCAAGAGTGGAAGCATATTGATGTCGTTTGGGCACCTGTACCCGTTTTCACGTGAATGCTCCAGACTCTCATCGTTCTTTTGCAGTATTTGTTCATGAACTTGCCGAGAATATTTCCTTCCAACTTTCGAGGATTACTTATCAGGTTAGACCTTTCATGACCTTTCTGGGCCCTCAATGACCTTGATTTGACCTTGAGTGACCTCAGTGATAACTCTTGAGTCGAATAACGACTACAGATGCGTGTTTCGGTTCGGTATTTCCAAATGAGATGAACACCAAATTAGTTGACTTGCGTCCGATATGGACTTGACCTTTTTATACCTGGGACCTTATTTGACCTTGAAAGGGGTGTAAACAATATCAGATGAAGAAGTAAGCACTTACTGGGCGCAAATGATGCAGAATGGCTAATTTATAGTCATTTTGAATGATATGAACACTAAATTAGTTGGCTTGCATATTTTATGGCGTTTACTTTTTCGGAACTTGACCTTATGTACTTTGATGTGTTTGCCGGCAATCGGATGTGGGTCTGCCCTGGTGTGCTGCCTGAGCGCGCCCCTGCCCGGGCTCACGGTCAGTGCCCGGGGGCAAGGGTACTGTGTGCTGCGTGGAGGCTGGCCAGGGAGGCAGTCGGGTTTGTGGGCGCGGCGGGCGCAATACAGGGAACGGTGCGGACAACTTATTTTTTCTGCTACACCTTATTTGACCTTGAAGGGGTTGTAAGCAATAACAGATGATGAAGCAGGCACTTGGCGTAAATGATGCAAAATTTCTTATGGATAGTCAATTTGCAGCATGAGAAGGACGCTGAACAAGACGTTTTTCCTCCAATACAGACTTGACCTTTTTCGACCCTTGACCTAATGTGGCCTTGAAGGGGGTGAAAGCAGTGACATACGATTAGACAAACACTAAATTTTCATAAATGATTCAGAATTGCCCATGAATAGTCCATTTAAATGATGTGGACACTGAACTTGTTGACCTGCTCCCAATATGGACTTGACCTTTCTACCGACGCATTGAGGTCAACCAGATCATTGACCTGACTTGGAAGTTGACCTGATGACCTGAGATTTTGATGACAGAAGCCTTTGACGTTGTTTAAAGTGCTAAATTTGAATTCAGCCTCCAAAATTACCTCTCTGAAACTGAAAATTAGACACATTGGGCAATTCCGAGTTTAACCGGTTAGTGACCTTTGACATTTGACCTCACCTCCTGCATTACCTAGATGGGTCACATAGGTGTATAGCATATGAATCGACGCGTGATTGTCAGTTTCTCAATTTAATGACCATACAAATGTGATTTGTTACCAAAATTCCGGTCAATAACAGCCAAAACGGCAAAATTGGCCGCAACAGGGCAAAATCAGGTTAATGACCCGACCTGGAAGGTGGCCTTATGACCTAAGATCATAAAAATTAGCATAAATCGCGAGTACTCGTGACGACCAACACGCTGGTTTTTACCGTGGAGCTCTACATCAATTAGGGGCTAATCGCGAGGGCGGTCGCAACAACTCCCCCCCCTGTACGGGCGAAGGTGGCGAAAACCCGAGTACGTGCGAGGGTTAATATTGGTGTCAGAGTTTGTTCTGCTCCTACTACTGCTCAAGTGACTGTTCCCCTTTTTCTTTATTTTGTCTTTGTTTCTTGGCTGCACCCATGTTTCTCCTTGTTCTGGCATGTGATAGTATTATGAAAAAATTATGATAAGGTGGTGAAACTGTTTTTGTCTCTGATTTAGCGTAGGTATGCAACATATGTGGACCCTCGATTTAAAATTATAGTGTATGCTGGTTTTTGTGTTTTCTCGTTTTATTTGCTTCTTAGGCGTGACTTTACGTTATCAAATTCCGCCCAGGTCGTCTTGTTACATTCATTTCATTTCGTTTCGTTCTGTTGTGTTCATTTAGTGGTACGGTTTGTCTCGGTTTTGCATTGCTTTTTTGTTTGTTTTTTTGTTTGTTTTTTAGTCTGTTTTATGTTTGTTCCACCGACTTGAATTATCATTGGTTTTCATCTGACAGCATGCTCGCCTTCTTACTTTTGATTTGTTTCGTGGTGCATATAAAGTGTGTCTTTTCTGTTGCACCTTATTGCTTGCCTTTCTCACACTTTTTGCTGTTCCTTACTTTGCTTCTGCCAATCTGTATTTGTAAAAAATGAAATAAATAATTTGATTCTGATGATGATGTAACCAGGAGCCTAATCTGATCAGTTTTTGTTTTTGAATTCGAAACTTCCTTGTCGGCAGGAATTTTGAAGTGTCACCTGACCCACCACTTTGCCGTCGCTGCGGCTCTAATCTCTCCGTGAAATATGTTAGTTTCATATCCGAGATATGCAGGGGAAAGAAAGGAACAGTTTGGGAAGCGACAGCGGCGCTCACGCCGACTGATCTGATTCGTCGAGATTCAGACATGGCTGTGCATGTGCGAGGAAGTCATTGGTTTACACTCATATATGACCCCGGTTAAGCAGAAGACATAGTTACTTCCTTTTTAACGTGTCACTTGATGGTCTTGCTATCTCCCCTAAGTCATTAAGCTGGGAAGTTTACCTTACTGTTACTGTTATCCAATTCGGCTATCAATCTAGCCAAAACCGAAATGGGCGCTATGAGACCGCACTGGTTGATACGCCCCTAAACCCCCCCCAAAAAAACCTTTGTCGGCGACTGTCTGCGACTGTGCGACTGTTTCTACCGTTGTCGTCAGCCGGGTGACAGCATGAAACTGGTGACAACACTCTAAGCACGACAAAAGTGAAATGCTAACCACATTCAGGGCAAATGGTCACTATGTGTGATGGGTGTGGGTGTGTATGGCAAATGGTTGTGTATGCTCTCCCTCCACCGAAGTTGGATGGGATGCGCCCCCTCCGATGGCGCCAATGGAGTTCCAGCGCAGGGCTAACTACTGACATATTGTGTTAGGAGCACACACGACACATATGCAATGCAGTGTCTGCTGAAAAACAGTTTATTTCCACATATTGCCGGGCAATCCGCTTGTAATCAACGGATGGAGTGCTTTGAAGTGCTACGAATCAGAAGCTAGTAAGCGGCCATTTTTGGCTCGTTTAGTTGTAAGCTGAGAAGTTTGGCCATTAATGCTAACTTTGGCCCTATAATAGGGAGATGCTCGTAGCAGTAGAGAGATAAGCCGACCCAGCTGTGGTCTTCTAGCGTTGTCACAATTGTAACACCAGTATCTGTCTGCAGGGTATCTGAAAATTTGATTTGAGTAAAAGCAGATCGCTTATGAATCCCTCAAGTATCTCAAGGTAAGGATTACGTATGGTTCACTCCATATATTATATTTTTCGAAATTAAGGTGGTCGAATCAGCCTACGGGATTCAGTCCTCGACGTGCTTCATTCAGTAGATATTTTGTCAAGTTCTGGGGGGCTTAAATGCCCTAGTAACGTGGGCAGGTGATAATGACCTCGTTTTTAAGACATTCACGTCTATTTCTGGGTTTCCCCTCCAGTCCCTCTATCTCATGTTTCCTCGGCTTTGAACCTTGATTATTTTGTCTCAGCTTTAGTATCTCATTTGAGTTTATAGTTGCGGACGTAGAACAATTGTCGGTCCAGTACGTTCGATAGGCCTCCTAAATCGTATTTTCCCGCACACATCCTATTCGTACCAGTGGCTCCAGAGCGCATTAGTTTCGGATAATAGAGATATTTTGTGCAGGTTTGTGAAATTAAACCTGAAATGTAACGCTTAGGCAGCTTTTAAATGATGCAGTCATCAACCGAAGGGTACTTGGTTGAAAAAGAAGCTGTTCTCTAGGCACGTGTTTCTTCGATGGTTCCATTGCTTTACGCTTAGGGATGAAAACATTTGTGCACATGGAATTTTGGGGGATAGGATAATGACCTCCGCTGAGTGCGGAAAAGGGTTAGTCACATCGGTAGTCCTGGGAATCACTGATGTGGCCTCATATGAGAGTTTGATGGAATTCTTAAGCTTCCCCTTTCAGCTTTCCAAACATGCACGACTGAGCTAGGTAAAATAGAGGATTTAGAATTGGCATGGAATTTAGTGACAAATTTGACTCCAATGTTCGAAGCTCTCAACGGGGTTTTATAACCTTTTGGAAACGGTATGGAAAATTGCAGTGATATTGGGTGCTTCTTATGAACCAGCCAATATATGTGTGTGTCTGTTGGGGGTGGGGAGGGGTGAGGGTGCTGGCTGACCTCTGCCTGTCCGTGCAGTGCGGCGGAGCTGCTGCGGGTGGCGCAGGGGGCGCGCGCCCAGGCGCTGCCGGAGAAGGGGAGAAGTTTTGTGAGCCGCCGCCGGCAGCTGACTCCTGGCTGGAGGCACAGCGACTGCGGGCACGCTCTGAGGAGGTGTTGGCGCTCATCAGTGAGCCTGTCGCCGCCAAACGGTATGTGCTGAGGTCTGGGGCCTGCTCTGAAGGGTCCGGGACTCGGGGGCCTGTGCTGAAGGGTTCGGGACTCGGGGGCCTGCGCTGAAGGGTTCGAGACCCGCTACCCCAGCGCACTCCCCTGCGCTGAAGGGTTCGGGGATCTTGGGCTCACACTAAAGGGTCCATGGGTTGGGATCCTACTCTGACTGATGCTTGGTCCGGAGTCCGGGGCCCGCACTGAAGGGTCAGGGCATCCGGAGCACACAGGGAAGGGTCCGTGGCCTACAGTGTAGGGACGTAGTGCCGGGTGCGTGCTGCAAAGTGCTTTGCTCGAGACGCGCGCAGATGTAGCAGAAAGACTTTATGTGTCCTCTACATGCACACCAGTCTCCTCTGTCTTTCTTTTTGCTTCAAAATATGATTAGAAAAGGAATATTAGGATGTAATTTCACTCATCATGGAATGACATTGGCAGTCAGGGACACATCTGAATGGAACGTGTGAAGCTCCATTTTCCTAGTGCTGACGTTCTTGATGCCAGCCAGGGTAACACGCCGCTGCTGTCCGCAGTGGTGATCTCTGGACGGGTGCCTGGGACCCTGTCTCTGACACCGTCGAGTTGAATTGCACCCCCGGCAAGTTCTGGGAGTATATGGGCTTCCAGTGCCGGCGGCGCAAGTTCCTCCACTGGGAGGAGGCCATCATGCTCTGCGAGATGGTGAGAACTGGGAGCAGAGTATTGGCGGCAGACCATTGTGTCTGGCTTGAGCTAAGCCTTAATTATAACAAAGATGCTCAGCGCCAAGACATGCCTGTAACGCTGACATACCAAGGAAAACCCTTCCGGAATTATATATAGCCAGTGATTTAATGAAAGCGACAACAATCATTCTGTGATGGACGTATTTCGGCGCTTATCGAGGTAGCGTGCGTGGCGATTCTGAACACAGGCCGGGTTGTGTGTCAGGCGTGACGTCACTGTCGGCAGGGTGTGCTGTACGTGACGGCGGAGGGTGTGCAGCAGCGGTGCAGTGTGCAGGAGGTGCAGGCGCGCCTGCTGCTGGGCAGCGCCGCCCGGCAGCAGCAGTACCGGCTGTACGCTCACCTTACCAGACTGGGCTACCGGCCCGTCAGACACCGGGCCCCCGCGACAGATACCACCGGTCAGTGCTGTGGCGGCCTTTGCCACACCGCCCCCCCGGCAGATACCACCGGTCAGTGCTGTGGCGGCCTGTGTCACACCGCCCCCCCGTAGACACCACCGGTCAGTGCTGTGGCGGCCTGTGCCACACACCCCTCCCCCTCCCCCTCCCCCGGCAGATACCACCGGTCAGTGCTGTGGCGGCCTGTGCCACACCGCCCCCCCCGGCAGATACCACCTGTCAGTGCTGTGGCGGCCTGTGCCACACCGCCCCCCCCCCGTAGACACCACCGGTCAGTGCTGTGGCGGCCTGTGCCACACACCCCTCCCCTCCCCCTCCCCCGGCAGATACCACCGGTCAGTGCTGTGGCGGCCTGTGCCACACCGCCCCCCCCGGCAGATACCACCGGTCAGTGCTGTGGCGGCCTGTGCCACACCGCCCTTCCCCGTAGACACCACCGGTCAGTGCTGTGGCGGCCTGTGCCACACACCCCTCCCCCTCCCCCTCCCCCGGCAGATACCACCGGTCAGTGCTGTGGCGGCCTGTGCCACACCGCCCCCCCGTAGACACCACCGGTCAGTGCTGTGGCGGCCTGTGCCACACACCCCTCCCCTTCCCCCCGGCAGACACCACCGGTCAGTGCTGTGGCGGCCTGTGCCACACCGCCCCCCCGGCAGATACTACCGGTCAGTGCTGTGGCGGCCTGTGCCACACCCCCTCCCCCCCGTAGACACCACCGGTCAGTGCTGTGGCGGCCTGTGCCACACACCCCTCCCCCCCCGGCAGACACCACCGGTCAGTGCTGTGGCGGCCTGTGCCACACCGCCCCACCCCCGTAGACACCACCGGTCAGTGCTGTGGCGGCCTGTGCCACACACCCCTCCCCTCCCCCTCCCCCCGGCAGACACCACCGGTCAGTGCTGTGGCGGCCTGTGCCACACCGCCCCCCCGGCAGACACCACCGGTCAGTGCTGTGGCGGCCTGTGCCACACCGCCCTCCCCCGGCAGATACCACTGGTCAGTGCTGTGGCGGCCTGTGCCACACCGCTACCCTCTCCCGTCAGACACCGCCCCCCCGGCAGATACCACCGGTCAGTGCTGTGGCGGCCTGTGCCACACCGCCCTCCCCCGGCAGATACCACCGGTCAGTGCTGTGGCGGCCTGTGCCACACCGCCCCCCGGCAGACACCACCGGTCAGTGCTGTGGCGGCCTGTGCCACACCGCCCCCCGGCAGACACCACCGGTCAGTGCTGTGGCGGCCTGTGCCACACCGCCCCCCCGGCAGATACCACCGGTCAGTGCTGTGGCGGCCTGTGCCACACCGCCCCCCCCGGCAGACACCACCGGTCAGTGCTGTGGCGGCCTGTGCCACACCGCCCCCCCGGCAGACACCACCGGTCAGTGCTGTGGCGGCCTGTGCCACACCCCCCCCGGCAGACACAACCGGTCAGTGCTGTGGCGGCCTGTGCCACACCGCCCCCCCGGCAGATACCACCGGTCAGTGCTGTGGCGGCCTGTGCCACACCGCCCCCCGGCAGACATCACCGGTCAGTGCTGTGGCGGCCTGTGCCACACCGCTACCCTCTCCCGTCAGACACCACCGGTCAGTGCTGTGGCGGCCTGGCCACACCGCCCCCCCGGCAGACACCACCGGTCAGTGCTGTGGCGGCCTGTGCCACACCGCCCCCCGGCAGACACCACCGGTCAGTGCTGTGGCGGCCTGTGCCACACCGCCCTCCCCCGGCAGATACCACCGGTCAGTGCTGTGGCGGCCTGTGCCACACCGCCCTCCCCCCGGCAGATACCACCGGTCAGTGCTGTGGCGGCCTGTGCCACACCGCCCCCCGGCAGACACCACCGGTCAGTGCTGTGGCGGCCTGTGCCACCCCCTCCCCGGCAGATACCACCGGTCAGTGCTGTGGCGGCCTGTGCCACACCGCTACCCTCTCCCGTCAGACACCGCCCCCCCCGGCAGACACCACCGGTCAGTGCTGTGGCGGGCCCTGCCACTCGGGCCCCGCGGCCCAAACGGAAAATCGCCTTTCCTGAAAATTGTTTGATTCCCTCGGGACCGCACATACTTTTTCACTTTTGAACTTCAGTGTAATCCCTCACAATGCGATGGTATATGACATTAGCAGATGTTGTATCATTAAACGCAGATGATCAGAACCGCGTGAAAAGCATCGCTAAACAAATGAGCATCCTAAGAGGGAATGCTGCGCGTTTATAATGGATTTAAGCCGGGATAGCGAGTTTAGAAAACGTGCCGAAAAATCCCTGTATAGCATTTTCTTCGACCTAGAACTCACCATTTGCAGAGATATAAGGCTGTGCCAAGAGTGGATTCCGTCCCCACCAGCCCTGCGCCGGCCGCAGTTACCAATGAACGGCTGTGTGCGACCGTTGAGGTCGTAAAGGGTAGGTAGAGGTGTGAGAACGGTGCGTTCAATAAGAAGCGCGCTCATAAGGCGCCGTCACTCCGTAAAAGATATGCTCCGAGACAATAAGATATGACAGCAGGGATTGTTTCCGTATGCCTCACGCGACTGAAAGCTCGTTTCAAGCCCCACAAAGATGCCATATTCTCACTAACTGTATGTTTTTTGCCACATTTCTTTACTGTTTATTCCTTTTTGTCGTTGTTTTGCAGAATATGAGCGCAAGATCCGTCTGGATCAGTACCTTCATCAGCGGAAACGGAAGCGAGAGGACTCTGCCGCCAGCGAACCACCGTCATTTTCTCAGAATCGTGACAGTTGCAGTCGGATCAGTGACTCGTGCGATTCCCCGCCTGAGGAGGAGGCGGCAACAAGGTCGCGTGGTGAGGGTGATGGCGGTAAAGATGGTGGTGGTCCTGGTGCGATGGAGCGTGTGCTGGAAGATGGTTCACACGACGGCTGCGTTACCCCGAACCATTCCAGCGCTGCTACTGGGTCGGGTTCTATGTGTGTCGGTGGGCTTCATGAAACCAGAAGCCCCCCTGCGTCTTCTTCACTTCAGCTAGCAGCTGAGACCGCTCAGAATGCTGCCTCAACTGAGCCAGTCCTCGCTAGCAGCAGACCAGTGGGAACAGAGGCGGGTGTCCAGGAGAAAGACGCTGTGTCAGAGGACATCGAGACTCCTCTGAAGCGCCTGGACTTCACGGAAGAGAAACGCCTGTTCCCAAACTTCTTCGGTTACTCCGGCCGCGTAACTGTTGTCTCTCCTGCGGCCGACCTGCTGCCACCTAATGTGTGGCCTCGCAGTCAGTACTTGCTGGACATGGCCGCGATGCGGCGTGGTGTACGGGAGCGCAGCCGGGGACGGGACTCCCCTAGGGACCACTACCCCAGCGCGCTCCCCATGTTGACGCGGCCCGTCCGAAACTGGACCGAGTTCAAAGCCCAGGTGAGCTTATAATGAACCCGTGTCGTGAGTCGTGAGTGCTCAGATTTCTGTGGCACCATTTCATTAGCCACATTTAGCTTCCGTTCCGATATTGTTATGTTGGGTCTTTTCGTCCGATGTTTTCTTCTTGATCCTTAGGACGCTGTCAGCTTTAGTGAGACATATCACACCTTGCGTACAAGATAATGTGCCACCACTTATGTTCCCTGACCCTTTGATGCAATGTAGCGGATCCCCTTTGACGTAGAATCAACGCCGATTAAAGTTTAGCATTGTTCTCATTTTCCCTCAAGTTGGAGAGCCGAGGTTGTGAGGTTTGCTATCCCCAGTGTGACCAGGAGTCACCTGTAGCTGAAGAGTGAGTAGATTATGTATACTGTTTTGTGACAACGGCCGACTGCGGGCGTGCCTTCAGGCGGCGCTGCAGTCGTCGCAGCCGCCGGAGTCCCCGGACTCCTCCGCGCTGGTTCCCACCGGCTGGTCGGGCTCCACGTCACAGCTGCTGTCGTTGCTGACCCTGTCGCCGCCGCCCCCGCCCCCGCCCGAGGACACCGCGCCGCCCCCGCCGCCCATCTATGACGTCTACGGCCCGAAGGACGCCTTCAAAAAGTCCTGCCCCCTCCGCCCGAGTTCCGGGTCTTTATCGTACGGTGAGGGTAAACGCCTTTGAATGTGTGCGCGAGTAATTGTGCCTTGCAAATGTGGTGTATTGTGGGAGATGAACAATGTTGGTATCATGTTTGTGTGAATTAATCGTGTAGCTTCTTGTTGTAACGTTCAATATCATTAAATATGAACTCCAATGAAACCTCTGTCTGTTTGACACATACCGACAATCCCGCAACTGAACATGTTTACCACCCAGCCGGGGAGTTCTGCCACTGTGTGCACATATTGGCATGGTGTCCTGCTCCACAGCCTGCCCGTGTCTCCCCACAGGCCGGAGGACCAGTGGGCCGACCTGTCGTGCCCGGTGGGCGACGGCGCGCCGCTGCGAGCCGCCATCGTGCCAGCCGTGGGCCCTCCCGCCCTCTACACGGTACAGCAGGGATCCCTGACACTGGAGGCGTCCGTGCTCACATTTCCAGTCTAGGTCGGTGGCCAGATGACGCGTGTGCTGTTGGTGTCGATGCTGTGTGGTCAGATCGTGAACGTGACGCTTCTTGTAGTTTTACCTTTTAAGCACTATTTAAATTGTAAGGTTCTCGTTTGAAAGTGGTATTTATTCGTTAAGGGAAAACATCTGGATCATTCACGCCGTCGCTGATTCATATCGGCAGTGTGTTATTCACTGGAGCTTACGGCTCAGCGATTCACACCGTGTAAGTATTGCTCGATTTGGAACTGAGAAATAAACCATGAGCTCATTGGAGACCAGCAGGCTTATAGGATCAAAGCCAGTTACATGTATGCTTGGTTTGATACTCCCCAAGAAAAGATACTTCCAAGCCCATTCGAGTATGGGCTGTCGCCATTGTCTTGGTTACAGGCCACTACGTGGCGTTTGCTGCGGCAGTTGTGTCGCTCTGCGTTAGCTCTCCCAGGCTGCTGTTAGTTGTTTTCACACCAGCTGTAATATCGCCAGTTGTTTGCCCTGCCAGCTCAGTAGTGGTGAAAGCGCAAACACCACTAGCCGCAGAGTTGCGGGGTAAATTGTCGCCAGCTCTAACCTTCCGCTCTCAATGTCGACAACTGCACTCTGACAAATCAGAATCTGTCCGGGTAACATCCGTGAACCGTCGGCGAGGGACGGTCTCACCTACCTTAAATCTGTGCAGCGTGTACTGCCGATTAGAGCGAGATGCGTCAATCGGCCTTTTTATGGGACACGATGACCAATGCGGCCCCAAACGGCGATTGGCTCATTCCAGCGTCTATTTGTAACCAAGGAATGACTCTAGAATGAGATGGCAGTCTTCCCAAGACCCTTGGTGGTTATTTTCTTGAGAATCGCGCTTTCAGAGAAGGGATGATTCTTACGAAATTCTGAATGTCTGGTGTGATGTATGAAAAACACGAGTGACCGCTGGTATTTGGCTACCAGCTTTCGAGCAGAACTTTTTTTTCGGCCCGTTCGCTCTTAAATGTTTCCCCTAGATTCACAGTGTATTTCGGAAGGTAATTCCTCGATCGTTCGAGACCGTCCGTTTCCAAAGCACTGCTTATCAGAATTTTCAGAGTTGCATCAGCAGTGTGGCTCCTGTGACGAACTTGAATTACCGCCTGATCAGAACTGTGCCACCGCCCCACCTACGGAAAGCCTTGGTCACCCTGAGGCGGTATTCGTTACGGACCGCGCCGCTGATGCAACCCGCCGCTTGGCTGACTGGAGGAAGGTCACAAAAAAACTCAATGGTTATCGCATTGTTACGGGATCAAATGCCTCAAAAGATATTCTCAGTGCGGATTTGTCAAGCCCGGGGCTCTGTATCAATGGGAAGGGGATACCGAGTCAGTGATATGCTTTGGTCTATGGTGAACAGCTTCTATGGACCTCTTTCTCATTTTTAAAATGGATGACCGTGGGGGCGATTAGAAAACTCGATTGATTTGTGCTCTCTCAGCATCCAGCGAAGAGTTGAGTTCACTCAGCATTGCCGCGGGCTGCTTACGCCACTCTTCGCGCCTCGTCAGCCTTTCCTTCCGCATCTACAGCGCCGCGTTGGACCATGTCGGCAATTGGATACCCTTGCGCGAGCTATTATTGGGACAGACATAATCAAGGGTAGGAAGCGACAAGGACGGCCCTCGCCTCGCCCCCTTCCTAGAGCCTCCAGGAGACCCCTTGGTCGCATGGAGTTCTTCGTATATGCTTAGGGGCACGAGGACTCAGGAGTGCAACAATGAACTTGAGGATGATATGCAATTTCGCTATCTTGCTTGGACGATTGCAGCTGTAACCAGAGAGGGAAACGTCATAGACTGCACCGAGAGCCGTGTTAGCCACGGACACACAGCGGTTTCATCCCACCCTTTGCACCGCTCCCTTCCGATGGCCCGGTTTGGCGACCTCTCCGCCGCGTCAGCACGTGCCGGCGGCGGCGGTCCCGGCGCAGATAGCGGCGCTGCGCCGGCGACTGTCGCGCTGCGGCGCTTCCGCGCGTGGTCCGCTTCCGGCGACGGTGCGAGCCGGTCGGGCTTCCCGCCGACGTCGCCGTCGACGCCACGCACTGCCCTCAATGAACGGCGCCGATAGTCGCCGAAAACACCGGCCCAGTGAACTGGTTTCTGTTATCGCTCCGCTGGGAATAATGGGAAAATGCGCGATGATTGGACTCATTGCGGTTTGGATAAAAGTTTTTTGTGTGTTTGTTTTGTGCACAGGCCGGGATTCACGCGTGCCTGAATGTGGAGGAATCTCCGCAGGTTGTGTGTCAGCAGCAACTGTGCTGGTGGAGCACAGGGCACGTTCAGATGATGGTTGTTTTCCGAAATTCGTCGTGCTGCATGCTAGAAACGGGACTTTTTTAGTTGAATCGACCTTTTTCGTCCGCGTTCTGGACAGATTTCCCACTCTAAAAAGAGTGCAGAGGGATGTTGGACAGAACGCTGTACTGAACTTGTGAAATTATAAGACAGGCGTGGTTATGCCGTTTTTGGTAATTTGCGCAGTGTGCTAAACGTGACCTGGCCGCGAGGCGAGGACAGACGCCAGTGGCGTGACACCGTCACACTGGTGCTGTCGCGTGATGGACGGTGTGACGGAGGGTGGTACCGTCTCCGTCCGGGCCGGATACGGCCGTCCACCGCCTGACGTCACGTCCGATACTCCGGTAACCAGGGGGCAGCTCACGGCCACGCCCCTCTCAGGAACGATCGCTGGTGTCGCACTCCGACAGCACGCATATTGTCCGCGCTTAGTGAGCCACGCGACCTTGCTCACGCGTTACTGTTTCGTGACTGGACGAATCATGGGTGTTGTCTTTATGGCGCCGATGCGTTCTTGGCGCCGCCAATTGAACTCACGGTGACTTTTTGGCCAACAGCCAGCGGCTGCTGTGGCCGGCAGTTCTGGCGCGAGTCGACAGCGGCAGAGGGCCGAGGTCGGCGCCCTGTCTGTGGCAGACGCAGCTGCAGCCGCGGGCGAAGCTCCTCGGGCAGAGACAAAGGCTGCTACGTGGAGCTTAGCCTCTGAATCAGGCCGGATGGCGCGGTGGCTCCGCCTGGCTGCGCGCGCTCGCGGAGCTGGTGACACACAGCCGTGGAGGTGACCCTGACGCTGCGTCAGTACCCTCACTGAACTGTAATAAGCTCAGCACGCACCTGCCGAAAACCACCCCATGTGTCTTTTGTGGAGTGGAGGTATATGGCTTGGGTTCCAAATTACCTCTGCCTCGAATTTGTTGTTGTCGGCGTCCAAGATGTACAGAGACTCGTCTTTCAATTAAACGGAACTGAGTTGGTGAACCGTGTTATTTGTTGCTGCATGCTATGTAGGTGCAAATGAGCAACCGACTCCCAGTAGATATTTTATTGTCCTGTGCTGGCCATGGGCGAATCAAATTTTCACGGACCTATGGTAGAGGTGGTGAAGCGTCAGGATTTGTGGGATAGGATGGGACAAAATGGACTTTTCAATTGATTTCCAGTCAACCACACAGGGTTGTGGGTTGTGCGAATCCCAACCCCGCGGTGCCGCCATGATCTAAGTTTGTCCCAATACCATTGCCAGGGGCTCTGGTGGTCAGCTGGCAGCAGCTGTGATTTTGTTTATATATTGATATTGTTAACAAGAATAGGGGAGACTAAAGTTTCGGAAACGTAATTATTCTCCAACAGCTGTGGACTAGTGTGCTTAGAGCATCGAGCAGTTCCATTCTGTTATACTTCTGTTGCAAAATGCATCCTGGAGTTGCCCATAACGTGTCGAGTTCCCTTGACGCTATTACTCTCCACCCGTCACCCTGTATATGTCTATCTTCTGTTTCCCATCGTAAGTCCATCGACCAACGGCATGTCAGGCGTCCTCCGCTCTCTGTGGGATCGTAGAACTTCAGATGGCCTGTGAATCGAAGCCCTTGTTTCTTATTGCGTATTTCGAGGCATTGATAACATTCGAGCATTCGTAGATATAGGCTTTGGCTTTCCCTCAACAACTAAGGTTGTGTACCATTTCTCTCCATACATAAAGGCGGTCGGTCCGCGTTCTTTCCGTGACTACATGGTCCTTATCGCTTTTCCGAGAAACCACAAAGTTGAAAAGCATCCGCCACACCACACAGGAAACGGCCTTACCGCACGGCTGCAGTCCCTGAGCGTTCCAATTACGCCATGGAATCATGCGCACTCGTCGCAAAGGGGCTAAAATGTGAACAAACAAATAGTACGATTCACGTCGGGGTAAGACCTTGTCCCAATATAAGCGGTGATCCAATTTCGTTGTCCACCGTCACCATTGCCACAAGCTGGATGAGTGGGCCCGATACGGAGGCTCAATGCCATAGGGAATTGTTTCAGAATAAAAGAACTCAGTCTGGGGCTGGTTTCCATGTTCCCAACATTTTGGACAACATGAGGGCGTGAAAGCATGTAGGTACCGTTCATCAACGGTTTTGGAAACATTTTGGTTGTGGACCCCTCCCCCCCTACCCCACGAGTATTGCTCAGAAAGTCGATGCCTCTGCCAATAAAGTAGCAGCCTCCTATATAGTAACGGCACATGCTTTTGATTTAAATATCCCTAGCTCTTGCCAATATTTTTGAACGTCAAGACATGTTTCCCATAGCGCAAGAGAACGGAAGTAAAATTGGTAGAGAAATCGTTACATTAACCTCTAATCATAGGCGGCGAAATTACGGGGGTACGGGGCTCCGTTCCCCCTCCCCTTCAGTGATGAGTTTTAAGACTAACCCGATGGCGTTGACTGCAAAGAAATTATATGAAAATAATGGTGGCCCACCCTTCAATCCGGACCCTCCGCCGCCCTGCCTCTAATCAGGAAACGTCGCCCGACGGACTATGACTGTTGTGTGGTGGGTGTGATTTGCCTAATTCTGTTCAGCCAGCAACAGATACATGTGGTGGAAAGCTGAGCTACAGAGCCGCCGTCGCTGATTCATTGGTGAGCGAGTCATGAACGGCTGTCGGTTCACCTGTGGCGTCCATTATGTCGCATGCCCAGTGGCCGTGAATGAACGCTTTCAGTGGAAGCAGCCTCGCTGCCTGTACGTTACTATGGCCGGGGAGTAGTCTGAGCCGCCGCGATGTGCAGCGCTGATCACATGAAGCTGTCTCCATCGCACGAGGAGGTGAGTCAGCCGCCCGCGCTGCCTCGGCGACTGGCTCTTCACATCACGCGTGATCGAGTGCTCTTCCGCTGGAAAATCTGCAACTGACACGTGGGGTGGTTCTCATTCTGCTGCTGTAACCCCCCGGCTTAAGCTTACTGCACCTACAGCTCCTCGTGCGATTGCTGGAGGCGAGTTCGTTTCTCCATAGCTAACGTGAGGGTTAATGTCAATATTGCAGCTTGCGGCGTAGTTAATGTCTACTGCGGTGAGCGTCGTGTGGCAGCTGTTGATCCGAGCCTGAATCATGGAGGTGACACGGTTCCACGCCGTCTGGCAGCGGCGGCCCGTGTCACTGCCTCAGGCTCAGGTCCCACGGCGCCAGCGGACCGCACTCTCAGTTGGGGGTCCGCTCCGCTCGGGGTGACCTGAGTCACGCCCGCGGCGGCGGGCCTGACTCAGCCCCCCCCTTCACTGCCGGAGGGGGGTCACGCGTGCCGACGCACCACCTGCCGGAACGGTGCGGTGCATTAAGGTGGGAGGGAGGCAGAACAGGTGCGCGCCCATAGTGGAGTTACGGCGCCGTTTCGGGAGCGGACTACGAGCGAACCCGACAGACAGAACAGTGTAGAGCTGTCATTGTGTTGTAATGTGTTTTCAGTTTGGTTTATGGTGGCACGGTGTGACAGAAATATGCTGTAAGAGCTGATGAGTATGAAAACCCTGTCATTGCTGAACGATAGTCCAAACAGCGCTTTAACATGAAAGGAGTCCGACTAGCCCGCTATGAGTTTTGTCCGTGGCACCCATAAGCTAAAGCTCCTTTTAGCATCATTATAGCCATGAACATTCAGTCATCTTTCCAGTGCAAGACTGCTCTGTCAGTCTGCATCCACCCTGGAACTTTCTAAGTTCCTCATTCTCATAACTGGTCTTGGTCGAATTAATTATGTGGTGAAAACAGTCGTTCATCAATGATTTCGTCCGGCAGTTTGGTGGAAGCATCTGTCCCGCCTCCCTGAAGTTTTCCCAAGACGCGGAGAATATCAGTAGGAAACGACCCTGTCTGTTCTGCATAATTTCCAATTCAGTCACGCTTCATTCTCAGACCGAGAAACATTCGGCAGAGCACTATCCGAAATGTCCGCTCAGTACTTAACGGGAGTCGGAAAATTAAAAAAGTAAATATGAACGTAATGGACAGTCTGCTCCAATCAAAAAAAATGGCTTTATTAGGGTTCGTGCATAGCATGCGCCCTAAAGGAGTGGGGAGAATTTTAGAATTGAGGGTAAGCTACGTTAGTCTGTTAAAGCAATGGGAGTTATTCAAGTAATGGGTTGCAAGATGTTTTAGCTTGCAAATGGACGTCGGAATGGCATAGCCATGCCAAGGGGCTTTAATAAGTTTAGACCGCAGAGTGCGAAGGTTATTTCTGTGGGAAGACCTTAAATTAGAGTTTGAAATTAGAATTTGGAATTTAAATTGAAATTTAGAATTTGGAATTAAATTAGAATTTGTTGTCAGCTATTGATGTCCGCGTATACGTTACTGAAAGCCTCCGTTAATTCAATAATTTCGTATTTTAGAAAGTGCGCTAAAACGGCCAGGGTGCCGCGATTACCCGCAACCCGGAGGTGAAGTTGCAGCTCCTTGGCGGGAGCCGGAGAGAAAGAAGTGAGAGGATAGTTAGATTGTTAGTAAGAGTATAGGTTGGTAGTAAGACCCGCAGTGAAAGGTATCACGCGGTGAAGAAATCAGCCATCTAACCAACCTGATTTCAAAGTTACCTAACATAACCATCCTAGCACAATGAACCATTTAAAGGTTACAAAACTATTCTTAAATTCGCAGTGGATCAGCTATGATTAGAAAATAGGCAAGTCTACTTGGGGTGAATGCACCCTCATCATATATACGGGAGGAGGATTTATAGAAACTTCTCAGCCCAGAGTCCTTAGAAATGTAAAGACTTTTCGAGAAGTTCAGGATGGTCGTTACCGAGCAGAGTTTTTAGGTCTACAGGGATGTTTGATTCGGCAGTAATCTAGCATGGGTTGCCGATGGGTATTGTGCTGGGGACAATCGATGAGAATGTGATGGGGATTCTCCATTGCGTCGCAGGTACCACAGGTACCCGCGTTCCAATAGGCATTTAATTTGTGTGTCCATTTCGAGTCTGGTTAGAATAACCTCGCGCCGGCGACTCTTTGGTTTGAACTGGGCCAGTAGCCGATGTAGGCTGATATAGAATAGGTGGCGCTGTGGTTTGTGGTCCAGTTATGTGAATTGCTTCCGGATGGTGTCTGGAGGAGAGCTTGCTATCGTCTCCAGACCACTTTAAGGGTTCGATCTCTAAGTTCTAGGGACTTTTTGCCTGCTCATCGGCCTTTCATTTCCTTGAATTTGCAGTGGCCGGGATCAAAGAAAAGAGACATCAGGGTATCATCGATACCTTCGAATATCTCTATAACGTGGTGGCTGGGGTTGATACGTACGATGGCCAGTCGCTCCAAGAGGGAAAGTCAGAATATATACGCTCTATTCTCGTCATGATCGTATTGGAAACGTGGAGTATAAAGAATGACTTTGTTCATTTCTCACGTGCGCTTTCTTGTTATAATAGTGTGTACGCATTTTAGCGGTATAATTGAAGGTTTGACTATTGGCTGTCTAAAAAATTGGGGAAGTCGAAGGACGGGCTTGCCTATAATTGGGCTTCCAATTATTTTAGTTGGACAGGGTTAATTTGATGGCCTACCACGGCTGTCAGGCTTGATTTGACTCGTGTTTTAAGTCATAACTATGAAACCCAAAATTTGGGCATGGCTTACGTCTGACCTGAAATCGTTCTTCAAGCTATGCTCACGAAATGATGACGTCAGATGCAGACACAATGTGTATGATTCCGCAGGAAATTTAGTTCTCCGAAACGTTTATACGTTTCTTTTTATACTTTTTGTCGCAGGTAATTGCAAGTTCGTTTTTGTGGAGTTGGAGCCTCAAGAAACTTGTCAAGGAGACCCCGGCCCCAACATCCAAACGAGCAACTCCCTGAATGAAGGATTAATTTAGAAGGCAAAATTTAATGTCCCACAAAGCACAGGGACGGCCACTCCGTTCAGGTCACCATCTCACCAGTCAGTTACCAGTTATCTGGTAACTTCCTCAGTGCCAGGGGTTGAAAGGGTAACTCCACTCTTGTGGATTGAGTGTTTAAACAATTTTAAATGATATGTGAAAATGTATTGTAGCTCGCTTGGAAGTCAGTAGGAGGGAAATGAACGCTGCCACCATTGGCACGCCGTGCCCGAAATAGCTGGTCTAAAAGTCCCACCTGGTAAATCTGATAGAGCCTTCATGTGGCATCCTGACCTGAACTGAAAAGTATTTATAGCTCTTGGAAATCTCGCTGAATGATAATTCGTTCACGACCCAGCTCTGCTGTTTCGACGGGACAGAGGCTGGCTCGGTAATAGAAAGCAAGCGTCGTTTCGCCTGGGTCTTTTTGGCTTCTGTAGCCTGATCCGGCCCCCACGCGATTGGCCCGAAATACGTCATCAGGGAGTGACGACATTATGACGTCATACGTCTGGCGGTCGGTCGGCGTTCTGCTGGCTGATTCGGTTACAATGGTGGAGAATCCAGGCATCCAAGGGGGGGTAAACAAGTCTGGACGGCGAAGGGAAATGGGTGAATCTACAAGGATTGACTGCGGGACCTTTTTAACATGTATATGTCTTCAAATGATGGGGTACAAGGAAACACCTTTTTAGAATAATAGGAAACCGTGTAAATTAAACTGGAAGGTTACAGTTGACACTTACCAGCATTCACTCACCAGGATTATACTCTTTTTAGAAGAAATAGGTGTTTTTGTTTTGTAGCAGGCAAGGTTTGTATTTAAGGGTTGTCATTGCTTCGTTGCAATTCAGGAGTAATGTTCCCTCAATCTTTTTGAAAAAGGAAGGGTTTTTTTTAAATAACCCTTATTTCATTTCAGCTATTTCTACCAGTCACATCATTTCCGTGAGGAATTTCAAACGTGATTTGTGTCTGGCGTCTGGGAAAAGTTAAGGGAAACGTTATTCTTTACTTGAAACGATAAAAGTGTATTTCCAAGGAATTCCGAGGAAAGAGATTGTGTTGCTGCCTTTATGCATAACTTTCGGGAGGCGCCGCGACCAACAGCCTCGCCCAAGCGCAAGTGCACCGTTGACCCTTGCTTTGTATTCGTTGTCTGCCTCTGGTTTACATTATTTTCTATCGGGGTAAGTTTTATCCAATAAGTAGAATCGGCTTGTGCCCTCGATTTCGTGCTCAAAGCTATGTTGATGCAAAAGTTGACTGGTTAGCAGCGATACATTAACGGGTATGATGGAAACGAAGACGCGTCATTAGGCGAAGACGCAATAGGCAGATGGGAGTCCAGCAGCCAGCAGAATAGAAGAGAGGAAGTATGTTTGACGCGTTTACGCATTGGTCACACCTATATCACCCGTGGACATTATCTGTCTCGCTCCGAGCCAAGCATATGTTCCCAATGTGACCAACGACTTAGTGTCAAACATGTCCTTTCAGATTCTGAAGTTTGCGTTGGGCTGCGTGAAGTCAGAAATCGATTTCTTCGCGGAGCGTCGATACCAGATATTCTTGGTGAGAGAGCATCCGTTGGTTTTAAGTGCGTTTTAGCATATTTGACCGAGTTAGACTTTGAAATTATATAAAATCGAAATAGAGCTAGACCATATGCTGGTGTGTAATGTATAGATGTATATATTTACGAGATTAAACGCGGATCTGATTATTAGCACCTGAGAGGTTATTATAAAGACGGGCGTATCATAGCCAAGTCGCTGAAGCGCCCTTAAAACCCAACACACGCACAGACAAGACGCGTCATTCGAACTCTGCAGACATGCCTGATGGGCTGCCATTCGGCTTGGTTTCTGGGAGCCTATAAATGACCAAGAGTTTTGTGAATTTGTGACCTTAAAAGATCTAAAGGATTTATTACTATAAGAAATGCTGCTTTTTTAATCCGTTGAACGTCATATCAATGTTTTAGGTGTGTGTGTGTGGGGGGGACTCTCCCTGCATCAGTACCGTAACGGATAGATACTGTATTAGAATATACGAAACAAACATCCGTTGTGGTATCTATTCTGTATGCAGCCGAACTCGGCGTTAAACACTCGTCAAACCCCATGATTCGGGAAGAAATTATGGGAGAATGAATTCGGATATATTTCGGTCGTCAGCTCCTTGTCCGACTGGACCACTTAGGTCCTTCGGGACCCTTCTTGTCCTTTTTGGTGTGGGACTGATGGTGGTATGACATGGGAAAACAGTGGCATCCAATGTCACCCTGTGGAAGCCGAGTTCAGTTTACCATCGTGTTATGATTGTCTGTTGGCGCCGCCAGGTGTGATGAGTGTTCAGCTTTGCGCGACGCCCCATCATCTCTTTGGAGTAGCAGTGATGTCAGTGTTTGTGTAAGGCGGCGCCGGCCGCGGAGAGGGCGCCTGAGGCGGTGGCAGCAGCGCAGGTACGCTGGCCACCGTCGCCTACCTCAACAGCGTGGGCGGCAGGACGCCGCCTCTGGAATCCGGCTCCGGATGTGAACCGCCACGTGCCGCCGTTGTAAATCAGCGCCCTGCGCTGCCGTATCGGGAGAATCGCGCCCCCGGCTGTTTCGCATGATCGAATATGTTAACGAAGGAGCGCGTCATCTCCCCGGGGTGGTGGTGGCCATATTAACGGCCGTGTTTGGCCGCGGCTGGCTGGTTAGAATCAGCCTATTGGACATTTCAGCCGCTGCGGGGCCCATTCCGCCCCATCGGCGATTGAAGCCAGCTCTTATAATGATGTTGATAGGCGATGGGTTTGATATTTTCGTCGAGAGTCGTGTAGCTCTGCTTATGCTCTGCTAGCTCTGCTTATCCTTAGCAGATACAAGCAAGAGTATTGACCTGGATTGTTGGCAAATCATTTCTGGATGGCTGGTCTAGTCTAGAAAAGGTGACCACTGTCTGTTAATTCCTGAGTATTTCACTCACTTCCGTCTTACGTTTCACTCCTTCGTTACGTTGTTTCGCATAAACTAAATAATTACGCTTAGGGAAAGCTATTATATATATATATATATATATATATATTAATATATAATATATATATATATATATAATATATATATATATATGTTGTGTTCATAGTGACAAATATAAGTTACAATGATGTTTAGGCGAATTTCAAAAACTAAATTTATAAAAACATTATTTTGCACCACATAACATTATGTGGTGCAATATAATGTTTTTATGAATTTAGTTTTTAAAATTCGCCTAAACATCATTGATATATATATATATATATATATATATATATATATATATATATATATATATATATATATATATATATATATATATAACAATTGTGCAGTCCAAGTGAAATTGTACACCTGTCCTGAGTTCAATCTCGGGCGGAGTTAGCGTAATCCCGTAACCAGCAACGTCCTGGTTTCACAAAGGTCACACAAAACACAAAGCTGGTCACAGAAAGGTCAAAGTCGGGTTAGATATGCCGGCAGGAAGTACCGAGCTGTTTTCAAGTCAGTCTCACCGAAACGGTGGCATAAAAGGAAATGTTTCAAAGCTTACATTTGTTTTCGTTAGCAGTGATTATGAAGATAAGAACAGGACACAAAAGTGAGCTGGGTGGCATCTGACGGCCAGTTGTTAAGTTGGCACTGACCGAGCGCTGTTCCTTCTTCTTCAAAAGTTGTTTTGCCTGCTGTTGTGTTTTGCCCATACTATTTGCAGAACTTTTATATCCGTGTAACGTTAGTTGGAAATCTTTAGACGAAAAACTAGAGGGTCGGATTTCCCCCACCCCCATCTCGCTCTATCTCCCGTCCCCTCGTCATCCCACTCTCCCCCGTCCCCCTCCATCATCTCGCTCTCTGCCCCGTCCCCTACCTCTTCCCCGCTTCCCCCACCCATTCTTTCTCCCCGTGGCGACACCCTAGCGGTCCCGTTGTCCATTTTACGGATGGGTGCTGGACACAAATCAGTTGGGCAGTTGCCAAGTGGGCTAGGTCGTGGAGACTGGATGATAGTAGATGGTGGCGCGATGCTGCAGTGTTCCAAGTCTCAGGGTACTGGGTGGAGATCAACACCGGGGCAAGCTGCATTTTCCAATCACTTCTGAGTTACTTTTACAAGATTTTCAACTCACTTCTCAGCGGAGCAGAATTTAATAATCCTGGTGTGTATGGACTTATCAATACTATGTAATAATGAAGTGTTTATGAAAATGTTTTCTTCAGCTCTATGTAAGGGTTGAAAAAAATTTATTCCCTCCCACATCATCACAATTTTAGAATTTTCCATTCACTTACTATATTTGCGAATATGAATTTTACGTTTTGCACCCTGGCGCAAAATCAGCTTTGGGACACTGATTCAGTGAAGCAAATGATGGAAGAATATCCTGTTGGTGGTAGGAGATGGGAGCGAAGTTTCAGAGAACGCTGTGTTGCTAAGGACACCTCAAGGACACTGTAAACGGCGTTCAAGATATGCCTTATTTGTGAAGGGGATAAGCAAAGTCTTTAAGGACACGACACCGCCCAGAAAGTGCCAAAGGAGGACGTGGGTCGGTACGCCTCCCCCTCTAAGTATGTCATCGGTGCAAAACAAAACTGAGCAACTGTTCCAGGTGCTACTTAGATTCATCGTCCGATCCAAGGGGAAGTAGCAGGTACTTGTCTCCTCATTTAAGAGGTCCCATAAAATGGTCACGGTGCCCCTTGAAAGATTGATGGCGCCCCTCTGGTATGTCGCCATCAATCTCTCGCCCCTTTCCCCCTTCCCCATGATGCGAGTGTGGGCGCCTACGCGATAGAATTGACGCCCATCTGATTGGTTTTGGTGCCCCTTCACACCACGTACTCCGCCCACCCCCGATCGGAAATCTTGGATCCACCTATGCTTAGATCTTCCGCCATTGCCAAACCACCGTTTTGGATGGACTTACGGAATATGAAAACATAAAGTTTCTGGTTTCTGCTCTCCTCTGAATCTAACAGCCATCTTACCTACTGTTGAAAGCTTAGATAAGCTCTAATCTGAACCATTTATTTCCGACTAATTGACTAATGTCAGTCCTACTAAATGGACGTCTCTCGACCGACTAACTGTCCGGCGTCCAGAAAGCCCATAAGAACTGGCCCAGTTCTCAATTCGCGAAACTAAAGCCAGAGTCGTGCTATTGGGGAGTTCCGTTCTCAGAGTGACCTGATCTCGCGCGGCGACATTACTACAGCACAACCTTTCGCCGTGGCCAGAAACTGTGGATGACGTCACTCTCTGCTGGTGACTCAGGCCGGGTATGACGTCACAGCTCGGGTCGCGGCCGTCGGTTTGGGGTCGGGCCGTGGCGTGCGCCAGTGTGACCGGCGCGTGCCTCCGAGACGGCGGGGCGTTAGAGCTGCCCGCCATACCCGAGCGAAACGAGTGTGTGGGTGGTGGTCGGTGTCGGACGCAGACTGGAAGTGGAACTGTGGCTGCTGGTTGGATCTCTCAGCTTGGAACTGCGCCAACATGGAACGCGTCGCCGCAGCTATCCTATCTGTTTTGCTGTGTAAGTATTTGAGCACGTGATATCCCTTATCTGTGCAAGGTTAGGATTTAAGTAATTTTTTCTTGGTGCTCAGACCAAAACATTCAAGGCTTAAATTTTGGAGTGATGATAACAAACCAATCCGTTTTAGGTCGCAGGCTAGTGTTAAAGTTCTGTGTGTGATTTTTAATTTATTGTAATCAGAGCACCTATACTTATGTTTTGGTAAAAATCCATTCAGAGCTCTTACAAATGTTATATATTGTTTCAGATACGTTGCTCATGTTTCCTTGTCTTTTTCGCCAGTCAGAAATTACTCTTGCATTTTTCCGCTGCCGGAATAAGCTAGTTTTAACAATGGCATCAAATATTCTGTCATTCACCCATTGTGAGTGAACAAGATTGTCAGATATTTCCATTTTAACTCCTTAGAATCGTTATGCCCAAGTTTCGATGAATTCCATAACGTGTCTTGTCGCCGCATAAGGTGATGCATAACAAGGAAAAACAGCGATACATGGCTTTGAGTGTCGCAGCTCCTGACTGAGTTTCTTGTCAGATGGGTTGATTACGACCGTTTTTCGTTGGGACCTTGGCTGTTTTTACCTGCTTGTGACATGCCCGTCAGATACTGTGTTATATCGCCTGTCGCATTTGACCAGAACGGATTGACAATCCCAGGGGAAATTGAGTTGCAATTTCTGAGACGTGTTTAATCCCTGTTTAAAACACTCAGGTGGTTGATATACTCCCCAGCATTCTGTAGTAACGCGCCATTCTGCCTTGGTGGTGGAGGAGGTGGTGTCAAGTAAGAAGCCGTTTATACTGATAGAATGAATATGATTAGTTGTCGGGTAAATGCAATTGGTGTGTATTTATGCAGCTTGTCATCGAATATCAACGTCGGTTGACCTTTGCATGTAATCGACGGCCAGTGTTGATTGGTACGATCGACGTTCAGTTCATGCATCGATGACTTGCCCTCGAAACGCGTATCATTCAGTTTCTCCTTTGAACAGATTACATGTATCAATCAATCAATCAATGGCTTTTTATTAGGCGTTCTGTGCATAGCACCTTTGCCCGCCTCTAAAGGAGTGTGTGGGAGAATTTTAGAATTTTGTGTGAGGGCAAACTACGTTAGTCTGTTAAAGCAATGGGAGTTATTTCACGTAATGGGTTGCAAGATGTTTTAGCTTGCAAATGGACGGTCGTGGCAATGGCATAGCCATGCCAAGGGAGGTCTTTTAATAAGTTTAGACCCGCAGAGTGCGAAGGTTATTTCTGTGGTTGAAGACCTTAAATTTAGAATTTGGAATTTAGAATTTAGAATTTTGTGTGTCAGCTACTGATGTCCGCTTGTCTACGTTACTCGAAATCCTCCGTTAACTCAATAATTTCGTATTTTAGAAAGTGCGCTAAACACCTGGCCAGGGTGCCGCGAATTTACCCTGCAACCCGGAGGTGAAGTTGCAGCTCCCCTCTCCGGCTGGGCAGCCGCCGCGCAGAGGAAAAGAAGTGTGAGAGGATAGTTAGATTGTTAGTAAGAGTATAGGTGTGGTTAGCATAGACCCGCAGTGAAAGGTATCACTGCGGTGAAGAAATCTAACCTATTTAACCTAACCTGATTTCAAAGCTAGCCTAACATAACCTATCCTTAGCCTACGATAAACCATTTAAAGGTTAAACAACTATTGCTTAAATTTTGCGGTGGAACATCTATGATTGGAAAATAGGCAAGTCCTACTTTGGGGGTGCACCATGCACCCTCCATCATATATACTGGGAGGGGTGATTTATAGAAACTTCTCTAGCCCAGAGTCCTTTAGAAATGTAAAGACTTTTCGAGTAGCTCAGGATGGTCGTTACCGAGCAGAGTTTTTAGGTCTACAGGGATGTTTTGGATTCGGCAGTAATCTAGCATGGGTTGCCGATGGGTATTGTGCTGGGGACAATCGATGAGAATGTGATAGGGATTCTCCATTGCGTCGCAGGTACCACAGGTACCCGCGTTCCAATAGGCATTTAATTTTGTGTGTCCATTTCTGAGTCTGGTTAGAATAACCTGGCGCCGGCGACTCTTTTGGTTGGAACTGGGCCAGTAGCCGATGTTAGGCTTGATATATAATAGGTGGGCGCTGTGGTTTGTGGTCCAGTTATTTTGAATTTGCTTCCGGATGCTGTCCTGGAGGAGAGCTTTGCTATCATCTCCAGGCCACATTAAGGGTGCGATCTCTCTAAGTTCTAGGGACGTTTTTGCCTGCTCATCGGCCTTTTCATTTCCTTGAATTTTGCAGTGGCCCGGGATCCAAAGAAAAGAGACATCAGGGGTATCATCGATACCTTTCTGAATATCTGCTATAACGTGGTGGCTGGGGTTGACTACGTTACTGACGGCCTGCAGGACAGATTTAGAGTCTGAACAGATGACGGCTGAGTTGATATTTTGGGTTCTGATTATGGCTAATGCATTTAGATTACATGTATGCTATAAGCACAAATGATCATGTCCAGCATTTTCGTTACCATTTGTGTATTCCTCAAGCATCTCCAGACAGTATAGAGCATGTGGTAAGGTGGGATGTGTGGGAACATACACCGGAGGATGCGGAACCAGACGCCTGCACTTACTCAGCAGCCTGGAGCTGACATCTGGAGGAGTTTATGCCGCTAATTAGCCGAGTTGACGACTCCTTGAAGTCCCTTTTTCTGGGGCGTTCTTCTCAAATGATCTCACTATTCTCTGAAATGTGTGCATTTCCAAGCGGTGGGGCTTTGAAATGTCACACTTTATCAAGTGTCTTTGAGAATTGCCTAAGTAACACGGCGAGTAACACGGTGGTAAACCAAAGGAAGTTCAACAGTGGAGACTTGGGCGTGTAGTGAAAGATAAACCCCCTCTTTAGGGTGATCCAAAGGAGACTCGCCCTTAACAATTTTGGGACTCGGTCCATAGTTTACTTTCCTCTCGGTAATCAAGGGAAGATGTTCAAGTTGCAGTGCTGGGCTCGCAATAAGAATAGGTGGTCCAATATCGTTTTTCTGTGATAAAAAGTGGGAAATATTAAGTTGAGGTTCAATTAAAATTCTACAGTTTTGTATTCTGTGATCGGTCATCCCTCCTGAAGTTTTTTTTCATCAAAAAGGATGAAGCTTGAGCCATTATACGCCATTAAATACTACTCCATTACTGCAAAATACTGGATTAAACAGACGCAAAGCCTCGGGGTGGATTCTAAAGAAATTCCTTAGTTTGATCGTAGATTAAAACTCGTGGAATTAAAGGCAACAGAAATTATAGGATCGTAATAAGGAATTAAATCGGGTTTTATCAGATATTTTGTGGTTTTCGTTACTAAACGACCGCGGAATCCCGCACTCCAATTCTACCACGCTCAGCACGGCCAAATGACATGTTGTTGAATATTGCCCCGGATACATGAGAGGTTTCTGTACGCTCTATTTCTTGCACCGACTGTGGGAACGGACTTTTCTACTCAGGCAATTGGGAGTCTCGAAGGCACAACATGACTGGGGCCGTCTTGATTAGCTTGCTCGTGGAGCCGCCTCTCCCTTGGTTTTGCTTAGCTGGGTCGCGGAGTGACCTCTCCCGTATTTTTTATTAGCTTGGGTGCGGAGCTGCCTCTCCCGTGGTTTTGATTAGCTGGGTTGCGGAGTGACCTCTCCCGTGGTTTTGATTAGCTGGGTTGTGGAGTGACCTCTCCCGTGGTTTTGATTAGCTGGGCTGCGGAGGGGCCTCTCCCTTACTTTTGATTAACTGGGTTGCGGAGTAGCCTCTCCCGAGCCGCAGCCTTTCGTGAAAGATCACGGATTTGCTTTTGGCACCTGGAGGACTATCCATGGGCTTGTCGTCGGCAGCTCGCCGGCGACCTTTCAAACACGAGCAACTCGGGCGTGACACAATGCAGTTCTGACGCATCACCAGAGTGTCTTCAGAGTTCTGACACATCACCAGAGGGTCCTCAGAGTTATGACACATCGCCAAAGCATATTCAGGGTTCTGACATCATCGGAGTGTCTTCAGAGTTCTGACACATCACCAGAGTGTCTTCAGAGTTCTACTCACCAGAGTGTCTTCAGAGCTCTAACACACCACTCACCAGAGAATCTTCGGATCATGGGGACAGATAGGTGTTGAGAACCACTGCACTAGTGGTTTCAAACCCTCACATGATGAGCCAGATGTCTGCATGGCCTACCCTAAAAAGATAAATACTGGTTAGTGGGCCTTGATAGTTTTCAGTTACTTGGTTACATCTGTTTGCATGCTTTCATTGGAATCGCTGCTGCTCGCAGTTGAAACGATGGTGGAGAAAGCACATGTGTTTGTATTGTTCAACTATTTTTCCATTTTCAATTCTGTTACCGGCAAAGGATAGTCAATTTTTAGGATCCCGCGGCTCATCAGACTGTTTTTTTACTAGTCATTGTCGGAAAGCCAGCTTCTCACAAATAAGTCGTCGGGAATCGCATCAACTTTGTATTGCATGGCTGAAGATTGGAAATCGCTCAAAATTGTGTAAAAAATAATACGCATGGTTTTGTAATCCGTCCAGAACGCTACGACATGAAACCAAATACTTATGTACCCGCAGTAATGTCTCCTTCGTTCAACTTATCCAAACATTCTGGGTTCAAATTCACAGGCCTTTGTGCCCCCCTGTCCTTTTTACTGGTTTTGTAAATAAGGTGTCAAGCTCTGTGCCTCCTTATGAGGTCATGACCCACCGCTGAGACCCACCGCGTTAGAGAGTGCCCTGACCCGCCCCATTCCAACGACGGCCTACACCTGGATCTGGCGCTCGCTCCACGGCGCGGGCAGCGCCGCGCCGGCCCGGCGTTTTCCCTGTTTTCCCTGTTTTCTCTTGGTCTTAATCGCTTTTAACCTGATCTTGCAATAAACCCACCACTTTTTATGAATGAATGCATAAGCTAAGACTAGGTTCTTTGAAATGAACATGGTTTTGTAGTCGCGTGCGTAAGCGATCGAACAAAAAAGTATTGCCTAATTTTCATCTGGCTAGAAATATATATTTTTGAGGAAAGTAGGCTTTCAATGTCCCTAAGGCTACATTGTGCAGGGACGTCTCTACGAAATGGTCTATACTTTTGATATACCCCTAACGTGTGTATTTGCAAGGAAAAACTTTAGGAGAAGTATCACTGCGTGCTAGTATTTTTCATCCAGCTTGTGTTCCGGTGAAGGACTGGTTTTGTAAGTAAGGTGTTTGGAATTAGCAAAATAAAGACATGGTATTCACTGTTTGTTCTGACCACTCATTCAATTTGGAATGTGTCGGCTTCTTTCGGCTTTTGTTTTTATTGGTCGGAAAGAGCTACCACTGCTATTTGCAGTCCCTCGTATTTGTCCATCGTTTATGAATCGCCTGGAGAGGGGGGATGGAATACGCTTTTCGAACTGTCCGCTGATTATATGCGTTTTGCCCTTCTACGACAATATTGCAGTGACCGGTATTATGGCTGATGAGTTCAGTGTTTCACTAACAAAGGCATTTACCGGACATCCCTGCTGCGTCTCATCTCAGTTACGCCACATTAGGCGCGTTGTGCCAGGCGGGCTGACGGCTTGGCGTGAATGGTCGGTGTGTCGGACACCTCACGGAGCGGCCGTCACGGTCCGCGGCCCGCCGGCGGCTGCCTCCGGCTGTGGTAAACCGCTGAGGCCACGCCGGCACCTGCAGCACCGTTCCACCGGACTGACCACCAGGGCCGCCTCTCTGTCCCCGCCCTCTTACACGACTCCCGTCCGCGTCTCTGTCCCCGCCCTCTTTATTCCCAATAGCTGGCCCCATCGACCTCTCTCGCGGGGGATGTGGTTTGTGTCATATCTGTAGAAAACGGTCTCGGATTAATCAAGAGGGAGAAATTCGATAAAACTGTTATTTTTGTTTCTAATTACAGCCTCTATTTTGGGGATGCAAATGCTTGTGCGGAAAATGTCTCTAAATTCGTGTCCAGGTTTGCTACCTATTCTGATTTCGGTGAAAATTATGTCAAAATAGTCCTGGTAGGTTTAGCCGTGATCGCTGCTGTAGTGTGCACCAACAAAAGAAAAAGTCACCATGCCCATTGAAGCTGGTTTTCCTGGTATTCAGGCGTTGATGGGTACGCCTTACTTGGATCGTAATGTGGAAACCAGTGTACTTACTCACTCCACAAGGATGTGTACAAGGAAAATTGAGGCGTTTGAAGGCTGAGAGTATCCGTACAATCATTCCACTGAATGGTCTCTGCCCTGGAACGGAAGTAAAGATATGTGCTTCATATGTGGTGTTGGCTAGAAAACAATTGTGATCGTGAGACCACATGTGTTTGCCATTCCTTGAGTATCTTGGATTCTAATTTTATGAAGCTAGGCGAAAATGGTTATATCAATCCGTGCGCGTTCCAAGCTCGAATAAGTAGTGTTGAGAATGGTAGGCGCTGGTCATAGTCACCATACCGCATCTCTTTTATTGTTCGGCGTCCACCGATCGGACCGGATATTCTCACATGCCTGAGGATTGTTTTAAGGCCTTCCATGGTAACCTGTCATTTTCTTTCGCAGTGCTGAACCGAGGAGCGTGATTATAAGTCGATAATACGTTTAATGGCCAGGTTCCTCGAATTCTGGATGCAAAATCGAGCAGATACACTGTGATTATACATTCGGACTCAACCCTTCGTCAGAATCTTCATAATACAATAACTGAAGACATAATTCCTGGCCATAGTGTGAGCCGTAATGAAAATCACTCGGAAGTTTTGGCTCGCGCCATGTCCAATAATTTAGGTTTTCAGCTATTGTATTATAAGGATTCCGAAGTCAATTGCGGTGTATTTACATTGTAGTGGATTTGCATTGCACTTGCTCCATTTTGCGTCAAGGATTTGAAGAGGCAGGCCATTAAAAGTCGTATCGACAAGGTCGGAGTGATCAGGAATGCGGTTTAAAGGGGCTTGCAGAAGCGAACTTGGACTCCGCTGAAAAAAACTATCTGACTCTGAGCATTGTATGTAAATTGAGTGCAGTCAGTCAGTTTCGAGAATGAGAGCAATACCAAATATATCTCTGCCATTTTTGTTTTTTACCAGGCCGTTTTCCGAGAAGAATATTCGCTGCTGGGAGATTCTCCGGTGCTGGGGATGACCAGTTCATTGGGTAGCGTTCCTGCCTAGTGAGGCACAGATTCCGGGTTAATGTCCCGACGTTTTCTAATAAGTACAATCTTATCTCTGACAACCCTGTTAACGGGGCGGTGTTGGCGACGCCGTAGAACCGCGACAGTTGATGTGCTGTTGAACTCGTTATGTTTCGCTCAAGAGAGTCATCTGTGCTGGACTGTGAGTAGAACGCAACGCATCTTCTAGAGAGCTTTAGTGACGATCCTTAATAAGACACTTGGCTTGAAGTAATGGTTCCCAAGTGGCAGGACCTGGCCGTATTTCGGGGTCATGGAGCCATTCTGTTTGGATAAAAGGCGGGAAGGGAAAACCTTTAAATAGGTGCACCCAACACATTGGTAAGCAATACGCATTTATATTCCTATTAACTAGTATGTATGTTCAAGTAAAAGTTCTAGTGTTTAAAACGGTTATCATGCT
Organism: Lepas anatifera; assembly: GCA_034440635.1. Taxonomy (NCBI): domain Eukaryota; kingdom Metazoa; phylum Arthropoda; class Thecostraca; family Lepadidae; genus Lepas; species Lepas anatifera. Next base: position 560,711 of record JAOTON010000698.1, on the reverse strand, counting down.
GGAAAAGCTGTGAAAAACTACTGCCTTATAATTGTGTATTGTCAAAGCTGAGTTATGTATGAAGGGTCGGGCAAGTGAGAATGTAATTTGCGGCAAGTGAGAATGAAACTAGCCAATTTTCCGTGCGGTGCAGGTTGTTATTGTTGATACTGGCGCCAAGGCCGATGGCATTCTTGCACGGCTTTCTTCAGCATGTCACGGCGTGGCACGGGATGTGGCCACGTGCACGTTGGTTGATAACACCCGTCTGGTGACTGTCTCTGCCGGGTTCGAAAAGTCCGTGGTGGTCGGCTGACCTCCTGTCCGTTCCATTCGTTCTCGAGATACAGCGGATGTCAGGTCTGCCAGGACATCCTCCTCCCGTGCCAGACACCGTTACCGACTTGATAGGTAGGGCATCCGCCTCCCGCGCCTCAGACACTCCGCTACAGACTCGATAGGTAGGGCATCCGCCTCCCGCGCCTCAGACACTCCGCTACAGACTCGATAGGTAGGGAATCCTCCTCCCCCGCCTCAGACACTCCGCTACAGACTCGATAGGTAGGGAATCCTCCTCCCCCGCCTCAGACACACTGCTACAGACTCGATAGGTAGGGCATCCTCCTCCCCCGCCTCAGACACACTGCTACAGACTCGATAGGTTTTGGGAGGTTTGTAACACTGCCAGCATCTATATGGGGTTTGATGTATAACACTGCCACCGTCTACATTGGGCTTGAGGAGGTTTGTAATGCTGCCAACCTCTTCATAAGGCTTGAGGATGTGCATAATACAGCCAACATCTTTATCGGGTTTGAGGATGTGCATAGCACTGCCAACATCTTTATCGGGTTTGAGGATGTGCACAACACTGTCAACATGTGCGTCGGCACCGGGACCACCCCTGACTCACCCGCGCCTGACAAAGACGGCGCAGCTGGAAATCGATAGGACTGTGCCGAGCCGGCGCGCCGGACGTCCGCCGGCACGCACAGCCGCCCATTTGCAGATGAGCGCGGCGCCAGTGCGTGAGCCCGGCACCCACGCGCTCGTGCTGCTGTTGCACCGCGAGGCAACCAACAGCCGATAACGGTCCGCGCGCAGTATAGCTCAGGGCGAGGCCTCTGACGCGACGTCCCAGATGTGTTTTGGGTTCGTTAACCGCGGTTTCGGTTTGGACAGACTCGCTGACAGTCGTCGCAAACCCGTTTCGCCGGAGTTACAATCAGCGCACGGTCACGAAAGCATCCATAACTCATTCCGGTGGCGGCGGCGAGAGGCACGTGCCTGCATGCACCGGGGGTGCTGGGGCCGGCCGTTCCGTGACGACGCCGCCGGGTGTGGTCCGCTGCCCCCGCCGGCACGCGGCGGCGCGCCTGCAGCGCCGCCGCGTCACGTCACGGAGCGCCGGCCGCGGCTCAGTTCCGTCACGTGCCGGATCGCTGCAGAGCCGTCTCCAGAAGCCACGGTGCCACCAGCTCGTGGCGAATTGCGTCCCTCTGGCCTTAAGCGCCAGTGGGCCGGGGTGTTGACGATTTGAACTCCCTTTTTTGTTCGCGATGTTTTGACGTTGCGCAACTGTGAGGTGTAGTTATGTGAAGAGGGCTATAGATATGTATGAAATACGAGCACTTCAGAAAGTTGCATCGTCATATTTATTGTGTGCAACGTTTGCGCGCAGCTGGCGTAATTATTATTTGGCCCTGATGGAAACATACAATTGTGATATGATGAATATAGATATGATGAGCATTGGGGTGTTTCATTGTTCCAAAATGCAATATTTCGACGCATATCGATGTTCCCCTTAAACCTCATCTGCTTACAAGCTTCTGTGCGAAATTTCCATGTATTTCGATGATATTTAGAGGTCGCGCACTTTTGCAGCTTTTTTATCAAATGTATTCAAATGTACACATAAGCGTAGGAACGTCCGGAATATTCGGGAGGCCAAGGTTGCATTTGGAAGTAATTTCTTTCCAGCCAGCGCCATAGGGTTAAGGGTTAAGAATCAAGAATATTGGGCGGGGGCTATGACCCCTGCCCCCCTGTTCCTACGCCTATGAATGTACACATTTCCACACTGATACTGGCGCTGGTTTTCTTTTGCTTGGTTTTCTATTTCACATCTGAAATATTCTTCAAATTAAGTAAAACATTTATTACTGCACAATGACTAGCCTGAGTATAAAACCCGACCGATTTCGGGAGCATCCCGCCCCCGTTTTCAAGGGAGATGAAGATAACACTATGACATAAACTAACTAAGCGAAAAACACGAAGACAGGGTACACTTTGAAAGAACAATCTTAGCTATGAACATGACGAATCATTATATAATTGTTAGCTCTAAACACGTGTTATTTTTCAATCCAATCTCTTGTTTGGCTGGCGTTTTAAGAGGTCCAAAAATCCAGAGAAGATGGTAACTTTACCGATATTTCTATTCATTTTTGGTTCCGTGGTGGTTTGGATGTAATTTGTCTCTTTTATTCCCCGCTGTTTTTGTCTTGAGTCCAAAGTTAAAGTTGTTATGGCGTCCCATTTGATACAATGATCCTTCTTGAATGCATGTTCCGCTGTGGCCTCCGCTGCTCTCTCGTCAATTGACCCTCGGATTAGTTTTTGTCGAGATTTTCGGTGTTCGTCTTGTCGGACTTCCATCATCCTTTTGCTTTCTCAAGTGTATATTTTTGGACAGTCATTACATTCCATCTTGTATACTGGGCCTGGTTTTTCCGGTTGTCTATCCTGTCCTTTGGTTTGACCAGTAATTGTTTGATCGTTTGATGTGGCTTAAAATATGTTCTTACGTTGAATTTAGAACATATGCGTCAAATCTGTTGCGATACTCCTTCTACATATGGGAAGGATCATTATATCACATGGGACGCCACAATGACTTTAACTTTCGACTCAAGACAAAAACAGCGGGAAAGGGAGATCGCCCTCATCAAGAGATTCAACGGATTCGTCAGGGACGATAAGCAGAAGCAGTCCCTGCTCCAGGTGGTGGAACTCCATCGGAGGGCTCTACCCAAGCGCACCAAGAAAGAATGCGCCTCTTTCAAGTGGAATAGTTTTTGGTGATAGAAGTGCGCGACCTCTAAATGTCCTTTTATTTTGCTTTTAAGGGTGTCAATCGATTCAGTTTTACGTATAGAGCTGGGGGAAAGTCGATATGACTTCGTTCCAAACAAACAAAATTTTACTATAGTGGGCTGAAACACCCTAATGAGCATGAGTGGCGTAGTCCTGATTGCTAAATATGAGCCAACCAGTCGGAATATTGTGCCTTGCGATGGGGTAATTTTTGGTACAAGCCGCCGTGTTGCAAAGTTTAAAAGCCTCCCTTCAAATTTTCTTATTTTCCAAATTCCTGTGTTGCAATCCTAAGAATCCACTCATTCGGTTTAATCCTGCACCCTCTGACCTGCCCCTCACACTGTGTGACAGGTACAGCGGCGGTCTGTAGGACCTCACTGGTGGAGATGGCCCGGCTCCCTCTGACCTGCCCCTCACACTGTGTGGCAGGTACAGCGGCGGTCTGTAGGACCTCACTGGTGGAGATGGCCCGGCTCCCTCTGACCTGCCCCTCACACTGTGTGGCAGGTACAGCGGCGGTCTGTAGGACCTCACTGGTGGAGATGGCCCGGCTCCCTCTGACCTGCCCCTCACACTGTGTGACAGGTACAGCGGCGGTCTGTAGGACCTCACTGGTGGAGATGGCCCTCACACTGTGTGGCAGGTACAGCGGCGGTGTGCGGGACCTCACTGGTGGAGATGGCCCCGCTCCCTCTGACCTGCCCCTCACACTGTGTGGCAGGTACAGCGGCGATGTATGAGACCTCACTGGTGGAGATGGCCCCGCTCCCTCTGACCTGCCCCTCACACTGACAGGTACAGCGGCGGTCTCTAGGACCTCACTGGTAGAGGTGGCCCCGCTCCCTCTGACCTGCCCCTGACACTATGTGGCAGGTACAGCGGCGGTGTGTGAGACCTCACTGGTGGAGGTGGCCCCGCCCCCTCTGACCATCTCTTTGCACTGTGTGGCAGGTACAGCGGCGGTGGTGGGGGCGCAGAGGGCGGCACTGCCTGAGACGATCCTGGTGGAGGAGCCTGCCGACGTGCTGGTCACCGAGGGCGACGAGGCTGTGCTGAAGTGCAAAACCAGCGGCGAGGCCACGCGCTGCAAGTGAGTGGCGCCGTCTGCTCCCTCCAGTCAGCTGGCCAGCACCGGCGACTAGCGTTAGCTCTCTCCAGTCAGCTGGCCAGCACCGGCGACTAGCGTTAGCTCTCTCCAGTCAGCTGGCCAGCACCGGCGACTAGCGTTAGCTCCCTCCAGTCAGCTGGCCAGCACCGGCGACTAGCGTTAGCTCCCTCCAGTCAGCTGGCCAGCACCGGCGACTAGCGTTAGCTCCCTCCAGTCAGCTGGCCAGCACCGGCGACTAGCGTTAGCTCTCTCCAGTCAGCTGACCAGCACCGGCGACTAGCGTTAGCTCCCTCCAGTCAGCTGGCCAGCACCGGCGACTAGCGTTAGCTCTCTCCAGTCAGCTGGCCAGCACCGGCGACTAGCGTTAGCTCTCTCCAGTCAGCTGGCCAGCACCGGCGACTAGCGTTAGCTCTCTCTAGTCAGCTGGCCAGCACCGGCGACTAGCGTTAGCTCTCTCCAGTCAGCTGGCCAGCACCGGCGACTAGTGTAATCGGACTCCATGCCGACCGCATTGTGACGCATGTCAATAATGACTTATATAGTAAAATTAAAGTGATGTACTTTGTACTTCATTTAATTTTAAAGTAAAGTAACGTAGCGTCAGCTCAAAGGGTGCTGGCTGTTACTTCCGCCGATGCGTTTCCATGTCTGTAAATTACGATGACAATGCACTGGCTCGAGCGAAGGCAGTTATTGAACCGCCAGCTGCCGTAGCTTACCGTAAGTGCATGGTGCGCAGGCACCGTGAGAGCTGTGCTGTGATGCACCGTTGACTGTTGAGAAGTCACGGCAGTTGACTGGGTAATGGGAATGCCGACGTGCCTCATGTTTATCTACGCTTTGCTGAGCGGCTCTTACGTAATACGTACAACCTAGAAGAATCTTGGGTCGTATGTGATCTGGCCTCCGGCTGTAATTGAATGACATTTGTATTGCTGTAGCACACAAGCACAACTAAAAGGTATAGGTCTTGGCACACGGTCATGTATAAGTACGGTACAAGTCTAGAGTTGGCATTTAACTCACCGTTTGTCCGGCAGGTGGCTCCTGAATCGCACCGAAAATCCGTATGAGCTGGTGGATGTCAAAGAATTCTACCCCAAACGGGACGGAGACTGCAGCATTCGGATTAAAAAGGTCAGATGATGTCCGTCGTCGTATACCATATGTGTACTATGTATGGCAAGAAGCTGACGTACAACAGTGGCAGGATTGTATCACTATGTCATACCTCGTCGTGCTATGTTTTTTGTTCATGAGCGTATGTCGCTGTGCCTTCCCTGACCGGCTGGTGAACTGTCTCCAGGTGCGTAAGACCCACGTGGGCCGCTGGGTATGCAGCGTGTTCGTCTCCCTGCTGCACGAGAAGCTGGTGTCTCGGCCGGCCGCCGTTGCCATAGCGACGCTGTCGGCGCGCGCGCACCACGCCGCCATCGCCGCCCACCCTGCCAACGCCAGCGCGCCGCCTGGCGAGAGCGTGCAGCTGGACTGTAGAACCTCGTCCCAGGTGAGACACGGCGGCCCGGGTTCTGAGCAAACACGCCACCCGGCTCAGTGGAGAGGTTTTCTGCCGTCCCACGGAAGAAAAGCATAAGTCACATTTTTTTCGATTTTGAGATTTTGGTATCATTCGATGCAGACAGACAAGCTGCATCTAATTATCAAATGATTTGATAAAGTTCCTTTCATTTTTTAGTTATATCGTCTCTTCAATTCAGTTCCTGGACTCTGCTAATGTTAAGAAAAATGGAAAAGGGGCTCTCCTGTAAAATACTCCGAATGTGACATACGCCTTTCTTCCGTTAGACGGCAGCTTTGGTCTGATGTGGTTAGTGATAGACTTGCAGTAAGTACGGCGGAGAGGTACTTAGCGAAGATGCTCTTGTCATTACAGCGGGTCGGTGGCGTCAGCCTCCCCGTGTCTCGTTTGTAGCTCTGAGGTTAACTTAGCGTGCTGCTGAAAACGTGCTTTTTTATAGCGAAAATCGAGAAAGAGAAAAGGGTATCATGCTCTCGGTATTATTGATCTTTCATACTCAATCATTCTGGATCTCCGCTTTACTCTGCTTTGGAGCCGAGAAGATAGTCCGAATTTCCTTCACTTAACGATAGAACAAATATAGATTCCACGTTCGGCCGTCCCAATATCTCGTGATTCGAGCTATCAATAGCAACTGGCATGGATTTTCAAGGTTGCTGATGGTCTCTAACCCTTCTTTCGAAAACCTGTTAAATTTGGCGATTACTGGGGATGCCATGACGTTATCTCCAACATAAGTTGGACTCGAGCATACGACCCAGTCCATCGTTCGGTGGATAGCAGTGTTTGGCATTTTCCGCTCTTCTTTGAACCCTTACAGATCATTATCAGCGTTTTCGCAGGAATTTTACGTTCTTAGGGGAATCTCATGATCTGCTGAATGAGAAATCGCTACCAACAATGCGTCATTACGCGCCCACTATAAATCATTTCAAATGGTGGTACTGTACTGCATTATCAAATTTTGACCTAGTTCATCCAGTTGTTGCTATCTAAAAACGTATACTACCAGCAAGCTTATTTCGATAAGTACCACTTAAGACTGTTCAGTAAGCACAACTCAATTTCACACAATGCAGGAATGCAGTGCCGATACGCATAAAGTATCCTGGCAGAAGTTTTGGACGGAAATCTGTGCGAGTCAGAGATTGGCTCACAATGTTTTCAGCCCTCGCATGCGATTTTCTGTATGCAGAAACGCTGCGAGCGGGTGTTGACGTCGGGTAGGTCCCACCTGCGCCTCTCTGACGCTCCTCTCCCGCAGGCGGACTCGTGTGGCTGGGCGCTACCCGACGACGTGGTGATCACGCTAAGCAGCCAGACCATGTCGCTGCTGGACGAGGTGCCGCTGACCTTCCGAGGCGACCTGGCCGCCGGCGACTGTAGCATCAGCGTCGACGCCATGCAGCCGCGCTTCGCAGGCCGCTGGAGCTGCTTCTTCACCAGCGGGGACACACCGTCTGGACCAGCCCGGCTCACCTGCACCTGCAGCTCGACGCCCAGGCGCGCACCGGTCAGTGCCCTGAGGAGGGGTGGGAGGGGGCCTGGTGTGGCGTGTCTCTGGGCTTGTTTGAACTGGTGTTCACGGTGGTTTATCGTAAACGAGAGCGGTGGTACGAGGAGCTGGGGCGTTGCGATAGTTGGGATGTGTTTGTATATGTCCAGTGTACTGCCTTAGATCCATGGTTGTATCATTCAATTTGGCTCAGAAGTGATTTGAATGAGGGCTTAATACTCATTGTTGTCGAATAGCGTATACTCTGTGTTCCGACAGGCTCCTCTTTGGCCTCGGCAAATCCGATAGTGGTGACCGTACTGGTGCTTGGCATCATCGGCGTTGTTGCTGCTGTTGTTTGCGCTGCCATCTACCGGCGGAGATCGCAACTGCGGCATGACAAACTGATCGACAACCCACTCTACGGGATCAAAAACCTGCAGATGGCTGCCGCCGCTAGCGCCGCCCAGCGGAAAACCAACCTACCTCAGCTTCCGGTGCCGGCCGCCAAGAGCATTCGGGAGCTGGGCGTGTCGTCGCGCGCTCTTCCCAACGACTACTCCGGCAAGGACACGCTGCGGCAGGAGAGAGAAAAACCTCACGTGTACGACACGCCGCGCAAGGGAGTGCTGTACGACGTGCCCACCTCCAAGGAGGCGTACCAAGTGCCGCGCTCCTCCTACGAGATCCCGCCGACGCCGGTCAAGCTCGACTTCGACGCCGTCAAACTGCCGGCTGGGGAGGACAACGTGTACGAGGAGGTGAGGTCGGTACTGTACCGGGATGAGGACATGGACGGCTACCTCATCCCAGAGAAACTGAAACTGTAGCGGCCAGCTCCTTGCCGATCACTCATTTGCTGCTACATTCCACGTGTGAACTGTATTGGGATAGGGCGGTTCTCCTACTCTGCGCTGGTATGAGTGGGTTTGTGGTCGCTGGCGTGATTGGTGCCACCGGATGTCGTGTGTTACTGAGTTACGTGATATGAGGGAGCAGGTGGGAAGCATCTGTTGGACACTAAGCCAGTAGGGAATTTGACGAACAAATGTGGACGTGTTTATGGTGAGCGCACATGTACTTAAGGCGTCAAAGTTCGAAAGTTTTGGAGTATAATGAGAAGATGTGAAATGCATGATAGTAATGATGTGTGATTACATACTTGCCTGCGCACCTGTGCGACTAATTCTCATGCGAGAATTGCTTGGCACATGAACTGGCACGAGTGCTTCTTATTTCCGCACAAATGCGACTGCGCGCGAAGGGAATGGGATCATTATATATACATGTATGCATTATGCATCCTAATGTATATGGTGGATAATTGTCCTGTCGATCACGGGCTGAACTTTATCACGGATGATGGGTCACCTGCTCTGCAGTGCAGGTGGATCCAAACTATTTCTTTATATCGAACACTGTGATGAGTTGATGGATGTATCCGATAAGTCGATGGTAACAGCGTGTGGGCACAATGAGAGCCAGTGATCAGAAGCATTCCTCACACCAAAGACTCCCCAACAATACAAGTGAATGTACACTATTGTTATCTGTATCGTAATCATGCTAGAAAGGCTGTTAAGAAGGTGCAGGTCTGCCATCTCCCTGTGAGAAAATGCCTGGTGCCTACAATTCTGATGCTGATGCCTGGTACTCACGTCACGTTTTCAACGTTACATGGTGAAATTAGTTTTTTTGCCACCCTGGTTAGTTAAAAATATACACTTCACGCGCGCGCACCAGGGGCAATATCAGATAAATATGCAATATCAGATAAAAAAACTTGCCCCATATGATAGATTCACTATGGGGCAGAGGAGGATCCAGATCCAGAGGAGCGGGTTGCAGGGAGCGGTCGCTCTGCGACTTGAAATGCCTGCGTCCACCTATTGAGCATTGGGAGTCGATAAACAGATGAAGCGGAGGGGAGGTGAGCCTCACCAGAGCAGATACTGATATGCCACGCACGAACAGGGCCTGAACACCGCCCCTAACTTCACACTGGCTGCCACCTCCGCATTCAGCATGTTTTATCTGAGACGGATGGTTGCGACCAGCTGAAGGGATGTCTGCATCTCCACTTTCATTGTTATGTTTGGCGCTTTAGGTTGCACCAAAAGCGGACATCGCATGGCGCACATGACGCTAAAAAACGTCTCCGTGCGGGTTTCAGAAGATCAAAAGACTGAGGCAGGATACCGCTGGTTCTTCCGGAAATAGATTCAAGCCAGTACGCTGTCGTGAACATAGGGCAGGATGAAAGAGATACAGTTTGACATACATTATAGCCCCAACATAGCTTTTTAGACGTTGCATCACTTATTATATATTTTTATAGATTTATTAACTAGTCATGACGGCTTAGAACTGGTCTAGTCTGAGTACGTTGGGCACTATGTAGCCTTCGCAGCTGACGCGCTCTGCTCGGAGTCACGGGAGCGGTCGCCCTCCCACCGTTATATATCTAAACAGCTCCACTTCCAGCCGCCGTCGTCGCCTCGAACGCACACAAAAGTTCGACAATAGAGGTGACAAACAAGGTGGCCTTTACAGGGACGGTATCTTCTCTGGCGTATGTACTTCATTATTTTCCACCCGTTAACGCATTTGTAGACCTCCCTTCGACTACACATGGCCGTCAATCTTAATACAGCGGCTCCCCTTTTGCCGAGTATGTATGTTCCACGTCTTTCAGTAGGACTTAAAAACACCCTTTCCTAATGAAACCAAAAAATCGCGTTGGAACGGCACCGCTTGAAATACGCAGATGCCCGGTGGCCAAGGCTGCTTCATCTCCCCATCCCTCAACCCCTGCCCAAATCCTGGATCCGTCACTGCTATGGGGATTATATGATTTTGTAAAGTCATATGTTCATGACCTTGACAGACACATTTTAGAGAACATTTCACGGGACCTCCCATTCATGGTCTGTGCCCTTTTCAATATCTTCGTGGACTTTTCCGCATAATCACGGCATTTCCCAATGAGCCCATATTCAATATTTGGCTCCTATAACCCTATTTGGCCTTGAAGTACTGGCCTTGGTCAATGAAAATCCGCAGTAATATGGGTCACCACAGCCATGAAAGGACCACAAACGGGTGTTTTCCTCGCCCTCGTAGTCCGGGGTATCGGGGGGGCAGCATAGGACCCCAGGGAGGTTGTTAAAGGTTACGCAGTGCAGTAGCCTCCAACACCGTGCGGCGCAATTGGAGAAAAGCTGGGCCTGGATGAGCTTAGATGAGCTAATGAGAGAACTTGAATCTATAGGAGGAGGCAAGGGAGCATTTGCATCTCCCCAACGACCCTCGGCCCCTCCTAAAATGGCCACGGCGTCCCCCTGAAATATGTATAGCGCTCCCTGCAATATCCTACCCACCCTTACAGGATGCAGGTAGCGGCGCCTCCTCCACGGTAGGATTTGGCACCCACCACATAGATTTCGCGCTCCAAACATGATACCCCCTACCTCCGATCAGCAATCCTGGATCCGTCAGTGCTTGAACCCGAAACTTGCCCCAACGGGGGTACCAGTGGGTATCGGGTATAACGTACCCGCCAACTGACCGCTCCACCGGACCCGTACCATTCAAGGCATCATGCCACCACGTATTTGGAATTAGTCTTAGCTTTAGAACGGCCAAATTGACACGTTGAGGGCGATTATTACACATCAAGCACAATAAAACAATGATTATAAGCGTAACAAATGGCCTGGAGACATGTGTCCTTGAACTTGTCCTTGTCCATCCGTTCCCATTCGCCTATGACTCCGCTTATTCACACTCTGACTCATATATTTTCATATATCGGCGCGCTCATGCTCAGATTCAGACAAGTCCACAGTAGAAAACCGTACCGCAGGCAACGGCATCTATCACAAAGAACGGCATGCACAAGTTGCCCAGATTTGCCACTAGAGCGCGCGGCAGGTGCTACCGTTTCACGAGGACTCTGTACAACAGGGCAGGGCGCAACACCAGTCACCACATCCACCTGCACTTTGACGTTCCACAATTGATTTCCTGTCTTTTCCACGCACTAATTTACTCTCACCAGCTCCACAGAGCGCAGTATTTTTGTTTGATTTTCAGTACAAAACGTCAGCAAATGGTGAAACGCCACGATCATAATATCAACATACCTCAAGCGTCAACGTGCCAGGGCCTATCGTCTATGGTATCAAAGTATAAATCCTCACAATTCAAAGATTCAAGGGTAAAACCGTCCAAAAGGACAACTAAGATCAGAATGTAAATATGAGTTTTTTCGCAGGAAAATCGTTGTTCATAATTAAAAGAGACCCACAATTCGAGGTGTCGCGGCGTTGTCGGTGGCAGGGGAGAACGCACGAGAAATAACAGAACAGAACAGAACAGCGGGGAGTGGAATAATTTAGGCAGTGTGCGACATGACATCTCGTCACAGTGTGGTGGCCGCGCCGCGCAGCGGTCGGTACAAACAGACATCAAACAAGGTTCCACCACGCTTCTCAGCGGCGCCGCTGGGCCACCGTCGGCTCACTACAAATCGAGCGGCGGCGGCGCGCTTAAGTATCAGCTGAGGTTACGCGGCTACTGCCCGGCCCGGCGGCCCGGACGGCCCTCCCCATATTGGCCGGGCACACGACACCACAGTCGCACTGCAGAGAGAAAGACGTGCCGTACAGGTCAACACTCAACAAAACTAGAGGGCTCTCCTCTGGCGCCGTACGCAGAGCTTTCCGTGAGAACTGTATGTTGAATGCGGATACTACGTATGGTTCCGTATACGTATATATTTCCATGTACCGGTGTGTACGGGCTGGCTTGGGATGTGAGGATTCATGCACGAGTTGTTCGCATTATCTCTGTGAATGAAGGGTGTCAGTATCCATGTACGTGTTTATGTAAGACGGCATGAAGGTTTGCGTCTACATGTAAGTATGTACGTATGTTGGCATACTTGTGTGTACACATGTAAGCGCGTATATGTATGCGTGTGTCTGTCTCTGTGTGTGTGTGTGTGTGTGTGTGTGTGTGTGTGTGTGTGTGTGTGTGTGTGTGTGTGTATCACGTGTGAGGCTTTGAACGGAACCTGTTGAGCCGGGGCCGGTTCACCATTATCCACTAATACTGAGTGACTGCAGCGGACGCGCGAATATCACGTGGCAGGGTGTGGCGCGACGTCGGGCGGCGCGGCAAGAGTGGCAGGTGTGCAATGCCCCGGCGCTGGCGGCTGCAGGGCCGCGCCGTCCGGTCACCTGGTCATACGGCCACCGGCCGCCAGCGGTGGCACGCGCTTCCTCGCTCGCTTCTCTCGCACACGCACTCAGACTCAGCAGGGCAGACGGCACGGGCGGCACGTCTCAGAGATCAAACGCGGGAGCTGCGGCGGCCCAGGCCGCCCGTCACGGTATCATGCGTTCCACCGGCACGCTCGGCAGCTTCGTGTGCAGCCGCGTCTGCATCGTGCTGGCGCCGTCATCGGCGACGGAGACGCGCATCTTGCCGGCGCTGGAGCCGGCGCTGCCCAGCGTGTTCAGCTTGCTGCTGCTGCCCGTGTTGAGGCGGCCCGAGCCGGAGGCGCGCAGGTTGCTGCTGCCGCCGCCGCCGCCGAACGCCGCCAGACACCGGACTGGACGCCACCGAGTCGTCGGCGGGCGGCCGGGGCAGGCGGCGTCGCAGCCACGGGTGCCGCAGCGCGTTGTTGGGCGTGATGCGCGAGCTCGGGTCCCACTCGAGGCAGCGGCGCAGAAAGTCAATGAACAGCGAGTCGTTGCAGTTCTTGAGCGCCTTGGCGAAGCTGTTGGAGCCGGGCGGGCCGCGCGTCTTCCCACGCCGCGACCGGCCGCCGCCCATCACCACCTCGCCGTCCGGCAGCGTCGTGACGCGCGAGTAGCGCGGGTAGCCCTTGCTGCTGAAGAAGTTCTTGGTGCGCTTCGACGAGTCGAGCAGCTTCTGCGGCGGCATGCCGAGCAGCTCGATGATGCAGGCGAGCTGGTCGGACTCGTCCTCGCCGGGCAGGAGCGGGTAGCCGGTCAGCAGCTCGGCCAGTATGCAGCCCAGCGACCAGATGTCGATGGGCATGCCGTACTTGGCGCCCAGGATCACCTCCGGCGCCCGGTAGAAGCGCGACTGGATGTACGTGTACACCCGCTGGTGCTCGTAGCAGCTCGACCCGAAGTCGATCACCTGGAACAGAGGCGTGGACACAAATTAGTGACGGTACTGCAAAAGGGGCAGACTCCACCGGCGTGGATACGTCTACCTTTGCAATGACAAACTTTAACTGTAAAAAACAGCAAAATCTAGGAACTTATCCGTTGCTTTCATATTTCAGGTTATTACGATATATTCGTAGACCGGACACTGGCTGTTGAGCCGTGTTGCAGAACCTGCAGAGTTTTACGCTATTGTTGGCCCTTAGAGCTGATTATCTGCTACACTTAGCAGTGTTTTAAAAACTCTACCCAATAAAACTCTCGTCTAACTCCTTTTATGCGGTTAAATTAGCCGCCAAGGCTGCAGAGTGGTTTCATGGCCCTCCTTCGCCACTAAGAGGCAATCTTCCACTCCGCCTCCCAGTGGCATCATTTAGCTTTCTTCGCGCAATGCACTGCACGATTCTAGCTTTCTGAAACATGCTAAATTAAAACAAAAAGTTCACCGAAGACAATGTGGCACATTTACGGTGAGATTTGAAATTGGAAATAGCAGTCGTTTGGAGAGCACAAAAATAGCCTGTTTTCATAGTTTGTTCGTCTAAAACTCGCCGCTTGCGAGGCGTTTCCAGAGAAATGTTTTTCGGCACTCCGCCCCAGTCCGCGGCCAACCGGTGCACCGCGTGGTCCGCAATACAGGGTGGGGGGGGGGCGAATACATAACACCACAGCATTAGATCCGTTTCGCATTCAGGACTCGAGGGGGCCATTAAGCATCCAGTCAGCTAGTTATTGCGTCATTCAAATCGAGACTTTTTACGACGCATCTTATCCCATTGTGTGATCTATGGATTATTTCGTTCGAATGAATTACTTTTTCCTAGTTCTGAAAATTCATAACTGCTCATAAAGATCACCCCCATTATTGTTTGATCACATTCAGCAACTTTAATCTCATCTTCACTGTTTCTGGCGACGGATGTGTCGAAGCGAATCTCTGAATCATCAAATGCTGGAATGGCCCAATCAAAAGTCACAGTACATTATCAGTCAACTAGTGAAAAAATGAGTGCCGGCGGTTCGAGGGCGGTGTTATCAAACAAGCTGCTATGCGCAACGCCACTTGAAATAAGATTGAACAGAGGTGATGACGCCGCTCTCTCACTGAGATCCCATCTAACAGGTGGTTACGCAAAGAGAACCAAAACAAATGGATAGCCAAGCTCAGCACATACTGTCACGTAGCTACTCGAGAAAAGGCATGGCCGAACTACATTCTACACCATCACTGAAAATTTGAAAGGAGGTACATTGAACCTGTCTCCCGCGCAGTTACACGAAGTGCAACGCAAAAGAATACATTATGAGTGGGGAATTCACTGGCAGTCGCCCGATTTCAGAAGCTGAGTGATTTTAGTGTCCGATGTCGCACGCCATTCCACTAGATTAAGCCAGCGCCAGGCTGTCCGGTCCAATCCAGACCCGCCATCTCGCGAGGTCACTCCCGGCGCTGCGGTTAGTCGCGTCACACATCCGGTAAAGGTCAGGGGCCGGGGGTTAACTGGCCGGGGAGGCAGGGACGAGCGGCGCCGCCGGAACAGCGGACCCAGGCTGCCGGGTGTACAGCCGCCAGCTCCACTTCCGACGCGGCGCAGGAGGCTGGTGGCGACACTGGTCTGCAGCTCGTCCATCTACCACCGGCTGAAAGCTGCCACCCACACATGCAACTCGACTCGCAGCCCAGTCCCAGCTCTCCCCCACACTTGTGGTACGATAGTTCAGCGCCTCACCGTGCATCTAGTACGCAGATACCAAAGTACCTGGGAACGTAGATAGTATAATTATTTTCATCCAGTTCTATAATTTCAGCGATCCAGTAACTGAATGATTTTTTTCGTACATAGCTCTCGAGACGTGGAAAAACAGGCTAGGAAATACAGTGATCTGTCAGATCCGGTTTCCCTTTGACGTTGCAACACTTGGTCTCGGGTAACCCGTGACCTTCTTCGCCTGTAACGCTATCTTTGTGACCAAAAGATCCCTTTCAAAAGGATGATGAAACAACCGAGTGCAGTGTCTATTTCTTCCATTTTGGCGAGCCTAACAAAAAAGGACGCGTGCGAGTACTGGACCAAAGCTGTCCAGGAAAACATAGATGCCTGAGACCAGTGACTATAAAACTCATGATCTCTGTTTTGGAAAATCAAATGAAACCGTAAGTCGCAAAAATGTACTAGTTGCCTTGTGAGTAAATCAATAACGGTTAAAGATATGTCGCAAAGGCTTTCGGATTTTGTTTACAAACTTAAGCATAAGTACTTTCAGTACAGAATAATCTTTTAGCATACATTTCAACACAATATTACTTCATAGCTATCAATTAAAAAACGGAGGTCTAATAATTTTCATTCCACGATGGCAGTATTTAACAAAACTTATGCATCTGGGTTTGTATTTTCCACTCATTTTCTGCCAGTCGACTGTGTTCATTCCCATTAAGAACAGAGCACAGACACCGCCGTCGGCCCGGCGTCCTTTCTCCTAAAATCTTTGACGAGAGCCACACCATGCAAGTATATCGGGATGTTTGAGTCCGATGAAGGCAATAACGGATTGTTAATCTCGTTGATCAAGCAGACCACACGAATTCTAGAACCGACCGGCTTTGTCAAACTTCACGTCACGCTATGTGCAAACTAACTAGTTAGCCCATCAAATGAATAAAGAACATTGTTGAAAACCGATTATACTATTCCGGGAGCGTGGAAAGTTTAGTGTCAACAGCCGGGCCATGGGGTCCTCGGCAGCCTCGGGGTCAAGCAGCCACCGCCAGCAACTATCTGGCCGTGGTGATCAGACCTTGCCAGAGCTGTGCATACAAATATCTCACGTGAATCTAACGAAAATTCGGAAACAAGGTTTTCAATATCAGCTGATATCCAGGAGACACTGCAGTGGAAAATTGTCATAAAAGCACGAGAGGGGTCTGGCATCAATGCGGTTGCGAGAGGCCCTGACGTGCCCCCTCAAAATCTAAAAAAAACAAGAGGGTTAAAAACACATTTGTTTTGATGTTTGCATTGTTTATGGTAATGTACCCTATACATCACATTCATTGATCTAGGTCAGTATCTTCGGACCAAACGTTATCATAGATGTCAAACCTGAGCCGTGCTGGGGGCCTATTGGGAAATTCCGTGATTACGAGGAAAGAGTTGCAAATACATTGAAAACGGACTAGGGTCAAGGGGAAGATCTCATACCATGTTCTCTGAATTTATGGGGTCAAGGTCATTTAACGTCACTGATCTATGCTGTCACAACATTGCCCGCAATGTATACTACAACTACAACTATAGCAACAGTGGGGTGGGAAACAAAGGCTTAAACTTGAGCCATGATCTGTGGCCTGACCTTAACATTGAGAGACCCCAACCATGAGGTCATTACATAATACAACACGACATACTTGGCGACGTCACCTGACCAGAAGCACCGGGGGCCAATGACCTTGAGGGTGGTAGTATGGCCTTTAACTATGACCTTGACCTTCAGGTGAGATGGACTTATAATGTAATCCCGCTTATATGGCGTTTTGGCGTCGCTACTCGGTCTACAATGGAGATGAACTGGGGCGACCGCATGACTGTAGCGTCTCATGCTAAGGACCAGCGATATACCTATGGAAGGTCGAAAATGGAAGTGAATTCGGTTCTCAAACGATGAACATAAGAAGCTAACATTGTTGGAAATGGCCCTCAAGGTAATGGGAAACATCCCCCATTAAAACGAGCGAGTAGTCATTACTTAATTTGTTGCTATATTTGTTGGTCTTTTTCTATATGTATTCATCGACTTCGGTGTGAATGTCGATATCGCTCGGACCTCACATTCAGACACCACATGTTCTACCCACTGGTTGGAGAAAGCTACACATGTGCTCCATATCCGTCTGTTGGGAAGTGCCAAGACTACATTAGTACCATCTACAGTTACTCGCCGGCACTACCAGTACGTAACATGCATAATTCATCCGCTTCAGGCAGATTTGCTTCATGAATTCTCATCCATTGACAAGTACATTTCAAGGCATGGGCGGATCCAATGGGACAAAGGGAAACACGCTCCCTCAATCGAGCCCCCATGCCTCAAAATTAAACTGCATCTAGGCGCCCCTGATAGGTCACCCAGTCCCCCCCTCCCACCCGATGCGAAAAGTAGCACCCAGCGCAAAGCGATCCTGTGCCATCTGACTCCGTTAAGCCACCAAAATGTGGTGCCTCTCTTGTCGTTATGACGCCCTTTCAAATGTGCCCTACCCTTGGAAATCCTGGAACTGACTTTACGAATATATGCATGAACCACCAAAGCCAACCAGCACCGGGCTGCACTGTTGTGAACGAAAAATCATCAGCTCTTGCGAATTAACTACTTAAGTCGAAAAATCACAACGTGGCGATGGCCACTAGGAACAAGCTCTTCCTTGATATCTACCCTGGTCATTTTGCGCGCACTTGAGATGAGCCAGCCTGTTCGAACAGCCATCCATTAGCCGCCGACCGGCCGCGGCACAGCCAGATCTGGTATCGGCGGCGGTCGGTCCAGCGCCACCGAGGTGCCAGTGACGGCGCCCGCTCCCAGGCAGCGCCGAGAGCCGGCCGCCGTGGATCGATGCCCGCTGCTGGTGGGGCGGCGGCGGCGGCGGCAGCAGCGCGGACTGGAGGGACGCGGTGGCAGGTGCGCTCCCCGGCGGTCCTTACCTGACAACCGCCGCCGGCCAAGGTCGGCTGCCGTCTCCCCACCGCCGCCGCCGCCGCCGCCGCCCGCGGCCCGGCCGCCGGCAGGTGCTAGCCCGCCGCCAGCGCCACCCCAACCAACAGCTGATCAGCACCAGCCCAACATGGCACCGGACCAGGCAGGAAACGGGGCGCGCGCAGCGTGAGAGCGCACACCAGCGATGCTCTCACCACACCAGGACAGCCACCAACATTCCGGGCTACCCAACGACTGCTTCACAGGAGAGAAGGCTACACAACATTCCGACCGTCTTCAAAACACTATAAAGCAGGCACCTGGCAAAGGAACACTAATCGCACACGCTATGCCTCAAATGCGACTTCATTTCCGGAAAAAACATGCTCTAAAATACATTTAATATCAATAACATACCAATTTTCACGGCGTGGCCGCAGAGTTCTCACTGGCACAGGGGAGACTTCGACCTGGCGATGACCTGGACGGAGGGGGAGAGACCGAACACATTGCGTGTGCTCGAGATTACCGCTCCATTTCACTACAATAAAACGAGGCACACTTAAGCTGGTAATCAGGAGAAAATGTAAAAAAAAACTGACAGGCTGAGTCCCCATTGAGCCCCTTCAATTTGGGAAAGCACCAGCCCTCCTCCCGCCCCCAGCCACCAGTTGAGGGGAACGCGTCCCCTTTCAAATTTAAACAGATTTAGCAAGCGCCTAACGAAGTCGCTTCGTTTCAAATTTCTGAGTAAGAACGTGCCAAACGTAATAAAGCACCAAAATTTCCACCGTTTCCAAGTCGGCTTGGGTCTTCAACAGATATGCTCCCCAGTTTCGATTCACCTATTTCCCATCTGGCTGGCACTGCTTCCCTACCACGTGCTCCACATCCGGCGGCGCTGCCGCTGTGCCAACGTCGGCGCTGCCGGCGGCTGGTGTAGGGCGGCGCAGGCCGGCAGAGCGTCAGCTGCCGACGCCAGCGCCACCGCCGGTGTCCGGCGTGACGCGCGGCCGCCGGTCCCGTTAGCTGGGCCAGTGCGGACGTCGACAGCGGCAGCGGCCGTTCACCTGGCGCTGCCGATACTGCAGCTCCGTCCAGGCCGGGCTGACCAGTCACCACTGCCTGGACACAGCCACTGGCAATGGCACCACCGACACACGGCAGAGCCGACCGATTTTCAAGGCCCCGCCACTGGCGCGTGCCGAAGGACAAGCGGGCCTCGCCTGATGGCTGCGTAACGGAGTGATTCGACACAGCGATCGCGGACCGGTTTTGACCAGCCAATTTATGCGAATGCGGACAGGTTCAGGACAAACGTTGCGGGCGGCTGTATCAACAGCTGCATATTCGGCTTCAAGCGTGACCTGGCCGGACCCACAGGCTCACGCCAGCAAGGCTCACGCATGGCCGAGTCACGCGGACGTGCATCTCCGTCGAAAGTGAAAGTGGCAGCCGGCGTGACGGAGCCGGCAGCTCCCAGAGCGGCAGCACGCACAACGGCCGTGCTTCCTGCACTCCCATCAGGCCGGGGGCGGCAGTCCAGCCGGGCCAGAGCAGGTCCGATACACGTCCACTGCGGAGAGCTGGTCTGACCCCGGCCCGCTACCGCTGGCCGTGACACACGGCGCCGCGGCTTTGAAGCCCCGCCTGATCACTGACAGCGTGAAACTAACTGCGTCCGCGGCGCCAAATTCACGGCTGATGTCACTGATTTGTCTGATCTGAAAGCTCCGCCGTGGTTCAAAGCCACCACGCTAATTAGCTCTGCCCAGGGGACGCGGCGGAGGGAGCGTCATTCGATCAGAAGGAATCGAAGCCTGCTCTGCGCATCGCGCTGCCTTTGACATGGCTGTCGGAGGTGCTCAACTCCTCACAGTCCCACTAGATAACACGCCGCAGCCGGCACTGGATTCGCTGAATCCATCGCACAGCATCCATACCTGACAAAGCTCGGCCAATAACCATCAGCGTCAGATGTTTGCACCACCACCGGGCCGATGCAGTCCGTGCCCGGGAATTCAGGGAAGCGCCGAGCTATAGTGTTCTACAGTTCTCTCACAGGGCCGCTGCCGACACAGTTGGCGTGTTCGCAGCCGCGGCAGGGCGAGCGTCATCCACCCACCAGCATGGGTTGGCACAATGGGTTGGCCCTGCGCATCTACAGAACAAAGATGGGGGAGCTTAGGGGAGGAACAGACTGGAAGGACTTTGGAGGCGATAGATGCTGTTTGCGACTGATCAGCGCCAACATGGTGGGAGTAGCGTGGGCATGGGTGGAAATCCCGGGGGTTGGGGGCTCAGGACCCCCCTGGATTTTGGGTCTCCCATAGGCTTTGTATAGGGCTTGCATTGCCGTGCCAGCGCTAACCCACCCAGGAACCCCCCTGGATCGAGAAGAGATCTCCAGCCAAGAGCGTGGGTATTAAACTATCGAAATTTGATTAAGGCCTGCCATGCTCAATCAATATATTTTGCGGAAATAACAAACGGAAAACAGCGAAATTACAATCACCTACAAACTTCAATTATTTATTTATTGACATTCATGAGCCAGAATTGAGCTCCTCCAACCTGCTCTAAAAAAACACCTCTCGTTTGAGACAAGATTGGTGGAGGTCTGGGATGAGCATGGAGGAGCTTGGAGAATGTTTGAAGAGAGGATGGCACGCGCGAGAGGATGGAGGAGCTTAGGAGGTTGAAAGGAGGTTTGAGGAGATGCTGGAAGATACCCACAGGCAGCCCCGCGCGCCCGTCGAAGCCGGTGCTGCCACCTGGCGGCGGAGGCGGCCACGAATCCGGGCCAGCCGGCCGCCGCGAATGTATGCCACCTGGGCCGGCGGCAGCGCGGCCGGCGGCTCAGCGCGAGCCGGCGACACCGGCCGCCGCACTCACCGCCTCGGCGGCGCGGGGCCGCGCTGTGTTCGTCTGTCGCACATGTGGACCGCTTTCCCACCGTCTCGGCGGCGGTTCGAAGAGGCAGCGACAGTGTTGGCTGCGTCGTCAGCGATACAGGGCCAGGAAATGGGTCACTGCACACCAGGCTCGCCTCAACGCCTCATTAAACTAACGCATCCAGGTTACACAGATACAAACCAACTGGCAATGTATCACGGCGCCTCCATACTGGTTTCCACAGGACCGCTGCGGAAAACCAGTTCACCTGCTTCCAGATATGACGTTCCACCAGAGTTTACAAAGAGATCAGAGTCATGGTCGCACTTCTTGCGTTTTGAACAAGAGTGAATGCCCCGCTATGACGCAGCGGCAAAGCAAATGTGTGTCGTCTAAAATAGCGGCCCATTGACTAGTTCGCCTCCAACCTACAAACAGGCCTTTCTACCTGCAATTACACAATTTCTCTGAAAGAAGAGACCTTTTGAAAATCGAAAAGCTAAGCCACGCAATTAGCCCCTCGCGCGATCAGGAACAATCCCAATCACATGATGCTCCAATTTGTTAGTTGTTAACACCATGCGCTTCTACATAATCATAATGGTTGGCAAGCAGTAATAAGATGGTAGAGACTGGAGCTTACTCTCAAGTCTCCAGGCCACGCAGCTTTCGATGTTATTCTATAGAAAAGAAATTGTAATACTGAGGAGAAATCGCAATGCCCTTAATATGATTAAAGTGCCTGCTCTTGGGAGTATGCAGCTTCGGGCCAACCAAAACCGCACAAACCTGTATCTCCATCCTCAATTCGCTAGCAATAATGTTTAAACCAAACAACATGAGCAAAAGCATGATACACGTTACACCAGGACTAGGAATACATTAATTAATACCAACAACATGATCACAAACCAAAATCACACAATGACAGCGATCCCATGCCAAATGTGCCTGGCCTGAACCACACAGCCACGCGCTTACATATCCTCAGTATGACTATACCTCATGACACACTTTCTAGGTGCACTACGCAGCTGGGCGGAGTCAGGGGTGTACTATTGGGCTCAGCCCTGCTCAAAGCGGGTAGCTGGCATTCCTTGCCGGCTACGACCCTGAGCAGTGTCAACACCAGCTCGGCTGTTAATGCGCTTCCCCAGAAGCAGGTGCCGCCGCGTCGCAGGCGTCGCGCGCTGCCTCCCAGCGCTTAGATGTGAGCTGGAAATAGCGCCAGATATCCAGGAGGTCGAGCTCTGTCAGACACCAGCTGCTTCTGGGAAAGCTGGTAAGTGCCTGGAGAGGAGGCGTCGCACACTTGGCCCGCTAGGTGGCGAACGTGACTCGCGGCCAATGGGGCGACTCAGAGACCGAAACGGTCACTGGGTTCGCAATGGAACGAACCCGATCCTTGACCTTTTCCATTTCAACCCCGAGCTTGATAGCCAAGCAGTTCTGTTCTTCATTTAACATTCTCGACTGCCAAAATTTCGCCATCGCTTTAAAGACTTCACTGAACCTTTCCGCTGTTCTTCGTGACGTGGCATAATTAGATTGTCATTTGTGGATCCAGCCAGTTCCCGACAGCATAACCGAACCTGCGCCGTTCCCGTTCACGACCAAGCTGAATCATTAACACATGTTGCCTCTAAAAAGAAAGAATGAAAATGCGACAGCAGCATCGCAGCCATGTCTACATCATGATCAACTAAAGCAAGCAATAACAGTGCCAGCAGACTTACGGATAAACCGCCCGGCATTAAGACAGCCGCTCCGATCAATCAGCTGGAAACTGCGCCATTGTTTTCATGCGTGATACACAAAGCCCGAGCTGCCTGCTAAGACATTAACAGATAGATGGCCGCAGCCAATGTTTGAACAGAGCTGGCACGGCACATATGTCGACGCCGCTGCCACAATTACAAACGTAAACTCGCCTATTTCTGGACACAGTCGAAAACTCAAACTGATGCCAAGCAGTCGGCGCGATTAATTCGGCCAGAACGATGACACATATTTTTGGTGGGAGTCCAATCTTCCAGGCCGCGTGCCACTTCCTCTTATGGCGTGGTTATGACATTGGTTTTCTGATTGAGGAAATAAATGGCCGTACATAAAATAGGACCAAAGTCGCGTAATAAGCCAGTGCATCATAAAGGTAGCAGTCATGGACGCGCTCGTAACGATGCCGCTGACGGGACGTAGCCCCGCAGCAATCGCTATGGTTTTGCTAGTTTCTTGGGCTTAGGGGTGCACCGACCCTTTTGGTCATACAGCAACAAACAAACAATGGCGATTTAGCTGAGCAGTGCTGCTGTTCCGCGGTGCGCCGCTGTACGGACAGGGGACCCCTGTTCAGCGGCAGTAGCAGCGAAGGGACCGCCCGGTGTGTATGGCACACGCCGTGCCCACGCTTCTGACCAACCCACTCCGGGGCACGGCCTATTCCTGCCAGCGTCGATACGTCTGCATTCGTGGACAGGAGGCTGGGCTGTCATGTCTCTACTTAGTGAAGATAGCCTTTGTTTCTGTTGCATCCTGTCAGGCCGCTCCTACTCCCGATTCTCGCCAAAAACATCCGAATACAGCAGGAAATCTACGCCCTTGGCACAACAGGTTGAAACCAGTCCCATCAGCTTCCATGGCGGAGTATTCCGGCCAGAGGACCACCGATAACAGGGCCCGGCGCCGCACCGGCCGTCAGCGTCGGCGCACTCCCCGCGGCGACAGCATCCATCGGTACCGACGCGCCGAGGGGAGCGGGGAGCCGCGGCCGTCGACCTCTGTAAAGCGGGGGCAGCCGCCGCGCAGTGGCACCCTCCGCGGCCGGACGACCAGCAGCAATGGAGCGGCGACAGCCAGCGTCCGCCGCTCGGCAGCAGAAGACCACACCGCCCGCGGCACAGGCTCGACGATGAGCAGCGGCTCCTCAGCGCAGGGCC
The DNA here is from genome assembly GCA_034440635.1 of Lepas anatifera. Classification (NCBI taxonomy): domain Eukaryota; kingdom Metazoa; phylum Arthropoda; class Thecostraca; family Lepadidae; genus Lepas; species Lepas anatifera. The sequence goes on along the minus strand of JAOTON010000698.1, from coordinate 536,758 downwards.
GCGGCGGCACGCCCTGGACACTGTCGCAACCTTCGGCCAGCAGCTGACCAGCGGCCTGTCGACAGGGTGCCAGTGGTGACACGGCCCTGGTCACCTAACGCAGCCCACACCTCACAGCCGGGCGTTCAACACCACCGCCGCACGGCCCCGGCCACACTTACATACAGCCCACCGCCGCCCGCCCGCGCGGCAACCAGGCACTGTTGAGCAACGCCCCGCCGCAGGCAGTGTTTATCTCGGTGGGGAAACCCGGTGTAGTTGTCGCTTGTTTGAATGCCCAGCCCGGGTTAATGCAACGACGAGACCGGTGAGTTCTCACAGGTGAAGCCACCGTCCGCTCCCGTGCCTCTGGAGCTGGCAGCACCACAGTTCAACATGCACGGCGCCCTCTACTTGGAACTGGTTTGTTTACATCTCGAGCCGCTTGTTTTGAACAGGTTTCCGTGGGCGCTTACGCCGCTAAACCGTTCTAGAATGTCTGGAGAAGCATAACGCGCCAAAGCTGTGGCAGCAATTCCTACTGACTTGCGCCACTTAAGAGGCTAAGTATTGAGCACTTCTCCAGGTGACAACACGGGGCAGAAGCTGGTCCTAGAGAGGGCCCGGGCCGGTGGGTCAGCCGACACATCACCGGCGGGGTAGCGCCGTCTCCTACCCGGCGGGGAATCGAGAAAACACCGCAAAGTACTTGTTTCGGTCTCCTGTCTTCCAGCCCAATCTGTTCACAAAGCAAGGAGTATATTCCCTCACCAGAACCTGGGCTAACGTATTATCGATCAAGTGCACTAAACAATGATGGTAGCTAATCAATATTTTACGATCTCCCGACGATCTGGAAGTGTAGACCCCAGATCCCAACGGAACTTCATAACCCAATCAAAAGCAAAGGCATTCAATCTCGGATAGATTGATCGCTCAGGATCCAAAGCTTCTTGGAAAAATAATTTCAAGAGGGTTTGTAGATATAATAAGATAGTTTATATAAGCTATGTATATGTGATGATATATGATATATAGGTTTGTGGATAAGAATTTGAAGATATTGGGGATGCAGCGGCGTAGCGGGAGTACTTTAGACTTCCATGCCACCCAACTCCGGGCCGCAATGCTGAATAGGGACTTTCCGATACCAGATATACCCTCCAAACAGGGTAAGAGTTGGCAAGGCCACGTCACCTCGGCCGGGGCGACACAGGGCCGAAACGTAAAACCGGCTTGGAATATATTAAGTTCTCGCACGATGAGATACATTCAAAACCACTCAACGGTAACTTACACGTGGATCAAGATAAACGATAAATCAGACACTGCATGCGGCCATGAGATATGGATACATAGTATCGGTACTTAGTACAGCTCAATCAGCAATCACCATATAAAGAAAGAACAGATCCCACGCACAATCTTGGTATCCCATCCTTGCTTCAAGACAATCCTGCAAGTTCTGAAAAGCCTGCTCTGCAGACGCTCAAGTATTTCATAGTCAGACCCGAAGAAATATAATTGATAGTGAATATTTCCAGAAGCTTTAGCAATCTTAAGTAGAGGTAGTTATCGGTAGTTATCTTAGTAACACCCGCCCAGTCGGCCTCCGATCCACCTTCGCCCCGGTGGGGCGTTCAAACACCCTTTCGGAGTACATTAAAACAAACGTGAACGGCCTTAGATAGGCCATACAAAATGATGAAGCAATTATATCAGTCACTTTTTGTCTCAGGTCAATATTGAAATCATGACAGGCCAAAGAATGTGACAGGTTAGAGAATGTTTTTGGCTCTAGCATTTGGCTGGGTTGAGACAGTAGTTCAAGTTATTCGATTCCTCTCGTTAGGGCGAATCAGATCATTAATTAATGTAAGAATTACCTGACCTAAGGTTAAGTCACGGTCCAGGTAAATATCTGACCTAACAGTCAATGTGCATTTAAATCGACTAGTAATAATAATTCAAATGCAATTGTATAAAAATGAAAGCTTATCACATTTCCTCCGATGTTTTAGCACCCAGGTCTGAAAACCTGCTTAAGCAGTCCCAGATGACCTTTCAGAGGTCCCAGATCCAAACTTGTAGCACGACCCTGGAGAGTGGTGTAAGATCAGAAGTCGGATCTAAAGGGGCCAATCCGATCATGCTACTGAGCGAAAAAGAAAGGGGCAGAACTTAATCCCCCACCCCAAAGCAAACAACGGCTTCTAACTAGTGTTTCATAACTGGCCAATTGGAGAGAACGTGTCTGTCAAAATCAAAAAGAAAAACTAATGCACTGATGCACTGCACCAGTTGTATCCCATCGGCCACCACCTCAGCCGCTGTTTTTACCTTCTTTTTCTCGCCGGCACGAGTCTGTCACTTCCCCCCCCCACCGGCTGTGGATCCACCCCTGCCTAAGGTACTATGATTTTGAAAATAAAAAGTTATGGTCAGCCGTCCCTACAGAAGAGCCGTTGTACGGCCAATTCCCGAGGCATTTGCAGTGGATAGGTTCCTACCTGGACCCATTGGCGGATCCAGGAGCAACATTGGCGTGGCCAAACAAAGGTTTTTTGGGGGAGGGGGATGGGGAGGGGCTAAATTGAGAAAAAACTCGCTAAAACATGGTATTTAAAAAAGGGTAACAATTTAAAAAAGGGTAACATTTGGTTCTTTGGGGGAACAAAAGGTACTATTTTAGGCTTTGGAGGGGGCCACGGCCCCTTTGCCCCCCCTTGGATCCGCCAGTGCCTGGACCCGTACCTAAACCTAGGTCATTGATGTAAAATTAGCCCCGCCCGATACCACAACTTGTACTCGGCGGGTACGTAATGTGATGAGCATATCTGATCAATAGGTTAAACCCATTTTCCATGGTGTCACTTGCAATATTCTTGGAGTTCACGTTACTTGACCTGGCCTGGTGACCAGACCTGACCCAAGCTTGCATTATTTGGAACAGTTGCCCAACTGATCAAGGATACGGTGGGACAAGTACCGCAGTGTTTCGCGCCGCCATTTTCTGGCGCCGCCGGAAAACCCGTGGAAGTGTTCTAACACCCCCACCGGATCTAAGATTAATCTCGGGCAATCCGTAGAGATTTGATCTCTGTTAGCTCCTTTCACCAAAATCAACTTTCCAAGCTTAAGAAACACTGACTACGCGTGTGAAGTTGGTAATTCGCAAGCCTTCCTCGTTCCGCTCCCGCGAATGTTCCGAGACTGTGATGCTGTATCAATTCCGTGACGGTGCATGCCAGATCAGCTCGCGTCGATTGACTTCTGACTCGTGCTTGAACACCCGCTGCCTGCCTCCCTGCCACTGAGGCCAGGGGATCGGCGCTCCCCGCTTATGTTCGGACCAACGCCTCGGCAGCGCTGGCGCACACCGAGCCCGGCCGGCGAGCCAGCGACCTCCGAAGGGTTTGTGACCCCCACCCCGCACGTGCCGGCCCGATATCCACCGCGCCCGTGCCCACTGGCATGCTGCAACCGTTCAGCGCGGAGGTACGCTCCAGCTGGGAGGAGTAGCCGCAGAGCTCAGATGACGTCACCTGGCCGGCACCTGTGCTCTCCGCCCTGGGGAGACTGCCGGTAATCAGGGCCGGGCTGCCCTGAGCGCCGCTACCGCCGCAGTGGCGCAGGGCTGATCAGCGCGGCACGCAGCCGCCTGTATTGGTCACGGAGGCGGCGCCCCGGGGCACTGTGGCCGCTACCGCTGCCGCCAATCCGGCAGCAGGTCCGTACATCTGACTACAGCACAGGTTCTGGTCTCAGCCGTCCAGCCAACGTCACGGATAACGAACCCGGTATAATGAGCTGGCGGTTAAATCATTGAGATAATTCATTAAATACTTGTACGGCAAAAGCTCGTCACAAAAAGCAATGATTCTAGGAAACAGATTTGGGGTAGCTAAAGGGATGCAATGAAGGCCCTCGGGCGTTTAAATCGTTTAATCACTTCCCTCGGCGCCGGTAAAATGCTGCATGGTACTTCATAGCGGAAAACACAATTGTATTTGAGCATTTCCTTAGCTCTCCAGAATGGAACACTTCTTCAGTAGCAAAGGCCGGAAACTTGAGTCAGACGTGAGACATAGACTGATGCGTTTCTGAGAAATCCCGTCTCGTTCATTCACTAGTGAGCCGGCTGCATGCCATGTGCATCGCGGCCGTGGCCATTAACCACCACATTGGCGTGCTCGGGCTGTAAAGGATGGGCGGAACTGGGCCCAACAGCCACCGGTGTTCCTGAGAACCAGAGACACGCCCAAGACAGGAGAGCTGCCGGTGGGCAGTCCCACGAGTTCACTCTGAGGTGCCGGGGCAAAGAGGACAGGCTAAGCATAGACAAAAACCACGCCTAAAACCCATGGTTCCCATCAGTTTCACCTGTGACATTCAAATTTATCGAATAATTTAAAACAGGAGATATCTGTCACAGGATTTTTCCAGCTGCCTCCCTGCTCTGGCATCCGCTTCTAATCAAAGTTCCTGCAAACGAGAATACGGAGGAGTGCAAAATATCCCCAAAATGCAGCCATCAACATTCCTGGAAGAATTCGGACGCGGTCGGGCGACTAGGTCCCAGCAGCCTTCAAAGCCCAATACAGCTAGCACGTAAGATGACTCATCGATACAGATGCGACACCTCACCCATTTCAAATAATTCAAGCGCAAATTTCCGGGAAAAATTAGCCATGCAGAGAAATAAGAGCTGGGGGTGCATGCCAATCTGATCAACTGGCACCGGCGTTACACCTATTCGAACCAGTGGCGGAGCCAGGCTTTCATTGGGGAAGGGGGGAGTAAGCCGCTCAACCCTACCCCACATTTACTTCCTTTACCCCGAATAAGCTATTATAATGTAATTACTGTAGGTTTTCCGATATTTCGGAGGAGGTTTGAGCCCCATAGCCCGCCCCCAGTCCTGTCACTGATTTGAACCAGAGACACCGGTATTTGAAAATGATTGGGAGTGTCCAAATTTGAAACGATGCCAATAGCTACAATATTAAAGGGAAATTATGATACAAAGTGTGTTTTGGCCTTTCAACAACCTTGGGCCAATAAACTCCAGTGATGTGCTTATTGGCAACATAAGTAACCTCTAAATTAGGGAGAGGCCTACAATGCCCAGCGACGCACGAGTCTCGGCACCCTGTGTGGTCTACCATTAAGTTGAAATGCGCAACAATCGGCATGAAATCTCGACCGTCCGGCCAGTCGCGGGAGTGCTACGAGCAGGTCACCGCGCTAATTGACACCTTGACCACGTAAAAAAAAACTTTGGGGCTTAAAAATACACAGACGACTCAGATCATATCGCATCGCCAACTCTCATCCTGTTGGGAGGCTATTATACGGATCGGGAAGACTTGTGCAGAATACCCGCACGGGGATTTGAACCCGGATCAGCGGAGTGGAAGTCGAGAACTCTGCATCCCTACCCACGTCACGTCACACCTGTAAAAGTCAACAAACCAATTCCTGATTGTGATTGCAGTTCGATGAAAAATATCACAAATATTTCGAAAGCCGATGGAAACCCTATTCCATGACCTAACGAAAGAGGGAAAGTTTCGGCTCAGAGGACTCAGTTTGGCTTGTGTGCCCTTGACCGGTAGAAGATGAGGGCACTTACTTTTCAAAAGGGTCAGTCGACATATTAAAATACGCCACCACTAGACTATCATCGAACGTACAGTATGGTCACGCCCAGGGGCGTTGTAACAGGGGCGTGGCAGTGGTATGCCCCCCTGTTTTCATACTATTTTTTCTGATCCCACCTAGGTTAAGAACTTGGAACATTTCGTTGGTGCACATTTGCACAACTGACGACAATAATGGGCCAGGATCCGAATAAATGTTGGTTTTAGGGTTAGAAGGTTTCAATCTACTGCTGTTCAGACTTAGGACCTTCGCATCACCGGCACGTTCAACTAAAAAAAAAAACAAACAAACAAAAAACACACAACGATTAGATAGTGCGCAAGGTATTTTGCACAGACCACGTATGGCTTGTTCGTGCCTTAGAGACCAGCACAAGCTTTGTTCATATACTAACAATGTGATATCTTAATAAGGGACAAATGACGTCCGCGAATTCTAGAGATGTCCGAATCCCTCCCCTCTGTCAGAAATAGTTAGTAAATGGCTGACCCCCTTCCCCCTCGTCAGCAATTTTCTGACGCCCCCCCATAGTGTCAGCGACTTCCCTGCACCTCAAAAACAATACTGAAAGACGACAAAAGAGCAACAAGCAAAATGTACAAAACTTTTCCAAAACTTCGATTTCAGATTTCCGCGGCAAAGTTTCTTCCTCAGACAAATCTTAGCGGAGATCGGGGGAAGGGGTAAAAAAGGAATTTGCGGCCTGCAGACCCTCCAACGTTAGCAGATATTCTTTAAGAAGCAATGCTCCGTCGGCGAGAAAAAGCGGCAGCGAGGACAGCGCCCTTCAGTTTTTGTTTTTCTTCAGGAGTTCCTTTCGCAGTTAATAAGCACCTCCCGAACGGACAAAACGTTTAAAACTGTTTAACTAACGGGCACGTTCCCCCAATTGATCACTTATGCAACACATTCCAACTATGCCATGAACAACAGCATTATGTTTGGGGGGCTCAAGAGAGGTTAGCCCCCTCTATTTCGCCTCGCGGGGGGCAGTCACTGGATTCCCCCTCCCTAATTAATCCACCCATCTGCACCTTAAGAAAAACATTTTGGTTATACTAATAGGTTAACAGGAATTAAATGGACAGGCCGTTTTCTACACACTGACCAATTGAAAGGATCCACCCAAGGCTCTAGGCCCTTGTCAGGCCTGCAGTTATCGCTCACTAAAACCATTCCACGTCAGCAGATGATTTGTCCTCCGCTCCGGAAAAAACGTTAGTCGTCCGCTTCTTTCTTGATCGGAAACTTAGCACCCAGTTTTGCTTATCATCAATAGAATTTTGCTTTTGCTTACACTGGTCAACAGCCAAAATGGATCCGGCACGTGAACACCTGTTTCTGCCTATTTCGATATCGCTGATTTCAAATTTAGAAACTGATTTTTGCCTTCGGACTTGGTTTCTTCTACAGAGCATACCTGTTGTATAGCCCCTACACTTTCCACACACTGTCATCAGCCTAGCCCTTTGTGGAAAAATATAGATCAAGGATGTCGAGAATCCGGAGTATCTGCACCCAGACAATGCAGCTTATCAATATACATGTGAATTTATTGCAACGAAAGACTACCTCGCATTCAAGTGCATGAACATTGTACATTGAGCAAGGTTTGCGCTCGGTCGCACAAGCCCGCCGGTATTTTAGACCGAGAGGTGACGTCGCAACATTATATGATGAGGATTTTATTTCACAGTCACCTCCCTTGAAGGTCGAGTCTAAGAAAAAAGTCTCAGGTCAAGGTCATACCACCATTTCAAGGTCATTGACCCTACTGCCTTTGGTCGGATGATGCCGCCTAATATGACGTATATCATGCTATGACGTCATGCGCTAGGTCACTCAATCTTGAGCTCAAAGTCGCAGGTTCAAGACAAAGGTTATGGGTCAAGGTCAAACCTTATTTTCCACCCGACGGTTGCCATAGTGCTAGTTGCAGTACACGTTATAGTTAAAATGTAATATTTTGACGTCAAAGGTCAATGACCTTGAACGACCTTTGCTTAAAAGTTTCAGAGAGCATTGCCTCAGACCTTTCCTCTGTTACTTTAGGCCACTCTCTCTCTCCATATCTGGCTTCTCATCGCATAATCACGGCATTTCCCAATGGCTACCTTGTACATACAGAATTTGACCTATACGGCCTCGTTTTACCTTGAATATATTGACCCAGGTCTATGAAAATCGGGTTTAAGGTAGAATACCCTAGTCTCCACAAACACCCAAACGTTCATTTTCCTAGACCTCTTGGGTTTTGAACTGTCAAAGTCACTGATGCCAAGAAAGCTTGCACAAAGACGACACACAGACATACTGGATCTCAAAATTCTGATCTGATACGGCATTTCTGCTGCCAGACTCGTGTTCAGTGCCACAAATTACCCTAGAAACGGACTATTTTATATTGCATCCACGACAAAAGTTAAATTTTGTTGACCAGTGTTATCATCTATAGCCTTTAATGTCATCTAATGCAAAATGGCATCAGATGCATTGACACGCGTGGAACATTACTAAAACATGCAGGTCTTACTTCACCTGACTGAATCCAGAATCTTGAATGATCTGACTGAATCCAGCCTTGCGGCGAAAAGCTGTCCCACATGCACCACTGATTGTTATGCTCCGTCACCCCTGTGCGTTTGTCAAGCGCACCGAGTCGCGTTAGGCTCCAGACAACTTTGCGGGTGCTTCCATCTGCGGAACCGTGCGGCATCACCCAGGCTCATTGTCTCGTTGATTGATCTGCTCACTGCCGGGAAGAGTGTACTTACTGCTACCCTGTCGAACTATATGCCAGCTACCGGGTTCTTGTTAGCTCAGTGTCACGTAATCACGCTGCCAGAATCTTGGAGGGTGGAAATGTGATTCAGGGAAAATAATGAGTCGTTCACCAGTGCAACCATGATGAGTGCTCACTCAGTTTTCTTTTCTTTCCATGATTAACTCCAGCACAGTTCGGATGACCTCTGCCGCCGGGGTTCCGTCGCCCGTCGCTGTCCCGCACAGGCGCCGCCGGCGCCGCTCCAGCGCAGCACATTTTGAGTCGAACCACGGCCCTTCTCGCCCAGTGTTGGCGCGTGGAGAGCGCCACTCACGATCGCCCCGTGTCCGGTGCCGGGACTTGGAACACTTTGAACCGTTTGCTAGGCCTACCACGCACATTGAAATAAAACCAATCACGAGTTTACCGACTTGGAGTATAGATACAAAATACAAATTTATCAGGTGTGTGAGTGGAGCACAGTGGGATCGGTTGGGCTATGCACCGAATTCCCAGCTGCTTTTCATTATGGCAGGAGCAGAAACCAACCCAAGCCCTCTAAAATCACCAGACTTATTGACAATTGCGCATGTTAACATTAATAGTGTAACTACTCCAGGGAAACTTGATGAGCTACACCAGTTTATAAGCATGGAAAACATTAAGATATTGGCATTAACGGGAACTAAACTCGACGACAATGTAAATCCATCTCTTTATAGTATTCAAAACTTTCACGCACCACTTCTAAATCACCGCAATAGGTATGGAGGAGGGGTGGCGATATACCTCCACAAAATCATCCCAATGCAGCGGCTTCCAGACTTAGAGAATGACAACACAGAGGAATGGGTTTGGTGTAGGTTAAAATTTCCAGACATTTCAATCATAATATGTTGCGTTTACTTACCCCCTAACTTGGATTCAAACAGACTCGATCAATTTACATGCAATTTAGAGCAAAGTGCCATGCTTTCAAACGAGTATCCTGGATCTACACTAGTCATTTTGGTCGACATGAATGCTGGAAAAAACTACCTAACTGAGCCATTCATTCAAATCAGTAGCGGCGTTACATCATTTGATAAGAAACTTGCTGATACTGCCAGTGCTCTGGGATTAACTCAGCTGATAACTTCACCCACAAGGTCCAACGATAACTCGGCTAATCTCAGAGATCTAATCTTCATAAACGACGAAAATATGGTAAAAGCCAATGGGCACCCTCTCTGCCTTCTCGACAATAGACCATTTTCCCATATTCACAACCCTAAAAGTAGATACGCCACAAACAAAAACTCCGGAAAAAAAGTTTGGAATTATAAAAGAATGGATGTTAACCTGTTAATACGTACTCTGCAAAGCCAAAATTGGACCAATATTTTGGAGGGAGATGTTCACGACGCAGCCATGGGGTTCACCCAAGCTCTTCTAAATGCAGTAGAAGCATCTATTCCGACAAAACTAGTAACAACTAAACCAAGGGACAAACCACGCGTCAATGGTGACCTCAAGAAACAAATAAGGTTGAGGAATAAACTATTCAAATTAGCCAAAAGGACAAATGTGCAGAAAAATTGGGATGACTGGTCAAAACAACAGAATTTTGTGACCAAGCTGAAGCGGAAGCTGCACTCCGAGTACCTAAAAAATGAAACCAATCAGCTTATCGAGAACCGGAAAATTCCCCACACATACCATAAAATTTTGCGCAACATTGTAGGGCGTTCTCAAAACCGCAGCATCCCACCTCTTATAGCAAGCAATGGCCAAATCGTGAACGGTAGCAGGGCAAAAGCGAACCTAATTAATGACTTTTTCGTCTCCCAGACGGTGATAGACGCTCCTACGATGCCGAACCCGCCCACAGCTCCAGCTTCTGTCCAACCGGTACCCGCTCTCTGAGAAATTTCGGTCAGCGAACAAGAAGTCCTGTCAGTCCTGAACTCATTAGATCCAAACAAGTCGACTGGTCCGGACGAGCTCCCCACTAAAATTCTTAAGCTTACCACAATCCTAATTTCCGCTCCTCTAGCCACATTATTTAACAAATCCTTTCGGACCGGAATATTCCCGCGATCATGGAAAATTGCTAACGTAAAACCTATATTCAAAGGGAAAGGCTCTCCATCAGACCCCACCAATTATCGACCTATTTCCCTCCCCTGTAATGTCTCCAAAGTACTAGAAAAAATTGTATTTCGGAAAATTTATACACATCTGACTGAAAACCACCTCTTGACGGAAAAACAGAGTGGCTACCGACCACACCATAACACCCAGCTCCAACCCACTTACCCGACTCACAAATTATACTCAGCACTGGATAGAGGACTTGACTTCACAGCAGTCTACTTGGACATTTCAAAATACTTTGACAAAATTTGGCACGACGGACTACTTCATAAGTGCAAAAACTAATTTGGACTCACAGGACCCCTCTTAAACTGGCTTAAATCCTATCTTTCCGACAGAACACAACGTGTGATTGTTGATAACGACATTCTGACGACCCAGACGCATCAAAACGTTCCTCCAAATCCACGAAACGCTCAAAATGTGTCCCCGACCATTTCATCCTGTCTGAAAACCCTAGAAGCGGGCTGCCCTCAAGGTTCTGTGCTGGGCCCATTATTGGCAATAATGTACCTTGACGGACTATCGACGAAGACAACGAATGAGACATTATATTTCGCCGACGACACATCCCCCCTACAGATCGTACAACCCTTCAGACATACAAGAATCCCAGACTTCACTCCAGAAAGACCTGGACGTAATGTATCGATATGGCCAAGACTGGGCAATCACGTTCAATCCATCAAAAACAGTCCAGCAAAGTTTCTCATTTCGACGCAAAAAGGTGGAGCCCGGGCTGACATTTTGCGACCATATAGTCTGCAAGAACCAAAACCATAGACTTCTTGGAATCACGCTTTCCAGTGACCTCCGGTTTCATGAACACGTGAACAACATTTTGAAACAAGCCAGTAAAGCCCTCGGCCCCCTCTATCCCATTGCAAAAGACCTACCAAGGACAACTCTGGAAAAACTCTACACTATTTACGTAAGACCTTACTTTGACTACTGCGACACAATTTTCGACGGACTTATTACCAAATCTGACGCTCTCCGACTAGAACGAGCTCAAAACAGGGCGGCTAGGTTAATCACCGGAGCAAAAAAGAGAACCCTAACAGCAAAACTCCACGAGGAGCTCGGGTGGACCTCATTGGCTGTGCGACGCAAAATATACAGGCTAGGTGAATTTCAAAAACTAAAGCTCCCGAATTCACCCGCCCCCAATTACGTTAAGTCCATTGTTCCGAATACGCGATATGCTCACATTGGACGGCCTCTCAGAAATTCACAAACAATATCCCAACCAGAAACCAGAACAACATTATTCCAAAGCTCATTCATTCCAAAAACATCCAGAGATTAGAATAGTCTTCCCAACGAGATCAGAACGACGAACCTTGCCACATTCAAAAGAAAAATTATCGAGTATTTTGGTGTTAGGCCAGCCACAAAATATTTTGCATTGGGCTCAAAAAGTGGAAACAGGCTCCACACGCAGCTCAGAGTAGGAAACTCATCATTAAACGCCCACCTCTTCCAAAACATGAACACTCCCTCGCCACAATGCCTCTGTGGACACCGGACCGAGTCGGTCAAACATTTCGTACTCGAGTGCCCTTTATATGACAACACACGTGCTGAGCTCTTCCAAACTTTAACAAATTTAGGTTTAAACATCCTGAATCTTCCCCCCCAGTCAAACTAGACACGCTGGTATCCGGCATCGGCCTCGACGTGGATACTGGGCGAGAGGTGGCCCACGCTTTCCAAAACTTCTTGACAAAAACGAAGAGATTCTTTTGAGAACTGGAGCGGTTGCGGGGCGCCGGCGGGTGCGGCGCTGGTTGGCGGCCATGGCGGTGGACGCGTCCGGTGGGCCTCCGCCCACAGTGCTGCCCCAGACGGGTCAGGAACTGATTGAGTACTCTTGACATTTCAGAAAATCGATATATTTTGGTTGGATGTTTGCATGTGAGCATGATTCGAAGTGTTACTGTCAATGTATGTATGCTGTTTTGTATTGTTATTGTTGAGAGCGGCGCCAAGAATTAAGCCTTTTGGCTTCTGCGCCAATCTCGAAGTGTATGTGGCCTCACAAAGTGTGAGAATGGAAGAAAATAAAGCTATCTATCTATCTATTTATCACCAGCTCAATTTGTACTTGTAGTGTCAACTTTGCTTCCTGCCCTCCCCCCTCATCAGCAATCGTCAGCAAAAGCCAGACCCCAACCCCCTTCGTCAGCGAAAGCCAGCAAACCCCTCCCCTCTTCGGCAGCTGACGTCATGTGTCAACAGTCCCTAAATCAATGACTAAAATATCACGGCATGGAATGCTGAAGGCCAGCATTCAAAACATTTATGCATATCAAATTTTCCTTATTTTTCTTGCTTGTCCCTTGAACCAATAACCACCCTCACTCCTTTTTCCTGGTACAGGGAATCATCCACAAATCACAGTATGTTCTCTGAACAAAGGTGCTCACAAAGAGTGGTGGCGGATTTTAACGCCCTGGCGAGATAATCTCCAGATTACGGCACCGCACAAAATCGTCCACCCAGTCTGCAATAGATCAAGAGAAACCTCACCAGACTTGCCAGTACTAGCGGGAGCACAATCGCGGTAGCATTGAGGTGACGTAAGAACAGGATGAGGAGAGCTGAGATAGTGGCAGAAAGCGTGATGGGTGCGGCGTCTGCGGCAGCGCAGGGAATGTGTGAAAACGCGACGTCCAACGCAAATTGCCAGCGTCGCAGGATAGATTCCCTGTCAAATGTCCGCCTTGAAGGGCAGGGGAGTCGCCACCGGGAGACCTGGAGCCGCACCCCCCACTCTTAAAAAGTGACCCCCACTTTTGGCCGGAAATACCATTAAAAATGCCAAATTTCAGCGGACGTAGGGGTTTCAAAGATTTCACCACTGGCCCCACCACCCCCCCCACTTTGCCCCCTGCCCCCACCCACTGGAAAATCGGTGGCGACGCCCTTGCTGAAGTGACCAGGCTAAGAGATTAACATGTTCATTCTCGATGTCAGAATATTGCCTCATACGAGGGGAAAATGTGTAATCTACTGGGCTTAGTACGATGATACTCAAGCACCAAACACTTGAGGTTTCTCCCAGTCTTGGCAATTTTCGCGTCTCCTTTCGGGCTTCCGTCCGCTGGTAACACTTAAAAGGAACGTGGCCCCTTCATAATGACATTTGAACCGAGATAGCCGTGTAATAGAGCATGCCGAGAAACCACTTGATCGATATTTCATTTGAACAAGAACTTACCGTTCGCGGAGAGAAAATGTAAGAGTTCACTACCCACCTACCCATTCCTCCCCAGGTATTTACGTGCTGTAAGGCAGTCCTAGGAAAGTCACGTCATGTTCCAGCCCCGCTGCGCGTGCTATGCAGACAAATGGGTATACATACATACCCATTTGTGCAAGGCCATACACGTATAGCCTTGGACAAATGTTTCTTACTTGGACATCTTTAAAAGTCATGCGCTAAACATTACTTAGGTTCTGTTCTGTAAATGCGTATAACCCGGTTTATTGACTAGGTTGAAACGCAAAAAATGTTTTAATATATCAAGAAAACCCGGTTTATTGCCTAGTTTGAAACGCGAAATGTTTAAATATATCAAGAAAAGTAGGCAAAATTGATACATATTACTTTGATTCCTAATGGCGGCCCCATTTAACTCAACACGCTTCATTTGTATTAGTATTCATTTGTTGGCCCGAATCAAACAGGTGCAATCTGGCACAAAGTACCAGCTCATACGACGATCTGACGTCACGCTAATTCGGAGGCTTTATTGTTGACAGAGGAAAATTAAATACAACGAAACGATGTAAAGAAATGTCAGGTTTCGTCAGGTCATGTAATGTTATGTCATGTGTCCGCAGAAATAATGCCAAATATATTATTTTCAACTTACGTCACCCCTAAAACCACTGCAGTCCGTAATTGCACCAAGGTGCCACATTCCCTTTAGCAACAGCAGTGAGCAAAGAAAGCAGCAGGGCGCACATGCACTCTATACCATGAGCTACTTCCTGGGAAATATGATGAAGTGAAAATCCGCATTAAAGAGATACCAGCCTACCTAAACCATAACGTAGATTAATCACAAATTAATCACTAATGCTACATTAAACGAATCCAATGTATATCCCAAAAAGAAAAACAGTTTTGAAAACCTCCAAGCCGTGGAAAGCTTGCTGCCGCTCCAGAGGCTGGTGTGCAGCCGAGAGGTTATTATACACATTACACATCCACGTGCATCGGCGGTGACGGGCGGCGGGCGGCTGTGTGCCGATACGTCACAGAGCAGCGCGTCTGGTGAGGCCAGCCGGTGCAGGGCGGTGAGTCACGCGGCCGCCGGAGCTGCGGCGTGGCTGCAGCGGCACGACCGCCGGGCCCCTACCCTCTCAGCTGCTGCCGCTACCCCTGGCCGCGCGGCTCGCACTTCTACTACTTGTTTCAAGCAAAAACACAAGTCGGTCACACAAAATTCACCTCGAAACAATGAAGAATACCAAAAGCTTGTAAATGCCTAAGCATAGCTGATATGGGCGAAAAGAAAGCTCTTGCTCTTCCTTTTGTTAAAGTTTGTGAGGATGACGCCATAGCCTGGTTTATTTTGTCATGTATGTTTGATTTGCTTTTATTGGCATGGCTTATTGAGCACCAACTAACAGCGCCATATAACATTTTTGTTCGTAAGGACCTATGAATCTAGCCAATGAAACAGCCCTGTCACGTGGTATATATACAGATGATTTTCGGGGCACAGGTCGGCCGCAGATCCGGCGGTATCAGCGCTGCAGAGTCGGTGGCCGACTCTGGGACCGACCACGGGACCGACTACGGGACACGGTTCCTATAGATGTAAAGCTGAGTGGGATATTTCTAAGTGGAAAATACTGCCGCTGGTCTCTTCTGGGCTAAATAGGTGCCAGTTTCTCTGCACAAGACTTGCAACCCCATACCTATGGTCTATAATAAATCAATAACTAAAACGAGACACGGAATCGGAGTCGACTTAGTCCTGATGTCCACATCAAATCCGGGCAAAATTTCTGTTAGGAAACTTCCCGAGCTTAGACCCCCCCCCGATTTCACCTGTCAATATTAGGCGGTTTTCAGAACCATATTAAGCTGGAGAGTGGTCACTTTCCCCAGTTTTAAGTCTGGAGTCGCTCAGGCGCTCGAGGTGGACTCCACAGGCCTAGTGTGTATAATACCGCGCTGCGGGCGGCCCTGGCTCGTTGAATCGCCCTCGACGGACCAGCACGGGCCGGCCTGATCAGACCCACCATCTGCTCCCGCCGAGAGCCTGCAGACGGCATTCGGGCAGGTGAAACCATGCCTCTGAGCAGGTCTGGAGAGCTGCACAAGCGGACCGCGGCACATTTCAGGAAGCTGACCCTTTTCTACGCGCCACTTGTCCTCCTACAGCAGTACATAGCCCGAAGCGGTCATGAGCAGCCGCAACAGCAGAATACCACCAGACAAGTACAGCCACTCCCTCAATTTCCGACCTTCTCCAATTACTCGACTTCTGCGTTCTCACCAATTTCGACCAGTGCTAAATATATTTCCCAAAGACGACACTATCATCTAGATTTGCTTCCAATTGAAACATTTGACGGATCAGACAAGCATATGTGCTGGGTTATAAGGGCACGGCGGCTGTAGATTACGATATGAAGCCGGTAGACTAGACAAGCGCGACTGGGACGCTGGCGGGGAATTCTCAAACAAATCGGGCGCCTTGATCCAAACTGACGCCATTCATGACGAAAGCGATTGCGTCAAGCGTCGGCGGCCGTTTCTGATCAGGTGCGGTGTAAATGCCGCACGGGAGGGGTTTGACGCCAGCACGCGTCAGCGCCGGCCCCGCGGCTGCCAAAACACCCTGCTGCCGCATTCACCAACTAACCACCGAGTCTCGGCAGCTGGCAATTTGGCTCGAGAAAGCCTTCAAACAGATCATCCAGCTAAAAAAGATTGCTAATTGATATGAAAAATAACTGATTTCCATGCAGTGGTATGCATTTACCGTGCTCGATGAGTGCATTCAAATTAGTGACCCTTAGCTGGGGCAGGGGGACATCACCCCTGGGATGGAACCATGGGTTGCAGGGCGGGTGGCAGTCATGGAACTATACACAGTCCTGACTCGATGCGGTTGATGAGCTCCAGCGTTTAATAACAGGTAACAAAGTGTTTAAATACTTTTAGAAAATCCTGGTCGTGACTGGAGCACTTCCAGCATCCAAAGGGAGGTCCTGTGATTCAAGCGAAGGGCCTGCTCAAATTTCATGCCGGCCGGGACTCCATGAATTGTTGACCATAGAAGTCATGAACCCCATGGCGGCGACACCCCTGGCCTAAAGCTCCTGCCTGTATCAGACATATCGCATGTACCGACGGAGCGTGCTAGCGGTAGGGCTGCCAGTGTATCCGGCTGAGAGGGCGGCGCCCGACGACCAGTGACGCTGCCGCGCCTCGCACCACACAGGCCGACGGCAACCTGTTGCATGCGCCACCCACCGCTGCCGCCCCACTGATGACGGCACGCTCCACAGTGGCGTGACGCCGCCGCCCGGCCAGCGAGCCGGCCGGAACGCTTCAGAAAGCGTTGCGTCGACCGCAGCCTGTCTCTGGCCGCGGAGCCGTCGCCGGCGTCGCCGCAGCCACGCGCGAACACGCGGCGGCGGCGCTGATGTCGCCACCTGGGCAGGTGCGGCGCGACCGGGCCTGAACAGGCGCGAATCATCACCGACCATCCACCCGGCCAGCGCGCGCTGTTTGGAGAGCAGTCTGACAGCACGCGAGAGGTACCCGGCGACCTTTACCGGTCCAACGGTAATCGATTATCGGCCACCGCCAGCCGAGCCGGTCGCTTCCACCGACGGCACTAGCGCCGCCGTTCAACCGAATCCGAACAATTCCCACTCAATGGCGCGGCAATGGTTCAAAATGTCGGCTCTCACGGATTTCCGGTGAGAACATTGCTCAGTATCTTCATATTCCACCAACTTCATGATCTGTTCACATTTGGCAAGGTCACTGATTCAAATCGACTGATTGATTATTTGGACTGGAGGGTGCGGCAACCTCTGCAGTCACACAGCGCCACTTTCGAGGTCGATAGCTCGGAGATAATTTAGCACCTGTTCAATAACGTGCGAGTCGCGGCCAATCAATCCTGGCAGTGCGGGTTTTAGCCGGCGCTCGCCGAAGCGTGAGGCCCTCTGCCTAGAATGTGCAGGACACAACAGTAGGCGCCGAACCGGCAGAGGCGCTGCGCATCGCCGACACTGAGATCTAAGGTCACTGCACAGCAGCTGCCGGCGAGTGGCCAGCCTAGTCACAATCCTGCCGCCTGGCGGCGGTTCCGGCGAGGCGAGGATGGCCGCTCGCCGATTTCAGGCGTAATCGCTATCAAATTGTTATTTGTGAGCTAACTCACGAGTTCACTGAGGAATTGGTTGCCCCGCCTGCAGGGATTTAGAGACGTAAGTCGGGACGCCGCAGCCACATCCTCACCTATCTAAGCTGGGTCAGAATTCTCATTTGACTTCAAGGGTTCTGCTCCTGAGGCATAGTGAGGGCTTGGTTGCAGCGTCTCTAGTGTCAGCCTCACCGGCAGCATCTGTCAAGAAAATTCAAGCGCATTTCTGGCGATTAATGGAACTATAAGACTACATGAATAATATTCCAAACCTTAGCGACTTAGTAAAAAATAATTGTACATTAGCTCATGCAAAGAACACAGCACGTATTCTTTTGAACTTAAAACACTTTAAAATTGCACTATTGGAGCTGACTGGGCTTTTACGGCTGCACTCAATGATTACCCGCTGCCGGCCGTTGCCACAACAAAAACCTCCACAGAGAGGGCTCCGGTAGACACGGCGCGGAGGGTAACTGGCGATGGGACACAAAGGCCAACCCGGTACAGCTGAAGTCATCTGCTGGCTGGCGCTTACTCAATCTGCTGCCGAGTTATCGGCACCGGCAACGGCCCGCTCTGCCACACTATTCGTTGGAAAACAGCCGATTGTCATGCTGCTATCTGGGCAATGGTTCGATACAGCGCGAGCGTGGGAAGCTGCAATGGTCGCGCTGGCGCCGCAGCAGCCCGGGTGCCGCGGAGGCACCGGATATAGCTGCCGGCAATCATCAAGTGTCGGCTCCGAGTTCTGTATAATTCATTCAATTTTTGGACTCAGAATCCAGATGCTTCAACACAAAACTGAGGCAAGGATTGAAGGTGCGATTATTGTTCTGTCCATTTTCTTTTATTTCGGTACTTCCGCTACGAACAACCAGTGTCATCCGTTCATATTACGTTTCTGAAAGTACTAGAAGTCAGCATTAGTACCTACACGTGACAAAGAGTGACCTTTGTTTTATGGCACAAATATCTTGGGTCACCGTTTCCGAGAGCAACTCACAGGTTGTTGTCCATTGCAGGAGATAGCTCTAGCCCAGACAACATTACCAACGCGCAGTGGCATAGGAAAGGGCGGTTCCGATCGAGCTGGAATTTTGCACATGGATTGTGACTATTCCCAGTACGAACAACTTTTGATAGTCATGTCCAAACGCACGTGCGCACCAGCGCACCCTCTCTGTACCTCATAAACTTCTGTCTCTATCGTTCTGAAATTCCGTATCCTTACTACGACAGCTGGTTTGGACTCTGGCGAATACCAAATCCAGCAGACCACGGACGGACCGATGGGGTACACAGTGCGCACACGCCTCAGAATCACAGAGGTGTCCCGTCCCGGCAGGGCACCACAGGCGCTGCTGCTTTGCTGGGAAGGAACAATGACTAGGAAAAACCGTTCCACATTGAAAACAGCCTTCGGTGCTGCGATACCGCAAAGGCGTCGCCCCCACGTTATTATGACCAGGGACGGATGCAGGCGGGGAGGGACAGTATCCACCTGCCCCCTCCCATTTCGCCCATTTTCTTCAACAACAAAAAAACACGGTTTTTCACGATTTTATCCTCCACCCCCTCCCCCCAACCATTGGCCCAGGTGACTACGGCGGTGCGCTGGGTAGAGTGATAACTATATACAAAACGGCGTCTCAAAGACTTCACCATGCTCTCAAGCCAGCCCGCAACTAGCTGTCTTCTAGTTTCTAAACACGTAGCCGCCATAACGGGCAGCCAAGGGTCAAGTTTTTGTGACACAAAGACCACCTCACCTGACGTGCATATCGATGCACGCAGTGACTACCCATAAGCTTAGATGGATGTTTAGTTGACGTAAGCCTAACATGCTTCTAGATACGCAATCTGAGGGAGGTATAACGGAGTGCAGGGCAAAACCCCGCCGCCCAGCTTTCCTGGTGCAGCGGGCAGACCCTGAGACTCGGCAGTAAGACCGGTTTTGTGTTACCACCAGCAACCCGCTGCAAGACTTTGCATTCAAAGGTTCGAGAAGACATAGGCGGATCTAGGATTTTCGATCGAGGGGGAACCCGGTCAGGGGGCACCATTTGGACGAGAGGGAAACCGCCTTCGGACAGCGGAGGCTATCCGAAGAACGCGAAACCTTAATCTGTGGCACCGACACTTGTATCTTGGAGGGCTGCAAGCGGAGTTTCAAAGGCACTAAGGACGTTTCAGGGGGTGTAAAGGTCATTCTAGGGGGCGCCGAGACTCGATCGGGGGAAGGGGCACGTGCCCCCTCCTGAATCCGCCTATGTGAGCAGAGCCCAGCCTGTGAGCAAATCACGTGGCGTTGAACAATTCAACACCGGGCTCGGCGTGGCGAAACCATTGTCACAACTCTGCGTGCCGGTGATCCCGTTACGTACTCGTCAAGACAGACTAGAGCAGCTACCGAGACACGCTAGAACGGATATCAGGACAGGCTGGAACAGTCATCGAAACAGGCTAGAGCAGTCATCAAGAAAGGCTAGAGCAGTCATCAAGACAGGCCAGAGCAGTCATCAAGAAAGGCTGGAACAATCATCGAAACAGGCTGGAGCAGTCATCAAGACAGGCTAGAGTAGTCATCAAGACAGGCTAGAGTAGTCATCAAGAAGAGCTGGAACAGCCATCGAAACAGGCGAGAACAGTCATCAAGATGGGCTAGAGCAGTCATCAAGAAAGGCTAGAGCAGTCATCAAGGCAGGCTAGAACAGCCATCAAGACAGCCTAGATACAAGCGTCTTCCATCACCGCCATTCCTGGGATAGCCAGGGCAATTAAGCACCTCGTGTAAGAATCACGTGCGAGCACGTGCGCGCGCGGGGCCAGGCGCCGGCTCTGCAGCGTGCCGCTCTCGCAGCCCACTGGCCGACTTTTCCGCCGCGGCGCAGCGCTAACTTTAGCGGCGGCAGAGGCGGCGGCAGCCGAGCGGGCGTGAGCAGGACAGCCCAGGCAGCGGTGTCCCTGAGCGCGGTGCTGCGCTCGGCTGCCGCGTCCCGCCCCAGCCCATCTCCCACGCCTGGGAAGGCTTTGGCGGAGCTGCTCACATCCATAGACACTGAGTGGCACGCCAAATCACCTCGTTAGCCATAATTAGGGAGGCGCTGATGGCGTATTTATGGGTACTCCACATTGATGTGAACTTCAGTGACCTCCATCACGCTAGCGCCCATTTCCCTAAGAGCTTTGAGTGCAGTTATATAGTGAAAAACACAGACAAATGCTTAAAACAAGGATTTAACCGGGTATCCACGGTGGCCCATCATAGTAATTGCATCTCTACACTTGCACTAATTGTGACTTGGCAACTCAAAACAAACTCCATCCACATAAAACTTCATAGGATTTTTCACTGCCTTTACAGCACGCCTATCCATTCAAACCCTTCACCAGAATGAGAGTGGTGCAAACCGTCCCCATAAAACTATCCAGCAATTCAATTCCGCTGTAATTTGGGCAGCACACCTCTGCGCTCTGCCACGAGCTGGGGCAGGCCAGAGCACCTGGCGGCGCAGCGCAGGCCAGAACAGGCTGCCGTCCGGCGCCGCTCCAGGTCACACAAACGGCCAGCCCCCAATGGTAGTCCTCGCCCAAAACTTGTCCTATTTGAATTGCAAAGTCACTGCCGTTCAGAACCAGTGTTACAAACTTCATTTCTGATACGTCACTCACATCCAAGCTTATCCCCTGGGGGCTTGAGCAATTTTACAACTACTGATAAACCTGACGTTGCCATTAGTTATTCTTGAAACCGACGCTAGGACTCGAGTTTCCGCACTATTTTATGCACAAGCCGGCTTAGCTTGGAGTGAGGCAGGCAATCATTATCAGTCCCGCATGGCCTCTGCAACCAAGTCCGGAGCGTCCGGGCCTCTCAGGACCATGACGTCAACGCTGAAACGGTACAAACATAGCGCTCGTCATGGAAAACAGTGCGTAGAGCACAGCGTTTCCGAGAATAAAAAAACTCAGTGTACGTCACTCGCCTTCACCATCTCGACCACAAAAGGCTATGAAATAGAGGTGGGACTTTCAAGGCCCGGGGGCCCGGGGCAAAAGCCCGGCCCAGACCCGCGGGCTTGGACCGGGCCTGAAGGCCTGACTTAGGCCAATGCCGGGCTGATAACGGGCTTCACCCAGCTCATTCCGGGCTTCAACTGAACTGGGACTTCAAAGTCAATTTTCTGTAAGTTAAATAAGCCTTTTTCATTACAGACCTAGTTTTTTCCACTGAAACATAATCTTATTCATGCACCTGCAGCTTTTGAAAATGCATTTACAAATTAATTTTGAGACATGGACTTTAAGAAATACATCAGGAACGTAAAAGCATGAAGCTCTAACTTTCTATCTGTTACTCATGCCAGGGTCAAAAGCAAGTTACTTAAACCTGTATCAATATTTATAATCAAATATTGAATAATGCCTACAGTTGCACACATCCATGCTGTACTGTCATCTTATGAATATCCTAATGACTTCAAAATCTTCAAGTCATATATGGGTGAATAAAATATAAATTGTGGTAGCCTATTTGTTACTTCCATATTGTCAGCATACCATTTCAAGGAAGTCATTTAACCCATTTGCTGCTGACATATTGATACTAACACCTAGCTCTAACTAGAACAATCTTCCCAGAAGCTTTCTGCTTCAGGTAAAAAGAAAATGCCATCTATGGAGCCATTCCCATGTCCTCTGCGAAAAATAGAACAATCTTCCCAGAAGCTTTCTGCTTCAGGTAAAAAGAAAATGCCATCTATGGAGCCATTCCCATGTCCTCTGCGAAAAATAGAACAATCTTCCCAGAAGCTTTCTGCTTCAGCTTCAGGTAAAAAGAAAATGCCATCTACGGAGCCATTCCCATGTCCTCTGCGAAAAATGGCGAAGTGAATGACAGGTACAAACTATCTATTGGGAGCCCATAATTGTCAAACTGGCCTGATAATTCTAGATGCAAGAACAAATGTTGATAAGTTTGACCCTTCCACAGCTTCATCTTGCCCTTTCATTGCCCAAAAGATGCAGAATCCACTCGAAAAGGCTAGTATAAGCAAGGTAATACGCACAAAGAAAACATGTTTTTGATCGAAGTACTTTAAAATATAAATTAGTCTGTTGTGGGGAGATACAGGGGAGAGCAGTCAGCCTTAGAAGGAACCTTTGAAATTGCACCAAAACATGAATATACTTGACATCATGTGTTGCATTTTCCTTGTGGAGATACTTCCCTGTCCTCAATTAAACACAGCTTCTATTATAAGCTTTGAACATAACAGCACTTCCTTCCCAAGTTACCTTTACTTTACACCTCCCTCCCAGCACACTAAAAAAATGTACTACAGAAACATAGAAACACAGAACACAAAAACAGAATATCCAAATTATGATGGTCTCCAGATACGCCAAATTCCGCAGGCTTCAGAACAGCTTGAAAAGCTTTGCAAAGCCAGAAAGCGTCATATATGAAACAACTGCGCAAAAAGAGGGCTATTCTCAGGAACTAAACAAATGCACCACACACTTTGTGCTGATTTTTTAGATCCCTGAAATTTTTTAATATATTTTTAAGAGTACTGAAATATTTTAACTAAAATAAACTTACTATTCTGGTAAATTTTAGTGAAAAATATTTTCATAAATGATTGCTATAACGTAGACAAGCACGGCGCTTCAGATACCTTCTAAGCGCAAGCCCCTAAAATACAACAAAACAAACAAATAGTGTTCAAGCCCGCATGGTGATGGTAATGTGGATGGACTCGAGTTGTTTTTTGTGTCAGATTTACTTTTTGGTGGAGATTGGGTGCAACCTTTTTATACGATCTTTGGTGCGAACCTGTGGAAAACTGGTGGTTCTTTATCAAGATAGGCTGATGGACCTTGTTGGCCTGTTGGCTTACCTACTTTGCAGATCGGGCTGACCCAAGCAGAACAACCTTTTGACTATATTCCAAGCTGTTTACTGACTAAATTAAAAGGAAATGCTCACGTGTATCAATTCAGAGACAATGTGAAGGATTTTTGGTTCATTCACCGCCATTCTGCCATGATATTCTGAAAAGTTTTAGCTGAAAACTTGCCACTGCTCCGTCCTCTATTCATAAACATTATTGGAACTCAATTGTGAGGCTCGTGCCAGCATAAAATGATTTTTAAAAGTGCAACCATGGAGGAAATGTCTGATATGAGTGGGCTTATTTCATCCAGATTCTTTTAGCTGCCATATGCATACCTCTATCTAGAATGCCCATTGTTTTATAAGGTGATGCTGGTCATCATCTGAAGCAAGCTTGCATCATAAGCAAGGCATGTTTCATACTGTGTTTTTCAGTATCATTTTCTGCTGAATTATTAAGATAGCTGAGGCTACTGATGCTGCATGCGCCTTTTTAATATGGTTTTGGGTGAAACCAAAACTTTTTCCAGGATAAATTGGCTTAAAATATGTATTTGAGACAGCTTTTAAGTAAATAAATGTTGTATATAGTCGTTTATCGTTTTTCCATGATACCGGGCCTTCCTGGGCTTGATAAGCCATTTCTTCCACAAACCGGGCTTGTGACGGGCTTCTAAAATCCGCAGCAGACCGGACCCGGGCCCGGGCCTGCAAAATTGCCCGAAACTCCCACCTCTACTATGAAATCAACGGTGCATGCCCAATAGCTTCCGATGAAAGTAAAGTGAAATATTTTCGATAAAAAGCGTTCTTTTGGACATCATTTACGTACAACACCGCACGTGCCTTTAGAATTGAGGTGCTCAGTATTGCATTGCATTGCGCTACAGTATTGCTTTCCAAAACGTAGCATTGTCAGCACAAAAATTGATAGGAATTGAATTGAAGAGAATTGACCGCGCGTCAGGTCAGTAGACAGGCTTACGACAGCGACATATTTTTATCTTTTTTCATTCCCGCTGGAAAACACACACACGCCGTGTTCAAGAAAGAAAGACTACCAGACCTGCCATGATACCAAATGAAAGAAGTGTATTTGCCAAATCAGTGTGGCGTCAAATTGGCGTGAGGTCTGGTAATGCTTTGTGCCAGATTAACCTCTTTGATTTGCACCACAAGCGAGTACTTATACAAATGAAGCGTTTTTAGCTAGGGGGCTGTTACAATGAGCCAAAGTGACGCTTATCAATTTCTGCTATTTTTCTTGAGATATAATCACATATTTCAAGTTTCAAACGCGTTATTGAACAAAGTTATCAGAATTTTTAGTCGCCAATACCAAAGGCTCGCTTAACACGTAGGATTTAAGGGAATGTGGCACCTTTATAACGTGATTTTAACTGACTTAGCCAAGTTGTAAAGCATGTCGGAAAACCCGGTACTCTATATATCATTTGTCTTGAAACTCAAAATTTCCGTAGAGAAAAGCTAAAAACTACCTGAAATGTACCTCACATGTACCCTTAGCGGAAGGCCACAGTTGGCAGCTTTTGGTGTGACGACATATGCTGACGTCACGGTTAGTATCAGCCAATCGAAGCCCTTGAAGCGTTTTGAATATGGTAATGGTTGCCAGATCATGACATTATCCACAGGAAGATATTTATTGCTTTCCCTGGAGGAGCATTTTAAAAATCGAAATATTGAGCTTATTGTACGTTTTTCAGAGAAATCATGAGCGCTTCCACGATTTTCGCCTAGAATTTCCCCTAATTACACTAAATTCCAGGATTCGACTAAGGTGCCACATTCCCTTTAAAAGATGTCCGAGCAAGAAATATTTGTCCGCGCGGCGTGGCTTGAGCATTACGCCACGTTCCCAAGGCCACCTCATACCACGTGACCACTCGGGGAGAAGGGCCATAGGCAGTGAACTTTTACCTTTTTCTGCGCGAACAATAAATTCTGGAACAAATCAAATATCGAACCAGTGGTTTATCGACACGCTCTATCACATGGCTATCTCAGTTCAAATCCCATTATGAAGGTGTCACATTCACTTTAAAACTGGATGGTACTTAAAATGCCTGCGAACTCTTCCTTATAGCCAAATGGCGCCCGCGCCTGCCATACGAATTCGTTGCAACGCTGCCCAAGTGGGACGAACGAGGCCAAGTGCCCCGATAGAAGTTTCCCTAAGACCTTCAGTCGCTTAATCTGCCTATCATCTTTACCCCTCGGAAACTTGGACAGTTTACCAACCGTTCGGCAAAATTATGCAAAGTTAATGAAAGTGTTCCAAACCCTGGTATGCCGGGTCTGCATCCAAGCCGGGCCCAGCGACACCCGGGGAAGTTGAATTTTCCACTCACTTCTGTGTTATTTTCGCTCAATGCTTTTCCAATCATTTTTCAAGTAGGCAAAGCTTTTTAGCAGAATTCAATAATCCTGGCGTATATGAATGTACTCATGAAAAGTATAGTAGTAAGAAATGGATGACAAAGCTATTCCGCAACATTAAGTGGGCTTTAAGAGTGTCAATTGACATTGAAGGTAAGCTTTTACATCTTACACTCACCGAACATATTTTCCTATTTTAACTTTTCACCCAACATCCTAGTGCAAAACCAGGCTTGGCACACTGGTTGACAAGCATCTCACTTCCATTTACCGAATAAAACGTTGTCGAGAAAATAAAGCTCCAAATTATCCAATATAATTTCCCTGGTTTTAACAGGACCAAGGCTGGTCAGCCATCACTGGTTTGCAAAATCTGGGGATGCTCTGACAAAAGTGTTCATTTCACTTTGCAGCACCGGCTTTTGCGCCGCTCTCCTCTCGTCGCCCGAGGGACCAATACCGGCAGAAGGACGAATATTACGATTGGATGCGCATCGCGTTATTCTTCAGCACCAGCATCACTCTACCTAAAAGGCTCATCACTTGGATATTAGCAAAGGCGAGAAATTCCCTCCTTGCCCACTCGACATTATCTGTTCTATGTGCACTCGAACTTTGGTTAAGCCACTGATTGTTAAGTGCCCGATTTCATTTCCAAGTGTTAATCAGATTTCATTTCCAAGTGTTAATCATTTATCAATCATACTGATAACTGCAACAAAACTGGAATAAAATATTCCCCTATTTCGAGTTTTTTATGTAGTTTCCACCAACAAATTGATTGATCATTTGGGCTTAAGAGCGCGCCATCAGCGATCATGCATTGCCCTTCAACACCTAGGCAGCCAAACAAAGTCAATGAGGAAGAACTAACAAACAAAAACCCTGAAACGAATGGTAGCATACATTTCAATCTAACCCAGTGTGCACTGGAGCTCCATTCGACCATTGTATATTCAGGGTTAGAGCACTGACGCACCCGAGGCCTGCGGTGTACACGCGCTCCGCGTTTGTGAAACGGCTAAGGCCACCAGCTAAGTTTTCCGCCCTATTTACGCCAGGTCGCCTAATTAACCAATCACTAGCTTGAAGACACTGCCTAACAACAAGCGAAAAGTTCGACATGATTTTCCACGAGTTGAAGGTCAGGTAAAACTGTCCATATAAGCATCCAACCAGCGGCAAATCTAACTCTGGGTCAATTCTTAGCATTGTGACCAGCTCGACAACTACTGGCTCGGTGTATTATGCTATACATTATTATGCATTATTGAATCCACGATTTATTTATTCACGATGAATCCGCAGGACAGATAATACGAGTTTTCCACCGGCAGACCTTCGAACTGTTCACTTCAGACAGCTTCCGGACTTCACATGATGAATACTGAGTTCCCAGCCTTCAAAACGGAGACCCGCAAATCGCACCTTGCACCCCTAAACCAAGTCACTAGTATCCCACAAGTAGGAAGCCAGTGTCTCTAGCAACCAGGAAGCCAAGAAAGCTGCCGTACAAAATCCATAACGACCCCGGAGCTTGACAGCAAGTAAGCCGATTAGAGTCCAGCTTCAGCGGCCTACAAACGCGGCGTCGCGGGCGCCGCGACAGATTTCGGTAGGGATGCGTGACGGCACTGGGGGGTGTGGGCCGCAGACGGCAGCGCTGCGCCGAAGGCGGTCACGGCTCCGCGGCCGCGCCGAGCGTCACAGCTGTAGCTGCCGATACTCAGATCCGCCACAGTGGCAGGAAAGTCGGGCGTCACTTACTGGAGCTAGTCATCGGGGTCGGAACCGGCTGACCCGGTGGCTACCGATCCAGTTGTAGAAGCAGCTACCACGCCTGTTCATCATCCATCACCGTGCGTTGACACAGTGCTACAGGTGGCCGCGCCGGCGTGCCCGCTCTGATCACTTCATGCCCATGTGGTTTTATGATCTTGTTCAACAGATCTTACGAACCAAAGACGGGCCACTTAGACCAAAATTTTTCGTGAAGAATTAGGTCACAGCATAACATCACAGCCTTCTCATCCCGCACGGTACCACAAACAAGCTGCAGTAATACTATCCATAAACCATGGATATACTTTATGGCACAAGCACAACATTGTTCGCACCTAGCTACAATACTGAACTGGCTTCATGCCGTGAATCAAACAAAATTTATTACCGACACCTGGCATAAACACAACCGTTTTTTAACTTTCCAAAGTTCACAATTTTGAGCATCAAAATAATGCATCTCAGATCAGTGAAGAAACAGTTACTCAAAATGAAAAATATTTACAATGTACTTCAATAGTTCGTTTCTTAGGGTATTCCAGACAGTGCGGTGATTTCATCCAAAAGTTTTCATATCCTAGAGGATTGATGCTAATAACTCCGAGCAATCCATTCACGTAGCATACATCGACAGTAAATTAACAGCTTCACGCACTGCATTGGTTTAGCCGGAAGATTCCCGTGCTTGGGAAAATTCGTAAAATTCCACGGGGCCCGTGCCAAGAGACCAAATTCCACGGGGCCCGTTCACAGTGTTACCAAACCAAACCATTGGCGGACGCAGTGGGGGGGGGCATTCCGGCCATGCTCCCCCTCCAAAGCGCTGGAGGAGAGGCCAAACTATATTTTGCCCCCCCCAAACGCCGGTGAAATTTTTGAAAAAGGTGTTTACAGTAGGTCTGTAGAGCAAAAAATCTTCGCTCCCATCCCACCCACCCACCCCGAGAGCGATCATTTACTTGGAGAGGTAGCTTATACTAGGTCTGTTGAGCACCCACATTGCACATCCCACCCCCTCCCCCCCGAGGAGAGGCAGACATGGGTTTGCCCCCCAAAACTCGGGTCTGCGTCCGCCCCTGAACCAAACCATCACGTGACAGTCATGTACCCACCCACGGCTACTGCAGGGAAAATTCGCTCATCCGACATGTGATGAAAGCTTCTCGCATTTTGAAACATGTGTCAAGTGGCGTTTATCGTAGAATGGGCATACACGTGGCATACAGCTAGAGTTTATCCAAGTTTATCAGAGCGCCAGAGGTGCATTCCCAAATCACGTACTCGACTTTGCTGTAGGCTGCTCGAGACATCAGAGAGGCTGCTGGAGATGGCCTGTGATACCCTAGAGACGCGACGAGATTGCACTACAATATTTTCATGGGCTGCGGCATTGCGGAATTTTTGCTAGAGCTACGGCACAAAACGTGTCGTACTACGATATTTTGGGTTTAACCATGGGGATAAATATACACGCTGTAGAGTTAAAAACCGATTGAGGCCCCTGATGGATAATAAGAAAGATGGTTTGCTCCTCCTCATCAGCGCTCAGTCTCACTCCGGACCTGGAGGGATAATGCAGTTAGGGCCTTTACATATTTGTACCATTGTTAGCTTGGACTCGATTTATGGAAGAACCGTACGGGGGATGACACTTTTCCAGCATATAAAAGGTCAGCAGAACCCCTACGGCCCCTTGGATGTGCCAGTGCGTCCCTTATTGATATCATGTGGACTATGGACAGCCCCTTATTCATCACGAAACAATGCACCACGTACCTTCGTGTCGAAAACATGATTTAACAGTACTTTGCCAATGCCCTCTAGGATAGTTATTAGACAGATCTATGTCGCAAACGGTCCCCTTTCTCCATCAGTTACCGTTAGGCCAGACTCCTTTCTCCTCCACTCGGTAGATAGCCGATTCAACTTACCTAGCTTTACCGCAGTCGGCAAATATCACGCCCGTGTTGGAAAAAAGACGAAAGGCGAAGACTACAATCGATCGATAGGGAAAAATTACTACCTAGAATCTCCCAAAAATTACAATCTAGACACATGGCCACGTACATAACTCACAAATCATAACGTACAGCACATTTTGATAAACAATTTCCGCTGGATTTGTCGCAAGGCACGCGAACACGTCTCCACCAATCAGGGGTCGCCATCCGTCAGCTGCCGCATACCCGCAAGGCACAGAGGTGAGAGGTCACGCCGCAGGGCGCCAACGCTGACGCTGAGTTAGGGCGTCTGTTGAGAGGGGTAGCGTCGACACTTATGCTTAGAAAACTTCTGATGGAAGATATCTTTCAGTTATGGGGAATATTACACATACCAATTACTATACGATCACAGATACTCTCAAAGGTCATTAAACAACAGTTCTGCGCTTCTTTATCTACTGATTCAAGTTTAATACGCTTTAACAAGTTTGTGTTTGCCCACAGACGCTGGGTGATCTTACAACCGTGTCCAAAACAGTACCGTTGTACTCCATTAGATCCTGGTTTTTTATGATACCTAGACAAGCATCTCCTATCTGCCTAAATACACTGGCTTCCAATCAATCCGGCCACTCACCTTCACCGGTTGAGGACCAAATTAGGTGGCGTGCAGCGTCTGTAAATAAGTGACACCGCCAGCTGAGGTCAGAACAGACAGACACTGCGAGCGGCCAACGAAGCGCGTCGCGGGGAAAACTTGTCACGACCGTTATCGCCCCAATAGCGACATCAGACTGTTAGAGAGAAACCTAGTTCTAGTGACTTGTAACCCGGAAATCGTAAATAAAGCTGTTCGAAGGATATTTTGAGAACACCACTGATTTGAACACCGATACTAGCTTATTTCCTACATAGAGTGGCACACAACGGGCATAAAACAGAAGCCCTGATCCACATAGTAGACGTGTTCCATGGAAGTATTCCAGTGGGAATTACTTATTGAGCGGTGCGCAGAAAATCACACAGCAAAAGCAAGACCAGGCAACAATAGCAGCAAAAAGCAACAAAAATAAAAGGCAATCATACAATGATGAAATAAAGAGACCAGGTGGGCGAAAAGACAATAGTTCTAATCGCCGCTGTATCATCGCATCCCTTCGAATTACAGGGTGGAAAATTCAACCCCGAATTTCATGTTCTTTATTGCATCTGCGGACTCGCCATGCCATGGCAAGACTGAGCAATCACGAAAAACAGGCACGTGCTACCTACCCCCCATGAGACAGCAGCATCAAATACTATCCATCAGGCGCATCCGACGGGGAGTACGGGGGCTCAGGCTTCCCCCCCGAAATATTGAATGCCGAATGTAACTGCACAGCCGAAGGCTGTTCCGAGGCTATGGCGAGGGAGGCTCGAGCCTCCTGCCCCCCCTCGAAAAATGAAGTCCTGGATCCGCCGTTGCCGGCCATGAATTCCAGTCACGAGTGACCATAAGCGAGCAGCTCAGGCTACGACGTTCTATACGAGCTCCAGCACAATATTGATGCCCGCTGCGCGTGGTCCTTTCAATAAAGCCGACAACGGACTTTTTCCCGGCGCTCCACTGAAATCATTGGGTCGTCAATGTAAAAAGCAATAAGCCAGGACAGTACCGATAAATTAGTGGCCGCAATCTATTTGAGGGACGGCGTGGGCGTGCAAATGATGAGCGCAGTCGTCGGACCGCAGACCTGAAAACGCCGGCCATCTCCCACAGACCTGAAAACGCCGGCCATCTCCCACAGACCTGAAAACGCCGGCCATCTCCCACAGACCTGAGAACGCCGGCCATCTCCCACAGACCTGAGAACGCCGGCCATCTCCCACAAACCTGAAAACGCCGGCCATCTCCCACAGACCTGAAAATTCCGGCCATCTCCCACAGACCTGAAAACGCCAGCCATCTTCCTCAGACCTGAAAACGCCGGCCATCTCCCACAGACCTGAAAACGCCGGCCATCTCCCACAGACCTGAAAACGCCGGCCATCTCCCGCAGACCTGAAAACGCCGGCCATCTCCCTCAGACCTGAAAACGCCGGCCATCTCCCTCAGACCTGAAAACGTCGGCCATCTCCCACAGACCTGAAAACGCCTGCCATCTCCCACAGACCTGGAAACACCGGCCATCTCCCGCCGCCCGGCGTTCAGGTGGTCTGACAGCTTCACCCTGATGGCGGCGGCCAATGGCCGTGTGCAGGTACAGTCTAATCCTAAAATTTGACTTATTTTCTGGGATTTGAACGAGACAACAGTCTGTTAAAACATGCCAAAAATCCCCTGGTTTGACATCTATTTTACTTTCCAAAACGTTTGCGAGAAATAAGCGTTTCCCGAGCGGAAACCAGCCCCAGTTCAGCACAGAGGCAGTGAAGAACTGTTAGAAGGGCTGCAGTCATGTCACAAAACATTTGCAGGCGAAGAATACCACAATTCGAACCCGAAAGTATTTTTGAAAGCTTAAAAATCATTCTACACTAGCGGAGTGCATTCATTTTCAATGGGAGACTTTCCCAGAAAAGATATAAGAAAAAGATCAAATACGTTGACGGGTACTATACCCAGAGCACAAAGTAGTCACATTTCTGGCGACGACTCTTCTAAATCGTGACGACCAGCCGACCCGTTGCGAATTGAAAGAGGCAAACTTCCGTTATCATCCCGACTCCACAAATTTTGCTCAACAGCATCGACTTCTGGAAAAGGTAAAAAAATGAGTTTTTGCATTATCACTCACTGCCGTTCGGGACCTATGAACACCAAGTTTTACCTCGCAAGTATTCGGAGAAGATATGCACCAAATTAGATTATTCCACGTCAATTAATCTTAGAAAGCATATCTTTAAGAGTGTATCTTTAAGATGCATGCGAGTATATCTTTTAAGATGAAACAAATTATGGAAAACATGTCAGGTGGTCGACTGTCATATAACGTATTAGTGCGTGATAATATCGACCCCGTCTTCCCCGGTTGATCACGTGGCATGAGACGTGAGCAAATGAAATTTCGACCAAGTGGTTTCTCGGCCTGATCTATCCGTTCAAATCCTATCTCAGTTCAAATCCCATTATCAAGGTGCTACATTCCATTTAAAAGCTGGGCGACACTAGCAAAATTTTCAACAACCAAAAAACCTTCAGAACCACTTCATTCTTCACTTCCGTGCTGGACGATTTCATTGATGAATGCGGTCATACGAGGAAGCAGAAGAAGAAATATTGATATCAGTACTTTCAAAAGAGACATTTTTAATGTGAGCCCTACGCTGGAGTTTGCCAGCTCCGGCACCCAGCAAACTTGCCCGAGTCCCGCGCTACAGAGATGTGAGCGTCGCCGTAGGCGGTTACGGACGGTACCGGCCACTGGCACTGACCTGGTCCTATCGATCAGTCGACAGCGCGTTCAAGCCCAATAAGCCGGTCTTTCTGTGGCCCACAGCGTCAACTCTGCGTTCCCCTGGTATGGAACAAACAATTCCCCCTGAACCCCAATTGAACGGTAATAAGTTACCCATAAATTCTGCCTGCCTAAAATCTATAGAAAAAGACACATAATCTGCGCAACATTTCTAAAGCACATAATGCAAGAGCATGAATGCAAGAAAATCTGTAAATTTATCCAGGAAAACAGCGAAAGCATCAGGACAAAAAGGGGCATGCAGCTATAGCACCCATAAAATAAAATTGGAGGGATGAACACCTAATAGCACACCTACCGCCATGTTTAGCCTCGCACACGCTTTCACAGCTGAATTGGTGGTCATCCATCAGAAAGCAGCTCAGCCCGACATCCTCAGCCATACATATTCAACTTACTCCGGAACTCGGCATCCTCTGACGTTTCTCATCAGCGAGTGTGGATTTGAAAATTCCTCTCCGCACCATTTTATCCTATCTGAATGACGCACTTTTGATGGCTGAACATCTGGAACACATTTGAATTTACGTGACGCGAATGTTAAGTTTACAGTGTTTGAAAATGCTGGGGCCACAGATAATTCCGAGGATGCGCTGCAGCCAGGGATATGCGTCAGTTTCATGAGCAGTCACCTGTTTGGTCGTCCGTTTCCCCATACCTAACTTTTTTCGTCGCTTCACAACCTGCAATTATCAGATAAGAAAACAGTTCACACCTACCCATTATATTGGGTAGCCCATACGAAATAAAGTGAAGCTCGCCTGGGTAGGGGGTGGAGGATAAGATGAATGATGAACAAAAGCAGAGCTTGCTCTAAACAAGCACGCGCGAGAAGCTTTCCTCAACTGAATACGTTTCTAATCTACTCAGGTTATAGGGACGAAGTAGAATTAAAGCCACACAAGTCGGCTAGTGAGAACTCGGTCGCGGCAGGAGGTTGACACGATTCCCACTCGTTAAGAATTTGTTTGTCACTGGATCTCAGCTACGGTACATACTAATGGAACCTCTAAGTTATTCATCGCAGAACACATGTTGGTCACCGGAACCTCATTTCTAAATCGTCACAGCTTTGTCTCCCGCATGTATTCCTCTCCCATTCCCAGGATTAAGTTGGCACTGCGTTTTCAGAGCAAGACAATGGGCGTTGGCGGCTGGTGTCGATTCGGCGGCTGACGACAGCGCAGCGGCCGCCGCCGTCAGCCTCCCCGTCGCCTGCCGTGTTCAACAGGCGACAGCCGCGCCGGCCGCCGGGTTCGCGTCGCGCGCGCGCGCGGGCCGACCGACCGGCAGCGATCGGCTGTGTACGCGGCGGCGGCAGCCGAGCGCGTCTGCCGACGCCCCAAGGCCACGTCGGAGAATTATAGAGACACGGCCGACGTCAGTTCCGGCAAAAACAAACCAGCCGCCCTTCAACTCGCCGAGAGCGAGCCAACGGCGCCAGCGCTTAGCGTGCTTCGCCGCCTGCCGTCCACCTCCCACAACAGTGACAGCCGATCACAGACCTCCAACTGTTGTTCTGAGGCCAAACAAGATCTGTATGAGCCAGCTCGGGACAGTCGAGTGGGAGCGCACTTCCCTGCCCACCTCTCCTCACAAGTCGCTCGCTCCGAGCCTGAGGTCGGGTCGGTGGCGCTCTCAGCTCGCGCGCGGCGTGGCCGCGTCCGCTCGCTGGCTGGCATCGATCAGGCCGAAACGGTCGTCGTCGGCTCGGAGGCCGTGCCCAGCTGGCCGCGCCGGCGATCGAACCGAATCCGGGCCACTCGCCCACCCAGCGGCCGGCACGCAGTCGCCGCACAATCACCGCCGTCGGCTGCGACGCTGCCGCCGCGCGCAGAGTCGGCCTCCGGACACCGGAGCTCAGGCACTGGCCACCAGCCGCCTCCCACCCGATGGCGTTGGCGCGGATATGGCGCGGAAGTCCGCTGAATTAGGGTCACTGAGACAGGGCTGACGGGGGTGGCGGATGGGGGTGGAGGCACCCGCTGAGAGCGGGCTGCGCCCGGCACGCGTCACACCCGGAAACACTACCACAAGGCGGCAGGCAGCAGCGCCGCGAAGCGCGCCCCGCCAGCCGCGCTCACACAAAATATGAAATGGGCCAAGGCCCTGGGACGGCCCGGCTCGGTCGACCGATTGCTCCCCGGCTGTCGAAGGTGCCTCACGCGGTTGGTCACGTGACGCTGATGGTATACAGCCTCCTGCACACGGCACCCATCGACGTCAAAGTAGATGGCGGTAAAAGCAGAATCCGGCCGGGCGATCTATATCCTCCCTTGGCAGTCACGTGGCAGCCACACAGATGTCTGAAGACGTCCCGCCCAGCAGGAGACTAATGGACGCTGGGAGTGAGCATTTAGGATTGCCCCGCCGAACATACTAAGCTATCTTCACAAACATTTTCTACAACGTTAGTCTTACATACTAAGAACAGAGAGCAGTC
This sequence comes from Lepas anatifera, assembly GCA_034440635.1. NCBI lineage: Eukaryota > Metazoa > Arthropoda > Thecostraca > Lepadidae > Lepas > Lepas anatifera. The sequence goes on along the minus strand of JAOTON010000698.1, from coordinate 500,881 downwards.
CCAAACTCGACGGCCCGGTCCAACTACGCAGCGCACACAAAGCTGTACACGCCTGTCTGAGGCAGATGGCATTTCCAGTGAGGGTTTTCTGATTCATCGAGGAAACAATGTGTATGGCAGGGACAAGAGTGCAGGTGCCTCTAACCCATAAAATAGCGCAGCTCGTTTCGCAACAACCTGTTCGAAACTAGTTTCTTTCCACTTTTCACGCGACTCAGACACAAAGCTTCAACAACCACCCAGCATACAACAGGCTAAACATATCATTATCGCACCAGACGTTCCAAAAACACATGACGTCATCAGGAATTGTTTACCGCAAACTCGAGAGAATGTTCGCCACCGAGGTAAAATTCACAAAACGTTTCCGCATATCCAAGAAAAGATACCGATTTTGGAACCGGTACGCAAGTGTGTCAACCGCGGTTTTCAAATTGACGATTTAGGCCTTCAGCTTATTTAGTGCATAAACTGTAAGACTTTAAGAAGAAAAATTGTACCCTAATTTACCTAAAGCATTAGCTTGATATGTGGTCGCTGCTTTTCCAGAACCCAAATTAGGCACAGATTATTGAAAACCGAATACCTGATCCCAAATCTATTTAACCACGCTAGAAATAAGCCCCCGGAAAAGGGACATCCATTTTCTGCTAGTCATTTGACAAGAGTTATCAATGTAATGGGAAAAAAGGAAACACGCTTAAAATCTATATCGATCGTGCCTTCCCTTTGTCTTCCCAAACATTCGACATTCGTACTATCAAATAACCCAAAAATGACACCTCATTTTATAATAGTCGAATGTGCAATTCCACAAGCGGCTCGATGTTTAGACGGGTGGGGGGCAGTTCCAGCGGCAGTGATGCTGCCCAGCCGGGAGCCGGCCGTGGCCGCGGCCGCCGTGCGCGGCCGCTGAGCGGCGGCCGGCCTGTTGTGGGAGCGTGCTCAGCGACCGCGCTCCGCAGCGCCGCCGTATATGGGACAGCGCACCGTCCGCCGCTCAGCTACGGACAGCGCGCTGGCCGTATGTAGCCCGCGAAAGGCGGCGATACTTCCCGCTCGGCGTCCACTCCCGCCGCCGGCGACTACGGAAATACAAAAGGCGGTTGCATAATCTGTTGCATAATGCAGACTCGCTTCTTACCTGCCAAACTAATAAAAGCCGGCCGGTTGCCGACAGCGGCTCCGTCGCCGTTATATCCGCTCAGTGCATGGCCGGTCCGGCAGGAGCGGGGTGTGCTGGGGAGGGGCCGGTGCACGCGCGGCCGCTGTCGGCAGCGGCGCCGGCACCGCTCGATCCCCATTCTGACGTCAGCGCTGGCAGTGCAGCCAGCGCACCGCTAATAGACCGCTGCCGCTGCCGCCGCCGCCGCCTCCAGGTGACGCCGCACGCAGCCGCCCCGCCCGCACGCGCGCCGCGATGACGGTTGGCATCAAGCGGCGCCTACCAGCCGCACAGCGCGCTGTTGCAACAGCACGCCGTTCCGGTGCAGCTGTCAGGCCGTTGGCTGGGTTCTGGCCTGGTGCGCGATGGAGGTGTTTGGGCGCCTCTGCGGGCCGGCAGCGGCCGGTCCCGTTGTCGGCGGCTCGGCAGCAGTTGGACCGGGGAGACATTGCTGGCCCGGGTGCGACGCGCCCGAGTCGAGCGAGGGCGACACGGATACTGTCTCCCAACGTCACCGGCTGTCAGCGCTGTCACGGCCCGTTATCAGTGCCGGCTATTTGTCTCCGGGAGCCGCACGCAATCGCTCGAACGTTAGTGGTACTGTCTCAGAGGCTCCGACCACAATGCCTGATCTACGGCATGATGAGACACGGGCGCAGGAGTCTGATATATGAGCAGAGACCCTTTTCAAGACATAGAAACGGACAACCCAACATTTTTTTTAGTAACCAATCAGAAAATACAGGAAAATAACCAGCTGAAACAATTGATTCGGTGCAGCATCGTCATAAAAACATGGTCCTCTACCCAGAGAAGGCCGATGAACTTTGTAATAAAAGGTGTATAAACATCGCCGTTTGTTGGCTGCTTCAAAACAAGGAGCTCGTCACCTGAAGCAGAAAGCGTTAAGTACAAAAACATGGGCACTACAGGAGCAATTTAGCTGCAATCTGCTCTCTCACGTAGAGTCCATTCAGAACGATAATGTTGTAGCCTTCAGTCATCCGTCTCTTCAGTTTCCACCCTCCCCATTTCGACTTCAGGAAATTGTCACGGAATGAGTATAATTTTGCTCGACGTTAAAAATGTTTCCTATACGAATCTTGTACACACAATATGCTCAGGATTACGCTGGTGAATTTTCGACTCAAATGCGACATAAAGAATTGATAGCAAGCCGTTACACACCAGCTCAATGTATCATCGAACCGAACATACAACCAGGCAATGTCAACACTAGTGATCGGCAGGAGAAAAACTGTGGTAATGCGACAGCGTTGTCCGCCTTCGGTCCCTAATATGTCGACCTGGTCCGCTCAATGTTCGACAGTACGCAGAAGTTTTTACTCTAAATGCATCGAAGGCTCGACCACCGCAGCACAAGCTATGTAATAATTATCCAATACCTACACCACAGTACTGATCTTGAAAAGGGTGAATTAACCAGAGATAGGGCTGTTTCAATGAAACCATATTCCACTAGATTTACCAATTTGACCTGTGACTAGGATGTTTTCTATCGGTCACCCCAAACGTCATTTGAAGCATTGCAATGCACTGGCGGATCCAAGGGGGCCAAAGAGGTCGTGGCCCCCACCAAAGTCTAAAATAATATATTTTGCCCCCGCCCCAAGGACAAAATTATGTTTTTTTAAACGATGTTTTCGCGATTTATTTCTCTATTTACCCCCCCCCAACGTTCGTTTACCCCCTCCAAAATTTGCTCCTGGATCTGCCAATGTTGCAAATATGTTGCAGGTGAAACACCAGAGAGCAGCTGTCGATTCCTTGAAAAGATGGCGCGGTGCAGCCGGGCAGAGTGAGCAGGCAGAAAGTGGAGAGCACGCCCGCTTTTAAGTACGGATGCAAGCCAACCCTTACGAATAAGCCGACAGTGATTCACTTTTTTGTTCATAAAAACACGATATGGTCCTTGCTTTTAAAATATACGATTGGGTCCTTGTTATGATCGACAAAAGGCATAGCCCTTAAAACCCGGCAATGACGATCAAGACGATCCTTGCTATTTTGCATATCTGATACTTTCAAAATTTGGTCGACAGACGCAGCCAAAATGTTCCTGACCAAAGCGAAAGTTTCAAAACCACGTCCCAAGAAAAATGCCTACTTGTCAGACCACCAAGGCGTAAAATGACCAAGAAATGTCGACCATCAAATGGCAGAGATGGCTGAATAAGTGACAGACTAGGCATACTAAGCGCGACACAAACGTTCTAGGACTTGCCAACTGCAAGCAATTGTGGCTCAGTATCTGCCTCCTGTACCTCAGGTCCCGGGTTCCAGGCCCGACGGGTTCCCTGGATCATTAAGTACAACCTGATCCCCTAAAACCATGTGGCACCTTGGTCGAATCCTGGAATTTAGTGTAATTAGGTGTACTTTTCGCCGAAAATAATGAAACCACTCATGATTTCTCTAAAAAAAATGTACAATAAGCTTAATATTTTGATTTTTAATCCTCCTCTAAGAAAAGAAATAAATACCAGCCTGTGGATGATGTCATGATCTGGCAACCACTACCATACTTGAAACGCTTCAAGGGCTTCAATTGGCTGATACTTATCGTGACGTCAGCATATGTCGTCACACCAACAGCCATGACAACTGTGGCCTGCTGCTAGGGGTACAAGAGTGGTACATTGCAGGAAGGATTTAGTTTTTTTCTACGGAAATATCGAGTTTCAAGACAAATGATATATTGAGTACCGGGTTTCACGACTTGCTTTACAACTTGGCTATCTCAGTTAAAATCACGTTATGAAGGTGCCACCTTCCCTTTAACACTCTTCCCCGTCCTCTCTCACACGCCTACCTACGTTCCAGGAGGGATTATTCCGGCATCACCAGTGGCCCAGCTGTAACGTCTCGCTTGATACCGTTCAAGTCTTAAAAATGGGTCCCTTGATGACCCTCCTGAGCTTGGGGAGGAGGAGAAAAAGTCACTCTGAGTCAGGTCGGTAAAAAAGAAAGGTTACCAGAGGAGGGCAATGTTCTCCTCGGCCAGAAACTATCGGCTACTCAGTGCATTATGAGCAGGTGCGTTTAAATATTCATGCAGCCACGAGTTGTCTTGCCATAACTTTCGCATCTTCTCGCGTAATGAACGAACGGTTCCTAACCCGGAAAAACATTGCCATGCTGGAACAGCCTTTAGTAACCCGATTCATTTTTCCTTTCCCCCAAGCTCAAGCGTCCATCAATGTGACCCGTTCTGAAGGCGTAGACGACATCAACAGCTTCGTGATAACGAAAACCTTCAACAAAGCCTGAAGGTATGTTTCGCCTCCACCCCGATTTAAGTAAAGTGCGACGGCACGACCATGAAATTCGGAAAAATGAGCTTAACAGTTTCCGTACCTTTCGACCTAGCTGATGTCTCGTGCATGTCCACAAATGAAACTCGGTGGTCTCCATCGTACAGTAGGTGCCATGGTAATTCACAGAGCTTTGGTCCCGGCATAAAAATACATTCGAATCTAGAAAAACGGACGACCATGTCCGAAGGATGACCCCAGAGACCATCCGCCTCAGAGTAGGTGCTGATCACTAGGTTGAAAGCTCGGAGCTGCTCCAACAGTTGTTCTTCAGACGCGGCGACTCGTCGAGCGACCATTTCTCCCGGTGAGGAGGTGCTGGTACACTGGTACAGGCTGGCAGCAGGGCCGCGCGGCGGCGTCACCGCGTCACGGTGGCGACCAGGCCGTCACGCGCCGCCGGCTATCACGGCGCGCCGCCATCTGGCCCAGATGCGGCCGGCTCCGCCAGCGGCGGAGACGGCGTCACAGAGCGCCAGACCAGGCGGCGGCAGGTAGCTGGCCGGGGTAAGCCGGACCTCACCGTGCCGCACAGAGCGTCAGACGAGGCGGAGTCAGACGAGACGGCGTCAGACCGGGGTGAGCCGGACCTCACCGTGCCGCACAGAGCGTCAGACCAGGCGGAGTCAGACGAGGCGGCGGCAGGTAGCTGGCCGGCGTGAGCCGGGCTTCACAGTGAGCGCCTGCCTCGTGGCACGGCAAAAACAGAAATGAGTATGTCTCTGAATATTTTCACTATCAGACGCGCTGAGATTCTGGTGCAGGCGAAAGCTCCCACCGCCACTTTTTACTCAGAATATTGGACAGCTCACGGATTAGGGATGAAAAATGCATAAAGACTGAGAGGAAAGAAACAACAACAGGGAATATTTCACCGCAACATCTAAGGGGTCACCGGTTTGAAACAGAAACACTGTTCTAGCCGGCGAGGACAGAATAAGAAGAACAGTTTTTACGCTTCACTGAACCAGCTCACAATGAAGAACCGATCACAGCATCAGATTCAAATGACGACGTGTCCTTCCACTGTGGGAAGCTCTCAGCGAGACATTCCAAGGTTGCCATCGCTAACTGTAGCGGCCGATGAATCACACGCGACCATTGCAGCGGCTACTTGTTACATGCTAAATGTACCAAGGCTGAAACGCAGCTGGTACACACTTTTTGTTTCCGACCACAAGGTACCACAGTGCAAGCGACGTCAACGGCCTTGCACGCAACCCACGCGGGACACAGCGCAGGCAACACTGGCGGCAGTATTTGTCGACAACAAAATACAGCCATAACCTCGAAAATGACCACGGATGGTTTCCCCACGCGGAACTGTAGCGGGCCTTGGGTCTCAGCGTGTCAGGCCGATCAACTTTTTAGATGGAAGTGTAGTAGATTCACTTTTCGAAGAGATAGAAGAGATAAAGAATAGATAGAAGAGATAGAGGCCAGCTATTGTACAGGATTAATCATTTCTTTCGGCAGATAACATTCCGCTGGCTGGAGAAACCGCTTAAACGTGACCACTACTTCTGTTCATTCAACAGGGGAAAGCATCTGGGAAAGTCCGAATCTCCCACACTTCTAATATTTGGCAGGTTTTAGGCATTCTGCAGAGCTTTTCTAGCGGTGTGGCGTTCCTCCCAACGTGGACCCAATCACTGCATTGGGTGGCCCAATCGCCTATTGCGTTATCCTCCTAGCCCGGTACGACCATAGATACCGAGGTCCTCACACGCGTCTGATTTCCAGTTAGATCACGTACCCCGTGGTGCGGAGCATGCAGCACCTTTAAACTTTCCTTTTAACACAAATATATCATTATTTAGGAGGCAATGGGCAGCCTCCACAGCCTGAAGAACAAGATTATCATTAATCAAACCGCGAACATAAATCTGGCGGCGCCGCAAGCAGAAGGAGGCAGGCGGAATCTTTTTAGCCAGCGCCTTTCTCACCCGATGGTCCAATATCTGTCATGTCCCACCCCGGCACATATGATCCGGCCTCCTATCCGTTCGCCTTCTACCGCTGCTTTCGTCAGAGACCTCCACCTCGTGTCCCCCACAGTAATCAGCACTGTACTCAGTGCCAGAGCGGACGGCGCTCTCTGGTCACTTCTGCAGAGGACAACCTGCTTTTTCTGGAGGAGGCCTTCTGGTTTTTCTCCGCCCGTTGCAACATGCCTGGAAGTCGTCACGAAAGCTGAATACTTTTCTCCGTCAGTTCTACTCCTAGCGCGCGATTTCCATCTTTACATGCCCGATCTTACAGGTGATCTGTTTCGACGAAGTTTTTGGATGTTGTATGATGTTTGCAAGTGAGTGGCCATGTGTGTTGTTGCGTGTGTTTGTTTTCTTGCTATTTCCCACGGTTCCTATAGATACGGTTCCGACATGACAGCCAGCTGACTGCCTGATTTGGCAGCATGTTGAGGATATGGTAGTATTTTGGAGGGTTTTGTTCAAGATACCTTGGATTCTGGTACAGAAGGTAAAATACAGCATTCTGATTGGTTGAGCGAAGCATTCGAAACAGAATTCTGAAGGAATTAGCATGAAATTTATCGTGGATTTTCCTTGTTATAAAAGCATGCTAGGGACTAAAAACTGCACCCAGAAGATAGCCTGATCAATTTTACATACCAAAAATAAAAATATACCCTTAAGCACCGCTTAAATTTTCCAACTGGCCCGTGCCCCAAACCCCTGCAAACAGTCCCATTGGAATTACATGTTAAATTTTGCTGCAAAAAACTGTCAGACCCAGAAATGGAACCTTCAAAACCCCCAGAATTCTAGAAAAGTATCTCATGTCCGCCCCCTGCTATTTCCCTCCTCTTACATGAGCGCGGATGTTTTACTTCAATGAAGTGACAAGAAAAAACACCCTGTAATGGCGGCCCTTCGTCAAGTACACTGATTCTGATTCTTCGCCGATAACTGGCTAGTGTCAGCAGTGATCCGGACAAGGTTTTCGGGGATTTTGACTATCACATTATATGTATTCGGGGAACTCACCGAGACCTCAACCCCCGATACGTGACTTCTGAGACACAACTAAAGCACTCAACCTCGAGTTCATCGGTGGGAGGAGAATAAGAAAGGAGAGGAGAGGGGGAGCGAATATAAGAGGAATTTGAATGATCCAACGCCACCGTGCATTTCTTTTTCTCAGATTTGTACTGGGGACCAAAAGACGGAAAGAGCACTATGGGGGCTCAAAGGGGCACAACTCATTGATCAAAAGTACACTATTTTTATTTGGTCACTTGTTGTTTCTTGCTTTGTACGCTATTCCTTATCATGGGCCGTAAGCACTTCCGCATAAGGTCACATTAGCCCTTGCCAAACGGGGAATACGTACCAGCTCTTCAGGTCTAAGAGGATACCGGCGGAGGACAATCTGACGGGCTGAGCACTATTGGGAGCGGCTGCAGACCAAAAGTGGTACCCAGTTTGGATTTTAAAACCCCGGAAAGTTACTGTCACTATTCTTGGCCATTACCGTTGGTGATTCTGTTTTGATGCAAAAATTTGGAAAACCTGTTTGAAAGAGCAGTTGGGTTGATGGTAAAGTAAGAAACTATTGACTCAGACTAGAAACCAGCAGCACAAGCAAGCATTCATGTAGCCACAAGATACCTCTCGCAATGAGAATTCCAATTATAGCCTTCATAAAAATCATCCAAACGAGACAACGAAAAAGGTGAGATACCTCCAAACATAAAAACCCATACTGTTTTCCACATAAGCTGGCAGTAGCTGGGCAGTACCAGATTTAGCACCAGGTTTTTCCTGGGCAACCAGCGTCTGTATCATTCACCGGCAGAGCCGGAGCCGGTGGTCGGGCCGCGTGAGTCCAGAGCGCAGCGGAGCTGCAGGTCGGCCGTGGGAGACTGGAGTGGGCCCGGTCACATCCGAGCTGGGACGTCAGGACGACCCGGCTGCCGGCCAATCCGCGGCAGGAGACCTCGCTAGACTCGGACCAACTCGTTGAACCAGACGCGTTTCTAGCCATGGTCCAATATAACGCAGCAAAATGAGCATTTCGCCTCACTGCATTTTGCATAAAAAATACTAGGAGTTACTGAAAGAACTCTAGAAATGCAGCATTGAAGACTTCAAAAGGCCTTCTGACATTTTACTGGCCTCAGGCTTTTTCTATCCAGCACATTCGTTTGTTGCTTGGCACAAAAGACTTGGCCGGAGCATAAGTGCCTCCAGCTCAGGCCAAAGTAGCCAGTCTTTGACCAGCCAGACAGGTACGCAGTTATTCAGAACTTAAAGGATACTGGTCCTCAGCCTGTATGGAAGAAGAAAAATGTCCTGCTTTCTCAGTTGCCTTTCCAATTGATGGAAGCTACGTTTCAGAACTGATAAAACAGCGAGTGCTGAGGTCTGAGACGACATCAGCGTCGTCTGTGCCTTTCTGCCGTTACAGATCCACGCCTACACAATGCTGCCCACTTACGGACCCATTCCCTATTCATTGCGTTTATCTGGCGCGGTCACAATCCGATTACCACACGCAGCGGCTGGGCTCGGTCAGAGAGACACACCGCCCCGTGCGGACACCCAGACAGCGTTCCAGAACGACCATCGAAACAAGCTCTGCCCCGGCAGACAGATTCCACATTCCCGTTTTTACGCCGCAGGGCGAGGGTGACCTTGTATCATTAACAAAACTAAAAAGGCTCCTGATTGAGGACTGGGAGCGCAGATGTGACAAGGGAATCTCCGGACTGGAATATGGCACGGACGTTTTCAGGCCAGTTCGAGACGGACCCTTTCGAATGATTTGCCGAATTCCCACACTTCTTGTACTGTGCAATAGCCGCAAGACCGGTTAGCCTCCATGCTGCATCTCCCGGCTCGTTTTTGCCCGTCAGGCTTTTGGAGTTAATGCCTGCAAAACAAACTGCATCCCCACTTTCTATGTCAACTCCACCGCCCCAAAGTGGATTTAATACTAAGGACACTCCTTTAAGTCTGTGCTGACGTGACCGGATGAGTTCAGTTCAAAGTAATAATCGTCACGCATGACTGACGTTTCAGTTTCCTACATTGATGGTACCGATGAAAAAACAGAAACGTCAAGAGACCCCGAACAATGTTTCTCAAAACTTTGATAGCCTTACTTAGACATTTTATGGAAAAGCGGTTCATCAAGCAAAAAAAAAAAAAAACGGAGCCTGAGACAAAGAAAGTATGCTTCTGTGCGAACTGCCCATTTAGACGACACTGTAGCTCAGACCACGTCGTTTCCCTGGCAGTTGGACCCAACTTTGAACAGCGGCGAATGGCCTGCCTGGCGGGGACAAGTTCATCGAACCGGCGCGGCGCGGAGCGGCGCCGTCCGTGTCTTTGTGACTGCACGGACGCCAAACCGCTGACTAATTCGCGGCGGCTGCCGGCACCCCCAGTCGCACTGGCACACCGGCGAGGGCGCGGCGTACTGAAACAGGGACTGCTCTCCAACCGGCCCACTCAATGTTTTTGCACAAATACTGGAAGACAACTACATGAGCAGGAGTGCAGATAAAGGAGGGCAACAACATTGGAAAAGTAGGTAGCTCGACAGGAAAAGGAGTACGATGGAGAGGTGGACGGTAGAGCCGGGTAGTGGCCTGCTCGGCAGACGAGGCCACTCGGACCGGTCTCGGTGTCCGGAAGCTGAGCCGTTCCGGCGGCGGCAGCCTCTGTGCCGGCCGCCGGCGGCCACCACCGCCGCCGCCAGGTGGACACGGCGCGCCGGATGAGGTCCACATCACGCCACCGATGTGGGCCGGCACAGCGTTACTTGGCACCGCCGCCAGAGCCGCCGTCTGGCAGCTCAACAGCCCGGCCGGCCGCAACAGTTAGCTCGTCGGACCGCCAACCGGACAACGGCCCGGCGCGGCCAAGTGACGCCGACGTCAGCGCGCGTACCCGCAGCACGCCATCGCCGCGTACGGCGCCTTAGTTGGCGTGCGGCCCGAGCAAATCGGCTCCGAAACTGGCGCAGCGATCCGATTACCCGTTGGTGTGACCGACTTCTGCTTTCTCAACATCAGCCGCCGCTGATGCGAATAGCATGTCATTTAGCCCGACACACAACTCAGTCTGCTGGCGCACGGCATCGAGCAGCGCCGGCCATCTGAGCTAGCCAATCCTCCACCGCACAACAAAGCATTCAACGTCGACGCTGATTGGCAGCGGTCCTATCACCGGCAACATAAGCCTGACGGCCACCGCAACGGCAGACTCGGCGCTGACATCTCATCCGAACAGTCCCAAGCCGCCAGCGCCTCGCGCACATCGATCGCCGTGAGTAAGCGATCGCTGGTGGCGGCGCACACGCGCGCTGCGGCGGCTGTGCGCGACTAGGACGGTTCAGATCGAGCCATGGCGACGCCGCGCTCAGCAGCCACCGAGGCCTCCCTCTCAATCGATAGACTACACGCCGACCGGGACCCGCCGCCGCCACTGCACCGCCGCACAAGCCTCCGCAGGCCAGGTGCCGCCGCTCCATCAAGCTGCCGGCTGTTTAAATGCGCTTTTGTGTGGGGGTTGGCCTTAGCAGGCCCAACTTTGCAACACGTCGGAATACGGAATTTCCAGAGGCGCACCCAGGAGGGCCATTTGGTCATATATTCCCCTTTTAGCTGACATTTGCCAGGTATGGTTATTGCAGTTATCAGTACTTTGAGTTATAGATGGTTACAATTCTACCCCCCAGCCTCGTATGACAAATTCATAGCTTCTCCACCGGTTCAACCATGTTTTCACGTCCCAGGTTTGGAGCGGGCACGAATGTTGCAGTTAACTCCACTGCCCACCTTTATCGGCGATTATCGAATCTTCCTCGCCCATGGTTCCATACGCGTGCTGAGGTCGGACCGCAATAAATGGTTGTTCACATATGACGTCAGCGACCAAATGGGGGGAGGGGGTCTGGCATTTTGACTTTTTGACGAGGGGAGAGGTGGACCTGGTTTTTCCGAAGATTTTAAGGGCACCAATCAGCGGCTGCCATGGAACTGTTTTATTAAGTGACAACTGCACAGGCCAAGGGTAGTTGAAGAGCGGGTAACTTAATATTTCGTAGTCAATGCTCGGTAGTCACACCCTTTGTCCACAGCTACCAGTTGCCCGTGCGGCCCGAACATTGTAGTTCAGCGGTGTCTCTGCGTGATTGCTCATGTCGACCGCTGTTGCTATCGAGAGGGGTGTCTGGGAGAGGGGTGAGCCCACCATTCAAACGAGTAACTCCTGCGATGAAGAATCGATTTAGAAGCCAAAGTTTAACGTCCCACAAAGCACAGGGACAGCCACTCCGCTGAGGTCACCCTCTCACCAGTCAGCTGCCAGCCAACCTACGTCCGGTAAAATAAAGAGCGCCGGAGTGTCTCAGGGGAATCGATCCCAACCCTGTACACACACTGTTACTGCAATTTCTGAGCAGAGGGCCAGAGCCCAACGCTCTACTAACTGAGCTACCGGGGCGGCCGCCCAATGCCAGAGCCGAGCGCTTCCGGTCACAGAGCGGGCCTGTTTGTAGCGCGTCATCTCGCGGTCGGGGCACTGACCCAGGCTGGAGCGGCGACCCAGTCGCCTGGACACGCGGCATGGTGCACCTGACCGACGTTCCCAAACCTGCCACAGTTCAATCGGGATATTTTATACACATGTGGGAGGAGACCACTGTGTTTCTGAATTCCGCTTGCGCGATTGTCGATTCAGGTCTGCCCAGTACGAGCGACGGATAAAAAGTGTCCTTGATCCCATGGGCGTGGAAACAAGGGCGGCTAATTAAAAAAATCCGATTTCAGCCATATCCAATCTCAAAGGCATGAAAGCTGTGAGCACAAAGTGGTGAATAGTAAATCAGAAGTATGATAAGTTTATGTTTTAAGCCTGGGTAGTTCTTGTCCGCAGGAGTGTAAACATTCACTGCCCCCCCCTCGAAGCCCACTTTTCTCCCATTCGCGACGAACATGTCTGATGCGATAGCGATGTTGGTTATCACTTCCTTTGATTTTTCAGCATATGATACAACAAAGCACCAACGGTGTCGAGGCAATCTCTGAGCTTCAGCAACAGCGTTTTCGTTGCATGCAGTGCGCCACCATTTCTTTGGAGAGAAAAAATCGTTTGGATGTAATCACGAGAAGCCCACCCCAGCCTAAAAAGGATGGCTACCTGATTATTGTAATTTCTCCATCTGGGAATAGCGAACGATGCATTCGCCACACGCACTGAAAGTAGAAAACAGCTGGGAATAAGCGAGGGGAAGAAGCAACACACCAACTGCCCGGGCTATACGGCTCGAAACAAGCAGAAACTGGACAGTTCCCCCAGGCTGGTGAAGCGAATCAAAAGTACAAAGCATGGAAGCACGAACCGTTACATGGTACCGAGGAAGCGCACAGGAACGCAGTTGACTCAATGCCTCCGAAAATGTGGTTTCCAACTGGAAGTACTGCATTCCACTGGGATAGACGATAGGTTCAGCGCAAACCATGAGTGAATGGTGTAGCATCAAATCCAACACGGGGCTCCGGATCATTTTCAGACACATCAAATATCATTGAGAGCTCATTAAATAGCATTCCCCAATACCCAATGATTCCACTTAATGCCTGCTGAGCTTTGGAGTCCATCTTGATTATATGAGTGTTTTAAAGTCACAATATAGCACGAAGTCATTAAGAAATACGAGTTTTATCACTTAGTCTCACGATTATATCACGATACGCATTGTGCTGTTCCGTGCGACAGCACAAGATATGACAACAGTGCGTTCTTTGGAAACCTAGCCATTGTTGGTTAGTGAAAGGGACGGGAACAAGGCTACCACGCAACCAACAGTCTTCGCCAGTAAACAGGGTAGAAGCTGGGTATGCAGGCAGATACCGGCAGGGTCCTACCAATTTACCAGCAACAGCAGCCCAGTGCGCTGCCAAGCCGTGCTCTCCAACCAGGACTCGGTACTGGCGCGAAATTATCCAATGCATAACCCTCTTCGCAGATCAGGGTTAGCGTTCTAAACAAAGGATTAACAAGCCGCTTTCCCCAATCTGTCCTGCCACCCTGAACAATAAAAACACCACATCAATGTTACCACTTCCATCACAAAATACAACTCGAGAGCGTTTATGCATGAGACAGTGACACTTATAAAAAATAATCCACTACAGCAACAATAAAATTTGTGTAGCATAAAGTCACTCACTGGGTTCCACTCCTATAGTCGGGTCGACTGTAGCTTAGTTTCCATGCCCAAAATGCGATCGAGATTGGACTGTGGATGAGGATACACCTCGGGAGTAATTGAGTCCATCAAGTGCTAATTCCCCTGCACTATATCATGATGGAAACTAAGCCTATGCGTGTATCGTTTCGTTTTGTCACAGACTGCATACAAGAAAATGATTCGGAAAACAGGAAAAGTCAGGGGTTGAGGTGCTGGGGCGACGCCGCAGGGGAGGACCACCACACCAGCAGCCACCGTCCACCCGAGCAATCATAGCTCGGCTAATGATACCGACGGAGCTCCCTGGTCGGAGACTGAGTACGTGACCTATTGACCTTCGCCTTGCCAAAGGTGACCAGCGCGGCCAAGCAGCACCACACTCGAGGCAACAAACCAAAATGCAGCCAGACACCCTCCGTGGATCCAAACCCACCGCTCCTTTGCGCAGTTACTCGGTGAATGGTTGATGATGGCTGAGGAAAGCCGTCTAAGTAGGGAGTTGTTTGATGTACGTCGAGTAGCATCTTTTGGAGATATCCAAATCCCGCTATTTAATTTAGGGCAGATAATTTTTTTGTAAACTTGCTTAGCCAATCATGAGACAACATGATCCAAGGATAAGCAATTCCATGGACATCAGGGATCTCCATTGACAAAGGTTTAAGGTGAGGCTGCCAGATTTTTTTGGTAAAAAGGTCACGCAGGTGACACACAAAAATTCAATTCATTCAAATTCAAGATTAGATTGGACTTTTTTGCCTTCTGAATCTAAGTGGGATATTTCAAGGCCGTTTTAGTCAGATTCTAATTATAATACCTTTCTCCACCTTTCTTAGAGGTGAGCAATGAAACAGCCCCTTAATGTTCTCACACAACAGTCACTCAGGCTACGTTGTCCAGAATTGTCATGACTTGATCCAATGAATCCTCAACAGCTAGAGTGGAGCACCTACCCATGTCTTGAAGAGAATGTTCCACTTCTGTAGCATTTGAATCGAGACAGCAGTCTGATGCAGTAAGCTTAAATGCCGCCGCTCTCATTATAATTCGTCTAAACATTCACGTTGAAGAGAAATTTACATTTACAGAGCACAATCCTGCTACATCTCTGCCCAGTCACACATCCAACCGATGGCCTAGTTTCCAGGGGCAAAATGCAATCCGGATCCGCATTCCGATCCGGATCGCATTTTCGTCATTGAAACAAAAGCAATATCGCATAGGTACAGAAGAGAGGACAAGCTGCAGGAATGGGCTGATTTATGTTCAGGAAATGTTAACTTATCAGAAAAATTGAGTTTTGCGACAAGTCAAACAGCAGTACCCAAAATGTATCAAAGGAGCTGGCCAGAGTCGTCAGCTGTTGGCGTGACGTCATACTGACGTCACGGTGAGAAGTCAGCCCATTGAAGCCTATTGAGTATGGTAGTAGTTGCCACATCATGAGGTCACGCACAGGCGGAGGTTTATTTCTTACCACAGAGGAGCATTTTGATTATCCAAATATCTAGCTTATTATACAACATTTTGATTATCAGAATATTTAGCTTATTGTACATTTTTCAGAAAAAAAATCAAGGACATTTTCATGATTTTTGGCTAAAAAATACCCTTAATTACACTAAATTCCGGGATTCAACGAAGGTGCCACATTCCCTTTAAGTGGCATGGACCCAAATTCCATGCACAATGAGGCAATCCGGATCGGACTGCCGATCAGGATATACCGCGGAGTCATTGATTCCATCAAGTGCTGTTTCCCCAGCACTATAGCACGGTTTGTGTCATGGTGCCGAGAAAATAGCACTTGATGGACTCATTGATTCCACGGTGTATCGGGATCGGCCGTCCGATCCGGATCGCATTTTGGCCATGGAAACTCCGTCTGCAAACCATGACCGCTGTATCCTGATTCTCAAGTCTATCCTGATCGCCTTTCGTCCATGGAAACTAAGTCAAAGTGGCTGAAAGAGGTCACACCTGCCGCGCAAAATAAGTGAATGAGCGGTTCGGTTTTGCTGAGTGTTGGAAAAAATACATGCTCTTTCGTTTACTATCACGCAATCTACAAAGTTACAGAGCTTACAATATCGAGTGCTGCACCAATTCCTTCCCACACGCCCTTATCTTTGCGTAAGGAGGGCAATAGATTGCCCATTCTGCCAAGAATGGGGAGAAATTGATACTCTCCAGCATTTGTTTGCGCAATGCGAAGAGGTTAGGGTATTTTGGATTGAATTAACAACGAGGAGCAACCTCAAGAAGAGGTCAATACATACACCTAGACACCAGCACATTTGATTGGGTTCATTCCCAGCTCTAGATGTTAATTTCATAATACAAAACGGGAAAAATTGTATTGTGAGCAGAAGATTTCGCGACGAACCAGTTCCTGCCAGTCATTTCATACCATTTCGGAAACAGCCATTCAATTTTGAAAGGAAAATGCTATGACAAAGAAAGGAGTTAAACAATTTGAGGTCATATGTAAACCTTTTTACTAATGTGTATGGCTCATCGACGCACCAACTGCCAGGGACATATTGTGTATTTAACTCAATTAACTTTTTCCCCGTTAGAAGGGTTTCCCGGGAGCCAGATTGCTCCAAGTTCAGGAATTCCTCGGGCCTTGAACCCGGATCAGCCGCGTGGAAAGCGAGCGTGCTAACCACTACTCTAACGCGCCCCCAAGATAAAAATTTTTCATAACTGGGGATATGCAGTTCAATGTATAACGAAACCCAGACATGGCTCAAGCCGCCATGTTGAAGGTCTATTTTGTCTTCTGTGCCACATGTCTAGCGCAACCTGCGAGCGCCAAACTCATCGGGGCTGCATGAGATGAGAATGAGATGGGGGATGAGATGGGAAGGGGTTTGGTCATTTTAAGGATTCGGGGAGAACTGTTGACATAGATTACAGCTCAATGTTTTGGTATGTCATCTTGGGCAATTAGCCCGCACCGAGAGCATTCGTGTACGTGTTTTGTCACAAGTATGGGATGTATGCTGATTTCCTTATAAGCCTTATGAAACATCAACCTCATGATCAGGATGTAAATATAGGGCTCCAGTCGTCATCGGAAAAAAGATGTCCCCTCAAGTCGAGGAAGGTCAAATGAATCTTTAATCTAAATGGGATGAAGACGTAATTTGACTTTCTGCAGTCAGCTACCTGACTTCTTTGGCCAATAAATATGGTAGCCTCAACCAAACATTTTTTCATGGATGACGTTGGCTTCGTTTCCATGCGCAAGAAGCAATCAGGAGAGAGCTGAGAATCAGGATACAGCAATCTCGGTTTCCAAGACACTTTAGCTTGAATGAGGATAGGGCTGTAATGGATCGAAAAGCTTACAATCTCAATTTTGTCTACATTTCTATAGCACCAATGACATTTCCCTTCACTCCTTCACATTCTAGCCCTGTTCCAGCTGTCAGCAGAGTTTTGTCAGCACCAATCAGCGGGGCGCGTTGCGTCTACGTCACAGGACTGTAGCCTCTCCCCGGGAACTAGTTCTAGAGGTTTTACGGGCTGACAGCCTGCTGTTTGCGCTGATGAAAAACCGTGGCACAAAGTGGCAGTCTAATATTTTTTAATGGTGTAAAGGTTTGAGTTCCCTCTGCTTAGCACAAACAAGAGGTGATTATTGCGCTGATGTTACTTTTCTGGAGGAGAGGTTAGAGGTCCTGCTGACAAAACTGTGCTGACAGCTGAACAGGGCTTCTTGCTAAAATTTACAAAGAAAAATTTATCCTCTGCAGTTTACTCTCCTTTACCCTCTGCACTAGCCCTGTTCCAGCTGTCAGCACAGTTTTGTCAGCACCAATCAGCGGGCCGCGTTGCGCCTACGTCACAGGACTGTAGCCTCTCCCCGGGAACTAGTTCTAGAGGTTTTACGGGCTGACGGCCTGCCGTTTGTGCTGATGAAAAACCGTAAGTGCACGAAGTGGCGGCCTAATATTTTTAATGGTATAAAGGTTTAAGTACCCTTTGCTTAACACAAATAAGAGGCGATTATGGCGCTGATGTTACTTTTCTGGAGGAGAGGTTAGAGGTCCTGCTGACAAAACTGTGCTGACAGCTGAAACAGGGCTACTGTAAACAAAATATTAACCATCATGCTGCCAAATAATGCCAGATCTTTTTGGATACAGACCGACAAGAATTGGATTAAACCCTGGTTTCCATTACTAAAAGTTCTTTCAGGATCTGAATTGTATCCGGATACACCATCCGATCGCAACTGAAATTGTGCATGACACCCAGGACATTGGAACAGCCCTCATATCAGCCTTACATATGAGGAAAATTTTGACACCACAGCAACTAGAATCTAGATAAATTAACTAATCATCTAAATATAATACAAATTTAAATGAACTAGCAGAATTAATGAGGTATGTCTAATTGTATGATCTGTTATAAAAAGATGTTGGTGATTTTACCATGCCAGTGTATTTTTTAGAACATTCAAAACATGGGCCAAAATATGTCAATATGTTTCTATCAATAAATTTTCATCAGCTCTCCTAACCTGATGAAAATCTATCCAAAATACCTCCTGACCTGACAATAATCTAAAAATGTGACCAGATGCTAATTAATCAAAACAAATGGTTGTATTTTGGCCCATGATTTTTATGTTTTAAAATAGTGTATTGGCATGCTAAAGATCCACATCTTTTTACTACTCAACATGACCATAACATTTTGCCTGAGTCGCAACAACTTAAAAAATGGCATAATTAAACAGAGACTTGGTCCCCAAGGAAAAGATTGATCAGGAATAGACTTTGGACCAGGATAAATTACCAGGGCCAGGATAAAAAGTAATGATGTCTCAGCTTTTCTTACTGTACTGTGTTGTGTATTGGTATTAATATATGCTGATGGATTAAATTGTGCATTCAATTCCATTGAGTGCTATTTTCCCAGCCCTATAGCATGCCCTAGTGATGGGGGACAAATAGTCTTTGATGGACTCAATGCTTTAGTTTCCATGGTCAAAACATGATCTAATCGGACAGCTGATCAGGATACATCTTGGAGTTGTTGAGCAATCAAGTTCTATTTTCCCAGTACTTTAGCATAGTCAGTGGTATAGTGCTAGGGAACCAGCACTTGATGGACTCTGTAGTCCAGCCTGGACCACATTTTGGCAATGGAGCCTAGGTTAACATGTCCAGTCCAATGCAATAATTATCACACTTTTTTGTGGAAACAAAACCAAAGTGCCATAACACAAACAAGACATGGAAAGCCCACCTACTGGACTTACTTACCTTGATTCCACTCCTTCCTTGTTGCTTCAGCAGGACATTCTCAGGCTTCAGGTCACAGTGGATGATTTTGTTCCTGTACAGTACATCCAGACACTGCAGGAGGGAGTGTGCAAATTTTCTCACAAGCTGCAGACTAAAACCTTGGAACTTGTTCTTCTTGATGAGTTCATACAGGTTGATTGATAAAAGCTCAAATGTGATGCATATATGGTTCCTAAATGTGAAGTGATCATACATGTGGATGATGTTAAAGGTATTGTACTTGTCCTGCTTTCTGAGATGCTCAAGGATCTTGATCTCTTCTTGTGCTTGCTTGTGAAATCTCTTTTCATTCCTTACCATCTTCAGAGCAACATGGATGTGGTGTTTGTGGTCATAGGCTTTCACAACTTGCCCAAAACTACCCTTTCCTATCACCTTCAGCACCTCATACCTGTATGAGACGTGGTCATGGATGATGTGAATGTACGAACCCTGGTCATCATCGTAGCCACAGTTGTTACTACTTCCTATGATGCCTGGCTTTTTCTTGGCATTTGCTCCTATATAGTAAATTTCTGGATAGGAGTATATCTCCTGTTGCTCATAGGGTGTCAACTTGGTCTTGTACACCCTCAGAATTTGTTCCGGAGTTGCGACTACATTCTTTGGCTTTGCTGCTGATCCATTCTTCATTGGGCTACTTGCACTCTGACTGTTTCCATCAGTTGTAGTACCAGGCCGCACAAGAGGCAATGTTTGGCTCTGGTCATTGTTTTGTCCATTCTGACCTGTTTGCGCTTCACCATTTGTTTGGGCACCATCTTGATAGAACATATTGAGCTGCTGCACTTGCATTGCTTCTCCATTCTGATTGGTAGCATTCTGACCCTTCAAAGGTGGTAAATGTACCACATTGCTGTTGTCACCAATATTTTGGATGTACCCATCAGTAGCACCAGGGGTATTTGATGCAGTACCATTCATGTTTCCCAGTAAAGACCTTGTGCGATACAGGGGCATGATAAAAGTTCTGAACACTAAAACTGTTCCTAATGATCACTTTCACATTAGTCTATACGATACATTTTGTCAGGCTTCTCTACTCAAGAGAAATCATTGAAAACGACCGAGTGCACTCCGCAGAACAAATAGGGCTCGTCGAGGAAGTAGGCTTGAACCGTTCCTCCAGTTCGAGGTCGTCAACGCCATCCCCACCAAAGACGGTGGCTTCAAAACACTGCTTCATAACATTTCAACAAAACAAGACAAAGGTTTCTCCAAAATAAAATTGACAACACGATAAAACCCACTTCCTTCCCGCTACCGACTGTCTCCCGCACCCACCATCGACAACACGGCTTGGAAAATGGCGACGAGTCGGCAGCGACAATGCACTCTGACGTCACAACCTCTAAACCAATCGCAGTATGAGCTTCCGTGGATCAGCTGTTAGAGAGGCTGCTTCATGAACGGCAGTGATCCCATTAGAGATGCAAGTTACGTATAGGAAGATCTCCGGCAAGATGGCCTTAGACACAAACATCATATGTCCTGTAGACAAACAACGGAGGCCTTCAGGTCATTGGAAAATTGCTTAAGTTGGAGAGCGGAGGCAGCCTGCTTCATTTTCTTTGCGATGTAACCGACTGAATACAGCTGTATTAACGTGGACTCGAAAATTTTGCGGTATCAGTCGCCAGGAAAACTACACAAAGGATACTCGCGAACCCCTATTGGGTTTAACGAAACGGCCAATGTCTAGACGACATTGTTGCTTGAAGAAGACAATCGACCAGGTGCGGTCACAAAATTTGAGAAGACTGAAAGCCACATTCCATCCAAGAGGGCACAAAAACGCAACCACCCTCTCCCAAACCCATGGGCGCCGAAAACGGAGGGACGGGGGGACGTGTCCCCCCTGTTGGCCAACCAGGGGGTACGTCCCCTTAAATTTTCGGTCCGCAATTAATGCTGTCAGGTACTAAATATTCTCAAAATTCGCCTCCCCCGATCAGCACCAGCTCGGGTCCGTCCCCCTAGAAAAAATCCGTGGCTGTGCCCCTGCCCAAACCACTCTATTTTTACGGTTTCCACGTACTTACCAACCTTTGATGCGACAGGAAATGGCTACCTGGTCATTCAGTACACCACTGTACTCACTACCTCCTCGAGAAATCCTGAAACAAAACAGATATGGGCGTGGCAAGAGATGTCTCCTGAACCCAAGGAGGCTTGCATTGGCTGCCCCGCAACAGAGCTTCAAACTCTATGGGAGACTCGAAATCGAGGGGCGCCCCCTTCCCCCACACACACAACCCTTAGGGTTTGCACCCATGGAAAGGAGCAGCAATGATTAGGGTGCACGGGAGACATGCCTCTTTCCCATCGGTTCAAGTCAAGGGCGTCACCACGGATTTTCGAGTGGGGGAGAGGGTGGAGCCAAAGTGTGGGGGGCCAGTGGTGAAACCCTTGGAACCCCTACGTCCGCCTAAATTCGGCATTTTCAAAGGTATTTCTGGCCAAAAGTGGGGCCTCCCCCACTTTCCAAGTGGGGGAGCCCACCCCCCCGTTGCGACGCCCCTGGTGTGAGTAGCCCTCGGGTAAGGCATCATTATAAGTGCTCTATCGCCCGCAAGTGCCCAATGGTGCCGCACTGGGATGCATGTAGTCGGCCCATGGCCATTCGGGCCCCTTCGCGACGAGCGTGTACATGTTGCGTCCACCTTGGGCACTTTGTCCCCTGCAGCCGCCCCTGGAGCGTGCCGGGACCTGATCTGGGGGTTGTTGCTGCCTCCTCTATGAAAATTGTGCGCCCACTGTAACAAGCTGAGGGCACTGTGTCAGGCAGCGCTCCTTCAGGCCGTTGCGAGCCCGGATCAGCACGCAGCTGCAATAGTGCGTCCCCGTGGCAAGCTGATGACCTCTACAGCACTAGTAGGCATGCGCTCAGTTCTTAATTTCCGGTTTTCGTTCGCACAAGGTGAAAAACGTACTCTGATTTACCCAAAGCTCATAGATTAATCAACTGCATATTTTGATCCATTGACTCCAGCAATCCACTAACGTAAGCTATCTAAAATTGCAGGTAGTATCATCCAACCCTGAAATGTGTTGATGTCAAATGCACTCTTCTCACACAAATAGCAGCTAAAATCGAGTAAGTTTCAGAGATACTTCTTGCAGTACTTTCGACCTAGAATACAGTATGCATATTCAGGTATAGATTGAGGGAAACAAAGGAGAGCATCATCCGGCTGATAACATTAAATAAATCTCACCGCTTCTCAAGGGCCCTTAACCGTCCATGCGCCTATCTCGGTTCTGAAGCATTTCCCATTGACACAGGTTGGTCAAGACAGTCAAAGATGCAAGCAGGGCTGGCCGACCCACAGCTGGAGCAAGTCCCAATGCCGGACCCAGTGTTCATGTCCCAATCCCAGTGCACGGACAGACGTTATCACATCTAGACACTTAACGAAATTAAAATTTCAATCTTGGATTTCAAGGAAATTTTCCGCTGTACAGGTCAACTCGTAGAAACAATTAATGAGTCTGAAAATCTTACATGGCAATCTGCTTCTGGAGGCGCAAGACCATCCTGCTCACCACCCATTCCTGGATGTGACGCATTCAAACTCATGTCCATCCGGGGAAAAATCTGACAAAATATCGCACCCCACACCGTGAAGAGCACAAAGAATAGGAAATCAACTCTTGACTGGGCGAGTACCGCTCCCACATACGAACATACCATAATTATAAAACTACGAACGTTCATGGTAAAAATCATGATGGATGGATGCCGGAAAATTGCCAATGCCCAGCGGCTTCATATCAGATGCTGACAAAGCTCCACCCTGAGCCAAGCAGTTGATTTCGATCGTCGCGATTTAAACGACATTATGAACCGACACCACCACCAACGCGCATTAAAACATGCCTACAGTGAAGCCACGGATATATTTATTCATTGTCTCACGGATTCCGACTAGAGAACGCATGAGCTTCACCGGCGTAACATACGGAGTAAATAAACTGTGGTTCAGACAGGATTTGTACAGGACAAAGAAGACTAAAATCTTGCAACCTCTGTAAATCACAAACCTAAAATCTCTCATGGTTGGGCAAAGGCAAACACCTAACCTGCAGCAGTCTACTGGAACGGCCGCAGTGCGTTCCATCTCACCAGCTACCGTTGGATTTGTGCCTCGTCGCCGTTGCCGCGTTGGCCCCCCTCTCGCCTGCAGGTCGCCACTCACACACACGGCCGCTCCACCTCCTCATGGGATATGTACAGTGTGTAGAAGTCAGCACGCCGTGCCGTCGACAGCCGACGACTACGGCGGGGAACCCGCTCCTCCATTCATGCCGCCCAACTGTACTCATCACACTCATCGCTCCTGTGGCGTACGTTCAACTTAACTAATAATCACATTCGCCGGGCCCGCCAGGCCATGTCAAGGGCCACACCGCGCCAGCGACGAGTGGGTCCCGTACACGCACCGAGTCCTCTGCATAGTCGTGCCGAAGAGCGAGACAGAGGTCAGCGCACATAATCAACGCACTTGCATTAAAAACATCTGAGGTTCTAATAAGGTAAAGCTGAGCTCACTTGTCCCGCGCTTGGGCACGCTCACGCAACAAATAATTCGGGATGTGCTATAGGTATGTACCTGGTAAGACAATCCGGTCATGTTTTAACGAAAGAAAGCCGATACGTCGAATACTGGGTGGAATGCAGAACAAACCGACCATTCCAAAACCTTTACTGTTATTACTGAGGCATAGGGTGTAAGGTAATACAAAACGATGAGACGCTGGAATAGACTGCAAAGCTACCAAAAAACAAAACGGACCCACATACCACATAATAATCAAACACTGACCAGATAGGTAGAATTCATGTACAGAAAAAAACTTATGGGGATTGAAGCAACAAACACTACGACTCATTCCTCCACGATACCGTTATTTGCACGTGTTCCCCAATGCACAGCATCCACACTGCAGGCAAACACCAGCCGGCTAGACGGAGCACCGACGCCCAGCGGCGTTAACTGGAAGTAGAAGGTCCGGCGCCGTCGGCGGACCGGCTGCAGCTGGCGGCGGCGCTACCGTCGCCTTTGCTCTTCTTCAGGCTGTCCAGGTACTCCTGCTGCGAGGCGGCCAGCACCTGCGCTAGAATGCCAGCGTCCTCCCACTCGGACAGGCCTGTCGCACCCGCGCATGTCAGCTGTCACTGCGCTAGTTTGCAAACGGCAGAACCACCAACATTCTCCGTCTCGAAATCAGGAGGCTACCAAATAAATACCGGCCACTCCGCGTGGTAGAACAAGCAGCCCTGGAACTCCAAAAGCTTGCAAGGTTTTATTACTTTTAAACTGACATACAGTTGCCTGTTCCAAGCAGTGTTAAAAAAACAGCTCTAATCATATGGCAGCTCCGGAAAAAACAGGGCCGCGGAGCGCGCTGTCCTGCATTGGGCAGCTCTGCTGGCTCAATCACACTACGCGTCGAGACCATCGAAGGCTGATCTTAGATCCTAAAAAACGACTCACCAAACATGGCCGGAGGTAGTTGATTCATAAAGGAAGCTGTCTCCAGGAGTGGAAATCCGAGGTCCCGGCTGGGACCCGGGGCAGCCAGGGGAGATCCAACGCGGTCCTGAGGGGGACACCACGCGTCTGAGCACCGCACAAACGCAGGCACCGACTATAGAGCCGGAACCTTGTACGCTAGGAGGAGCCCGAAGGATTGGGAAATGAAGGGGTGCAGGAAAGTCCGAACACAATAAGACAAGTAAGACCGGATTTTGAAGACGATTTTACGCAGCTTCAGTGCATGTTATACAAGAGCACTAATGCGGAAGCGGCTTCTGAGTGATTAATCCTGGCAAATAAGTTGGTTTCACTTTTATATTTTCTGCAAGGCTGCTGAACCGATCAAATTTGTGGAGTTGTTACCATACGAATGAATAGGTAAACCAAATCGATGCATTTAGAGCGTAGGGCATGGTTCTCAGTGAGGAAGAAAGAGCAAGCGTACGAGAATGACCACTCCAGCCCCACTACCAATGTATTGGGAGCCGGGCAGGTGGTTCCACCGTCCCGGGCGGTTGCGGAGGGTCGTCAGTTCTCGCCTGAGCAGCAGCGGCGGCTGACGTCTCGGCCGCGTCGGCGGCGGCGGAGGTGGTCTGACGCGGCGAGGTCAGCGGTGAGGGCTTGGCGGCGCCACGGGGCGAGCCGCGGCCGCTGGGAGAGCGGGCAGGCGACGACAGACCGGTGGCGCTGGGGCTGCGCGCCGGCAGAGGCCGCGGCGAGCGTGCCTCCGCCGACGTCGCCGTCGACGACGACGCGTTCGAAGTCTGCCAGCGCGGTCACACATCAGCGTCTGTGTAGCAGTCCGGGCAGGGACCCAGACCAGGAGAGAGGCGACACAAACTCGCACATGAAGGAACGGCATGTTAGTTCAATAGTGGTAGAAACGAGGATATTAAAGCTAATAATTGCAGGAAGTTCTACATGAGCCTTCGCACAAATAGAAAGCACGCTCAGATTCTTCACATGCTATGAGATGAAGAGGTCATACCTTATTTCGTTTTTCGTTGTCCTTCAGCCATTGCAGGTAACTTTCACGGGCTACCTGTTCCGATATGGTCTCATTGGTCGCCTCCCAGTCAGTCGCCTTTAGCTTGTCCTCCAACATTGCCTGAAGGAAACGCACCGCAAATGCGTGAAGGTACGGCGTGCTCGGGGGCGCTGACACACAGTATTACGAGGGCAGGGCCTGACCTACTGCCAAGAAGCACCCACAAAACAAGGACCACGAAATCTATTCATGACTTAACAAGCTTAAATAAAATCAAGCATTTATTTGAGAATTACTTATTGTAGAAAGGTTTGCAGGTGGCATAAATATGGCTTGAAGACAAGGACGACATCGATGCACGAGGACTGAGAGGCACCAAATTCTCCCTCCGAACCAATGCTAGAAGCGGGCAAGCGGGCCAAATCACCCTTCCGCACCATTCCACACGCAGGCCTCTGAGCTAAACCGTTCCACAACGGATTATAATGAATAGCACTAGAATTCCGTTCAGACCACGCCTGACATCATACCATCCACCGGCTCCAAACCGACAGTACAGAACCAGTGTCTATAATTCACGGCCGGTTGCCATGGCAGCCCACCTGTTCGATATGGAACTCCTCGCTCTTCTTGGCGGCGTCGGTGAGCAGGTTGTTGTCGGCCAGCCCCGGCACATAGCCGGGCAGCCCCAGGCCGACGCCCACCGTGGCTTTGTACGGGTTCACCACTGAGTTGTAGTGGGTGCCGCGGTGGTAGGACAGACGGATGGGCTCGTATGCACCCGACCCCGCCTGGGGTGAGGTAGATTGTGGCGCGTGGAATATGTTTATTGCCTCTGTGGGGGTTACAGTTCAATAGGTTAGGGCGATACGGCCAGAGATAGGGATAATGTTTCGACTATCGCTCGAAAGCTTTGCTTGTAAAATGTCGTTAAACGCAGTTGCAGATTATTTACAGCGGATATTCACTAACGCATTAAAAACGTGCATGGCCCGGCTGTCCTGTTATAAGGAATCTTCAGCACGAAAAATGAAATACAAACACCCTTTATCACTGGAAAAGCTATACAAAGTATAAAAACTGCACCCATTCCTCTAAACAAGAGTCCATGCATCTACCGCAATACCACAAAACAGCGTTGTCATGAACGAATGTAAGAAACTGTTCGGTTTCAGCCTGAGCCGTGAAAAAGAGGTGACTCCAGCCGCCCGGATCAGATATCCGAGCTCCCTGATAAAGCTGAACCTCTCACCTGAACTGTAACAGAGCACTTCAATGGTTCGGCTGTACATTTCGCTCATGGCTTGGATTTCGATGTGGTTACCGTGCACCCAAGGCTTGCTCTTCCGACGCACATAGTCGCGAAAGTCCTCCGTGATATACTGGGAGTAGTAGTCTTCGTTCGAGAGCTGGACGAGATAGGAAGAAGCAGTCAGGGAAGATGAGCGGCGAGGCTGCACTTCCACTGGGGTTCGTACTTAAATGCTGGTGAGGTATTCCTGTAAATACCTAAATGCAGCTACAAACTTATGAATAAAGTTACCAACTGATTTCTGGCTCACTACTGGAATGGTATTAATTTGTTTATTAAGTTTAAATTATAAACAGATAATCATCCATTTACGGGTGAAGCAATACATTAAAAGGAAAACAGAACAAGAAGTCACATATTTGCGGAACACTATTACTTTGGGAATAAGAGTTACAAAACAAGACGTTGAAATCCGAAGTTGACAAGACATTTCAAAGAACTTTTAGAGGCTATTCGCTGTATTCACGCCTTTACATACGTTAAAACATGTTTTCTTCTGCGAGACCAAGGCTTAACAATAAGCTTTAAAACGCTGCAGACCCACTCGCAATCAATATCTTTTGCGGTCCCTCGGCTTTAATAGGCTTCTTCCCGGGGCGTAACAGCGATCTCCGACACCCCGACACACTCGGATACACTCACGATGTACTCCATGCAGTACTTTCTGACGTTCTGGTGCATCTCCTCGTCGCCGAAAATCTGGTCCGCGACCGCCCGAAACAGACAGGCACCGTCCTCCACAGTCCGCTTGATCAGGAGACCCTTTTTCTTTAGCTTCCTCTCAAACTGACGCTCCTTCTGCCCACAGACAGAACGCGAGGGGTGATAATGACGCCTTCTGGGGTGCCAGAAGGGATGTTATAAAAGGCCATCGCTTCGTTTGCCTGCAACGGGCTGCTGAGACAATATCTCACACAAAATCCGTGAGAAGTATCATCAGCCATTCATTTCCAGCAGATTGACAGTCGTGATCGCGAGAGCGGATGAGTATCGCCGACAATAGCATCGGTGGACAGAGGAGCAGTGATGCAGCCTATCCCAAGCCGAGCCTGCGGAAGCCAGCCAGCCATTGTGATCAGTTAGAGACGCTCAATTACACATGCCAAGACAGCGGAAGAGTACCAGTCCTTCCACACTGCTACTTCCAGAATCAATCAACAATGCTGTAGTGTAACAAGTAGTTCCAGAATCAATCAGCAATGCTGTAGTGTAACAAGTAGTTCCAGAATCAATCAGCAATGCTGTAGTGTAACAAGTAGTTCCAGAATCAATCAGCAATGCTGTAGTGTAACAAGTAGTTCCAGAATCAATCAGCAATGCTGTAGTGTAACAAGTAGTTCCAGAATCAATCAGCAATGCTGTAGTGTAACAAGTAGTTCCAGAATCAATCAGCCATGCTGTAGTGTAACAAGTAGTTCCAGAATCAATCAGCCATGCTGTAGTGTAACAAGTAGTCACCCTTTTACCACACTGAATTGGCGCGTACCCCGCCTGGGGTTCCTCAATTCACTAGCTCCTTTCGAGGAGAGGCGAATTCAGGTTGCATACTGACTCTGGAAAGAGGTAAAGACCTCGGAGAACTGGCAGGAGACAGACGTCCGTTTGCCTTTTGATGATCTATGACCGACATGTGGTGTTTTACCTTTTCCCGAGTTGTTTAACGCCTCTAGACTGTAGCCGCATTGCCTTAAGGTTCCTTTTTTAGGAGCAGCTTTTTGTTCCCTGTTTTCATTCACATTTTCTCCTTTTTTGGACAACCCCGTTTAAGTTCGTGACTGTTGTAAAACTTTTAGGTTCTTGCACCACTCCAAGATAGTTTTTGATACCGTAATGAAATTTTAGGCCAGCTTGATGTCGAAAATGTCGTAGGGTGCACTTTTTAGCGTGCTCTTTTAATTTTTTTCGACACATATTTTATGATGTTTAGCGTTGTAGTCTTTAGAGGGATAGTGCACTGGGCGGGTTCTAATTATTTGACGTTTTCATGGGTCTAGACGTTGGCGGCTTTATCCTTCGTGCAGCACATTCCTTTACTTTATCTTTGCCAGATTTTACACAATTATTGGGGCAGAAATTCATTCCCTTTATAATATCCTAAAAGAGCTCCAGTAGATCGCATGACAAAGATCTCGGCGAGACATACCAGCACGGTATCCACCCTGAAATGTCAGGCCGATGATAAATGCAACCCAATGCAAAAAGACACCAGTGAGGCGAGTTGCTATCGTGCTACGCACGACACGGTTTCTCCTGCCATAACCTAGGACACCTGTCCTTACCGGTGGATCGATACCCGAACGGCCCTTTTGCTGCTATTGCGCTTCAATGGCGTTCTGTCAACAATCCTAACAGTGGCCCGCAGTTCTAACGCAGTTCAAGCACCGACCATGTCAGGTTTGCACGTTTTGGTGGCGACTTAAACACGTCTACGCGATCCACACACGGGAAGGTCTCGGACTCCAGGCCCCCCCTGCCTCGATCACCGAGTTGACCGTGTTTCACCTTGCCTCTGAACATCCAGATAAGCTTTTAACCATGCGAACAGTGGGCAGTGCAACGGGCGCTATATAACCTGACGGTTGGTGCCCCCGTAAGGCAAAATCACTAACCGTACTGAAGCTATCATCGGTCCAAGGGAGCGGGTTTCGCCCCTATGCGGGGCGCGCGTTATCGCAGAGACACCATCCAACAGGTCAAAGCACCAAATGCGTCAGTTTAATCACAACTTTGCCAGCACGAAACCGTGTGAACACGACTCGAGTCGTCCCATCACATTGTAACGAAAAAAACCAATCAGCACAAGGAGCGCTATTCCAGCCTGAAACCCATCACGAAAAGTTTGATAGCCCTCTAGCTTCCCCGAGTTTCATTACTTACATGCAAAGTGGAAAGGAAGGGGGGAGGTAGTGGCATTACGACCTCTTCACGCGGTACGCGGCGAAGTTTAATGGACTTGTAACGCAGCAGGCCGCGGTCGATACCCACTTTAAAGGGAGTGTCCCACTTTTATAATGGGTTTTGAACTGAGATTGCAATTTTGTAAAGCGTGTTGAGAAACCACTATTGACATATTTAATTTCACCTAAAGCTCTCGATATAAAATTTCCGCCAGCTTTAAAGTTCAAAGTAAAGGGGCCTATTGGCTTATTTCAAACCCTGAAGGAATAACTTCCATATGGTAGCAATAATCTGATTGGTAGTAAGCCCTGAGCCTCACCCACTCGCTGAAAATACCATGCTATCCAGTGAACCAGCATGTAACTGCGTGTGAAGCTAAAGCCTCGGACAAGTTAGCGTAAAGTCAATGTGCATTTGGGCCAAATTGCGCCCAATGGCTGCAACACACATCAAATTGTTCCTCCCCCAGACTTGTCGGAGCATTTATCAATTGCTTTTGTCAAAATCGAACTCTGAAATTGTTCATTTACATCAGAAATGTGCATTAACGTTCGACCACTCAATACACACGGCTACCGCAACGCCATCTGACATTCGGTCTTGCACTAGGACTTCTTGTACTGCACACAAATTCTGTCATGCGGGAACCCTGTGAATGGGCTTTTACAACGAGTCTATGATCAAGATTTGGGATTTCACTGATTATTAAAACCGTCATTTTGATGACGTCACTTATTGTTAGAAAAGAGGAGATATTTCTGTTTTTAGCCTATGGAAGTGGGGAAAATGTTGTTTTCTCATTTTCAGACCTTTCTTGTTCTTAAATTGTTCTTTGTAGAATTTCGACAAAGTGGTCCATTCCCTTTAACTACTTAAGGCCAATGCGTGAGCCTTGAGGCCAGGTCAATGGCTTCCCTATAGCCGACCCTACCAGTGTTCTGAGAACCTGTTACGGGCTGCTGTGGTGGACACTATGGCAGAAGTTAAAAAACAAGGGATTGGTGGCGCTAGTGTCTAGCCCGGCCAAACATCAATGAGTCATGTGACCAAACACTTCAAGAGCCAAATTCCGAAAGCCGTAGTTTTGGCCAGTGGAGGACGAATACGGGTGGGTATTCTGAATTTAGCACGTATGTCGCTTCACAGATGACCCAGGGGCACGCAGGTCTATGGTTCCGCAAGCCCTGTTGCCATTAGACATCTCCAGTTAATCAGGATTAACAGTATGCTGAAAACAAAAAAGTTAGCAAATCGTAGTGCAACGAATGGTAGGACGACTTTTAACACCTAAACATACTGGAAGGTGTTTTTACGAATACAAACATGACACATTTGATATTTCTTACATGTAAAAATTGGTTCCGCACATTTGTCCGAACATGCTTTCGCATCGCATGCTTTGAACAGGGTTTTTCAATAGAACTTTAGCCGTCTGAAGGCAAAAGGGTGTTGGTATTAATTACTGCCGATTTTTGGCAGCAAATGATTCCAAAATAAAATCAAATGTCTACAATCTTGAGAGCCAAAGACGACATAGAAAAATCACACCAGCGCGGCGGTGCAAACACCTTACCATCTCTACTCTTGACCCAACTTTGAGCCATATCCGCTGAGCTGTGACGTCAGTACGTCACAGGGGGACAAGATGGGCTAAATATAGGCTAATTTGGGATACCCCTTATAGCTCAGGAACCATTAGATCTAGAACAAAACCAATGCCACCAATGTGATTGTCTTGACCAAAGGATTCGATCGATTATCGCACATTTCCTTGTTAGGTTACAAAGCGACCTCTGACCTTAAGCTCAAGTTCAAATCAGGACTTTCCGAAGTCATGTGGCAAATCATTCAAATCCGTCAATAATACTCCTTACGATTATATAAAATGTATTGCTGCATCTTGTTTCTTTCTGAACCTATACAAACAAAGGTATTTGAAAAGCATGAGCTTCGGTGACCTCGCTATAAACATAGCCCGAAAATTGATGGTATCTATTTGTATTCTCAAGCGCTTTGGAATTATGTTTAAGTTCTAGCAGCAAATCAAATTCCGGTTTGATATGCCTCTTTTAGAAGCCAAAATAACTTTACCTGGTTTTGGAAATGACATAATACCTCGGTAACCTGACCTGGCCTGGTATTCCAAATTGATCACCCGACAAGTATACAAAGCAACGTGTTTCGAGTCGGCTGGGAGTCATTCACGAAAACGGAGGGGGCTCGATTGGAGCCTCAGGCGATGAAGGAATAAGTCCGATTGTAGAGATCTAGCCCGCTTCTCGCGTGAGTCTGTGAACCCTCAGTTCACGCATGTTCGGGGGTTGTGAACACCTGGCCCGCGTCCGGAGTCGTCCCAGCATCGCACACAGGACTGGCTGCGATTATCCCTCCAGCATCCAACACAAGATCAATAATTCATATGGTAGTTTACACTAATTAAAGCCGACGGATGATATCACTGGTCCACAAAATTCAACTTTAGTCATGGATCCAACACAAAATAGTCCCTTTCTAGGGTAATTTGTGGCGCTGAACACGAATCTGGCAGCAGAAATGCCGTATCAGATAAGAATTTTGGGATCCAGTTTGTCTGTGTGTCGTCTTTGTGCAAGCCTACTTGGCATCAGTGCGTTGACAGTACAAAACCCAAGATGTCTAGGAAAATGAACGTTTGGGTGCTTGTAGAGGCTAGGGTATTCTACCCTAAACCCGATTTTCATAGACCTAGGTCGATATATTCAAGGTAAAACAAGGCCATATAGGTCGAATTCTGTATGTGCAGGGTAGCCATTGGAAAATGCCGTGATTATGCGATGAGAAGCCGGATATGGAGAGAAAGTGACCTAAAGTAACGGAGGAAAGGTATGAGGCAATGTTCTCTGAAACTTTTATGTCAAGGTCGTTCAAGGCCATTGAATTTTGACGTCAAAATATTACATTTTGCTTATAACGTACGCTGAAACTACCGCTATGGCAATCGTGGGGCAAGAAATCAGGTTTGGCCTTGATCTATGGCCTTTGACTTGAACCTGGGACCTTGACCTCAAGATTGAGTGACCTAGCGTATGTCGTCATAATATAATATACGTCATATTAGGTGACGTCACCCGACCGAAGGTTCTAGGGTTAATGACATTGAAATGGTGGCATGACCTTGACCTGTGACTTTTTATTTGGACTTGACCTTCAAAGGAGGTGACTCTGACATAAAATCCCCATCATATAATGTTGCGACGTCACTACTCGGTCTACAAAACCGGCGGGCTCGTGCGACCGAGCGCAAACCTTGTTCAATGTACAATGTTCATGCACTTGAATGCGAGGTAGTCTTCCGTTGCAATAAATTCCTATGTGTAGTGATAAGCTGCATCGTCTGGGTGCAGATAATCCGGGTTCTTTACAACCCTGATCTAGATTTTTCCACAAAAGGCTAGGCTCATGACTGTGTGGAAAGTGTAGGGTCTATACACCAGGTATGTTCTGGGCAAGAAACCAGGTCCGATGGCAAAAAACAGTTACTAAATTTGAAATTAGCGGTATCGAAATAGGTAGAAACAGGTGCTCACGTGCCGGATCCATTTTGGCGGTTGACCAGTGTATTGGGCAGTGCAGAGACTTTCCTGCGCGCGCCTGTTGAATGGAGTCCCAGCTGTGTTTTTAGAAAGGTATCGAACTGGGAGATGTATGAACGATTGGGGAAAGTCCACGTTGATTGTTGGGAATAGATGGCAGACAGTGGGTCAAACATGGATCGCACCCTACCGTATCTAAAAATCTTCAGCAAGGGGGAAGAAGTAAAAGACGTCGGCGGTTGCCTCAGTCTTTTATTTTCTTTGTTATGGATGATAATGTCATTTACATAATTAACATATTTCCATATCAGTGCCAAAACACAGGTTATAAAAATGTACCGCTAATTTCAACGGAGACCGTTGATCCGGCGGGGGCTCCTGCATAATCATAGCACTCAACTTGTCGGATCCACAAACTTTTCACTGGCCAATGCTGAACAGCAGGACCTGAACCTTGTCTGGGGTGGGACTTCAAGCAGTGAAAACTGCGGCAGTCAACATCTGTAGCGTCTGTCAACGTATCAACGGTGGTGTCTGAGAATTGTGAAATAGCAACATAGAATGAGACATCAAACAAACATCTTTTAATGCGATATTTTTCAGCTTTAGCAAAATAGGCATATTTGAAAAACTCCGCGAGAATCAAGGAATGATTTCGTCGAAATCAAAATCATCTACATATGTGCAAACGGCGAACACGAGTATGGGCTGCAGCGACCACCCATCGGTTCTTATAGCCGGGGGACGAAGCGGCAAAACATCATTGGCAGAAACACGTTTTTTTGTTTACAAAATGTGAATTAATTGTTCTAAAGCCCCAGTCACACAGCCCAATACAGCGGAGCAAATGGTGGATCACCTCATTTCAGTCCGAATAGGCATTCTGTGAGGGTGAACAATGCCCCGGCGAAAGTGCACCAACACACTGAACCAACACATTGGTTAAACAAGTAACAAGACTATTTCTGTGAATACATCATCAGCAGAGATATCGCCACTTACAGTCGAATTTTACCTTTAGTATCGAGACGGGAAAAAATGTAGTGAGTCCGGGTGACTGAGCCTTAAGTTATTGCACCACTTCGAGTCGGGCAAAGTATAACAGGCGAATGTCTTGAAATGAGCGGCGAGGCGTTAGTATAAGTGCTGGAATGTGTTTTAAAAATCAGCTCTTTTCGCACGATTTTCAGCTCCGAATACGCCATGTTTCGGCAACCAATCAGTTTCGTTACCAATTGACATCTCTGATCGGTAAAGTTACAGTTTGAAATCTCTAAGTGACACAGCAATTGTTAAATGTTGATTGGAATACACCATGCTTAATCACAAGAACACTCAGCATTTCTTTGGAAAATAAGAAATAAAATTTGTATCTTTCTTTCTACCTGACCTCTGAACTTCTCCCTTTGCAATCCCCCGGTTTGAGCCAGCTACTGCCAAAGCATTCACAACATTCTATCGAATACGCCAAGAGGCATTCCAACAACTTGGTGACTAGGCGAAACGGGACCAGTGACGGATCTAGGATTTCGTTAAGGGGGCAGGCTCGGAGGCGCCGAACCTGGGGGCCCGAACCTGAGGGGCGCCAATTTCAGTGGCGGATCTAGCCGGTCGGTTTAGGAGGGGCAAACTAAAGTCGAAAAGCAAAAAAAAAAACGTCACGCAGTAAAAAGCTGCGCTACCAATATCACTTGCCCGTAGAATTTGGGTATTTGAGGCAAAAAGCCAAAAAAACTTCACGGGGTGAAAAGTATGGGCTCGAGATACTTCTTCCTATCCAAGGCTGGCTATACTATGCCTTGCTATACTATGGAGGTCTGGCTATACTATAACTGAGAATTATTTATATTTACTCCATGATTCTGATGAAGGGCGTGCCCGAATATATAATCTTCAGTGTTTTTACATTTCCGGATTCGAGGGGACAGGTCAGGGAACATCTTATCAACTTATGTTCTGTTTGAAGTTGAGAGTTGGAACACCAAAATCTTGCTTATAAACTAAGAAGGAGTAGGGAAAAAAGGAGGTTGATCGCTTTGGGGGCGAAAACGCAGATTTGCCCCGAGCTTTTCGTTTGGGGAATGCCTTTTAATCCCTCCCCCCTTGGATCCGCCACTGGCCAATTTACCACCAAAAAGGCGGCCAGTGTCAATGAAGAACGCGTTTAAAAAGGATTTGTAAATGCTTATTTTCATGAAAGCTTCCTCTTAGTGAGGACATATTCACGTTTACCATCAAGCATATTTTGGGCCAGCTAACGACTGGCACCTTGGTAAAAAATGCTGAAAGCACCCACTGACACTAACTGGAGCGCGATGAGCAAATAATATAGTTATATTCGGTCATGGTAAAAACGAGGTGTCGTATCCACCACCTCCACTTATCACAGTTGTCTGGCTAACGGCTCAATACTGAAATACCCGATTGACGCTAACCTGAGCCTCATAGGCCGCAGAACCTCTGCGGGCCTGGGCCCCTGAGTTTTCGGTGACTTCGATGAGTTTATATCGAGTCCCCTCAGCTGATCTGGGACCGCTTTAGTTAACCAGACTCTCACACTGAACTTGAAACCTATATGTCGCCGCTGAAGCCTATTAAGCTTTTTGGGGCCCTTTTATTGATATAGGGCCCCCTCAACCGGTCCTGGGCCCTCTGAGCTAAAAGCTGGAGCTCTGAGCCTGAGCCCCAAGCTGGATAAGTGTCCCTTAAGCTGGTCAGGGTCCCCTGGGTTGGTATTGTTTTCGTTTAACTGATATAGATCCCTTCAGCTTGTTTGGGGCCCGTTGTGCGTATCTGGGCACTAGTTCGTCGAGGCACCCAGCTAGTCTGGCCCTATTAGTTTTATGGGCCTTCTGAGCTTCTGCAGGTTCCCCTCAGAGTGTCTGGGCCCCATGAGTTGAAAATTGGACCCTGGGTTAGTTTTGGGTCCCTGAGCTTATTTAGAAACCGTTTAAATAGGTAGGCACCCCACGCTGGTCTTGAGAATCCTGTGTTGGCGCTGAGGTCAAATGGGCTCGTCGGGGCCCTTATCTGGGGCCCCTTAACTGGCACGGGCCCCTCAGCTGATTCTGGAGACCCAAAATCCCTCCTACCGGATTCCACCCACGCCAGATTTCCTGACTCCCTGAGGGCCCTGGGGGCCATTGGGGATTTTCCCGCGATCAGCGCTGGGTCCCTCCCCGAGACAAAGTTTACAACATGTCTCTGTCTCTATACTCTAGCGTCTGCCAGAGTTGAGCTAGAATAATTTTAGGCACAATTCGCTTCCTCTCGTTACGGCGAATCATCAAATAATGTATAATATGACTATACTAGGTTAAAACATAATAATGACCTGACCTAAGGCTAGGTCAAGGCCACCATCTAGCCTAGCATAGTCAGCATGCATATCAATCAACTCACAATAACAATAAAAAATTGTATCAAAATACGGGTTTTATCAATATTTCCTGCAAAGCAATTGACCCAAGTCTTAAAACCTGCTTAGGAAGCCCCAGATGAACTCTCAGAGGTAACATGTCTAAACTTGCAACATGAACCGATAAAGAGGCCTAGGATACCATGATTTGGGGAATCTGAAGGTATTCCAAGCGGCGTCTGCAGACATAGAGCAATTTTTCGGCAAATTTCCGTTTTACCCCATGCATTTTGAATGGAGAGGTCATGATTCGTACCTGTCCCTAGGTCATCGATGGAAAAATCCGCAATAAATGTATTAGTACTTTTGGGCCCATTATATGGTACAAGTTTGAATTCGATAGATTCACCCTTTTCTTACTTACGCCAACTTAAACATTTTTGGGGTGAGGTCACTTGACCTGCACTGGTGACCTGACCTGAGATGACGCAACCTTAAATTTTGAGGAAAGTTGCGGAATTGATCAATGATAAGGTGTGACAAGTACTGTTCGCTTCGCGCCGACGTTTATTCGTGCCACTGGGAGACCTCGAGGGGTGTTCAAGCACCCCCCAACGGGCCGGAACGGGGAGCGAATACTAGAACAGGGCTGAGGCCAAAAGGGAAGGCTCTAAACAATGTCTGCAATTTTTGGGGTCAAGGTCCTTCAAGGTCATTGACCTATTACGGCACAACCCAACATATTATGCCTAATTTACGCTATAACTAGCGCTGTGACCAAGCTTACCAATGACTTTTGATCAAGCCTTGATCATCAAGGCCAGTGACCTTTAAAATTGACCTGTAACCTTGATCTAAACACTGAATAACCTTTACTTTGATATAATAGCATACGTCATAATAGGAATCGTAACATTAGCAACGTCATTTAGGGGCTGTCCAGGAGTACCTGTGCTCATCAGGGACACCTATGCTCTCTGGGGGGCCTTTGCTTGATGAGGCACCTGTGCCACCCAGGGCGCCTTCGCTCCCCAATGGACCAACCTAGCTATCCAGGGGCATCTTTGCTGTTCCGGGGTGCCTTGATACCCAGTGCCCAAGGGGAGCTTTTTCTTATCCAGGTTCACCTTGGTATTGAGGGGCGTATTTTTATTCAAGGTAACCTATACTACCCAGTGGCGCCTACCCTATGCAAGGGGCGCTTAGGCTATCCAGGGGGCGGCACTTGCTATGCATAGGGCGCCCTTATGCTCTCCATGGGCACCTCATTCAGAGGGTGCCTCTGATATTCAGGAGCGTTTTCCTATCAACAGGGTACCTGTGCCATCTTGGGGCTATTCTTATCAAGGTACGCTGCTGTTATTCAGGAATACCTACACCACTGTCGAGGGTCGCCTTTGCTACCCAGAGGCGCCTTACTTCTTAGGAAATTTGGCGCCCCTGCTTTAAGAGTGCTTCGGCATCGATTGATTGCTCTATTATTGGGCTTAGGTGCACGTGAACCTTGAGCTCATGTAGCGCCCATATTGTTGCTAAGGAACGCTTATGCTATCAAAGGTCGCCTTACTATCCAGGGCCGCTGTTTTATTCAAGGCAGTCTGTTCTATCCACGGGCATCTGATATTTCGGGGCGGTGCCTAGATTATTCAGGAGGCGGTTTTTCTCTACAGGGGCGCACTATTGCTTTCCAGGGGCGCCGTTACTGCCCAGGGGTGTGTTTCTATCCAGGGGCGCATATGCTCTTTAGGTGTATTTTTCAATCACAGACATGATTGAAATACATGCCCCTACGTTATCCTGGGGTGCTTTTTGTCTCCGGTGAGGCGCTATTTTTCTCTTCCGGGCACCAGTTTATCCAAGGGCACCTATGCTGTCCAGAGAACCTTTGCTATCTAGGGCTGCCTTCGCTGTTAAGGGCACCTTTGCTACCCAAAGGGAGAATTTTACTTTCCTGAAGTGCCTATTTCCATCAAAGGGGAACATATGCTATCTTGGAGTGCCTTTGCAAACATGGGGCCACTTTTCTATCCAGGTGCGCCTTTGCACTTGAGGGGCGCCTCTGCAATCCAGGAGGAGCCCAAAATAGATGGAGAATAAAAATTCTGAAATAAGGCGCTCGAACACTGAAATAAAGTGCCTAGTTATCAGAAAGAGGCGCTCATCTGCTGAGCGGGGAGGACTGCTGGTTG
Organism: Lepas anatifera; assembly: GCA_034440635.1. Taxonomy (NCBI): domain Eukaryota; kingdom Metazoa; phylum Arthropoda; class Thecostraca; family Lepadidae; genus Lepas; species Lepas anatifera. The sequence continues at coordinate 461,972 of JAOTON010000698.1, read as the reverse complement.
GTGAGGGCAGCGTTCTCGGAAACGGGGCGCACATACTGAAAAAGGCACCCGGTTGCAGCGATGGAGCACTAAGCCTTCAGTTATGGGTTAATGAAATGTGGTTAATAAAGGCAGTTCATGCATAAATTGAGCGCTCGAGCCCTATAACAGAGCGCGCAACTGTCGGACAGGTGTGCAAACCATAGACAGAAGGGCAGCTGAAGATGGAGAGGGACACCTATGATATCCTGGGGGCGCCTGTACTCTCAAGTGAGGCGCTTGTTTTCTTTCTCAGGCGCCTAGTTTATCCATGGCCGCCTATGCTGTCAGATCATCTATTTCAAGAAGGGTTAACTTTGCTGTCCAGGGGCGCCTTAGCTATCCAAGGGCGCCTATGATATCTGTAGGGCGCTTTATGCAGAGGGCGCCTAGGCTGTCCAAGGGCGCCGTCCTAACCAAAGGCCGGCTTTCGCTTCCTGAAGTGCCTATTTCTATGTAAGGAGTGCATATATTATCTAGGAGTGCCCTTGATATACGGAGACGCCTTTTTGTCCAGCGGCGCCTTTGCTCTTGAGGGCGCTGCTCCAATCCAGGGTAGCTGAAGATGGATAAGGGACATCTATGTTATACAGGGGAGCCTGTACTTCCAATGGGGCGCTCATTTTCCTTCTCAGGCACCTAGTTTATCTAGGGAGCGCATAGGCTATCCAAAGGCGCCTTTGCTTTCGAAGGGGTGCCTTCCTAGGGGCGCCTTTCTATCCAGGGCGCTTTGCTGTCCAAAGCTCTTATGTTATCAGGGTTGTCTTTGTTGTCCAGTGGCGCTTTTGCTATCTAAAAGTGCATATGATATCCATCGGCGCTTTATCCAGTGGGCCCTGGACTATCAAAGGGCACTTTTCTATCCAAGGGTTGCATTTATTTTCCTGAAGTGCCTATTTCTATCTAAGGGGCTCCTATTCTGTCCAGGGCACCTATGTTTCCCAGATTTTCCTTTGCTGTCCAGGGACGCCTTTCTGTCCAAGGGCACCTTCTTAACCAAGGGGTGCATTTTGCTTTCCTGGAGCGCCTATTCCTATCTAAAGGGCGCATATGTTATCTAGGAGCGCCTTGATACCAGGAGGCGTCTTTTTGTCCAGGGGCGCCTTTGGTCTTGGGGGCCTGCTCCAATGCAGGGCAGCTGAAGGTGGATAAGGGACATCTATGTTATACAGAGGGCGCCTGTACTTCCCAGTGGGGCGCTCGTTTTCCTTCTCGGGCTCCTAGTTTATCCAGGGGGCGTCTAGGCTATCCAAAGGCGGCTTTTCTATCGAAGGGGTGCCTTCCTAGGGGCGCCTTTGCTACCCAGGGGCGCCTTTGCTGTCCACGGCACTTGTGTTATCCAGGGTTGTATTTGCTGTCCAGGGGCGCCTTTGCTATCCAAGGGTGCATATGACATCCGTAGGCGCTTTTCCAGTGGGCGCCTAGGCTATAAAAGGGCGCCTTTTCTACCCAAGGTGAGCATTTTATTTTCCTAAAGCGCCTATTTCTATCTAAGGGGCGCTTATGCTGCCCAGGGCACCTATGTTACCAAGATTTACCTTTACTGCCCAGGGGCGCCTTTCCTAGCCAAGGGCGCATATTATATCCGTAGGGCGCTTCATCCAGTGGGCGCCTAGGCTATCCAAAGGCGGATTTTCTATCGAAGGGGTGCCTTCCTAGGGGCGCCTTGCTACCCAGGGGTGCCTTTGCTATCCACAGCACTTGTGTTATCTAGGGTTTTCTTTGCTATCCAGGGGCGCCTTTGCTATACAAGGGTGCATATGGCATCCGTAGGGCGCTTTTCCAGTAGGCGCCTAGGCTATCAAAGGGCGCCTTTTTCTACCAAGGTGAGCGTTTTATTTTCCTAAAGCGTCTATTTCTATCTAAGGGGCGCTTATGCTGTCCAGGGCACCTATGTTACCAATATTTGCTTTTTCTGCCCAGGGGCGCCTTTCCTAGCCAAGGGCGCATATAGTATCCGTAGGGCGCTTCATCCAGGGGGCGCCTAGGCTATCTAAAGGCGGTTTTTCTATCGAAGGGGTGCCTTCCTAGGGGCGCCTTTGCTACCCAGGGGCGCCTTTGCTGTCCACAGCACTTAGGGTTGTCTTTGCTGTCCAGGGGCGCCTTTGCTATCCAAGAGTGCATATGAAATCCATAGGGCGCTTTTTCCAGTGGGCGCCTAGGCTATCAAAGGGCGCCTTTTTCTACCCAAGGTGAGCATTGTATTTTCTAAAGCGCCTTTTTCTATCTAAGGGGCGCTTATGCTGTCCTGGGCACCTATGTTACCAAGATTTGCCTTTGCAGCCCAGGGGCGCCTTTCCTAGCCAAGGGCGCATATGATATCCGTAGGGCGCTTCATCCAGGGGGCGCCTAGGCTATACAAAGGCGGCTTTTCTATCGAAGGGTGCCTTCCTAGGGGCGCCTTTGCTACCCAGGGGCGCCTTTGCTGTCCAGGGGCGCCTTTGCTATCCAAGGGTGCATATGACAAATGGCATCCGTAGGGCGCTTTTTCCAGTGGGCGCCTAGGCTATCAAAGGGCGCCTTTTTCTACCCAAGGTGAGCATTTTACTTTCCTAAAGCGCCTATTTCTATCTAAGGGGCGCTTATGCTGTCCAGTTCACCTATGTTACCAAGATTTGCCTTTGCTGCCCAGGGCGCCTTTCCCAGCCAAGGGCGCATATGGTATCCGTAGGGCGCTTCATCCAGGGGGCGCCTAGGCTACTCAGGGGTGCATTAGTTCCCCATGGCGCAATCTTGCTATCTAGCGGCGCCTTTTCTTTGCCGGGGCGCTTTTGTTATCTTTCTAAATTTCATCTTCAACATTTTACTGGGGTGCAAAAGACCAGTAAAGGCGTCTAGTGTTTGGGCAGGGGCGCTTTGCCATGGTTTTAAGGAGTATGTGTTCATTCAAGTGGAATAAGTGGTATCTACCACCTTGGCGCACGAAATGGGTACAGGCGCGCCGCTCATATCGGGCGCCTTCGGCGCCCGATATGAGCTGAGCTTTACTGGGGCGCTTCGAGCTAAGGGGGGCCCGGGCCCCCTGGGCCCCCTTGGATCCGTCACTGAACGGGACCCACCCCACGCCCCGTCACACGGCGGGTCCAGTCTGTCACAGGCGGAGGCCCACTCTTCAGCGCTTGATCCAACCCACAGTGATCAGACCAGGTGAACTACACGGTTAACCCGCCAGCTTGCTATTCTGCCCGCAACGCCTGGTCGCGATACAGTTTAGCTGCCGAAGCGCTGAGACCCCGACACAAAACACTGACGGCACCCCTTGCTACAGGTGCACTGCAAGTGTAAATCGCACACCTGCTACCGATGACAATGCACAGCCGCTTTAGTCATTCTCTCGTCTTTTCATAAGGCGAACAATAGGAAAACATCGGCTTGAACACCAAACCAGTGTCTCACAACTGGTTCTGAGCTAGGGTCCCGAGCATAAAATTCTTATTAGAAACCATAGTCGGCGAGGGGAAACTAATAGTTACACTATTGTGAGAGGCTTATCAAAACACTCATCTTAAGATTCGAAACAAATTTGCCTTGAAAATTGTACTTAGTGCAATGCTTTTAATGAGTTCATATAAACCAGTTTCATTGAATTCTGTTACAAAAACTCCATTTGTCGGTAAATGAAAATTTTTGGGAAGATAGTACAGAAGTGAGTGGAAAATTTAGCTTGCCCAGGTGTCACTCTCCAAACAGAACCGTGGGATCAGGAACATCGCACCAAACAAATGAGAAGTGAGTCTATCGGAAAGGACTGCCGAGGATAGCTCCATCCTGCAGACGCTTATCCTACCATTTTTAGCACCTTTGCCGCAGGGAAGCGGTAAAAGCTCAGTCAAGTACACGTTACGTAATGATGATGGCAAGAATAGCAGCTGCCAGCATTCATACAGTTAATTACTGTCGCAGTTACCAATTCTCACCAGAAATGTTAAGAACTGGCCGAGAAGAGAAACAACCGGCTAAAAAATTGACGATAAAATACCTTTTCTGTGTGCAATTCGCAAGGGCAGATCAGAAAAAGAACACGTAAAACCTGGCTCCCGCTCACAGATTTACACAAATACCGTGTTCCAGGATGGCAGCAGGACACGGTGACTCATCGCCCCGCTCCGGCCCCACTGCTGAAAGGGCTCACATACCGCGCATGATTCATGGCCATTAGTGGCACAGCAAGATGGCGCACAGCGACCGCCCCCCGGCCTGTAGCGACGTGACCAAAGTTCTGAGAAACCAGCACGTCCAAAACGACACCGGCGGGTCCTGAGATTTGGTTCAGGACGATGTGAGCCAATAGCAAAAATGTATGAATTGTCTACAGAGTCCCTTATGAGAACAATCATGGCGGTCAACAACCGAGTTGAGATCTACTCATAGGCGGATCCAGGGGGGGCAAGGAGGGGCACGTGCCCCCCCCGATCGACCCTCGGCGCCCCCTGAAAGGTCGATGGCGCCCCCTGAAATGTCGCTTCCCACCCCCCCAGGATGCGAAAGTCGGCGCCCACCGATAGGATTTGGCGCCCACCTGATAGCTTTTTCCGGTCATAAGTGGCGCCCCCCTGGTCCGGATGGCGCCCCCCGGGAAGGTGCCCCCCCGATCGGCAATCCTGGATCCGCCTATGGATCTACTAGCACGTATTTTCATATGGTCAAGCATTTGACGCGCAAGAAAACGGCAGAACTGCTCTCGTGGGTATCCTGCAAACTCGGAAGTAGCCAGATAGCTAAGCTGTCGTTACATACATACATCACATAAACTGCAGCTGCAAATAGGGAGAAGTATCAATTTCTACGAAGAGCCTCAAGTTTACCACGTGAATAATTGCGCACACATTTTGTTACGGAAGTTTAGAGTTACGTGTTTTCTCACCCTGCTCTTGCTTGAACTGGGCCGACAATCAATAAGCAGAGAACGCCCGGTGCCACACGTGGAAAGATGAAGGCTCATATACTGATTTAAACTCTGGTAATCGAACGACGCACAACGAAAAAAGGTTAATGATTTTGTTGGAAAACCCTTCCAATGAACCCCTCATACGACATCAAAGGTGCAAATCTAATCGAAGTTAACATCCGACGAAATTTTCCGGCAGTGTGTTTTACGATAATGCGACTCATTCAAGCTTAAAGGGTAATCCAATCAACTTTCACTTACTTAATAAACTTTTCACAGTCTAAGCCCTGGCCAAGCCCCTGTCTTCACGGGCGGACGCAGGGGAAGGGAGGGGGGGCATTCTGGCCATGGCCCCCCAAAGCGCTGGAAGGGGGGACCAAACTATCTTTTGCCCCTCCCCCAAAGGCCGAAGAAATTTTTGAAAAAGTGTTAACACTAGGTCTGATGAGCAATTAAATATTCAATCGGGTGACTTAAATTCCAGCGTTCAGGCGACCCACCTCCTGCCACTGGTCGTCGGTGAGGTTCCAGTCGGTGCCGTACTCGTCACCGCTGTTGTAGCCGGTGGCGTCCCCTCCAGGGCGCCGACAGAGGGCCCGGCGGCGCCAGCGGCCACCAGGGGCGCCACGCTCGACGGCGGCGACACCGCGTGAAACGTCGGCGACGCGGTAGCCCGCTCCGAGCGGTCCCGGTGCTTGGCGCGCACCGATCTGCCGACACGCAGGCAACGCAGCTTTAACCAAACTCCTTGACAACTTCATCCAGAAACATGTGGATAATCCTTCGAGTTCAGCTCGCTTACTAGTGATTGCAAATTAGGGAAATTGAGGTGACTCCGCGGTGAGAGTAGCTGCAGTAAAAGACAATTCACAAAGGCTTTACGTCTTCACATACACTACCTCAAACAATATATACTTCACAACCATATCGACAATGGAAGCTGTAAAGCAACTAAAAGAAGTGAAACTGCATGCACCATACACCGTGCAGCCATCTCTTGAACTTGGACCACTTATCACCTGTGCGGGCTGGCCCTGTGCCGTCGCTTCCCCGATATGGGCTGAGGCTCCTCGTACTGCGCGGCGGTTTCGTCTCGCGCCACAGGCCAGACGGGCGGCGAGTTGGAGCCGGCCACGAACAGACGTTCTTGACGCGCCACCGGCATCTGTGGCACCGTCACCGGCGATACATCAAACCCAGACACACAGCCTCCAACACGGCCCAGGGGACATACTGCATCCAGACTGCCACATACACAGTTTGGGGCTGCGCAGGTAGCTTCAGAATGCTTTTCTCAGCTCTCAGTATCGATCATACGGATGAAGCTTTTCTTTTCAGAAGGAGCATTTTGGGTTAGCAGGTGCTTGGACTTGCTCGATTGATAAACAAATGGAAGTTTTCCAAAATATAAAATAGAAACATTTACAATCACAATGGACGTTTTCCAAAATACAATAATGCAAACATTTACAATCACTTTCCCACGGATTTCATAATGCAGGAAGTATTCATTAAACAATGTGTGTGCGAACATTGATCAAAAACGCCACAGAAATGAGAGAGTACTAAGTTTCTTGAAAAACTGTAGTGGTATGTCCCCAATATCATAATGCCAGTTATTTTGATCCCTCGGTATATGCCGACACATAATATTTCCGCACACAACAAAATAGCTTGAGGAGTCAAAGTTTGACACAACATTGTGTAAGACTCAGGGGCCGAATGGAACCGTTTGAACAGCAAAGGCCGACATCAGTTCCCTACCCCATACCTTTCCTTCATAGAATATGACAACATGCTGCTGTTTTGTGACGTTTGGTTGACCAACTACAGAGCACAAGTCCTGTCAATTAAAGATATTCAGCGCTGGAGAAAATGTTTAAAAACACAAGAAAACTAAAGTCTCCTTACGTTATTGATTAGAACATGCCATTTCCGACCAAAGCTGCAAGTAAACCTGGGGCGTCACGTCCTTATGACGTCGTTGCCACGGATTATCCGTGACGTGATGGCGTCACTTGAGTTACGTCATTTATAAAACAAGGTTCGATTCCAAAATTTCACGCCCTTAACCAGTTGGTCCCTCGCCAGAATAGGCATGAATGGTGAAAGTCACATAGTAGCAACACTGTGTATGCGTCTCCACAGCATTATATCGGCCACTTTTGGGAGGATGTTTCGTCACAATCGCACAATGACGAGGACAATGGTGGCATCATACAGAAAAACACCCCTGAAAAGGCCAGGACCTAGATAGTATCTTAATTATAATAAAGAATATGATAATATATTCATGAGCGGATTCAAGGTAGGACCAATAAAGTTACACATGCTGTGAAGTATGCATGCTGCAGAGAAAGCTTGAATCTAGCATGAATTTTGTAAAAAAAATCAATTTGGGTTTCCGAATCTGCAAAAGTTTGGGTGAGCATCATAATTATTTCTGTGGGCTCTGAAGAGGAAAATTCGAATTTGTGCAGTCTCAAAAGCTCAAGTATGAATCCAAAGACACCGATCGATCTGACATTCTCGAAGAAGCCGTTTGATGCTATTCAGTAATGGGCCCTATTTTCTGTCCGAAAGCCTAAAGGTGGTCATTGATTATCTGAAAAAAACTTGCTAGGGATCATCACAAACATATAGGAATGTGATAAGAAGCTCTGACAGATCGTCTTGAAAACCATTCCAGGGATTCAGAAAACGGCGAACGATATATTAACAGTGCTGTTCATTGCGGAATTTTAATCCACGGCTGCGAACAACCAAAAATCGATTGCAATTTTTTTCAAGCATATGAAATTCTACAATTGACATCGCAGACTACCTACCTTAAATTCCGCGATTTTTAGGCAATGATGGAACATTATGACTAAGCAGGTGGCACGGAAAATTAATACATGTCACAACCACTCAATGATTAAGAGGCTGTTCACATATGGCATCAGCGACTAAAGGGGAAAGGGAGGGAGGTCTGACATTTTCTGATATTTTAGCTAAAACACGGGAGACTTAAAACATACCTGACCGGTGATGGCTTAAAATGGCCAGTATCATAGTTGTAAGACAACCCAAAATATTCGGGGACGGGGGCAATGTGCAGTTTAAGAACAATTTCTTTCCATTTAACGGCTAATGGCTAAGAATATTAAACATTGGGGCATTGGCCCTTAACCCTGTTCTTACGCCTATCGGAATGTTTACATCATTGGCATTGCTGTAAGGACTGGGTTTTTGGAGGCGTTGTCGGCAAAAAATCGCTGCTTCAGTTTGATTTTTAAATTGGGCCCGAAAAAGCAAAATCCCTTGAAGCCAGGTTCCAGGGAAGCGTTGAAAAACTATTCTACTGGTCCAACCTTGAGAAATAAGACTCTCCACTTGGCTGAATTTAGTCTCTCAATATATTTTTTCACTCACCGCAGTAGTAGTATATAAGATTTTAAGTCACCTTTTTATGTCTCTCCTTTAACATGCGCACTGGAGGGGGTCTCAGAGACCCGACCTCCCCCGTCACCAATTTTCCCGAGGTGGCTGGAGAACCGCTTGTAGCCGAAAAAACGATACTCGGCCACATTTAATAGAATTTAATGGCGCGTCGATTGGTGCAAAGTTTTTGAAAACCGGCTGATTTTTCTTTAATTATATGCTTTCAAAGTCAGACCTGCATTTTGAGATCACCAAAATCACGCGGTCGAACCAGTTCGCTTGCATTAAAGACCGAGTGGTGACGTCATAACGCCATATTAACGGGAGGATATATCAAGGGCACATCACTTGAAGGTCAAGGCCAAACGTCTTGTAAGCTCTTTCAAGGTCATTGACCTCAGCATTTCCGGTCAAATGGCATTGCCCGGCTTGACATATATTATGCTCTGACATAAGCTAAGGTAACTCAATGTTAAGGTCAAGGTCAAAGGTCAAGGGTAAAGGAAAATCCTCATTTGCTGCCAAACAGTTGCCATACTTCTAGGTATCGTGTACATTATAGGGAGTATACCATATTGTGCCCACACAGGCCAATGACATTGAATGACCTTGATCCCAAAATTGTAGACAACATTCTTTGTGATACTCTCTCCATGACCCTGGTCTGCCTTTAGCTTATTCCTGAATTATTCCTGCATAGCCACACCATTTCCCAGTAGGTCCCCAGTATGGCAAGATTTGACCTTTATGACCTCATTTGATCTTTAAGATATTTACCTAGGTCAATGAAAATTTATCATGATGTAGATCACCATATCCCCCACTCACCCACCACCCCACCCTTTTCTATGCCTTGTAGTTTTTGTAATACTAGGGGGCCTAACAGCCCCCCTCCATTGTGTGTTGTTACCAGAACCCTCTTCAGTGAAGGTGCTAATGAGCTGCTGCTTCTGCACTATTTAACTGAAATTAACTGTAGGCCAATATTTTAAGCACCTAGTTCTGTTTAGAGTATTGCTTTTACAATTAAGGGAATTTCCATGTCAAAATATGATATGCTCAGGCCACTTACAGAATAGTGGCTGCTATAGGTGAATCCCAGGTGGATCTAACAGAAAAAAATGGCATTAGCACCAAAAAGTGAGTAGTTTCCTTCAAGCATCTTACAGCATAATGCAAGTGACAATTGTGATGAAACATTATTCCCACACCAAAACTAGTCTATAAACAGAGCAGGCTTCAAAGAGATCTCAATTTAGTAGTTTAATTTCCATGGAAATCAAGCAATCAAGATCAGGCAATGGATCAAGATACATTGTGGATGCATAGAGTCCATTGAGTGTTAAATTCCCAGCACTATAGCTATAATACTGAGGCAATAGAATTCAATGGACTTGATGTATGAATGGTGTATCCTGATCCACAGTCTGATCCTGATTGCAATTTTTCTGTGCAAACTAAAACATTGAACAAGGCTATGGATAAAGTGAAAGGGAAAGGGAAAGAAAGAGATAGGCTCTTATGGCCAGCATTATACTAAATGAGGCAAACTCTTGAGTCATTCTGAGGTGGCTAGGTATTTAGGGATTTTTGGAAATTAAAATATTTAATCAAATCCACATTAGAATGAAGAGGGCTATTTCTTTGGCAGGCAAGCATTCTGATAGCATTAGCAGGAACATTATGTCCCAACTGAGAGAAGACTTGAAATAGGTATCAACAAAATTCCTTCTCCATTTTAAATATAGCTTGATACCTATGCTCACTCACCTTGTTGAGCCACATGTCAACTACTATGTTCTACAGACTGGCCCCAATCATCCTGTCTTCGCCTAGATCTGAAGGTGCCCTCCACAAAGACCCAGTTTCCATGCATCATGAGGCAATCCTGACTAGATCGGACGGCATATTGATATCAGGATACATTGTGGAATCATCTATTTGAGTAAGTGCTACTTCTCCAGCACTATAAAACAGTTAAGCCAAAGTCCCAAGACAATAGCACTTGATGGGCTCATTGATTCCTTGGTGTATCTGGATCAGTGGTCCAATCCCAATCCAGATCATATTTTGGTCATGGAAACTAAGCCAAAGGTGAATCACCTGCTTCAAGAAGATTGCTACCTGCCTTAAAACCATGGTTTGGGCTGGTATCACTAAAGGAACCAGCTAGAATATGTTGGGCCTGACTAGGTCGCAGATTACTAGCCCTAATAGGTTGCAGATTACCTCCCCATCCCCATATTAATCCAATTATAAAAGGTAGTCTCTCACCTGACCCAGAGTGCTGGCCTGCTGGTTTATGTTGACTTGATGCTGGTTATGGTGGCCCAAGTGGGTTCCAGCATGCAGCGCAGCTGTTTCAGAAGCTTCATTTTCCAGGGGGCGATCTGCATTCTTCTTTTGTGCTTAATCGTCATACTGTTATTAAAACTCCCAGAATTTCCCTTGGAGCTGAGACGAATCACTGAACGCAGATAAAAAGAGGGGAGGAGAACTCGTGATTTTAAAGAAATTCAGTTTACCAAACAATAAAGGAAGTCAGAGATGTGAGTTCAGGAATATTCCCGAATAAACACAGATAACGCACGGACAACCGATAATGGCGACGAACGAATGGTGGCGAACTCCGCTGCCCCAGCTGCTCATTGTTTACCTCTGGAAGCAATAGAGCTGGGCCGAAGGGTAAGTCTGTGAAACTCACTAGAATTTCGTAAAATCGAAAAATGCTAGAGAGAAATAAAATTTTTTACAGATAATTTTTTAGAAAAAAATACTTAAAGTGCCTAGATATATCCAATATTATGCTTTACGTCTGAGAAGCAAAGTTTAGTTTTAACAAGTAGCATTTTCCTTCTCTGTGATAATGCCCTTCACTAACAAACTAGTCATGTAAGTGCTGCCACCTATCACTATAATACCCGCCATCTATCTGAGGACATTATTTGGATGGAGCCGCGGAAACCATTCAGTTGCAGCGCCACGGTACAACAGCAGGGGCTCCGCCACGACTTTCAAGTTTGGGGGACAAGCTCATGGGGGCCTCAATCTGAAGGGGCCTCCTTTTCGAAGGGGGCCTCTCGGGTAGCAATGGCGGATCCAGCTTTGGGGGATCAAAGAAATTGCCCAAAAGTTAATAGCAAAAGTTTTTAGAACGGTGGAGCTAGAATAACTTTTTTCTCCTTCAAAGCGGTCGAAGCGGTAGTTGCTGTATCTGACTGACTCTGACTTCTAAAGCCACATCTGCGGATCCACATACTACAATTGTTTCTATCGTATGCATGCGATTATTGGAACAGAGGTGAACTTATCACGAATTTCGCATAAACTGCAGGGATTATCAAGTCCACAATTTTAACGTCGATTAATATTTTGAATCATGTAAAGTTGTCTGATGAGAGCTCATAAGACCTTAAGGTGTCCTGATTTAGGGTGGTAGAATCGGACGTGACTGGTGACTTAGCGGTCGTGGTGTTTCGTGCGTCGCGGCGGCGTGGCGTCCTCGCTGGCGGCGGGAGGGGGTCTGTGTAGGGACCCGCCAGTCCTTTGTGCGGGCCCCCGTTGGCGATGGGGGCGTTCTCGGCTTGTAGGGGCACCACAGCTGGCGGGTTGTGGTTCCCCTGCTGGTCGGCCGGCCGCTGGGGGACGACAGGTAGCGAGCCTGTGGTTTTCACTTGGCAGAGTGTGATATGGGTTGGGTGTGGATTGGAGATCCTGGCGTGTTCTCGGGCTGCTTCTCCTTGCCTGGTTCTACTATCGTCGCAGTGAGACGTTTCGGTGCTCTGATCTCAATATATATATATATATATATATATATATATATATATATATATATATATATATATATGTGTGTGTGTATATTTTCAGGGTACCGTTGACTCGTAGTGATTTCTTGATAGGCGGGGTGGGTGCAATTTATGGACCAGCAGCGGGAATGTCGATGATTATCGATGTTATCCGCACAATGACCCGTCGGTGATCGACGTCCTCGACTGACCAGGGTGTCATGATGCTAAGCACAGTTTTTATAGGTTTTTGATGGAGGGCGGGAGCGGCTATTGGGGGACGCGATAGGAATATCACGTTTCTCGCCTTTTTAACGGTTTTATGTATGTGCGTATATGTGTGTGTGTGAAATACAAGTGTTGACTTGAAAATATTTCCACGAGACAAAATTGCCAAGCAAGGTATATGTTGCTGGTCGTTGCAGGGATCCCACTGCAACGACCAGCAACGACAACGACGACAACGACACTATTTTGGGTTTGGGGGCATAGGCCCTTGGCCCCATGAACTAGCCAGTATAAGGCACATAGATAATTCAATGATAACGTAATAGCGTATAGTTGCCAGGTATTCCTCTTTGGCCACCGAGACCTATTCGTACGCCAAGAGGCCCTCCTCTATTGTCATCAGGGTCATAAGTGTCGCCACCGGCAAAAAGTGGGGGGGCCAGCCAAACTTCAACCTGATGCTTACAAAAACTTTCAACATCAGGACCAAAAACTGTTCGAATTTGGGCTCCTCGTTGCCTTCCGCAGCGGCTGGAAATTTTTGGCCAAAAAGTGGGGGCCAGGCCCCCTCTTTCGACGCGTATGATCAGGGTATCTCATTGCTGTCACCGGGGCCTCCTCTATTGCCAACATGGGTTGTTTTGCGCCAAAAGGGCCTCCTTTTTAACCAGCGGGACCTTTACTTTCACCAAGAGGGCCTCCTTTATTGCCATCAGGGCCTCTCGTTGCTGCCACCGGGGCCTCCTCTATTGCCAACAGCACTTCCTCGATCAACAACAGGGCCTCCTTTTGCGCCAAGAGCGCCTCCTCCATCACCGAATCCTCCTCTAGTACTACCAGGGCCGCCTCTCCGGGTACCAGGACCTTCTCAATCGCCAAAGGTTAAGGCTATTCACGTTTATTCACGAGGATGAAGAACTTACGCCTGCGTCACCGGACAGCAGCGAGAGGCACTTATGGCAATAGAAGAGGCCCTCTTGGCCAAAGAAAAGGTCCTGCTGGCCATAGATAAGGCCCTGGAGGAGATAGAGAGGGTTCCTCCTCTTTCGACTAGCGGGCCTCCCTATCGACAAAGGGCGCTCCTCTATCAACAAAAGAGCCTCCCCTATAAAAAGGGGCCTCCTCTGTTACCACCAGGGCCTCTTACATCGATACCAGGAAGACTTTATGGCCAAATCGGTCTCCTCTAGCGATATCAGGGCCTCCTGAGTCGCCCTCAAGGTCCTCCCTCATCGCTCTCAGGGCCTCCTGGATCAACCTTAGGGCCTCCTCTATCGCTAGCAGGGCCCATCTAATGACAAAAGGCCTCCTCTGCTGCTACCAGGGCCTCATCTATGGCCACCGGGACCTTTCATTTGGCCAATAGGGCCTCCTCTACTGTCATCAGGACATCTTGTTGCTGCCAACGAGGCCCCCTCTATCGCCAACAGGACCTCCTCTATCGTCAAAAGGGCCTCATGTATCGCCACTAGGGCCTCCTATATCATTGTTAGGGCCTCCTCTATAGCTACCATGACCTTTAACAGGCCGAGTTGTCTTTCGTTATGCGTTTTACTGTGAATTATCGTTTTTCGGGGAGGAGCCTCCAGCTGAAAGTTGGGGGACTGTCACCCCTTCGCCAAAGTTGGGGGTCGCGTCCCCCCGTCCCCCCGCGGCGGAGCCCCTGTACAACCGCCATACAACCATACACTCATGCACGGACGCAGCCATAAATTTGTAATGGCGGGTTACATCACTTTCGAGGAGCACCCCGGGAGAAGAATGACACTTCTTACGAAGGTAACCTAAAAAACCTACTCCTTCTTATTCTATTTACTTTTGGGCACCTTTGGTCGAAGAAAAATGAAAATCCAGCATTGAGGGCGAAGGAATACTCGGCTAAAACGGAAAAAGAAAACCCCTATCCCCATGAAAAGGATAGGATTTTTCTAATAAAATCAAATCCTATCCTTATGCCAGGGGTCGCGCCACGGCCGTGCCCGGGCTCGAAAGTGGGTAGGGGACGGCCGAATTTTTTCGGGCCCTCATCCAACTTGGTCCCCTGGCAAGAAATGGGGGCCCCCTACACAAAACAGGCATGCTCTTTATATGGATTCTTACAAAATGGCTTTTCGGAAGGTACCATATATTGTTATGTGGCATCCCAGGAAAATAGGAAAACCCAGCTACCGGGGCGTCACACAATTACTTCACTGATTTTTCGATGCATCATGAAACACCAAGTAAAACCAGGGTAATAGACGCAGTGGCGGATCCAGGGGGGGCAAAAAGGCAATTGCCCCCCAACGGAAAAGCTCGGGGCAAAACTATGTTTTTGCCCCCCCAAGCGATCGACCTCCTTTTTCCCCGACTCCTTTTAAGCTTATAGGCAACACTTTGATGCTTTAACTCTCAACTTCAAACAGAACCAGTTAAGTTCAATGAAAATATCGGGCCTTGGATAGGAAAAAAGTATCTTGAGCTCATATTTTTCAGCCCGTGGCGTTTTTTTTTGCTTCTCGCCTCAAACACCCGTACCAGGAAGTCATATTTTAGCGCAATTTTGCGCTGCGCGCCGTTTTTTTCTTTTCTTTTCGACTTTGGTTTTCCCCTCCCAAACCGACCGGCTAGATCCGCCACCGAATAGAGGACAGTAAAACCGTTTAAAATTTGACTGCATGTTTTCCCTCTCGGGAGTGGAAAGAACGTATTGTAGTTTTTCTTTGAATGGGCCCCAAAACCTGCGATCAATATTTGTAGTTACTGTTAAATATACCTAGTTACAAATGATAGGTTTTTAATTGCACTAAAAAATACGCCAGAAATTGGATTTTTCTACGGTATCAAAATCCACTCTTCTTTCCGTGAATATTTTACACCCGATATTTTTAGATTGGGAAGCGTAAAATGTCATGAAACAGGAATAATACAACCCCAACCCGTGGGGTGTGAAAATATCAACTACGAAAAAATATGTCATTTTTATGATTATTTCTACGGTGCCAAAATCAACTCCTCTTCCCAGCATTATTCCACAAGCCATTTTACACCGGTGTAATGCAAAAATGCATGTGTTTTGAGGGAATATTATTATACTACTGGAGTAAAAACATTGTCAGCTAAACCGGAACAGTGTAAACTGGAAGTGAGGGAGAAAAATAGAGTACCTAAAATGTGAAATTCCTGGCGTAGAAAAATATTTGCAAGGTGCAAAATGAGCCCGCGTTCAATATTACATTGCTGCTGAAAAGAAACACCGATGAAAAAACGACCCAGATTTTTCTCATCGAGCGTTTGAGGTTAGTTTACTCTGATTATGCAGATTAATATTCACTCTGATAAGCATACACTGCAACGGAGAGTTTAATTTGTTTTCATACTCACTTCTAATAGGTAATCGAAATACCTCTAATTTGCACTCTAATCTGGAACAGTATTTAAATCGACCTTCAATCACTACAATTATTTCGTTCCTCTTTGCACAAACATCCATAGGCTTGTGGTTTTGTCTTAGGCTCCCTCGTTTTACACGTCCCAAATTTTCCTCTTTCATATCCGCTTACCACTGCATCATTACCACTCATCACTGCAAATCACCTCTTTGAGGCGCTGCACAGCTTTCTTAACACGCGCACTGGAGGGGGTCTCAGAGGCCAGCCCCATCTATTTTTCCGAGGTGGCCGGAGAACCGTTCATGGCCAAAAACAAGTACTTTACCTAGGTAATGGCCACTGTGACCTGTTACTAAATCTGATTTAAACAGGTCACGCACCACTGGTTAGCTTATACCCTGAGAAGCACCCAGTGAAAAATCGGAATATGATTAATTTTAGATTTAAAGAGGAGTTTACAAGGTCACGAGGTCAAAACGTGACCTGAAGTCAAAGTTTATTTTTTTATCTGAACCGTTGTATCTTCTATCAGGCGATATTCATAAAAAGTTAATTTAGATCAGCCACTTTTGAGATATAAAATTATTTCTGATTCAATGTTTGTGTTAGCCTTGGAAATTTCATGACCTCTATCTGATGATCTTTTTGACCTTAGGACATGAAAATGGGCCCAAATTGTTCTTTTGTATAGAGGGCCTTGAGTAAAATTTTGGTGGAAGTCTGAGGAGTGGGTCATGTAGGACTTTTTTGTGCCTACCTGGACGATTTATCCTAGAATGACTCACCTATTTCCCGAGAGTGGCTAACAAAAGCATCACTATAGGGGTGGGGGAGGGGGTTGAAATCCCTCTACTGTTCGGAAACGGGTACATTCGATACCTGTGCCGGAATATTATTGGGTATGCTTAATTCAAGTGAAAATATAGGTTACCACTACCTTACCAAGTTGTGGATCCGGGCCTCTTGTAGAAAATCCTTGACGACGCCCTGGATGCCGGACAAAGATAGGAATATAAACTATTCATTCAAGCCCATTGATGCAAATTCAACAGCTCTTTGCTATGTGTTGCACTTAGCTAGAAGGATTTAGTCTTCGTTTCTTCTCCACGACTAGACCAAACTCCACGCGTCAAGATCAACACTCTGTGGAATGCAGAACTGAAATGCGGTGATTCAAGCTCAGAACTGAAGCGAAAACAAAATGGCACGATTCCACCCACGCGTCAACTGTAGTAAAAAATAACTTCTTATATCATAGAAACACACTCAAATGAAAATAAGAAGAATAAAAACATTCATTAAGCGTAGTTATTATATCATCTCGTTTCAATCTATTGGCAGCATTGTTTCACCACAGGAGAGTAAGACTATTCTGGAGGCAGTTTGCCAGTTCCATCGAAATACTCTGCAGAGTACATGTACTGATAAATTTACCCTTGCATTTCCAGCACGAATGGAACTGCCCTGTGATAAAATAGCAGAGCGATTAAATTACCAGAGCTTGTAATTTTACACTTCTAATTCTGAAATTAAGCTAGTTGTCAGAATAAATTCACTAAGAATTGTAAACAAATGCTTAAAAATAGGGTACTTTTAGGACTAGGCAGATTTAAATTCTGGTTCCCGAGGTGTTGTTTTTTCTAAGTGCGCTGCAGCGAGGAGCATGATAAGTTGATAAGGTGTTCACTGGCCTGTCCCCTCGAATCCGGAAATGTAAAAAACACTGACGATTATATATTCTGGCACAGTTCTTCATCAGAATCATGTAGTAAATATAAAACATTCTCAGTCATAGTGTAGCCAGACCTCGAACTCGAATTCGAGGTCAGGCTACACTATGACTGAGAATCTTTGATATTTACTACATAATTCTGGTGAAGGGCTGTGCCCGAATATATAATCTTCAGTGTTTTTTACGTTTCCGGATTCTAGGGACAGGCCAATGAACACCTTATCAACTTAGCTACCTACAAATAAATGCCACCATCGTTCGATTTAAGTACACGCTCCCTCCGGTACCGCATTATTGCTTCCATTAGTGGATTTTTCTAAATTTGTATTAGATTATGGTGGGACTCAATGATCAATCATCTTTTTAGTTGCCCGGGAACGATCCAAATCAGCATTAAGGTTGCATAATGAACGCAGTTTATTTTTCTTCGGAATATTCCAGCGAAACATGAAATGTAGGGTAGAGTGGGGTGACGCGCCCACCTGGTAAAGACGTCTACTAGCATCTACAGACTGATGTAGGAACTGGAGCCTATATCTATTATTTTTTCTGGTCGCGATCTTTCTGATCGGGTCCTGAGCGTGTTTGGACGCGCCTGGTCTGCTCCGGTAATTTTCAACAAACATTTGTTGTTTTTTTGCCATTCCGGATGTAAAAACAAGCTATCTTAAAGTTGCGATTGTACTGTATGTGATTTAGATGCACTCACGGCAATTTTTGAGGTTGAAACAGCGAGTTTGTGCGACATTTTGACAGCAACTATGCGGCATGGAAACGCCGCAGAATTGAGTAATCTTTGTTGCGACGCTGCCCCTGCTACGTGGGCAAGACGCCCATGTGTAGTGCAGGGTACCAATATTTGGTAGGCGTTTTACCCCAATGGATAAGTGTGTCCTTAGGATAGGTAGGACATGGAGGTAGGGCTGCTATCGCTATTACCACCAGCACGACCACAATTCGTCGTGATGGCGAAGTACGTTGGATTAGAAACAAAACACCGTAACAGAAGACATTGAGTTTCAAATATTAGTTCCTATGGCAAACAGGAAAGTTTTCGCGTTTGCTCTCATTTGGTCATCTTGAGGGGTGGTCTTAAATCACTGACGGATCCAAAGGGGGCTGAAGGGGCTGTGGCCCCCACCAAAGCCTAAAAATTATATTTCCCCCTGAAGACATTTTTTTGCTGTTTTTTGTAAAAAATAGGGGACAGGGTGGTACGACGGGCATGGTAGGTAAGACGGGCACAGGCTCTGTGTACCAAACCAGCAATGATATGGATATTCCATCACATGTATAAGTGTGTTTGGGTGCCTGATTATGAGCCAAAAAAACGAATTCCTAACCTTTATTGTTTTTCCAAAATTTTGGGAAAGCAATATTGATGGATCAACCTACCATTGTTAGTAGTTTTGTTTATAGCGTTCTGCCAGTATCTGGTCATATTTTGAAAGTCAAATATGCCAAATTTGTCAGGGAGAGCGTTAACATGCATTAGGTGATTGAATTTTTATATTACCCTTGCATGATGATCGCCAACAATGACATTTTCTAGAATATTGATATGGGACAAGACGGGCACGGAAGGAAATATTATATTCCCATAAAGTATATAATAATTATCGCTGTTGTTTTTACATGATCAAAATAAATCAGTCCCAGAAGGTCCTGCACACCGGATTAGGAGCTGTAAATTATTTACCGTTTGAATCCAATGAAAAATTATCATTTATGGACTTTCCGCAAAATAATTGTCTGCCGGCTGTGTAATCGGAACAATGCTTTGCAAAATGTTTCAGATCTCATTTTTGCTCCATATGGTATGGTTTTGTCAAAAATTTCTAGCATATGGTGAACTATTTTCAAAAGTCCGTCTTACCCCACCTGTTGGGATAAGACGGACTTTTGCAGCATTCTACGGTGAACGTTATTGCTCAAAGGAATAAGCACGGATTCAAGTATGTTTAACACGCGCATTGACGGGGGGCGGGTACCCGCCCTCCCCCTCGGGTTTTTCGGAGATAGCAGAAAAACGGCGGCGCGAAGCGCCGCCGTACTTGGTCTACCTTTTCCCTCATCATTTTTGCAACTTCTGTGAAAATTTTAAGGATAGGTCATCTCAGGTCAGGTCATCAGTACAGGTCAAGTGACCCGACCTCAAAAAAAGTTTAAGATAGCATAAGTCAGAGCAGGGTGAACTTATCCAATTGAAACTCATATTACATAATGGGCTCACCGAGTTCTCTAAGATGTGTACCGGTATTTTTGATATCGATGACCTAAGGTCAGGTACGAAGCATGACCTCTCCGTTGGTAATACATGGGAAATATGGTTTTTACTAAATAACTCAGTAACAGATGGTGATAGAGCGTTTATTTTAGCTTCATTAGACTCGCCTTGGCTTTGCGGTTCTAATGATATGCATTTTACATAATTTGACCCTGACCTGACCTCAGGTCAGGTCAAATCTTTGATTTGACCTAGCAAGGTCAAATCATATATCATTCGATTCGGCTTGCTGCGAGGATTCATATAGTTTAAGTCGTTTTGCTCTATCTTTACTTGTTCAGATGTAATGGCCGAAAAACTTAATTTACATGTTATCCCTATGACGGCATGTGACGGCAGGTTTTTGACCTCTGGTGACTTTAAATGTGACCTGACAAAAAAATGGTCAAATAATTTCGATGGAGAAGCGGATGGGCTACCCAACGCCGTTTACCGTTTTTTGCTACCTACCGTGGTTCTCGAGATCTTAGGGGGGCGGGTACCCGCCCCCCTCGTCAATCCGAAGGTGGCTCAGACCCCCGTCAATGCGCGTGTTAAGCGCAGGGACAAATAAACGTTTGCTGAAGCTACAAGCGAAATCTCAGCACCGTCATATGAAAAGTGAGTGAGACACAGTCTCAAACACAACTATGCCCGTCTTACCACCCTCTCCCCTACTATGTTTTCGAGATTTTTCTTGATTCACCCCCCCAAACGTTGGTTTGGCCCTACAAAAGTTGCTCCTGGATCCGCCGATGTATCAAATACCTACCTTCGTCATGGATCTGCTCGAAGCATTGTTTGCATATAGCGATCACGAACTATCATCGTCGTTAACTACATTTTCCAGATTATACATACCCATCCTCATCCTACCTTGACATCCTGCTCCAGAATATGGGAAGACATAGGTACCGATGAAGAACCACTTGCGGGCAGAATGAACCGGAAGCGCTTTAAGGTGCTTGGCGCCCCCTAAAATATGTTGGGGCTCTATCTTAAATTGCTTTCGCGTTTTCCGTAAATAGGTAAAAAGCCTACCTGCTTATTCTTCCTGTGTCGGGCTTTAATGCCTCGAATAACTTGCCCACTTTGCCACAAAATTATCGTAAAGCGTAATCACAACAATGTTCGCACTTGTTCGTGTAACGAGATACAGTATGCGCTGGATGTTATACGACGGCGTTTTACCCCAGGACTAGGGCGTTTTACCCTGCTATCGGGGTAAAACGCCTTTTTACATGGTCTCAAGAAAAAAACAAATTTCGCACACTTCGCATAGTGTTAGAGTCTCAAATTCCTATCCGAGAGTAGACAGAAGATCACAGAACTTAACGAAGAAAACATGAGGCAATTCCATTCACGCAGGATTGGTACAGACACATTCTTCCTTAAAGTATGCGTCTTACCCCACTCTACCCTATTGGGCCTACCTCAGATAGTTTCGGGACCCTTGAGATATTTCCGATCCTCTGAGTTGGTTTTGGGCCTACTGGAACGGAGCTTCACCAAGGGTCAGCTGTTCTGCGGCCCCTGGAAGACAATTGCACCGAAAGTTCCAAATTTACTTTTGTGCCCAAGCTGGCCTTAGGCCAAAAAACGGGACTTAAACTGGTGAGGATCCCCAGTGCTGATATTGGACCCCTTAAACTGGCATTGGTTCCTTCAGCTTGTCTAAGCTCCATTGTAGTGCTCTGGGGCTCCCTGAACTCGTCAGGGCTCCCAGCAAGGATAGCCCCTGAGTTTTTCTGGACCTCCTAAGCTGCTTTGGGGCTCCTCAGCAGGCTTCGGCCCCCTGAATCTTTTTGTAGCTCCCCTGAGTTGATATTGATTCCCCTCAGCTGATCTGGGCACCTTTAGATAACCAATCCCCCATGCTGATCTAAAAACCCATTTGCTGGCACTGGAACCCCCTGAGCTTGCCGGAACCCTTAACTGGCATGGGACCACCTCAGCTGATCTTGTGCCCTCTGAGTTGGTTTTGAGCCTCCTGAGAGGGAGTTTTGCAAGTAGCCCCTGGGCTGTTTTAGGGCCATGAGAGTATTGCACTGGAGCTTACTGGCTTAATCTTAAACCCCATGCTGGTTTGAGGCTCCCTAAGCTGGAAAGATCCTCTTAGGTGGAACTATCGAGGTGGTCATGACCTGGTCTCGGGCCCCTGGGAAGGTTTACTTAAGAGGTATCTGGCTTGGTCGTATGGCCCTGGCTGGATTGGTGTCACTTGAGCTGGTATTAACTCTTGAGCTGGTATTGGGCCCTTTAAAGTGACGTGGGGTCTTTTAGATTGTTCGGGCCCGATTGCACTTATCTAGGGCCCTTAGGCTCGTCGGAGCCCCAGTTTGTCTGACCCCCTGAGTTTTTCTGGGCCTGCTGAGCTGATTTTGGGCCCTCGCAGCGGGTCTAGCCTCCAGACCTGGTTCTAGGCCTCCTGAGCTGATCTTGGTCCCTTGAAGATGGTGAGTCTCCACGGTGATCTTGAAACCCCTGTGTTTGCACTGGGACTCCCTGAGCCGTTAGGAGCCCTTTATCCGGTCTGGAACCTCTGAACTGATATGGGGCCCCCTCAGCTGATCTTAGGCCCCCTGAGTTCGGCTGTGGCCTCCTAAGAGGGATTTTTGCGAAGGAACCCTTGGCTGCTCTGGGACTTAGAGGGGGTACTTTGTACAGGTACAGGGGCAAGGGTACTGAATTTGCCTTGACAGGTTTAGGGCCCCCTTAGCTGACAAAGGCCCCTGAGAGGAATTACACAAGAGGTTTTTTACTTGGTCCTGGGTGAGTTGAAATTTGGCCCCCTGAGCTAGCGTTAGGCCCCTTGAACGCATCTAGGAAACGTTGAGATGGTTAGCCCCCCTCGCTAATCTTGAAATTTCTGTGTTGGCACTAATGTAGACCGGGTCTTCAAATACGCCAGCTCCAAAGTTTCAGTGTTGTATTCTCCCCCAAACATACAGCCAACATCACATCCGGAAGGCACGGAGGTTTCCCGGGACTGGATAATAATGATAAAGATGACCAAGATGCCAAAGACGAAGATGACAAGACGAAGAGACGACAAGACGCGTCCTGCACAGGAAACACTGTCAGAACTACGCAAGCCCCACAGGCAGCGTTATCACTTCCGCAACTGTCTTTAATTACTTTTTTAAGTGAAACAAATCCCCACCCTGAAGCCCTAACATCGATAGCCAACACTTGCCCATACACAAGCCAAAAATCGTACAAAAATGTGTATCAGGTTAACCAACGATGAAATCAAATAAATAGGTACAGCTTTTTCCAACAGTTAATCAGCAAGAAACTATATAATTTCACTGTAACGAAGTAACCTACCGTTTAAGAGCTCAGACGCGATGTTGTTTACACAAAAACCAAGCCAGGAAGGGCGCCGACCCCGTTGTCTGCTTCCCGACACAGCGCTGAGCGTGGGAAATGGTTTGGCCCCTCATTGTTTTGCGGAAGCATATCACTAAGCCATGAAAGCAATTAAAATCATACCAAAGGCCTAAATTTAAGAGTATTAAACTTCAAGTAAATAACAGCACAAAATTTAACTTGAATTTCTGATAACGTATTCGCATTACGAGCTGACAATGATAAAAAGCTAGGGATAATTAACATAGCTCCGAACCGAGATGCAAGAATTTGTGCGCACGACTAGAGGTGCTAATTTTTCACAGTCGAAGGCGATACACAGCGCCTGCACTCCCTACACTAAGGCCCCAAGAGCTCATTGGAGGTCCGGAGGTCCTTATCTGGTCTGGGCCCCCTTAACCGGTACGGGACCCATTAGCTGATCTTGCAGCCCCCTGAGCTGGTCTGGGGATCCCTGAGTTGGATTTGGGCCTCCTGAGAGGGAATTTTGCGAGGGGCCTCTGGACTGTCGGGGTCCGTAGAAGGTATTATACAAGAGCCAGCCGAATTGGTGTCCCTTGAACTGACAAGAGCCTCATGGATTGGTTTTGCGTCCGTTGAACTAGTATGGGCCCCTTTAGTCTGTTTGGGCCCCCTTCTGTTAACTTCGGGCACCATTTTATCGAAGCACTCAGCTGGTCTGGCCCTATTAGCTTCTATGGGCCTTTTGAGCTACTTTGGGGTCCCTTTAGCGTATCTGGGCCCCATGGGGCCCAGATACGCTAAAGATCATGCATGAGTCGAAGGTTGTCGCCCTAAGCTAGTGTTGCCCCCCCTGAGCTTATAAAGGACTAATGCTTATGTATTTTTTTATATATTTTTTTTCAAGTTGTTCCTAGTAAGGCTGCTGGAGTCGGAGTCTCACTAAAGTCATCAAGAGACTTGTCACGGAGACCCCGACCCCACCACCCGAACGAGCAACTCCCTCAATGGAGGGTTAATTTAGAAGCCAAAGTTTAATAATAATAATTTTAACGTCCCACAAAGCACAGGGACGGCCGCCCCGCTCAGGTCACCCTCTCACCAATCAGTTGCCAGCCGACCTGTAAGTCGGGTAAACTATTGAGCGCCGGAGCGTTTCAGGGGAACCGATCCCAAGCCTGGACATGCACTGCCACTTCCTGCTTCTGAGCAGCGGGCGGGAGCCCAACGCTCTACCAACTGAGCTACAGGGGCGGCTCAGTTGGTAGCAATTTTGTTCATGTATTACTCAAACTTCTACACTATTGAGGTGGCTTTTAAAGTGTTGCCGTGATGAGTGGGGCATTCCAGGACAAAACGACAAAAAAATTCAATTTGACACCACCATGTTTAGCAAAAATCTGAAACTTTGTCTCCGGGGTAGTTTTGGGCCCGAAACACGCCTGTAACAATCTTAGCCCCCTCCGACCAGCGGTGACCGAGTTATAGCCCGAGGCATTTTCGGGAGGTCACCTTGTAGACTCATCTTTGATGCTTCATAACTCAACAACGCATTGCCCGATTAACAAGTTTTGTATATCATTGAACTTGTCTTGAACCATACATTATTTTGAAAAAATAAAATGGTAAAATTTTAAAAATTTTGACTTGTAATTCGTTTGACCTTTTCTTAGATGACCTAGCTTGACCTTTTCGACATTGAAATTGACCTTTTAGACACCTCAAAAATTTTGCTTCATCAAAAATCTTTCGATAGAAAAAATATAAAAGTGCGTTCTTTCTATAAATTCCAAATACTTAGCACCCAAGGTGGGTATGTAGACCGTTTTTGACCACTGCGGCAGAACAGCCTTATGTCTAACGCCGCAAACATAGCGATTGCTTTTGTAATAGGTTGCTGGCAATCATATGGCATTGTCTTTACGAAATTTTCATCGTGAAAGTGTCAAAATATATGACAATTAACACGCGCCCACCCGACGGGGTGGGCAACCGGCCTCCTCAGGTCTCTAACTTGTAGTAAAAAAACACCTTCGTGCAGCGCCACCGTACTCCGTGTACCTCTAACACAGCATTTTGCAACTTCTGAAAAAATAATTTAGGTCAACTGGGAGGTGGTAGGTACCGTAAATACTGAAGGCCAGCTGGCAACTGACTGGTGAGGGGGGTGACCTGAGGTAGACGGTCGTCATTATGCCTTGTGGGACTTTCAACTTTGGTTCATTGATTAACACTTCATCGTGGGAGTTGCTCGTTTGAGTGGTGGGGTCGGGGTCTCCGTAAAAAGTCCCTTGATGACTCTAGTGAGACACCTACTCCTAAAACTAAACTGGCAACAACTTGGACAATATTTATGAAAATAAAAATTGCAGTCATTAAAAGTGATAGAAAGGGATCCATTGTTTCGAGGGAGACGAGGGCAAATGAACTTATTAATTATTGACCTTTCAGCCTTAAACGAAAATTTACAAAGATGTCGCGGCTTTATCCATAATTGAAACAAGTATAACTTATCCTATGGGCACCACTAACTCACACAATTACATCGTTCATGGAGATGGAAAAATAATATCGATACAAGGTGACCCAGTGCAGCACAGCATACGTTTGAGAGGATTCATGCAATGTAAACAAACGTGTCTGAAAGGCGTTCATTCCCAAAAAGTAATTTGAATCTGCTCATATATGAGAAAAAAATGTCCTGAAATTGTAACGCATTCGACTTGGTCACTTGAACAGGTAGCCTCATGATATTTTTACAAGGTGATCATTTCATAGCTGACACGGATCCCAGAATCCCAGATGAATAATGACACAGTGCACTGGGAGTGATGCCGCTAAACAGCCAGTTTTAACCACTACCGAATATGTTACATACAATCGTTTGGTCGTGTCACCTTTGCGTTTGTTCGAGGTCACAGTATTTTTTACAGGAACTAAGTGGAAACCTAAATTTTGTGGCATAATAGGTGACAGAGGAGAGCCGTAGAAAGAAATGTTCAGCACCATTGGAACACTCTTGTTGAGCCCAAACGGATTATGTATCTTATAATATTGCCTAGTCAAATGTCAAAATTAACCTGCTTTGACCTAGAGCCAGGTTTAGGTCTGTATGGTAAAAAGAATATTAATCAAACTGCAGTGGCAAGTCAGACACGACAACGTAAAAATAAAACCTCCATCGCAATTCTCGACAATTCTCAATTCTCTCAAGTTATCAAAATTTACCAATTGCCCCATGCATTTCTAATGGAAAGATCATGACCCTGACCCTGCTCCCGGTTATCGACATAGAAATCCTGCTACGAAAATTATCGTGCTCGGCGACCTTACTATGTACTGTGAATCTAACGACGATAGGCTAGATTTGATATTATTGATGCACCTCCCAAACTTTTTTCGAGTTTAGGTCTCTTGACCTGGGTTGGCCGTCTGAACTAGTATGACCCAAACCTAAAATTTTGCCAGAAGCTGCAAAAATTTCGAGTTAGAGGTACATGAAGTACGGTGGCGCTGCGCGAAGGTGTCTTTTTTTACTACCTGTGGAAACCTGAAGAGGCCGGTTGCCCACCCCCTTGTGTGGGCGCGTGTTAATTCTCATATATTTTGACACTTTCACGATGAAAATTTCGTAAAGACAATGCCATATGATTACAAGCAACCGATTACAAAAGCAATCGCTTTGTTTGCGGCGTTAAACATAAGGCTATACTACCGCAGTGGTCGAAAACCGTCTGCATACCTACCTTAGGTGCTAAAAAATTTGGAACTTATAGCAATAACGCATTTTTTGTATATTTTTTCTATCGAAAGATATTTGATGAAGCAAAATTTTTTAGGTGTCTAAAAGGTCAATTTCAATGTCGAAAAGGTCTAGGTTATCTAACAAAAGGTCAAACCAATCAAAAGTCAAAATTTTTAAAATATTTAAATTTTCTTTTTTCTTCAAAATAATGTATGGTTCAAGACGAGTTCAATGATATACAAAACTTGTTAATCGGGCAATGAGTTGTTGAGTTATGAAGCATCAAAGATGAGTCTACAAGGTGACCTCCCGAAAATGTCTCGGGCTATAACTCGGTCACCGTTGGTCGGAGGGGGCTAAGATTCTCACAGGCGTGTTTCTGGCCCAAAACTACCCCGGAGACAAAGTTTCAGATTTTTTCTAGATATAGTGGTGTCAAGCCTTGGTCGATCTGTCCTGGAATGCCCCGAGTATGAAGTGATTATAAACTAGTTTAAATGGTCCGGCTCCCATGCAGATATTGAGACCCCCATGCTGGTGCTGTGGTCCCATGAGCTCGCCGGGGGCCCTTATCTGGTCTGGGCCCTCTTAACTGGTGCGGGGCTCCATCAGCTGATCTTGAGACCCCTGCACTGGTACTGTGGTCCCATGAGCTCGTCGGGGGCCCTTATCTGGTCTGCGCCCCCTTAACTGGTACGGGAGCTCATCGGGGCCCTGACCTGTGTTGGCTTTGGGCCTCCTGTGAGGGAGTTTCGCAAGGGTCATCTGGGCTGTTCTGGGTCGTTGAGAGTTATAGGTTATTTACTGAGTGCGTACCTACCGAGAGCGGCGTCATTTAAAGGAAAACATGCAGATATACATAAGAATCTGCAAGCTGTTGACGAGATAATTCGAAGCATATTTCTATTTTAATGTTAATTAATTAAGCCAATTAATTAAGCCAATATGACCCGTTGTATCTTCTATCTAGCGGTATCCATATAAATTAATTTTGTTAGCCTCGAAACATTCATGACTTCTATCTGGTGACCTCTTTTACCTTTGGACCTGAAAATGGGCCCAAATTGTTCTTTTGAATAGAGGGCCATGAGTAAAAGTTTGGTAGAAATCTGAGGAGTGGGTCATGTTGGACTTTTTCGTGCATATCTGGACGATTTGTCCTGTAATAGCCCATCTATATCTCGAGAGTGGCTGACAAAAGCATCGCTACGGGGGTGGGGGAGTTGAAATCCCTCTACTGTTCGGAAACGGGTACATTCGCTATCTGTGCTGGGAATATTATTGGATATGCTTAATTCAAGTGAAAATATATGTTATCAGTACCTCACCACCGTCTATCCCGGCCTCCTGTAGAAAATGCTTGACGACGCCCTGGATGCCGGACAAAGATATGTAGGTATATACCTAAAGGATTCATATCAAGCCCATTGAGGAAAATTCAACAGCTCTTTGCTATTTGATGTTATTAGCTTGAATGTTTTCGTTTCGCCTCTACGACTAGACTAACCTCCACGCTTCATGATCAACCCTCTGTGGAATGCAGAACTGCAATGCGGTGGTTCAAGCTCATGGCGAAAACAAAATGGCGCGATTCACCCACATGTTAACTGCAGTAAAAAATACCTTCTTCTATCATAGAAACACGCTCAAATAAAGATCAGAAGAATGAAAACATTCATTTAGCGTAGGTATTCAAATCAGCCAATATCTCGTTTTAATCTATTGGCAAGAAGAGTCTTACCAGTTGGGGCATTCCAGGACAAAGCGACCAAAAATATTTCAATTTGGCACCACCATGTCTAGAAAAAATCTGAAACTTTGTCTCCGGGGTAGTTTTGGGCCAGAAACACGCCTGTGAGAATCTTAGCTCCCTCCGACCAACGGTGACCGAGTTATAGCCCGAGGCATTTTCGGGAGGTCACGTTGTAGACTCATCTTTGATGCTTCATAAGTCAAAAACGCATCACCTGATAAACAAGTTTTGCTTATCATTGAACTCGTCTTGAATTATAGTTTATTTTGAAAAAGAAAATTTCAAAATTTCAAAATTTTTTACTTTCAATTTGTTTGACCTTTTCTTTGATGACCTAGTTTGACCTTTTCGCAGTTGAAATTGCCCTTTTAGACACCTCAAAATTTTTTCTTCATAATATATCTTTCGATAGCAAAAATACAAAAATGCGTTCTTGCTATAAGTTCCAAATATTTAGCACCTAAGGTAAGTATGTAGACGGTTTTTGACCACTGCGGTAGTACAGCCTTATGTTTAACGCCGCAAACATAGTGATTGCTTTTGTAATCGGTTGCTGGAAATCATACTGCTTTGTCTTTACGAAATTTTCATCGTGCAAGTGTCAGAATTTATGACAATTAACGCGCGCCCACCCGAGGGGGTGGGCAACCGGCCTCCTCAGGTCTCTACGGGTAGTAACAAAACACCTTCGCACAGCGCCACCGTACTCCATCTACCTCTAACAACATTTTGCAGCTTCTGGAAAAATAATTTAGGTCAACTGGGAGTTGGTAGGTACCGTAAATGTTGAAGGCCAGCTGGCAACTGACTGGTGAGGGAGTGACCTGAGGTAGACGGTCTTCGTTATGCCTTGTGCGACTTTCAACTTTGTTTCCTTGATTAACACTTTATCGTGGGAGTTGCTCGTCTGGGTGGTGGGGTCGGGGTCTCCGTCAAAAGTCCCTTGATGACTCTAGTGAGACACCTACTCCTAAAACCGCCTCCTTGCCGCCCCGGTAGCTCAGTTGGCAGAGCGTTGGGCTCCGGCCCGCGGCTCAGAAGCATGCAGTGGCAGTGCATGTCCAGGCTTGGGATCGGTTCCCCTGAGATGATCCGGCGCTCAATAGTCTACCCGACGAACAGGTCGGCTGGCAACTGACTGGTGAGAGGGTGACCTGAACGAGGCGGCCGTCCCCGTGCTTTTTGGGACGTTAAACGTTGGATTCTAAAATCAACCCTTCATTGTGGGAGTTGCTCGTTCGGGTGGTGGGGTCGGGGTCTCCGTGACAAGTTCATTGATGACTTAGTGAGACTCCGGCTCCAACAATCGAACTGAGAGCAACTTGGACAAAATTTATAAAAACTGAACTGACAATAACTTGGTCAATATTTATGAAAATAAAAATTGCAGCCATTAAAAGTGATAAAAAGGGATTCATTGTTTCGAGGGAGACGAGGGCAAATGAACTGATTAATAATGGACCTTTCAGCCTTAAACGAAAATTTACAAAGATGTCGCGACTTTATCAATAATTGAAACAAGTATAACTTATCCTATGAGCACCACTAACTCACACAAATACATCATTCCCGGAGATGGAAAATAGTATCGATGCAAGGTGACCCAGTGCAGCACAGCATACGTTTGAGAGGATTCATGCAATGTAAACAAACGTGTCTGAAAGGCTTTCATTCCCAAAAAGTAATTTGAATCTGCTCATATATTCGAAAAAATGTCCTGAAATTGTAACGCATTCGACTTGGTCACTTGAACAGGTTGCCTCATGATATCTTTACAATGTGATCATTTCATAGCTGACACGGATCCGAGAATCCCAGATGAATAATGACACAGTGCACGGGAGTGATGCCGCTAAATAGCCAGTTTTAATCACTACCGAACATGTTACATACAATCGTTTGGTCGTGTCACCTTTGAGGCTGCTCGGGGTCACAGTATTTCTTACAGGAACTAAGTGGAAACCTAAATTTTGTGGCATAATAGGTGACAGAGGAGAGCCGTAGAAAGAAATGTTCAGCACCATTGAAACACTCTTGTTGAGCCCAAACGGATTATGTATCTTATAATATTGCCTAGTCAAATGCCAAAATTAACCTGCTTTGACCTAGAGCCAGGCTTAGGTCTGTATGGTAAAAAGAATATTAGTCAAACTGCAGCGGCAAGTGAGACACGACAACCTAAAAATAAAACCTCCATCGCAATTCTCGACAATTCTCAATTCTCGCAAGTTATCAAAATTTACCAATCGCCCCATGCATTTCTAATGGAAAGATCATGACCTTTGCCCTGCTCCCGATTAATCCTGCTACGAAAAATTATCTTGCTAGACGATCTACCTATGTAATGTGATTCTAGCCACGATAGGCTAAATTTGATATTATTGATGCACCTCCCAAAGTTTTTTCGAGGTTAGGTCTCTTGACCTGGGCTGGCGGTCCGACCTGGTATGATCCAGACCTAAAATTTTGCCAGAAGCTGCAAAAATTTCGAGTTAGAGGTGTATGAAGTACGGTGGCGCTGCGCGAAGGTGTTTTTTTTACTACCTGTGGAAACCTGAAGAGGCCGATTGCCCACCCCCTTGTGTGGGCGCGTGTTAATTCTCATATATTTTGACACTTGCACGATGAAAATTTCGTAAAGACAATGCCATATGATTGCAAGCAACCGATTACAAAAGCAATTGCTGTGTTTGCGGCGTTAAACATAAGACTGTACACTGAAAAAAGTACGCCAGAAAGCGGATTTTATCTACGGTGCCAAAATCCACTCTTCTTTCGGCGAATATTTTACACTCGATATCAACGCAAAATGACATGAAACAGGAATAATAAAACCCCAACCCGTGGGTCGTGAAAATATCAACTAACAAAAAGTACACCATTTTCAGGATTCTTTCTACGGTGCCAAAATCCACTCCTCTTTCCGGCATTATTCCACAACCTATTTTACACCAGTGTAATGCAAAAATGCATGTGTTTTGAGGGAATATTCCTACACCACTGGAGTAAAAAGATTATCAGACAAATCGGAACAGTGTAAACTAGAATTGGGGGAGTAAAAATAGATTAAAATGTGAAATTTCCGGCGTAGAAAAATCTTTGCAAGGTGCAGAATGAACCCGCGTTCAATATTCCATTGCTGCTGAAAAGAAACAAGGATTAAAAATAACCCAGTTTATTCTCATTAGGCACTTAAGATTAGTTTACTCTGATAACAATGATTAATATACACTTTGATGAACATACACTCCAACGGAGAGTTTAAATCACTTGTACTTATAATCACTTCCAATCATCTTAATTCCTCTAATTAGCACTTTAATCTTGAACCATATTGAAATTGACTATCAATCACTACAATAATTTCGTTTGTCTTTGCACAGACATGGCTTAGGCTTACAACTTTCGCCATGCCATAGGATTCGCTGGTTTTGCTCCTCGCAACGTTTCCTGTTGTATCATTCATTAACACCAGACAATCACCACCCATCACCGAAGATCACTTCTTTGAGGCGCAGCACACTTTTTTGAGGGGGATCACGAATCCCCCTGAAAGGTCGATGGCGCCCCTTGAAATGTAGTTTTCATACCTTTGCCTTAAGAAACGAGATTTGTTTCCTCGCAATGGGATCTGGTGGCTCCTGGCAGGTTTTGGAGCCCACAGGAAGCCGGTTTTCCCCCAAAATCGGAGCCCCTGGTCCGGATACAGTTACCCTGTGGGTCTATAGGGCTAACCCCGCCACCCCTCTCCGCTGCTGTCGGAGATGAGGAGACCGGCTCCCCACCTTTGGCTTGTAATATCATCGAAAAAGCCTAATCCTAGTGGCCATAAACCCTTTATGACAGACCCTGCCCTACCCCCACCCACCGTGGATCTTGCCCCACACTTGAAGCTCTGTAGCCCTTAAGTGGCTTTATATATATATATATATATATATATATATATATATATATATATATATATATATATATATATATATATGTAAATATATATATATGTATATATATATATATATATATATATATATATATATATATATATATATATATATATATATACAAATAAATCATTGACGGAGAAGGAAAACTCTATTAAAACCGAAAAAGAAAAAAATCATCAAAATGCCATGGAAGTACCCGAAACACGACTGTTTTGGATATATTTAAGGGCAAATCCGCCCCGGTAGCTCAGTTGGTAGAGCGTTGGGCTCCGGCCCGCTGCTCAGAAGCATGCAGTGGCAGGGCATGCCCAGGCTTGGGATCGGTTCCCCTGAGACGCTCCGGCGCTCAATAGTTTACCCGACGTACAGGTCGGCTGGCAACTGACTGGTGAGAGGGTGACCTGAGCGGGGCGGCCGTCCCTGTGCTTTGTGGGACGTTAAACTTTGGCTTCTAAATTAACCCTCCATTGAGGGAGTTGCTCGTTCGGGTGGTGGGGTCGGGGTCTCCGTGACAAGTCCCTTGATGACTTTAGTGAGACTCCAACTCCACCAGTCGTACTAGGAACAACTTGAACAAAATTTATAAAAAAAATCAGCCAACTCATGCAAGTACTTAACATCATAGAAATCAGCGGAGCACGTGATATCTGTTACCATGTGCAAGTTAAGGCATATTGGAGTCAAAAATTTATTTGTTATGCCCGTTGGTTTTGTCGTAACGAGTGAGCCCTGGCTGAACGCGGATAAAGTTTCTTGCCTCCCACAATCGCCGTGGGACGAGGAGTGGCATAGTGTCTTTGGAAGAACAGAATTTTTGCTGCCGGAATAATTTGGGAGATACCTTTTGAACGCGCTTATTAAGTTCCACATTCTCAAGGATCGGTCCCAGTTAAGAGTAAAGAAGAGGTGAATGGGGTGGTTTGGGGCACCAGACTAGCTCAGAGG
Organism: Lepas anatifera; assembly: GCA_034440635.1. NCBI lineage: Eukaryota > Metazoa > Arthropoda > Thecostraca > Lepadidae > Lepas > Lepas anatifera. The sequence goes on along the minus strand of JAOTON010000698.1, from coordinate 428,544 downwards.
GAATATGATGGGCTCAGGAGACACACTGATGACTAAGCAGGCACCAGATCGACTCAGTGGGCTTTAGGTAAGTTCAGGAGGCCGTATATCTGCTCAGGGTGCACCAGGTCGATCAGCGCAGGGGGCAAGTTCAAGTTAAAGGCACTAAATCAGCTCAGGGATCCCTCACCAGCTCGGGGCCCAATCAGTTCAAAGGCCCCAGAGCTGCTCAGGGGACACCAGATGCCCATAGGGCACCAGATCAGCTTCGGGGACAAACAATCAGATCAGTGGTCCCCGACCAGCTCGGGAATACCAGATCAAGTCAGGAGGCACTTAATCAGCTCAGGAGCCCTATACCATCTCAGGGGCCCTCATCAGCCTCTGTGGGCCCAGCTCAGTTCAGGGCTTTAGAGCTGCTCATGAAATCACGTAAGGGGGCCCAGATCAGCTTAAAGAGCACCAGATTAGCTCAGCGGACACCAGACTAGCTCAGAGGGCATCAGATGGGCTCAGGAGGCACCATATTGACTCAGGGGCATTAGTGCAGCTCAGGTGGCACCAGATCGATCCGCTCGGGGGCCAGATCAGCTCCCAGCCCCCCAGACTATGGCAGGTGCCTAAATCAGCTCAGGGAGCAACATAACAGCTCAGGGGACACAAGGTGGGCTCAGGGCTCACCAAACCAGCTCAGGGGGCACCAGGCCATCTAAGGAGACATCAATAATCAGCTGAGGGGGCACCTAATCAGCTGAAGAGTCACCATATTGACTTAGGAGACAGAATCAACTTGGGGAGGCATGAGATCAGCTTGGGGGCCGAATCAGCTGAAGCGGCACTATATTAGCTATTAGGGCATCAAGCAAGCTCGGAGGCATTAGACTAACTCAGAGGGCATTATATAGGTTCAGGAGGCACAATTATTTGCTCAGTGGGGCACTCGATTTACTCAGGGGCACCAGATCAGCTTAGAGGGCAAGTAATCAGCTCAAGGGGCCAAGACCAGCTGAGAGGCCACGCGATGAGCTCAAGGGGAACCAGATTAGCTTCACCCATACAATTATTGGCGACGATGAGGCATTAGGTGGACACCTACCAGGTGCCCATACTCTTCCCGGGTGCTTGGAAAGGCGACAGAATGCCATAGCTGACCGAAAAAGGTATTAAATTGTCCAACAAATCGCTACATGCGGTCCAGTTACATTTCGTTTCAACGGCATAGGGCACTAAATTTCGAGCGGCACGGCCCAAATTGGGTACACCACCTGGACATCAAAAGGGCACCCCGGCAGTGATGGGGGCACGTGCCCCCTGTGCCCCCCTGGCTGCACCCCTGGACAGTAGATAAATTCCGGGAGGCATTAAATAAGCTCAGGGGGCCCCAATCAGCCCAAGGGACACTAAAACAGCTAATAGGACACCAGGCAAGCTCGGAGGCATCAGACTAACTCAGAGAGCATTATATAGGTTCAGAAGGCACAATTATTTTCTCAGGGGGGCACCAAATTGACTACGAGGGCATCAGATCAGCTCAGGGGGCATATGATCAGCTCCAGGGGCCAACACCAGCGCTCAGGGGAGTGGGGCACCAGATTAGCTCCGCCCGTACGATTATTGGCGACGATGAGGCATTTTCTGGAAACAGATTATGTGCCTATACTCCTCCCGGGTGCTTGGAAAGGCGACAGAATGCCCTAACTGACCAAAAAGGCACTTAATTGTCAAACAATAGTTTAAATCGCTAAATGCAGTCTAGTTTCATCTAGGCTCAATGGCGTAGGGCACTAAAATTCGAGCGGCACGGCCCAAATAGGGTACACCACCTGACAATCAAAAGGGCACCCCGGCACCGATGGGGGACACGTGCCTCCTGTGCCCCCCTGGCTGCGCCCCTGACCACGGGAGAAGAAAAAACAAGTTGATGACCATGATCTCTCTAGCTAAAAATACGATACAATCATATTTCCATCAAAGTACAAATATGTAGGTACAATCAATCCAAGTACAGTACAAGGATAGGCTGGACAGCAAGGGGGAGAAGCGGGACAACTTGTCCCAGTTCTCCCCAAACCGCCATTTTTCAGAATTGCGATGTCAGCAAAATTAAAACCCCTTTCGTTGTTCGAAGCTGGGACAGATCGATGGAGAATGCGACACCAACTTGATTGCACCAAAATAAAGAACTTTTCGGTTGCATATTTAACAGAACATCCACTCAAGAAAACGTAAAAATTAACTTTTAAGGAGCACTCACCTCTCGCTTCCAGCACCCACCGGAAAAGGAAGTTGACGCCCTAGTGATGTGCAGCGGCACGTATAGTGCGGAAATCAGCTGAAAATTATATTTTTGGCTCACTCGTGGATTCAAAAATGTGGGTGTCCCACTTCTCCTGCGTCCCAGTTCTCATCACTCTCTCCTACCTGTACGAGTCGTGATCAATCCTCTGAATGCGGAACTGCAGTGGGTAGTTCAAGCTCAGAATTGAAGCAGAAAGGAAATGGCGCGATTCCACCCACGTGTAAACTGTAGTAAAAACATACCTTCCTCCATCATAGAAACACACCCAAAAAAAATCAGAAGAATAAATACCTTCATCTAGGGTAGTTTTATCATTCAAGAACTTGTTTTAATCTATTGGCAGGATTGTTTCACCACAGGAGAGTGAAACTATTCTTGGGGCAGTTTGTGAGTTCCATAGAAATACTCTGAGGTGATACATTTACACCTTTGCATTTTCAGTAGGAATGGAACTGCACTGTGCTAAAATGAAATAGTGATTAATTTACCACATGCGTATAATATTACACCTTTTCTTCTAATATTAAGCTGGATGTCGGAATATATTTAGCAAGAATTCTAAACAAATTCTTGATAATGGGGTAATTTTAGGAGCAGACAAATTGAAATTCTACGCTTGAGGTGTTGTTTTTTTCAGTGTACTACCGCGGTGGTCAAAAACCGTCTGCATACCTACCTTAGGTGCTAAATATTTGGAACTTATAGCAAGAACGCATTTTTTATTTTTGCTATCGAAAGATATTTTATGAAGAAAAATTTTCTAGGTGTCTAAAAGGGCAATTTCAACTGCGAAAAGGTCAAGCTAGGTCAAAAAATAAAAGGTCAAACAAATTAAGTCAAAAATTTTGAAATTTTGAAATTTTCTTTTTTCAAAATAAACTATAATTCAAGACGAGTTCAATGATATACAAAACTTGTTAATCAGGTGATGCATTTTTGACTTATGAAGCATCAAAGATGAGTCTACAACGTGACCTCCCGAAAATGCCTCGGGCTATAACTCGGTCACCGTTGGTCGGAGGGGGCTGAGATTCTCACAGGCGTGTTTCTGGCCCAAAACAACCCCGGAGACAAAGCTTCAGATTTTTTTCTAGATATGGTGGTGTCAAGCCTTGGTCGATCTGTCCTGGAATGCCCCAGTTACCACAGGAGATTAAGACTATTCTTAAAGGCAGTTTGTGAGTTCCATAGAAATGATCTGGACTGATAAATTTATCCCTTTGCATTTTCAGCACGAAAGGAACTGCCATATGCTAAAATAACACAGAGATTAAGTTACCACACGCTTGTAATGTTACACTTATAATTGTAATATTAAGATAGCTAATTAGGTCCTGGCATGAATCAGAGACACTTAATCTGGCACAAGGAGCGTAACAAAATTGCACGCCAATTTGACGTCACGCGATTTCGATTGTTCACCGCTAAGAGAGAAATCAAATTGAAAGCAAAAAATTATTGAGCTCGTGAACTATTTTTGAGCAGAAACAATGCCATATCCCTTGTTTTTAATGAAGATTTTCCATAAAACCACTACAGTCTGGCATTGCACCAAGGTGTCATATTCATTTTAAGGGGCACTGGTCCATACAGGGATTGGGCTGAATGGCCGGGGCCATGGGTACCAAAGTAGGTGAACGTGTTGTATGTAAAACAATGCTTCGAGCATAATTGGCCAGTTCCGAAATCGCCAGGCATCATCAAACAATGCTAGCAAATACCAATCCTTTCTCAAGCTCGAAGCTTACAGTATAAAGAGGCCTCACAAATGATCCATGTATTGCAGCAACACACAACGTCGAACAGCAGGTCTGATTGGCTCGTAGGCGCGGCCCCTGGTGCGCGCTGTGATCGGCTCGGAGGCGTGGCCTCTAGTTCTCGCTGTGATTGGCTTGGAGGCGTGGCTCCCGGTGATTGGCTCACCTGCGCGGCCCCTGGTGCATGCTGGAGTCATCATGCGCTACATCGCCTGAACGGCAGGCCGCAGCACTACGTCATGCACCTGGAACAAAACACGACTCAGCATTATTCATATTACAGCACTGACTCCGGGGCCAGCCACAAATTCATACAGCCCCCGTGCATGCTGCACCGTGATAGGAGCTTACCTACATCAAAAGGAAAGGACGTAGATGGAGGGGCTAGGATTGCAAACCCCTCACCAATGCTCGCAGTCTGAGAAGGATGAGGTGAGAAGTGACCAGGGGCGTGGATTTTCAAAAAGCATTGGGTGTACCTGAATCTGAAAAACGTCAACTACGACAGCGCTAACACAATTTTTTTACATTAATGAGACTCTTTCAAAATCACCACAACCCTCTTACAAAAAAGGAAGCCAAGTAGCAGTTTAAAATATTAAAATGAAAAGAAATACTAGGCGCCCCAATTCCTGCGTGCAGTCCCCATACTGATGAGAAATCCTCACATCGGTCCTTTAGGCAATTTCTAAGGTCTGTGCAAAGTTTCATATTGACCTATGTAAGCATTTACCTATGAATAATTTTCATACATATAAAATCGAAAAATGGTTGATAATAATGGCCAATGAAGTAATGTATACCCACTTGTCAGTTAGAGCTTCCCATCCAGTAGCAAGACTCACCTGGTGTTATAGGCACCCGACTCATTTGATCACTGAAGCATTGGCCACATCTCAAGCTACAATTTTAAGGATGGTTTTAATAACGCCCAGGGTCTATGCCCATCTAATACCAGTGCCAAAGGCTTTCCAGGAGGTCAGCTGTGATCCAGATTATTTGGGCTCTTACACAAATTAATACCTTACCTCGCGAGTTCCGTCGAAAATCTTGCAAATGAGCTTGGGTTTAACTTTTGCATGCCCCCTCATCACCTAATTCAGGTAAAATAGTGACGTGGTCAAATATTTACATTTATAAAACACTTAATGAAGACAAATACAGAGCCCCATATACAAATAAAACAGAATGCGGTTGCGAGTGTGGTATCGAGCGGGGTCTCGAAGCCAGTGTTTCAAATGATAATGTTTTTGTTTCTGCTGTTCACCCTAATTTAGACTAGGGCCTCTCGTAGATAATGTTGCCCCAAATTTATCGGAAACATTTTTAGCAAAGCATTCGTGGAGAAATACTGTTTCTGTCACAGCCGGAAGGTCGACGCCACAATTTGACTCGTAAGATTTGGAAAACCCTGGGGCGTCGTCCTCGAAATAGTCAGTAGCCCTATTGTAATAATAATTATAGACTTTAGATGCCGCAAATACTTTGGTCATTGCCGTCCATACTGTTAGATGAGCTTACTTACTGGACAGGAAGCTCTGACTGACTGGTGGATATATAATTTCTCCACTGTCATTCATCATATTTTATTTTACCAAATCTTGGATGTTTCCTAGGAACAGGCTCTGTGACTAGCTAATTGAAAGCTTGAAATTACCTACAGGGCTGAGCTGTGGATTTCTTTTCTGGATGTGGGGTGCACAGTGACTCAGTATTTTTTCCATGTCAAGCATTGCAATATAGGTTTTATGTTTTTACGGGGCTGTAGTGTTTTGAAAACAGTCTTTCTAACACAATGCTTCTCTTAACGCTGTCGTAATTTAATTGGCAGTTTTTGGTTTTGGGCGCCTCGAACGGTTTCCGAAAATCCACGTTAGTGTGCTGGATCCATTAATATTGCCTTCCTTAGACAAAAACATTCGTTCTCTATGACTTTTGGGTCTGACCATGGATTTTTATTTTTCGCAGTACGGCATCAGAAAGGTGAAATGCGCTCAAACATCGACAATGTTTTCAGTCCCGAATGACATTTTTTGTCTTTTTGCCATCCAACACGGAGCAGAGCACTAGGCACCTCATGACCCTAAATGTCACAGCGTCCGAAAAACCCAGATATGATGATAATGACGGAGCAAAAAGCAGCACGTGCCCCATATTTCTCGGGAGCCAGCTTGCTCCTTGTTCAGGGAAGCCGCCGGGCCTTGAACCCGGGTCGGCTGCGTGGTAGTCAGCTGCCTTGACCACCCCACTACAGTCACTACCGCCACTAATACCGGATTTTTAGGCCCAAATTTTCGTATGTACTAGCCAAGCATTGGTACCAAGATCGGAGAGGACACTAACAAAACATCAAGCAACGTTAAATAAATCTTTAGAACGGTGGGAGCCTTTCAACGGCACGTTTTGAGTGTGTTCAAAAGGTTTAAAATTTCACTGTTAAAGGGAATGTGGCACCTTCATAAAGTGATCTTAACTGAGATAGCCAAGTTGTAAAGCAATTCCAAAAACCCGGTGCTCAATATATCATTTGTCCTGGAACTCGATATTTCCGTGGAAAAAGCTAAAACCTACCTGAAATTTACCCCTCATGTACCCTTACCAGCAGGCCACAGTTATCATGGCTGTTGGTGTGACGACACATGCTGACATCACAGTGGGTATCTGCCAATCGAAGCACTTGAAGTGTTTCGAGTGTGGAATTGGTTGTCAGATCATAACATCATCCATAGGCAGATATCTATTTCTTTTCCTAGAGGAGAATTTTAAAAATAAAAATATTGAGCTTATTGTACAATTTTCAGAGAAATCATGGACGCCTCCTTGATTTTTGGCTAAAAGTTCCCCTAATTACATTAAATCCAAGGATTCGACCAAGGTGCCACATTCCCTTTAAGTCTATACACGGTCACGGGGTCACACAGTCGAAGGAAACAGTATCTGAACGGCCTTGAATGGTGATGGGTTGTTGCTCGGACTTAAATGATCGGTACTATGCAGGGGAGTGAACTTATATCTCTTGAGGGTGCCCGGGCACCCGCAATTAAATATCGAGCTAGTGCTCGAGTACCCTTTATGTTTTTATTGTTTACCATTTTCATGATTCAAAAACGCTGTGTAATGGCTAAAACAAAGACAACACTATGCTATCTCTTTTTATATGATGGTCTTTTACTTTTTGAAATTTGGGCACCCCCAATGATTTTCAGAAATCCACACCCCTGCCAGACACTGAATTTAGCATGACATTCCTCTTAACTTTTACTCTTTTCTACAACCCAAGATTTATGGAAGACGAATAAAAGCAGGGAAGAGGGCCACAAAAGTATAGAGATGGATCTATTTTTGGACTGTACCTTATTTTTTCGGAGCGAAATTTGTCCAAAATTATTTTTCTGTGGACGGGCATATCAAGAGAAGATTTCAGCTGTATTCAATTCATTTTTTGTCCATGTGAAGTGGTTCGAAACGAAGAGCGCTAAAAAGTAAGAAATCTGCATTTGGTTTGATACCTTTTGTTAGGCATTGCCTGTCACTAATAATCGGCGAGTAAGCATTTGTCTTTGGATGGTAAATGTGTCCACATTAGTTTCACAGTCGAAATATATGAGTTTGGAAAAATTTCGTGTCTTCGACCGCACGATAAAGAATTGATGATTTCTGTGAAATGTGCTGTTAAAAGACCCTCTTGGACATTTCCCACCGATGAGATGAACCCCATTGAAGGTGTCCCCCCCCTTGGACGAAAACGTCCCGCCACCCCTGCCCCAAGCCCGCTGTGGCCTGGGGGCAGGGGATCGGGATCCGACTCCATTGCCGGCCCACCTGTACATCGGCCGGCGCAGAGAGTATGTAGACGACAGCTTCGGCGATCTGGGAGGCACCCATGCCCATGCCTCTGAGCCGTTCCCCCCACTCCCCCAGGTCGACGTTCGCCGCAGACTCAGCGCGAGCCAGCATCTCCGTCTTCACCATGCCTGGGCTGATTTGCTGCCGTCACAACCGCTCCAGTCAGAGCACGCGCGCAGGTCAAGGCTCGGCGTAGAGAGCCCCACTGGCAGTGAGAAAACGGGGGGGGACGGCACGGAACGGGAACAGAACATGCACTGGCAGTGGGACAACAGTGGGAACGGCATGGAACGGGAACATAACTTACACTGGCAGTGGGAAAACAGGGGGAACGGTGCGGAACGGGAACATAACTTGCACTGGCAGTGGAACAACAGGGGGACAGCGTCTTCTCTAACATTGGGTCAGCACAGAAACAGAACCTGAGACAGCAGCGGGACAACAGGAGGACAGCGTGTTCTCTGGCATTGGGTCAGCACGGGGACAGAGTCTGTGACGGCAGTGTCAGTGGTACAGCGCCGACTGCACTGACAGCGGGGTAACGGGTAACGTAACAGCGCCTTCTCTGGCACGCCAGGCGAGTAGCGCCTGTAATGACAATGGGACAACGATTGCACTGGCAGCGAACTTAACACGCGCAGTGGAGGGAGTCTTAAAGTTCCCAGAACCCACCTATTTTCTAAGGTGGCTGGAGAATCCTTTGCCGTCATGAAACACTATTTGGCTACATTTGAAACAATTTGTGACCGCGTCGATTTGTGAAAGAATTTTGAGAATCAGGCAAATAATTATTTTACTTATAAGGTTTCTTCAAAGGCAAACTTATATTTTGAGATCGCCACAACCACGCGGTCCCACCAGTTTGTCTGCACTGTAGACCGAGTTGTGATGTAATAAGGTATATGTGTGATGTAATCGGGATATGTCAAGGCTATCTCACCAGAAGGTAAGGTCAAGTTCAAAGGTCACAAGTGCCAAGGTTATATCAGCATTTAAGGTCATTAAAACGCTGCCTTCGTCAAGATAGCGTTACCACCATGGCGATGTTATGCTTTGGCATCATAATGAGGTTACTCAGTGCCAAGTTCTAGGTCGCAGGTCAGGGTCCAAGGCTATTGGTCAAAGTGAGAACCTGATTTCCTACCCAACGGCTGCTACGGTGTCCCTTATAGTGAACTGTATTGTGAATATACATATTGTGCCGTCAGGGGTGTAATTTTCTATCTCTTTAGGGGTGCCCGAGCACCCCCAATCCTAATTCAAGCACCCCAATCATGTGCTGAGCACCCCCAATACATGTGCCGCCCCTGGCTTGTCACCGCTACCCTGAAAAGTGTCACCCTATCTCATCACTGCCACCCTGATTCGTGCCGCCCCTCACAAGTTTTTCCCGTCCCGGATTCAGTACTTCCACTCTGATTGGTTCCATCTCTAGCTAATCAATGCAACCTGACTTATCATTTCTCCGTGCTTTATGACGCCACATCACTGCCGCCCCCGTCCGATCACTGTCGCCAGAAATTTATCACTGCCGCCCCCCCTCCGAATGGTCACTGCCGCCTTTTTTCATCACTGATCAGCTGGCTGATCACTGACACCCCTGGCTGATCACTGCCGCACCCTGGCTTATCATTGCCGCCCCCTGACTGATAATTGCCGCCCCTTGACTGCTAACTGCGCCCCTGGCGGATGATTGCCGCCCCTGGAGGATAACTTTCGCCCCCTGGCAGATCAATGTCGTCCCCTACAGGCCACCGCCACCCACTGACTGATAACTGCTGCCACCTGCAGACCACTGCCGCCCACTGACTGATAACTGCCGCCCCCTGACTGATCACTACCGCCCCTTGGCTTATCACTGGCGCCCCCTGACTGATAACTGCCGCCCCTTGGCTGATCATTGCCGTCCCCGGACTGATTACTGCCGCCCCCTGACTGATCATTGCCGCCCCTGCGGATAACTGCCGCCCCCTGTGCTGATCATTGCCGCCCTCTGACTGAAAACTGCCGGCTCTTGGCTGATTACTGCCGCCCCTGGATAATCACCGCCGCCCCTTAACTGACAACTATCGCCCCTTGGATGCTAAATGCCGCCCCTGGCTGACTACTGTCGCTCCCTGGCTGATTATTGCAGACCCTGGCTGCTAACTGCCGCCCCTGGCTGACCGGTACCGCCTCCTGGCTGATCATTACCGCCCCTGACTGAAAACTGTCGGCTCTTGGCTGATAACTGCCGCCCCCTGGCAGATCACTACCGCCCCCCCTGCCTGATAACTTCCGTCCTTGGCTGATCACTGCCGCCCCTGGCTGATCACTGCCGCCCCCTGGCTGATCATTGCCGCCCCTGACTGAAAACTTCCGGCCCTTGGCTGATAACTGCCGCCCCTGGCTAATCACTGCCGCCCCCGGCGCATTGATAAGTGTCACCCCATGGCTGATAACTGTTGGTCCTGGCTGATAGCGGCCGCCGCTTGACTGAAAAATTCCGCCCCTTGGCTGCTAACTGGCGCCCCAGACTGATCACTGCCGCCCCTTGGTTGATAACGCCGCCCCTGGCTGATCACTGCCGCCCTCTGACTGATAACTGCGGCCCCCTGGCTGATAACTGCCGCCCTTGACTGATAACTGCCGCCCCTGGTTCATCACTGCCGTCTCCCGGGGCAGTGAGCATCCTGGGGATATCTGGGTGGTGAACGTTCTGGGGGAGCATCCTTCTGTGGATATCACTAACATCATGTTATAGCTGAGGAGCGTTAGTTCTAATGTCATACATTCATCCTAGTAGTCTTTCAGGCTTTACATAACGTTGAGTTTCATGTTACCTATAGTCTCTGACTTTAATATAGGTACCATGTGAAATTTTCTGTGTCATTTTTCAGTATTTGTATTTCATTTCATCTTTTATGTGTTTTATATGTTCTTCTGATACAACTTTCACAACCTGACTTGTTTTACCACCTGACTGGTATTCGTGCGGAAATGTCCTATTTGAGTATTCTATTAGTGTCATGGGCGCCGTATGACCCTAGATGTCGGCGCGCTCTAAAACCTCAAATATGATGATGGACCGTCTCACGGCTGATCACTGCCGCCCCTGGTTTATCACTGCCGCCCTAATTCATGCTGTCTCTGGCTCATCGCTGTTCTTGGCATATTTTGACCCAAATGCACGCCGCCCTGACTCATCGCTGCCGCCCCTGGTTCATCACTGCTGCCCCCTGGCTGATCACTGTCTCCCCTGGTTCATAACTGCTGCGTAGATTAATCATTGCTGCCTTGATTCACGCCGCCCCTGGCTGATCAATGCTGTCCCTGTTTTTTATTAACCCATATATGAGCGGCCTCTGGTTAGACACTTCCTCCCTCGAATCTTCACTGCCGCCGCCGGCTGATCACTGCCGCCCCTGGTTTATCACTGCTGAGGAGACCAGTCCGGCAATGGCCCCCAAAACTGGTCAAACTTAGGCCCTACAGTCCGCACAGTTTCCGCACAGTTTTGTTTCACAGTTAGCACCCTTCCAGAAAGCAAACAGCAGCCTACAATCGTCTAATCGTTATCTGTTTGTCTATTGGAGGAGTTCTCCGAGCCGAGTAAATGGTAGACTGCTGCTGCCGCGCTTTTACTCTTTTAGTGTCATCCAGGGATGAAATTTGTCATCTCTTTGGGGTATGCAAGCACTCCTAATCACAATGAGAGCACCTGCAATACATGTGTCGCCCCTCGGCTAAGCATTTCTGCCCTGATTCATGCCGCCTCCGTCTTACCACTGTGATCATACCGCCCCCGGTTCATCACTACCACCCTGGTTTATGCCGCCATGGTTCATCACTGACGCCTCCTACCTATCACTGCCACCCTGATTCTTGCCAACCCTGACTTATCACTGCCGCCCTGATCCAAATAGCACCCCGCTCATCACTGCTGCCAGTGGCTCACCAGTGCTATCCCCAGCTTATCACTGCCACCCTGTTTCATGCTGCCCCCAGCTTATCACTCGCCTCGGCTAATGAACGCCATCCCTGACTTATCACTTCCGCTCTCATTCGTGCCGCCCTGGGTTCATGACTGCCGCCCCCAGCTCGGGGACGGTGGATTCCATTTTCGGGCGGTTGTACAATATTTTCGGGAGGGGGTGCCTTCTTTCTCAGGGGAAGGGGGCGCCTACATTCCCAGGGGTCACCTTTGGCTCCCTAGGGACGCCCACTCGGGGGGGGGTGCTGACATCAGTTCCCTGAGTTGAGTCGATAAATTGGGTGTATTTTCTCTCCATGGGATGGCTTTGATGAAAGGGGGCACCATTCATACTTAAAACTGTTTTTATTTTGCAGAGGGTCCTTCCTCTTCAGGTAGGCGGTGTTTAGGTCTGATGTTTTCTTGGACGGCCGGGGGCGGCGCCCAAATCCGGGGGCGCTCTTCCGGACGAAGCCAAAACCGGGAGTGCAAAAATATACTTTTGCACGCTCTCATTTTTTCAGGGTGTGCAATTGCACACCCTGCCCCCCCCGGAGTCCGCGTCCCTTTCCCAGCTTATCTCTTCCGCCCTGATTCGTGCCACCCGTAGTTTATAACTACTCTCCCCGGCTCACCATTCCCGTCCTCGGCTTATGCCCTTTGCCTTGATGCGTGGCACCCCCGGCTAATCAATGCTACCCCCTCCCCAACTTATCACTTCCGGCCTGATTTGTGCCGCCCCCTAGTTCATAATTCCCGCCCCTCCCCGAGTCTTTACTGCCGCCCTCTCCTTATCACTTCCACTCTGGTTCGCGCCGCTCCTAGTTCATAGCTATTGGCCCTGGCTCATCAATGCCGCCCTCGACTTATGATTGCCTTGTTTCTTGCCGCCCCGGCCAATCACCTTCGCCCCCAGCTTATCACTTTCATCCTAATTTGCGCCGTTCTTAGTCCATAACTGCCGCCCTGGGCTCATCACTGCAGCACTGATGCTTGCCTCCCCTGTGCGTTAGGGTAAAATAAAAGGCGTTATTGCAAAAATAAAGGGCATGCACGGTACAGAGGAGGTGCAATATTTCTTAACATTTACAGAACAATACATGCATTGTTTGGAGCACTGTCGGTGTTTTTGCTTTCTTTCCTCGTAGTGATTAAAGGGAATGTGGCACCTTTATAACGTGATTTTAACTGAGACAGCCAAGTGGTAAAGCAAATAAAAAACCCGGTAGTCTATATACATTTTGTCTTGAAACTCAAACTTTCCGAAGAAAAAAGCTTAAAACTACCTGAAATCTATCCCTCATGTAGGGGAAAGTGGGGGAATCTGGACCACCGGGGTAATTCGACACACCCTTGTTACCGCATTTTCTAACGTTGTCACAAGGTGGGAAAGACGTAATCTACATTTGTCGTCGGATGGGTAACTTCCATTTTTAGCTTAGTTGAACTGCGACGCAGGAGAAAACTTCCAGGCAAGAATTTTTTATTTTTGTATCTTTGACCTTAAATAAGGGGTCATGAAGTGACATATTTTCGATGACATTTTATAATGTTTGCAAATATCATTCACGTGCTTTTGGGGCGATTTATTATAGCCTCTCGGAATTTATAGCTATTATTGTGATAGCCTGAATGTATTACCCACGGCGACAAGCTGTTTCCAAAAACCCAGTATGGAGTAATCTGGACCACAGGTAGTCCGGGTTACGCAAATGTCCAAATTGCGGCAAATAGGAAACAAGTGTTGGAATTTATTGACGAGAAAACTGAAAGCGATATTGGTTGTCTGGTTTTCAGTGATGCCACGGAAGTACAGAAAGAATACGGAAGGTCCGCCGTGGACCGAGGAAAAAATGGCAGCTGCCATTAAATATGGTAACGAAAGGTAAAATGGGATATCAAAAGGCAGCGAAGCCACAACATGTATCAAAGTCTATACTCAGGAGGCATGTGAAGAGAACTTTCAATTTCCAGTCGTCATCCAGAAAAAGTCTATCCGGCAGGTCACTTGACCAGCACTGATGACCCTGACCTGAGACGACCCAAGCTCAAAATTTTGAGAAAAGTTGCGGAATGGATCAATGATAAGGTGTGCCAAGAACGGAGAAGCTTCGCGTCGCTCTTTTTCGTGCCGCCGGAAAAAAACTTAAAGTTCAAACACCCCCACCGGGGGTGAGGGTTAAAATGGAAGCGTGTTTCTTTGGATAGATACAAAGGGATGCCCGCTTCTTGGCATTCCAGTTGGCAGAAAAAAATTATATAACGCACAACTTCAACAGGGAAACTGGTCCCGCAGGCAAGGACTGGCTGTTTTTTTTTGGCGGAATCCAAACATTACACTGAGTACCGGAAGCAACATCTGTAGCTATAAGGCGAGGGCGTTCAACAGAGTCATGATAGGGAAGTTGTTTAACGTGTTAGAGAAAGAACTAGTCAGTAAAAAAATTCCGCCGCACAGTCTCAAACGATTTTCAATCCCGATGATACCGGATGGACATGAATAGGAAGATACTGTTCAATGTGAATAGGCACATGTTTACCGAAGTACTTTCTTGTACAAAAAATCCTGTGATATGTGGGCTGTGTGAAATAGGTAGACCATAAGTAGTTTCGTACTGCACCAAAAATCCTGTGATTTGTTCTTGTGATTAACACAAACAATACAGTGTTTAATTCAACAAGCCTTGTCTCATTCTAACCACAAAACATGTGCGTATTTATATGTTTTGGCTGACAATGTTAGGCGAAATGATCCAGAACAGCGGTGGGGTAATTTGGACCGGGGGTGGTCCGATTTACCCCGTGATTTTTGAGGATCAAATTTTGACATTGTCTCATCTTTTGCCACTTCCATAAAAATTGAGGTCGGTTTCACAAAATCTAACTACATAAAGCTGTACCGAATTGTCCGACTGTCGACAAGACATAATCTAATTTAAGATAAATAAAGTAAAACATATTTTACAGTGTTTCGAAATTAAGTGGTCCACATTCCCCACTTTCCCCTACCCTTAGCAGTAGGCCACAGTTGACAGCCATGTTGGTGTGACGACATATGCTGACGTCACGGTGAGTATCAGCCAATCGAAGCCCTTGAAGCCTATTGGATATGGTAGTGGCTGCCAGATCATGACATCATCCACATGCAGATTTTTATTTATTTCCCTAGAAGAGCATTTTCAAAATAAAAAATATTGAGCTTGTTGTACATTTGTCAGAGAAATGATGCACGTTTCGATGATTTCGGCTAAAAGTACCCCTAATTACAATGAATCCCAGGATTCGACCAAGGTGCCAAATTCCCTTTAAAGGGAATGTGACACCTTGGTTGAATCCTGAAATTTAGTGTAATTAGGGGGACTTTTAGCCGAAAATCATGGAAGCGTCCATTATTTCTTTGAAAAATGTACAATAAGCTTAATGTTTTGATTTTTTAAATGCTTCTCTGGGGAACGAAATAAATATCCGCCTGCGGATGATTATTTAGTGATGATGTAACAATGGTGATGATGACCTGACCTGATGATGAGTTTCGAGACAAAAGATACATATAGTACCGGGATTTCCGGCATGCTATACGACTTAGCTATCTCAGTTAAAACCACGTTATAAAGGTGCCACATTCCCTTTAAGTCCTTTGCTTTCATTTCAATCTCCATCCCCTCTGCCATACTGAAGGTAAAATTTAACCCCACAAAACTGATACACTTCAATCGTGGACAGGGACGCAGCGAGGAGGTCACGTATCCCCCCCCTCATCAGTGCCGGAGTGCCCTTTGATCGCTAGGCGGTGTACCCCGTTTGGGCTATGCCGCTCGAAAGTTATTGCCCTACGCCGTCGAACCTAGGTGCAATTAGATCACATCTAGCGATTTAAACTATTGTTTTACAGTTTAGTACCTTTTTTGGTCAGCTAGGGCATTCTGTCGCCTTTCCAAACACCCCGGAAATTATGGGTACGTAATCGGTGACCAGCTAATGCCTCATCGTTGCCAACAAGCATACCGGCGGAGCTAGTCTGGTGCCCCTTGAGCTCATCTGGTGCCCACTGAGCTGGTCTTGGCCACTTGAGGTGGTCACGTGCCCTCTAAGCTGATCTGATGCCCGTTGAGTCAATCTGGTGCCCCTTGAGAAAATAATTGTGCCTCTTGAACCTAGCTAATGCTCTCTGTGTTAGTCTGATGCCTCCGAGCTCGCCTGGTGCTCTATTAGCCGTTTTAGTGCCCCTAGAGCTGATCTAAGCCCCCTGAGCTGATCACATGCCTCGCAGAGTTAGAGCCAATATGGTGCTTCTTGAGCTGATCAGGTGCCCCCTGAGCTGGTTATTGATGTTTCCTGAGATGATCTGGTGCCCCCTGAGCTGGTCTGAGGTACCCTGAGCTGATCTTGTGTTCTCTGAGCTGATCTATGCCCCTGCTTTGGTCTGCGGGCTAGGAGCTGATTTGAGCTCCCGGGCTGATCAATCTGGTTCTCCCTGAGCAGATATGTTTCCCCCTGAGCTAAACTAATGCCCCCTGAGTCGACCTGGTGCCTCCTGAGCCAACATTTTCCCTCCTGAGCCCATCTCATGACCTCTGAGCTCGTCTAGTGCCCCTGAGCTAATATGGTGCAAGGCCCTATGAGCCTATCTGCGGCCCACTGAGCTAGTCTGATGACCCCCCAATCTTTGGGGCCACTGAGCTAGTCTAGTCCTAGGCCGAGCATGAGATGCTCTGAGGGGCTCTGATCCACATCAGGTGCCCCCTGAGCTGGTCTTGAATAGACAGAGAATAAGAACACAATGCCAACTCCCATCACCTCGCGGGTCACGGGGCTAGTCTAATCCCAGAGGGCACAACTGCGGGAATGAGGGGCAGCTGCTCTGGAGGACTCTGATCCACACTAGGGGGCCCCTGAGCTGGTCTTGAATAGATGGGGACTAAGGACACAGTGCAAACTCCCCTTGTAAAATGGAGCTAACGAGGAATGAGCCGTCAGCGCTAAAAAGGCTTGTGATGCCTAGGCACCCCGGGCTAAATAAATTGCTTATTATACTGGTGGATTCTGGGCAAGGTTGATAGAAAGGCATGTGCCCCTGAGCTCAGAGCATAGTGCCCTGAACCAGGATTTCTGCTAATTAATTCAAATGAATGAGGAACTAGTTATTCACAATTTTCAGCCCTATCACATCATCCCCATCCAAACAACCAGCCTGTTTACTTGATCTTTACTCCAACTGGAACCGATCCTTAAAAATATGGAATTTTTAAACGCGTTGAAAAGGTATCCCCCAAATTATTCCGGAAACAAACATTGTATTCGTCCAATGTCACTATGCTACACCTCCTCCCACGGCCATTGTGGGAGCCGGGGAACTTAATCCGCGTTCAACCAGGGCTCACTCGTTACGACAAAACCAGTAGGAATAACGAATGAATTTTCGACTCCAATATGTTGTATCTTGCACATAGTGACAGATATCACAGGCTCCGCTGGTTTCTCTGATGTCAAGTACTTGCATGAGTTGGCTGATTTGTCCTTAAATCTATCCCAAAAGTCGTGTTCTGGCTATTTTCAGGAGATTTCGGTGACACTTTTCTTTTTATGGTTTTAATTCAGTTTTCCTTCTCCGTCAACGCTTGATTTTCATTTTTTGGACCAAAGGTACCCAAAAGTTGCTTTTAACTAGGATATAGTAAGTTTTTTTAGGTTACGTTAAAAGTGCTCTTTCTCTCCCGGGGTGCCCCTCAAAGGTGGTGTGCTCTCCAATGCCAAAGCTCTGGCTGCGCCCATGATCGTGGAAAGATTTAAAGCTCAGATTGGATTATTTTAAGACGTGTATGTAGCTTTGGGATGTCGCCTAAAAGCAAACGCGTTTGGCAAAAGCTGTAGAATACCTGCCCAACATTAACACGCGTATTGACGGGGGTCTGAGCCACCTTCGCCTTGACGGGTTGTACTCGCCCCCCCTAAGATCTCGAGAATCGCGCTAGGTAGCGAAAAGCGGTAAACGGCGTTGGGTAGCCCACCCACTTCTCCATCGAAAATATTTGGACCATTTTTTCAGGTCACATTTAAGGTCACTAGAGGTCAAAACATGCCGTCATAGGGATAACATGTAAATGAAGTTGTTCAGCCATTAAATCTGAACAAGTAAAGATAGAGAAAAACGAATGAAACTTAATGAATCCTCGCAGCAAGCTAAATCGAATGATATATAATATGACCTTGCTAGGTCAAATCAAGGATTTGACCTGACCTGAGGTCAGGTCAAGGTCAAATTGAGCAAAATGCATATCATTAAAACCGCAATGACGAGGCAAGTCTAATCCGGTTAAAATAAACGCTCTATCTCTATTTGTTACTGAGTTACTCAGTTAAAAATTTCCCCATGTATTTCCAACGGAGAGGTCATGGCTTGTACCTGACATTAGGTCATCGATATCAAAAAATACCGAAGCATATTTTAGAGCACTCGGTGGGGCCATTGTGTGATATGAGTTTAAATCAGATAAGTTAACCCTGTTCCGACTTATGTTATTTTAAACTTTTTTGAGGTCAGGGCACTTGACCTTTACTGGTGACCTGACCTAAGATGACCTAACCTTAAATTTTGAAACAAAAGTTGTAAAAATGATGAGGAAAAAGGTACGCCAAGTACGGCAGCGCTACGTGCCGCTGTTTTTATGCTATCTCCGAAAAACCCGAGGGGCGGGTACCCGCCCCCCGTCAATGCGCGTGTTTAAATAGAATGTTCTCTGTGCTTCAAAAGGCGCAAAAAAGCGATGAATAACAGATTTGGTGCAATGAAGTGGTGCCGCCCCCCAACGCCGCCGCCCCTAAGGGGTGCCGCTCCCTACCGGCTGAGCACCCCCAAAGATTTTGGGAAAATTACACCCCTGTGTGCCGTCATAGGTCAATCATTTTGAGTAGCCTTGATAACACAAGTTCAAGTGAAATTTTTGGGACCAGTGGCGGATCTAGTCGGTGGGTTTGGGAGGGACAAACCAAAGTCAAGAGTCGAAAAAAAACATAAATAAAAAAACGTCACGCCGCAAAAGCTGCGCTAAAATATCCTTTGCCGGTAGAATTTCGGGTATTTGAACCGAAAAGCAAAAAAAACGTCACGGGAAGAAAACATGGGCTCGAGATACTTTTTCCAGTCGAAGGCCCAATATTTACACTGAACTTAACTGGTTCTGTTTTTAAGTCGAGAGTTGAAGCACTAAAATCTTGCCTATAAACTAAAAAAGGAGTCGGGGGAAAAAAGGAGGTCGATCACTTGGCGGGGGGCAAAACACAGTTTTCCCCGAGCTGTTCCGTTTGGGGGGCAAATGCCTTTTTTGCCCCGCCCCTTGATCCACCACTGTTTGGGACCTTCCCTACATGA
The DNA here is from genome assembly GCA_034440635.1 of Lepas anatifera. Lineage (NCBI taxonomy): Eukaryota > Metazoa > Arthropoda > Thecostraca > Lepadidae > Lepas > Lepas anatifera. The sequence goes on along the minus strand of JAOTON010000698.1, from coordinate 409,342 downwards.
ACTTAGTCCGCTTTCCGTGCATTCCCAATTTTCTTTCGCATAGTCGTGACATTTCTCAATAGATTCCCACAAGGGGAAAGTGTCCATATTACGCACAGTGTCAAATTACGCACAGTCGTAAAAAATGCCCCGAGATGGTGGTACAATAGAAATCAAGTCAGTTGACAATGTTTACCACACTCTGCGGCCTTTCTTTGTTACGTAGTCAGCATCTATGGACGTGTAAGTAGGTGGTTGTGGTTTTAATCGCGAGTTTGATGAAATGTTTTGTGATAATCGTGAAAAATGGCGCCCCGGGTGGATCACATGGCTCTGCTCCCTTAACTAACGGAGCGGAGCCGGACCCGGGCTGAGCCCATGTACTCGGGCTCTGCCCAGTCAAAGCCCAGCACATATCGGGCAGAGCCCAGCCAAATTGCTGGCTGTGAGTGGTCTGCTCGGGCCCCTTGTGGGCTCACCGAGCTCATATGGTTTTCTGGGTTCCTGTGGTGTGCCCGGCCCCTTTGGTGTGCTCAGACCCTCTGTGGTCTGTCTGGGCCCCTTGTGGTCTAAGAATATCGTACAGAAACTGAAGCTGTTGTGTTAGTCACTTATTTGCAGGAGTTCCTCATTTGTTAGCAGTTACGTGCCCCAGGTGGTGTATCCGTGCTCCCTGTTGCCGAAACCGGCCCCTGCCATGCTTGCGGGCCACCTGTGATTTTCCCGGGCAACGTGCGGCCGGTCCCATGCCTCTTGGAACATTCTGGGACAGATGGATGGGGCGTGAAAAACGTTAGGCCCCCCATTCCTTTTGTCCTGATCCTATATGAGGATTGTAGAGGGAAATAGGCAGTACCACCTATTCATAGTGCCCCTTGACCGGTACCCAGTTTTGTAAAATGTTATTGAACTGGCAAAGTGAATGGATCTGAAACTTGTCTTGATCATGTAACATAAATATCAGTAGGCTCGATTTCCCAGCTGATAAAGGAATTTCGCACTTCGATCTCTACCTTCCATTTGTATCAAATTATTCGTGATAATGCGCTTTCGTTCCAGGTGTGAATGTTAAAATGGTTGGACAGTATAAACATAAGTCGGGTGCACAAAAGCGTAAAACAAAGAATATTCAAAACTGAGAGGCTGCTCTGGCAAAACTACCCAAAATTTCTTCATTTTTCAGGTAACCTATGAATCTAGAATTGTCTTGCTAATTTTGCAAACTGTTATAAAACGACCCCGATCATATTTGCATTTAATCTCTAGCAGCGTACGCCTCCACTTAAAGTAGTTCATATCACTACTATTGACTATGCAAGCTACCTTCATTTATCGACCGCAAAAAATTAAAACCCCAATTTAAAACTAACTCGGAAAGGTGCAGTGTATATAGTTTCCAGAAAAACCGTGAAGTAAGGTTATAATTCCAATCCTTCTTTTCCTGATCATTGCCATCCTCGGCCAGGCCACAGCCGGATACCGTTTTCTAAAAGACCCTCCAGCATCCATCCCTCCTGCGTCGTCCGCGACTGATCCCGTTGTACCTCCGGAGGAGAGCATCGGCGTGGACGACGAAGACGGTAAGTAGACACCTACTTGTCCAATATCCTTACTTACTTTGGCAGCTCTTTCAAAAGATTGCGTCTTCTGACTACTTTTTGGGCTAAATAGTGCAAATCATGAACAGTGACAAATAGCGCGCTAAAAATTGTTATTTAACCTTTGCAGTCAGTTTTCGACAACAAACGGTCGAAAATATGTTTTTTTCGGTCACATTTTCATTAAAAATACGGGCCCCCCTCGTGTACGGGCCCCCTTTCGAGCCGTGTGCCCCACAATCGAAAACATAAAGTTGCGCCCCTGCATATCCGTTGACTCGTGATGTTGCATTGGGCCAAAATGGATCAAATTTCGACACATTTAAAACCTTACAACTCGGGAACCATTGGACCTAGAACAAAAGAAAGGACATTGATGTATTTGTCTTGACCCAAGATCATTGGGCCATGATCATTACTATCAAAGCACATTTAACATTGTACTTTGTTTCGTTCAAATAGATACAAACGATTCCGAAAAACGTGAACTTTGATGGCCTATGATGAACTTTGTATTGACCTCACCTCGAAATGGATGATAACGTATAGATTTCCTGTTTTAAGAGCTTCGAAATATAATTAGAAGCTTATCTAGCTCTTCTAGAAGCCGAGTTACGTCTTTTGTCAGCATCATTTTAGAAGAGCAGACTTGCCTTATATGAGTTTGGAAACGACGTCATAACTCGTTGATCTGACCTGACCTGATGTCAATTTCTCGGCATAAGTTTTAATTGATCACCCTAAGAGTCTGCAACGTGACGCGCGTCTTATTTTAATCAGCTCGAAATCATTCACGAAAATCCGAGGGGGTGTCCGATCTGACCCTTCCCCAGGCGATGAAGGGTTAACTATAACATGAAACATGAAATAACGGACCATGATAGCTTATCTCAGGAACCTCCTGGTTGGTACCGCGGTCACCTGAGCTGTGTGGGGCTTCTGAGCATTCTGGGACCCCCTGGGCTTGCCTGACAGTCCCTGGGCCAATCGGGCCATCCTGAGCTTGTGTGCGCTCATTATAAAGGGAATGTGGCATCTTGGCCGAATCCAGGAATTTGGTGTAATTAGAGGTATTTTTAGCTGAAAATCATGAAAACGTCCAAGATTTCGCCGAAAAAATGTACAATTAGCTCAATATTTTTTCTTTAAAATCTCCTTCTAGGGTAAAAAAACAAGCCACTGCCTGTAGATAACGTCATGATCTGGCAACTATTATCATATTCAATACGCTTTAAGGGCTTCAATTGGCTGATTACTCACCGTGACGTCAGCGTTGTCGTCACACCAACGCCTGACAACTGTGGCCGCCTGGCTGGGGTACATGTGGAGTACATTTCAGGTAGGTTTTTAGCCTTTCTCTACGGAAATTTGGAGTTCCAAGACAAATTATATATTGAGTACCGGGTTTACCGCCACGCTTTACATCTTGACTATCTCAGTTAAAATCACGTTATAAAGGAGCCACATCCCCTTTAAGCTTGGCTGCGGGCCCTGGGCTGATCTCGGACCCCTGAGCTGTTCTAATTTTATTTATTTTCTAACCCCCTGAGCTGATCTGGGTCTCCCTGAGTTGGGCTAAGGACCCCTGAGCTGATATGGGGCCGCCGAGCTGGTGTTTTAGTTCACTGTTTTTCTGTTGCCTTATTGGTACTGATGAGAGGTTTAAGCACCTCCAAAAAATGGGGGCTCTTTAGTACCCCCTGAGCTGTGCCCCATCTAATCGATGACCACCACTTCGAGGCAGAGCACTGCGACAGTGCACAGATTCAGTGGATGTGATATTACGATAATGAGAGAGAGTGTATCTGAATAATGTCAAGCCTGTGTTTGCTTTCTGTGAGTAATAAACCATGTTTTCTATTGCTTGCATTTTTAGCGTGCCACTCTAAGCTGTAGAATTTGGGAACGATAATTTGTTCTCTCAAATAAAACAATAAAAATAATAACATAAAGCTAAAACATAACAGTCAAAGAAAATACAATAATAACATACAATACAAGATGATAAAACAATAACCAGATGTCTTAAATAAGATCATTAACATGTGTGCGTAATTAGGCTCGCAGATTCAACGACGTGTGTGTAATAAGGCACTCTATTTCTAACTACACGCGAATACAGATTGTTTGAAAAACTGCTCCCTAACGATGACCATGACAACTGAAACTTTCTTATCCTGGCAGAGGCTAGGCAGCGCATTGAAGTACGACATTGCAAAGTTCATTATTCGGGATTGCCCTATCTTGAATAAGGGCACTTCCCTCTACTGCCCAGATTTGACCTTTACCCCCTTGTTTCACCTTGAAGATACTGACCTTGATAAATTAAGATTTAATATATGTAATGTAGATCACTATATCCCTCACAAGCACCTAAACGGACGTATTTCTTACCGTCTTGGTTTCAGAGGTCTTGGGGGTGGGGGCACTTAGAATCCTCTCTCCACTGCGCGTTGATGCCAGATGCCTATTCATTGCAGGTGTTAAAGAAAAAACGGCCACAGCACACGTCTTGAAAAAAAATAAGTGCAACTAATTTCAGCACCTTCAAACAACAACGGCAGCTCAAATCATCCCGTGCATCTAAACTGGTTTTCTGGGAAAAATTGAACCCAAAGTTGAACAAAATGTAGGTGTTTGTTAGAAGAGAAAAATCTGGTTGTGGGAATGTCTGCGACGCTGATCTCCGAAGCGCGAACTGACTGCGACTTTGATGGGATTGGGAGCGTCGGCCGCCAGCTCCTGCCGCAGTCCCTCGGTTAGCGCCGTTACAGCGAACTTGCTGGCCGTGTAGAAGTGTACCAGCTTCAGTGGAGGAACCATATGGCCGGCAAGACTGTTGATGGTGATCACCTGGGCAGAAGACGCCACCGATCAGTGATACAGCACAGTATACAGCACCGATCAGTGATACAACACAGTATACAGCACCGATCAGTGATACAGCACAGTCTGCAGCACCGATCAGTGATACAGCACAGTATACACCACCGGTCAGTGATGCAGCACAGTATACAGCACCGATCATTGATACAGCACAGTATACAGCACCGATCAGTGATACAGCACAGTATACAGCACCGATCAGTGATACAACACAGTATACAGCATCGATCAGTGATACAACACAGTATACAGCATCGATCAGTGATACAGCACAATATACAGCACCGATCAGTGATACAACACAGTATACAGCACCAATCAGTGATACAGCACAATATACAGCACCGATCAATGATACAACACAGTATACAGCACCGATCAGTGATACAGCACAGTATACACCACCGGTCAGTGATGCAGCACAGTATACAGCACCGATCATTGATACAGCACAGTATACAGCACCGATCAGTGATACAGCACAGTATACAGCACCGATCAGTGATACAGCACAGTCTGCAGCACCGATCAGTGATACAGCACAGTATACACCACCGGTCAGTGATGCAGCACAGTATACAGCACCGATCATTGATACAGCACAGTATACAGCACCGATCAGTGATACAGCACAGTATACAGCACCGATCAGTGATACAACACAGTATACAGCATCGATCAGTGATACAACACAGTATACAGCATCGATCAGTGATACAGCACAATATACAGCACCGATCAGGGATACAACACAGTATACAGCACCAATCAGTGATACAGCACAATATACAGCACCGATCAATGATACAACACAGTATACAGCACCGATCAGTGATACAGCACAGTACACAGCACCCATCAGTGATACAGCACAGTATACAGCACTGATCAGGGATACAGCACAGTATACACCACCGATCAGTGGTACAGCACAGTATACAGCACCGATCAGGGATACAGCACAGTATACAGCACCGATCATTGATACAGCACAGTATACAGCACCGATCAGTGATACAGCACAGTATACAGCACCGATCAGGGATACAGCACAGTATACAGAACTGATCAGTGATACAACACAGTCTGCAGCACCGATCAGTGATACAGCACAGTATACAGCACCGATCAGTGATACAGCACAGTATACAGCACCGATCAGTGATACAGCACAGCTTACACCACCGATCAGTGATACAGCACAGTATGCAGCACCGATCAGTGATACAGCACAGTATACAGCACCGATCAGTGATACAGCACAGCTCACACCACCGATCAGTGATACAGCACAGTATGCAGCACCGATCAGTGATACAGCACATTATACAGCACCGATCAGTGATACAGCACAGATTACACCACCGACCAGTGATACAGCACAATATACAACACCGATCAGTGATACAGCACAGTATACATCACAAATCAGTGATGCAGCACAGTATACAGCAACAATCAGTGATATAGCACAGCTTACACCACCGATCAGTGATAAGGGACACCTCACACCACCGATCAGTGATATGGCACAGTATACAGCATCTGATCAGTGATACAGCACAGTATACAGCACTGATCAGTAATGCAGCACAGCATACAGCACCCTAAAACCCCAAACAACAACAACGCACCAATCAGTGTTACAACACACTTTGGAGCACTGATCGGTGTTACAGTACGATTACCCAACAGAACCGATCAGTGTTACAGCACACTTTTTAGCACCGATCAGTGTTACAGCACACTTTTTAGCACCGATCAGTGTTACAGCACACTTTATAGCACCGATCAGTGTTACAGCACAATTAACAGGACCGATCAGTAATTTTGCACAGTTTACAGATCCGACCAGCCTTACAGCGCAGTTATAAAGACCGATTAGTATTGCAGTACACTTTACAGTACCGACCAGCGTTACAGCACAGTTTAAAACACCGACCAGCGTCACAGTACAGTTTAAAACACCGACCAGCGTCACAGCACACTTCAAAACACCGACCAGCGTTACAGCACCGACCAGCGTTACAGCACAGCTTACAGCACCGATCAGCGTTACAGCACAGTTTACAGCAACAATACGGTAATCTAGTGATACATTCAGTTCCCTGATTGCGGCGACTGTGTATCGCCACAGTTTTAACCGTCCGGTGTGTGACTGGCCGCAGGCTCGAACTAACCCCTGTTCCTCTGGATCCGTCTGGCAGCCTGTGCGTATGCGCATTGACGAGTACCTGCCCGTGCTGAACGTTGCGCTGTTTCATGCTGCGAATAGCCAGCTGGGAGCAGTGAGCCACTGCCAGCACGTTCACGTTCAGAATCGTCCGCCAGTGGTTGACACTGCCCTCCAGCAACGACTCGGCGAAGTTGACGCCGGCGTTGTTGATGCAGATGTCGACGCCGCCGAACCTCTCGGATATGGTGCGGAAAAGGGCCTCGATCTGGACGGACTTCTCCAGGTCGCAATGGACGGCCGTCAGGGAGCCGGGAAGATCCTTCAACTCAGCAGCCAGCTCCTGAATAGTGGAACATGTGATTGAGTTGTTCGACTGTGTTGAGGTGTGTGTGTGTGTGTGTGTGTGTGTGTGTGTGTGTGTGTGTGTGTGTGTGTGTGTGTGTGTGTGTGTGTGTGTGTGTGTGTGTGTGTGTGTGTGTGTGTGTGTGTGTGTGTGTGTGTGTGAACGCCCAGCTTCGGCAGTGAAGCATATAGGTAACATTCACCCGAAATAGATTGCACCCAGTGCCGACAGCATGTTTAACCCATTAACGCCCAGCGGGTCATTTTTGTCCTCTGACTTTGACAGGCTGCAGAATCGGTACCAGTGAAGTGATCTTCATGTTTATGATATGGATGTGTGTTTCAGAGCGTGGACAAGCTGGAAACATGTATTTGAAAATTCTAGGTTTTTATGGGACGATTTTGGTGGAACTTATTTTGGCGAGGTTTTGGTCAGCGTGAGATAGCTCTGCAAATGTTGTTTCTCGCAATAACATATGGAAAGCTGAAAAGGGTTTGCATGATTGACATCAAGACCACTAGGAGTCAGATGGTGAAGAAGGAGTAAGATTTTCTTGAACGGCTTTGCCATGAGACATCGTCAAATATGAAGCGGACAAAAATGACCCGCTGGGCGTTGCGGACATCTGCGGGCCGCTGAAAATGAGGAAAAGGATGTGTCCTGTCCTCCCGTCTGGTGCGTTAGGTGCACAATGTTACCTAGAGGGAAGGGAGGCATTGCGGGTCCTACGAATGCAGGGTTGCCAGTTTATATATTTTTCATCAAATCTGAAGATTTTTAGTGCAATGTTGATACGTTTGGAAACTTTGAAGTTCATGAAATGCTTCCTACCGTTTTCGGGGTCTGTCTTATTTTGGGAATGATTATCACATAATTTTAACGGAAACATGCAAGATGGTTCCAGTATTTTGCAAAGGCGTTATTAAATACGATTTTCAGGGGTTTTGAAAACTTATCGAAATTTTAGCACTGACTAAAAGCTAGCAGAGCCTTGTCTTTTCCCTTGATGGATTGTGTGTAGTGGATAGAGAGAATAGGGAACAGTAGCGGATTGAGGATTTCATTGGGTGGTGGGGGGGGGGTGGTTAGGGGTCTCGAGCCTCCCCGCCATGGCCTCGGAACAGCCCTCAGTAATGCATTTAGGTACTATAGGCACACTGACATTTCGGTAGGGGGGGGCTTGAGCCTTCCTAGCCCCCTTGTGTCCACTAATGATTGAAAGCCAATGACCAGCTGACAAAAATGAGTTGGAAATTATCGCGGCCGCCGCGCTGGTTTGTTTTGACGAGATGGTGCAGTGTCAAACGTCTGGAGCAGTATAAAACGGGTGAAAGCTTGGGAAGTTCTAGAACTTCTGTGTAAAACGCAACTAGCACTATTTTTGCTTGGTTCTAGTCAAGTGAAACTACCATGAGTGAACATCCCGGGGGTTAGGAGGAGGGGTCAAGACCTGCCTGTATTTTTTTGTCTCCCACAGACTTTGTCTAGGGCTTGGATTGCAGTGCCAGCGTTAAACCATCCAGAACCCCTCCTGGATCGAGAAGAAATCTCCAGCCATGGAGACATAAAAATATCGAAAGCATAGTTGTTAGCAATGCCACAGATCAAATGTTTTGCAGGAAAAGAAGCAAAATAAGTTGTTTTAAGTGCGCAAGATAGCGGAGCGGATCAAGTGCATATCATAATCATACCATCACAAAATATATTAGTCATGAGGATGAGAAAGATGATGAGCTGACCAGCGTTACAATGACCAGTGGCGTGCCTGGAAATGTGGAGGTTCACATTTATGCAACTATGAAGCGGGCTACTTGTTCCAAAGAAAAGTTGGAAAGATGGAAATGGACCCGTTTGGAGATTTGGAGATTAATCAAGCTAATGTGCACCGCGTGGGGGAGCTAACGGATTGAGTTTTCAAAACTTTTCATCTGTATGCTGAATACTAAGATTTCTCGTTGAAAGCTCAGTGAGCATCAGTCACAAAGTCTGGGAGGCGGAGAAGGAAGGGGGTAGAGACAAAAGAAACAGTTTCCCAAAACCTTTGATATTCACAAATATTCTTAAAATACTATGATGTTCACAATTTGAGTCTATCCCTCGCAAATCATCAGTCTAGATCATACGCGTCGGAAAAGGGGGGCCAGGGGGGCCTGGGCCCCCCACTTTTTGGCCAAAATTTCCTGATCTCAGTCAAAATGAGAGATAACCGGACATTCTTATATCCAGCCGCTGCGGAATGCAGCGAGGAGCCCAAATTCGAACAGTTTTTGGTCCTGATGTTGAAAGTTTTTTGTCAGCATCAGGTTGAAGTTTGGCTGGCCCCCCCCCCCCACTTTTTGCCGGTGGCGACACTTATGGTCTAGATTAACCACGTTTGTATACTATTTGCAAATATGCTGTTAGTGTTGTCTTTAATTAAACCTTAAGAGCATAGAACTGTCTAAACATTTTACTATGGCCTATATGCAAGAGGAAATAAAAACACTTCACAGAACTGCAGTAAAAGCGATGCGCATTGGGCCGCTGAGTGCGGTGACAGCGCCGCCCGGGAGCCGGCCGCGCAGTGCCAGCCGATGTCCCAAACGCCCAGCGGGTCATTTTTGTCCGGTGTCATATCTCAGAATCTAAAAGTGGTATCGATTTAAAACTTTAGGAACATCTTATTGGGCATATTCTAAGCATAGGGAAACATTTGTTTCGCCAATTTTAAAGCTGGAACTAGGTGCGGGCGTTAATGGGTTAATTCGAAAATAATTTTACTTGAAGGAACTGGGATTACTTTTGAGCACGTCTTCCTTGTATCATCAAGAGAGTGTAGAGTGAGCTCTCACGACGACAAATTCAGCCATTTTCAGCCGTGTCGGCCATGCGGCAGTTGGCAGAAGGTGACATCTGTTGACAGAAAGCAAGACTCATGCAGGCAGCTAATTCAGCAGATTTCATGCTACATGAGAGCAATGGCCTCGACCCGGACCTGGTGGCACCGACCTGGATTTGGCGTTCGTTGCGGGCGCAGCCGACAACCGTCAGGCCGTGTTTGACAAGTTCCCGACAGATGGCAGCACCGATGCCGACGCTAGCACCGGTTACCAGGGCAACTTTTCCAGCCCACCGCTCCATGGCCGCTGCTATAGCCGAACTGTGGACAACTCGACACTTTGAAAAATAGTTGCGAGAAACATTGCACTCATCAACCATGGAAAGCAAAAAGCAGGAATTGCACGCGGGACATCCATATTTAATATATCATAGGCGGATCCAGGGGGCACAGGGGGCACGTGCCCCCGATCGACCCTCAGCGCCCCCTGAAGGGTCGATGGTGCCCCCCTGAAATGTCGCTTCCCACCCCCCCCCCACAGGATGCGAAAATCTGCGACCACCGATAGGATTTGGCGCCCACCTGATAGGTTTTGCCGGTCAAAAGTGGCGCCCCTCTGGTCCGGATGGCGCCCCCCCCGATCGGCAATCCTGGATCCGCGTATATAATATATGCATATATATCCGAAACCAGGGGCGCCGCCACAGAATTTTCACAGGGGGGGGCACGGACCAGAGCTAGTGCTGACCGGGGAGGCGAATTTTGAGCATACTCGGTAGCTGACAGCATTAATGACGCTGGACCAAATTTGTTTGGGGGGACGCCCCCTTGGTTGGCCAACAGGGGGGACGTGTCCCCCGTCCCTTCACGCTTTCGGCGCCTATGTCAGAAACATAATAATATAGAATAAATAATAGTTTGCAATACAATGTAGGTTAGGCTCAGTGTTGGTATTTAGGTAAGTGCAGGTACTTAAATCATACCCAATTAACTGCAACCAGTGAATTAGATATATTGCATATTTAATGCTAATCGTGGATCCAAAACCTCATTTCGGAGGTCGGAGGGCTAGGGGACTCGAACCTCACCGCCAGGGGCGTAGCGAAGGGGGGCGACTGCTGCGGCCCCACCCCCCCCCCCAAGTGCCCGGAGGGCCGTCCTGGAGACCCATCCAATGGAGAGGTCATGATCCGTGCCTGATATTGTACTGAGAGAAATTTTCACGATGTCTATACAAATACAGCCCTGATATTGGGGTTCACTAGAGCACAACCAACGCTACAGAAGGACAAAACCCAGTTCGTGCAAAACAAAAAGTAGTTAAGGTATTGTTTTAAAACAAAAATTAGTCGTCCTCTTGTAATGATATGAACACGCAACTAAGGAAGTACAACGGTAGCAACGCTGTCCCGTATGATCAAAGCCGGCAGTAGGACAGCCCTGCTAATGCATTGGCAAGATGGTTGTATACTTACAAAAGCCGCACACATTTTTGTAACGTGCACGTGACACTCTGTTCATATGCACGTATATTATCCGAGTCCCCATTACACTCCAAGTCACCTTAGAATACTTCTCTCTCGTACCTGCCCAACGTTCACTGCCTGCCGTCCGCGTTCCGCGCCGCCGTCCCGCCTGCCGCGCTGAGGTTGCCATGGCAACCGGCTACGTCACGGCCAGGGCCGTGACATACGCCACATCTTCCTTTCCCCAATCTGCCTTTATCGTGCAACCGCTTAATTCAGCGTACACAAGAAGCATCGAATCGTTCTAATCGTTCACGACAATTACAAACAACTACAGGCAACAGCGGGGTGAGCTGACGAAACAAAGACTGTCAACACGTCGCACAAACTGAACTATCTTACATAGTCACGCAGATGTGCAGGGGGTCGAGAGGGCCGGGTTGAACGACGGAGTAAAAGACCAAGTCCTGAAGGGTCCCCACCCATTGATCGTTCACCTGAAGCATGGGATATGTGGGTTTCATTCGGGGAAGGTGGAAGGGTCGGCCCGCTCGGCTGTGGCCCCTCTATACTTTCTGGATCAGATAGAGGGAGGGGCTCAGGGGAGTTGGGGTGGGAGAGGTAGTTCGACCACTGCTGCGGGTTTACTACTCTGACACTTTCTCCGGTTGCTAGCAGATGGCGCAGATTTCGCCTATACACAGCATTAGAGACTCGAACTAGGTAGGAGCGGTCAGCCACCGGACTGAGACAGATCCCAGGTGTCCAGGTAGACTGTTCGGGCAAGCGCATGCGAATCGTTTCGCCCTCCACGAGTGGCCGCAGGGGGTGGTACCTCGGTCATGGTACCTTTGCTGGGAAGCCTTGCGGCGATGCAAAGTCTCTCGCAGTGGCACTTCTGCGGGAGAGGGGGCCAACGTGGCACGTGCTGTCGGGAGAAAAGTTCGGCAGGTCCGTCCAAACATCATCTGCGCCGGGGAGAGACCAATTGATTCGCGAGGTGCGTTGCGCGACAGGAGTAGTGCCCAGAGCGGATTTTCGCCTGACGCCATAGAGCCTGCCTTACGCCATAGAGCCTTAACAGTCCGAACCGCGTTTTCGGCTTTTCCGTTTGATTGAGGATAGGTAGGGCTGGAGGTGCAATGATCAATGTCTAGGTGTTTGGTAAACTCAGAGAACTCAGCGCTGGAGTACTGAGGCCCGTTATCGCTAATGAGAACCTCGGGAATGCCAAAGCGGACAAAGTGGGCCGACAAAGCCCGGATCACCTGAGCCGTGGAACTACTTGGCAAACGATCAACCTCCACATAGTTGCTATAATAGTCCACTAGCACAGAACATATCACACCGTCTAGTTCCGTGGCAACTTTCTGCCGCGCCCGATCGGGTAGCTCATGGGGGGCCAGAGGCTCTCTGACCTGGGCGGGACGAAATGACAAGCACGCGGGGCATTTCAAGATGAGCTCCCGAAGATCGGATCCCATTCCCAGCCAGAAAACACACCCCCTGGCTAGACGAAGAATAGAAGCCAATCCAATGTGAGAGCGATGCAGTTGAGAGAGCACCTCGCGCTGCTGACTTTGCGGGACAACCAAGCTCCTGGACTTGAATATTAATCCATCCTGGCAAGTGAGCTCGTCCCTGAGAGGGAAGTATCCACGTATCATCTGAGGCACTGCGTCTCGTTCAGTGGGCCAACCCGATTGAATCTGAGTCAAAAGCAGGGCGAGAGAAGGATCATTGGCCGTCGCAGTGCGAATAGAACTCAACCGACTCGGCGATATCGCGACACCCTGACTCATATCCACCTTCTGCAACTTGGCGGCGAACACATATTGTGGGAGTGGGAGTGAAGCACGGCTGAGAGTGTCAGCAACACACAACTGACTACCTGGCTTATACACTATGGTATACGTATACCTTTGAAGTTGGAGGAACATACGTTGCAAACGAAGAGGGGCATCGCCGAGCGATTTGGACTGGATAGCGACAAGTGGCTTATGGTCCGAAATAACCGTAACAGGCCGAGCGTAGACCAACTGGTCCAGCCTGTGCATTGCGAAGGTTATGGCCAAGAGTTTTTTCTCAATTTGCGAGTAAGATCGTTCAGCCTGAGTGAGAGCCCTGGAGCAAAACACAACGGGATGGCCCTCTTGCAAGAGAACGGCCCCCAGGCCGGACATGGAGGCATCGCACTGAACAGTAGCCTCCGGACGGGGGTCATAAAAACGCAGGACTGGAGCCGAAGTCAGTAGGCTCTTCACGCGATCAAACGCCTGCTGGCAGGCTGGACTCCAAAACCAATCCATCGTTTTATAAGTCAGCAATCGCAAAGTGGCAAGTATCTCCGAGATGTTGGGTACAAAACGAGAGATAGCCCACCATGCCAAGAAATCTCTTTAGCTCTGGCACTGATGTGGGAACCTGGAGCTCTGTGATTGCCTGCACTCGGGCTGGATCGGGCTGCAAACCCTGTGCACTCAGAATGTGTCCCATCCACTTCACTGACGGGACCTTGAACTTGAATTTATCTGGATTGAGCCTCAGATTACGCTCCTTGGCACGTGCAAAGAAAGCAGTGCGATTCGAGTCGTGATCACACTCCGACAAACCAAATATGACGAAATCGTCTGCGATGACCTCCACCCCGCGAAGGCCAGCTACTTGCTCGTGCATGGTCCGCTGCCACAGTTCAGGTGCCGACTTGATGCCATAGGGCAAGACCTCCCATCGATACCTGCCGAAAGGGGTGTGGAAGGAACACAGATCAGCTGACTGATCCGAAAGCCCGATTTTCCAGAATGCTTGGCTGGCATCGACCACAGAAAAGGTTTTGGCACCACTCAGTCTGGTCGTTACTTCATCCAGGGTTAGGGTTGGATAGTGCTCCCGCTGCACGGCCTCATTCAATGTTTTTGGATCGAGGCAAAGACGAATATCCCCAGAAAGCTTATCGACAATCACTAAGTTCGATACCCAGGGAGTAGGCTTGGTTACTGGTGTGACCAAACCGGCGGCCACCAAATCATCCAATTTGCCCTTTAGTCTATCGCGGATATGGACGCGCACCCGCCTAGGGGGCTCCACTTTGGGAGCGATTTTGGGATCGGTCACAATATTGTGATTTTCCATAACCCGGCCAGGGGTTTTAACATCGAAAAAAATCGCTAAAGTCTGCCATCACCCCCGCCTTAGTCAGTCCTCCAGAGCTTCCCCCAGCACCTGACAGCACTTTGGGCATGTAGTCCAACAGGTCAACATCATGGACTGAAATAAGTCCAAGATCCACAGAGGTTTGGAAGCTAAGTATGGGCACAACATCCTGATCCAAGACATGGCATGAGATCACTTCAGTCCTACCCGATGTGGGATTAATGAGCCGGAGTCGGGCCCGTCCCACAGTTTTTACGAGGGATCCATCGTACAGGCGAATGGCAGAAGTACAAGGTTTGGCATGCTGACAATTTTCATCCCCGGTGATACGCTCATATTCTGTCAACGATATGACGTTACATTCCGATCCAGAATCCACCAAAAACCGCACGGACTCACCCGATGTAGCATTCAGCGTTTTAAACACGCGGCACTCCAAGCGTGATCCTGTAGCAGCAAACACCGCCTCCTCTAAGTTCAAACCCACGTCTTCTGGGTCTGAATCTTCCGCAGAGCCATCTGGAGCTTCCAATGCAAAACCTACTGGGGCTTCCACACCCACAAGAGTGTAGACCGCCTCCTCTTGATCTGAATCGTCAGCAGAAGTGACATGTTCACCACCAACGGCTGCCACTGCGCCGCTGCCAGCTGCCGAGCGACGCCGATCAGTGCCGCGGATGTCGCCGCCGGGCCTGGCGCCGCCTCTGCTGCCGGTAGCGGAGCCGGGAACACCGCGGCCGCCACTGACCCCGCCGCCAGGAGCGCGACCCCGAAATCCGCGGCTGCCACGGACTCCCTCGCCAGTACCACCAGTATCGGGATTTCGTACCAAACCGCTGTCACTGGCTTCACAGCAGGCAGAAAAATGGTTACGCCCGCCACAGGCGTGGCACGCGCGACCCCAGGTGGAGCATAGAGACCGTCGAAGTGGGTGCCACCTACCGCAGAATCGGCACTTAGGTGGAGGAGTGGCAGGCTGCGATACAGCACTCACCTCGACCGCGCCGCCCATACTCAGCTGGTCACGGTGGGATGCCTCTTCCGATAAAGCCAAAGCTACGGCATACTTGAGCGTGAGGGCTGTCTCTCGGAGAAGGGCTCGCTGTGTCGCCCGATCTGACACGACCATGACCAGTCTGTCGCGAAGTATGGCGTCCGGGTCGGGAAAATCACACTTTGACACGAGCGACCTGAGAGCCGCCAGGTATGCTGAAGTAGTCTCCCCCGTACCCTGCGCCCTGTTATAAAAGTGATACCGCTCCAGTACAATGTTTTTCCTTGGGTTGCAATATTCCGTAAACTTCTGCAGAAGTGCAGTCAGGCCGTCACCCTCAAGTTATTCAGTTAAACTATTTTCCTATGTATTTTCAACACTGAAAGAAAAATTCACTAGTGCAAAACATTATGTTGACGTAAGAATGTGAGTAATACTTTGAAACAATATCTTAAGCATAGTGCAATTATTTTGAAAAGAGGAGGACTTGGTTAGAATAAGTTCCTACATGATCATGACCCACGGCTCAGTTAATCAAACGCTTGTCAGGATCGAAAGACGCTAGTCAGAATTGAGTCAGACGCTAATCAACCTTCAGCCTGACTAGCCTCTCCCGGCTCCAAGGTCACGGATTCTCGCTGTAACCTGTTAATGAGTGCGTCAACGCCAACATGTATTCGTCTCCAAATCGTTACAGGTTGGTCAAAGCATCGAAAAATTTTGGGCGCGCGCGCCGGCGCCGACGTGTCTAACCAAGAATTTGCGCTCAATTGAGTCTTTGTGAAGTGTTTGCGACGGGTGGTTGATCGGCGGGAGCTGCGACTCTTTAATGGCGAATAAGTGCATCTCTTACATACATATCATCCCGTACACCTCTCGTCTACGACACCTCAAGAAGCTATTCCAGGTCAGTGACACAATTTATTTATTTTATTTATTTATTTTATTAGGGCCACTCCCAACAGGCACACTTGCCCAATTACAGGGAGTATTGGCGTGGATGTTTAAGGATCCTCTCCACCGGGTCAGATCGGACACGGAAGGCGGTTTCCCGCCGTGGGGATTTAACCCACGTTAATCCATGCTATCCGACCCGCAGTCTGGCAACGAAGCCACTAGGCCACCCCGGCCCCGGCCAATTTGACTAGCTGTGCTTGTTTTGTTTTCAAATGGTTTTTAGCACATCTTTAGGAGTGGCTATTGGTTATTGCATGTTTTACCTTTCATTGACTTCACTTATAATTAATCGGGTATGTGTCTATTAGTGACAAATACCTGTTGTGTCTGTTAGTCATACTGTCATACCTGACTAAGGTGTGCGTTCTGACTAAATCGGATTTTACTTAATGATATGGAAATTATTTGAAGTTGGAACTAATAACTTTTGATGATAAATTGAATGTATGGTCAATGCTTACAGGCAGGTATTGTAAACATTGGTCTTGATATTTAACAGGTATCATAACCGTCGAAAAAGGGGGTACGGGGGCCTGTCCCCCTCCACTTTACCCGCATCTTCCAGTATAAACATCATTAATAGAAACTAACAGAAGTGCTCCTGTTGCAGAAGGCGATGTGTTCAGCCCGTTTTGGGCAATATAAGAAAGGCAATTCATGTTTTTATCTGCTGGTCAAATGCTTCAGCATATCAATACCTCGTTCTGAAACATCATTTGCCACTTTAACGTACTTGATAAGGGTGTGAACCATGTTGCACTGTTTGTTTGCACCCTATTCTACAGGTTCTTTTGCCAGTCAGGGGTGATCTGTCGAGCTGACGAACTGCAATATTGTCCAAGTCGACTCTTGCACCAGGTCAGTGGGCTGTGTGGTCTTGTCCAGGAGCACCGACGATACATCTTCTGTGAATTCTCCACTGGGGCAGATCATGTTGTGATGCTTTTCACATGTTTCTTTCTTTTTGGCATTACTGACAATGTCTCTGCAGAGACTGAACGACACTATTGGTGGCTGAATGTTCCTACGACATGTGACGTCGGGAACCCACAGAGCAGCCTCGGCTACTTTGATAAAGGTGCGTGTCGTTGCTGGGTGCATCAGCTGCCACTGGCGCAAAAAGTCATGGGCAGACTTACAAGAGAAGACGAAACTGCACCATCCGGTGGAGCTTCCTCACCATGACTTCGTCGTGCGTGAGCTAGTTTGCTAACATAAGAACCCCCACGAAGAGCAGCACCTGTAGACTCACAACTTCTTGGCAGAACAATGCATGCTAGTTGATACCATGTGTTGCCTAATTTTGTTAGTCTACCTGTCGAAGAGCGCATTGAAATCAGGCGGAATTATTGACAAGCACATTAGCAGCGCACAAAGAGTTCGCTCACGAATGTATCACTAACTTTGGCCACTCATTGTGCCAGATAAAAAGATTTAGATTTCATGAACCTTAGCTCTGTGGAGCCACCACGTGGGGTTAGATACGTGAATCCTGTAGCTTTTCATCAAGCATGACGGGTGGCCAAAAGTAGTCGAAAGAAGTAATTGTCTGTTTGCAGGTCATAGGCAGGGAGGAGGGCAGGAGGGCATACCCCCATGCTCAAAATCTCAACCATTGGCCCTATGGCGATGACTAGAAAATCACGATTTCAAAATACAACTTTCCTCCTTCAATGTTCCGGGCGTTCCAACGCATAAGCTACTGGTGGTGTACTTCATGAATATTTTTATGCTCGCAAACCAGCTCACGCACAACGAAGACATTGTGAGGAAGATCCACCGGATGACGCAGTTTCGTCTTCTATTGTATGTCTGCGCATGACTTCGTGCGCCAGTGGCAGCTGATGCACCCAGCAACGACATGCACTTTAATCAAGACCTCATCCGGTACAAGGGTGTGGACGACCAAGTAACCAAGGCTGCTCTGTGGGTCCTCGGATGTCACATGTAGGAACATTCAGCCACCAATTGTGTCACTCAGTCTCTGCAGCGACTTTGTCAGTAATGCCAAAAAGAAAGAAATATGTGAAAAGCGTCTCAGCATGATCCGCCCCAGTGGAAGATTCACAGATGTCTCATCGGCGTTCCTGGACAAGACCACACAACTCGCTGACCTGGTGTTAGAGTCATGCTTGGACAACATTAGACTTCGTAAGCCCGACAGATCACCCCTGACTGGCAAAAGAGCCTGTGGAATGGGGTGTAGACAAACAGTGCAACATGGTTCATATCCTTATCAAGTACTTAAAAGTGGTAAATGAAGTTGCAGAACGAGGTATTGGTATGCTGAAGGATTTGACCAGCAGATAAAAATATGAATATCAGCTTGAATAACTTCTGTAAGGGGAAAATCGCAGAAGCAAACTTCCCAAACTCTCCATGGAAGTTTTAAAGCATGTCTAGGAGAGGGCACTTTCCGAAGTAGCGACAACGCCATGCGCCCGCACTACCTCACCACTAAGGCGCGTGACCCACCGGGGTGCACACAGCATGAAGACCCCGGTCTGCGACCTGGGCTAACGCCCCACCGGCGCAGGAGAGCCGCATGATAATGTGCTGAGCGCAAAACATATTTCCTTCTCAATGTATCTCTTCTTAACACGCGCCACGCTGGAGGGCGAAATTCGCCCCTCCTCCTGGTTTTCCCCAGATAGCTCAAAAAACGAAGAAACGCAGAACAACGAACTTACAG
Source organism: Lepas anatifera (assembly GCA_034440635.1). Lineage (NCBI taxonomy): Eukaryota > Metazoa > Arthropoda > Thecostraca > Lepadidae > Lepas > Lepas anatifera. The sequence goes on along the minus strand of JAOTON010000698.1, from coordinate 390,280 downwards.
TACTTTATCTCTTATCAATTTTACACATCTGACCAACATTTTGAGTTCAGGTCATGTCAGGTCAAGGAGCTATTCAAGGTCAAGTGACCCGACCTCAAAGTCTAAAATCACGAGTTTGAAGCGGTGCCCATGAAACATCAGCGAACCGGACAGTTTGAAACTTCCACAATATGATAAGGCCATTAGGGTCTACAAATCTGCTATCTCGGAATTTTGATATTGTTGACCTAAGGTGGGGTCAATTTTTTGGTCATCTCATTATAAGTCTATGGTGAAAACTAGAATAGGCTTGTTTTCATTAAATAGGTACTGAATAGATAAAGCTGAAAATCCTCAAACCGTCTATTCTTACAATGATCTTCACCACAAAGTTCAGTTTTTGAGCATCTCACCTCTCGAAGGTCATGTCAGGTCACAGGAGCATAGAGTGATTGTTTTGCCAAAAAACCCTCACTGAATTGAGATAAAGCTCCCATTTTGCTTGTATGGTGCTTATAGTGTCACGGGGAGTCGATTGATATGCAACATGACCATACCAGGTCACTCTGTGACCCTGACCTAGCTCGAGGTCAGGTCATTTTCACTATTTGACCTAGCAAGGCCATGTTATACATCATTCGATTTGCCGCGATGAGAGGAATCCAATGATGCATAAAAATTTACTCTAGCTCCCCTGAGGACAGATCTAGAGAGAGAAACGTACACTGCTCTGTTGTAAGCCTATAGAACCTTCTTTGACCTATGCTGACCTCAATATTGACTTGAAAAAAATTCTTCGTATAAAATCTCTTCGTCTTGTCAAGAACTTTCGAACACTGCCCGTAATTTTCCTTTAGCTTTCGTGGGGAATGAGATACGGAAGGGGGCGAAAAACACCCCACCCCCAGCGAGGCGCGTCATGCCAGGGACCCCAGCGGGGCGCGTGTTAAGCCTGTAGGTCAGTGTTATCATTCTTTTCTTCGAAATCACTAATGAGTATCCCGCAGTCAGCCCCAGATTCTAACCTGCCACCTCCGATCACGAGACAGCGCCTCTAACCACAAGACCACTGCACCACACTGCACCGGCTCCCACTAACCCTACACCTGTGACCCGTCAGGAGGTCACTGGCCGGTATCACTCAATCAAACCGATGCCATGATCGTGACGCCGGGTGCTGTGTTCGTACAGAAAAGGCATGGTACAAAGTTGCTTCTAAAAGACGAACCAAACTTTATATTGGCCTAGAATCACTTGTATCGGCGACCCAGGACCCTAAGTTAGCTTTATCCCAAATTGCATCTACTTCCATTCATTTTGAGGACTTGAAACCATGGTGAGAAGCAAACGTGTTACGAGAAATTTAGCTCCTTGAAATACCTTTTCGGATGAATTACTCGAAAGCCGCTGGAGATAAGTGGGTAGTGTAAATGAATGAAATGACTGCAATTAATTTTCTTATTCAGCCATGTCAATTGTGAGCTTGTGAATGACATGTGCTCAGAACCGAGAAGCTACAAATAAAAGGTTTTCTACTAAAATTATATTTATAAATATAAAAGCACGAATTTTAATGTCACTATATCCATCTCCAGATATTATTATGGGGAAGCAATGTTGTTTCATTATTTGAAATGAAAAAAAAACAAATCGGCGCATTAGATCGCGAGATATTAAGATTTAAATGAAATGAGCAAAAATGCAGTCCTCCGGCAAAATGGCAAAAACTAGGTCAGAATTTTACGTTTTCCACTGGAAACTATGCCCAAGCACAATAAAATTGACGTAGCTGCCTCCAGGTGGCTGTCTTTAAACTACCCGAAGCGTGCCTTCTGACATTTCGAGCTTATAAATCGGCCGTCAAATTTCAATAGCTGTTTTGCTTGTATTAGAAATACTGCGTTTTGGCGTAATAAATATTGTCGGACCAGTTCGATTTTTTTCCTTCGGTGGCCCCTGTTTATTCAAAAGGAAGACAATTCAAAGTTCGTCGCTTAAGAAATAAAAATGAGAAAAAATCAAAATTGAAAACATTTGTTCCCAAATTTCTCAAAAACTATTTTGAATTTAGGTTTGGGGGCCTTAGTTTGGGCGTCTAGCGTAAAAGGGCTATCACCCTACACAATTGCAGAGCCCTGGTATCAACTGTCAGAGCCGCCAAGCGGCCAGAATAGAGCCTCTTGAGAAATCTCAATCCGTTTCGTTCCATGGATTTTGTCATGCGGTTCTGACAACTATGATGCCCGAAAACATATTTCACATTCAGCACATGCAAATGTAATATAATGTTTAGCCCGGAACTGTTTTTGAAGCATTTTCCACCCTTACCATTTCCAGTAGTGAGTTCAAGACTTTGCCGGTTGAGGCCTCATAAACGAGAATTTCCCTTTATACCATAGCTTACAGAGACTTTGTTCCCTTGGTTTAAGACATTATATGGCCTCTAGCATGACTGTATGACCATTTTACAAAAAACAGGCTTTAAAAAAATAGGTTTGGAATTATCATGAGCATTACAGCGTCAGCCGTACTGGTGCCCATTATAGCCATTTTTGACGCAAGCTCGATATCTTCAGGTCCCAGGAGGCAGACCTAAATATTGTCCGATTTCGATAAAAATGGCACCGATCGACTCCACTTGGAACATAGAACGGGAAAAGTCATGAAACCTGACAAAAATAAAAAAGTGTTTGAGAAATGAAATGGCCTACTGTTCACCCACCTGCTTTGGAGCTCCGAGCGTGCACGCAGAGATCGAATGACCCCGCACTGTGCATTCTCTCTATCTCGCCTCTTCGTTGAGTGTCATAGGTGGATCCAGGGGCATGCCCCGCCCCCAGGATGTATCGGCGCCCCTGCGATAGGATTTTCCGCCAAAGAGTGGCACCCCTGGTCCAGATGACTCCCCCGACAATGTGCCCCTCCCCCGATCGGGGCTCCTGGATCCGCCAATGGTGAGTGTGTTGCCAAACATCAGCTGGCTCTATCTGGGACTCTTATAATAGACTCGAGTGGGTGTATGTATGTACCTACTCAGCACATTACTTCCAAGGCTGGGTAACCCCTCGTGGTTGGATGGTATTTCCAGTGACAAAGCCTCTACTGTGGATGAAATATGCATATTTCCAGCCCTGCAAATCACCTACCCCAATAGACATAGCCACCGAATTGGGGAGGGGCACTATCATTGAGATGCCTCCACTTGAATTGGTCACGATAACAGCGAAGCCGAGCATTAATCTATAGCTTTCGGGAATGAGCTGTGACTTTGAATATTTATCCACAGATCCACAAAACCTGACAGCAGACCCATTCTGCTGGGTTTTCTTCACATATGATCTGCTTTTCTCATTAAGCCCTTGGGCTCGATTTTATTGCGTTGCTTCTCGCATTAGCGAAACTGAGCTGTGACACGTACATTAAAATTGATGGGTTTTAGTAAGTTTTGTTTCGTCATCGACAAGCGATACTGTATATAGAAGTTAGGTCTATTTATTCATCAATTAACTTGACCATCCTTAACCGTAAAACATACGGTGGGTTTTACGGTTGGCATCAAAACAAGTTAAATTTGTGTGGTGTAAAAAACGAGGATCTGAAAACTGGTACCAGTTTAAGCCCAGAGTAATGAACATAGAAAACCATGTCGCCTAAATAGCTCATTTTCTTTTGGGTAGGAATAATTGCCGAATATTATTGCCATCAGTTGGTAGAGACGCTGCTCAGAAGCTGCCTATTTAGAAACAAGGTTTTGTGCGTCGACTGCTACACTTTGTGAAGATTCTATCGCTTTACTTAAAACTGCAAGGAATAAAGAACCTTTGTGAGATGTTAACTGAAACATCAGTCCTGAAGAGAATAACTATCCAACGACCCCTGGTTTCAAATTTCGTTTGTACCAGACCTTGCCGTTTGCGGGTAAATAACCGTCGACTGAGAGGAAGGCAGAGGAGTCGCAGCGGCCCGCCGCCGCCCCCTCTCTGCTGCATGGTATCGCGTCTAGCAGCAGAATTCGAGCTGAACCCTGTTCCGAAAACGCTTCATTTTCCCATAAACTACAAGTTTTGGCACGAACAAGATTGGACGTCAGGGACATTCGGCATACTCTTCAATACATCTTAGAGTGTTCAATGGCTTTTTAGTTATTTTATAACTCGGCACTTCTAATGCTGCTTGATTTTGAGGCTCTGCCTTTTTCCCCTTCTTCGACAGAAGCCTCATCCTAACAGCTCCTCTTTTACTTTGATTGTCTTCTTTACATTATATTCCAGTTCTATTATTTTTAGCGTCCCTCTTATTTGGCTACTGGCTCTTTCCATGCCAACTCGACGCACTGATAACACGACACCCCCTCATATTTGTGTGGTTTTCCGCTATCAGGGACTCGATTAGTGGCGTATCTAGCCGGTAAGCTTGGGGGACAGACCAAAGTCAGGAAGTGGACCAAAGTGAGACCCGAGTGAAAAAACTTCACCAGATGAAAGATGTGGCCGCAGAATGTTTGTTTTAGCTATTCAAGGATCATTCACGCGAAAGCGGTTCTTAATATAAAAAGGACCAATGCTCAATTTTTACGCTAACTTTGACTGGTTCTGTTTGAAGTTGCCAGCTGAATCACCTAAACATTACTTATAAGCTAAAAACGAATCGGGGGAAAAAGAAGGTCAACAGCTTGAGGAAGAGGGGGAAGGGGGAAAAATATAGTTTTTCCCCGAGCTTTGCCGTTGGGGACAAATGCCTTTTTGCCCCCCCTTCCTCCTATGTCCGCCACTGGAGTCGAGTCGGGGAAGATAAGAGTTCTAGTGCTTACCGTGTTTGTCATATGATGTCGTCATAAGTTGTAATCTGACTTGGAACCTATTTTATGTTAATATTTCTTTAAAGTGGCTGTGAAGTTTTGTATGCTGTAATATTTCTGTGCCCGACTGAAAGAACAAAGTTGTCCATCGAGACCCAAAATTCCTTGAGACTCATAACACTACCTTGGTCTGCCTGCATGGAATCAAAACTAGCTGGACTTCAAAACACATTTTTCCTCTGACGGACTGGCCAGGCACAGGCGGATCCAAGGGGGAAGAGGGGCCGAAGGGGCCGTGGCCCCCACCAAAGCCTCAAATAGTATTTTTTGCCCCCCCTCTCCCAAAGGACCAAATGTTGGCCGTTTTCTGTAAAACTACTGTTTTCACGATTTTTTCTCTCGATTTAGCCCCCCCAAGACGTTGGTTTGGCCCCTCCAAAAGTTGCTCCTGGATCTGGCAATGCGGCCAGGTATATTGTTGGTTGCGATCAGTTGACCGGCCCCGGGTAACAATAATGATTGGTTATGGCAATGGTAATGGCACATGCAATTGGCAATAGCCCCTCTGGCCCGTACAACGCACTGCCGTCTCGAACGTCTTGTGTGAATGTGAATGCACTGCAATTGCTACATACCGATTTCAGACATGTAAATCCCCAGCATAAGCTGTTTCCTGGCACCGCCGACAGAAGACAAGAATTTGTTGAGAAAATTATCCTCGCTCACACTTGCCTTAGGCCCAGCAAACTCCCAAATTCACTTCACTTTCTCTAGAAATAGGGCTCACGCGTGTCGCCGCGGCCGATCGAGGAACGCCACTAATTCAAGATGGCGCGCGCCGCGTGAAACCCACGCTGCTGCAAAAACAGGGGTGGCAGCAGGGCCGTTCTGCTGAACTACCTCCGGACGACATGATGTCATCATCTATCACCACCTGCACTAGTTTGAACGACCTTTCAACGTTGTACCGGCCGCAGGTGTTCGAGATTACGACGTGTTTGGGTAGTTCCATTGTCGTATAGCGCTGGTCTTACGACGTCAAAATGTGGTAGCACGGCTGGAGATGAATGTCAAATATTTTTTTCAGTGCTTACTTTCCATACTTCTCTTTATTTTTCTTTAAATTACAAGAAAATTTTGCAGCGATAAAATTAACGACAGAACTACGTTTCGAATGTGCCCAAGTTTGATTTTTTCTATTGCTAAGCATTTGAATAAACACACAACATATTTTCAGGCTGGGAACACTTATATGAAGCCGTCGGAAAAGTCATAAATATGAGAGGTATCCCGGTTCCGGCTGCGACTGCTGGCTGCAGACCAGGCCATTTTTTAACATGTTAACTGGGGGGCCATTTGCCCCCCCAGTCGACCGAAATGCCCCCCCCAGTGCCCGGAAATTGGCCCCCCAGTGAAATCGACGGATGACCTAAAATTGAAAAAACTCAACCTGACGAAAATGAGACAGAACACCACCTGACAGTAACAGTTTTTTATTGCTCATCCCAAATTGACAATGCACAAATATTGTGTTAAAACTTTCCACCAGTGACTGTCTACTCCATCGTGCAAAAACGAAACAAAGCGCGTAGTTACGGGAAATTCCGGCAAAGCAGCCTCAGCACCAACTAATCACAACGCTGGAGATAGCCTACAACCAATCAAACATCGTGTTCTAGCCGACCGGAAGCCCAGCTAGTACCGGGGGATTGCACGATGCTCTCATTTCACACGCGGTCAGTTGTCAGCGCTCAGAGCTCGTTCTTGGATTAGGCGGAACCCGATGTAGTCACAGCGCGTCAGACTGGTTGCTGGCGTGGTGTTGCGAAGTGCTTAGCCTATTTATTTATTATTGTGGTGCAATTTTATATTATTTTACCTATGGTCACCCATAGGTAAAAGTTATAGTGAGATCGCTGTATGCTTTTTTCGGTAAGTTGATAAGTTGTTATTTGGCCTTTCTCATCGATTCCTTGATGTTGTAAATTGGGAAAGATCATATATTCGGGCAGCCCTTCGTCAGAATCATTAAGCTGGCTCCCGAGAAAACCCTTCTAACAGGGAAAGAGTTGCAGACGCCATATGACCTTGACAGTTGGTGCGTCGATAAGCCCCAAAAATAAGTAACTGATTTTTGCACTACATTTTCTAGATGATTTGGACAGCAACAGCCACACATCATAGTAGGTATGTACATGAAACTCGATTTAGACTATAACCCACATGTGTTCGATACTTCAGGAACTTGCTTACCTTGCTATACTCTTAAAGAAAAGAAGAAAATAGTTTATTCATTTCGTATACATTGCGGCAGAATCAGAGCTGCCAGACTGGCCATTTTGTGGCTAAATATTTCGAATTTGGGCTTTTTGTCATGTTTAGCCGCGCGATTTTTTTCGGTTGGCCCTCTCTTGGAATCTGACCTTCTTTGGCCATTTTTCTAGCAGCTGGAACTTAAGCTCTTTTTGGTTTGTTTCTTTTATAATTATGGCTTCTCTTGGCCTTTTCAGGGCTTGAATAGGATGTTCTGACACCAGTAAAGGAACAGAGCATCAGAAAAACTGTTATGCCAGTGGGAGGGAGGGACAGAACTCTGACAAAACACGATCCAAAAAAATGACAACCACCGAAAACGGGACGCGAAGGATGCAATACTATAGGCGCCCTTTGGATGGAAAGTCGATGGCAAAGTGTGCCCTATGAGGCTCCACCCTCCCCCTCCCGCTAACCAATACCCTAGATCCACCACTGTTGAAGAGCAAAATTCATAGTTGGAAAAGCAGGAAATATATCAACTATTAGCGGGGATTGGTGCGGCCAAGATAATTGATGATGCTAACAAATTGTCTGCTCATGTGGATAAAATCATTTGGTAGCTACGCGGGATTGGAGGGGCACTCCTGGCTTCCTATTAACCCGCGCCCCACTAAGGGTCTGGCGCCACCTTCGCCCCACCGAGGGCATCGATGAGCCCCTTTCTAACTCCGAAAATATGGGTGTTAGCACAAATCTGCAAAGTGCATTAAAAAGGTCGTGTGACCTCATTATGATTTTACTCACATGTTTAGGCGCTCAGGTGAATGGTTTGACCTCCAAACGTCAATTTTGGTCACGATAAGCTATTTCTACTAAAATGCTTAAAAAACCTGGGCATGGCTCTCATGCCATTGGAGCTATTGAAATTTACTATAGCACGCTTGATAGGAAAATGCCAGGGCTTTCCCTGCTATGTGGAACATAATGACCTCCCGCCAATGGTTTGAACTCCAGAGAGCACCTGACCTAGCATGACCTGAGGTCACGAAAGGTCAGAACGTGGCATTGACGTATATCAAATGGAAGCCATTGATGAGACATACATGATGACGTTTAATTTAGCACTCTAGCTTAATGAGGTTAAAAAGTGCATCAAAATACTGTGTTTGATCCCTGGTGTCCTGTGATGACCTCAGATTGGTCAAAGGGAAAATATCGCCCCAGGAATCCGTGAAAGGGTGGCCAAGAGGGTTCTCTGAGAAATTGGAGCATTTGCGATTATTTTTGTGACTTTAAGATCATAAGAGAGCTTTTTCCATACTTTTACTATGGGAGAGGTCACCTTGTGACCTGACCTCAAGTCACCAAATAAAATAACTCCAGATATACATTTTGCAAACCCCGGAAGGGTCATCAAGTGTATAAATTTTCAAATCAGTGGCCCTAGCAAAAAATGATACAAAAATACAAAAAATGATAAGATTAGAAATGTAGCTAATGTAGAGCTCAGAAATCGAAGTTCGGTTACCTTGGTTGACCTTGCCTGGTGACCTGACTTATTGTGGCCCGGGCTAAAAATTGTTAGCGAGGGTGGGAAAATGATGGACTGAGAAGTAGACCCCTTAACCACGGTGCTGCACCTCGTCGTATTTCTGTAATTCTGAAAAAAACTTAGGAGGGCCATCGTTGTTCCTCGGTGGGATGAAGGTTAGATAGGTAGTGCGTTACAAAAAAATACTGCGTCAAATCAAGATCAAACTGTCAAAAATTAGTTTTAAACAGCGATACAAGTTGTTTTTCTGTGAGTTTATGATTACTTTGAGGGGTCATTTTAGTCTCAAATCTGACTTCTGTGATGTTGATTTGGCTGTTTTAGTAAAAATAGAATTTGGACACTTTTTTGCCCTGCTTCTAACTCGGTTTGGTCCTTTTCTGCTGAAAAAACTTGGCAGCCCTGGGCAGCATCTCCAATCTTTAGAATATTGAAAGGCACAAAAATTGGAAACATTTTGTTAACACTAGCGCTTCTAGGTCTTATTAACGCCTCCCCCCAATGGGGTAATTATCCCCTGAAGACACATAATGGCCAGCACAAGAAATGCCCCCCCCCCCACTGACATTTCCTTAAAAAATGCCCTGCTGCAGACGTGACACCGCACCGTCGGGTTCGGGAGGGGAGGGGAGAGGCTGTGGGGTGAAGGCCACGGGCGAACAGCACGGACGGTGCGGACGGGGGTAAGAATCGCGGCAAACCGTTGCGATAGCCTCCTATCATAGGCGGATCCTGCATTCACAATAAGGGGGGGGTAATTCGAGATCTGGCTACATTAGGACTGATAATTTGTGATTTGGCCTACCTTATTCTGATGAAGGGCTGTGCCCAAATATATAATCCATGTATGCTATATTTTACATCCGGGATTCAAAGAGACAGGCCGCTATACATCTTGCCAGCTTATAATCATACTCCTCGCTTCAGCACTCCGAAACCTATAAATACTCGAAAATGTGTTTAGGAAGATACGCCAAGCTTTGGTTGGGATAAAACGCAAACATTTTAATCATATTTGACGAGTTCACAGTGATCTGTCTGAGGAAGTGTCTTAACCGGGGACTCCCACCGGGGCCATGATGGCCCCCCACAAAATATGGGCGTTAGCAAATATCAAAGGCAATAGAAAGCTCGCGTGAATTCAGTAAATTACTTCATGTTTTAGTGCTCAGGCAATGGTTTGACCTCAGAGGTCAAATTAGGTCAAGATCGGCTATTTTCACTCAAATATGCAATGATTAACAAACTGGGCATAACTCTTATGTCATTAGAGCTATTGAGGCCTGGTAAAGTACATTATACCAAATTGCCAGTACTTTTCCGCTATGTGGAACGTAAAGACCTCCCGCCAGTGGTTTGACCGCCAGAGGTCACCGGACCTAATAGACCAGGTACGAAAGGTCAAAAAGTGACCTTCCGTATATCAAATGAAAGCCAGTGACAAGACAAACACGATGGTGTTTGTTTCACCGCTCTATCTCAATTAGGTCAAAGTTATTGTCAAAATACTGTTTTGACCTCTGGTGACCTGATGACCTTGGAAAAGTCAAAGGCAAATATGACCCGGGATCCGTGAAAGGGTGTCCAAAAACGTTGTTCTGAGCAGTCTGAGTATTTGCAATCATTTTTGTGGCTTTATATCATGAAATAGCTTTTCCCCATGCTTTTCCAATGGGAGAGGTCGCCTCGTGACCGACCTCAGGGCAGAAATCGAAAAATGCCGGATATACACCGAGACCCGGAGGGTCATAAAGTGTAGGAAGTTTCAAATCGATCGACTTGAAATGTAGCTCTACAGAGCTCTAAACGTGAAGTGAGGTGACCTGGTTGACCCATCTGGTGACCTGACCTGGTGACCCGGGTTAAAAATTTCAGGGATGATGGGAAAATGATGCAGTGAGAGGTAGAGTCCTCAACCGCGGTGCTGCGCCTCGTCGTTTTCTGCTATCCCGAAAAACCTTAGGGGCCATCGATGGCCCCCGTGGGGCGAGGTTAAACCGCTGACATGCACGATAAGCCCAAGATGCTCTAAGGCTTGTGCCTTACCAGAGAGCCCTCAGAAGAGGTACTGATTACACTTGGAGCTGAAGAGGACGAACTTGTTTCATTTACCAGCTGTTTTTTAGTCTTTTTTTTGCTTTGTACGCCATCGCACGTACTTGATAGTGGTGGCAAGTCATCACATCTAGCAAATTATTCTCAACTTGTTTTTTGCTCCAGGTGCAAACTGTACAGGTGGTCCCCGGAGCACCGAAGTCCGCAAAATGATGTGTTTTTCAATGGAGGCTAATGTCACAGCAGGAGTCAGGGCGCCCCATGGGGGTCCGGCGCCACCTTCGCCCCACCATGGGGGCCATCAATGCCCCCTAACTCCGAAAATATGGAAGTTACGCAAAGCTGCAAAAGACATTAGAAAGCTCATGTGAATTCAGTAAGATTTTACTAACACGTTTAAGTGCTCAGGTCTATGTTTTGACCTCCAGAGGTCAAGTTATGTCACGGTAGGCTATTTCCTGTAAAACATGTAATCCTTAAGAAACCTGAGCATAGCCATTAGAGCTATTGAGATCTAGCAAAAATCATTTGATAGGAAAATGCCAGAACTTTCTCTGCTATGTGGAACATAATGGCCTCCCACCAGTGGTTTGACCTCCAGAGAGTACTTCGTGACTTTATATGACCGGAGGTCTCGAAAGGTAAGAAAGTGACCGTGTTGTATATCAAATGAAAACTGGTGACGAGGCATACACGATGACCTTTGATTCAGTGTTTTAGCTTAATTAGGTAAAACAGATTTCGTCAAAATGCTGTTTTTGACCTCTGGTGACCTCTGAAAATCTCAGATAGGTCAAAGGGCAATATCGCCCCTGGGATCCATGAAAGGGTGTCCAAGAACGTTTGTCTTAGCAAATTGAGCATTTACGATTATTTTGTGACTTTTAGCTAATAAGACAGCTTTTCCCATGTTTTTTTCTATGGAAGAGGTTACCTGGTGACCTGACCTCAGGTCACAAAATCGGAGAATCCCGAAGATAAATTTCTTAAACTCCGGAGGGGTCATTAAGTGTCGAAAGTTTTAAATCGATCAGCTTAAAAATGTAGCTATGGTAGAACTCAAAAGTTAAAGTGAGGTGGCCTTGGTTGACCTCGCCTGGTGACTTGACCTAGGGTGACCCGGGGTAATACATTTCAGGGATGATGGGAAAAATGGGGTAAGAGGTAGAACCCTCAACCGCGGTGCTTCCCCTCGTTGTTTTTCTGTTGTTCCGAAAAAAACCTTAGGGACCATCGATTTGATTATTCTAGGTGGGGTGAGGGTTAACACCCGCACTGGAGGGTGTCTGGCACTAACGCGCACTGGAGGGGGCCTACCATGCCCCCTAAGATCTCGGAAACTAAGACGGTTAGAAAAACGCCACTTGGTAGGTGGGTGGGGGCTATGGTGATCTACATGATGACCAATTTTCATTGACCTAGGTTAGTATCTTCAAGGTCAAACGAGGTCGTAAAGGTCAAATATTGGCCATGCTTGGGATCATTTGGTAAATGCTGTGATTATGCGGGAAAATAGCGGGAATAGGCTAAAGGCGGACAAGGTTCATAGAGAAGAGGTCTCAAAGAGGCTTCCCCACAACTTTTGGGTCAAGGTCATTCAAGGTCATTGATCTTTAAGGTCACCATATGGTATACTACTTATTATTTACACTTTGACTAACACTGCAGCCACTGTGTGGCGGGAAATGAGGATTTACCTTTCCCAATGACCTTTGACCTTGACCTTTGTATTGGGGTGCCCTACTGATGACGTCATAGCACAATATATGTCAGACCGGGTAACGTCATTTGGCCGGACGCACAGTGGTCATTGACCTTAAAAGTGCAGATATGACCTTGACCTGTGACCTTTTACCTTGACCTTGACTTTCATGTGAAATGACCTTGACATATAATCCCGCTTATATGACGTTATGACGTCACCACTCGGTCGTCAAGCTAACTGGTCCGACCGCGCGTTTACGGTGATCTCAAAATGCAGGTCTGACTTTGAAAGCATATAAGTCAAAAATTTTTTGACTGATTTTCATAAAATCTTCACCAATCGACGCGCTATTAAATTCTGTTAAATGTGGCCACGTATCCTTTTTCGGCTACGGGCGGTTCTCCGGCCACCTCGGAAAAACAGGTGGGGGGGCCTCCGAGGCCCCACTCCAGTGCGCGTGTTAAGGAAGATTTTTGGATTTTGAGGCTTTGTGTCGCGTTCCCCCGGACGTAGCTTGAATTTAAAACATGTTATGACCTCAGTTTAGCTTTTATAGTCTTTGGTAATCTCTTGTGACATTTTCAAACGTGTTTAAACTTGACCTATGGTAATCTCGTTGTGAATTTTGCTCAGCATACTCATTATTTTAGCTCTTTTATAATGAAGAAGTTTTAGGCACTAAAAACAAATCATTGGTGACTTTTAGTGGTGCATTGCATTGCATGGGACTGGTTCAAAGCTCAAGAGTTCTCCCTTGTACTCAAGGTAACTAGTTCAGAGTCCACGTCATTTAAATGGACTATTCACAAGCCATTCTGAATCATTTACGCCAATTTAGTGAGTTTCTAATCATCTGTCACTGCTTACACCCCCTTCAAGGTCAAATTAGTTCAAAAGTTGAAAAAGGTCAAGCCCGTTTTGGAAGAAAAACGTCTTGTTCAGTGTCATTTTCATGCAAATTGACTATTCATAAGAAATTTTGCATCAGTTACGCCAAGTGCCTGCTTCATCATCTGTTATTGCTTACACCCCCTTCAAGGTCAAATAAGGTCAAATTTTCGAAAAAATTTCATGTCCAAGTAATATGCAAACCAACTAGTTTAGTTTCCATATCATTCAAACTGACTATTCATTAACCATTCTGCATCATTTACTCCAAGTAAGTTTGCTTCTCAATTGTTATTGCTTACCCCCTTTCAAGGCAAACAAAGTCACAAGTCGAAAAAGGTTAAGCCCGTATCGGACGCAAGTCAAATAATTCGATGTTTAGAAATAATTATCATTTAGAAATATCGAATTGAAACACGCATCTGTAGTAGATATTCGACACAGAGTTATCACGGTTCACGCAAGGTCAAATAAAGGTCATTGAATGTTAAAAAAGGTCATAGAAGGCCTAACCTGGTACAAATGAACCTCAAAGGCTGAAAGAAAATATCCTGGGACAGTTCATGAGCAAATGATGCAAAAGAACGATAAGAGTCTGGAGCATTCACGTGAAAACGGGTACAGGCACCCAAATGACCCCAACATGCCTCCACTCTTGAGGTCATAACTCCATGACCTTCAAGGGTAGGAAAAATTATTTGCAAGATGTCCCCAATGAATGCATCAGAGGCTATACATCATTTCAAGACTCTAACTTAAGTAGCTCGTTTTCGATTCTTGAAAAACCTGAGGGGGGTTGCAACACCCCTCCCCTGTACGTGTAATGGTTAAAACCCCCTATGGCGTTGACGGGAAAGAAATTGGTTCATGGCTACCCTCTTGAATTCGGACCTTCCGTCTTCACTGGCATTAACCATACCGTGAGTTACTATGGTACTGCTCCATAGTGATACCTAGTGTCATATTTCGGAAGTAAGAAGTAGTATATTCAGTGCGAAAGCCATATTTTTATTACTTTACCTAAAATATTATTTCCAAAGGTAAAAATTATTTTATACAAATTTATAAATTTCACTGTACTGCGGGTCAAGGTCACCGTTCAAAAACTAGCGGGGTCCACCACCGGGGGCCAGATGGCCCCCTCAACTCGAAAAAGGGCGTTAGCCAAATCGCAAAGGCAAAGAAACTGCGGAATTCAGAAGAAATACTCGCATGTTTTAGTGCCAGGTCAATGGTTTGACCTCCAGAGGTCAAATTAGGCCAAGATCGGCTATTTCACCAAATAGCAATGATTAACAAACTGGGCATAACTCTATGTCATTAGAGCTATTGAGGCCTGGTAAAAAAACATTTATACAAATTGCCAGTACTTTTCCGCTATGTGGAACGAAAGACCCCCGCCAGTGGTTTGACCGCCAGAGGTCACCTCGGACCAATAGACCTAGGTCACGAAAGGTCAAAAGGACCGCCGTATAGCAAAAAAGCCAAGACAAACAAACACGATGGTGTTGCATCGCTCTAGCTCAATAGGCAAAAGTTATGTCAAAATACTGTTTTGACCTCGGGACCTTAGAGACCTTGAAAAGTCAAAGGGCAAATATGACCCCTGGGATCCGTGAAAGGGTGTCCAAAAACGTTGTTCTGAGCAGTCTGAGTATTTGCAGTCATTTTGTGGCTTTTATATCATGAAATAGCTTTTCCCCATGCTTTCCAATGGGAGAGGTCGCCTCGTGACCTGACCTCAGGCACGAAATCGAAAAATCCCGGATATACACCTTGTAGACCCTGGAGGGCAGAAGTGTAGGAAGTTTCAAATTGATCGACTTCGAAATGTAGCTCTTACAGAGCTCTAAAGGTAAGTGAGGTGACCTTGGTTGACCTCGTCTGGTGACCTGACCTTGGGTGACCCGGGGTAAAAATTTCAGGATGATGGGAAAATGATGCGTGAGAGGTAGAGCCCTCAACCGCGGTGCTGCGCCTCGTCGTTTTTCTGCTATCCCGGAAAAACCTTAGGGGGCCATCGATGGCCCCCGGTGGGGCGAGGCTAGGTCACGAGGTCATGACGTCAATTTTGCAGAAATATAAAAATCTACGATAGCCAAATTTAAATATGCCAAATGTAAAATAAAGATGTAAAGCATCGTTACAATCATTAAAAAAATGGCAGAACTACAGGCTTTCAAAACAATGCCTACATGGTGACCCCGAAAAATGCCGGGGCTATATCTGCTATACCAAATTTTCAAATATTTTTGACGCCATGGTTAGATTCTACACCTTTGAAACCCCATTGACACAAATTTTGGAAAGAATTAAAAATAGAAGGGTTTATTTTACGAAATTTTTGGTCGATTTATGGTGGAATGACCCACCTGTGACCTCTGAGAGGTCATCTGGGGCTATTTAAGCAGTTTTCGGACTTTGGTCAATAACTTTGCATTAAATGATGATAAATATTTTATCTTAATATCATTGCATTCAAATTGCTATTGCGAGTCGATTGATATGCATATTGACAATGCTAGGTTAAAAAGTGACCTTGACCTGACCTGAGGTCAGGCCATTTTTGTGTTTTGACCTAGAATGATTATATTATACATCATTCGATTTACCTTGACGAGAGAAAGCGAATGGTGCCAGAAGAATGATTCTAACTCAACTCTGTCAGATGCTAGAGCCCAAAAACTCTACTCAAAAGGCCACCTTCTTTGACCTGCAGGACCTCAATATTGACCTGAGCTTAAAAGTAACTAATATAGTTTCTTCATGAATCTGTATGAGCTATCTACCAGTCTTCGCTTTTTTCGCTATCCAGCATAGGGACCGAGTTCGACGGGGATGCTCAAACACCCCCCCTCCCACCAGGGCAAAGGTGGCTTGGAGGCCCACCGGGGCGCAGGTTAAAAGACGGAAGTCTGAATAGGAAGGCCTGTCCCTCCCCTTTGCAGTGGGGGTGTGGTATATGTCAGGGGATATACGTATCCAGCACATATACACACATTTGTCGTCGATAATGCATATGAACGAGCGCATGATAATCACCATCTGGGTGATCTCACAGGCTGGAGAAGGGGGGTGCGTGGCTTTGCGGTACAGCACCTGACTTCCGAGCACATGTCCCAGGTTCAAGTCCCGGCAAAGCCTCTGAATAAATTAATCTGATCCCCCAGATCCCTCCCAGCAGGGTGATAGTGCGATGCCGTATAAGCCTGGCAGTTGGTGCGTTGTTTAACCCCAGGTATTACCGTAGCCTGGCAGTTGGTGCGTCGTATTACCGTAGGTAGGCGATAGGCTGTGTACATAAATGCAATGTTTAGAAATGTTTGAGAGCAGCCCGACTCTTCCTTGAACGGGTAAGGATGAAAAGCATGAGGTAAATCCGAACAAATCATGCAACATATCAGGAGGAAATTTTTATTCCTCCTGATATGACGAAAATCTTAAATCTTTATTCCTCTATACCGATGACGAAAATCTGTATGCTGGCAGGTCTTGTGCGACTAATCTGGCATCACTTCTGAGCACTGCATGGAAATCTATCGATGAAAATATCCAAACGGATTGCATTTAGGCATTTACACATATTTCTCGGCAGCATAACAATCCATCGACCATACTCTCCTAGTTCATAACTGAAAAATGCTTATCATCTCTCAGGCCCAGCTCTAAATGTTTTTTTATGTCACGTGCTATCTCACTGGAATGTAACAGAATTTCAAGCTGCGGACATATATTGTTATATTTTCAGAAATAAGAGATATTTAGTTATATAAGTGACATATATTGAGTCCTAAAACTGTTTTTAACCCTACTACAGTTAAATCTGTTATATTCTTTGCCTCTAACTTGAGAAATCAGTGCAGATTCAAAACCAGGCTTGCTGCGCAATCGCCGCAAATTGTATATAGGTGGCGTAGTTATTGTCTAGGTTAATCTTTTCCTGCTCTTCACTTTCAACCGGGATTCTACAGTGTTTAGAAGACAAATTGATAAAACTGCAGGATGAAGAAGTCGACCGTCATTCAGTGGATCAATGAAATTTTAGAATCTAAGTGTGGGGAAATGGCCACGGAAATAGATCAGCTAAAACAAAGAACCAAGGACCAAGAGAAGGAAATAATTCATTTGAAGAGTTTGATAGCGGTGCTAGATTGGACAGGGGACAAAATTGAAATAAAAATGATAGAGACAGAGGCGGAGATAGCGAAACAAAAGGAAGCCTTCGATAATCTCAGCAAAACAGAATCGTGGAAAAATACGTCAACCAAGATATCGAGCGATGAAAAAGAGAAGGGTCTTCAGGAACAAGTCTTGGTAAAGAGTGGAAGACAGCGCAGAAGAAGAAGGGAGGTGCACCTACTGAAAAGAAAAAGAATGGGACAGTCATAATTGGGGATTCCAGAATAAAGTACTTGGATTCGGCTCTGTCTGGGAGGGATGTCTGGACGGCCAGCTTTCCTGGAGCAACGATACAAGACATCACTGACAGAGTAGAGGAAGTAGCAAGAGGATGCGAGAGGATCATCACCCATGTGGGCGTTAACAACATAAATCCTCACCACACATCGGAGGAAACGCAGAAGGAATACACCGTTCTGGTAGACAGCTTCGCCAAGCACCCTGCTGAGGCTATCGTTACGGGCATACTGACAAAGCGAGGAGCTGGTGGTCAGTGGCTGTCCAGAGCAATAAGTGCAAACGAGCGGGTAAGTGTGCTTTGCCGGGAGAGGGGGTTAAGTTTGTTGACTTTTAGGAAATGTTTTGGGGAAGGGACGATCTATACGCGATTGATGGTGTACATTTAAGCAGAAAGGGTGTGAGTGTGCTGAAAGCTCTTTATGAGGAAGTGTTACAGGGAAATTTTTGGTTAAGTGTGGTAAGGGAATTCCTAGTAGAAGCAATAGAAAATGTCATGATTTCTTGAAGGTATTTTATGCAAACGCGAGAAGTGTGCGTAACAAAGTTGATGAACTACATAGTTATATAATCGCGGAGGATATTGATATTGTTTGTATTACTGAATCCTGGATTAACGCAAAACTATTTGGTGATAGTATGGAATATTATTCCCTAGACTCGTACGATTTATTTACATACCAAAGGCAAAATAAAATAGGAGGGGGAGTTATGGTACTGGTTAAAAACATATTCAAGGCATTGGAAGTATCTAATCAGAACAGACAGACGAAAACAATTTGGTTAAAAATTCATATTAGACAGAGTACGGGTGTGGACCAAGTAATGCAATTAGCAGTAATATACCGACCACCATCCCAAACTAAGGAGATTGACCTCGCTTTGATTTCTGAGATAAATAAAAATATTTCCCGTGATTGTATTCTAGTAGGCGACTTTAATCTTCCCTAAACTTAGTAGGCTTACTGTTTATCCTCAAGACTCAGTTGAGGAGAGATTCCAAAATTGTTTTCATGGTAACTTTCTTCAACAACTGGTATCCGATCCGACAAGAAATAATGAGATACTCGACTTGGTGCTGGTGAACAGGGAGGAACTTGTTGATAATGTTGTTGTAGGCGAGTGTCTTGGGGAGAGTGATCATAATATTTTGATATTTAGTATTCAGATAAGATTTAAGCCAAAAGGTAATAATACAATTGTCCCCGATGTAAATAAAGGGGATTATGACAAAATGCGTGAGATTTTGTCTAGAATTAAGTGGGACGATGAGTTTTCAAATAAATCAGCTCATCAGATGTGGGAAAGGCTGAAAATAATACTGATGGATGCTCAGACACGGTCGGTACCTGGACGGAAACTACGCAATGATAGGAAAATATTTCCGAAATGGATGACTCGAGAGGTGCGATCACTTATAATGGACAGTATAAGGGACAAACAATCTGCCTTTAGAGCTTTACAAAACTTTGAAGCGCAGGCTAATGTGGAGGCATATCGAAAAGCTAGAAATTTAGTCAATAAGTGTGTGAGAAAGGCTAAGAGATTTGCGGACATAAGTTTTGCTCGTAACTGCAATGGGAACAGCAAACAATTTTTCAGCTATTACAAATGCAATAAACAGAAGTCGGGCATTGGATCATTATTGAAAGATGGGGCTATTTTCAATGAAGATAAAGATATTGTTTCAATTCTGGGTAAGCATTTCACCTCAGTCTTCACTCAGGAATCACCAATGGAATCAAACGTGTGCTTTCGAGATGTTGGACCGATTACTGAAATAAGTGACCCAGAAATAAGTCCACATGTAGTCAGCAAACACCTGAACAGTATTGGATCTAATAAGGCTGGCGGCCCCGACAATATCCTAGCTCGGATCTTGCGAGAAACTAAAGATCAACTGGCTCAGCCACTCACTCTGATCTTCAAAAGGTCTATAGCATTCAGCGAGATTCCAGATGACTGGAAAAGAGCAAATGTGGTACCGATTTTTAAAAAAGGAAGAAAGGATGATGTGGGGAATTACCGCCCCGTGAGTCTGACGTCCAT
The DNA here is from genome assembly GCA_034440635.1 of Lepas anatifera. Taxonomy (NCBI): domain Eukaryota; kingdom Metazoa; phylum Arthropoda; class Thecostraca; family Lepadidae; genus Lepas; species Lepas anatifera. The sequence continues at coordinate 370,582 of JAOTON010000698.1, read as the reverse complement.
TGTATGTAAGGTGCTTAAGAGGATTATTAAGGACCATATTCAGGATCATTTGGATAAATACGGAGTTATAAATGACTCTCAACATGGTTACAGTAAAGGGAGATCATGTCTTACAAATATGCTAGAATTTTTAGATTACACAACAAAGGAAATGGACAACGGTAAACCTGCGGATATCATATATTTAGACTTTAGCAAGGCCTTCGATTAAGTACCTCGCATGAGGCTAATTTTACAATTAGAACAACATGGAATCAAAGGGCGAGTAGGAAGTTGGGTAAAAGAGTGGCTCAGAGGAAGAAAGCAAAGGGTTGTTTTAAATGGAGAGAAATCTGAATGGAACAACGTAATCAGTGGGGTGCCACAGGGGTCTGTTCTTGGTCCACTGCTCTTTATAATCTTTGTTAACAATATTGAACAAGGTGTACATAATAAGATTTCTAAGTTTGCAGATGACATCAAACTGGCCTGAACTGCCAATTCAGTGGGATGTAAGAGATTGCAGGAAGATTTAGATAGACTGGTACGGTGGGCTGGTCAATGGCAAATGCAATTCAATTACTCAAAGTGTAAGGTACTCAGGTTAGGAAAGACTAATCCGAAATACAAATATTTCATGAACGGTCACGAACTTCAGAACATTAGGGAGGAAAAGGATTTGGGGATTGTTGTCAGTAAGGATCTGAAACCATCAAAACATTGTGCAGAGATCATAAAACGCGCCAACAAGATATTAGGAATTATAAATAGGCCAGTTTCATATAAAAACAAGGAAGTTATCAAGAAACTGTACTGCGCATGTGTTAGGCCACATCTAGAATACTGCAGTCTAGCATGGAATCCAACCCTTATAAAAAACAAAAAAGCATTAGAGAAGGTTCAGCGAAGGGCTACCAAAATGGTCAGGGGACTCGGGAATATTTCATACGGGAGAGAATGAAGAAATTAGGTTTACATAGTCTATCTTTCCGAAGATACAAGGCAGATATGACTGAAACATTCAAAATATTGAAGGGAATTGATAAAATACCAGCAAACCAAATTTTCAAGATAAGAGGACGGGGAAGAACCAGGGGTCATAATTTTAAGCTTATTAAGGGAAAAGGAAAAACGAACATGAGACAGTCATTCTTTAGTAATAGAATTATAAATCGCTGGAATGCATTGCCTAGCAGCATAACGGAATGTCCATCACCAAATAGTTTTCGGCGAGGGATTGATAAATTATGTACAGCAAATGAAAATGTGTATGACATGTATTAGTAACTGTCAATTTTATGTCAGATCTCTTTGAATGCGATGTTTTATTTAGCAATAAATGTTTTGTTGAGCACGCAATTCATCTGTAAACTTTTAGAGTAAATTTCAACGTATTGTATGTATTGTATGTATGTATGCATTGGAAAATGTTGGAATGTATGACAGGCCCTTGCGGCTTTTTCATACCAAATATGATGATGATGATGAAGTAAATTGGTTTTCATCCTACCTGTACAACAGAAAGCAGTGTGTTATTGTAAACGGAAAGTGCTCAGAGTGGTGTCAGATCGAGTCTGGGACACCTGAAGGTAGGATAATTTCAGCACTGTGCTTTGCACTGTATATAAATGACCTTCCAGCTGGGATATCCTCTCGGGTTCTTATGTTTGCTAACGACGCAAAAATATACCGGGAAATCACGAACCAAGCAGATGCAAACGCTCTTCAACGGGACCTATTTCACCTCTGCCAGTGGTCAAAAATTTGGAAACTGAAACTGGACGCAACTAAATGAAAATAATTTCGGATGACATCGAAAAAGAAACCACTGATAACAAATTACACTATAGAAAACACTGTTCTAGAACAAGTGGAACACATTCGTGATTTAGGCATAATCCTTGACACTAAATTAACCTTTAGGCCAAACATTCATCAAACCGTGAAGAAATCAAATCGTGCGCTTGGCATTCTTATCAGATCATTTCAGAAAGCCAACCCGAGAGGATATCTCAGCGTTTCGTCTGTCTTAACTTCATACTTTGCCTTAGTGCGGTCGAACTTGGAGTACTGTAGCGTTGTGTGGAATGGAGCGGCTGCATCCTACACTGATCGACTGAGCCGCGTGGAGCATACGTTTTTAGTGTGGCTCAATGCGCACAGTCACCAGCGATCCCAATCACTGGCCTACACAGACCTGTTGAGGCACTTTGGCCTTGTTTCAGTAAGCGCTTGGCGACAGCAACACGATCTCATGTTCATCCGAAATATTTTTAAAGGACGAATCTCATCTTCATCTCTTCTCGGGTGCTTTCACTTGCATGTTCCGACTCGTGTCGCCCGTCAGCAACCACGGGCCCTGCTAAGTTGCAAGGGTTGGCACTGTTAATTAAGGTCTATTTACGAGGCTTCCGAGGCAGCTGAACATGTTTTTACCCATGTGCCCGGCCGCAGATGTATTTTCAGATACCTGGCAATCGTTTCGTGGAGAAGTGGAAACCTATGTCGCCTCTTTGTAGTTGTGTATGCAGAGTTGTGCGACTCACGAGTCGGAGTCAGAGTCTAACTCAAATTCCGACTCGTTCGACTCAGAGTTGAGTTGAGTTGAGTCGAAAAAATTAGACAGGTGAGTTGAGCTGAGTTGAGTCGGTTCACAACACGTCAATAAGTTGAGCTGAGTTGAGTTGTGAAGACAGCGAGTCATATGAGTTGACAACAAAAGTTGACTCAGTATGCAAATATGTTGAGTAAGTTTGAATTTGCTTACCTTTTGGGAACCTCCTTTGAATACCTTTTCCTCCAGGGTTTTAATTGTTTCAATCACAGTTTTCATTTCTTTCAATATATCAAATTAACTATACGGTTCAATTGCTTATTTTAAAGGCCCATTCGGACTGAAGAAATCCCTATGCACAAATAATACATGTACTCGAAAACTTAAACAGACTCCTATCTCTGGCCTTGTCTTAAACATTTTAAGAGGTAGAATGCACTGCGAAATGCATTTAGAATACCTAAAAAATCCTCATCATCAATATACTTCTTTTCAACCACCACTCACAGTTATACACTCCAATATAAAAGAATAACCACAGGCAAGAGAGTGCGCCATTGCTGTCTTTGAAGAACAAATTTAGTTAAAGGTAGGTTCAAGCTAAAGTAGCTTCAGGGCAAAACATTGTAAAAGTCACGTGATAATTAACAAAGTTATGTGAATATTTCTAAACTACATATGAAATTGTTTCTTTTGTCTTAAATGCGCCGTCTCCAGCTACTGCTTTAACCTATGAAAAGCAGTTCTTACTGTTAGCACAGAAAAGTTTGGACTCTGATTTGACAAAATATTAAAATACTATTATTGCGCGAATCAGATGAATTATTTCTTGCTACTGGTTGTGTCTGATCGTCGTCCGTATTTTATTTGGAAAGCCGTATACATTGGCAATTATCAAACTGCTCCCATTTTGAAGTGTGATATGTAGGTGGTACGCAAGATACATTTACTTAAGGTGCTACGTGCTTGCTGTATTGAAGGTTTTTAAGCTGAAAATTGTATTGGGTTTAAAAATATGTATGTATTTAATGCAACACGATGATAAAATTTCCATTTCTATTGTCCTATGTTATATGTTGATATGGTATACTATTTCTTAGGTTTTGCTGCAGTTCTTAGAATTTGCAATTGCAACTAGGTACTCTAGTAATTATACCTTATATTTTTAATCAGCTCATGGTATAGGAATTTTTCATTTAGTAAAACTATCTAGCATCGTTTTTTTAAGAGAAAAAAACATTACCCTTATCATTCCTGAAAATACAGTTTAGATCATGTTTTTTAGCTGGACCTCTTTCTGATAGTATGGGGGTGCAATTACTTCCCTATTTTGTTGTAACCTTAGCCCATTTAAGTTCCTTTCCATTCCATGCACCTGGTTAAACATGCAAGGCTTCTTTCAGAAATCATTGCAACATGGTGTGGCAGCTTTACCTGGCAGTGGCAGTCTGGAAGAATAAAAAATATCCATGGCTCCTGGCTATAATTAATTTTTAATGTTTCAATTAATTTATCTACCATACACTAATCTTCATTTCCCTGTCAGACGTTCTGTACAGCTTGTTTCTTAGTGTTTTATTAATTTGTTATTGTTTATTTATATTATTTATCCTTTATTTATATACTTTGAAACTGAGTCGAAGTTTGAGTTGAGTTGAGTCATGAGTCGAGTCGGAGTTGAGTCGGGATGATTTAGCATTGAGTCAGAGTTGAGTCGGCTCACTGAACTCTTGACAATGAGTTGAGTCAGAGTTGAGTCGACCACTCTCAGCAAATGAGTTGAGTTGAGTCGACTCAAGAAAATTCTGAGACGCACAACTCTGTGTGTATGAGCCAGTGATTGCATCTTATGTTGTAGATGGTTTTATGGATTTTTATCGCTCTTAGGGTTTGTATCGCTTTTACGGTTTTAATTTTTGTATGCGCTGCCACAATAGGTTTTCCTATTTTTATGTGGTGACCTTGTGCCTCTTTGGGCATTTTATTCACGTTTTGGGGCGTCTTTACTCTTATGGCGTACATGTTTAATCTTTTATTTTTTGTACTTTGCCTTTTATTGGGGTCATCCCGTTGGCAATGATGCAGATAAATAAATAAATAAATACAATTCTTCCTTTCCTCGCTAAATTTCTCACTTCTTTCGGTATGCAAACGTAAGTTATACAACCACTGCAGTGATATCCAAAGCTGTTAATTAATCAAAACTACTCAAATGACTAAGAGCACCCAAGGCAGTGTGAAACGGAAGCCAGGCAGATCCTGCGTTTTCTTGGCATCTCTTGAAAGGCAAGGGAGGCTGGATACTCGCTGGGGTTTACAGATGTCATTTTGTGTGGTCACGTATGTATGTATGTACGTAACAATGCCAAGCCAGCACAAAGGCAAAGACAGCCAGAGTGAAGCGCCCGGAATAATCGGTCGTGAGCGGATCTCCCGCTGTATATCCCGCTCCTGGGAGGCGACTCGCGCGGAGAGAAACTGAACTCCGGCACACGCGCACGCACAGAAGAGACAGGTAGGTGGAGACACGTCACTAACTACGGTGGTGATTGGTGAGATGTTTGTGGTATGAGATGGCTGAGATGAGTGCGAAGTTCTGACCAGGTAACCCTCTGCTAAAATCAAGAATGCATTGAAGACTTTCCTTAGTTCCAGTGAGCTGCAGTGGAAGGACCAAATGCGACAAGCGTCGATTTTCTATGACCTACCCGTTGGCCCGTTTTTTGAGCCCAAATAACTAATATACTGTCGGCGCGAACTCAGCTATAGTGGTTAGTAGCTAACACTCGGTTATAGCTACCTAACACTCAAGTATAGTGGTTGGTAGCTAACACTCGGTAAGCATAGAATGTATAAATGTGATCAATGTATGTACATACATACATGGCTACTATGATGTGTGGCTGTTGCTATTGAAATAATCTAGGGAATGTAGTGCAAAAACCAGTGAATAATTTTTTGGGCTTATCGACTATATCTATTATCGACTTGCAGATATATGGATCCGCCATTGCTTCCTCAAATGGTGAGTTCTAGGACCAATGAAATAGATTAATGAGTGAAAATGACTAACCGCAAGCTAACAGAATTTGAAACTGGGACAGGAGCAAGTAATGCTGCAGGGGCAAAATATCAGTTCAGGATGTAAATCTTACAACTATCCCATTGAGTGCAAGCATCATAAGCTGCTTATGTGATACTCCTCCCTAACTCTGCGGTATAAGAAATCGTCTTTGGCACAGCGTTCAATTGCAATTATCTAAAGATTTTCGAAATTATGTCCAGGACTGTTGAAGTGGCTAGCAAGATTGTTTGTCTTTAGTCGGATGTCGGATTGATGTTGGTTAAGTCTTTCTGAAAGGGTATTTTTTCACCTACATATTGTTTTTCACATTTGTTGCATGGTATCAAATATACACAATCCCAGGAGGTGCAGGTGAGGTTTTGCCTAATCTTGTAACTAATCCCTGTTTTTGAGCCCTTATATTGATCTGAGTCTTCTGCTGAGTGGCAGGTTAGACATCGGCGTCTACCACAGCGTTTGAACCCTGGCGATGGACGGGGCCGGGGCGTTGGCGGACGGGTGCGGACCACTTTATTACTGATTGTTGGAGGACGTTTGAAGGAGACGTGTGGCAGATCGGGGTCTATCTTCTTTGCTTGGTGGGATGCTTCTATGATCGGGTAGTTTTCCTGGAGGATGGAGCTGATAGCTATGGGGTTTTGATTGAATGGCGTTACAAAATTCAGTATTTTTTACCGTCTGTCTGTTGTTGTTGCTGTCTATTGAGGGCTTCTCCTCTCGGCAGTCTCCGGGCGCGTTCATTTGCATCTTCAATTAGTTAAGCAGGATAACCTCGTCTTCTGAGGTGGCTCTTCAGTTCTTCAAGGCGGTTGTTCATTGCTGCTTCTGTTGAGCAGAGTCTTCTGATTCGGTGGGCGAGTCCATATGGTAGGGCACGTTTGATATGGCCCGGGTGTGCAGAATCAAAATGAAGGTAGTTATGGCGAAAGGTTGGCTTGTGATACACATCTGTCTCCAGGCGTCCTTTTATGACGGAAACTTTGACATCAAGAAAATCAATTTCCGAGTTGCTGTGCTCCGTTGCGATCTTGATGCATTCCGATATGCTGTTGGCAGTGGTGACGAGTTGGTCAAGGCTTTATTCTCCGTACTCGTAGATTATGAAGATATCATCCAGAAATCGGTGCCAGGCGAGATGTTGCGCTTCCACTGTGGTTAAGATTGTATCCTCCCATTATCCTAGCGTAAGAGAAGCATAAGAGGGTGCAGCAGTTGTTCCCATTGCAGTTCCAAACTTCTGCGTGTAAAGCTCTTCTCCAAATTTGAAGGTGTTCCTGTAGAGAATTATTTTTAGGAGTTCTAGGATTAAGTCAGTTGAGGGATGGCCTGATGTTCTTTGATCTAGATTGTGTTTGCAAGCCGCAAGTCCCAGAACATGATTCGAGAAATGGAAGGCGCGCTGACCACACTCCATAATTGGTTCACTCAAAATTCGATGAAGCTAAATCCAGCAAAAACCCAACTTTTGGTCTTAGGAACTCGGCAAGTTCTTCGCGATCTTCCCCCAGTAACTCTGTCCGTGAACGGTGCAACAGTAACCGAAAGTCAAAGAGTAAAGAAATTAGGCCTATTTGTGGACAAAACTCTTTCATTCTAAAACCACATTGACCAGATGGTTGGTAAGTGCACCGGCCTGCTCATCGGACTACACCATGCCCGGCACCGTCTACCCACTGGTACTATCAAACCACTCGTCAACAGTCTGATTTTGTCCGTGCTGTGGTACTGCATAATCGTGTACGGTAGCTGTACTGCTCAGCGTTTGCAAAGAGTGCAGAAGGTTATAAACATTGGCGCTCGTGTGGTTACCGGACGTAGAAAACGAGATCACATCAGCGACGCCGTGCGAGATCTGGAATGGCTGCCTGCACGTGAGCTCGGCACATACCACTCTCTGTGTCTGCTCAAGCGAGTGATGGTAATCGGCGAGCCAGCTTACCTGAAGCATCAGCTCGTGACTAGGCGTGAATTCAGAAACCGCACTACTCGCCAAGACGGAGATTTATGCCTCCCACGCCTAAGAACTGAGACTGGGAGCAGAGCTTTTATGCACCGTGCTGCAGCAGCATTCAACGGACTGCCACCGGCGATCCGGGATGGCTCCCTCTCCAGCTTCAAAAGACGCCTAAAAAAACATCTGCTCGGTTGATGAGTGTACCCGATTTTGACCTGACTTTTCTTGACTTGACTTGTACCCAATTTTGACTGTCGCGTGTCTGTCCCATCCACCCCAATTTTTGGCCTGGGCTCATTAATAGCTATTGATATGGATGAGCACCGTGATGTTGAAATAAATAAATAAATAAGCTATCAGCTCCATCCTCCGGAAAAACTACCCGATCATAGAAGCATCCCACCAAGCAAGGAAGATAGTCCCCGATCTGCCACGCGTCTCCTTCAAACGTCCTCCAACAATCAGTAAAAAAGTGGTCCGCACCCGTCCGCCAACGCCCCGCACCCGTCCATCGCCAGGGTTCAAACGTTGTGGTAGACGCCGATGTCTAACCTGCCACTCAGCAGAAGACTCAGATCAATATAAGGGCTCAAAAACAGGGATCAGTTACAAGATTAGGCAAAACCTCACTGCACCTCCTGGGATTGTGTATATTTGATGCCATGAAACAAAGTGAAAAACAATATATAGGTGAAACAAAAATACCCTTTCAGAAAGACTTAACCAACATCGATCCGACATTCGACGAATGAAAAACACTCACCTTGCTAACCACTTCAACAGTCCTGGACATAATTTCGAAAATCTTAAAGGGAATGTGGCACCTTCATAACGCGATTTTAAGTGAGATAGCCAAGTTGTAAAGCAAGTCGGAAAATCCGGTACACCATATATCATTTGTCTTGGAACTCGATATTTCCGTAGAAAAAAGCTAAAACCTACCTGACACCAGCCCCCTCATCAGCCCCCGCCGGGCGGCCATTGTTGTGAGCTGCTGGTGTGACGACATATGCTGACGTCACGATGAGCATCAGTCAATAGAAGCCCTTGAAGCTTTTCAAGTGTGGTAGTGGTTGCCAGATCGTGACATCATCCACAGGTTGATATTTATTTCTTTTTCTAGAGGATTATTTTAAAAATCAAAATATTGAGCGTATTGTACATTTTTCGGAGAAATCATGAGTGGTTTCATTATTTTCGGCTAAAAGTACGCCTAATTGCACTAAATTCCAGGATTCGACCAAGGTGCCACATTCCCTTTAAAGATAATTGCACTTGAACACTGTGTCAAAGACGATTTCTTATACCGAAGAGTTACGGAGGAGTATCACATAAAGCAGTTTATGACGCTCGTACCCAATGGGATAAATGTAAGATGTGACAACGTATTAGATTGACATGTGATTAGATTAGATTAGATTGATTAGCGCAGTATAGATTAGGCTCTCCTGGGATCGCTCATGTTTTGCGTGGGATTTATGTAATAATAATATTTAAATGATAGTATTATAACCTAGTTACAGAATAACATATATAATTAATTCATGCCTGCTCCAGTTTTTTATACATATATTTTACTAATTTAACTTCACCCTGGGAGCCTTAATAACAACACACGTTTCTTGGAGTGACATGTTTGTGAATTGTTTGTGTCGTTTTACCATCGTTCGGTTTGCAAAAGTGAGATCAGGGGAATAGGACTCCCCGAAATATAATTTAAACTGTGTCAGTTGGCAAAATAATTTTCTTTTCATTACCAATGAAATACTTAGGGCCTTTACAGCGTAGTCTGCCTCCTATCTTGATAATGTGTTTGTCATAACCATGGGTACATGTCCCCCTTTAAATTTTTGACCATGGAATATATTTTAGATTTTTTCTTTTTTTAAGATATATGTACAATGTACATACCTACAGCTTCGATGACGGTTGCAGTTCCGTCAGAGAAAGTTGTTTCCGTCCCATCACCAGCTGTTCCCATGCAGTCTGTCCTAAAACAATCATGGAGATGTACCTAACGTTTTCAAATGAGAATTACTTAACCCGCGCCCCACCGCGGGTCCGGTGCCACCTGCGCCCCACTCCAGCGGGGGTATCGATGGCCCCCTCTAACTCCGAATATATGGGGGTTTCGGAGTTATAAAATAAGACCACTCAACCATGTCCGAGATAATTTGTAAGCCCGTGGATTAGTGGGCAAATTATGGAAATCAATCAGAACTGTTTTTACTTATAGGCTTTAAAATCAGGCCTATATTTTGAGACCGTCGCAATCGCCCGGTCGCATCAGTTCGCCTGCACTGCAGAGCGAGTGGTGACGTCATAACGTCGCATAATGAGTTTATATGTCAAGTTCAAACCACATGAAGGTCAAGTATGTACATATAATTTCCGCGTCGTGTGAAGACAATATACGTCTACAAATGGAGCGTAAATGACACTTATAGCCCAAAAGTTAACAAGGTGTATGTTGGCTTGTCTCTTTGAATCCTGGATGTAAAATAAAGGAAAATACAGCTTAAAATACACACATAAAATACCAGTAAATATCCCATAAAAATAATACACACATGAATTACATGATCCTCGAAGTTTTGCATTTTACATCCAAGATTCGAGGAGACAGCAAATATACACCTTACCAACTTATCATCAGGCTCCTCGCCTCAGCGCTCCAAAACCACAAGACCAAAGGCCTGAAATCCGGCCCAATCCGGCCGGATTTTAGGTTTAATACCTGCAAATCCAGTTCCAGCCGGATTAGAAAGCCAACTATGGTACATCTCTAACAATAAACCAGTTTCAGCGGACAACATGTGGGTTCATCTTTGTCATGTATTTGTTTTATTTTTCCGCTCTGCTCTGAACATATTTTTGATGAATTAAACGTTTCTACACACACACACACACACACACACACACACACACACACACATATATATATATATATATATATATATATATATATATATATATATATATATATATATATATGTATATATGTGCGTTGTGTTTATAGTGACAAATATAAGTTACAATGATGTTTAGGCGAATTTCAAAAACTAAATTTGCGATGTAATATTTTTATAAATTTAGTTTTTGAAATTCGCCTAAACATCATTGTAACTTATATATATATATATATATATATATATATATATATATATATATAAATATTCAAATTGTGAAACAATCGGGTTTTTCAGCCTAGTTGTATTACCAATGATGACGGAAACCATGGATCTTTCGAAATTTTATTCACGACAGAAAAAGTGGCCAAATTTTCCGATATATTCATTCATCACAGCGATACAATTTTCTTCCGCCTATTCGAAGGTTGGCACGGTGAGCGCGCCCTCGCTGGAGACGGGCTCGGTGGCGTAGGCCGGATAGGCGCGCGCACGACAGTCGCCGTCGTCGTTGGACGCGGTCAGTACGATTCGAACTCCAGTGCCGCAATCGCCATTGCCGGCATCGTCGAGGTCGCCTGGACAGTGCGATGTGGTGTCCTCCGAGCGGGGGTACTGGTTCGTGAACCTGGCGGAACAGAAAATACCAATGACTAGAAAAAGCTGTAAAATTATTTTGGCCACCGCTTTTATTACAGAAATCTTTATAAAAAATCAATGCTCTCTTCTTAGCTTAGGGAAATTAAATTCGCTGAAGAAATTCAGATACTAGAATATTACAGAAAAAACGGTGAATCAGTTTTGTATTTGCATGGCCCCCATCCGGAAATGTGAAGTGAAGGATGGTTTAAACATTTAATTTTTAATTTAAACTTTATTCAAACATGGAACACCACGCAATGAAATGGACAGGGAAATCGTTATATAAGAGCTGATATAATTTAGCATTTGACTTTCTGAACAAGTTATTCATTCAGTTTGGTCACCATAAATTACAAAATAAATATAAAAAGTATGTTCTTGTTGATAACAACTGAATTGTTTTTCAATCTGAACATTTTGAACAATCTCAATATTCGTATAATATGCCTAGACCTTTTTATCAAAGCTCACGCGCATTTCGGATACTTCTTTTACGCACTGAACCTTTCCAAAATATTTATTTAAAGGGTCCTGCAAGGTTCCAGGGAACCCACACTCTGATATGTAGGACAACAATCTTGCTTGAAAATTAAACACATTAAATCAGGGCAAAGCAGGGGGGAAAATTACGGAATGGGAAATTCAAATGTTGGGAAACAATTGACTGCTTCCTTAACGGAGTATTTCCATTTAAGTAAATATTTAAATCTCACGCCATTCCATTACCATAAAATGTAGCAGGTAAAATTACCACGACCCCATGCAGTTCAATTTTAGGTGAATCCACAAATAAAACATTTGGGGCCTCAACCAACCTCGGGAAAGAACGGCCACAGACAACATTGTGGAAAATAAACCTGGGGCCACCAACCTCCCCTCCCCCCCCACGACCAGCCCGGACCGGGCCAGCGAAAATCGGGGCCACCTAGACCAACTCAGAGGGGCCAACCAGGTGGTGAAAATAAAATTTTTCACAATCCACAAAATTAATTATCAACCACACACCACAGTTTTCTGTCGGGACAACGCCCCCAACCTATAGTTATCATTTGAGGCCACTTACCTCAATCACTGCACCTCCATACACCATGCGGGCCCAGAGAGCCTTGGTTTACACTTAACTAACCGACGAAACTACAAACTTCTCATCAATAAACTCTTCCAGACTCTTCAAAAGTTTCTTTCTACCTGTCAATTCCCTGCTCTTCCACAATCCACTCACCTTCATATGAATATCTGCTTCTATCAATCTAATCGAAACACAGCCTTCTTCTTTGTTTCTTCCTTTCGTCTACAATCAGCCAGGCGCGGCGGGTTGCGACAGAGTCAGAGCGACTACTACTTAAATTTCGATCGCCTGCCGCTTCTGGTCCATGAGCCACATAATTTGCATTTCAAAATTGCTCAAATTAATTTTCTAAATCCTTTAGACTAGAAAACTATACAGCAAAAGCACCCCAAGAGGAAGACTAATAATGTTTTGTCGATAACGAATAAGAAAGCGGGCTTTCAAAAGCCTAAAGATGCCCTTTATTACTAGATTAAAGACGGCGATTTGGTAAATCCACGCCGTAGACCACCATACAAAAATCCGATGTTTCAAGGGTAACTGGATGCATTCTGTTGCCCAAAAATCATTTAATGAAAATGTAGAGTTTCAATGTATCAAGTACCCACACTTCAGTTCAACTTAAATATCAGGTATTTATGCCTAGGGTGTAGGGTGTCGGGTGGATTTGGGTGTCACAGGGCGGGGCCCAATGAAGGGCGATATGGATACAAAACATTTTCTTCCAATAAACGGTCAATTTTCACCCTACAATGTCAAAAATATGCTCTTAGCATAAAAATTTCAAGATAATTGCTTTAACAACAACATATCAAAATGGTTCACTATTCGTACAAAATGCAAAACAATTTTCAAGGACTAAGCCTAAAATCACACAGATAAACTCTTTCCAAAATATATCTTCAAAGCGGTCAGCTCATTTTTGCAACACAAGCTAGGGTCAATTTCCACTCACCAATTTGTGTGGTGGAATTAGTGGCGGTGTTCACCCATTGGAACTTTCTCCGGTGGGGCGGGGGCACTGAGCGTCTTGCCGCGCCAGAATTTCGATTCAGTTGTTCCACTGAAATCGGTGGAGATAAGGATGCCAGGTATAATTGGCCGAAAAATAGAAATCCCAGATTTTCTTCCAGAAAAGCGAAGAAGCCCAAAAAGCCGAGTTAATTTGGCGATCTTCTAGTCGATTCTACTGCTGTCTTTTCCAGTGGACGTTGGTAGAGGGCAATGGAACGGCCTTAGTAAGTATTGTTGATAAAATCAGTAGTAGTAAGTAGTATTGTTGGAATTGAGGGAAAATTCAGTAAAAGAATATAAAGTGGTGGAAAATTCGCACTGGGTGTTCTGCACCCAGCACCCCAGGTTTGGGACACTGAATCAGGCGTAGCCAAGGGGGCGGCAGGGACAGCCACCCAGCCCCCCCCTTGAGGGTCTCCTGAGGACACGGGTCGCGCGAAGCGCGACTCGCCCGCACTATGCTCTGTGGCCAAATTTAAAATTTCATACCAGACAGGGCCCTCTTAAGCCCTCTTCAGCACTCCATTCTGTAACAAGCAGGGCCCTTCTTATATGTCGGGTCGGGCCAATTCGTATCTATATCTTTTCTTTCAGGGAAACTTCCATACCTCGGGGCAAAAGCTGGTTGTCGTTAAGGAAAATAGACATGTTTCTCATCTGTCTTAACCAAGTGAGCTATGAAGATGGTTTTTAATCGCGTTTCTAGAAATCGAGGAACACTGTATTCTGATTAATATTTTCCTTAACATCATAAATGTGCTGCATATAGTCTGAAATATTGCAAACACGGTGTGATTTTAGCAGGGCTGTTGGCGATTTTTAAGCCTTCTGCTGATTAGCTAAATCTTATTTAAACTTCTTTGACCGTTCAGCTTAATTGACTACAGAAAGCCTCAATTAAGATAATCAAGGAGAGTGACTCACTGAAATAGCAAAGTAATGGTTGCGAATAAAACATTTCGTTGGGCAGGTAACACTAAAGAAAACCCACTCACCTGAATACCACGACACCAACAGCAGGATCGTAGAAATATTTCTCGTTGGCATCATCTGCAAGTACCTCGGACAGCGTGTTGACCTCAACGTAAGTCCTTGGCCGTACCAGGAACTCCTGGTTGGCTCCAATGCAAACTCCAAAAAGTTGGGCCAGGCCAAGCTGAAGGCCATATGGCTGAAGGCGGAACTGCTGTGGAACGGTCGTGTCGAAGTGTAGGATGTAGGATTCCGCAGTGTTGAGAGAGTAGCTGATTTGCTGTTCTGCCAGCGCCGCTTCGACGGCATTCGCCTGCAGGTCATTTCTCGTCACAAACGTGGGAATCAGATCTGCTCCGAACAGAGCAACCCTGGTGAAGCGGTCTGGACAGAGACCAGTGCCCGGACCCCAGTTGGGAAGGAGGACACAGCGGGCGTTCATCAACATCGGGATGGGCCTGACTACACTCGCTCCTGGGTAAGTGGTGAGCGAACCGTCTACATCCAATATCACGTTATGTCGATTTCCGTCCCTTTCTTCATAGCCGAAAGATGTCCCATCGCCGTCGTAGTATCTTGACCCGCCAGACGGGTCTGCGAACTCAAACGTGACGTTGCGAACTCCTGCAATGGGTGAAGAGAGGTAGGGGTTGCTTGGCTTCTTGCCGATAGCACCAGCCTGTCTCACTTCGTTATGTTCAAATCCCGCAAACGTGGTATCCCATACGTGGACGGGACCGCGGTAGAAAGCAATACCAATGCGGGCTCGAAGGGGTGATCCTACTTCTTCCACGCTCCTGTCCAGCTGGACTTCCGTGCCGTCCTCCAACGTAACGGTGGCTGGTTCTCCCTTGTTGGCTGTCTCACCAACAATGCGCGAGTTTGCGAGCATCTCTCGGTGCTGGTTGGTGGAACCCGGGAGAGATGATGCGAATATGATTCCGATTGGGCTCTCAGCAATGCGGTAGTTTGTAAGAGTGGTATGGAGGGACTTGATCCATACACTCTCCCCATTTTTATAACCTGTGTAATCATCGAGCTGTAAAAGAGCCATTTCACTGTCAGGATCAGTTGGGTCCACCAAGGGTATGTAAGTTAGGGATTGGACGGTGCCATCTGATAAAAGTTCGTCATCAAGACGAAACCCGAATGTCGGATTTCCGTGGGCTACGTTTCCGCTGAAGGCCTTCACCAGCGTGCGTTTCGCCTGGCCATCCTCCAGTCCCATGTCGACATCTGCGGATGGCCCGGTGGGAAGATCAGGCATCAGAATCCAAAAGCCCATCCCCTGAGAACCTGCCGCAACGTTGTTGATGACCTCGTTGTCAGGATTTGTGATCCAGAACGTGCTGACCTTACCGGTGGTGTCAGTTGGCAAAAGGGTGCCAGCGTAGGTGCCAAACCCAAGATTGCCCTCGAATATATTGTCCTGTTCGCCACCATCCTCCAAGAAAAAGCAATGACCCAAGTGCTTGTAGGCAAGATTGTTTTGCACCGTGACATTGTGAGTGCCGTGAACAGTGATGCAGCGGGAGAAGGTGTCATGGATGGAATTCCCACGCAAATATACATCTTTTTCAGAAGTATCCAGGCACATATGAAAATGAATCGGATACGATCCAAGCACAGGCTGCTGTCCCATGTTGAAAATTTCAGCGTTTTCAATTCTTGCAGTTTCAAAATCACTGAGAAACTTAATATGACCACCAAACGTGTCGTAATCAAACGTGTCACACAAGTTGTCTCCGTAGCAGGCGTCCTCCATTTCGCCAAAGATCCGCACGTTTCTGGTCATGACACCTACCTCACCGCGCATGTCTATGCCATCCGTGACTTCCCCCAATGTGTGTAGAACACGGGACCGGATATTTTGACGGTGTTGGCGTCACACTCCGGGCAGTCCAAGAGCTGAAACTCTTCGCTTTGCTGATGATCGTAGTCAGTTGATGCTAGCACGATCCAGTCGCCTGCTTCCCAGCTAGAAATGTCATCGTTCATCGGGACCAGGATTTCCCAGGATGGAACCGTGCCACTAGTGTAGGACAGTGCCTCGGTCATGACTACCGCCTGTCCTGTCAAAGAAACGATGGACAGCACGGCGAAGTCTACATTGCCTATTGTTTTGACCAGCCTCTGCGTCGCTGAGCGCCCATTCCTAGTGACTCCCACCTCCTCCGCGCTATCTGAGGGAGAACCAATGGCGCAGATGGCCACCCAGGCTGTGCGCTGATCTACCTCTAAGGTTCCGCAGGCCCGACTCCTGCGAACTATCGTAGCACACCGCTTCCAGGGCGCTGGCTACGTCGGCCAGGCTGTCATCACCTGCAACCCCGACATTCCCGACTACAGTGAGCATGAGAATGTTACCAGTATGACTGGCCACACGGTTGATTTTTGCAACGTTAACGCGCCACCAATTCTGTACCAGTGTACCGTCGGATGCCAACTCTACCATAACGACACCCCGAGCATTGAAAATAGTACTCTGGCTAGCGTCATAAATTGGGTCTCCGATAGCGTCCTCGCGTACAGTCTTTGGAACAGTGGCCGCCAGCTTGGTCCACGTGCGCTTGGACTTGCCGTGCACCTCCAGAACGCCGCTGCGCACATGCACGGCCTTCTGCACGGATGCAGCGTCATCGGACTCGTCACGAAGTCCGGTCAGCACTAGATCGGCCCGAGTTTCGTACGGACACTCCTCAGAGCCGATCCACAGCTGACCGCCCGTCAGCTCCACCATGTTAGCCGACAGTTGGACAACTAGTGACGTCACTGGGGCAAACACCAGTCGTCCTCCGGCGGGGATGGTGACGGAGCCGAGGGCGGGAGTGGCGGAGGACAGCAGCACTGGCTGACTGATGGTGACGTCATCACCAGCTGATGGTACCTGAAAGGACGATGATCTCAGGACACAGTGGTGTTACCCGTTTTAATCGCAGTTGGTGCCCTAGGAATTGCTGTCTGGCAAACCTGCTCGAGATACCTTATTCACTATGATACACACGCGCAAATTTGAACACTCAGGGTGGGCGAGCACCCCCAAAACCAAAAAATATCACTCCTGGACATCGAAAGACGCCCCTGGAGCTTTTCAGCCACCTCTGGGCCCGTCTCACAAGTATGGATATATCATTAAAGACCATTCGTGCCTGGCAGAATCTGTGACTGAATATGCCAAAATTTTTGCTACTCTGCTCCCGCGCCTTTGCTACTCTGCTCCCGCGCCATTCCCACCTTTAAAGGGAATGTGGCACCTTGGTCGAATCCTGGAATTTAGTGAAATTAAGCGTACTTCTAGCCAAAAAATAATGAAACCACTCATGATTTTTTTGAAAAATGTTCAATGAGCTCAATAAGTTGTTTTTAAAAATACTCCTCTAGGAAAATAAATAAATATCTGCCTGTGGATGATGTCATGATCTGGCAACCACTACCATACTTGAAATGCTTTAAGGGCTTCGATTGACTGATGCTCATTGTGACGTCAGCATATGTCGTCACACCAGCAGCTCACAACAATGGCCGCCCAGCGAGGGGTTGGTGTCAGGTAGGTTTTAGCTTTTTTCTACAGAAATATCTTGTTCCAAGACAAATGATATATGGAGTACTGGGTTTTCCGACTTGCTTTACAACTTGGATATATGAGTTAAAATCACGTTATGAAGGTGCCACCTTCCCTTTAAGTGAATCGCATAGCCGAAGGTGATTGCTACACAGTTTTAATTAGTTACTAATTTTTTTTACATCAGCAAAAGATATTACACCAAAATACAACTGAATTCATGTGGATAAAACAGGACACCAGATAAATGTTTTCAATTATTTATCACTAACAGCAGTAAAGACAGCAAAGTGATGAAATAATTGGAAGATTTTTAAACACGAGGACAGATTTGACTCGCTGAAATATATACTTCTTAGTAAAGTTCGTGATGTTCCGAGGTCCGATTGGTCCATTATTTTCCGTTGATAGCTGCAAAGTTTTTTAAATTTTGTCCAAGTACAATTGCCAGTACAATTGCCAAAAGTTGCCAGTACAATTAAAACTGTTAAGTAAGTTTACAGCTGTTGCACACGCGCAAAGCATATGCGTTAATGATTTAATCCGATTGCACATGCAGGCTGCTGTGCATGCACAGTAGCCTGCACGTGCAATCTGATGACGGTGGCAAGCACAGTGTCTAAAAACCCCTACATGCAAAATGTAAGCCAAAGTTGTTGGTTATGGGCTTTTTATAAGGCAGGCAAGGGTGCAAGGCACCCTTGCCGCCTCTAAGTCTTAGCCAAATCTGGCAACTGGATTCTGAGATAAAATTTGTTGGATTTCTGCTTGTGCGCATTCATAGTACTACTATGGTGGAATGACCCAGTAAGAAGATCACTGATAAACTGTTTCAGTTGTCTGCTTCGGCCGATCTGTGCCGATATCACCAGAAACAGGGACCTTGGCTCACAGAATATTTATATATATGTGACACAGTGGCGGATCCAAGGGGGCAAAAAGACATTTGCCCCCCAAACAGAAAAAGCTCGGGGCAAAACTATGTTTTTGCCCCCCCCAGTGATCGACCTCCTTTTTCCCCCGACTCCTTTTTTAATTTATAAGCAAGATTCTGGTGCTTTAACTCTCAACTTCACACAGAACCAGTTAAGTTCAGTGTAAATATTGGGCCTGGGACCGGAATAAGTATCTCAAGCCCATTTTTTTCATTCCGTGACTTTTTTTGCTTTTCGCCTCAAATACCCAAAATTCATAATTCTGCCGGCAAGTGATATTGAAGCACAGCTTTCATGGCCTGACGTTTTTTTTCGACTTTTGACTTTGGTTTGCCCCTCCCAAACCGACCGGCTAGATCCGCCACTGATGTGACAGCCTCGTGCCTTACAGAGTGTTGCTTGTATTTCTATCGTGGAGATGGTACATGGGTGCAAATTTGGTCACTGATCCTCATGATCGTGCATCAATATGTTCGGAAATACACATCCCCATTTCAGTTCAAAAGATTCCGCATTTTCTATAGTTTTGCCGTTATTAAAATTATTGAGCTCATAGATTCTTGACAGCGGCACAGCATAGTGTTTTTCATTTGACCCTGCACCCTGTGGCAGCGTTTTTTGTCGCTACCATCAATAGTTTTCGAGCAATAGAGAAAACCCCAAAATTTGGATCTAGCCCCGGAGAAGCTGTCCCTGTTCATGCTGAATGCACCTACCCACGCGATTTGGTATTCACCATACAGCAAACATTCATAGGAACAGTTCCAGTGCGAGATTCACGATGCAGCATCTGTTTGCCATATCGTGGCACATCCTTGAATTTTCTCGAAAATTTCATAATTTCCTCGTTGAAAGGGAGTACAGGTTGCATGTAAGGCCTGGTTCTAATGATCGGTACAGTCCAGCTATTTTGCTGGCACAGCTATGCATACCACACTTCAGCCTAATCAAGCCATAGTTTCTGAGACATCGAAAACACTCGAGGAAGACGATCAAAGACATCGAAGAAAAAGAAGTACACGTGGCGTAGGACCTCAAATGTAGCCAATGCTATCTTGTTTTTGGATCAGTCTGAAATCATGCTGTAAATTTGATTACTATAAGATTCATACTTCTTGATTTTAGCATTGGTTTGAAATGTCCTCACCCTTTTCTTGTCACCTGTGCACGAGTGTTTTGACCTAGAATGAAATTGACCTTGGCAACTCATAACTGACAGCATTATTGCTCTCTGCACACCAAATTTGGACTTTTTTCAGATCAGCAAACACCGAGTTATGACGTAATAGGTGACGAGAATTTGATGATTTGACATGCCCCTGTTTTGGCACGTGCCACAAGCTACGTCAGGACTCCATCCATCCATGATGTGCTCAGTCAGTAGGTGAATTGATCAAGCTACGGGATGAAGAGCCGGTCAAGGTATGTTGAACCTTTTCGGAGATATAAGCATGCTGTTAGCGTGACGGTCGGGCCGGGCGGTGTTACCCATAGGTATGTGAAATCTCATCCATATGCAGGGAGAGACCTCGCAAGCGCCGTGCGTCAGCTCTGTAACAAACACGCATTACAAAGACCAAAGACAATTCTCAGGAATGGAAGCTATAGAGAGGAATTGTTGGATTACGCACAAATAAAGATACACCTAGCAAGCTGTAGGCATATGTATGATAACCGAGTATTCTCATCATGCATATCAATCAACTGATGATGAAAATATAAACACACTGACACCAAATAGAGCCTAAATCACAATTTTATGTAAAGTTATTGACCCGAGTCTGAAATCCTGTTGAAGTAGCTTCAGATGACACCTTGGAGATCTTTTGTTAAAACTTGCAGCTTGACTCTCGCAAGTGCCCTAAGGTACCATGATTTTGAGAAAACGAATACACTGGTAGGGATATCTGCCCGGGGCAGGGAAGTTCATTCATTTCTGACCGATTTATCCTTCAAAAACGGACCCAAGGCGTAGGCAAAGGCTGGGGTTCAAGGAGCTCGAGGTAAAAAAATAAAGAAACTATACGGCCAAGGGTAGACAATAAATAGTTTTCCCCACACCTCACTTTATCTTGGATAACTATAAAAGGCTACTACTTCTCAACCATGGAATCTACTCAACATATAAGTTTCTAACGCTGCTATTCATATTCAAATATCAACTTGTTATGTTTGGATAAGGGTATAATTTTCTTATTGTTTTGCCAAGATAGCCGAGATGGTTAAGATATGGAAGGCTAGTAATTCAACCGTTTCATCCTCAGTCGTTGGATTTAAACCCAAAGTCTTAAAAACAATCTCAGATCGCAAGTCTGGGAGGATGGCTAATAACAATACGGGCCTCGACCCCTGAAGGATTATTTACAAGACCACGCCTTCCATTATGAAGACCGACCCGACGCGTGGGAAAAGCTGAATCTGCAGAACCAGAGCCATTTTTCAGACATTTCTTAACTTTCTCCATGCATTTCCGATGGAGAGTTACTGACCCGTACCTGACCCTGGGTCACCAATGTGAAAAATCCGTCACCACAACTCATGTTACTCGATGAGCCCATTATCTATTGCAATCGATTAACCTATTCTCAATGACGCTACTTGAGGCATTGTTTGAAGTGAGGTCACCTGAATTAACCTCGTGACCTGATCTGAGATTATCCAGGCCGGAAGTTTTTAAGCATAACTCGTCCCAAGTACGATGGAGCGGACCATCACCTTTTGCAGCAGCAAAGGAAAAAGCCGGAATCGTAGTTGTTTGACTCTGAACACCATTGGGGCGAAGTTAATCGAGTGAAAGTCTTATTTTAAACTAGATTTCAGCTTACAATAAGCCAAGGACTGTTCCTTGGTTCCCTGACTTCGTGCCCCGTAGTATCAATCATACAATGATGAATAAGTCTGGACGTCGATCACTATTTGTTCTGTTTTATGCATGAATCATATGCCCAGCACAACATTCTGTCATGGGTTTTAGGGAAAACTTACAGCTCCGGAGTCCCAAGCAGCCGGGTCATCCCAGGCTAGTAGGTCTGAAGCCTGGTGAGGGCACTCAGCCCAGCCCCCACCGGCTGCTAAGGCCAGCAGCAGCAAACACGCACAAGTCCTCATCGTTTCCCGCTCTCCCTGCAGCTGCAGTGACGCACCACTTCGCTGGGGCTTTATAGGACCATCTTGCTGAGACATCGTGCAGGTGCTGCTGGCGAAAACCTGCTGACTCGGCGACTCTCGTTGCCTACCATTCACGTGTTACAAGGCCTCAGATTTCATGCACAGATCGGCTGGCAACCGCCTGCCAGCCTTTTTATCTAAAGGTTTTGTCTCCAGTGCACCTTTGCCTTCCTCTAAGAGAGAGAGAGGATTTTGACAACTTGTTTTCTTTAAGCCGAAAACCGGGATCATTCTATCCTTCCCCAGGATATTATATTCAAATCAGATATACCTACCCATTGTGTGTCGAACACATGATGCCCTCAGAAAGCATCGGATATCATATCACGACATGGTGATAAATGTAATAGCACACAACTATTTTCGACCTTAATGTGGCACCTTCACAACGTGATTTTAACTGAGATAGCCAAGTTGTAAAGCAAGTCGGAAAACCCGGTACTCCATATTTCATTTGTCTTAGAACTCGATATTTCCGTAGAAAAAAGATAAAACCCACCTGACACCAGCCCCCCCATCAGCCCGTCGCCGGGCGGCCATTGTTGTGAGCTACTGGTGTGACAACATATGCTGACGTCACGATGAGCATCAGCCAATCGAAGCCCTTGCAGCGTTTCAAGTATGGTAGTGGTTGCCAGACCGTGACATCATCCACAGGCTGATATTTATTTCTTTTTCTAGAGGAGTATTTTTAAAAACCAAATATTCAGCCTATTGTACATTTTTCAGAGAAACCATGAGTGGTTTCATTATTCTTGGCTAAAAGTACGCCTAATTTCACTAAATTCCAGGATTCGCCCAAGGTGCCACATTCCCTTTAACAAAGCACAAGAAATCACAGATATAGGCTCTTAACAAAACACAAGAAATCACAGATATAGGCTGCCAAGGCAAATGGCCAGGCTGAGTGTCTGCTTTAGCTTATCATTGTTATTCATCTGCATTTGTCACATACCTTTGTATAATTTCCCTCTTATTCCGGGAGACTTGTGGGTGTCCTCATTGTGCCGGTCCACCTGAGCCACACGACAGCCTAGCTCTATCTAACACTCTGTCTTTTTTCTAGAAAGGTTCAAAACCCCATTTACAAGGCAGCCAGGCGTGCCCCCAACGCAATCCTAACGATAAAAGCACCTTTATGTTAGCAACGGTCGATATGGCATGCCACTGGCAGTGGAACTGGAGGCGCACCGGGGCACGGTGCCCCATCAAATCAGAAGTTTTGCCACTCCCTATGGCTTTGACTGGAATGAAATAGGTTGAAAAGCCCCCTTGCCCGTGCCCCCTTAAATTCGGACGTTCCGCCGTCACTGTGGCATGCTATGTTATTTCAATATCAGTCAGCAGCACAAAACAAGGTCAGCTTACAACAAGACCAGCCCTGACACTTCCCCCCGTGCCCCCGAGGGAACAGGAAAGACTACGCCTATGGGGTCGGAGCAGAGGGTAGATGTCAGGTGGAAAGTTTAGCCTACAAAAGTACCTGCAGCCAGGTACGTCGCCACGGATTTCTTTCCATGGGGACCAGGATCGAAGGGGCCTCCTATCCCTGGTCCTGAGGGGGCCTCGTAGTTTTTGGGGGCCTCTATTCTGCAGGTTATTTAGGAGCTTTTTTGGTAAGTATGGGACCTCATATGTTGGCCATTTAAGGGCCTCCTTTATATGTAAAGGCACCTCCGCGCAGGTCATTTAGTGGGCCTCTTTTATAAGTAAAGGCACCTCCGCGCATGTCATTTAGTGGGTCTCCTTTATAAATAAAGGCACCTCCACGCAGGTCATTTAGTGGGCCTCCCTAATAAGTAAGGGAGGTTCCTGGATAGGGCATTCGAAAGTATTGCTTTATAATCAAAGGGGTCACCTATTTGGGCCGTTTAGGGGGTTTACTTCTTAAGTAAATAGGTCTCCTAGGCAGGCCGTTACGGAGCCTCCTTTTTAGGTAATAGGGCCTCCTGCATATGCCAGTTAGGAGGTTCTATTTATAAGCAAGGAGTTTAGACTCTTAGATACTCAAGGACTATTCTAGACTCTAAGTATCAAAGGAGGGTTCTAAGTCGGTCGTGACAAATATTGTGTTACCCCTTAAAAACTACTAAATTTCCAAAGTTATAAGACTTAGAAAACGAGCCCTTTAAAGGGAATGTGGTACCTTGGTCGAATCCCTGAATATAGTGTAATTAGGGATACTGCCCCCCCCCAAGAAAATTATGTTTGGCTAGTTCTGTTCGCACCCTTGGAAGTTCTAGCATATCGCGGTCGGCCCCGCATGTGCTCCGGCAAGAGATTTCGGAGCGACGCGAAACGGACCGCGACAGTGCACGGCCAGAGTCGTCGGAGAGCAGTCTTTCAACCATCAGTCTGTCTCGCTTCTTCAGAAAATCAGGAGACGTTGGTCAGCCCAGGGATTGCAGGGCTGGAGTTACGTGCTCACGTCTGCTCAGCCCCTTTACAATGCGTGCGCCAAAATTCAAAACTTTCTGGATGCAATGTTTTTGAGTGACATTGCAACCTCCCCATACAGTCATACAATACTGAATACGCGAGAACACAAGGGCCCGTGCTAGAAGCTCTCTCATCTCTGGTGGGATCTTGCATCTCAAGTGATATAATCTAATGAGGATGCCGTAACAGCGGCGAGTTTCTTGCGACACTTGTTTTTCCCACGTTAGGGCTGAGTCAACGTAGACACCGAGGATCTTAGCATGTGGTGTGGGTTTGATAAGGGCGTTACCGAACTGAATAGTGAGTTTCGGATCCCACCTGTTCCGCTTGACTTTACAATTAGACGCTCAGTTTTCCTGGGGTTGACTTTTTTAGTCGACTCGGAGTGAGTCAGTCGTAAGCTAGTCTTAGCTTACTTTTCACTCGCGGTTTTATGTGGCAGATGTTAGCCAGAGTGTCTGAGTCTAGAAATTGTGCATCATCCGCGTACATGATGAGCTCGCACGAAGGCAAGTGAGATGCCAGGTCATTAGTAAAGATAAAAAACAACTTTGGTCCCAGGCGTGATCCCTGGACCACGCCGTGCATCACTGGCAGTGACCCAGCTCTGCCTCCCCGGATCTTTTGAGTCCTATTTGAAAGCCAGTCCTTGAACCAGTGTTGGTCTGTACCATACCACCCTAGCTTCTGGAGTAAGCATCGCAGTACATAAAGAGGATGTTTTGTCAAAAAATTGTGAGCTGATGATAAAGATCAT
Organism: Lepas anatifera; assembly: GCA_034440635.1. NCBI lineage: Eukaryota > Metazoa > Arthropoda > Thecostraca > Lepadidae > Lepas > Lepas anatifera. The sequence continues at coordinate 345,543 of JAOTON010000698.1, read as the reverse complement.
CCAAAACGCTAGAAGTACTTGAGGTAGGAGGTCGGTATAGAGTTACCAAGGTGAAAAGTGAACTACCGTTAAATTGCCGCCATAAAGCCTCTAGAGCAGAGCCAGTGGAAGGTATCGTCAGCACATCTGCCTTCAACCAGTCTCTTCATATGACACACTCATTATCACGATATTAACCATGCGACAGACTGTCGCGCCGCTCCATGACATAGCCTGAGAAAATAAGCTATTCACTACCGACTTGGTCGCTTAAGAATGTCTCCCCAATGCAGAGAATGTCCAGATCGGTGCTTTTCAACAATATTATGTCATCTAATGATGGTAGCAGGTGACAAACGTTCAGATGAGCCACTCTGATTTGTCCATTTGATTACACTGGTATAGGGGCATGTCTGGCGCAGTTGCGTGTTATCGGCTGGGGCGCTGGAATCCATTCAGGTGTTGCGACTATTTGTGATCAATATTCAGCTTTGAGGCGGTCTCGGTATTCATTGCTAGATCGATGGTTGGTGATGGCAGCGATGTTTTGTTCCTTTGTTAAACTCATCTAAGGTATACGTGATAAATGCTCGACACATGCTTATCTGAGCAAATTGTGTTACGCAGTTCGAAAAATGCTTAGAATTTTAGAAATATTGCAGAATGCCAAGACATTCTGCAGAGTGCCCAGACACTTTGCAATTTACAGATTGCCAATACATTTTGTAGATTTCCTAGACATTTCACAGATTGCCTAGGCATTCTGCAGAGTATCTGATTCTCCACCCTGTCTGTAACATTTTACACTTCATTTCGGTACATAATGATGTAAACCCAAAGGTCACGCGAATTTCTGATTCAAAGGGAAAGCTTAATACACTTAAGCTTAATAATTTTTCCTCAAGGCCACCGCCGTTACCAGCTCTTTCGCATTCTTGCTTTGTTGTGTGGCCAGACCTGCGTTCCGGCACCCCACACCTTCCAACCATTTCAGTTACATTCGCACTCGATTCCTGAAAAGCGTCTGTAAAGCAGGAACAATTGCTTGGGAAATATGACAGCCAGTCCTCTATATATATATATATATATATATATATATATATATATATATATATATATATAGACTTTACATCTGTTTGGATAACTTAGACGGAAGTGCCAAGCCATCCATGGCATGGCTAGTGGTGATTCGAATTTTGAAATGTCGAATTGATTGTATTTTACAAACTGAAAAGCTTAGGATAGGATGTGATAAATATGTTTTTAAGTGTTTTATTAAACCTGATGTAGTTTAACCAGCCTGATGACGATAGAAGTGTCTATTGAAACGCGTAGCAAAGTAATACATTGATACAGTGCACCCAATGAGTTCACCGAGAATTGGAACACTATTGAACGACATAAGCGAAACAAAACGAAAAACCATCCGAGCACTTGAAAAAGCTAAGAAGAGATCAATAAAAAATAGATATGCCATTGCTTTTAACAAGACATGTCTAAGTGAAAATATTGTGCCATCTTATACGAATATCAGAAATCAAGAGCCGGCTGTAAGGCAAGCCAAGTTTACCAAAGAGTACCGCTTAAACTTGGTGAAATACCAGATCGATAAAAAAGAAAAGCTTCAAGATGAACTCGATAAGACGGTTAAGGAACTATACACATTTTTCTATCAATTAGACATTGAAGCAGAATTAAGACAGGCTTTAGAAACAGAACTAGAGAGCATCTTTCAGACAACAGAACATGCCACCAAGCAAAAGGCCATCAAAAAGCTTGGCAAACTTTATGGTGGACCTCTGCTTCTCCCAGAAAAGAGTGATGGTTTCATTAACCTTTCACAGATCCAGCTATCGGAAAAGCAAAAAGAAGTATTGAACCTTGGGCTAAACTGCCACCTTCAACCAAAGTTTAGCATAGCAGAAAAGAAAGCAGAAGTAGAGATCTTATACCAAAGCATCGAAACCCTTGAGAAAAATGGCAAAGTTGAAGTTAACCCTAATCTAAAGGATAGACTACTCGGAGAAAGCACCATACGTAGAAGTTATGATAAGAGCAAAATACTAACCGAGGAGCACAAAAAAGCAGCGAGAGAACTTCGCGAAAACAAAAACATTATAGTACGACGGGCAGATAAGTCCTCAGTGTATGTAATTATGGATAAGGATGAGTACATGGGAAAAATGAACGCATTGTTGGCCGACCCATTGAAGTTCAAACAAATCCCTCGAGACACCACACAAAAACTGAAGACCAAGGTGAATAAGCTCATAAGCCAGGCGAATGCACTCATCGATGGTGTCCACTTTGATAAAATCACTGGGGAATACCAGCCGGGCTACGCCTACGGAAATGTAAAAATACACAAGGATGGAGACCCCCTAAGACCCATTATCTCCCAATGTCCAACACCAACGTACCATATCTCGAAAAAGACTGAACGAGATGATCGCACCTTACCTCCCGATGGAGTATGGACTAAAATCAAGAGATGAGTTTGCAACCATCCTAAAAGCAAACAGTCCCAAGGGCACACTCGCTTCACTGGACGTGGTGAGTTTGTTTACAAACGTTCCGATCGAAACCACCATCGAAATAATCCTCCAGAATGTCTACCATCATGATGAATTACCGCCGCCAAAACTAACACCGAAAATCTTGGAAGATCTCCTTCGCGCATGCACAACCGAGACCCTGTTCCGAGCACCCGACAACAAGCTCTACCAGCAGGTAAACGGGGTAGCAATGGGTTCCCCCATTGGGGCCTTTGTTCGCTAACGCGTATATGTGTAGCTTGGAGAACTCAGTCCTCAAGAATCCAACACTGCGCCCATATATGTACTGTAGATATGTGGATGACGTGTTCCTAGACATAGAAGACGAACACCACATCGAGAGGCTCAAAAGTGAAATGGAAAAGATGTCGCTCCTGAAGTTCACTGTGGAAAAAAGTGTTGAGAACAAGCTGCCCTTCCTGGATATAGAAATAGACCAGAAGGACGGAAAGTTTCGGACACAAGTCTACAGAAAACCCACCGACGCTGGCCTGTGCATGAATGCTTCAAGTGAGTGCCCAGACCGATACAAACTGAGCGTGATCCGGTCCTATATCCGCAGAGCCATCAAGTTGTGCTCCGAGTGGACCACCCTCCACAGCGAGCTGAAACGGGTGAAACAACTACTCGTCAACAACGGATACCCCAACAGACTGATTGACACGGAAATAGAAAGCCAGATGAAGAGACATATCGAAAAGGACGAAAAGGAAGCGGACGATAAGACGAAACTAACACTCTTCTATCAAAACCAAATGTCACCTGCGTACGAAGTGGACGAAAGAGTGCTTAAGAGAATCGTCCATGACAACGTGACACCAAAGGACAGCAGCGACAAGCTTCAGATCGTAGTCTACTACAAAAACCAAAAAGTAAGCAACCTAGTGATGAAGAATAACATCAACACAAAAACAGACCCTAAGACCAAAACCAACGTAATCTACAAATTTGACTGCCCACACGAAGACTGCCAGCTTCGAAACAGTAGTTATGTTGGAGTGACAACAACCACACTGTCAAGGAGAATGACGATGCACCTGGCTGAGGGTGCACCGAAAAACCACATGAAGCAAGAACACGACCACAAAATCACTCGCAAGGACCTAGTCGAGAACACAACGATCCTGACAACATCACCCAACAGGAGAAAACTACATATCCTGGAGGCAATATACATCCGAACCCTGGGACCGTCATTAAACATCCAGTCAAATCCATCAGTGACTTTACATCTGTTTGGATAACTTAGACGGAAGTGCCAAGCCATCCATGGCATGGCTAGTGGTGATTCGAATTTTGAAATGTCGAATTGATTGTATTTTACAAACTGAAAAGCTTAGGATAGGATGTGATAAATATGTTTTTAAGTGTTTTATTAAACCTGATGTAGTGTAACCAGCCTGATGACGATAGAAGTGTCTATTGAAACGCGTAGCAAAGTAATACATTGATACAGTGCACCCAATGAGTTCACCGAGAATTGGAACACTATTGAACGACATAAGCGAAACAAAACGAAAAACCATCCGAGCACTTGAAAAAGCTAAGAAGAGATCAATAAAAAATAGATATGCCATTGCTTTTAACAAGACATGTCTAAGTGAAAATATTGTGCCATCTTATACGAATATATATATATATATATATATATATATATATATATATATATATATATATATATATATTAGTGTAGTTTGGGAGCAGGTTTTGGTTGATGCATTCTTGATTGAAAATGACGGCATATCTGGCATTGACGAGTTTTTGGTTTAGAATCCCGATTCTTCTGATAAGCTTTCTTTCATCTTTCGAGGAGTATTCCAACAATATTTTTCCAAATGATCATTTTGCAACGTTTCGTTAATCACATTAATATCCTCAGGCATATCATTTGGCACATATAATTAGTATAAAAGTCATTAATATAGGACACATATACCACTCTGTTCGATTCGTCTCGATGCTGAGTTATTTCTTTAAGAGTAAGGCCACCAAAAATAAGCTTCAAATTCATGCAGTTGTAATGGAACGGCACCATTGTGAGAAAGACGTTGCAACATGTTTTAAAAATTAGCAGAATATTTGATTTTTCCCTTTTCGTTTAAAACATGCAGATTATTTATCTAAAACCTACACTCTACATTCTCATAAACGGTGAGTTTATCACATTCACACACCCATGGATTCATCACAATGTTCTTCACCGCCTGGGCCCTAGAGGGGGCCCATCAAACAGCGACAGTGTGGAGACCTGGTTCATTTGGCGGTTGATGGTGGGGGTCAGGTCCCGGATGAACACAGATTCCAGGGCCTGCAGCTTCTTCCTATTTGGGCAATGCGCCAGGATGTCGGTGTTCTGTACAAGCATTGTCCTGGCTAAAGTCTTGTTATGGTAGCGTTTTAGATGTTTTTCTGGGGCGCCTTCTTGAAGATGCATCGTCATTTTCCGCGAGAGACTTGTGTGTCCAACGTAGCCACATTCTGGACGGTGCGCGCAGTCACCATATGGACAATTAAATTTGTATACTACGTTGTTCATCTTCAACTTCGAGTACTCTGCGGACAGGTTGTTTTTCATCACCAGGCTTATTTATATATATATATATATATATATATATATATATATATATATATATATATATATATATATATGTATAATGTGTGTGTGTGTGAGCGTGTGTGTGTGTGTGTGTGTGTGTGTGTGTGTGTGTGTGTGTGTGTGTGTGTGTGTGTGTGTGTGTGTGTGTGTGTGTGTGTGTGTGTGTGTGTGTGTGTGTGTGTGTGTGTGTGTGTGTGTGTGTGTGTGTGTGTGTGTGTGTGTGTGTGTGTGTGTGTGTGTGTGTGTGTGTGTGTGTGTGTGTGTGTGTGTGTGTGTGTGTGTGTGTGTGTGGGTGTGGGTGTGGGTGTGTGTGTGGGTGTGGGTGTGGGTGGGGTGTGGATGTGGGTGTGGGTGTGGGTGTGGGTGTGGGTGTGGGTGTGGGTTTGGGTGTGGGTGTGGGGGTGGGGGTGGGTGTGGGTATATATATATATATGGTATATATGTATATATATATATACATATAAGCAGTGGAGTATCACCATTCGGTATCAAATGAAAAAGATATCCTACCAAACATCACAAAACAATCATATCTAATCTAATTTTGATGGGTTTGTTCAATTTAGTTTTCGAGAAAATAGTCGTTTATGCAGATATTTACACGCGTGAGTTTTCAAGTAAAGATCTGTGGTCTTTCTAAGTTCGCCTCTTACTGCAGCCTCAAAAATCAAGTACCTAGGCTCAATCCAGGTCTACTGTTATCCATAACTCACGCTTTGTGCACCCATTAACACACAAACCCAGCTCGTTGTCGAATACTGCGAGGCCCGCCCCTTCCGGCCTGCGCTCTAGCACTGGACTGCAGCCAGCAGTGGTGTGAATTGTGGGTACCGGCTTAGAGGAAATGTACCGCTTTGTCGAAATTCTAAAAAGATGAATCTAAGGACATAAGAGACCTGAACATCAGTAGACATTTTCCCCACTTCCATACGCTAAAAATGGAAATGCCTCCTCTGTCCAAAAATATGAGACGTCATCAAAATAGCACGTTTAATAATCAGTGAAATTCCTAACCCTGACCATAGACTCGCTGTAAAGGCCCATTTAAAGCGTTTTCGCGCGACAAAAATTGCATGCAGGGGTTATTTAAATACTTATTGAAAAAATCGCAGCAAACGCAACCGATTTTCAGCTGATGACGCACGCTCTCATCATCAGTATCATATTTACTCACGGCAAGCTTAGTCTCGGTCCGCCTCTCTATTCTCGGTCTCGTTAACACGCGCATTGACGGGGGGTGGGTACCTGCCCCCTCGGGTTTTTGGGAGACAGCATAAAATCGGCGGCGCGTAGCGCCGCCGTACTTAGCATACCTTTTCCCTCATCATTTTTACAACTTCTGTGAAAATTTAAAGGTTAAGTCATCTCAGGTCAGGTCACCAGTACAGGTCAAGTGACCCGACCTCAAAAACAGTTTAAGATAGCATAAGTCGGAGCAGGGTGAACTTATCCGATTGAAACTCATATTATCACATAATGGCCCCACCAATTTCTCTAAAATATGTTCCGGTATTTTTGATATGGATGACCTAAGGTCAGGTACGAGGCATGACCTCTCCATTGGAAATAGATGGGAAAAATGGTTTTTACGGAATAACTCAGTGACAGATGGTGATAGAGCATTTATTTTAGCTGCTGCATTAGACTCACCTGGGCTTTGCGGTTCTAATGATATGCATTTTATATAATTTGACCCTGACCTGACCTCAGGTCAGGTCAAATCCTTGATTTGACCTAGCCAGGTCAAATTATATATCATTCGATTCGGCTTGCTGAGAGGATTCATACAGTTCAAGTCGTTTTGCTCTATCTTTACTTGTTTAGATGTAATGGCCAAAAACTTAATTTACATGCTATCCCTATGACGGCATGTTTTGACCTCTGGTGACCTTAAATGGGACCTGACAAAAAAATGGTTCCAATGTTTTCGATGGAGAAGTGGATGGGCAACCCAACGCCGTTTACCGTTTTTCGCTACCTACCGTGGTTCTCGAGATCTTAGGGGGGGCGGGTACCCGCCCCCGTCAAAGCAAAGGTGGCTCAGACCCCCGTCAATGTGCGTGTTAAGCACTGGTGCAAAAACTGAACGAAGGATGGCGTTACGACGGCCGTGTATATTCAGTGGTGGAGAGATGATGCATATGCATGATGTAATCAAACAATTTCAGAGTTGGATTATGAAAAAACACATAATCGATCTTTGTTTTGGCAAATACGGAAAAGGGAGAATGTGATGTATGTTGCGGTCATTGGGCGCACTTCTGTCCAGTGACGCCCTGCAATGGACAACCATTCGCCTGAAGTTTTCGGTCGACAGGCTGGTTCACCCGCTAGCATGGTATTTTCAGTGGGTGGGCGGGGTTTAGGGCTTACGACCAATCAGATTATTGTAACCATATGGAAGGTATTCATTCAGGGTTTGAAATAAGGGATTAAGCCCCTTTACTTGGAACTTTAAAGGTTGCGGAAGTTTTATACCGAGAGCTTTGGGTGAAATTAAACATGTCATTAGTGGTTTCTCAACACGCTCTACAAAGCTGCCACCTCAGTTAAAAAACCATTATAAAAGTGGGGCACACCCTTTAACGAATACGTGCTGATGTGTCGTGAAAGCACGGCTGGCGTCGCAAACATGCGTGAAAATATTGATCAAGTAATGAGGTCACGCGAACTTAAAACTTTAAGAACCGCGCTATCGTTATCAATCCACCCACCAATAACCTCACCGGTTCTGTGCTCATTGTTCCCTGAAGCTCGTTTTTCAAATTGGGCTTTCATAGCTGCATGAAAAACCGGGCTAATTCGAAAAAAGGTTAGCCGAGATCCGGTGGACCAACGCCCAACCAAACCATCCCTTCCTGTCCCTATGTTTGATCAGAGTAGCATGTTAATCACCTGCCACGTTTACGGCCTCGCACTGGAGACCGCTTGATTAATCTAATAAGGCCGTCATTTTTGCCAAAGTCAGTGGGGCACACAGATGACCTTCCTGTTGAAGTTCCTGCCGATATTCCCAGAAGGTATGGTCTATGGGGAGAGAAAGGGGGAAGGCTCAGATATCTGAGCATATATAGCCTCGTGAAACAGAAATTTACAGGGGCATCGAAAGCACCGGCACCCGTGCACCTCCCTGAGCGGCGGAACATGTCACGTGACGGCATTGAGGACGTGGTTGGGTGTGGGAAGCGATGTTTCCGGGTGCGCTGGTAATGTGTGTGGGGGGGATGGGGGGGGCACAGTCGCTGCAAGGCGAGGCGCGGATGCTCAATCGGATAACACTGGTCAACAAAATTTAACTTTGGTCGTGGATCCAATATAAAATAGTCCGTTTCTAGGGTAATTTGTGACGCTGAGCACGAATCTGGATGCCGTATCAGATCAGAATTTTGAGATCCAGTATGTCTGTGTGTCGTCTTTGTGCAAGCCTTCTTGGTATCAGTGACATTGACAGTGCAAAACCCAAGAGGTCTAGGAAAATGAACGTTTAGGCGTTTGTGGAGGCTAGGGTATTCTACCTTAAACCCGATTTTCATAGACCTAGGCCAATATATTCAAGGTAAAACGAGGCCGTATAGGTCAAATTCTGTATGTGCAGGGTAGCCATTGGGAAATGCCGTGATTATGCGATGAGAAGCCGTATATGAAGAGAAAGTGGCCTGAAGTAACAGAGGAAAGGTCTGAGACAATGTTCTCTGAAGCTTTTAGGCCAAGGTCGTTCAAGGCCATTGACCTTTGACGTCAAAATATTACATTTTGTCTATAACGTGTACTGCAACTAGCACTATGGCAATCGTCGGGCGGAAAATAAGGTTTGACCTTGACCCATGACCTTTGTCTTGAACCTGCGACTTTGAGCTCAAGATTGAGTGACCTAGCGTATGACGTCATAGCATGATATACGTCATATTAGGCGGCATCATCCGACCAAAGGCACTAGAGTCAATGACCTTGAAATAGTGGCATGACCTTGACCTGTGACTTTTTACTTAGACTCGACCTTCAAGGTAGGTGGCTCTGACATAAACTCCTCATCATATAATGTTGCGACGTCACCTCTCGGTCTACAATGCCGGCGAGCTTGTGCATGGGACCGAGCGCAAACCTTGTTCAATGTACAATGTTCATGCACTTGAATGCGAGGTAGTCTTTCGTTGCAATAAATTCACATGTATATTGATAAGCTGCATTGTCTGAGTGCAGATAATCCGGATTTTCGACATCCTTGATCTATATTTTCCACAAAAGGCTAGGCTGACGACAGTGTGTGGAAAGTGTAGGGGCTATACAACAAGAACGCTCTGGAGAAGAAACCAGGTCTGATGGCAAAAAACGGTTACTAAATTTGAAATCAGCGGTATCGAAATAGGCAGAAACAGGTGTTCACGTGCCGGATCCATTTTGGCTGTTGACCAGTGTCAGAGAGACACATCAATAAGACCTAATCCATAAGAGCAGTACGTATGTACTCGTACATCTAACATTCAATAGGACAACCAGCGGTGTCACGCAGTGCGGGTTAGGCCGCGCTAGCCTATCTCCCCTCGCTTAGCCCATAGTTGCTATTCGTAGCTATGCGGACCCGGAGTCACCATAAAGGTTTTTGCCCCTATGCTACTATTCATGGAATTGTGACTGCATCATCGAACATGACCTTGATACAGAAAAGCGGAAACAAATATCGTTGAAGCTTAGTTAAAAGTGGTTAATTAACTGATCAATTGCTGGCAAGTGGGTGGCCATGTGGCCTTCAGCGACACACTGTTCTGGGTCGGAAATGAGCCAATTGCATGGCCGGTGCCTGCTAAATTCGGCGGTGACGCCTGGCGTCATGTTTGACGGCCGCGCCAGTGTTCTACCGTGGTGTCGGATGGCACCATCAGCTGCAGCCGCGCTCTGACTGCCGCAGTTAAACCAGACGGTCCTAAAGCTCCTCCAGACTCTTCAAGTTCGCTTCAATCGCGGTCAGTTTGACGCTAACGGTAGAATTACGGATAGAAATACGAAAATGGGTCAAATTTATAGTATCACAGATAGGGCTCTGCTACAGGTGGTTCCTCTGCATTATTTTATGCCTTTTTTGACTGAGGTGAGAGCTGCTGCAGCACCTACCATGCGGTGCCAAGTGTTAGTAGGTTGTAAGTAGGTTGAGGCGACCCAAATTTTCCCAGTTAGGGACGTGTCAGCGATGTGTCACGCACACACCTGGGTCATGTGACAGCGGTAAAGCAGCTATAAAAACCTCTAACGCATGATGCATCGTCACAGAGAAAGGAAGTGAAGAGCCATGAGGACTTGTGCGTGTTTGCTGCTGCTGGCCTTAGCAGCCGGCGGGGGCTGGGCCGAGTGCCCTCACCAGGCTTCAGACCTGCTGGCCTGGGATGACCCGGCTGCTTGGGACTCGGGGGCCGTGAGTATTTTTAAAAATGTTTTATGGGGAGGAAACGAGTATGGTGTCCTTATCAGCACTATTAATTTGCGTAATGTTGGCATAATGATGCGTCCAATTCAGTCCAACTAATGTCTAGCAAACCTATCACTCAAACTGCCCCCAGCACTGGAGCATTCAGGAATCCTAGCAAGTATTTAAAGCATTACTCTACAACTGGGCGACAATGTGCAATAGCACAGTTACATAAAAGAACTGCATAGGTCTACTAGCTTTTTGGCTTCCTCTATTTTAAATAATCTTTTAGAGGGAAAAAAGACACTGTGTGAGACCGCAATTTTATTTTAGTAGGCGCAAAGAAAAGAACGAAATAATTCGGTGACTCATTTCGCTTCGGGGAATGATGAGCTATTAAGAAATGCATCAGTATTTGCACTTTTGTGCTTCTAAAGCCACAACTAGACACACACACATTTTAAGAATTAATGAATCCGATAGCGTTGTCAGAAATATGATAATTCACGCGATATAACACAAATTTTCCAGATAAATTTTAGTTTCTCTGTACACACGTGCTTGGTTATAGCCGACGCATAACTAAGGTTATTTCACTGATCGTCTCTTACCAAGAGTAAGTGAACCTTTTTAAATAAACATCTGACGTGTTTCGGTCCAAAAGGTAGAATAAACATCGGACGTGTTTCGGACCCAGCGTAAAATGACTAAGGCAACCACGCGCAGAGAGTTCGAAAGGGAAAAATGGCCACGCATTCTCGAATTTCTTAAACCTGATTATCCGAGTCTGGGTTATTATGAAGATACTGGCCTTATGGCTCTTCAAAAACAGCGTTCCATGGAGAAGAATGTAATAAAACCAACGAAGCCCCAGGCTTACATTTATACTCAAAGCCAGTGATAGAACAATGACATTGCAATATTGTACAAAGTTTTCCGGTTTACCTACTCTAAAAAAAATCTGGCGTTTTGTGGGGTTCGCTCAAGATCTTCTATTGAATCCAGAGTCATTGCGAGAAAGGCGCCGGTGAAAACGAACTTAACCTATGAATCATAATTTTTTTCCGATTAATGAGAAAAATTTTCAGGCTACTTTTAAATCCTAAACATCGCTTCTGGGAGGTCTAGGGCTGCCCTCCTCATCCACCACCATCCCACAGCGACCTAGCACCAGCGGGGAAAACAAGGAAACATCAAAGTTTCATTATTGCTCTTCCTACCCCGCTGCCGCAGCTTATGTTCCTTTGTTTTATTCGTCTTCCATAAGACTGAGATCTAGAAAACAGCAAAATGCTCAGAGCGATGTCCTGATAACTTCAGTGTCTGGCTGAACTGGATTCCTCGAGATGTCATTGATATAAACAGCTAAAAGGTGTTTGGCTTAAAAAGTCGGAAAATATAAACCAGGTGACTATAGTATAGATTTAAAATAGACCAAAAAGGTCAAAGGGCTTATATCATACATGAACGCTGCCACCAGTAAAAAATGAGGGGGCCAAGTAATCTACCGCCTGCCGCTGACAAAAAACCTCACTTATAGAATCCAAAACTCAAAGGATTCTGGCAGCTTAATACCTTCAAGCTTTTCCCCAGTTTGACTGAAGTGACTGAATTTTTGCGAAATTGGGAACAGGCCCACAATGATCTCCTTATTTCATTATTACTACCATTAGAATCTTTGGTGTTTTCCGGCGCATCGACTTCTGATATCATTTTGCGCCAATGACAATAATAAAGAACAGAGAAGAGCAAGTGGACGAAATTTCCGTCAAGCTGTGACTACGGTGTCATCTACTAGACCAAAAAAGGACATGAAATAATAGGTGGGTGTGTACCCCCGCACTTACAGAGAAGCAAAGACCTTTTATGCAAGAAACCTTAACGGCTACAAAGGAGAGTAGATGGCATTAAAGCCAATGCTCTCCAGATAATACATTAGGCTGGTACTTCTAACAAACACATGCTCCCCTGGAACGAATCCTGTGTGGGATACCCCGAAGATAACGAGTTTTCTTTATCTCAAAGTCCCGATTCTCCACCAGGACATGTTTCGCGATGAGTCTATCACAAGAACGTGGACACTTTCTAGAAACGACCAGCTTAAAGATAAGCGAGCACAGCGTGGGTGTATCCCAATCAGAATCTACGGAACGTGGCCCCGTCCTTTCTGCAACCGGCGTTGCTGCCACTGGACGGCCAGGATTCTGAACTCCCTGAGTTGTTTACTCCGAGGGTCACCGGCTCTCCCTATTCTGACGTGTATGGTAATATCCGTCCGGGCCTATAAGTATAAAACTACTTGTGAGATTGTAACGTAATACTTTTTAGTTGTGGCGATTTTCTCCCGCTGCCGGGCCGCATGTGTGCTGCACACACCCGTGTGGACAGAAAGACAACAGCAACGCCTTGAAAGTGACCTTATTCTTTATATACCCTAAATCATACAGTACTTCCGACGCGTCGAAGTTTTGACATCGGGCCTCTGCCTTGGGAACGATCCCGTGCTGCAAAATTTTAGAGTAGAATCGAAAGGCAACTATTTTATCCCCATATGAAGAGGACTGGAAGTGAAGAAAATGGAGAAAAAGAGCCATCAGGATAAGATTTCTGTCATAGCAACGAATATGGTTGTTTTACCCCTTACCGTAGGGAACGTATCTAAGACATAGAACTAATTATCACTAGAAGTTGTGTATAGAAATTCTCGATTTGAAATATCAACCGTCCCAAAACTTGTCGTTAGTACAGCAGTGAACGTATTCACGATGGAAATCACTCGGGATTCGTCTCCACTACGCGTCCAGTCCGGACGCCACTTATTAGTAAAGAAAGTCCCGGGAAGAGACCGATTTCCGCTCATGATACGCTTACTTATCTCCAATTGCATGGTTTTGGGTAAACAAAATATGAAAATATAGGGTAGGGGCTGATGGGTAGACTTTTCTACGGGATGTTCTCATTCAAAATCCCATGAATATATTTTTCTCTGGAGTTCAAAGCAACTAGCAACATGTTTAAGAAGAGGAACGGTTGGCACAAGAAGACAGGTGTTTTCAAAGAATGGTGTTTCTAGAAAAATAACTGATAACGGTGATATTCAGCAGCTTTACCGAATCAAAAGATAATAACGAGCCAAAAAGTCTTGGGAAAACATCAGTTTATTTCAGTCTGTTATTTGACGCTTTCTTTTAAGGCCAAACTAACGTTTTTAGTTTCCTTAAAAACAACTTTCGCTTCACCGTTTTGCTGTAGCCTTAAATTGGAAAGTTAAGAGTTAATGCCTCCGAAATTTTCACACCAGATAGTTGTCTTCTTAAGACTATACATGCCTTGGCAGCGACGGTCAAATTTTGGCTATCGTTCTCAGTGATTAAGCCCCGGTCCACTTTAGATCATGGGAGAGGTTCCACAATGAGATGGAGGATTCTATGTGCAAGACATGTTATATCTGAGGAAAACCAGCATAGTGGGTCTGCTCTCAGGCTTTGTGGGTCTGTACACAAATACTTCAAACTCAAAATTTATTTCCGAAAGCGCGGACTAAACGCCGCTTCACTGCTGTCTTCGCCGATTTCAGGAGAGCACCTCAATGGTGGTGCCCTCCTGGTCTGTCGAAGGTGAGGAAGGGTGCCCTCGTTCGGCGGCCTATGGACAAAGGAGGTGAGATTCTATCTGAATGGGTCGTTGCAGCCACAGGCTCATACACTCACAGTTCCCTGGTAGAATATGAATGTGGGCAAGGTTTGCGGGGTAAAAAGGAAAAAAAACACATCAACAACCAAACTTAATAGCTAAAAAATTGATTGTGAAGACGGTCGATTCTTCAATTTATATTAATTCTGTCTTTGATTTCATAAATTCCGTCCCTTGTCCTCCACGTTGCCTGCGGCAGTTTTAGCTTCCAAACTTCAGTATTGTTCGTCTTGTTTGTTCTTAATCTCCATCCCTAATTATTTTGTATTCTTTTATTTGGGTTTGCAAAACTTTTCGTTTACTTCGCATCTAAAAAGTATATTCTTTGGAATGAAGGGTGTGGCCACGGATTTTCGAGAGGGAGAGAGCCGGACCCAGGACTAGAAACTTATATTCATTAAGCCGAGGCGAAAATGCGCAATTTAAGGCATGCAGCGGTAATCCTTCCCCGACCAGTGTTGTGATCTCCGTGTATAAGTCCGTTCTGAATGTACTGATTCTGTCGCATACACCTCATTTTATCATGCAGAAGGGGCGAATTTAGCCGGGCCAGTGGGTTGGCGAATTCAATATCTTGCTTTGTGTCAACAAGAGGTTAAAGATCGACTGCCACCCCCTAAGTTTGACGTCGACGGCGATGCTTGTGATCAAATTATTTTATCTGAATATCCATGCATCTTTTTATTAATGCTCTAGGCCATTTAACAAACTCGAATAATTTGCCACATGAACTTTAGTTATTCAGACGGCGTAAGTAGTAATGGATAATATGTTAAGAAAATGATGCAGATTCGAGTATGTTTTCCACAGGAATCCCATGAACCCTAGCGTGGGCGGCTTGGCCCCAAAAGACAGGATTTTGATACTTGCTAGGGAACATGGCCCATTTTAAATTTACTCACAGTTTTGAATGTCTTTTTTATTTTCACCTGAAGTGGGTGAAAAAAGCATAATAGGTTTCATGGCGGATCCATGGGAGGGGCAAAGAGGGGAAGTACCCCCAATTGACCCTCGTTGCTCCCTGAAATGGTCAGGGCACCCCCCTTAAATGTCGCTTGACCCTGGTCTCTTTTGGCAGGATGGAAAAATCGTCGCCCACCGATATGATTCGGCGCCAACCTGATAGATTTGGCGGCCAAAAATGGCACCCTCCTGGTCCAGATGCCGCCGCCTATCGGGAGGGTGGCCCCCGCTTGGCCATTCTGGATCTGGAAAAACTTAAGCTTAGCTTCACCCGCACCCATTCAGGGCCTTTCAGAAACCGTCACATTTGATCAAACCTTAGACTCGGTGTTTTAGGACAAACTATCATAAAAGAGAGACAAAACAAAAACATGTAATCCTCACAGGTGTTGGGTCTGTTTTTAAACTTATTCATTACGTTGCAAAGCTTCAAAACGTACGGAGAATGGTTGAAATTCCCGAAAATTGCCATCTCAGAGTTCCTTTATTTGCTCTGTAGAAAGAAATTCTCCAATCTGCGGACCATGTGCAGATTCAATGATAATTTCCCTTTAAGACCTGCCAAAACGGATACAACATTGTTAGAAAGTATAAGTGTCACGCTATTAACGGTCTGCCGCATGCAGTTTTCGTCCATCATGAATTCAACCAACATTTTTTAGATCAAGTACCTGGTCGGTTTACATCCCCTCACAGCCTTTTTTTACTGGTATGCATTTCAGTTTAGGTCACGTTTCCAGTTATAAATTTGTTTACTTATAGGTACTGACAAAATATGCAGGCCATAGTCAAAACAAAGTGGAGGGGTAATAATATAGACTGTGGAGACTTACTCGACTAAATTAATGAAACTACAATTTGGATGCTTAAATTATCATTCATTCATGATGATCTATCGTCCCCCATCTTCAGGTACCATCAGCTGGTGATGACGTCACCATCAGTCAGCCGGTGCTGCTGTCCTCCGCCACTCCCGCCCTCGGCTCCGTCACCATCCCCGCCGGAGGACGACTGGTGTTTGCCCCAGTGACGTCACAGGTTGTCCAGCTGTCGGCTAACATGGTGGAGCTGACGGGCGGTCAGCTTTGGATCGGGTCTGAGGATTGTCCGTACGAAACTCGGGCCGATCTAGTGCTGACCGGACTTCGTGACGAGTCCGATGACGCTGCATCCGTGCAGAAGGCCGTGCATGTGCGCAGCGGCGTTCTGGAGGTGCACGGCAAGTCCAAGCGCACGTGGACCAAGCTGGCGGCCACTGTTCCAAAGACTGTGCGCGAGGACGCTATCGGAAACCCCATTTATGATGCCAGCCAGAGCAACGTTTTGAATGCTCAAGGTGTCGCCATGGTAGAGTTGGCACCCGACGGTACACTGGTTCGGAATTGGTGGCGCGTTAACGTTAGAAAAATCAGCCGTGTCGCCAGCCATACTGGAAACATTCTAATGCTCGCTGTAGTCGGGACTGTGAAGTTTGGAAGAAGAGAGAGCCCTGCCGAAATTGCCAGCGCCCTGGAAGCGGTGTGCTACGATAGTTCGCAGGAATCGGGCCTGCGGAACCTGGAGGTAGGTCAGCGCATAGCCTGGGTGGCCATCTGCGCCATTGGTTCTCCTTCAGATAGTGCGGAGGAGGTGGGAGTCACTAGGAATGGGCGCTCAGCGACGCAGAGGCTGGTCAAAACAATAGGCAATGTCGACTTCGCCGTGCTGTCCATCGTTTCTTTGAAAAGGCAGGCGGTAGTCATGACCGAGGCACTGTCCTACACTAGTGGCACGGTTCCATCCTGGGAAATCCTGGTCCCGATGAACGATGACATTTCTAGCTGGGAAGCAGGCGACTGGATCGTGCTAGCATCAACTGACTACGATCATCAGCAAAGCGAAGAGTTTCAGCTCTTGGACTGCCCGGAGTGTGACGCCAACACCGTCAAAATATCCGGTCCCGTGTTCTACACACATTGGGGGGAAGTCACGGATGGCATAGACATGCGCGGTGAGGTAGGTGTCATGACCAGAAACGTGCGGATCTTCGGCGAAATGGAGGACGCCTGCTATGGAGACAACTTGTGCAACAAGTTTGATTATGACACGTTTGGTGGACAAATTAAGTTTCTCAGTGAGTTTGAAGCCGCAAGAATTGAAAACGCTGAAATTTTCAACATGGGACAGCAATCCGTGCTCGGATCATATCCGATTCATTTTCATATGTGCCTGGATACTTTTGAAAAACACGTATATTTGCGTGGAAATTCCATCCATAATACCTTCTCCCGCTGCATAACCATTCACGGAACCCACAATGTCACGGTGCAAAACAATTTTGCCTACAAGCACTTGGGTCATTGCTATTTCTTGGAGGATGGTGGAGAACAAGACAACAGACTCGAAGGCAATCTTGGGTTTGGCACTTACCCTGGCACCCTAATCCCCACTGACAGAATGGGTAAGGTCAGCACATTCTGGATCACAAATCCTGACAACGAGATCATCAACAATGTTGCGGCCGGTTCTCAGGGCATGGGTTTCTGGATTCTTATGCCAGACCTCCCCATCGGGCCATCTGCACTTGTCAACATGGGACTGGAAGATGGCCAAGCGAAACGCACGCTGGTGAAGAAGTTCAGCGGAAATGTGGCGCATGGAAACCCGGCATTCGGATTCCGTCTTGATAATGAACTTTTACCGAATGGCGACACTGACACCTTAAGTTACAGACCCTTGGTAGACCCAACCAATCCTGACAGTGAAATGGCTCTTTTAGAGCTCGATGATTTCACAGGATATAAAAATGGGGAGAGTGTGTGGATCAAGTCCCTGTATACAACTCTCACCAACTACCGCATCGCTGAGAGCCCAATCGGGATCATATTCGCATCATCTGGTCCAGGCTTTAGAAACCAACACCGAGAAATGCTCGCCAGCTCGCGCATTGTTGGTGAGACAGCCAACAAGGGAGAACCAGCCACCGTCAGACTGCTGAACGGTACGAAAGTCCAGCTGGACAGGAGCGTGGAGGTATTTGGATCGCCTCTTAGTGCACGCATTGGTATTGCTTTCTACCGTGGTCCCGTCCACGTATGGGATACCACGTTTGTGGGATTTGAACATAACGAAGTGAGACAGGCTGGCGCTATCGGCAAGAAGCCAAGCAACCCCTATCTCTCTTCACCCATTGCAGGAGTTCGCAACGTCACGTTTGAGTTCGCAGACCCGTCCGGCGGGTCAAGATACTACGACGGCGATGGGACATCTTTCGGCTATGAAGAAAGGGACGGAAATCGACATAACGTGATATTGGATGTAGACGGTTCGCTCACCACTTACCCGGGAGCGAGTGTAGTCAGGCCCATCCCGATGTTGATGAACGCCCGCTGTGTCCTCCTTCCCAACTGGGGTCCGGGCACTGGTCTCTGTCCAGACCGCTTCACCAGGGTCGCACTGTTCAGAACTGACAAAATACCAACCTTTGTCACGAGAAATGACCTGCAGGCGAATACCGTCGAAGCAGCGCTGGCAGAGCGGCAGATTAGCTATTCCCTCAACACTGCGGAATCCTACATCCTACACTTCAACACGACCGTGCCACAGCAGTTCATCCTTCAGCCGTTCGGGCTTCAGCTCGGCCTGGCTCAGCTGTTCGGAGTTTGCGTCGGAGCCAATCAGCAGTTTCGAGTACGACCGATGCGTTACTCGGAGGCGGACTCTCAATCGGAGGTGCTTGCGGATGAAGCCAACGAGAAATATTTCTACGATTCTGCCGTTGGCGTTGTGATGTTCAGGTGAGTGTTTTTGATTGGGTGTCCGGGGATAATTAAACGTTAGGAATCAAATTCCGAAGTAACTAGAGAGTTTATTAACCTTTCCCTCAAAATTTAAAAAGTAAAAAGTGAGGATTAAGTTCGTAAAGACTAATATTTTTAAGGAAAACATTGAGGGAAAAGCTAGTTAAGTCTTAAGTTATATGACCCTTAGTAACGAACTTCGACTCTTAAACTCCAAAGTAACCAATAACTCGGTCTCAGGTTGAATGAGAATGACTTTTTTAATTGTCACTTGTTTAATTATTGGGGATCCACAGGGATTTGAACACGGGGCACTTTTTTCAAGAAATGTGACATCGGAAACAGAGATTCACCCATATTGGCAGATTTTATGTCACCCAAAGCTCTCTGTATAAAATTTTTGCACACTCTAAAGTTCAAAGTAGGGGGGCTTACTACCTTAATTCGAACCATGAAAGAATCCTTCCATCTGGCAGCGCATTTCACGAGATAAATGTTAGCAAACAGCATGGTCACGCAACCTTGCAGCAGGGATAGAATAACCAAGCAACTCGCCAACCACGGGTAACAACAGTCCCTGAACATTAAAACCATAAAGTAGTCAATACAAAACCCAAACAGTTCCGGCTAGCTAAATAAAAGAAATCTCTCAGGGAAGTTAAAAAACATCACCCTGGCAGGGTAATCACGGTGATTAACTAGAATAGATAACGCAAATGAGCTGCCCCGTTTGGATTCAGGGGCGAGGTAAAAAGCATTTGATAAAAACATGTCTACATCGATTGCGTTTTCCCTACGCTTATCATGCTACATAGCTGTGACTACCTTCCTCGTTCATGTTTTTAAAATTTCAACTTCTACGAATAAGTTGGAAATAATACAGATAAGGCTGTGTGGCTAAAATACATCTGAATGGACAGCAAATGGATATCTAATGGTTCCGTCCTCTCCCCTGCCTGTTAACCTAATTCAGTGCAGCGGTGGACGGCAACGACAGCTCGCGACAGTCAAAACTTGCCGCTTACATGGGCGAGGACAGCTTTTATAATAAAACGACACCAGCTTATGACAACTGGTTGCTTCACTTCTCTGTCTGACGATTTTGCTCATTCATTTATTATTAATTATTATTAATATGTAACTTGCGCACGAGCATCGTGGAGTGTTGGTAGCTCAGTCGGTCGAGCGTTCCACTAGAAAAGTAGAGATTGCGGGTTCAATGCCCGGGGTTTCACTATTCCATTTTACGTCAGAACGCTTTTGCAGTGTTTGTGGCAGCATTTACACAGGTGGCAGAATTACGCATATGTGTGATGTTCATCTAGCCTCATTGCGAATTCAGGAATCCTAATTGTTTTGTATCAATGTAGGTATCATTTGACGCATTATGTGCGTTTCAGTAATTGCTTACATTTAAAAGTTAAAAGCGACAGCTTCGGTGTTAGACATTAGGTTGGCGGCAGGTTTGAGGTTTTTCCTCCCCTAGTTGCAAGCTGTCGCAAGCTGCCAGATTCGTGATTATTCATGATGATTGGGTCAACCCAGGGTAGTAAGACAAGAGCCAATATCTTTGTTTTGAGCAATTGGACGTGGACGCAAAATGTGATTTCCTGATGTTCAGACCTATTTCGATCATAGTCTTTTTTCAGAATTTCGACAAAGTGGTCTGTTCCCTTTAAGCTCGGGTCGGCTGCGTGGAAAGCGTGCATGCTAACCACTACATCACCGCGCATCTTACTCCAGTGCCCATATTGGGTGTTTGATCAGTGACAATTTTTGACCCTTGACCACTCTTTACAAAGTCATTCGTGCAGCAAGGAGCGTTCTGAAGCGGAAGCTTCGACATGTCTCTACAACATTTTGCTTAAGATATGGCAAGACACCAGATTTGTCGAAAAGTCCACAAATGCAGTGGCGGTGCTGCCATAGAGGCACATTAGGCACTGCGAAGTCACTTTTAAATGTCAGAGTAGGTATTTTTATATGGAATAAATCTTATTTGACTCGATGTTTAAGCTACAGATAATATTCCTTCTTCGGATCACTGGTTCAAAGATCCGATGATTTGCATCTCTGGCAATCCACGTTCGCAGCTCTTACCGTCAACAAGTGTGAGATTAGGCACTTAGCGATTTTGCTGAATCTGCCTAACACCGTGGCAAACCTAACGTGTGCTTTTTGATTGACAACTCTAAAGCCTCATTCATTCGGACGCGAGTACTGGCTTGTTAAATCAGCAAACCAGGCAGGCATTGGCAGCTAGCACGTGCGATGCCGCGTCTTAGGACCTTGATTACAGCGGATTCGTTTATTGACATTCTTGTATTCGCGGATTTCTAGCCTTCTCTAGTGCGGGACAGTTGTTTTGCAGTTATTAGCAAGATATTTAATTTGTGAAACACTTATGAAGAACGTGAGTCATGGCAAAAAATCTGGTGGATGAAATTTAAAAAAATCCGTTCTCAAATCGATCGTACAGCGAGAAATTGGACGTCATAAAAATGAAGTGCCGAAGCTGTCCTCGAAGTGGGAAGCTCTCGTGATTACATTGTCCTTCCCGGCTTACTTACCTACCTACCTATCCTTCTCGAATTTAGCCTTGTACCTTCATATACTGCCGCATAACCGTTTGCACAATCCACCGACGTATGCTCTTTTATATTTTTTTAATTTTCATTATATCAAAGATTAAAACATAAATATTCTTTTTGCCCATCGACTTGAGCTTGCAACCTTCTCCAGCCGACCTGCTGGATCCGCCCCTGTCCAATATCAGGTGAAAAGCTTGGGCGACGTCCTTACCTCTAAGCCAATCGTGCCTAGGCTGTCATAATGTTCAAGCGCCGCAACTGCACAAATGCCAACAGAATAGCCTGAAAAAATGACAGGCAATTCAACCCAGATGCTGCACTGTCGGTATCTGTCATATTTCACACCAAGCCCAGTGGCGGATCTAGCCGGTCGGTGTGGGCGGAAGGCAAACCAAAATCGAACAGCAAAAAAAAAACGTCACAGCGTGAAACATATGGACTCGATGTACCTTTTTCCTATCCAAGGCCCAATATTTACATTGAACTTAACTGGTTCTGTTGGAAGTTGAGAGTTGAAGCACCAGAATCTTGCGTATAAACTAAAAATGAGTCTGGGCAAAAAGGAGGTCGACCGCTGGGGGGGGCAAAAACATAGTTTTGCCCCGAGCTTTTCCGTTTGGGGGAATGCATTCCCCCTCCCCCTGGATCCGCCACTGACCAAGCCTAATATCATGGTCACCTTTATTTCCATGCACAAAATTTAATCGCCACAGATTTTAAGCTGCCGGGGTTGGGGCAGGCCAAGGAGTGGCAGCCTAGTTCACTTTTACATGTGCAGAAAACCAGGTTGATTCAAGTTCTGGAAGTTTTCCGAAGGTGAAAAGCTAACACAAGTTTTGGATAGATCATTTCAGGGGCTTCCACGAAAAGGCACTTTTAATGAAATCGATCCAGTAATTCTGTTTCCACGTGGTATAAAAATCACCCACCTCTTCATAGGCTCAAGCTATAAAAGGTTTTCGGCATTGAAACGCTGACGCCAGCATTTCAAGGTACCTGGCAATTTGAACGGAGGTTGGCGCAAAGCACGTGCAGTACCTAGCAAAACGGAAGCCGCAGAGAATAGGTATAAAACAAAGCATTCTTGTGTTTAGATTTTTAGCGAGGTGGAGCGGGCAGAGTCCTCCAGCCCCCAGCGGCAACTACTCTCACTTCAATATGGATGCATATGTATTCCTATAGCTTTACCCTTAAGTACTTTATGACTTTTTAACCATCGATGTGCTATGCTGCCAGGTTCACGAACCAGTACCCTCGCTCGGAGGACACCACATCGCACTGTCCAGGCGACCTCGACGATGCCGGCAATGGCGATTGCGGCACTGGAGTTCGAATCGTAATGACCGCGTCCAACGACGACGGCGACTGTCGTGCGCGTGCCTACCCGGCCTACGCCACCGAGCCCGTCTCCAGCGAGGGCGCGCTCACCGTGCCCACCTTCGAGTGACGAAAGCGGTTTGCATGCTATTGTAGTGAAGGTATTGTTATATCTCGGTAAGTCAGGGCAACTTATCGCTTGTTCTCCGGTGCAGAATGCGTTGACAGTGCACGTTAGCCACACATTTCAATAAGCAGGCGAGTCGGGTCAGCAATGATATGGGGACAAGAAGTGGATGTTGCAGTCAACGTTCCCAGAAACTAACCAGGACCCTCTAAAATTACATTTTTCTTCGGAAAGCGCAAGTGCAAATCAAGCTTTCAAGCAAGCATGTACAGTGACTGGATGGTGGTTATACGATCATAATTTATGTCGGGTGTTGGCACGCCCTCTGTTTGTGTCCTTATTTGAGATATTCTGTCGTATAAGGCGTAAGAGATGTTTAGTGGCGTGTTCTAGGATTCTTTGCTACGCATACACAGAACAATGCAAATGTAATGTTACATCAGTTGTGCTTTACAAGTGTTATTCAACACTTATTTGCAAAATTTCAGCGAAATCAACCCCATGGTTGCACAAGATACCTTTAGCACAAATTATGTTCACAATTATGCATGCGCCGTAGTTATATAACGTTTCGGTTTTGGAGATATAAAATAGTTGATGAAATATATCTGATCTATATGTAATGATAATCATTCGTATAAAACTTGATTTCCTTTTTGTTTCAATGCATCCTAGGTTTGTGGGTATGTATAATCAGCATCGTCGATTACCTACCTAGCTCTAGTGATATAATCCTATAGTGCTCAAAGGAATGTAATGAAGAAAAAGGCCTTAAAAATTGATTCTTGTATTAGTTTTTCAAAATTACAAATTACCGCTGTTAAAAATTACTGGTTACAATATAATTATTACAATTATTACAAAATCGCAAGTTTGATGGAACGATGTTTTTCTGATAATCGTGAAAATTGGCGCCATGTTAATTACACTGCCGTGAGTTTGATCGTTTACTAAGCATTCATTCTGTTCAGGTATTTTCACTTGTAGCGACAAAACGTAGAGAAAGGAACAGTCTTTGGATTTTTAGGTTTGTTTCCACGATGCACGGCTGGATTGCAGAAATATATAAAAAGCACGATCGTGCGTCTTTACGGGATGGGCTCTAATTACACGCTAACTGAGCGTTAGGCCATTTCATTTTTCAGTTTTTTATCATTTTTGTCTGGTTTCGTGACTTTTCCCGTTTTATGGTCCAAGTGGAGTCGATCAGTGTCATTTTTATCGAATTCAGACAATATTTAGTGCTTAATATATATATATATATATATATATATATATTTTGTGTGTGTGTGTGTGTGTGTGTGTGTGTGTGTGTGTGTGTGTGTGTGTGTGTGTGTGTGTGTGTGTGTGTGTGTGTGTGTGTGTGTGTGTGTGTGTGTGTGTGTGTGTGTGTGTGTGTGTGTGTGTGTGTGTGTGTGTGTGTGTGTGTGTGTGTGTGTGTGTGTGTGTGTGTGTGTGTGTGTGTGTGTGTGTGTGTGTGTGTGTGTGTGTGTGTGTGTGTGTGTATTCAATTCAATTCAATAATTTGATATCTTCAGGTCTCATGGGACCTGAAGATATCGAATTTTTCGTCAAAAAATGGCTATAACGGGGACCAATACGGCTGACGCTGTAATGATCATGATAATTCCAAACATTTTTTATTAAAGCCTGCTATTGCAATATTTTCATGCAGTCAGCGCACTACTGGAAATGCTTTGGGTGGTAAAATGTTTCAAAAACAGTTCCGGGCTGGACGTTATATTGCAGTTGCATGTGCTGATTGTGAAATATATTTTCGGAGTGTCATAGCTGTCTTCATGCTGTGGGCACCCCGGCAGGTCACGCGCCTTAGTGGTGAGGAAGTGCGGGCGCCTGACGTTGTCGCTACTTCGGGAAGTGCACTCTCCTAGACATGCTTTAAAACTTCTTTGGAGAGCTAAGGAAGTTTACTTCTGCGATTTTCCACCTGCAGAAATTATTCAATCTGCTATTCATATTGTTATCTGCTGGTCAAATTCTTCAGCATACCAATACCTCGTTATGCAACATCATTTGCCACTTTAAAGTACTTGATACGGGTGTGAACCATGTTGCACCGTTTATTTGCACCCCATTCCACAGGCTCTTTTGCCAGTCAGGGGTGATCTGTCGGGCTGAGGAACTGTAATGTTGTCCAAGTCGACTCTTGCACCAGGTCAGCGGGCTGTCCAGGAACACCGACGAGACATCTGTGAATCCTCCACTGGGGCAGATCATGGCGAGAAGCTTTTCACATTTTTCTTTTTGGCATTACTGACAAAGCCGCTGTAGAGACTGAACGACAAAGCCGCTGGTGGCTGAATGTTCCTACGACATGTGAAGTCGGAGAGCCCCAGAGCATCCTTGGCTACTTGGTCGTCCACACCCTTGTGCCGGATGAGGTCTTGATAAAAGTGCATGTCGTTGTTAGGTGCATCAGCTGCCACTGGCGCAAAAAGTCATGCGCAGACATACAAGAGAAGACGAAAATGCACCATCCGGTGGAGCTTCCTCGCCATGACTTATTCGTGCGTGAGCTGGTTTGCGAACATAAAAATATCCACAAAGAGCAGCACATGCAGACAGGGGTGAAGGAACGGTTTGAAAAGTGGGGGAAACCTTAGAGGGGGCCACCTCAAGGGGGGCCCAGCCCAAGGGGGCCCATAATTGTGAACAATTTTAGATAGCTCGTTTGGCTTTAATAAGGCGCGCATGCACACTAGGTTGTCAATATATGAAAAATTGAGAAATTAAATTTTGCCCTAAGATTTCGAGGTTATATGTAATGATCTAATAAATCATAGCAAGAACCCAAAAAATATTTTTTGACTTTTCCCTATACCCTTTTTCAAATATGAAATACATTTTTAAGCTCTTTTGGAGGATTTCGATCGTTTTTACCTCGAGCGCCTTTTTTATATTTACTGGTCCTTTTCATTATATTAAAAAAATAAAAAAAACTGTTTAGAAAACTACAAACAATGCGTTGATACCAAATAGCCTCACTTCGCTATGCCTAATCAACTTGTATCTACTTATTTAATGACAAAACATTGAAACATTTATTTAGGTTATTACGGATCCCTACTTTACATCATTAGAGAGTGGTTTAGGTGAAGGATGATCACAATAAGTCCGCCTAGTTATATTTTGATGCCTAAGATGCAGAGTTCCAGTATGACTGCAAGTGCAATGTACTTGATGGCCAGCTTTGTGATGCCGAGGAGGTGTGGGCATGATGTTATAGTGATTAGCTACCTTGCTTTCCACACCGCCGACCTGGATTTAAGGCCCGGCAGATTCCTTGTGCAGGGAGCAATTTGACTCCCAAGAAACCCCTCCAACAGGGAAAGAGTTGGCGACGCCATATAACCCTGGCAGTTGGTGCGTCGATAAGCCCCAACAATTATGTTGGTTTCCACGCGGCCAACCCGGGATTCCCTAAGCAAAGGCCCGGCGGATTCCCTAAGCAAAGATCAATCTGGCTCCCGATAAACCCTTCCAACAAACAAAGAGTTAGCAACGCCATATAACCCTGGTAGTTGGTGCGTCGATAAGCCCCAAAAATTATTTGTATTATGCCGAGGAGGTCCAGCTTTGATCCTGAGCACCAGTTCGATGTGCTATACCCTTTGCCGGATGAATCCATGCCTCCTCTCAGCATTACAGACTGAACTGGCTCCAGCTGTCACTTCCTTTACAGCTCTCTCAATGGCCTATGTGTGGGCGGCAGGGAAAGTACTCTACCTTCATGTGCTTTCCCATGAACTCTAGCGACTTGCACTTGGTCAAGCTGCAGGCCATGATAAACTCGGTGGTGGCCTCGCGGTTGATTATATTGTTGAGGACAGACGCCTGTGTGTTGAGGCAGGACATGATCCGCAGCCTGAGGGAGGTGTTCTCCTTCTCCTGCTCTCCTCTCATGGAGACAATCTTGACAAATACGAACTTCCTCCTCCTCGCTGCTGAGCAATATCATCAGGATCGCCTCAGTGTGAACGGATACTGCAGAGGAGTACACGGCGGGTATGGCATTCAACTGCACCGCCTTGGGCTGGGTACGAAGGCAGGAGAGCCAACATGACTTTTCGAGGGCTGTCCAGCCAGTCGTTGCTGGTCTACACCTGTAGGCAGTAGGGAAAGTAAGGCTCGATAATGATAGCGACGATCTCCTACCGAGTTCCAATTTCCCTACTGACTCCAGATGAAGGTTATCAACAACTTGGTAGACGGTCCCAGAAACGTCCTATCCTAGCTCTCAGGCCTCAGGATCCAGCCCTAGATGGTGCAATGGACTGTCATGCCGACCGTGTGCTCCTCTGAATGGTTCGCTCACTCCGAGGAGATCCTGATGAACATGGCATGTTCTGCAGTGAGGAGGAGGAGAGGAGGACCGCCTTCCACAAGATCATCTCCATCAGAGGGGAGCAGGAGGTTGGGAACACATCTCTCAGGCTGCAGACCCTGCCCAACGTCAACACACAGATGACCACTCTCAAATATATAATTGACTGGGGTGGGGTCACCGAGCCTATCATCACCTGCAGCTTGATCAAATCCAAGTTCCCAGGGTTCATGGGGAAGCCCATGGAGGTAGAGCACTTCATCTGCCACACGCAGGCCATGGCTGTAGCTGCCACGTCTGTAAAGCAAATGACAGCTGCCAGTTCTATCTGTCGTGCTGAAAGAGGGATGATTTTATCAGGCGATGGGCCAGCACACCAAACTGATGCTCAGGATCAACAGCAAGCAGGACCTCCTCGGCATCACAAAATTGACGATCAAATAGATGGAACCTGCAATCAGTCTGAAACAGTATTCTAGTCCTTGAAAGACAGCTAGGCTTATCGTGAACATCCTTTCCCTCGAACAAATTCCTACTGCTGCAAAGAAAGAGTCTGTAATGACCTAAATAGCTCGTCTCGTTTGTGTCATGAAACAGGTGATTCAAAGCTATCTAGGCATAGAGAAGGGTGGTCGTTTGATATCAGAGCACTGTCTGTGCTTTTCTAAATAATTTTTGTAAATGCGATAAAAAGGCCGGAACATCTGCAAATATAACGAAAAATGCTCTTGGTGAAAATGGTTTGAATGCCCCCAAAAAACCTAGAAATGCATTTTTCAGTCGAAAACGGGACAGGTAAAAAGACTTAAACTATTTTTGGCTTTGATTATTTTTCATTGGACCATAACAGAACTGAAAATTGGGGCAAAACCTCATTTTTCAATTTTCCATATATTGACACAAACTAATACACACCAGTATGCACCAGGTATTTCAATACATGACTTCTTACGTTAATTTCCGCTGTTTCCTTTCATTGAATATTTCTGTGTTGTTTTTTTCACTTCGTAGTAGAAGACGGCCGCCCTCGTCACACCTTTCGATGGCTCAGGGACGACTGTTGCTCGGCATTTGGTACGGGGTGCGTGTCCGATTCATGCGTTGTGTTAGGATTGATATGCGATGGAGTTTGATTGGCTCCAGTTCTTGGGGCTCATTTGGAAACATTCGGGTAGTACGTGCCTTGGCCTTTTTCATGAAACACTCCTCCTTCAGGGGCTTGCAGGCAGCGTACTACGGAACTGGAACTTTCCCAGACAAGGTATCGGGCCCGTTTGGGTTTCTCGTTCTATATTACAGTTGCTGATATTTGTATATTCGTTGCGGGGGCCCACCACAAAAGGGGGGGCAGTATCCCCTGACCCCCGGTTCCTGTGGCTATGCCGCCCAGGGCTCGCCAAATTATCTTGGAGGGCCCCAAGGTCCAGACCATGTCTCAGGAACCCAGAGCAGTCAGCCCAGGGGGCCCAGACCAGTGCATTGGCCTCGGGACCAGCTTATCAAAAGGACCCCAAATAAGCACAGGGCCCCTAGAAGCTCAGCACAGGGGTGCCCCAGATTTGCACAGGGTGCCAGATTAGCTTAGGGGCCCGGTTCAGCTCAGAGGTCCCAGGTCGGCTTATGTAGGGTCTGAAAATAGCTCAAGGGGCTTGCTCAAGCTCACGTATCCCACCTTAGCTCAGTGACGCTAGAACAGTTCAGGGACGCCAGACCAGCTCAGGACCCTCGTTCAGCACAGGGGGCCCCGGATTAGCTTTGGAGGCCCAGCTCAGCTCAGGGGCCCCCAGATCGGCTGATAT
Organism: Lepas anatifera; assembly: GCA_034440635.1. Lineage (NCBI taxonomy): Eukaryota > Metazoa > Arthropoda > Thecostraca > Lepadidae > Lepas > Lepas anatifera. Next base: position 316,398 of record JAOTON010000698.1, on the reverse strand, counting down.
AGGGTCTCGTCTCATACCAGCTCAGGGGCTCCATCCAAGCTCACGGCCCCCAGCTTAGCCCAGGGACCCTAGAAGAGTTCAGGGCCCCCCATACCAGCTCAGAGGCCCCATTTAAGCACAAGGGGTACCCAGATTAGCTTAGGGTCCCAGCTCAGCTTAGATGGGCCCAGGGTGGCTTATGTAGGATCTCAGAACAGCTCAACAGGCCATTCAAGCTCATTGCCCCCAGCTCAGCCTGGGGGCCCCAGACCAGTTCAGGAGCCGCCCACTTAAGCACAGGGGTGCCCAGACAATCTTAAGGCCTAGACTAGCTTTGGGGCCCCAGCTCAGCTGATATAGGGTCTCGTCTCATACCAGCTCAGGGGGCTTCATTCAAACTCACGGCCCCCAGCTTAGCCCAGGGACCCTAGAAGAGCTCAAGAGCCCCCATACCAGATCAGAGGCCCCAGTTAAGCACTGGGGTACCCAGATTAGCTTAGAGCCCCAGCTCAGCTTAGGGGGCCCAGGGTGGCTGATATAGAGTCTCAGAACATTTCAAGGGGCCATTCAAGCTCACGACCGCCAGGTCAGTAGCTGTAAAGCCTTAAAGGGGGTCCCACACCATCTCAGAGGCCCTCAGTTCAACACAGTGGCCCATATTAGCTCTGATGACCAGATAAGCTTGAGGGCCCAAATCAGCTCAGGGGCTCCTTGTCGGCATATATAGGGTTTCCGAATAGTTCAGGGTTCCAATTAAAGCTTAGAACCCCAAGTTTAGGTCAGGGGCCCTATTTCTGTGCAGGGGCCCCAGATAAGTGTAGGGCCTCCCGTGCAGCACAGGGGACCCAGATTAGCTCAGGGGACAAAATTAACTTTACGGTCCCAGCTCAGCTCAGGGGCCCCCAGGCCAGCCGATATAGAGTCTGGCCAACTCAAGGGACCCCGTTCAAGGGCACGGCTGCTAGCTCAGCTTAGGGATACGAGAACAGTTCATGCTGCCCAAACCATCTCAGTGGCGCTCAGTTCAGCTCAAGGGGTCCAGATTAGCTCGTATGGCATCAGAGGCCAGATCAGCGGCCGCGAACAGCTCAGGGAACCTTAAAATCGACTCATAGAACCTCAGCTTAGTTTAGGGGCACAGGTAAGTTTAAGGGGTTTCCGGGGCACGCTATCGGGCCAGTTTGGGTTTCTTGCTTGATATTACAGTGGTTTATATTCTTATCTCCATTGTGGGGGCCCATTACAGAAAAGTGGGGGGGGCAGTGGCCCCCTGGCCTCCCCTGGTTCCTAACTTTGGCCACTCATAATGGCCAAAGTTAGTGTAGATAAAAAGATTCAGATTTCATGAACCTTATCTCTGTGGAGCCACCACGTGGGATGAGATACGTGAATCCTGTAGCTTTTCATCAAACATGACGGGTGGCCAAAAGTAGTCGAAAAAGTAATTGTCTATTTGCAGGTCATAGGCGTAGGGACAAGGGGGGGCAGGACGTTATGGCCTCCATGTTCAAAATCTTAACCATTGGCCCTACGGCGTTGACTAGAAATACACGATTTCAAAGTACAACTTTCCCCCTTCAATGTTCCGGGGGTTCCAACACATAAGCTGCTGGTGCTGTACTTCATGAATATTTTTAAGCTCGCAAACCAGCTCACGCACGACGAAGTCATGGTGAGGAAGCTCCACCGGATGACGCAGTTTCGTCTTCTCTTGTATGTCTGTGCATGACTTCGTGCGCCAGTGGCAACCAGGGGCGCAGCCAGAGCTTTGGTATGGGGGGCACACGAACTTTGAGGGGCACCCCGGGGAAAAAAGGGCACTGTTTAACGTAACCTAAAAAACTTACCATATCTTTGTTTATATAATTTTTTGGGCATCTTTGGTTCAATAAAAATGCAAATAAATCATTGACAGTGAAGGAAAACTCGATTAAAACCGAAAAATATCACCAAAAGGTCGTAAAAGTAGCCAAAACACGACTGTTTTGGATAGATTTAAGGGCAAATCAGCCAATTCATGCAAGTACTTAACATCAGAGAAATCAGTGGAGCATGTGATATCTGTTACCATGTGCAAGCTACGGCATATTGGAGCCGAAAATTCATTTGTTATGCCCACTGGTTTTGTTGTGACAAGTGAGCCCTGATTGAACGCGGATTAAGTTCCTTGCTTCCCTCAATCGCCATGGGGCGAGGCGTAGCATAGTGTCTTTGGAAGAACACTTTTTTGCTGGCGGAATAATTTGGGAGATACCTTTTGAACGCGTTTATTAAGTTCCATATTCTCAAGGATCGGTCCCAGTTAAGAGTAAATAAAAGGTGAACAGACCGTTGGTTTCGATGGGGATGGTGGGACAGGGCTGAAAATTGTGAACACTAGTTCTTCATTTAAATTAATTAGTAGAAATCCTGGTTTAGGGGACTGTGCTCTGAGCTCATGGGCACATGCCTTTTCATCGTCCCTTCCCAGAATCCACCAGTATAAGGGGTGCCTGGGTATCACAAGCCGTTTTAGAGATTCCTCATTCCTCGTTAGCTCCGTTTTACAAGGGGAGTTTCCATCGTTTTCTTATTCCCCATCTATTCAAGACCAGATCTGGGACCCCCCAAGTGTGATCAGAGGCCTCCAGAGCAGCTTCCCCCATCCCCTCAGTTGTGCCTCCAGGGACTAGACTAGCTCAGTGACCCCGCCCCGAGATGATGGGAGTTGGCCTTGTGTTCTTATTATCTGTCTATTCAAGACCACCTCAGGGGCCCCTGATGTAGATCAGGGCCCCAAAGCAGCTCATGCTTCACCCAAGGACTAGACTAGCTTATTGGCCCTAGAGATGAGGTCATCAGACTAGCTCAATGGGCCACAGATAGGCTCATATGGCCTTAAACCAGTTCAAGAAGCCACAGAACAGTTTAAGGCGCCAGATCACCTCAGGGGGCCTCAAGCCAGCATTAGGGGCTCTCACAAGCTCAGAGCCCAGACTAGCTCAGGGTACCCTCAGAACCCAGATCCGCTCTTGGGCCTCAGATCAGCTCTTGGGGCCCCAGATCAGTTCAGGGGCCTCAAGTCAGGTCAGGGGGCAAGATCAAGTCAGGGGCACTAAATCAGCTCAGGGTTCCCTCGCCAGCTCGGGGCCCAATCAGTTCAAAAGCCCCAGAGCTGCTCAGGGGACACCAGATCGGTCCATAGGGCACCAGAACAGCTTCGGGGACAAACAATCAGATAAGTGGTCCCCGACCAGCTCGAGGCCCAGATCAGCTCAGGAATACCAGATCAAGTCAGGAGGCACTTAATCAGCTCAGGAGCCCCATACCATCTCAGGGGCACTCACCAACCCCTGTGGGCCCAGCTCAGCTCAGGGCCTGGGAGCTTATCAGGAAATCACGTAATCAACCCAGGAGTCCCAGGTCAGCCTAAAGGGCACCATACTAGCCATGGAGCACCAGACTAGCTCAGAGGGAATCAGATGGGCTCAGGAGACACGCTGATGACTCAGCAGGCACCAGATCGACTCAGGGAGCATTAGTTAAGTTCAGGGGGCAGTATATCTGCTCAGGGTGCACTAGATCGATCAGCTCAGGGGGCAAGTTCAAGTCAGGGGCACTAAATCAGCTCAGGGATCCCTCACCAGCTCGGGGCCCAATCAGTTCAAAAGCTCCAGAACTGCTCAGGGGACACCAGATGCCCATAGGGCACCAGATCAGCTTCGGGTACAAACAATCAGATCAGTGGTCCCCGACCAGCTCGAGGCCCAGATCAGCTCAGGAATACCAGATAAAGTCAGGAGGCACTTAATCAGCTCAGGAGCCCCATACAATCTCAGGGGCCCTCATCAGCCTCTGTGGTCCCAGCTCAGCTCAGGGCTTTAAAGCTGCTCATGAAATCACGTAAGGAGGCCCAGGTCAGCTTAAAGGGCACCAGATTAGCTCAGGGGGCATCAGACTCGCTCAGAGGGCTTCAGATGGACTCAGGAGGCAATAGATCGCCACCAGATCGATCCTCCTGATCAGACCGCTCAGGGGCCCAGATCAGCTCCCAGCCCCCCAGACTATGGCAGGGGCCTAAATCAGCTCAGGGAGCAGCATAACAGCTCAGAGGACACAAGATGGGCACAGGGCCCGCCAAACCAGCTCAGGGGGCACCAGACCATCTAAGGAGACATCATTAATCAGCTGAGGGGGCACCTAATCAGCTGAAGAGGCACCATAATGACTTAGGAGACAGTAGGTCAACTTGGGGAGGCAAGAGATCAGCTTGGGGGCCCGAATCAGCTCAAGGGGCACTAAATCAGCTATTAGGGCACCAGGTAAGCTTGGAGGCATTAGACTAACTCAGAGAGTATTATATAGGTTCAGAAGGCACACTTATTTTCTCAGGGGGGCACCAGATTGACTACGAGAGCACCAGATCAGCTCAGAGGGCACATGATCAGCTCCAGGGGCCACCAGATGAGCTCTGCCCGTACGATTATTGGCGAGGATGAGGCATTATCTGGAAACGGATTACGTGCCTATACTCTTCCCGGGAGCTTGGAAAGGCGACAGAATGCCCTAGCTGACCAAAAGAGGCATTTAATTGTCAAACAATAGTTGAATCGCTAAATGCAGTCTAGTTCCATCTAGGTTCAACGGCACAGGACACTAAATTTCGAGCGGCATGGCCCAAAGAGGGTACACCACCTGGCAATCAAAAGGGCACCCGGCACCGATGGAGGCACGTGCCCCCTGTGCCCCCCTGGCCGCACCCCTGGACAGTAGATAAACTCCGGGAGGCATTAAATAAGTTCAGGGGGCCCGGATCAGCTCAAGGGACACTAAAACAGCTCAAAGGACACCAGGCAAGCTCGGGGGCATCAGACTAACTCAGAGAGCAATATATAGGTTCAGAAGGCACAATTATTTTCTCAGGGGGGCATCAGATTGACTGCGAGGACATCAGATCAGCTAAGGGGGCACATGATCAGCTTCAGGGGCCAAGACCAGCGCTCAGGGGGTACCACATGAGCTCGAAGGGCACCAGATTAGCTCCGCCCGTCAGTGACGGATCCAAGGGGGGGCCCAGGGGCCCGCCCCCCTTAGCTCCGAAGCGCCCCAGTGAAGCTCAGCTCATATCGGGCGCCTTCGGCGCCCGATATGAGCGGCGCGCCTGTACCCATTTCGTGTGCCAAGGTGGTAGATACCACTTATTCCACTTGGATGAACACATACTCCTTAAAACCATGGCAAAGCGCCCCTGCTCAAACACTAGACGCCTTCACTGGTCTTTTGCGCCCCAGTAAAATGTTGAAGATGAAATTTAGAAAGCTAACAAAAGCGCCCCGGCAAAGAAAAGGCGCCACTAGATAGCAAGATTGCACCATGGGGAACTAATGCACCCCTGAGTAGCCTAGGCACCCCCTGGATGAAGCGCCCCTGGGTAGCCTAGGCGCCACCTGGATGAAGCGCCCTACGGATACCATATGCGCCCTTGGCTAGGAAAGGCGCCCCTGGGCAGCAAAGGCAAATCTTGGTAACATAGGTAACCCGGACAGCATAAGCGCCCCTTAGATAGAAGTAGGCGCTTTAGGAAAATACAATGCTCACCTTGGGTAGAAAAAGGCACCCTTTGATAGCCTAGGCGCCCACTGGAAAAGCGCCCTAAGGATGTCATATGCACCCTTGGATAGCAAAGGCGCCCCTGGACAGCAAAGACAACCCTGGATAACACAAGTGCTGTGGACAGCAAAGGCGCCCCTAGGACGACAGCCCTTCGATAGAAAAACCGCCTTTGTATAGCCTAGGCGCCCCCTAGATAAACTAGGTGCCTGAGAAGGAGACTGAGCGCCCCATTGGAAAGTACAGGCTCCCTCTGTATAACATTGATGTCCCTTATCCATCTTCAGCTACCCTGGATTGGAGCAGCTCCCCTCAAGAGCAAAGGCGCCGCTGGACAAAAAGGCGTCTCCGTATATCAAGGGCACTCCTAGATAATATATGCACCCCTTACATAGAAATAAGCACTTCAGGGAAAGTGAAAGGCGGCCTTTGGTTAGGGACGGCGCCCTTTGCATAAAACGCCCTACAGATACCATATGCGCCCTTGGATAGCAAAGGCGCCCCTGAACAGCAAAGTTAACCCTTCTTGAAATAGATGATCTGGACAGTATAGGCTGCCATGAATAAACTAGGCGCCTGAGAAAGAAAACAAGCGCCTCACCTGAGAGCACAGGCGCCCCCAGGATATCATAGGTGTCCATTTCCATCTTCAGCTGCCCTACTGTCTCTGGTTTGGCACACCTGTCCGACAGTCGCGCGCTCTGTTACAGGGCTCGAGCGCTCAATTTGAGCATGGACTGCCTTTAACCACATTTCATTAACCTGGAACTGAAGGCTTAGTGCTCCATCGCTGCAACCGTGTGCCTTTTTCAGTATGTGCGCCCCGTTTCCGAGAACGCTGCCCTCACCAACCAGCAGTCCTCCCCACCCAGCAGATGAGCGCCTCTTTCTGATAACTAGGCACTTTATTTCAGTGTTCGAGCGCCTTATTTCAGAATTCTTATTCTCCATCTATTTTGGGCTCCTCCTGGATTGCAGAGGCGCCCCCTCAAGTGCAAAGGCGCACCTGGATAGAAAAGTGCGCCCCATGTTTGCAAAGGCGCTCCAAGATAGCATATGTTCCCCTTAGATGGAAATAAGCACTCCAGGAAAGTAAAATGCTCCCTTTGGGTAGCGAAGGTGCCCCTTAACAGCGAAGGCAGCCCTAGATAACAAAGGTTCTCTGGACAGCATAGGTACCCTTGGATTAGCTGGTGCCCGGAAGAGAAAAATAGCGCCTCACCGGAGACAAAAAGCACCCCAGGATAACGTAGGGGCATGTATTTCAATCATGTCTGTGATTGAAAAATGCACCTAGACAGCATATGCGCCCCTGGATAGAAAGACACCCCTGGGCAGTAACGGCGCCCCTGGAAAGCAATAGCGCGCCCCTGTGGAGAAAAAACCGCCTCCTGAATAACCTAGGCACCGCCCCCGAAATATCAGATGCCCGTGGATAGAACAGACTGCCTTGAATAAAACAGCGGCCCTGGATAGTAAAGGCACCCTTTGATAGCATAAGCGTTCCTTAGCAACAATATGGGCGCTACATGAGCTCAAGGTTCACGTGCACCTAAGCCCAATAATAGAGCAATCAATCGATGCCGAAGCACTCCTTAAAGCACAGGCGCCAAATTTCCTAAGAATTAAGGCACCTCTGGGTAGCAAAGGCGACCCTCGACAGTGGTGTAGGTATTCCTGAATAACAGCAGCGTCCCTTGATAAGAATAGCCCCAAGATGGCACAGGTACCCTGTTGATAGGAAAAGCGCCCCTGAATATCAGAGGCACCCTCTGAATTAGGTGCCCATGGAGAGCATAAGGGCGCCCTATGCATAGCAAATTGCCGCCCCCTGGATAGCCTAAGCGCCCCTTGCATAGGGTAGGCGCCACTGGGTAGTATAGGTTACCTTGAATAAAAATACGCCCCTCAATACCATGGTGAACCTGGATAAGAAAAAGCTCCCCTTGGGCACTGGGTATCAAAGGCACCCCCGGAACAGCAAAGATGCCCCTGGATAGCTAGGTTGCGTCCATTGGGGAGCGAAGGCGCCCCTGGGTGGCACAGGTGCCTCATCGAAGCAAATGCCCCCCCCCAGAGAGCATAGGTGTCCCTGATGAGCACAGGTACTCCTGGAGAGTCCCTAAATGACGTTGCATAATGTTACGATTCCTATTATGACGTATGCTATTATATCAAAGTAAAGGTTATTCAGTGTTTAGATCAAGGTTACAGGTCAATTTTAAAGGTCACTGGCCTTGATGATCAAGACTTGATCAAAGGTCATTGGTAAGCTTGGGCACAGCGCTAGTTATAGCGTAAATTAGGCATAATATGTTGGGTTGTGTCGTAATAGGTCAATGACCTTGAAGGCCCTTGACCCCAAAAATTGCAGACATTGTTTAGAGCCTTCGCTTTTGACCTCAGCCCTGTTCTAGAGTATTCGAGCCCCGTTCCGGCCCGTTGAGGGGGGGTGCTTGAACACCCCCTCGAGGTCTCCCAGTGGCACGAAAGAACGTCGGCGCGAAGCGACACAGTACTTGTCACACCTTATCATTGATCAATTCCGCAACTTTCCTTCAAAATTTAAGGTTGCGTCATCTCAGGTCCGGTCACCAGTGCAGGTCAAGTGACCTCACCCCAACAAATGTTTAAGTTGGCGTAAGTAAGACAAGGGTGAATCTATCGAATTCAAACTTGTACCATATAATGGGCCCAAAAAGTACTAACAAATTTATTCCGGGATTTTTCCATCGATGACCCAGGGACAGGTACGAATCATCACCTCTCGATTGAAAATGCATGGGGTAAAACAGAAATTTGCCGAAAAATTGCTCTATGTCTGCAGACGCCGCTTGGAATACCTTCGGATTCCCCAAATCATGGTATCCTAGGCCTATTTATCGGTTCATGTTGCAAGTTTAGACATGTTACCTCTGAGAGTTCATCTGGGGCTTCCTAAACAGGTTTTAAGACTTGGGTTAATTGCTTTGCAGGAAATATTGATAAAACCCGTATTTTGATTTTTTTATTGCTATTGTGAGATGATTCGTATGCATACTGACTATGCTAGGCTAAGTGGTGGCCTTGACCAAGCCTTAGGTTAGGTCATTTTTATGTTTTGACCTAGTATAGTCATATTATGCATTATTTGATGATTCGCCGTAACGAGAGGAGGCGAAGTGTGCCTAAAAATGATTCTAGCTCAACTCTGGCAGATGCTAGAGTATATACACAGAGACATGTTGCAAGCTTTGTCTCGGGGAGGGGCCCTAGCGCTGATCGCGGGAAAAATCCCCAATGGCCCCCAGGGGCCCTCAGGGAGTCAGGAAATCTGGCGTGGGTGGAATCCGGTAAGAGGGATTTTGGGTCTCCAAAATCAGCTGAAGGGTCCGTGCCAGTTAAGGGGGCCCCAGATAAGGGCCCCCTACGAGCTAATTTGACTTCAGCGCCAACACAGGATTCTCAAGACCAGCGTGGGGTGCCTACCTATTTAAACGATTTCTAAATAAGCTCAGGAACCCAAAACTAACCCAGGGGTCCAATTTTCAACTCATGGGGCCCAGACACTCTGAGGGGAACCTGCAGAAGCTCAGAAGGCCCATAAAACTAATAGGGCCAGACTAGCTGGGTGCCTCGACGAACTAGTGCCCAGATACGCACAACGGGCCCCAAACAAGCTAAAGGGATCTATATCAGTTAAACGAAAACAATACCAACCCAGGGGACCCTGACCAGCTTAAGGGACACTAATCCAGCTTGGGGCTCAGAGCTCAGAGCTCCAGCGTTTAGCTCAGAGGGCCCAGGACCGGTTGAGGGGGCCCTATATCAATAAAAGGGCCCAAAAAGCTTAGTAGGCTTCAGCGGCGACATATAGGTTTCAAGTTCAGTGTGAGAGCCTGGTTAAATAAAGCGGTCCCAGATCAGCTGAAGGGACTCGATATAAACTCAGGAAAGTCACCGAAAACTCAGGGGCCCAGGCCCGCAGAGGTTCTGCGGCCTATGAGGCTCAGGTTAGCGTCAATCGGGTATTTCAGTATGGAGCCGTTAGCCAGGACAACAGTGATAAGTGGAGGTGGTGGATAGGACACCTCAGTTTTTACCATGACCGAAGATAACTGTATTATTTGCTCATCGTGCTTCAGTTAGTGTCAGTTGGTGCTTTCAGCATTTTCTACCATGGTACCAGTCGTTAGCTGGCCCGAAATGTGCTTGATGGTAAACGTGAACATGTCCTCACTGAGAGGAAGCTTTCATGAAAAGAAGCATTTACAAATCCTTTTTAAACGCGTTCTTCATTGACACTGGCCGCCTTTTGGGTGTTAAATTGGCCAGTGGCGGATCCAAGGGGGAGGGGAAAAAGGCATTCCCCCAAACGAAAAAGCTCGGGGCAAAACTGCGTTTTCGCCCCCCAAAGCGATCGACCTCCTTTTTCCCCTACTCCTTAGTTTATAAGCAAGATTTTGGTGTTCCAACTCTCAACTTCAAACAGAACATAAGTTGATAAGATGTTCCCTGGCCTGTCCCCTCGAATCTGGAAATGTAAAAAACACTGAAGATTATACATTCAGGCACAGCCCTTCATCAGAATCATGGAGTAAATATCAATAATTCTCAGTTATAGTATAGCCAGACCTCCATAGTATAGCAAGTCATAGTATAGCCAGCCTTGGATAGGAAGAAGTATCTCGAGCCCATATTTTTCACCTCGTGAAGTTTTTTTGGCTTTTCGGCTCAAATACCCAAAATTCTACGGGCAAGTGATATTGGTAGCGCAGCTTTTTAATGCGTGACGTTTTTTTTGCTTTTCCACTTTGGTTTGCTCCTCCCAAACCGACCGGCTAGATCCGCCACTGAAATTGGCGCCCCTCAGGTTCGGCGCCCCCAGGTTCGGCGCCCTCCGAGCCTGGGCCCCCCTTAACGAATCCTAGATCCGTCACTGCCGCCCGTACGATTATTGGCAACGATGAGGCATTATCTGGAAACGGATTACGTGCCTATACTCTTCCCGGGTGCTTGGAAAGGCAACAGAATGCCCAAACTGACCAAAAAGGCACTTAAATGTCAAACAATAGCTTAAATCGCTAAATGCAGCCTAGTTCCATCTAGGCTCAACGGCGTAGGGCACTAAATTTGAGCGGCACGGCCCAAAGAGGGTACACCACCTGGCAATCAAAAGGGCACCCCGGCACGTGCCCCCTGTGCCCCCCCTCCTGGCTGCGCCCCTGGTGGCAGCTGATGCAACCAGCAACGACATGCAGTTTTATCAGGACCTCATCCGGTACAAGAGTGTAGACGAACAAGTGGCCAAGGCTGCTGTGTGGGTCCTCCGACGTCACATGTCGTAGGAACATTCAGTCACCAATTGTGTCGTTCAATCTCTGCAGCGTTTTTGTCAGCAATTACAAAAAGAAAGAAATATGTGAAAAGGGTCTCAGCATGATCCGCCCTAGTGGATGATTTACTGAAAGAATATCTTATGACCTTTAAGCTCGTAAAAAACTAGTACTGGAGTGATGGAACCATTTGTCCCATCTTTTCAGGTCGTAATCTGGCGTTTACGACCTCTGTACCACCCTTTCCGCAGTAGGTACTTTTACCACCTTTGGACCACCTTTGACTACCAGCCTACTACTCAGAGCAAACAGTGCCTACAAAATTATTCTAACTCAACGCTGTCAGACGCTATAGTCCAACTGCTTTGCTCGAAATGCCAACTTCTTTGACCTGTCATGACCTCAATGTTGACCTGAGCCAAAAAGTGACTGATATAGTGTCTTCATGAATTTGTATGAGCTATCCATCAGGGTTCACGTTTTTTCGCTATCCTGCATAGGGGCCGAGTTCGAGAGGGGGTGTTCAAACACCCCCACCGGGGCGAAGGTGACTCGGAGGCCCACGGGGTCGCGGGTTAACTGTTTCAGTTCGCAAAAAATACTTTAAATGGGTAAAGAACATAAAATTTGGCGCCCCCAGCCGGCATAAAAATGGCGCCCCCTGGCCATGAAAGTGGTACCCCCAGCGCTGCGGCCCCCTAGCGAAAAATCATGGATCCGCCCCTGATCGCAATGGCACATGCAGATGGCAATAGCCCCTCTGGCCCGTACAACGCACTGCTGTCTCGAACGTCTCGTGTGAATGTGAATGTACTGCAATTGCCTGCATACCGATTTCAGAGATGTAAATCCCCAGCATAAGCTGTTTCCTGGCACCGCCGGCAGAAGATAAGAATTTGTTGAGAAAATTATCCTCGCTCACACTTGCCTTAGGCCCAGCAAACTCCCAAATTCACTTCACTTTCTCTAGAAATAGGGCTCACGCGTGTCGCCGCGGCCGATCGAGGAACGCCACTAATTCAAGATGGCGCGCGCCGCGTGAAACCCACGCTGCTGCAAAAACAGGGGTGGCAGCAGGGCCGTTCTGCTGAACTACCTCCGGACGACATGATGCCATCATTTACCACCACCTGCACTAGTTTGAACGACCTTTCAACGTTGTACCGGCCGCAGGTGTTCGAGATTACGACGTGTTTGGGTAGTTCCATTGTCGTATAGTGAGGTTTTACGACCTCAAAATGTGGTAGCACAGCTGTGGTGTTAGAGTCATGCTTGGACAACATTAGACTTGGTAAGCCCGACAGATCACTCCTGACGGGCAAAAGAGCCTGTGGAACGGGGACGACAGATTCCAGGGGAGAGGTGCAGTTGCACCCCTTGAATTTTTTCAAGGGATACAAAAGTATCTTTTTGTAGGTACCCCTTGTTTTGGCTTGGTCCAGGGAGGCGAACCCTACCCCGGAGTTGGCCGGAGCCCCCGGCCGGTCAGTAAATCAAGCCTAATGGCGGTGTTACCCGCATCGACAGTGAAAGAAAATCACCACTACCGCTGGAAAAGTAGGACTGTTAGGGCGACCTGCTGCGACAAGGTCAGAACAAAAGCTATAACGCTCTGAAAAATGAGAAATTACTAAGGTTAGACCGCTGAATAACTTCCGGCATTTTTCAATGACAGGGAATTTTTTTCACAAAAGATGATCCTTTTTTCAAAATATGCCTCTTAGTATCTGGAAACGTATCAAAAATCGTGTTGCAATGGGCTCACGCTCATTCGCCGCTAGATTCCGACTGAGAAATGATGCCAAACGTTGTGTACAGCTAGTAGGTACCTAACCACACCGCTAGGGGTATGGCAGGGTTCCCCACATGGCGGTGTTACCCCCGCTTCCTCTAATTGAAGGAAGTTGTCAGTAATCATTTCAATGGTTCCTTGGCTAATCCCGAATGCAGTCATTTTCTCACTGTACAAACGGCCAAGCATTTCGATATCCGTTTTAGGTCATCATCTAATAACGCTTTTAAAACGGTAAGTTTTGTGCAGTGTTCAGACAGAAGTGAAAAGACCATTCAGATTGATAAAACGGTTACATTTTGTCACTGATCATACACTTATTCCATCAACCATCGTCTTCGGTGTTTGAAATAAATTGAAAAATGTTTGAAATAAGCCAATGAGCACAAGAGTGGCAATTTCAAATTATTTAAATTTTATTTAAAAAATTATAATTAACTATAAACTTAAAATAGTTTTGAAAATATGTTCTTCAGCGTCGGTTTCAAAACTGACCATGGCACGCAAAAGAACACGTCTCGAAGTATTAGTATCACATAAAAACCGTGGGTATTTGCTTCTAGACATGAAAGAACTGTCAAAATATTCCATGGTTAGAGCACCCCGCGCGGTGCGCATGGCACGTTTACTCCCCCTATACCTTAGACGTCGTGACATTGATCTGAAGGTAATTGCCAATGGAGCAAGGGGTTGTGCGTTGACAGAAGACCTTTGTTTCCAATAATTTCTGTCGTTTTTTACTCTTTGCTTCAGCGATTGAAATTATTGTCTCAGAGTTCTAGGCACAGAGAAGAGTTCAACCAGTAAGTTCGTTAAAAATGTGTTCTTCAGCGTGTATCTGAAATATGACACTAGCAACTGAACAAAGAAGTCTCAAAATAATGAGATCAAAGCCTAAAACGGTGGAAATGTGTTTGCAAGCGCATAATAACTCATGTACAATTACTGTCCATAACAAATATTTAAGCACTCTCTCGCCAGTTACCCACACGTTTCGTGAAGCACTTCAACACATTTCGTAAAGCAGTATTTATAATGATTCAAGTGATTATATTTCAGTTAAGTTTTTTGTTAGCTGACGAAGGCTGGGCTTGTAACTTTCCTCCCTCATGCCCTCGTGGGAAGGAAAAATTTGCACGAATCCCAAATCTAAAATATTTGCCGCTGTACCTCGCCGTCCCATGATGGCGGACTGCAACGTCAAATTTTAATTATAAAACGGTGGTACAATTGTTAAAACCTCCGAAGTTTATGTCTAATTTCACTTTGGATTCGTTCCCAACACGCCTCAGGACACAAAGTTAGGTTTGGCCGTACTTGAACTGTGTCTGGGCGTTGAGGTGGGAGAGGAATAAGGTAAGATACTTATTTGGCGTGATATTTGAAACAATGAAGTGCTAAACAATTCAGTCCGCACTTTTCGTCAGCATCTCCAAAACAAATTGTATAGGCTACTAACACCAGGTCTTGGAAAAATGCAATACACTTGGGAAGATGCAACAGCCCAATATAAAAGTACATATCTGATAGTTTCCTATTTGTGAGGAGAGGATTTTTAGTGCATTTTACTATCAAATATGATAAGAACCAATTTGCCGCTTCACGTGGCAAACAAGATAGTAGTGGGAGCGCATTGAAAATAATCGCAGCCAGTGTGAATCTGACATGTCCGTGGTCTCGGAAAATTAGCTCAGCGCAGAAGCATTACCATTGCCGGCAATGTAAACCGGACTTTAACCCGCATGATTAATTGCTCCTACAGAATACGTTTTAAAACCAAATTGCAGAATCAAGGAGATATTCGGGAAGTTGAAAGGGCACGGTAAACACGAATGAAATATGTGGGCATTTCCCATCGTCCTTTTTTATATTTTTCAATTTGTCAGGATGGGAGAAGGGCTCTTAAGCGTGAGATTTCGAGAGGGGATTGGAGAATTGTGTTGGCCATGTGATCGAATGCTGAAATAGACCATGTCAGGTGTAATTTGTCACCTAAATGGGACCAATTGGAATAAAAATAAAAGTTTCAACGTGCACAAGCACACTCTTGATAGATTGATAACTTGTTTTCGTTTATTGGTAGTGATTTGCGCGTTTAATGAGCACATATCATTACCCTGTGATGCTTCATTTCTCAGGAGCCACAATAATTAAAAATCACTCCATGGTTTCACGCAATTGAAAAACGTTGCAAGTAATAACTTCGATAGTTTCTTGGCTAATCTCGAATGTAGTCATTTTCTCACTCTGCAAACGACCAAGCATTTCGATATCCGTTTTGTTATCATCTCATAGCTAACGCTTTTAAAGGGACATGGTCGCAAAAATTTTTATTGTGGTTTCTTAATATTTGAAAAATCCTGATTCTGGTACCGTCAATCGTTTCTTTATCTTCAGCTAAATTTTTGGAGGGCACTCAACAATTATTCAAATTTGTTAACAATATCAATAATAGGTTGTAACCTGCTCTTCATCTCTATTCTATCAATCAAAGTGTTAAGTTCTAGAAATGATTTTTTTGCCATAGAAAATGTTTTTATGGTGTATTATTATTCAATTTATTTTTATTAAGCCCAAAAAAAACAAGAATTACATTAGTTTGTCCAAAACATTCAGCTTGAGAAAACTAATCAGGGAAGTTTTAAACTCGGCCAGATGTCGTGCAGCGGGGCTGGTATAGTGGCCTCCATTCCCGAATCTCAAACGGGTAATGTGCGTTCGAATCTAGGTAGTGGAAGTCTTTACTGTAAAAACAATTTTTCTGGTTTTCTTCTTGATTGTTCATGCGTACTAATGAATGAAGCATAGTCAGATCCATAATTTCCATTGGGGGGGTAACTTCTGGGGAGGGCACCATCCGGACCGGAGGGGGGCACCAATTTTGACCGGCAAAACCTATCAGAGGGACGCTAAATCCTATCGGTGTGCGCCGATTTTTGCGTTTTTGCGTTGGGGGAGGCGATGGGACGCGACATTTTAGGTTTCACCGAGAGTCGATCAGAGAGGAGGGGACACGCGCCCCTTTTGCCCTCCTGGATCCTCCTATGGGATGAAGTAGCTATTCTAAGGACAATTTCTTCTGGTTATCCCTCCGTCCGGGTAGTTGAGGGAAGGGGAATATTAGCCCCAAATATTTTTCTAATCTGACCGGCGTACCAAACTGGGACCGGCTTGTCTCCAGCTCCCTCCAATGGTTCTCAGTCCGTCGGATTTACCTCTGTTGAAGACCAGTTCCCCTGTTTTCTGACCACCGGGACACGCTGTTTGCCATTCGAAAATGTCTTTTGTGTCCTTTGCTGAAGGCCATTCTTGAAGCCTGACTGGTTTTGGTGCAAACCAGGAACCAGAAACCGACCCAATAAAAAAACAAGGGTGACTCTTTGAGATTAAATGTGTTAGTCCCTAAATTAATGTGTCTCGAGATTAATAAATCGTTTTAATACGCGCATTGACGGGAGGAGGGTACCCGCCCCCCCCCCCCGTCTGGTTTTTCGGATAGAATATAAAAACGGCGGCGCGTAGCGTCGCCGTACTTGGCATACCTTCTCTCATCATTTTTACAACTTTTGTCAAAATTTTAAGGTTAGGGTCATCTCGGGTCAGGTCACCAGTACAGGTCAAGTGACCTGACCTCAAAAAAGTTTAAGATAGCATATGTCAGAACAAAGTGAACTCATCCGATTGAAGTGATCTGAAAAAATGGTTAAAATATTTCGATGGAGAAGCGTATGGGCTACCCAACGCCGTTTACCACTTTTTCACTACCTACCGTGGTTCTCGAGATTTTAGGACGGAGGGTACCCGCCCCCCCCCCGTCAAAGCGAAGGTAGCTCAGAGCCCCGTCAATGCGCGTGTTAATCTGGTAAAACAAGGAGATAAAACGTTAATCCGTACAAAATAAAACGTGTTCGAGATTAAATGGGGCGGTGTCCCCAGGACGGACCACCCTGAAACACCGTCTGGGCCTTCCACGACAGGAGAGAGTGGAGGCGGGGGCCTGCGCACTGGCAACTCCTTTCTCCTGTGCAGCTACTGAAAGAGGATCGGCCTGGACCCGGAAGCCACGTGCCGGGAATGCGACGACAGAGAGGACGAGGCCCTCCACCACCTTCTGACCCATTGCCCTGCGTGCACTGACCTGCGCTGGGACATATTTGGACGGGACGACCCGCCCATCCGGGAGGCGCTGGCGGACCCGCAACGGCTGGCGATGTTCCTGCGGCGGTTGGGGCGCCTACAAGGGCGCCCCCGTATGGCCGGAACACTCAAACAATCAATCAGATTAAATGTGTCCGTCGACATCTAAATATTTGACATAATTTTAATCCTTTGGTCCCCGGAGAATATAAAACACGTAGTCTAGAGAACCGGAGAATAGCTGAATGTGATAAGGAAGAATAGCTCTTGATATGCATCAGAACTGGGGAACCAAAGAGCAACCACCACGATCCTTGGATGAACTAACAAAAATATGTGCAGCCACCAAGTGTGGAATGCACCACGAACCCAAACCTGATCACTTTTTGTTTCAGGGGGAACGTTTGTTGTGTGCTGCAGGTTGGAGATGGACTGACCACCTCACTTCTCTGTCCGTGGTGGTAGCTCGTTCCAATTTTTTTGTATATAGATATACAAGATTTAAGAATACATCCTTTTTTACTTCAAGTTGAGTTAGTTTCTGATCCGGGCGCATCAAGAAAATATACCTCAAAATTCTAGCCTGGAACAGTTCGTATTAAATAAAAAGGATTCTACAATTAATATAAACATTGGTAGTGACGGAGTCTAAACCTAAGAACACGCATTGCGGCTTTAAGACAAGCAAGCTGCTGGCCTCTTGAATGACATTTGTTTATGAAAATGATAAACTTTTATTTTTAATACTTCGGAGTTTGGAAACGGTCCTTTCTCATAATAGTCGCAGAAGCACTTCATATAACATCATATTATTATATAAAATAGTATATTAATTGTTATTTTTTATTAGATTGTTTATTAGATTATCTACGTTGATAAGATATTTCATGAGCAGGCTCCTCGAATCATGGTTGCAAAATGGGGCTAATACACTGATAAATATTCAGGTACATCCCTTCACCACAATTCTCATAATATAATAGGTGAACACATAAATGTTTAGTCAGAGTGCTAGGATAACCTCGAATCGAGTTCCAATATTCGAATATTCCAGTACTGAACTACATTATTTCAGCGACCGAGTTCCATATCAGATCTAAATTTCAAGCCTTGGTCACACTATGACCACAAGTTTTCGCTTATTGTATTATGAGGATTCTGACGAGGGGCTGTGCCCGAATATGTGATCACAGTGTGATCACAGGCTCCATTATGCATCAGGAATTCGAGAGGCAAAGCCATGAAACATCTTACCAATTTATAATCATGCTCCTCGGTTACGCAATGCAAAATTCATCTACTTTTAAAAACCAACAGATATCAGTTGATCAATGAGGCTTATATTCAAACTCACAAAAACATGAGAAAATATAACCTACCAGGAAATTAAAAGCGAGTGATAACCCTCCGCAGGTGAGAAGCGCGTGCAACAATCAGGTCTGCGAGTCCCCAAAGAGCAATCTTCCGAGTGCAACGTGAACTAGAGGATATAACTCAGTACGTCAGTGACGGATCCAGGCCAATGTTTTTTTGTGGGGGGGGAAGACAGGGTCCAAAATCGTGAATAAACATTTTTTAAAGATCGGCGAAAATCGCAGAGTTTAGGAGGAAAGTACATTTTTCCCTGAACTCACCGGTGGGTATGCGGCTTGCAAAATGGGGCTAATACACTGATAAATATTCAGGTACATCCCTTCACCACAATTCTCATACTATAATAGGTGAACACATAAATGTTTAGTCAGAGTGCTAGGATAACCTCCAGCCCTTGAAGTGCACTCTAAGAAGGGTGGGAGCGAACCAAATACTGAGCGTACATCAAAAGCATGACAGATTTTGCATCTGTCCACAATAAGTGCTACACGATTTGATAAAATTTTCACCGCAATAGTGTGAGCCCAAAGTAGTCACTTATCATTTTCGCCGACTTTCACACGTACGACCACCAACAAAATCTGACCACTTGATTTTTGACTATAAAGACCTGTTGCATTACGTGTTTTTTACCTTGAAGCTAAAAAGTACTTTTAATGGCATGTTTTACTGAGGTCCTCAGAGGATGTGCCTTGATATACGGTGATAAATACCACTTACGCACACACATGAACGTATACTGCGGGCACATAGGCAGACGATCGAGGTGCACACAGACAGGTTCGTGTTCAATGCAGAAAACTGCTGGCTGTGGTACTCTGCCAACTCTAGGATTCCATTGCTCGTCCTCTGAAGCTTGTCTTCCAGCAGCAGGCGTAAATGGCGATAGTCACTGTCGAGGGGCAGCACCTGATTATTTCTGTTTTGCGTTCAGCTTTCTTCTCTTCTTAAATTAGAAGACATTTTCACAGCGGAAACAGATCGGACCAAATAAAGGGTACAAATAAGATATCACAAGCTCACAATGAAAGCAAACAAGATATCACTGCATCTTGTTTTAAACATATACAAAATATTGTATATTATACATGTATATTGTATATTCAAGAAGAAAGATGTCCCCAAAGACGATCTATAGTCTAAATCATGGGTTTTGGAGGGGTTGGGTGGAACCATGCAAAATCATGATTTTTTATAAATTATAATACATTATTTCCAAACATGCCCACAATAGAAAACAAATATTTCAAATTTCAAGTCTATGGAAGAATCGGTCTGATTGGGTTCATCCCATTCAAAGTAACAAACAAAATGATCATACACAAGCTGGTCCATTGATTGGGATGATAGTTTGATGATACACAGCAGCTACAAAAGACATGTTTTCTAGTAAACAAATTTTCTCTCTGAAGTGACCACCCTAATCTTTCACATATTCCTCCAGGAAAACACAAAAAATTGCATCACCCAAGATTGCCCTCCTGTCATTCCTATATGTCTATCCATACTCTTTGTTCACAATCAGGGGTGTAATTTTCTATCTCTTTGGGGTGCCTGAGCACCCCCAATCCTAATTTGAGCACCCCCAATCATGTGCTGAGCACCCCCAATACATGTGCCGCCCCTGGCTTATCACCGCTACCCTGAAGAGTGTCACACTATCTCATCACTGCCACCCTGATCCATGCCGCCCCTGTCAAGTTTTTCCCGTTCCGGGGTTCATTACTTCCACTCTGATTGATTCCACCTCTAGCTAATCAATGCCACCTGACTTATCCTTTCCCCTGATTTATGGCGCCGCATCATTGCCGCCCCCGTCCCCTCTGGATGAGTACTGCCGCCTTTTGTTTCATCACTGATCAACTGGCTGATCACTGACATCCCTGGTTTATCACTGCCGCCTTGATTCATGCCACCCCTGGTGAGAAAAACCCGGTTTATTTCAACATCCATATACTTGTCCCTTCTGGTTAGTCACTGTCGCCCACTGAATTATCATTGCCGCCCCCCGGCTGATCACTGCCGCCCCTCGTTTACCACTGCCGCCCCCTGGCTGATCATTGCCGCCTCCTGACTGATAACTGCCGCCCCTTGACTGCTAACTGCCGCCCCTGGCGGATGACTGCCGCCCCTAGTGGATAACTTCCGCCCCTGGCAAATCAATGCCGCCCCCTGACAGATCACTGCCACCCATTAACTGATAACTGCCGCCCCCTGACTCATCACTACCGCCCCTGGCTGATCACTGGCGCCCCTGACTGATAGCTGCCGCCCCTTGGCTAATCACTGCCACCCCTGGCTGATCACTGCCGCCCCCTGACTCATCACTGCCGCCCCCTGACTGATAAATGCCGCCCCTGCCTGGTCATTGCCGCCCCCTTGGCCGATCATTGCCGCCCTCTGACTGAAAACTGCTGGCTCTTGGCTGATAACTGCCGCCCCTTGACTGATAACTGCCGCCCCTTGGATGCTAACTGCCGCCCCTGGCTGACTCCTGCCGCCCCTTGGCTGCTAATTGCCGCCCCTGGCTGACCACTACTGCCCCCTGGCTGATAACTGCCGCCCCTTGGCTGTTAACTGCCGCCCCTTGGCTGTTAACTGCCGCCCCTGGCTGATAACTGCCACCCCCTGGCAGATTACTACCGCCCCTGCCTGATAACTGCCGCCCCCTGGCAGATTACTACCGCCCCTGCCTGATAACTTCCGTCCTTGGCTGATCACTGCCGCCCCCTGGCTGATCATTGCCGCCCCTGACTGAAAACTGTCGGCCTTTGGCTGATAACTGCCGCCGCTGGCTGATCATTGCCGCCCCTGGCGGATTGATAAGTGCCACCCCCTGGCTGATAACTGCTGCCCCTGGCTGATAGCCGCCTCCACTTGACTGATCAATTCCGCCCCTTGGCTGCTAACTGCCGCCCCTGGCTGATCACTGCCGCACCTTGGTTGATAACTGCCACGCCTGGCTAATCACTGCCGTCTCCCGGGGCAGTGAGCATTCTGGGGAGCATCCTTCAGTGGATATCACTAACATCATGTTATATCTGAGGAGCGTTAGTTTTAACATCGTATATTCATCCTAGTAGTTTTCAGGTTTTACATAACGTCGAGTTTCATGTTACCTATAGTCCCTGACTTTAGTATAACGTGTAAAATTGTCGGTATCATTTTTCAGTATTTGTTTTTCATTTCATTTTTTAAATGTTTTATATAATCTTCTGATACAACTTTCACAACCTGACCTGTTTTACCACCTGACTTGTTAAAATTCATGCGGAAATGTCCTATTTGCGTATTTTATTTAGTGTTATGGGCACCGTATGACCCTAGATGTCGGCGTGCCCTAGAACCTCAAATATGATGATGGACCGTCTCGCGGCTGATCACTGCCACCCCTGGTTAATCACTGCCGCCCGAATTCATGCCACCTCTTGCTCATTGATGCTGCCCTGGCATGTTTTGATCCAAATGCACGCCGCCCCGCCTCATCGCTGCCGCCCCTGGTTCATCACTGCCGCCCCCTGGTTGATCACTGTCTCCCCTGGTTCATAACTGTCACTCAGATTAATCATTGGTGCCTTGATTCACGCCGCCTCTGGCTGATCAATGCTCTCCTGTTTTGTATTAACCCATATATGAGCGGCCTCTGGTTAGACACTTCCTCCCTCGAATCTTCACTGCCGCCCCCGGCTGATCACTGCCGCCCCTGGTTTATCACTGCCGAGGAGACCAGTCCGGACATGGCCCCCCAAAACCGGTCAAACTTAGGCCCTGCTGTGGGCACAGTTTTGTCAGGGGGAATCTCTAATACCCTTCCAGAAGCAAACAGCAGCCTACAATCGTCTAATCGTTATATGTTTGTATATTGGATGAATTCTCCGAGCCGAGTAAATGGTAGAATGTTGCCGCCGTGCTTTTACTCTTTTAGTGTCAGCCAGCGGTCAAATTTATCTCTTTGGGGCGTGCGAGCACCTCTAATCACAATGAGAGCACCCCCAATACATGTGTCGCCCCCTGACTCAGTATTTCTGTCCCGATTCATGCCGCCTCCGTCTTACCACTGTGATCATGCCGGTTCATCACTGTCTTACCACTGTGATCATGCCGGACAGGTTCATCACTACCACCCTGGTTTATGCCGCCATGGTTCATCACTGACGCCTCCTACCTATCACTGCCACCCTAATTCTTGCCAACCCTGACTTATCACTGCTGCTCTGATTCAAACAGCACCGCGCTTATCACTGCTGCCAGTGGCTCACCAGCAGGGTAGTAAAGGACGGGTACTCCAAAGTTGTGAGGCATTGTGGGTAATATTTCCCCTGATCGCAGTAGACCCAGATGCATTCTGGGTAATATTTCCCCTGATAGCGGTGGACCAAGATGTATTGTGGGTAATATTTCCCCCACGATCCGTTTTTCCACCGTTGTGTGTAGGGGATCTTCAGGCTGTTTCTGGGAGGTAAACAATTTGTTTTGAAAACCATTTTCTACGAAATCAATTGGAACAATGCCATAAGTAGTACCAACCATAATGTGCCAGTAGTGCTGTCGGCTGTAATTGAACACATCTCTATTTCTGCGGCGAAGTCACTTCAGTTTGTGTAGTGTGTTTATTTGTTTGTTTATAAGGCAAGAGTTTGCTTTAGTTTGTGGGTGCTTTAAGAAAAGGCAAGAGTTATTTCTTGTCTCTCCTTGTTTATAGGACAAAAGAAAAAACGTGGAACCAATTTCTTGTGGTCAGTGTGCACTGGTATTTCCTACAGTCAGTGGAATCAGAATGCTAATGCAGGCGCCTTTTTACGGGCAGTATCTGGCTGTGGTTGGGTTGTAGTATAATGGAGGGTATTGCCAATATCTGCCCATTTTCATTTAAGCTTGCCACAAAACAATCTAAAAATGAGGGTTTAAAATATTCTGATATTTAGAACAATTTAGAACGAAGCTCGAAAGGTACTTCAGACCCTCACTGTTGAAGTGAAATTGAAATTAAAGCCTGGTGAAAGACTTCATGGCAGTGCTGGAAGATAAGTCTCCTGCTGTCCATCCAAGCCTCAGGAAGACATCGCTTTCAGCTATACCATGGTGAGGCCAAACAGCCTTAATGCTGCTCGCCAGTATGTTGCTTAGCTGAGGGCTGCGGAGAAGGTCAATCAGTACAAGCAGTGATCTGGCAAGGCGCACCAGACCAGTCTGGCAAGGCACAGTAGTTTGGTATTTTGGTATATTGCAATTAGTTTGGTATTTTGTCTAAAGATTCTCTGATATTCATTCAAGGTTCATTTTGCTGGCACATGCCAATTTTATTTTAGGTAATTGCTGTCTAGGGTACAAAAATTATGTTGGGTGCTGTAATTGCTGATTTGTAAGGTCATTTACCTTACCTTACCTACAATTATCAAGTTAATTTTGGAGGTGCTTGTGGTTTGTTGGTTCCATTCTCTGACAAGCTCAATTCATCCTGAGTCTTAACTTTCTCTTTCTCGTACTTTTAGGTACTTTTTTTACTTTTTCTCTTTCTCCACTTTATTGCATTTAAAATAATTATTTCTTGCATTTTTGTGTTGCTGACTCTTTTTAAAAATTCTAGTATGGAGAATACATTTCAGGTAAATAATCATGTAGGTATAAACACATTTACATTCTCAAACAACCCAGATCACCATGGAAACAACCTCCATCTATGCATTTTGTATAGATGCTCCAACGTATTGGGGGAAAACTGAAGTCTCCTAGCCCCAACTCCTTGCATCCACCTCCATATATTGTTATCTGAGGCCTTGACTGCCGAGTTTAATGCTTGTTTAATATTCTGAAGTTAACATTGCAGTTTTTCTTTTATGAACATTGGTTTAAACTTCGGTTGGTAATTTGTTAAAAAGTGGATCAAAGTAGACTACTTTCGGTTGTACTTTTATCTTTTTCTCTCTGGCAATAAGTAGCGCAACATTCATGTTTGTATTGCCTTTCTTGAGGTATTTCCTATTGTATTGTCTGCAATTAGTTAATGGGAGTGGCAAATTTCATAGAGGAGTTCATTTGATAAATGTTGATAATTAAACAACCATCAAGTCTGCAAAGTATGGCAGCAGTCCAGACGAGTCGCACCAGCCATCTAAAATTCTCGCACCGCCAGCCACCAAAAATTCGCACCAATCTTCCCTATACCAGGGAGAAAAAACGCACCCATTCCTACCCACAAGATGCAATGCTACCTCTCTTATTAGTTAGTTGAGGACTTTTCATAAAGTCCCCTCCTGTATCTTTATAACCATATAGCCATTATTTGTTTGGTTTTCAGTGTCACCTTACTCGCACCAGTCTCACAAATTCGCACCAGGTTGGTAAAATTCGCACCACTCGCTCCTGTCTCCAAGGGCACTCGCACCAACGAGTTCTCGTCGAAAATGCCATACTTTGCACACTGGACAACCATCATATGAGATCAAAATCAGCATTCCTGTCATGAAAACTTCATGATAAACTCGGCACATTTGTCTTATTGAATTGTCCTGGATGGAAAGTAAGAATACATGCACACGTTCAGCTTTGCCCACGCCAAATCATATTTCAGTTCTGGGGATAATCCAGACAGGACGTGGTCCCCTGGCTAATAAACGCCAATATGATTAGCTATTTGGGGTGTTTTCTATGCGTTGTTTTATAATCTAACCTCTCGATTATACAATTTGGACACCCAGGGGGAGGGGGCATGAGCAGGCTCTGAGCGAACAATTTGAAAAGTCGGTAATATGGCCTCCCTCTCGAACTCGACATAGTTATTGAGTATTGCCATTATTGTTCTGTTGTAATATTTATATGATATCCCATAGGCGGATCAAGGATTTCCAATGGGGGTACCTTCCGGGGGCGCCACTTTTGACCGGAAAAACCTATCAGGTGGGCGCAAAATCCTATCGGTGGGCGCCGATTTTCGTATCTTGGGGGGGTGGGGGGTGGGAAGTGACATTTCATGGGGCGCCATCGACTTTTCAAGAGGGCAGCGTGACCATTTGAGGGAGCGCCGAGGGTTGATGGGGGGCACATGCCTCCCTTTTCCCCCTGGGTCCACGTATGTGATATTACAGGAGCGCGGCCGCTTTCCGATAACCAGAAAATGCTGCTTTCGGTTATATGCGGAACTTAGTAAAACATTCGTAGGCATATAACTGTTATCCTGACTCGTCCTTACATCCTTACTTGTCCTATCTGTGCTCGTCTAACACTTCCATTTCAGGAGAAAAACGAGGGCCTGCAACCATCGTGGCGAACTTGCAGATCGTATTCGGCGAAAAACTTTGGCTTCGACCTGGATTCGAACCCAAGCTTTGTGGGAGACCGGCAAACATGGCTCCAGTTTTTGCATTATTCCTCAAAATTTTCCATGGGCTCCGCTTATCGGACCCCAGAAATGGAAATTGGACAGAACGATTGTTCCGATGATACCATTTTTGTGAGGGAGCCCCTGTTGGTTTACCGGTGAGAGCCCGCCAAAAATAGGCAATTTTACATGCAAAGTCAATGACGGCGATCAATTTGTACGCCCAGTAGTAGAATTGTAGTAGAAAACTTTGGAGGGGGCTGGCTCACCAGTGCTATCCCCAGCTTATCACTGCCACCCTGTTTAATGCTCCACCCAGCTCATCAATACCGCCTCGGCTAATGAATGCCGCCCCTGACTTATCACTTCCGCTCTACTTCGTGCCGCCCTTGACTCATGACAGCCGCCCCCAGCTCGAGGACGGCGGATTCTATTTTTGGGCGGTTGTACAAGATTCGGGAGGGGGTGCCTTCCTTCTTAAGGGGAAAGGGGCAGTTCCATCCCCAGGGGGGCACCTTTGGCTCCCAAGGGGCGCTCACTCAGGGGGGGTGCCGACATCATTTCCCTACGTTGAGACGATGTATTGGGTCTATTTGCTCTCCATGGGATGGTTTTGATGAAAGGGGGCACCATTCATATTTGAAACTTTATTTCGCACAGAGGGCCCTACCTCTTCAGGTAGGCGGTGTTTAGGTCTGATGTTTTATTGGCCGGCCTGGGGCGCTTCCCCGGACGAAGCCAAAACCGGGTGTGCAAAAATATACTTTTGCACACACTCATTTTTTCAGGATGTGCAATTGCACACCCTGCCCCCCCCCCAGAGTCCGCCGTCCCTGTCCCAGCTTATCCCTTCCGCCCTGACCTGTGCCACCCGTAGTTTATAACTACTACCTACGGCTCACCATTCCCGTCCTCGTCTTATGCCCTTTGCCTTGATGCGTGCCACCCCCGGCTAATCAATACTACCCCCTCCCGAACTTATCATTTCCGCCCTGATTTGAGCCGCCCCTAATTCATAGCTCCCGCCCCCCCGAGTCTTCATTGCCGCCCTCCCCTTATCACTTCCACTCTGGTTCGCGCCGCTCCTAGTTCATAGCTATTGGCCCTAGCTCATCACTGCCGCCCTCGACTTATGAATTTGCCCTGTTTCTTGCCGTCCCGGCTAATCACTGTCGCCCTCAGCTTATCACTTCTATCCTAATTTGCGCCATTCTTAGTCCATAATTGCCGCACTGGGTTCATCACTGCAGCACTAATGCTTGCCTCCCCTGTGCGTTAGGGTAAAATAAAAGGCGTTAGGGAAAAAATAAAGGGAATGCACGGGTACAGTGGAGTTGCCATGTTTCTTAATATTTAAACAGAACTACAAGCGTGGTTTGGAGCACTATCGGTGTTTTTGCTTTCTTTCCACCTAGTGATTAAAGGTAATGTGGCACTATTATAACGTGATTTTAACTGAGGTAGCCAAGTTGTAAAGCATGACAGAAAACCCGGTACTCTATATATAAATTGTCGTGAAACTCAAACTTTCCGAATAAAAAAGCTAAAAACTACCTGAAATGTACCCCTCATGTACCCTTAGCAGCAGGCCACAGTTGACAGCCATGTTGGTGTGACGACATATGCTGACGTCATGGTGAGTATCAGCCAATTGAAGCCCTTGAAGCCTATTGAATATCGTAGTGGTTGCCAGATCATGACATCATCCAGTGGCAGATATTTATTTATTTCCCTAGATGAGCATTTTAAAAATAAAAATATTGAGCCTGTTGCACATTTTTCAGAGAAATAATGGATGTCTCCATGATTTTCGTCTAAAAGTTCCCCTAGTTACACTACATTTCAGGATTCAAGCAAGGTGCCACATTCCCTCTAAATGGATTTCATTTTTAACACGCGCATTGACGGGGGACTGAGCCACCTTCGCTTTGATGGGGGGCGCTTACCCGCCCCCCTAAGATCTCGAGAACCACGCTAGGTAGCGAAAAACGGTAAACAACGTTAGGTTGCCCATCCACTTCTCCATCGAAAGTATTTGAACCATTTTTTTCAGGTCACTTTTAAGGTCGCGAGCGGCAAAACATGCCGTCATAGGGATAACATGTAAATGAAGGTTTTCAGCCGTTACATCTGAACTAGTAAAGATAGAGCAAAACAACTAGAACTGTATGAATCTTTGCAGCAAGCCGAATCGAATGATACATAATTGACCTTGCTAGGTCAAATCAAGGATTTTAGAATTTTTATGTCAGGTCACTGGACCTGTACTGGTGACCTGACCTGAGATGACCTAACCTTAAGATTTTCACAGAAGTTTTAAAAATGATGAGAAAAAGTATGCTAAGTACGGCGGCGCTACGCGCCACCGTTTTTCTGCTATCTCCGAAAAACCTGAGGGTGGGGGCGGGTACCCGCCACCCGCCCCCCGTCAATGCGCGTGTTAAAGGAAATCCCGTTAAAGGGAATTCCCGTTAAAGACAATCCCTTTAAAGGGAATGTGGCACCTTGGTTTAATCCTGAAATTTAGTGTAATTAGGGGAACTTTTAGCCGAAAATCATATTCCCTTTAAAGTGAATGTGGCACCTTGGTCGAATCCTAGAATTTAGTGAAATTAGGCGTACTTTTAGCCAAAAATAATGAAACCACTCATGATTTCTCTGAAAAATGTTCAATAAGCTCAATGTTTTGTTTTTAAAAATACTCCTCTAGGAAAATAAATAAATATCTGCCTGTGGATGATGCCATGATCTGGCAACCACTACCATACTTGAAATGCTTCAAGGGCTTCGATTGGCTGATGCTCATCGTGACGTCAGCATATGTCGTCACACCAGCAGCTCAACAATGGCCGCCCAGCGAGGGGCTGATGAGAGGGGTGGTGTTAGGTAGGTTTTAGCTTTTTTGTACGGAAATATCGAGTTCCAAGACAAATTATGTATGGAGTACCGGGTTTTCTGACTTGCCTTACAACTTGGCTATCTCAGTTAAAATCATGTTATGAAGGTGCCACATTCCCTTTAAAGGGAATGTGGCACCTTGGTTGAATCCTGAAATTTAGTATAATAAGGGAAAATTTTAGCCGAAAATCATAGAGGCTTCTTTGAAAGTGTACAATAAGCTCAATGTTTTGATTTTTAAAATGCTCCTGTAGGGAAATAAATAAATATCTGCCTGTGGATGATGCCATGATCTGGCAACCACTACCATACTTAAAATGCTTCAAGGGCTTTGATTGGCTGATACTCACCGTGACGTCAGCATATGTCCTCACACCAACATGGCTGTCAACTGTGGCCTGCTGCTAAGGGTACATGATGGGTACATTTCAGGTAGTTTTTAGTTTTTTTCTTCGGAAAGTTTGAGTTTCAAGACAAATGATATATAGAGTACCGGGTTTTCCGGCATGCTATACAACTTGGCTATCTCAGTTAAAATCACGTTGTAAAGGTGGCACATATCCTTTAAGTCATTTCCTTTCATTTCAATATCTATCCACTCTGCCATGCTGAAGGTAAAATTTAACCCCACAAAACTGATACACTTCAATCGTGGACAGGGGCGCAGCCAGGGGGCACGTGCCCCCCATCGGTGCCGGAGTGCCCTTTGATCGCTAGGCGGTGCACCCCGTTTGGGCTGTGCCGCTTGAAATTTATTGCCCTTCGGCGTCGAACCTAGATGCAGTTAGATCACATTTAGCGATTAAAGCTATTTTTTACAATTTAGTACCATTTTTGGACAGCTAGGGCATTCTGTCGCCTTTCCAAGCACCCGGGAGAATATGGGCACGTAATTCTTGACCAACTAATGCCTCATCGTCGCCAATAATCGCACCGGCGGAGCTAATCTGGTGATCCTTTGGCTCATCTGGGGCACACTGAGCTGGTCTTGGCCACTTGAGCGGATCACGTGCCCTCTAAGCTGATCTGGTGCCCGTTGAGTCAATCTGGTGCCCCTTGAGCAAATAATTGTGCCTCTTGAACCTAGCTAATGCTCTCTGAGTTAGTGTGATGCCCCCGAGCTTGCCTGGTGCCCTATTAGCTGTTTTAGTGCCCCTTGAGCTGATCTGGGCCCCTGAGCTGATCAAATGCCTCGAAGAGTTGATCTACTGGCCCCTGAGCCAATATGGTGCCTCTTTGAGCTATGATCTGGTGCCCCCTGAGCTGATCTTGTGTTCTCTGAGCTGAGCTATGTCTCTGCTTTGGTCTGAGGGCTGGGAGCTGATCTGGGCTCCTGGGCTGCTCAATCTGGTTCCCCCTGAGCAGATATGTTTCCCCCTGAGCTAAACTAGTGCCTCCTGAGTCGATCTGGTGCCCCCTGAGCCAACATTTTCCCTCCTGGGCCCATCTCATGTCCTCTGAGCTCGTCTAGTGCCCCCTGAGCTAGTGTGGTGCCCCCTAGTGCCCTTTAGGCTGATCTGGGCCTCCTGAGTTGATTAAGTAATTTCCTCAGAAGCTCTGGGGCCCTGAGCTGAGTTGTGCCCACTGAGGCTGATGAAGGCCCCTGAGCTGGTATGGGACTCCTGGGCTGATTAAATGCCTCCTGGCTTGATTTTGTACCTCCTAGTTGATCTGTGCCCCGAGCTGATCAAGGACCACTGAGCTGATCCCTTGCCCTCTCTCTGAGCTGATATGGTGCTCCCTGAGCTGATCTAGACCCCTGCTCTGGTCTGGGGACTGAGAGCTTATCTGGGCCCCCGAGCTGATCGATCTGGTGCCCCCTGAGCAGGTAAATTGTCCCTGGGCTAAACTAATGCCCCCTGAGTTGATCTGGTGCCTCATGTGTCATCATTGTGCCTTCTGAGCCCATCTGATGCCCTCTGAGCTAGTCTGGTGCCCCCTGAGCTTATATGGTGCAAGGCCCTATGAGCCTATCTGCGGCCCATTGAGCTAGTCTGATGACCCCCTCCCCATCTCCGGGGCCACTGAGCTAGTCTAGTCCCGGACCAAGCATGAGCTGCTCTGGGGGGGCTCTGATCCACACCAGGGGCCCCCTGAGCTGGTCTTGAATAGACAGAGAATAAGAACACAAGGCCAAGTCCCATCACCTCGGGGGTCACGGGACTAGTCTAATCCCAGGGGGCACAACTGGGGGAATGAGGGGCAGCTGCTCTGGAAAACTCTGATTTACACTAGGGGGCCCCTGAGCTGGTCTTGAATAGATGGGGAATAACGACACAGTACAAGCTCCCCCTGCAAAATGGAGCTAACGAAGAATGAGCCGTCATCGCTAAAACGGCTTGTGATGCCTAGGCACCCCGGGTTAAATAAATTGCTTATTATACTGGTGGATTCTGGGGAGGGGTGATAAAAAGGCATGTGCCCCTGAGCTCAGAGCACAGTCCCCTGAACCAGGATTTGTACTAATTGATTTAAATGAATGGAGAACTAGTTTCTCACAATTTTCAGCCCTATCCAAACTACCAGCCTGTTTACTTTTTCTTTACTTCAACTGGGACCGATCCTTGAAAATATGGAACTTTTATACGCGTTAAAAAGGCAGGTATCTCCCAAATTATTCCGGCAACAAAAATTTTATCCGTTCAATGTCACTATGCCACACCTCCTCCCACGGCTCTTGTGGGAGCCGCGGAACTTAATCCGCGTTCAACCAGGGTTTACTCGTCACGACACAACCAGTTGGCATAACAAATGAATTTTCGACTCCAATATGTCTTATCTTGCACATAGTGACAGATATCACATGCCTGCTGAATTCTCTGATGTCAAGTACTTGCATGAGTTGGCTGATTTGTCCTTAAATATATCTAAAAAAAGTCGTGGTCTTGGTATTTTTGTGAGATTTCGGTGACACTTTTCTTTTTCTGGTTTTTATTCAGTTTTCTTTCTCAGTCAATGCTTGATTTGCATTTTTCTTGGACCAGATGTACCCAAAATTTGATATTAACTAAGATATAGTAAGTGTTTTAGGTTACGTTAAAAGTGTCCTTTCTCTCCCGCGGTGCCCCTCAAAGGTGGTGTGCCCCCACACCAAAGCTTTGGCTGCGCCCCTGATCGTGGAAAGATTTAAAGCACAGATTTGGTTATTTTAAGACGTGTATGTAGCTTTGGGATGTCGCCTAAAAAATACCTGCCCAACATTAAAATGAAATGTTCCCTGTGCTATAAAAGGCGCAAAAAAGCGATGAATAACATATTTGGTGCAATGAAGGGGTGCCGCCCCCAACGCCGCCGCCCCCTATGGGGTGCCGCCCCCACTGGCTGAGCACCCCCAAAGATTTTTGGAAAATTACACCCCTGTTCACAATTATATTTTTGTATTGGCTGGGTACACTCCTAGTGTTTTAAATCATAATACATCTTATCCTAGTTTTCCTTCTGTTTATTTTAAATAGCAATTATAAAAAACATGCAGATGGGCATTTGCAGAGGGCAGATGGATGAATTCATGCTACAGCCACTTTCATGTCTGGAAACAAACAGTAGCACTTGAAATATGAGTAGCTTCATCCGAGAAGTGGATAAGAGTACACAAACTATTATGTACTGCATGGTACCAAAATAAATGGAAAAATCTGTTTCAATCTGTGAAATCATCAAAAACATTTTCATACTTTAAAGAAGGTAAACTAAGCAGAAAATGCACTAGCATGCACACATTGTGCAGAACTGGTATTTGTAACAGGTAGAAATTTGTAATTCAAACTGCAGGCTTGATATAGACTTTTACTAGAGTGCACAGATATTGTAAATAGAAAGTTAGACCAAAAAGAGAGCGAATATGGGACATTCAAAAATAATATGCCTAAATAAGCATTGGAAAATTGTCATCGCCAATCATTTTCACCCATTTTGGCACACAAGTTGACCTGTGCAACAATAAAATGAGGATTTTTTGGCATTGACACTACGCATAAGCCTTGTTCCATCTGTCAGCACAGTCCTGTCCGCAGGCCCTCAAGCCTCTCCTCTAGAAAAGAAATATCAGTGCCGCAACTGCCTCTAGTATGTGCTACTGCTTATCAAGCAAAAATTAACCAGAATACTTATCTACCAATCACAAAATAGTGCGCTACCACTGTTCTGCTTTTACTGTTTCTTCCAGCAGTACCACAGCAGGTTGTCAGCCTGTAAATCTAAGATTGGTTCTACGATTTGTTCTCATGGAGAGGCTATAGTCATGTGACATCGACTCAATGCTGCTCGCTGATTGGTGTTGACAGACGGAATGAGTCCACAGCTATAATAGTGGGCCAAAATGAATATTTATCAATTAAGCATACAATTTGCTTTCTGGCAACTTTGTGAACCTAATTAATGCAGAACAGAAACAGTAAATGCATTGCCCATATTTGATGGGATTAGTGCCTGACTAACTCACTACACTCACTACACAAAACCTCAATAAGCATTGGTGCCCAGCAACGATGGATGGCAAAAATTAAAATTGTTTCATTAACTTTTCACTCATACATTTTTTCCTCTAAGAAAATCTCAATTGACCACATCAAAGGCTCTAAATATTTTACATACAGATAACCGACGATATTGATATGTAGTTAAATTACCCTGATTGATATGTTGATCACGAGACCGGACCGGTGACAATCTCTTCTTCCTTAAAACCACCAAAAACTTTCGTCATGCCTCAAAAGAGGCTCTTCTGGATCGCGCTACCCGTATCTTTTTCTTGTATCATTGTCGCTGCAATGCAATCATGCAATAACGAACAATTATTAATTATAATCTTTAGAGTGATCGGGCCTGGCCGCAGCGCTAATAAGTCTTATAAAATTTGTATTCATATCTCCGTGTTTGCCGCGGCTTTTGAAATGGTAAATATCGATAACTCGTTGAAAGCCGTGATGACATCACATTGATGTAAGATAAGCCCACGTGACCAGATCCTATAAGGACTGGGCTTCTGATTGGTTGATGGTATTTCTTTAAAGTCCTATATTTCCTATTCAAAAGCGTTTTGGAAAATTATTTTTATAAAATAATCTTTTTATATCTCAGGTTTAGCTACCAAAATGCTTCCATTGCAACTTTTTACATTCTTTGGTATAGAAATTGAAAGCCATAGCCCGGACTACATCATATTATCGATACCATAAGGACTCGGTAAAGTCGTCTATAAATGTTGACTTTGAGGCCGATTTTGAGGCATTTTGAGCCTGAATTTGCAAAAATGAGAATATGACTTCTAAAACAACTTTTTGCAACCTTTTGATCTAGCCAATATAAAATTTTGCGACAATGTTCCTTTAAAAATAAGTTGCGTGCAGTGTTCAAACAGAAGTGAAAAGACCATTTAGATAGATAAAACGGTTATATTTTGTCACTGACCATCCACTTGTTCCATCAAACATCGTCTTCAGGTCAAGTTCAGGGCGCATCATGTAAGGGAAGTGAGCGTGCGCTCCGCATTGCGCAGGGTTCGCCAACGGCGCTTGCCCATATTATATGCGGCCGGTTTTTCATGCTTAAAAATAATACCCGCAGTTTTTATTTTTATCTCAATACTCTGAGATGTTCTCTTTCACACTCTTGTGACAGTTTTCAAATACACGCTGCAGAACTCGTGTTTTAAATAGGTTGCTGGTTGAACTCTTCTTACCTCAACCGGCATGTCTCTAGCTTAAAAACCGTAATTCCAATCGTTGAAAAAAATAGGAAAAAAACTACAGAAGTGGCTGGAAACAAAGGTCTTCTGTCAACGCACAACCCCTTGATCCATCGGCATTTATCTTCAGGTCGATGTCACGGCATCTACGGTATAGCACGAAGCAAACGTGCCATGCGCACCGCGCGGGGTGCGCTAACGGCACGTACCTATGGTATATTTTGGTAGTTTTTCATGTCTAGAAGCAAATACCCACAATTTTTATATGTGATCTTAATACTTTGAGACGTGTTCTTTTACGTGCTAGGGTCTGTTTTGAAATCGGCGCTGGGGAACATATTTCTAAAAATACTTAAAGCTTTTAAATAATTACAAATTTTTTCAATGAAAATAAAATATCTTGGAAGTGCCACGCATGTGCTCATTCGCTTATTCCAAACATTTTGATATATAATTATAATCTTTTGCCATTATTGTAATTGGATAAAATAGCTGTATAAGAAACTGCTACGTCGACAAAGGGTAAAATTTCCGGAGGCTGTATGTCCTGAACTATTGTACTAGCAAGCTAAGAATGTCAGGCGTGTTCTGGGCTGCCGATAACCGCATGGACAAAGTTTGAAGAAAATCGAAGACATGAGGGTGTAAAATCGACCATCGCATGTGCTGAAATGTCGTGGAATGCCCCCCCTCTCCCGGCCTAAGGGCTGCTATAGTGCCAGCTATATTGTACATTATTGGGAACATGTCATTTTGTTCCATCATAGGCCATTGACCTTGACCTCAACACTTCGGAGAACATTATGCAGAGACTTCCCTGCATGACCTTAGTCCGCTTTTGGTGTATTCCCGGCTTTTTCCGCATAATCATGGAATTTCCCAATAGGTCTCCAGCACGACCCAGATTTGACATTTACGATCTCGTTTGACCTTGAAGATACTGACCTAGGTTAATGAAAGTTTCCAAAAGGTAGATAACCATCGCCCTCGACTCAGCCCACAACAGGCGGTTTTCTCACCATCTTGGTTTCCGAGATCTTTGGGGGATACCTTAGGACACCTCCGCTGCGCGTTGACGCCAGACCCTCTCCAATGCGCGTATTAAAACGTAAAGCGCACCCCGCTGCGCGTATTAAAACGTACATACGTGCTAAACGTGGATTTGGTAATGGCGATTACAAATGCTTATAACTTGCTTCATTGACTAATTTCAAGCGCAAGGAAGCCATATGTTTAAATATATGAAGAAAGTAACATATGTTGTCATTTTTGGTCCCAATAAAACTGTTTTAGCTAAAAGCACTTCATTCACATTCGTAGGGGAAAGCGTCCATATTACGCTCAATGCCTGATTACGCCCGATCGTAAGAGAAATGCCCATAAATTCTATACAATCTTCAGTCCACCAACATATGGAAATCACCATCGTGATAATTGGTTTCACTGCAGTCGTTACGTCTATAATGGCTTATATGGGGCCACAACATGGTAAAACCCATTAAACACGAAATTGACTGACGCTGAATGAAAATAATTTTTTGGAGTTTATTCGTGTCAATCGACATTACCCATCACCAGGGGCGCAGCAGAGCTTTCGTATGGGGGGCACACCAACTTTGAGGGCACCCCGGGTAAAAAAGGGCACTTTTAAACGTAACCTAAAACAACTTACTATATCTTTGTTTATATCATTTGTTGGGCATCTTTGGTTCAATAAAAATGCAAAGAAATAATTGACGGAGAAGGAAAACTCGATTAAAACCGAAAAAAGGAACAAAATATCACCAAAAGCCATGGAAGTAGCTAAAACACTACTTTTTGGGATAGATTTAAGGACAGCCAACTCATGCAAGTACTTAACATCAGCGGAGCATGTGATATCTGTTACAATGTGCAGGTTAAGGCATATTGGAGTCGAAATTTTTTGTTATGCCCACTGGTTTGTCATGACGAGTGAGCCCTGGCTGAACGCGGATTAAGTTCCTTGCCTCCCACAATCGCCGTGGAACGAGGAGTGGCATAGTGTCTTTGGAAGAACACATTTTTGCTGCCGGAAAAATTTGGGAGATACCTTTGAACTCGTTTATTAAGTTCCATATTCTCAAGGATCGGTCCCAGTTAAGAGTAAATAAAAGGTGAACAGGCCGGTGGTTTAGATGGGGATGGTGTGACAGGGCTGAAAATTGTAACAACTAGTTCTTCATTTAAATTAATTAGTAGAAATCCTGGTTTAGGGGACTGTGCTCTGAGCTCAGGGGCACATGTCTTTTTATCATCCCTTCCCAGAATCCATCAGTATAATAAGCAATTTATATAACCTGGGGTGCCTAGGTATCACAAGCCGTTTTAGAGATTCCTAATTCCTCGTTAGCTCCGTCTTACAAGGGGAGTTTCCATTGTGTTCTTATTCTCCATCTATTCAAGACCAGCCTGGGGCCCCCAAATGTGGATCAGAGGCCCCCAGAGCAGCTCACCCATCCCCCAGTTGTGCCTCCAGGGACTAGACTAGCTCAGTGACCCCGTCCCGAAATGATGGGAGTTGGCCTTGTGTTATTATTATCTGTCTATTCAAGACCACCTCAGGGGCCCCTGATGTAGATCAGGCCACAGAGCAGCTCATGCTTCACCCAGGGACTAGACTAGCTCATTGGTCCCAGAGATGAGGTCATCAGACTAGCTCAATGGGCCACAGATAGGCTCATAGGGCCTTAAACCAGTTCAAGAAGCCCCAGAACAGTTTAAGGCGCCAGATCACCTCAGGGGCCTCAAGCCAACTTAGGGGCTCTCACAAGCTCAGCGCCCAGACCAGCTTAGTGTACACTCAGAACCTAAACCCACTCTTGGGCCCCAGATCAGCTCGTGGGGCCCCAATCAGTTCAGGGGCCTCAAGTCAGGTCAGGGGCAGGATCAAGTCAGGGCCACTACATCAGCTCAGGAATCCCTCACCAGCTCGGGGACCAAGCAGTTCAAAAGCCCCAGAGCTGCTCAGGGAACACCAGATCGGCCCATGGGGCACCAGATCAGCCTCGGGGACAAATAATCAGATCAGTGGTCCCCGACTAGCTCGGGGCCCAGATCAGCTCGGGAATACCAGATCAATTTAGGAGGCACTTAATCAGCTCAGGAGCCCCATACTATCTCAGGGGCCCTCACCAGCCCCTGTGGGCCCAATTCACCTCAGGGCCTGGGAGCTGCTCAGGAAGTCACGTAATCAACCCAGGAGGCCCGGGTCAGCTTAAAGGGCACCATATTAGCCATGGGGCACCAGACTAGCTCAGAGGAATAAATGGACTCAGGAGACACACTGATGACTCAGCAGGCACCAGATCGACTCAGGGGCATTAGTTAAGTTCAGGAGGCAGTATATCTGCTCAGGGCACACCAGATCGATCAGCACAGGGGCATGTTCAAGTCAGGGGCACTAAATCAGCTCAGGGATCCCTCATAAGCTCGGGGCCCAGTCAGTTCAAAAGCCCCATAGCTGCTCAGGGCACACCAGATGCCCATAGGGCACCAGATCAGCTCCGGGGACAAACAATCAGATCAGTGGTCCCCGACCAGCTCGGGAATACCAGATCAAGTCAGGAGGCACTTAATCAGCTCAGGAGCCCCATACCATCTCAGGGGCCCTCATCAGCCTCTGTGGCCCAGCTCAGCTCAGGGCTTTAGAATGCTCATGAAATCACGTAAGGAGGCCCAGATCAGCTTAAAGGGCACCAGATTACTCAGGGGGCATCAGATGGGCTCAGGAGGCACCAGATCGACTAAGAGGCATTAGTGCAGCTCAGGTGGCACCAGATCGATCCGTTCGGGGTCCAGATCAGCTCCCAGCCCCCAGACTATGGCAGGAGCCTAATCAGCTCAGGGAGCAACATAACAGCTCAGGGGACACAGGGTGGGCTCAGGGCCCACCAAACCAGCTCAGGGGGAGACCATCTAAGGAGACATCAATAATCCGTTGAGGGGCACATAATCAGCTGAAGAGGTACCATATTGACTTAGGAGACAGAATCAACTTGGGGAGGCATGAAATAAGTTTGGGGGCCCGAATCAGCTCAAGGGGCACTAAATCAGCTATTAGGGCACCAAACAAGCTCGAAGCATTAGACTAACTCAGAGAGCATTTTATAGGCTCAGAAGGCACACTTATTTTCTCAGGAGGGCACCAGATTGACTCAGGGGCACCAGATCAGCTTAGAGGGCAAGTAATCAGCTTAAGGGGCCAAGACCAGCTGAGAGGCCACGAGATGAGCTCAAGGAGCACCAGATCGGCTTTACCCGCACGATTATTGGCGACAATGAGGCATTAGGTGGACACATACTAGGTGCCCATACTCTTCCCGGGTGCTTGGAAAGGCGATAGAATGCCTAGCTGACCGAGAAAGGTATTAAGTTGTCCAACAATAGTTTCAATCGCTACATGCGGTCCAGTTACATTTAGGTTCAACGGCGCAGGGCACTAAATTTCGAGCGGCACGGCCCAAATTGGGTACACCACCTGGCAATCAAAAGAGCACCCCGGCAGTGATGGGGGCATGTGTCCTCTGTGCCTTCTGGCTGCACCCTGGATAGTAGATCAACTCCGGGAGGCATTAAATAAGCTCAGGGGCCCGGATCAGCTCAAGGGCACTAAAACAGCTAAAAGGACTCAGGCAAGCTCAGGCATCAAACTAACTCAGAGAGTATTTTATAGGCTCAGAAGGCACACTTATTTTCTCAGGAGAGCACCAGATTGACTACGAGGGCACCAGATCAGCTCAGAGGGCACATGATCAGCTCCAGGGGCACCAGATGAGCTCCGCTCGTACGATTATTGGCGACGAAGAGGCATTATCTGGAAACGGATTACGTGCCTATGCCCTTACCGGGCGCTTGAAAGGCGACAGAATGCCCTAGCTGACCAAAAAGGCACTTAGTTGTCAAACAATAGTTGAAATCGCTAAATGCAGTCTAGTTACATTTAGGTTCAACGGCGCAGGGCACTAAATTTCGAGCGGCACGGCCCAAAGAGGGTACACCACCTGGCAATCAAAGGGCACCCGGCACCGATGGGTGCAGTGCCCCTTGTGCCCCCTGGACAGTAGTTAAACTCCGGGAGGCATTAAATAAGTTCAGGGGCGGATCAGCTCAAGGGGCACTAAAACAGCTAATAGGGCAGCAGGCAGGCTCGAGGCATCAGACTAACTTAGAGAGCATTATATAGGTTCAGAAGGAACAATTATTTATTCAGGGAGAGGGGGGCACCAGATTAACTACGAGGGCATCAGATCAGCTCAGAAGGCACATGATCACCTCCAGGAGGCACTAGATGAGCTCCACCCGTACGATTATTGGCGACGATGAGGCATTATCTGGAAACGGATTACGAGCCTTTACTATTCCCGGGTGCTTGGAAAGGCGACAGAATGTTTTAGGTGACCAAAAAGGCACTTAATTGTCAAACAATAGTTGAAATCGCTAAATGCGGCCTAGTTCCGTCTAGGTTCAACGGCGTAGGGCACTAAATTTCGAGCGGCACGGCCCAAAGGGGGTACACCACCTGGCAATCAAAAGGGCACCCGGCACCGATGGGGCACGTGCCCCCTGTGTCCCTGGCTGCGGCCCTGGACAGTAGATAAACTACGGGAGGCATTATATAAGTTCAGGGGCGGATCAGCTCAAGGGCACTAAAACAGCTAATAGGGCACCAGGCAAGCTCGGAGGCATCAGACTTATTCAGAGAACATTATATAGATTCAGAAGGCACAATTATTTTCTCAGGGGGCACCAGATTGACTACGAGGGCATCAGATCAGCTCAGAGGGCACATGATCAGCTCCAGGGTTCAAGACCAGCGCTCAGGGGCACCAGATGAGCTCAAGGGGCACCAGGTTTGCTCTGCCCATACGATTATTGGCGACGATGAGGCATTATCTGGAAACGGATTACGTGCCTATACTCTTCCCGGGTGCTTGGAAAGGCGACAGAATGCCCTAACTGACCAAAAGGCACTTCATTGTCAAACAATAGCTTAAATCACTAAATGCAGTCTAGTTCCATCTAGGCTCAACGACGTAGGGTACTAAATTTCGAGCGGCACGGCCCAAAGAGGGCACACCACCTGGCAATCAAAAGGGCACCCCGGCACCGATGGGGGCACGTGCCCCTGTGCCCCCCGGCTGCGCCCCTGCCCATCACATCGTCTTTTAAAATCAATCGTACCTTGATCTCAGCGGGACGACACGATCCAGTGACCATTGCTGATATCAATACTACGACCGTAAGCCTGCCAAAGCCCATTCCATGATTTTTGGCACTTTTTATCGATCAATTTACTTTATATTTATCTTTCTTGATAGACGTTTCGATGGCAAAGTACCTTCGTCAATATAAACACTAAAAACACATAAAAAGACACATGGATGAATCAGCATAAAATATGTCTTTTTGATGTGTTTTTTATGTGCTTTTAGTGTTTATACTGACGAAGGCGCTTTGCCATCGAAACGTCTATAAAAAAGATAAATATAAAGTAAATCAATAAAGAGTCTACGTTGTCACGGTTCCTATAGATACGGTTCGGACATGACAGCCAGCTGACTGCCTGATTTGGCAGCATGTTGAGCATATGGTAGTATTTTGGAGGGTTTTGTTCAAGATACCTTAGATTCTGGTAGCAGAAGGTAGAATACAGCGTTCTGATTGGTTGAGCGAAACATTCGAAACAAAAATCTGAAGGAATTAGCATGAAATTTATCGTATATTTTCCTTGTTATAAAAGCATGTCAGGGACTAAAAACTGCACCCAGAAGATAGCCTGATCAATTTTACATACCAAAAATAAAAAATACCCTTAAGCACCGCTTAAATTTTCCAACTGGCCCGTGCCCCAAACCCCTGCAAACAGTCCCATTGGAATTACATGTTAAATTGTTCTGCAAAAAAAACGGTTAGACCCAGAAATGGAACCTTCAAAACCCCCAGAATTCTAGAGAGGTATCTCATGTCCGCTCCCTGTACGTTGTAACAAAAATTATTAATGCCACCTAACTATGCTAATTTGCATAACACATTTTACTGTTATAATTATAACTTAATTACTTCAATATTCATAGCATGTAGTCATGAATGCATGGTGTGGCGAGCCACCACCTGCTGCCACGGCCCAGAGCTGGCCCGAGACGTCGGCCGCGCCGCGTTTTGATGACTTTGCATCCGGTGTCCAGTGCTCTGGCACAGCGAGCGACGGCCCAGGCAGGTGCAGATGTCATGCGTATGACTTCTGTAACCCGGTGTTTCTACAGTTGTCTGATGAAAGCTTTCATCAGTTTCTGACGTTGCTGTGACGTCTATAATTTTTCACAAATCCAGTCATTTCATTGGCGTGTGTGGTGGGCATCCACTGCCCTGTTGTTCCGGTGAGATGGACATATGTAACTGGCTACCCGCTGTTGTCTCGGGGGAGTGCGCTTAGAACCGTCTTCTCCAGCGGACCTCTGCAGTCAGGCGCCGGTGACGGTCGGGATCGCGTCAGACAGCATCAGACCACGCCAGGTCACGCTGGATTAGGTTAGGTCACCGTTAATCACGCTTGTAGAAGATAGTTTGACAGAGAGTGAGTGATCTGTAGCGACGCGTATTTTGTTCGACACCTCTACATATATTAATTGGCGCTGCCATCCCGAGTGAAGACCGACTGCTGGAATACCTGTTGGACTTATATTCATCGCTGCTATAACTTGCCTTTACACAACGCGAGGCAATACAGAAGAAAGAGGAACCAACATCTTTTCATCATATAATGGCGCGACGAGGTCTTACCACTAAAACTTAATCACAGCCGAGTGAAACATTTTCACGACATACGTCTCTTCCATATATCACAAATAATGTCAAGAGCATACCAACATATATATGAATGACACTGTTGATGAATATGAAAATGATTTGATTTTCAAAACAACAGAAATACCGCATGTGCGTTATTACGCATTGTATTGGACAAGGTTTACGTAATTGGGAACACTTCCTAACTGCGCACGAAAGCAGACGGTTTCGAGAATGGATCTCCAGCGATGACGAAGATAGCTTAAGCTTTTTATTCTCGCTAGACGTTAGATGATGTCTTTAAGCATGATACATTTTCACTTTCAGCAATCACGTCGTTCTGGAATAAATTCGAATTGCTCGTAAGTCTGCGCGACTAGGGCGCTTTCCCCCATATAATACATATTGTTATACTTTTGTAGCTTTACTTTCAGACATTTTTATTGTCGGACTTTTTAAATATCGTATTTTCTAAAGATGGAAGTCAACCCAAAGACTGCAAATCCACAGCGGAATAAATATGACAAGGTTCGGGTGCACCAATCTTTCTACTCGCGTTTTGAAGCTATAAAATGACTCGAGTGAATTCAGAAACCTCTCC
Organism: Lepas anatifera; assembly: GCA_034440635.1. NCBI lineage: Eukaryota > Metazoa > Arthropoda > Thecostraca > Lepadidae > Lepas > Lepas anatifera. The sequence goes on along the minus strand of JAOTON010000698.1, from coordinate 273,903 downwards.
CAACAGCTGTGACCATTCCATTGTCGTTATGGTCAACTTTACATATTTTCTAAAAATAAATTGGATGCGCCCTGCCTCCAGTGATTTTTATTGTTTGCCGTCCGTTCACTGGGGTGGGGAGGGGGGGGTTAAGGCGCTTCAGCTGCCATGGCTATATCGCGCCGTGCGTTCACTGGGCAGGCCTCTGTTTGTTATTTTACCGCGCCCCTCCAATGAGCGGCGCCCGTTGGCCACATTTGCTCATCTGCTTCGCGAGACTTTTGAAGCGCCCATCCCCTACACACACTATTCACGTCGGGCAGACATCCCGCGGAATACACAAAAGTCCCCCCCCGTTCCGGTAGTATAGGACACCCCTTTACAAAGCCCAGATTCGTCACTGACCCTGCATCGGACGAACATTTAATCTGAACCTGGAATCTGTCAGATTCTGCAACTCTGCAACCACATCCATTCAACGTCCAAAAATAACTTCGATCCGGAACTTCCGAAGCACCGACCATTCCAACCATGCAAATGTCATAAAACAGACCAGTAATACTTGTATTCTTTGTACAATTCGAAAAGTCGAATCTGGTACATCAACATGCGGTTTACAGAGCAGCAGCACTGATGGCAATGCATGACTAAGCATTACATTCAAAGAATTTTGAGTTCCGGCCGAAAACTATATACCTCACAATGGCTACCAGTACCGAGCTCAGGAACGGTACATACGTTGCCCCACCTTTATACCAGATGTATACATCAATGATGGGCGGCCCTCGACTTCAACACAAAGGCATTTGGGTAGTATTGATACAGTGAAAACCCTATGACACCTATGCAGTGACAAAATATCATAGCTGCGTTCTGAGCAGAAATCGCCAATAGACACACTTTGAGGGAAGGTTTCCGAAGGCCAAACCCTGCAGCCAGTAAGACCGGCGAGGGTCCAGAGGTACCGATCTCTAGTCTTTAGGCACACACCTCCCGGCATTTCTCCGCACTGACGGCCAGCGACATCACCCACACCTCCTTACCAGCTGAACCTGTCTACTGCCCATCTGAACCTCGGTGGAGCTCGGGGTGACAGCTCTTCCCAATTAGCTCTTATGCGCCATGGAAAAAAAACTGGGAAAATGTATTACCAATTGTTCCTCCTGAAAAAGGCTGCCAATTAGCGTAGGGTTGACATAAACAAACATTAAATCCAAGTCGACCACAATTTCAAGGTCGATGTTTGAGGAAACCATGTTGCCTCCTAGTACCCATATTGAGACCGAAAGACAAAGCAATGAATTGGGACTCGCTAAGAGGGGTCTTCCACGATTAGCCCTACACTACCTGACCGGGCCGGGACAGGTTGATTCCATCCCAGATCGACGGAGGCCAGTGGCCGGTAAGCGATCCCTTTGAAGCTAGCATTGCATACACTCTGTCCGTATCGCCGCTCCGCGGTGTCTTTATATCACATCTGGAGCAGTCCGAGGGAGGAGGAAGCGCGGTAAGAATTTCAACTGAAACCGAACGTGCTTCTGACGGCCAGTGGTTCGAAGTTTAATTTCATGGTTGGGCAAATATCAAACAAACGTCCAGTGTAATGCGTCTAAGTTTGAACTATTCCAATTAAGTTTCAGTTCTGGTCCCAGTCCCTTCTCAGTAAAATTTTCCGTTATCACACCGTATTCAGTAATATTTTCCGTTATAAGTTTCTGGGCTATGGAGTAAAGGCGGTGCTGCACATTCTTAGCAACCGACCATTCTCTGTACTAGAAAAAATTAATGAAAAGAATGGACTGTTCGACTACTCGGACCAGGAATGGGCCCGCGCGAGTCCCGAGGTTGTGTAACGCCATTTCCAGCGTCATATCAACTAACGCACGAGAGAAGTTTGCGCAGATACGAATAATTGCACCGACCGTACTAACCGTAAGCTATCTTGGCTCTGTCCAGTACGGCAGCCAAAATAAAGTCTTTTCAAAATTTTACCTCCAATTTGCGCAACGCTGGCGGGTACCCATAGGTATCATGTGACCCGTTCACGTAATTTTATCGAGCTTCCCTGTGTAAGTGTCCGGCATGACAAAGCAGTGAACTACGTGCCGGTGCAGTCATTGCGTGTACTGTTCGTGTGGCTTACCGGACCCCTCCCAACCCAATCAGGGGCCAATCCGAGACACGACTTGCTGGTCTCAGTGCCAGGAGATGACGCCACCGGCGCGCGGCCCATCACGGAATTAGAGCGGACATTTGTCCCTAGATCTCCACCCACCGCCCTCCTCCCCCCTCGCCCACACTCTCTTCATCTCACAGCAAAGAAGCATCGCGCACGCAGTGATGGGGGAATACCGAGCACGCGAACACAGATGCGTGCTGGCGATGCGGCCGCCGTTGGGAGCGCTGGGGACCACCGCAAATGTCGAAACCCACGTCCGCCGTCCACACATACACAAACTGCTCTCTGTTGAAAGCGATTGGCGAAATAAAAGGGGAAAATGCTTCATGTACCATACACGTTGGGGAATAAAAATATTGCAGCACTGGTCACATTCACAATCACGTTTCGGTATATACAAAGGACATGCCACCGACGCATACAAAAGGCCGTGTTTTTGGATGGTTGAGGAGGCACACAGGTACTTTACCATTTGTTCATGCGTGAAGTGAGGTATTCATGTGTACGTTGGTACGATGCCTCTTGAGTATGATGTGCATACAAATGGATACGTTTTCCAAATATCAGTTTTCACACCATATGCCTAACCTTAATATTCCAACACTACGGCGTCCCAGGGCCAGCTGATTACAAAACCCGCAGCTTTCCACACCGATTAAGCAGCCCGAGAGATCTAGAGTTCAGCATAATGATTCCACCATTCAGGAGTCAGGCGCTAAAGAGGAACAATCGTTGAACCCTCGTTTGTGTGGAAAAATATGCATCATTCCACTAGTACCCGTCAGAGTTCACAGCAGCGAGGACGGGACGCCTTCCGCGGTCTCCGTGATTCCTAACTCAGCGTTGGGGGCAGGCGGGCCGGGTCAGTCGATTTCCTCGGCGTCGGTGCAGAGGACGTCGCCCGCGGAGACGGCGGCGGTAGGCTGCGCCGCTGAGTCGGCTGACCCCGTGAACGGCGTGCGACGCCGGTAGAAGAGCAGGTAGGCCTCGGAGGTCATGACCCGCTGCTCGGGTACGCACGACACCCGGCTGTCGTCGAACAGCCGCCAGTCTGCCGGCAGGCCGCGGTTACAGCCGATGACGTCGTCACAGCTGCACAACTGCCGCGCTCCGGTCGCCGAGCAGGCGGGGCGGCCGTACAATGAGCAACAGTTCACGTAGGCGAAAGGGAATGTGGCACCTTCACAACGTGATTCTAACTGAGATAGCCAAGTTGTAAAGCAGGTCAGAAAACCCCGTACTCCATATTTCATTTGTCTTGGAACTCGATATTTCCGTAGAAAAAAGCTAAAACCTACCTGACACCAGCCCCCTCAGCCCCCCGTCGTCGGCGGCCATTTTTGTGAGCTACTGGTGTGACGACATATGTTGACGTCACGATGAGCATCAGCCAATCGAAGCCCTTGAAGCGTTTCAAGTATGGTAGTGGTTGCCAGATCGTGACATCATCCACAGGCTGACATTTATTTCTTTTTCTAGAGGAGTATTTTTAAAAACAAAATATTGAGCTTATTGTACATTTTTCACACAAATCGTGAGTGGTTTCATTATTTTTGACTAAAAGTACGCCTAATAACACTAAATTCCAGGATTCGACCAAGGTGCCACATTCCCTTTAAAGAGAACTACACCGACTGCAACGGTTCGGCGGTGTCCCCAGTGCTCCCGCCGTTGCACGTGGGGAAATGTCATCAACAGGTGGGATCCGGACCCCAAACTCCGGGATTGATGGCATCAGATACCCGCCGCTACACCCCACCGACGTGTATACAACATGGATGAACCAACGCCAATATAACGCTGCAGAAACAAATCAGTCGCGTGGAGCATACCGCAGGACTATAGGTTTCACATTTCGTTTCAGAACTCACACTTTACGGAGCACCAACGATTAATGAGAGTGCACGGAGACTAAGACCCTTCCCCCTCGCTCATGGGCCCCACATCTGGCGGCGGCCGTTCGAAGATGGAGGACACAAGCGTCGCCACCAGCTAAAAAGTGAGGGGGCCCAGCCAAACCTCAACCTGATGCCAATAACAAAGTTTCTACGTTACGACCAAAAACTTCGAATTTGGGCTCCTCGTTGCCTTCCGCAGCGGCTGGTTATAAATATGCCTCGTTATCTTCAAGTTTGACAGAGATCAATAATTGTTTGCCAAAAAGTGGACGACCAGGCCCCCTTTCCGACGCTTATGATAGAGGGGACCAGGGGCAGGATTCCATCCTAAAATCAAGCTATTTCACAGCACTTGGTGAGTTATATATGAATGAACTATCAATTAGAGGGTTTGTCCGTATAATCCATCGCATTAAGAGTAAGCGTGTCACATTCCCTTCAATGTCAACTCCAAGTCGGGTTAACCAAGGGGTTCAAATAGAAAATGCATGGTCATCGGTAGGCTTACAAAAAGGAACATATCAAACCACGAACGGTGTGACACAGATGCTCATAGTTTCTTCTATCTAGTGATGATCATATTGCTCATTAATAAAAAACGCCACACCTTTATAATAGCATTTCAACTCAGATATCCCGATGATAAAGCATACCTGAATCCCCTCGGTGTAAGATTTCGTTCACCCCAGAAAGCGCAATTTGCATGTAAATCAGATGTGACGGTGGCCCGGAGTGGAGTCCGTCCTCACCGGCCTCGGCCTGAACGCCCTTACCAACCAACAGCTGCAGGCAACCGTTGGACTCGTAGTGGGCAGGGGAGGTGTGAAAGCAGTGGGTTAAATATTAGTTTGCTCATGGAACGCCACTGCTCCATTAAATGTTTGTTTCAAGCCAAGCGGAGTATGCCACCGTGGGTTTTACGGCATGCTCTACGCGGCTGTTAGCTGAGTTCGAAAACCACGAAGATACCATACCCTCTTTAATGTATTTCTGACGGAACTTCTGGGCTTTCCTCTGAGGGAGGGGTAGGGAACGCGATACCAACCACAAAATGTTCAACTTCTTGTCGTCTTTGCAAGCAGCCCAAGTTTAAATGGGAGGTACTCCAAAAAGGGCTTCAGTGCCGTCAAATTCACGGAAAACAAAGCTCAGAAATACAGTTCGACGTGAAGAAGAGGCAGACATGATACTAAATTGTGTTGAAAAATCCACAGCTTCGCCCAAACCTATACGAGTGACTCAGAGATAGGAGCGGGGCAGCCTTTGGTGGTAACCAGGTAGATATCATCTAATTAGCATCACGGTCACATAAACGGTGTCCCGCAGCGGATGCCCACAACAAAGCGGTCGTGACCAGCGCTTTCCTGCCGCCACCGCAGAACAAAGGTTTCATGACAAAGCCTTCGGCGAAACGCCGAAAACGGCCAGCGATGAGCAAATGGACCGGACTGGTACTGCGCCATTAGCACCGGAGCCAACAAGCATACAACAACGCTCATACAAATAATGTGGAACACAAAACATGCTTGAAAAATGTAAGCACCAAAATGTTTATCCTCCCAACTACAATATGCATGCTTGAAAATGTTCGGCTGTGGCAGCGAAGTAAATTTTATGTATGTCGCTTAAGACGGTGTAAGCAAAGCACTGGGGGAAAGGTGGTAAGAACAATACGTCTTATGCAAGTGGCGGGAAGATGAAACGTGCCGAATGGGACTTTCATAATGCCGTTGTTATCTAGCATAGTTTTATATTGTGTGTCGTCTACTAGTGAACCAGAGCAGTAAGATAGAAACTGCATGCATCGAAATACATGGTTTAACCATAGATAAAATTGTGCTTCTACAATCAGGGGCGCAGCCAGGGGGGGCACAGGGGGCACGTGACACCCATCGGTGCCGGGGTGCCCTTTTGATTGCCAGGTGGTGTGCCCTCTTTGGGCCGTGCCGCTCGAAATTTAGTGCCCTACGCCGTTGAACCTAGATGGAACTAGACCGCATTTAGTGATTTGAACTATTGTTTGACAATTAAGTGCCTTTTTGGTCAGCTAGAGCATTCTGTCGCCTTTCCAAGCACCCGGGGAGAGTATAGGCACTAGACCAAGTCGTCAGAAAATAATTTTCGATTTCGGTTTAAGAGTAGTGATTTTATTATGTCATGATATGTTGCAAACATGATACAAGCAAAACAAATCGGATGAATCTACGTTTAATGGGCGCGGAACGGCCTTTTCTGAAGGCATGTTTTCAGTAGACGGCGTTGAAGTCTCCATTGACTTCACAATGCATTGTTGTCAGTATCCTTGCAGCACGGTAACTTTTAGACCAACATCAAAACATTGGATCTATTTGTACCCGATCCGTAGCCAGGCGGATGCACTGGATACCCGGGCAGCTACTGAGACGCCAAGGCACCCTCTGGTCCTTTCCTGGTCACCCCCTTGTATTGAAGCTGGGTGGATTTCTCGAGTTTTGAACCTTAACAACTTTGGAAATTGTTGACGTTTAAAGGGAATGTGGCACCTTGGTCGAATGCTGGAATTTAGTGTAATTAGGGGAACTTTTTAGCCAAAAATCATGGAACTGTCCCTGATTTGTCTGATTTCTCTGAAAAATGTACAATACGCTCAATATTTTTAATTTTTAAAATGCGTCTCTACGGGAAAAATAAATATCTGCCTGTGGATGATGTCATGATCTGGTAACCACTACCACATTCAATAGGCTTCAAGGGCTTCGATTGGCTGATACTCACCGTGGCGTCAGCATATGTCGTCACACCAACAACTGACAACTGTGGCCTGCTGCTCAGGGTACATGAGGGGTACATTTCAGGTAGGTTTTAGCTTTATCTACGGAAGCTTCGAGTTTCAAGACAAATGAGATATTGAGTACCGGGTTTTCCGGCATGCTTTACAACTTGGCTATCTCAGTCAAAATCACGTTATAAAGGTGCCACATTCCCTTGAACGACGCACCAACCTCTTGGATTATACGGTGTCGCCAACTCTCATCCTGTTGGGAGGGATAGTCACGTTGTTCTCATTCGCTGTCCCTGCCGGGAATTTGAACCCGGAACCTATGGTGCAGGATACAGATGTGCTGCCTATAGCAACACAGCACCCACTCCCCCTCCACCCTTAATAACTTTGGTTGGTCAGCTGGTTGAGCTTTTTCTCTAGTTGAGCACCTACTCATATTTGGGTCTGGCTACGAGCGTGGTTTGTATGTGACACCTTGGAGTAAGACAGTGTAGTAATGTAATAATCAAATGATCAGACTGGAGACTGTAGGTAGGCTATCCTGTGCTCACTCTGAGCCTTCCTGCCGAGGAGATGAAGATGTTCCAGACTAATTCCATGGAAGTTGTCGACTTACTCGTTCATGGTCAGGGCGTGGAACTGTGTGTGAAGGAGGTAACGGCCGACTCCGAGGCTGTGTTCGGATACGACAGGAGGGACGGCTTCATCAGGGCTAGGCTTACTCACAGGCAGAGACCGGCAAAGTCAGGCCCAAGAAAGACCTTGCAATGGTCTGCTTATAGAAAGGATGGATAACAAGTAAAAATATTGTCTAACGTATTACAGAATTGATGTGTATTGTATAATGTGTGTAGGACATTCGAGTTGCCAGGTCATCTGCAAATATATGATGGTGATTGAGACATACAGCATTAAGCATGCGTCAGACAAATAAGTCCGGCAAACAAATAGAATTAGTCGTCAATCCGGTTTGTTTCAGATCTGTGTGTCTCAAAATGCCCATGATGCAGGATGGCCTACCTACAGCCTCCAGTCTGATCATTTGATTATTACATTACTACACTGTCTTACTCCAAGGTCTCACATACAAACCACGCTCGTAGCCAGACCCAAATATGAGTAGGTGCTCAACTAGAGAAAAAGCTCAACCAGCTGACCAGCCAAAGCTATTAAGGGTGGAGGGGGACGGGGTGCTGTGTTGCTATAGGCAGCACATCTGTATCCTGCACCATAGGTTCCGGGTTCAAATCCCCGGCAGGGACAGTGAATGAGAACAACGTGACTATCCCTCCCAACAGGATGAGAGTTGGCGACACCGTATAATCCAAGAGGTTGGTGCGTCGTTCAAGGGAATGTGGCACCTTTATAACGTGATTTTGACTGAGATAGCCAAGTTGTAAAGCATGCCGGAAAACCCGGTACTCAATATCTCAGTTGTCTTGAAACTCGAAGCTTCCGTAGATAAAAGCTAAAACCTACCTGAAATGTACCCCTCATGTACCCTGAGCAGCAGGCCACAGTTGTCAGTTGTTGGTGTGACGACATATGCTGACGCCACGGTGAGTATCAGTCAATCGAAGCCCTTGAAGCCTATTGAATGTGGTAGTGGTTACCAGATCATGACATCATCCACAGGCAGATACTTATTTTTCCCCTAGATACGCATTTTAAAATCAAAAATATTGAGCTTATTGTACATTTTTTAGAGAAATCAGACAAATCAGGGACAGTCCCATGATTTTCGGCTAAAAAGTACCCCTAATTACACTAAATTCCAGCATTCGAACAAGGTGCCACATTCCCTTTAAACGTCAACAATTTCCAAAGTTGTTAAGGTTCAAAACTCGAGAAATCCACCCAGCTTCAATACAAGGGGGTGACCAGGAAAGGACCAGAGGGTGCCTTAGCGTCTAAGTAGCTGCCCGGGTATCCAGTGCATCTGCCTGGCTACGGATCGGGTGCAAATAGATACAATGTTTTGATGTTGGTCTAAAAGTTACCGTGCTGCAAGGATACTGACAACAATGCATTGTGAAGTCAATGGAGACTTCAACGCCGTGCTACTGAAAACATGCCTTCAGAAAAGGCCGTTCCGCGCCCATTAAACGTAGATTCATCCGATTTGTTTTGCTTGCATCATGTTTGCAACATATCATGACATAATAAAATCACTACTCTTAATCCGAAATAGGAAATTATTTTCTGACGACTTGCTCTAATAGGCACGTAATCCATTTCCAGATAATGCCCCATCGTCGCCAATAATCGTACGGGTGGAGCTCATCTGGTGCCCCCTGGAGGTGATCATGTGCCTTCTGAGCTGATCTGATGCCCTCGATGTCAATCTGGCGCCCCCCCTTCCCTGAATAAATAATTGTGCCTTCTGAACCTATATAATGCTCTCTAAGTTCGTCTGATACCCCCGAGCTTGCCTGCTGCCCTATTAGCTGTTTTAGTGCCCCTTGAGCTGATCACGGCCCCCTGAACTTATCTAATGCCTCCCGGAGTTTATCTACTGTCCAGAGGGCACGGGGAGCACGTGCACCCATCGGTGCCGGGTGCCCTTTTGATTGCCAGGTGGTGCACCCTCTTTGGGCCGTGCCGCTCCAAATTTAGTGCCCTACGCCGTTGAACCTAGATGTAACTAGATTGCATTTGGCGATTTCAACTATTGTTTGACAATTAAGTGCCTTTTTGGTCAGCTAGGGCATTCTGTCGCCTTTCCAAGCACCCGGGAAGAGTATAGGCACGCAATCCGTTTCCAGATAATGCCTCATCGTCGCCAATAATCGTACGGGCGGAGCTCATCTGGTGCCCCCTGGAGCTGATCATGTGCCCTCTGAGCTGATCTGGTGCCCTCGTAGTCAATCTGGTGCCCTCCTGAGAAAATAAGTGTGCCTTCTGAGCCTATAAAATACTCTCTGAGTTAGTTTGATGCCTCCGAGCTTGCCTGGTGTCATTTTAGCTGTTTTAGTGCCCCTTGAGCTGATCCGGGCCCCTGAGCTTATTTAATGCCTCCCGGAGTTGATCTACTGTCCAGGGGTACAGCCAGGAAGGCACAGGGGGCACGTGCCCCCATCACTACCGGGTTGCCCTTTTGATTGCCAGGTGGTGTACCCAATTTGGGCCGTGCCGCTCGAAATTTAGTGCCCTACGCCGTTGAACGTAGATGGAACTGGACCGCATGTAGCGATTGAAACTATTGTTGGACAACTTAATACCCTTTTCGGTCAGCTAGGGCATTCTGCCGCCTCTCCAAGCACCCGGGAAGAGTATGGCACCTAGTATGTGTCCACCTAATGCCTCATCGTCGCCAATAATCGTACGGGCGAAGCCAATCTGGTGCTCCTTGAGCTCATCTCGTGGCCTCTCAGCTGGTCTTGGCCCCTTGAGCTGATTACTTGCCCTCTAAGCTGATCTGGTGCCTCCTGAGTCAATCGAGTGCCCCACTGAGCAAATAATTGTGCCTCCTGAACCTATATAATGCCCTCTGAGTTAGTCTAATGCTTCAGATGTTTGGTGCCCTAATAGCTGATTTAGTGTCCCTTGAGCTGATTCAGGCCCCTGAGCTGATCTCATGCCTCCCCAAGTTGATTCTGTCTCCTAAGTCAATATGGTGCCTCTTCAGCTGATCAGGTGCCCCCTCAACTGATTATTGATGTCTCCTTAGATGGTCTGGTCCCCCCCTCCCTGAGCTGGTTTGGTGGGCCCTGAGCCCACCTTGTGTCCCCTGAGCTGTTATGTTGTTCCCTGAGTTGATTTAGGCTCCTGCCATAGTCTGGGGGGGCTGGGAGCTGATCTGGACCCCGAGCGGATCGATCTGGTGCCACCTGAGCCCATCTGATGCCCTCTGAGCTAGTCTGGTGCTCCCTGAGTAATCTGGTGTCATTTAAGCTGATCTGGGCCTCCTTACGTGATTTCATGAGCAGCTCTAAAGCCCTGATCTGAGCTGGGCCCACAGAGGCTGATGAGGGCCCCTGAGATGATATGGGGCTCCTGAGCTGATTAAGTGCCTCCTGACTTGATCTGGCATTCCCGAGCTGGTCGGCGACCATTGATCTGATTGTTTGTCCCCGAAGCTGATCTGGTGCCCTATGGGCATCTGGTGTCCCCTGAGCAGCTCTGGGGCCTTTGAACTGATTGGGCCCCGAGCTGGTGATGGATCCCTGAGCTGATTTAGTGCCCCTGACTTGAACATGCCCCCTGTGCTGATTGATCTGGTGCACCCTGAGCAGATATACTGCCTCCTGAGCTTAACTAATGCCCCCTGAGTCGATCTGGTGCCTGCTGAGTCATCAGTTTGTCTCCTGAGCCCATCTTATTCCCTCTGAGCTGGTCTGGTGCCCCATGGCTAATATGGTGCCCTTTAAGCTGACCAGGGCCTCCTGGGTTAATTACGTGATTTCCTGAGCAGCTCTCAGGCCCTGAGCTGAGCTGGGCCCAAAGGGGTTGGTGAGGGCCCCTGAGATGGTATGGGGCTCCTGAGCTGATTAAGTGCCTCCTGACTTTATCTGGTATTCCCGAGCTGATCTGGGCCCCGAGCTGGTCGGGGACCACTGATCTGATTGTTTGTCCCCTAAGGTGATCTGGTGCCCTATGGGCCGATCTGGTGTCCCCTGAGCAGCTCTGGGGCTTTTGAACTGCTTGGGTCCCGAGCTGGTGAGGGATTCCTGAGCTAAATTAGTGACCCTGACTTGATCTTGCCCCCTGACCTGACTTGAGGCCCCTGAACTGATCTGGGGCCCCAAGAGCTGATCTGGGGCCCAAGAGCGGATCTAGGTTCTGAGGGTACCCTGAGCTGGTCTGGGAGCTGAGCTTGTGAGAGTCCCTTAATTTGGCTTGAGGCCCCCTGAAGTGATCTGGCGCCTTAAACTGTTCTGGGGCTTCTTGAACTGGTTTAAGGCCCTATGAGCCTATCTATGGCCCATTGAGCTAGTCTAATGACCTCATCTCTGGGACCAATGAGCTAGTCTAGTCCCTGGGTGAAGCATGAGCTGCTCTGTGGCCCTGATCTACATCAGGGCCCCTGAGGTGGTCTTGAATATAGATAATAAGAACACAAGGCCAACTCCCATCATCTTGGGGCGGGGTCACTGAGCTAGTCTATTCCCTGGAGGCACAACTGGGGGGATGGGGGAAGCTGCTCTGGAGGCCTCTGACCCACACTTGGGGGCCCCAGAGCTGGTCTTGAACAGATGGGGAATAAGAACACAATGGAAACTCCCCTTGTAAAACGGAGCTAACGAGGAATGAGGAATCTCTAAAACGGCTTGTGATACCTAGGCACCCCTGGTTATATAAATTGCTTTTTATACTGGTGGATTCTGGGAAGGGATGATAAAAGGCATGTGCCCCTGAGCTCAGAGCACAGTCCCCTAAACCAGGATTTCTACTAATTAATTTAGATGAAGAAATAGTTTTCACAATTTTCGGCCCTGTCACACCATCCCCATCCAAACCACCGGCCTGTTCACCTTTTATTTACTCTTAACTGGGACCGAGCCTTGAGAGTATGGAACTTAATAAACGCGTTCAAAAGGTATCTCCCAAATTTCTCCGGCAGCAAAAATGTGTCCTTCCAAAGACACTATACTACTCCTCGTCCCACGGCGATTGTGGGAGGCAAGGAACTTAATCCGCGTTCAGCCAGGGCTCACTCGTCACGACAAAGCCAGTGGGCATAAAAAAGAATTTTTGATTCCAATATGCCTTAACCTGCACATTGTAACAGATATCACATGCTCCCCTGATTTCTCTGATGTTAAGGACTTGCATGAGTTGGCTCTCCTTAAATCTATCCAAAAAAGTAGTGTTTTGGCTACTTCCATGGTATTTTGGTGATATTTTTCCTTTTTTCGGTTTTAATCGAGTTTTCCTTCTCCGTCAATGATTTATTTGCATTTTTATTGAACCAAAGATGCCCAAAAAATGATATAAACAAAGATATAGTAAGTTTTTTAGCTTCCGTTAAGTGCCCTTTTTCCCCGGGGTGCCCCTCGAAGTTGGTGTGCCCCCCCATTAGAAAGCTCTGGCTGCCCCCCTGTGTACAATCTATGTGGTCTGTGTGGTCTACTTTTACATATGGTTTAATCTTACAGCTTAATTTCGGTACATCGGAAAAGTTCGTACAAAATCCAATATGGCTAATATTTTAACACTATCCATCGCCACTTTTCCGAAACAAACCCTCACGAAAAAGTGACATTACTAGACTTGCAAATAAAATAGAAGTAAAAAAAACAGCATCCAAACTGGTTCTGAGCTAGGGTGCCGGGGTTAAAATTAATAAAGGAAAACAAAATTCGAAGTTGCATAAAGTAACATAATAGTTTTCGATGTTACAAAAGTTTCGAAGTTAAATACAAATTCGAAGTTACAATATTGTGAAAGTCAATCATAATCTTATAAAAAAACATTATTACCAGATTAGGGAGACATTTTTCATCCTAATTTTGCTTACAAACATGATCCTTTTGTTGAGTTAATATACAACAGGATTTATCAAATTTTGCAAAAAATTACACCTGAAAAGTTCCTGGAAAATTGAGTAAAATAACACAGAACTGGTTCGAAAATCCCGCTTGACCGGGTGTCCCTCTACACGCAGCACACTGGGATTTGGCACAATGGACAATGGCCACAGTTCCATGTAGATATAAAAATGTTTGTCTTCAGCAGTATCGTGCACAATGGACTGACAACGTAGCCGGTAAACTCCTCCCATCCTTCTCTGGTCCACTGGTCTTGCCTACACAGATACATCCTATAATTCATTTTCTTTATGGGTTGAAAACACCCGCATATCGACTTTTCGTATCCAAGAGTGTACCACAACACGGGCGAGCGAGCCTCACCGTGCAGGGAGCGTTCCGGGTTGAGCGGGTCGACACACCGCGCGTAGGCGGTGTAGTGTCCGCCCAGAATGCCTCCGTGGTGGTTGATGACAGCGTACAGGTCATACACGGCGGGACCGTCCTCCGGCGTCGACGTCAGGTACGGGCTCAAGTCCAGCCCCCTGCCAGGTGGGGACTCGTCAGGTACGGGCTCAAGTCCAGCCCCCTGCCAGGTAGGGACTCGTCCCCCCCCCCCCCCAAGGCACACGTCAGGCCTAATCCCACGTTGGATGGGAGAATCGTCAGGAATGAGCCCAGGTCCAATCCCCGGTCACGGCGGCGAGGCGCCTGACCCTGCCGTAAACATTACACGGACGAGCATCCATTTTCAAGTATTATCCAATAATCACGGATGCAAACAATTTGTTTTCTTGAAAAAAACACTTCTTGAAAGAGAGCTGTTGACAAGCAGCGAGCTTTTAAGCTATATGCGCATTCCAGTAATATGACAGGAGCCTACGACCCAGTAAGCACGCTAGAATTCTGCCACACCACCCACCGGATGGGGAAGGTGACCATTTTGTCGATCTTGTCGCGGTAGATGATGTCCTTGAAGGAGAAGCGTTTAAGCTGGACGATCAGGTTGAGCGGTGTGCGCCACAGACTCATCTGTTTCTCCGCCTCTCGGTGGGTCTTGCAACTGGAGGAAACAGCAGCAGTCAGCTGGTGGACCGGAACCAGCGCTCCCCTCGCAATCGGCTCGGAAAACACAGCCCCCCCGCGTATCCGGCTCAGATGTATGGCTCAGGGGAAACTGCAGTCAAAGCTGGCAGCACTAGGGCAGGGGAAATAATACTTGGGTAAGGCACGAAGTCTTACGCAGTGGGCTTTCAGACAATGATCAATTTTCCGCCGTGCGCCATTCTTGAAAAATTACGCAGCGTAAGAAACCCGTGGAATTTTTACGCCTTTTGGTAAATATCAAGTAAATACACTTTGTTAATAATGTTTAATTTTTCCTTGACAATTCTGTAATACTTTCCACAGAACTATTCCCGAATTAAATAACATTTTCATCAATCCTTAACACTGTTGGAAGTTACCCACAATTTCTAAGTAGTCCCATCACACGTTACGGACTTCTCCACACTTTGGTACTCAAAAGTCTAGGAGAAACGTAGAGGATTTCGACTGGCTCGCCCTGAATATTTTGATGACGATACCGCCGCTCTGCTCTGTCCGTATATTTACGTTATGTATTCCGGGGTGGAAAACTTACGCATATGGCCGGAGGTTCCAAATTGTACGCCGTGGTTTCTCGGCGCAAATCAACTTTTATTTCCCCCTGCACTAGGGAGCCCGTGATCTGTCCCGGGACTTACCAAACCATCAACGAAACTGATACACAAACAAAACACAATAAATAGTCTGTGATACATAAATGTCTTCCGAATACTAAACGAATATTCATTCCCGACAGAATCGGCCGATATTTCTGCGGCCGTCGCTACAAAGGCAAGCGCAAAGATTGTCTGCCCACCCCAATTTTGGCCGGTTCCATTGCTGATTGGGTCAGGCGTGAATGAGCCTGAAGCTGGGGTATGACGTGGAAGCTAGAGGAAACGGCCACAAGAACGGTCTTAAATCAATCTCCGACCGCAAAACTGGGAAGCAGAACTTACGGAAAAACAGACAAGCCGATACTACTACTGACGACTTTTTCATGGTGAAAATGTTCTGTTGACATCCTGGACAGTCATTGGAGCACAGCAGTTAATGCCATATGATGCCCCAAGTTATCAAATTAAATTCGTTCTGAGAGGCTATCCTATTAAATTCGTAAAGCACTACTATCCGGGTTAGTTTTGCCGGATAGTATCAGGCCAAGAAGGTTATGTTGGGGCTGTTAAACTGGATGTGCCACAAGTATGATAAAATCTGACAGGCATTCACGACGGTGTTGCTGCCAAGAATCTGTTTAAGAGGAACCGGCGGGAAGAATCGACGCAACTTACTTTTCAGCTGGTCGCAAATCAGTCCCAGATAAAATATGCTGGACGAGGGGGCGGTTGCCACAATATCCAGCCCAAAATCCAAAGCATTTCCTCTCGAACATGTCACAAAGTCATCCCAACCCAGTGACCCAAAACCTGGGGTGCTGGGTGCAGAACGACACCCAGTCAATCATAATTTTCCACTCACTTTTATATTTTTTGCTGAATTTTCCACTGACTTCCAACAATATTTACTACTACTATTGAATAACTATTGAACAATATTTTACTACTATTGAATTTTACTCAACAATACTTACTACAAAGCCCAGTTCCATTGCCTCCTCTACCAACGTCCACTGGAAAAGAGAGCAGCAGAATCGACTAGAAGATCGCCAAATTAACTCGGCTCTTATGCGCTTCTTTCGCTTTTCTGAAAGAGAATCTGGCGATTTCTATTTTTCTGGTCAATTATACCTGGCATCCTTATCTCCACCGATTGCAGTGGAACAACAGAATCGAAATTCTGGCGCGGGCAAGACGCACAGCGCCCCCTCCCTGCCCCACCGGAGAAAGTTCCAATGGGTGAACACCGCCACTAAATTCCACCACTCGCAAAATTGGTGGTGGAAAATTAGACACCCTAGCCTTGTGTTGCCAAAAAAATGAGCTGACCGCTTTGAAAGATACATTTCTGGAAAGCAGTTTATCTGTGCATATGATTTCTAGGCTTACGTCTTTGAAAAGTTGTTTTTGTATTTCTGGCACCGAGAATAGTGAAAAACCATTTTTGTCATCTTGCTGTTAAAAGCAATTATCTTGAAATTTGTATGGTAAGCAGCATATTTTTGACATTGTATCGTAGAAAATGAACCATTTATTGCGGAGAAAATAATTTTTATCCATATTAGCCCTTCATTGCTGCGTCCACGCCGTGTGACACCCAAATCCACTCACGACACCCTACGACACCTAGGCATAAATACGCTGATATTTAAGTTGAACTAAAAGTGTCCGGTACTTTAATACATTGAAACTCTACATTTTCATTAAATGATTTTTGGGCAACAAGAATGCATCCAGTTACCCTTCAAACATCGGAACTTTTTGTATGGCTGGTCTACGGCGTGGACTTACCAAAACGCCGTCTTTACATCTAGTAAATAAAAGCGGCATCTTTAGGCTTTTGAAAGGCTGGTTTCGTATTCGTTATTGACAAAACATTGTTAGTCTTCCTCCTAGTGTGCTTTTAGTTGTATAATTTTCTAGTCTATAAGGATTCAGATAATTAATTTAGAGCAAGTTTTGAAATGCAAATTATATTGCTCATGCGACCGGCAACTGGATTGCGATATAAATTTAAATTAGTAGTTGCTTCGACGCTGTCGCAACCCGCCGCGCCTGGCTGATTGTAGACGAAAGGAAGAAAAGTGTCTCTATTGCCTTGGGAAGAAACAACAGAAAGGAGGCTGCAGCAGCTTCGATTAATATTGATAGAAAGCAGCATACTCATATGAAGGTGAGTATATATGTGAAGAGAAGCAGGGAATTGACAGGTAAAGAAAAGAAACTTTTAGCAAGAGTCGAAGAGTTTATTGCCATGATAGAAAGTTTGTAGTTTCGTCTGGGTTAGTCCTAAGTGTAAACCAAGGCTCTACTGGGCCCTAGCATAGGTGTATGCGAGGTGCAGTGATTGAGGCCAGGAGTGGCCTCCAAAATTCCGATAGCTATAGGTATAGGTATAGGAGGGACGTTGTCCCGGACAGGAAAACTATACAGTGTATGCGTAGATAATTAATTTTGGAACTAGGTATTGCATGAAAAATCCCTTTTCATTTTCACCACCTGCCGATCTCGAGGCCCATCTGCAGAGTTGTATAAGGGGCCCCGATATTTCGTCTCAGGGGCCCTTAAAAGCTGGTCGTGGGGAGAGGAGGGGCACAAGAGTTGGTCTAGGGAAGCCCCCAAGAGTTTTAGTGGCTCCCAGAGTTCTTTCCCCCAAAGGTTGGTCTCAGAGGCCCCAAAAAGTTTTTATTTGTGGAAATTCACCAACTCCTTAAAAATTGGAGACTGCATCAGGGGTTTCAGCTGGTAAAGATTTACCTGCTTAACTCAAATTTCTCACATGGGAATGGTCATACAATGCTCTTTGGGGATGATTTAAAAATATTTACTTTGAGAAAATTAAAGGGAATATCCATCCTTCATTTCAAACAAGGGCTCTGAGAGTTTACCATCTGAGTACAAAATTTGAAATTTTTACTCCGCCATACATTTTGAGAGGAATTTTCCACTCACTCGCCATACATTCCGAGCTGAATTTTCCACTCGACACCCTAGCGCAAAACCTATTTTGGGTCACTGTCCCAACCAAAGCTGATTTGTGCATTCAGAAAAAGGAGGTCGCTGGGGTCATTTGGCCTGAACAAGTATCTTTAACACGCGCATTGACGGGGGTCTGAGCCACCTTCGCATTGACGGGGGCGGGTACCCGCCCCCTAAGATCTCGAGAACCACGGTAGGTAGCGAAAAACGGTAAACGGCGTTGGGCTACCCATCCACTTCTCCATCGAAAACATTTGAACCATTTTTTGTCAGGTCACATTTAAGGTCACGAGAGGTCAAAACATGCCCGTCATAGGGATAACATGTAAATTCAGTTTTTCGGCCATTGCATCTGAACAAGTAAAGATGGAGCAAAACGACTTGAAGTATATGAATCCTCTTAGCAAGCCGAATCGAATGATATATAATTTGACCTTGCTAGGTCAAATCAAGGATTTGACCTGACCTGAGGTCAGGTCAGGGTCAAATTATATAAAAAGCATATCATTAGAACCGCAAAGCCCAGGCGAGGCTAATGCAGCTAAAATAAATGCTCTATCACCATCCGTTACTGAGTTATTCCGTAAAAACCATTTTTCCCGTGTATTTCCAATGGAGAGGTCATGCCTCGTACCTGACCTTAGGTCATCGATATCAAAAATACCGGAACATATTTTAGAGAACTCGGTGGGGCCATTATGTGATATGAGTTTCAATCGGATAAGTTCACCCTGCTCCGACTTATGCTATCTTAAACTTTTTTTTAGGTCGGGTCACTTGACCTGTACTGGTGACCTGACCTGAGATGACCTAACCTTAAAATTTTCACAGAAGTTGTAAAAATGATGAGGGCAAAGGTATACCAAGTACGGCGCCGCTACGCGCCGCCGTTTTTCTACTATCTCCGAAAAACCCGAGGGGGGCGGGTACCCGCCCCCCAGTCAATGCGCGTGTTAACCAGAGCAGAACCAAATGCGGGACTATGTTTGGGGAAAAAACCTGTAACCGAAAGGGCCTTTATAGCTTTAGCCAATTTTTGCCGGTTTTTACCGGTTAAAGCCAGCTGGCGGCGAAATCTTCTTTCGCCAGCAAGAAGTGGAACACTAGCAGCTGTTAGTCTATCATCAAAGTCGATTTGTGTATGGGTAGGACGGATATGGGACACACCTTTCAGGGGATCATCCGACACTAGACAGCGTGACTTGTTCAATTTGTTAACTATCATCTGCAGGGCAAAATAAACCTTCGATAGGGAGGAACGCAAAAAAACCGCTGGTGTCTGGTAACAAGCTACGGAAAATTTGGGTCAACGAGAAACAAAGAAATCCATTGGAGAAGACTCGCTAAACAAGTCACGCAAAGAGGCAAGTAACACAGAAAAAAACGGGAAAAAATCGCACGAAACATGCCACAAGCCTAACGCAGAGGTCTACTTGGAATGGAAGTTTCTTTGTTCAGGACGATTCATGTTACAAAAAAAAACAGCGCCAGGCCGGGGCATTCACCGACAGAAAGGATCGGTAAAAAAGCGTCCTAGCAGCCAGCAGGACATTGTCACGACACCAACACAGGTGGTGTGCATACAGAGTGATACACGACCACAGAGCACAATCCACCATGAAAGTGGGCGGCTCGAGAGGTGCACATCTGTTCATTTACCCATAAAAAGGGGGCATCATTGTACCATTGATACCCCAGGCCCTGACAGAGGCGAGGGAGGACTCAGCATTGACTCGGCATTTCTGCAACACATGTGGGGAGGAGACCAACGCACAAAAAACGTCTTTACGTAAATGTGCCGACGACATCCACTCATAAATAAGATGTGCGATTCCTCAACAGATACTTGAAAATGATTCACATTTGCGCATCCTTTGTTGTGTATGAACAAGCCTTTTCTTTTATTCAAAGATATTTAAGAGCACAATTGTACAGCAGTATTGCCAAAGCGAATGGTATGAGAAGGCGACACAACGAGCTGGAGTTTCCCAGGGCTAGTTGCTAAGTGGAACGGATCTTGACAGCTGAAGGCATGCTCCTTCCACAACAAAACGTGCTGACCACCCACCCACTCGACGGGTACTTTGTCGTTTTACCAGGAAGGTAACCTGGTTACACCCACGCGTTGTATTTAAGAACCATGGTTTTACTGGTTTTACTCAAGGATTTTTTCCACAGAATGAACGGCGACGCGTCTGACACGGCCTCGTGGTCCTGACTGGAGACGCGTCTGACACGGCCTCATGGTCCTGACCGGCGATGCGTCTGACACGGCCTCATGGTCCTGACCGGCGAAGCATCTGAGACGGCCTCATGGCCCTGATCGGCGACGCGTCTGACACGGCATCATGGTCCTGACCGGCGATGCGTCTGACACGGCCTCGTGACCTGACCGGCGAAGCGTCTGAGACGACCTCATGGCCCTGATCGGCGACGCGTCTGACACGGCATCATGGTCCTGACCGGCGAAGCGTCTGAGACGACCTCATGGCCCTGATCGGCGACGCGTCTGACACGGCCTCGTGACCTGACCGGCGAAGCATCTGAGACGGCCTCATGGCCCTGACTGGCGACGCGATGGTGCACTAGTAGTGTGACGATTCTACCCATTTTCAACCCATAATCTTGCATGTTAACACAATTTGGAACATGAGTGGCACAGTTTTTTATTCTGGATGTATCTGAAAAAAGCGTAGAGGTGAAGATGAGGAAGGAAGAAGAAAGGACTGCACCACCTCCATGAGATCCATACACGACGAGAAAGTGTCGTAAATCGGTAAGCAGTACATATTTATATGTGATAACGACTTCGCAATTTTTCTTCTTTCTCTGCTCACACATATCAAGTAAACATCAGGACATTTGCCTCATAAATTATTTCACCTGTCCACCTTGAGCACAATATGGAGCGCATAGTGCACAACAGCCCCTTTTTATGGTGATTGGGCGGCACGCTCTAATCTCCTCATCAACGGAAGTCCTCTTAATTACGGGGTACGCAATCCGCATCCGGCCATAATCGTTACAGCCATGCTGATTTTTAGTGCGTCATTAACCCAACTGTTATGGTTGCGTTTTATGTACGCAACTTGGTGACAACACTGTTCCTGGGCGGTAATAGCGCAGCTCTTCCAGCATTGTCACATTACTGGAGCAGGCTCGGTCCCAACACCGCGTCCCACCACTGCGTCTCCATGAAGCTAGCGCTAGTCCTCCCGCTCGTGCTGGCAGCTTATACGACCACAATCTCGGGAAATGGCGGCAACATCTACACCCTGCAGGTCAAACCGTTCACCGATACGGCGTTTTCGACGTCAGTGGAGACCAGCCTGGCGCACTGCTCGGCGCGCTGCAGCCGTCTGAACGACCAGTTCTGCGACGGCGTCAGGTACGGCGTGGACGGGCTCTGCGAGCTGCTGGTGGGAGGACAGCACTGTCTAAACAGAAGCGACGGGACAGCCAGCAGGTCAGCCAGCTACCGCCGCCGAACGACCGGGCCTTACTGCGACCCTGGCTGGAGTACTTTCCGAGGTAGCTGCTACTATGAACAAAAAGAGAAGAAAACCTGGACAGCTAGCAGAATCAATTGCCAAGCTTTACAAGCCGATCTTGTGTCGATTAAGGATGACGTGGAGTTGACTTTCTTGCTCCGACGTCCATCCCGACCACTCGCGGACGAGTGGATCAGCCCAGAAGCCAACAGTATGAGAAACGCCGACGGCACCACCTTCAATACATCTCTGCCTATCACAAATGCACCTGAAGACGGCCCGTGCATCTACTTCCGACGCAAAAAGAGCAGTTTTCTCCAGAAGGGCGACTGCCAAGCAGAGAAGAGGTCCGTGTGCGAACTCCGTCGGCCCCAATGTGTGGAAACCGGATGCCCAGAGGGATGGCTCCAGATGCGTATCAGCTGCTTCCTCTTCCTCGACCAGGAAAAGACATTCCAGGAAGGTGACCAGCACTGCTCCTCTGTACACAATCAGGCCCGATTGGGACACCCTACCTCTAATCAGGTATTTAGGGTTCTAGTGGCTTATGCGAAACAGGAGGGGCTGGGAAGCCGTAGCTTCTGGGTGGGGCTCACTGACCGGGTTCAGGATGGTGAGTGGCAGGAGCTGCTCGGAGGTCCCGATTCGGTGATGCAGTGGACCAAGGAGAAGCCGCAGCTCGTCGCCGATACCACCAACAACTGTGCAGCCATCAGTGGCGAAACCGAGAAGGCCCACACTTTCAGTTGCGACCATCGCATGCCATTCGTATGCGGCATGAATCGCCCCTTCTGATGTACATACCCCTCCCCCACCTCCAGAACGTGAACCAGTCCAGAAAGGCCAGAGGAAGTCATGCCCTTCAAACATTGCACAGGTATGATCACCCTTGATTTTAGAATGACTCCCAGGCCTGAAGTATCCATTGAATTTCCAAACAGAGGCTGATAGTCGGAAGCCCAAGGCCACAGCCCAATTAGTGATAAAACATGGGCTCAAATCATGTATCAAGTATGTATGCATCCATGCATGTATGTTTTTCCGACTATCAAAGCATTTATGGAAGCCAAAGTGGTATCATATAGAAGCATCGTAGATGAAAAATGGTTTTTTCATAGTATTTAAATCTATTACATATGAGTGGTTTAAGTGTAACGTGAACTATGTTTACTTCGCATTGCTTTGAATTCTTGTTCAAGTAGTAGTCGGTGGCAAACTTGGGCCTTTGTCAGTACTTCAGCGTGCTTTCAAAGAAACTGTTGCACCATTATAACATGATGGAAGTTGAGCTGGGATAGCCAGGCATCAAAGCATACAGAAACATCCTCGTATAGTAATTCACCCGTCCTAGCACTCACAATTTTCGGATAATATGCGTTATGTCTCAGTTACCTACACAAAAAACTGCACATTCATGCTTTACGGACCTGACCAGACAAGACAGTGCAAAACCCAAGAACAGTGACGGATCCAAGGGGGCAGGGGGCCCGGCCCCCCTTAGCTCCGAAGCGCCTCAGCATACCTTAGCGCATATCGGGCGCCGAAGGCGCCCGATATGAGCGGCGCGTCTGTACCCATTTTGTGCGCCAAGGCGGTAGATACCACTTATTCCACTTGAATTAACACATAGTCCTTAAAACCATGGCAAAGCGCCCCTGCCCAAACACTAGACGCCTTTACTGGTCTTTTGCGCCTCAGTAAAAGTTGAAGATGAAATTTAGAAGGCTAACAAAAGCGCCCGGCTAAGAAAATGAGCCACTGGATAGCAGGATTGCGCCATGGGGAATTAATGCGCCCCTGAGTAGCCTAGGCGCCCCTGGGTAGCCTAGGCGCCCCCTGGATGAAGCGCCCTACGGATATCATATGCGCACTTGGCTAGGAAAGGCGCCCCTGGGCAGCAAAGGCAAATCTTGGTAACATAGGTGTCCTGGACAGCATAAGCAGCCCTTAGATAGAAATAGGCGCTTTAGGAAAATACAATGCTCACCTTGGGTAGAAAAAGGCGCCCTTTGATAGCCTAGGCGTACACTGGAAAAAGCGCCCTACGGATGTCATATGCACCCTTGGATAGCAAAGGCGCCCCTGGACAGCAAAGACAACCCTGGATAACACAAGTGCTGTGGACAGCAAAGGCGCCCCTGGGTAGCAAAGGCGCCCCTAGGAAGGCACACCTTCGATAGAAAAGCCGTCTTTGGATAGCCTAGGCGCCCCCTGGATAAACTAGGTTCCCGAGAAGGAAAACGAGCACCCCACTGGGAAGTACAGGCTCCCTCTGTATAACATAGATGTCTCTTATCCACCTTCAGCTGCCCTGGATTGGAGCAGCGCCCCTCAAGAGAAAAAGCGCCCCTGGACAAAAAGCCGCCTCCGGGTATCAAAGGCGCTCCTAGATAACATATGCGCCCCTTAGATAGAAATAGGCGCTCCAGGAAAGCAAAATGCGCCCCTTGGTTAAGAAAGGTGCCCTTGGATAGCAAACGCGTCCCTGGACAGCAAAGGTAAATCTGGGAAACATAGGTGTCCTGGACAGAATAGGAGCCCCTTAGATAGAAATAAGCACTTCAGGAAAATAAATGCAACCCTTGGATAGAAAAAGTGCCCTTTGATAGTCCAGGCGCCCACTGGATAAAGCGCCCACGGATATCATATTTGCACTTTTGGACTTTTGGATAGCAAAGGCGCCACTGGACAGCAAAGACAACCCTGGATAACACGAGTGCTTTGGACAGCAAAGGTGCCCCTGGATAGCAAAGGCGCCCCTAGGAAGGCACCCCTTCGGTAGAAAAGGCGCCTTTGGATAGCCTAGGCGCCCCCTAGATAAACTAGGTGCCTGAGAAGGAGACTGAGCGCCCCATTGGAAAGTACAGGCTCCCTCTGTATAACATAGATGTCCCTTATCCATCTTCAGCTACCCTGGATTGGAGCAGCTCCCCTCAAGAGCAAAGGCGCCGCTGGACAAAAAGGCGTCTCCGTATATCAAGGGCACTGCTAGATAATATATGCACCCCTTACATAGAAATAAGCACTTCAGGGAAAGTGAAAGGCGGCCTTTGGTTAGGGACGGCGCCCTTTGCATAAAACGCCCTACAGATACCATATGCGCCCTTGGATAGCAAAGGCGCCCCTGGACAGCAAAGTTAACCCTTCTTGAAATAGATGATCTGGACAGTATAGGCTGCCATGAATAAACTAGGCGCCTGAGAAAGAAAACAAGCGCCTCACCTGAGAGCACAGGCGCCCCCAGGATATCATAGGTGTCCATTTCCATCTTCAGCTGCCCTACTGTCTCTGGTTTGGCACACCTGTCCGACAGTCGCGCGCTCTGTTACAGGGCTCGAGCGCTCAATTTGAGCATGGACTGCCTTTAACCACATTTCATTAACCTGGAACTGAAGGCTTAGTGCTCCATCGCTGCAACCGGGTGCCTTTTCAGCATGTGCGCCCCACTTCCGAGAACACTGCCCTCACCAACCAGCAGTCCTCCCCGCTCAGCAGATGAGCGCCTCTTTCTGATAACTAGGCACTTTATTTCAGTGTTCGAGCGCCTTATTTCAGATTTTTTATTCTCCATCTATTTTGGGCTCCTCCTGGATTGCAGAGGCGCCCCCTCAAGTGCAAAGGCGCCCCTGGATAGAAAAGTGCGCCCCATGTTTGCAAAACCGCTCCAAGATAGCATATGCGCCCCTCAGATGGAAATAGGCACTCCAGGAAAGTAAAATGCTCCCTTTGGGTAGCAAAGGTGCCCCTTAACAGCAAAGGCAGCCCTAGATAACAAAGGTTCTCTGGACAGCATAGGTGCCCTGGGATAAACTGGTGCCCGGAAGAGAAAAATAGCGCCTTGCCGGAGACAAAAAGCACCCCGGGATAACGCAGGGACATGTATTTCAATCATGTCTGTGATTGAAAAATACACCTAGACAGTATATGCACCCCTGGATAGAAAGACACCCCTGGGCAAGTAACGGCGCCCCCGGAAAGCAATAGTGCGCCCCTGTGGAGAAAAAACCGGCTCCTGGATAACCTAGGCACCGCCCCCCGAAATATCAGATGCCCGTGGATAGAACAGACTGCCTTGAATAAAACAGAGGCCCTGGATAGTAAAGGCGCCCTTTGATAGCATAAACGTTCCTTACCAACAATATGGGCACTACATGAGCTAAAGGTTCACGCGCACCTAAGCCCAATAATAGAGCAATCAATCGATGCCAAAGCACTCCTTTAAGCACGGGCGCCAAACTTCCTAAGAAGTAAAGGCGCCTCTGGGTAGCAAAGGCGACCCTCGACAGTGGTGTAGGTATTCCTGAATAACAGCAGCGTCCCTTGATAAGAATAGCCCCAAGATGGCACAGGTACCCTGCTGATAGGAAAAGCGCCCCTGAATATCAGAGGCATCCTCCGAATGAGGTGCCCATGGAGAGCATAAGGGCGCCCTATGTATAGCGAATTGCCACCCCCTGGATAGCCTAAGCGCCCCTTGCATAGGGTAGGCGCCACTGGGTAGTATAGGTTACCTTGAATAAAAATACGCCCCTCAATACCAAGGTGAACCTGGATAAGAAAAAGCTCCCCTTGGGCACTGGGTATTAAAGGCACCCACGGAACAGCAAAGATGCCCCTGGATAGCTAGGTTGCGTCCATTGGGGAGCGAAGGCGCCCCTGGGTGGCACAGGTGCCTCATCGAAGCAAAGGCCCCTCCAGAGAGCATAGGTGTCCCTGATGAGCACAGGTACTCCTGGACAGCCCCTAAATGGAGTTGCATAATGTTACGACACCTATTATAACGTATGCATTACATCAAAGTAAAGGTTATTCAGTGTTTAGATCAAGGTCACAGGTCAATTTTAAAGGTGACTGGCCTTGATGATCAAGGCTTGATCAAAGATCATTGGTAAGCTTGGGCACAGCGCTAGTTATAGCGTAAATTAGGCATAATATGTTGGGTTGTGCCGTAATAGGTCAATGATCTTGAAGGACCTTCACCATAAAAATTTCAGACATTGTTTAGAGCCTTCCCTTTTGGCCTCAGCCCTGTTCTAGAGTATTCGCGCCCCGTTCCGGCCCGTTGGGGGGTGCTTGAACACCCCCTCGAGGTCTCCCTCGAGGTCGAAAAAAACGTCGGCGCGAAGCGACACAGTACTTGTCACACCTTATCATTGATCAATTCCGCAACTTTCCCTCAAAATTTAAGCTTGCATCATCTCAGGTCAGGTCACCAGTGCAGGTCAAGTGACCTCACCCCAACAAATGTTTAAGTTGGCGTAAGTAAGACAAGGGTGAATCTATCGAATTCAAACTTGTACCATATAATGGGCCCAAAAAGTACTAATAAATTTATTCCGGGATTTTTCCATCGATGACCTAGGGACAGGTACGAATCATGACCTCTCCATTGAAAATGCATGGGGTAAAACGGAAATTTGCCGAAAAATTGCTCTATGTCTGCAGACGCCGCTTGAAATACCTTCGGATTCCCCAAATCATAGTATCCTAGGCCTCTTCATCGGTTCATGTTGCAAGTTTAGACATGTTACCTCTGAGAGTTCATCTGGGGCTTCCTAAGCAGGTTTTAAGACTTGAGCCAATTGCTTTGCGGGAAATATTGATAAAACCCGTATTTTGATACCATTTTTTATTGTTATTGTGAGTTGATTGATATGCATGCTGACTATGCTAGGCTAGATGGTGGCCTTGACCTAGCCTTAGGTCAGGTCATTATTATGTTTTAACCTAGTATAGTCATATTATACATTATTTGATGATTCGCCGTAACTAGAGGAAGCGAATTGTGCCTAAAATGATTCTAGCTCAACTCTGGCAGACGCTAGAGTATAGAGACAGAGACATGTTGTAAGCTTTGTCTCGGGGGAGGGACCCCAGCACTGATCGCGGGAAAAAAATCCCCAATGGCCCCCAGGGGCCCTCAGGGAGTCAGGAAATCTGGCGTGGGTGGAATCCGGTAGGAGGGATTTTGGGTCTCCAAAATCAGCTGAGGGGCCCGTGCCAGTTAAGGGGGCCCAGATGAGGGCCCCCGACGAGCTCATTTGACCTCAGTGCCAACACAGGATTCTCAAGACCAGCGTGGGGTGCCTACCTATTTAAACGGTTTCTAAATAAGCTCAGGGACTCATAACTAACCCAGGGGTCCAATTTTCAACTCATGGGGCCCAGACACTCTGAGGGGACCCTGCAGCAGCTCAGAAGGCTCATAAAACTAATAGGGCCAGACTAGCTGGGTGCCTCGACGAACTAGTGCCCAGATACGCACAACGGGCCCCAAACGAGCTGAAGAGATCTATATCAGTTAAACGAAAACGGTACCAACCCAGGGTACCCTGACCAGCTTAAGGGACACTAATCCAGCTTGGGGCTCAGAGCTCAGAGCTCCAACTTTTAGCTCAGAGGGCCCAGGACCTGTTGAGGGGGCCCTATATCAATAAAAGGGCCCCGAAAAGCTTAATAGGCTTCAGCGGCGACATATAGGTTTCAAGTTCAGTGTGAGGGCCTGGTTAACTAAAGCAGTCCAGATAAGCTGACGGAACTCGATATAAACTCAGGGAAGTCACCAATAACTCAGGGGCGCAGGCCCGCAGAGGTTCTGCGGCCTATGAGGCTCAGGTTAGCGTCAATCGGCTATTTCAGTATGGAGCCGTTAGCCAGGACAACTGTGATAAGTGGAGGTGGTGGATACGACACCTCAGTTTTCGCCATGACCGAAGATAACTGTATTATTTGCTCATAGTGCTTCAGTTAGTGTCAGTGGGTGCTTTCAGCATTTTTTACCAAGGTGCCAGTCGTTAGCTGGCCCAAAATATGCTTGATGGTAAACGTGAATATGTCCTCACTAAGAGGAAGCTTTCATGAAAATAAGAATTTAGAAATCCTTTTTTAAACGCGTTTTTCATTGACACTGGCCGCCTTTTGGGTGGTAAATTGGCCAGTGGCGGCCAGTGGCAGGGGGGGTCAAAAAGGCATTCCCCTCAAACAGAAAAGCTCGGGGCAAAACTATGTTTTTGACCCCCAAAGCGATCGACCTCCTTTTTTCCCCTACTCCTTTTTAGTTTATAAGCAAGATTTTGGTGTTTCAACTCTCAACTTCAAACAGAGCATAAGTTGATAAGATGTTCCCTGGCCTGTCCCCTCGAATCCGGAAATGTAAAAACTACTGAAGATTATATATTCGGGCACAGCCCTTAATCAGAATCATGGAGTAAATATTAATAATTCTCAGTTATAGTATAGCCAGCCTTGGATAGGAAGAAATATCTCGAGCCCATAGTTTTCATCCCGTGACGTTTTTTTTAGCTTTTCGCCTCAAATACCCACAAATCTACCGGCAAGTGATATTGGTAGCGCAGCTTTTTACTGCGTGACGTTTCTTTTCTTTTCGACTTTGGTCTGCCCCTCCCAAACCGACCGGCTAGATCCGCCACTGAAATTGGCGCCCCTCAGGTTCGGCGCCCTCCGAGCTTGCCCCCCTTAACGAAATCCTAGATCCGTCACTGCCCAAGAATGTGTCAAATCCCCAGCGTATCCAAAAACCTA
The DNA here is from genome assembly GCA_034440635.1 of Lepas anatifera. NCBI lineage: Eukaryota > Metazoa > Arthropoda > Thecostraca > Lepadidae > Lepas > Lepas anatifera. Next base: position 244,901 of record JAOTON010000698.1, on the reverse strand, counting down.
ACCGATAAGTGGACTCTGGCCGTCAGTTCTTCGGCAACAATAAGTGCAAAAACTCGACAGTGACTCCGTGCGGGATTAGACCGATGAAGGGAGAACATTGCGATTAGCCCATAAATGTCGCGCAAGGGCATATTCTGTTCCTCGACCATCTATACAGACATGTCACGAGATCATCCGTTGCATATATATCACGAAAAAGAGACAACCATCTGAATGCGACGTCAAACTTAGTTTACCAGAGCTGCCACCAGGTGAAACAACACTCCGTTGAGTCCCTATCTTCAAACTGCATTCATCAGTTCCAACGACCAAGACACACAAATGCAGCGCTTACACAGGGGCTTCAGGTGGCTCCAAAAGAGCAAACAGCTTGCGATGTGAGCGGAAATGGACTTCCCGACCCTTCACTGGTGTGCAAAATAGTTTCTACAGCAATATGTAAAAGCAGGGTACGACAACAACGTAGCCAGACTCGGCGCAGTGACGGCTCCGAGTAAGGCTCCGGCTCAGAGATCCAGCCAAAGCAACCGAGTAAAATTTACGCTGCTTACCCTCGATCTGTTGCGACTGTGTCAGAAACACAATTAAAGGGAATGTGGCACCTTCATAATGTGATTTTCACTGAGATAGCCAAGCTGTAAAGCACGTCGGAAAACCCGGTACTCAGTATATCATTTGTCTTGGAACTACATATTTCCGTAGAAAAAGCTAAAACCTACCTGAAATGTACCCCTCATGCACCCTTAGCAGCATACCCCTCATGTACCCTTAGCAACATACTCCTCATGCACCCTTAGCAGCAGGCCACAGTTATCATGGCTGTTGGTGCGACGACATATGCTGACGTCACGGTATCAGACAATCGAAGCCCTTGAAGCGTATTGAATATGGTAGTGGTTGCAGATCATGACATCATCCACAGGCATATATTTCTTTCTTTCCCTGGAGGAGCATGTTAAAAATGAAAAATTGAGCTTATTGTACATTTTTCAGAGAAATCATGGACGCTTCCATGATTTTCGGCTAAAAGTTCCCCCACTTACACTAAATTCCAGGATTCGACCAAGGTGCCACATTCCCTTTTACATCCAAACCTCATTTCAACTTTAAGTCCTCGTTGGTTACCTCATGTCACAGTCTAAGAACACCCCGGCCACCCCGCTTTCGACATTCTCGGGTCGGAGGCGGATCGGGGGGGTCCTGTTCTGTTCCAATCCCCCCTCACCAAAGTAGCTAATGTTTCATAATTGACCAAGCGGGGAGGACGTGTCCGCTACGAAAATACATTTTCAGCGTTTTGGTCCGTTCGCGTTACCCCTTTGACGGTGAACAATTGGTTAAATACATTAGTTTAATCCTGCCGGAAACAGCCTCCACCAGCCGCTTTTTTTGGTTTCCCTTGCCCCCTCCCCTCCCCCCACACACACACAAACCAACTAGATCGATCTTCCCCGACTAGGAAGTATCCAAATGGTAGCCCTCGACCATGCATTAGAGGTTAGGGTGCGTTTGTTTTTATCGAGCATTTTTGCTTAATCGCAGTGGCTCTTCCAATTTCGTCGCTATGAGGAGAGACCAGAATGCTATGGAAGGAGATGGTGTAGGATAAGGATGGTTGAGCGTGAGGATTAGGATAAGGAACACCCAGGGCGAGGCAGCGCAGCCACACCGGCGCAGATGCTCTCAGCCCCGGGTGAGGTAAGGATGTTTGGAGAAGGGGAGTACGGGTGACAAAAAAAACTAAAAAGAAGACATTGCAAGCTTGGTCGATACACATTTTTAGGTCACTTCACATGGACAGCTTGTAGGTACTGTCAAATTATAATTGTTTTAATATGTGATCCTTGGGTATTTCTGTTTCTTTATAAATATTGTCTTCGAATGATCCATAATTTGTTTCTGTATTACTTTCAGACCTCAGACCTCCGTCTGCGTGGAGTGAAATATTGTCTCCGAGTTGTATGTATCTTGAGTCTTGTATCCTTGTAGTCTTGAAGTAATACAACTTACTGGATACCGGATGAAAGCGTTCAGATGCTTTATAACAGCAGATCTAGTGCTTCGGCATGATACTGAATGGATTTCATCCATCGCTGGAGTGAAACAAGCCCAAACCAACGGAGGTCTGTGCAAGCGGAACCAAGAACGAAAACTTCAGCCCCTGCTCCCCTTTCTCCTTCTCCCGGCAGCAAAGTACATGCAAACCACGCTCCGCCGCAAGCCCCGTATTGGCCCGGTTGGCAGCCTGCGCCGGGGCCGCTAGCCACGAGACGCCACCCACCTGGGACAGTACCAGGCCTCGCCGGGTGAGTATTAGCCCCGTTGAGAGCCTGCGCTGGGGGCCGCTAGCCACGAGACGCCACCCACCTGGGACAGTACCAGGCCTCGTCCGGTGACAGCTGCTCTGGCTGTGTGAAGAGCTGCAGGCACTGGTGCAGAGTGAACTGTTGGCCGGGCTCGGGCGACGGCGCTGGGTCCGGCTCGGGCTCCAGCTGCCGGTTCTCCACCAGGCAGTAGGGCCGGCACCGCTGGTGCGTCTTCCAGTCCATCGCCACCGAGCACGTGTCCTGCAGCTCCAGCGGCGTGTCCCCTGGAAGAGAGCACAGCACGTCAGACACAGGCACACGCACATGCACGAGACACGTCGGGGCATAGACGCAGACGGACACCCACCAGTGTAAGTATTTGGAACACTTCTTCATTTGAGCAAATGTCACTGTACGCAGTTTGAGACTATCATGAAACTCGAAACAACACAATGCATCACTGAGATAGCTAAGGCCAGTAGCTAATCCACGTGACCTCAGTGCACATCCAAGTAAACAAAACCCTACTGATAATGCTGAAAAAAACATTGAGCGCGACTCAGCTTCAATCGAAAAACGACATTGAGATGAACTTCTTAGCAGGTCTCAATGCGCCATATTCAGCCTGCGCAACGTTTCGCAGTGCCACGGTTTCTCCGCAGGCCGGCGGTAAGGGCGGACTGACCGTTGTCCTGCAGCCTGGCGCCCTCCGCCGAGGTGATGCTCACTCCCTGGGCATTCACAGGCTTGATGAAGAACAGCTGTTTGTCCTCGCTGTCCGCGGCCGTCTCCCGGGGCTCCCGACATCCAGCCGACTCCTCAGAGGGCTCGCACTCCTTCTCCGGCTCCTCGCTGTCCGTACACTGGCGGACGGCGGTGACGTCATACAGCGTATTGGTGGACACTGTGGTGGGTTTATGACGTCATACAGCGCATAGGCCCTGTTCACCGTGCACGATTCTACTGCTATCACTCTGGTGTCAGCTTGCATCTGCTCATAGCCAAACAGCGATCACCTGTAGCAGCAATCGCGCGCAGAATTACTTGGTATGGTGGCGCAGGGTAAGCGTCCAAGAAACAATAATGGTGCCCCTTGTAGGCCTATTTGTGTTGTGACTTCTTGTTAAAGTGCTTGTTTTTACATAAAATGCAGCACACGTTAAAATTCATCGCCGAAAATTTCCCTTTGTTTAAGATTATGATTGGTTCAGCGAATCGTACCGTGGCCGTTGCAATGGTGCTGCCAAGCAGCGCCATTTTTGTTGTCGTTGGTGTCCGCACTGCCCTTCAGGGATGCATAGCGACGTTTTAAATCGCTGCTACGCACACGCTAATTCGCGGAAACCAACAAATGCCGTGAACAGTGCCCAGATAGACACTAGTGAGTTGGTGACGTCACACAGCACATTGGTGGATGATGGTGACGTCACACAGCGCACGGGCGGACAGAGCTACATCATATTAGGTCCCATTCCCTATGACATTCATCAGCCACGAGGTAAGCCCAAGAAGTACACGTAAAAGACTGGTAAGGCACTGAGTTGGTCGATTTGACGGTATTGATGACTGAGGAAATCAGTGTGCTTTCCATGGCCACTGGTGAGGTAGATTGGCAGATTCAAACCACAAAACTACTGTTTTCGGCTTAGATTCTAAAAATGAAATAATTAAATTTAAACGAGCTAAATACATTTTATTCTGGCGGAAATAAATGGATACTCCATTTTGGACCAGTCGAAGGATCAACCACTGTTAGGGCTCGGCTCTCACATTACGGCTTCAGCTCGGCCCAACCCTTCAGGCTCGGCTCTCACATTACCGCTGTCAGGGCTCGGCTCTCACATTACGGCTGTCAGAGCTCGGCTCTCACATTACCGCTGCGGGCTGGGCTCTCACCTTGTCGCTATGGGCTCAGCTCTCACCTTGCCGCTGTCGGGTCTGTGGGCTCAGCTCTCACCTCGCCGCTGTCGGTAGTGAGCTCTCACCTCGCCGCTGTCGGTAGTGAGCTCTCACCTCGCCGCTGTCGGTAGTGAGCTCTCACCTCGCCGCTGTCGGTAGTGAGCTCTCACCTCGCCGCTGTCGGTAGTGAGCTCTCACCTCGCCGCTGTCAGTAGTGAGCTCTCACCTCGCCGCTGTCGGTAGTGAGCTCTCACCTCGCCGCTGTCGGGTCTGTGGGCTCGGCTCTCACCTCGCCGCTGTCAGTAGTGAGCTCTCACCTCGCCGCTGTCGGGTCTGTGGGCTCGGCTCTCACCTCGCCGCTGTCGGGTCTGTGGGCTCGGCTCTCACCTCGCCGCTGTCGGGTCTGTGGGCTCGGCTCTCACCTCGCCGCTGTCGGTAGTGAGCTCTCACCTCGCCGCTGTCGGTAGTGAGCTCTCACCTCGCCGCTGTCGGTAGTGAGCTCTCACCTCGCCGCTGTCAGTAGTGAGGTCTCACCTCGCCGCTGTCAGTAGTGAGCTCTCACCTCGCCGCTGTCAGTAGTGAGCTCTCACCTCGCCGCTGTCAGTAGTGAGCTCTCACCTCGCCGCTGTCAGTAGTGAGCTCTCACCTCGCCGCTGTCGGTAGTGAGCTCTCACCTCGCCGCTGTCAGTAATGAGCTCTCACCTTGCCGCTGTCGGAGCTGACGCTGGAGCTGCCCGAGTCCCGCCGTTCGTTGGCCGTGGTCACCGGCACACAGAACACGTTGACAGAGTACCTGCCGACGCCGGCAGCCCACCGCGCTCAACATCCTCCCGTCCGGCGAGATACCTCGTTACATACTTCACGCACGAATTGGTGAGCGTTCTAATAAATTCAGACGTCATCAATGTTGTCTCTCTTCCATTTTAAGTCAATCCACACCCATCAGATACAACAAAGTCACTCAAGTAATCAGGAAACAGCAATTATCAAACTCAATATATTCGCGTAAACAAAATATAACCCGCCCGACACACCACGAGGCCACAAAAGCACGCGGGGCCTTCCTGTGACCACCTACCGTGAGAAGGCCTCCATGGTAGCGCAGAGGCGACTGTAGGTGGCCTGGGAGCGCGGCAGACTGATGACGAACGGACAGCCGACCGGCTCTGGCGTCAGCAGGCTGCAGAGCTGGCGGTGGGTGGGCCAGTGCTCGCGCTGGCAGGCGAGGTCACAGTAGCCGATCCGGTAGCAGCGGGTGCAGCGGCGCAGTTTGGCTCCCAGCGCCGGCTCCTTACGGCAGCCGGCGCAGTGCTGCGGCATGCTGGGATACAGCAGCCGCTGCCGAGGAGGGAGGTCAGAGGGAGAGTAAACTGCAGCAGCCGCGCCGGGAGGAGGTCAGAGAAGAAACGCGCAGCCGCTCCGGGGAGGAGGTCAGAGGGAGAGAAACTGCAGCAGCCGCTGCCGGGAGGGAGGTCAGAGGGAGAGTAAACTGCAGCAGCCGCTGCCGGGGAGGTGGATCAGGGGATAGAACACTATAACAGCCCGTGCCTGGGAGGGAGGTCAGGGGGATAGAACACTATAGCATCCGCTGCCAGGGAGGTGGGTCAGAGGGATAGAACACTACAGCAGCCACTGTCGGGGAGGTGGGTCAGGGGATAGAACACTATAGCAGCCCGTGCCTGGGAGGGAGGTCAGAGGGATAGAACACTATAGCATCCGCTGCCAGGGAGGTGGGTCAGAGGGATTGAACACTATAGCAGCCACTGTCGGGGAGGTGGGTCAGGGGATAGAACACTATAGCAGCCCCGTGCCTGGGAGGGAGGTCAGAGGGATAGAACACTATAGCACTGCTGCTGGGGAGGGAGGTCAGGGGATTGAACACTATAGCACTGCTGCTGGGAAGGTAGGTCAGGGGATAGAACACTATAGCAGCCGCTGCTGGGGAGGTAGGTCAGAGGGATAGAACACTATAGCAGCCTGTGCCTGGGAGGGAGGTCAGAGGGATAGAACACTATAGCACCGCTGCTGGGGAGGGGGGTCAGAGGAGTTGAACACTATAGCACTGCTGCTGGGAAGGTAGGTCAGGGGATAGAACACTATAGCAGCCGCTGCCTAGGAGAGAGGTCAGAGGGGGATAGAACACTATAGCACTGCTGCTGGGGAGGGAGGTCAGGGGATTGAACACTATAGCACTGCCGCTGCGAAGGTGAGAGGTCAGGGGATAGAACACTATAGCAGCCGCTGCCTAGGAGAGAGGTCAGAGGGGATAGAACATTATAGCACTGCTGCTGGGGAGGTAGGTCAGGGGATAGAACACTATAGCAGCCGCTGCTGGGGAGGTAGGTCAGAGGGATAGAACACTACAGCAGCCACTGCCGGGGAGGTGGGTCAGGGGATAGAACACTATAGCAGCCTGTGCCTGGGAGGGAGGTCAGGGGGATAGAACACTATAGCATCTGCTGCCAGGGAGGTGGGTCAGAGAGATCGAACACTACAGCAGCCACTGTCGGGGAGGTGGGTCAGGGGATAGAACACTATAGCAGCCCGTGCCTGGGAGGGAGGTCAGAGGGATAGAACACTATAGCACTCCTGCTGGGGAGGGAGGTCAGGGGATTGAACACTATAGCACTGCTGCTGGGAAGGTAGGTCAGGGGATAGAACACTATAGCAGCCGCTGCCAAGGAGGGAGGTCAGGGAGATAGAACACTATAGCAGCCTGTGCCTGGGAGGGAGGTCAGAGGGATAGAACACTATAGCAGCCGCTGCCAAGGAGGGAGGTCAGGGGGATAGGAACACTATAGCACTGCTGCTGGGAAGGTAGGTCAGGGGATAGAACACTATAGCAGCCGCTGCCTGGGAGGGAGGTCAGGGGATAGAACACTATAGCAGCCGCTGCCATGGAGGGAGGTCAGGGGATAGGAACACTATAGCAGCTTCTGTCGCGGAGAGAGAGGTCAGGGGGAGAGTGCACTACGGCAGCCCGTGCCAGGGAGGGAGGTCCGAAGGATAGGACACTATGGCAGCCGGTGAGGCGATAGAACACTATAGCAGCCATTGCCAGGGAGGGAGGTCAGCAAACCGCAACAGCCGCTGAGCTCAATTGGAAAGAACCACTTGTTGCTGAGCTCAATTGGAAAGAACCAATCAAAGAATGGCGTAAAAGAGTGGCAGGATACAACTGCTACATTAGAAGCGATGGAAAACATTGCGTCCAAGGTTCTGTCTCTTAACTCGTCAATGTTTCGGAATTTTGAGTGGTCTTTCACATCTGAGACACTGCTTACCTCCCAGAGTCATCTCGCCGATAGTCAGCTCTCTGGTCATCTCTCGGGTCCGATACTGCATCACCGTATTCGGCAATGGTACCCAAACCAATAACACTCGGCTCCAAAAGATCATTAACTATGCTGCAAAAATCATATTCGGGCGCAACAAATTTGATCATGTTTCGGATCTATTGGAGGACTTGGGCTGGCTGTCGGCGGGTGAACTGGCTAGGTATCACACGCTTGTGCTTGTGCACAAGGCAGTGCGCCTCGGGGAGCCAGAGGAGCTGGCCCGGGGATTCGAGGAGCTCCGGTTTACGCGGGAGCGCAGCACGCGCCGGGATGGAGACCTATGGGTACCTCGTTCCAGTAGCAGTATGGGCCAGCGCAGGTTTATGGCCCGGGGTCCTTCGTACTATAACGATGTGCCCGCTGATTTGAAAGTCCTTTCGGTACCTCTTTTCTGCCGTGCCCTTAAGGGTCACCTCGTGTCACAGCGTACTTAGGGTGTTTTGGGATGTGTGGTGGTGCGCTGCGTCTGGAGTGGAGTAGAATATTTTATATCACGTGTATGCAGTTCTTATATGATAATGTCATAGGTATGCCTGTATTGAAGTTTCATCTAGTGAATGTGTAAGCCCATCCAATTTACTCATCTATCAACAGCTTGACGTGGTGTCGTAATAGCCACAACCGTTTTTATAACTGTGGATGACTCCGAATACAGTCTTTGTCTTTGTCTTTGTCCTTTCACTATGTTTTGGTCATGTGGCACAACACACAGTCGGAGCTAAGTTGGCGTCCAAGGAGACAGAATACTGGAGCGAGGGAGCAGCAGACAGGTCTGGAAGGGTATTTGGAGAGGAAATGCACCACCACAGACGCAGCGGAAAAAGAAACAAACACGGAAATGAGACGGACTACTCCGAACTGGGCACGAGATCTCTGAACAGAAGCACCACATTAGCGGAATTTTCACAAGCCAACAAAACTTATCCATGAGCAGCCGCACATCTGACCTGGATGACCACCACCTCGACGACCGGCTCTCCGACGTCGGCAGGGTCCAGCAGCTCGAACGCCAGCATGTGAGAGGTCCGGCCCATGGAGCTGACGCCCATGCCGCGCGGGAACACCTTCAGCACCTGCCGACAACACGGCGGTTACACACACGGTGCGAGCTTGTAACCGCTAAACAGCCAGCTACATGGTAACTACAACACAGTGTTTCGTTTTATGGTCGCGACCGTCCGAAAAGCTGTAGTCGCATCCAACATACCTTATGCTTGCGCTCCTCAATGACTTTGATGAACTTGGGAGACACTCCCGTCTTTCCAGAGAGCTCTTCCATGATTTCATCCGCGTTTCCGTCCGCCGTCACATACAGCTGATACTGAAAGCACAAACAGCGGTTGACCACACACCAGGGCAGGCACGGCAACATCTCCTCTGCCATCGGACGAATATAGGAACATTACATCTGAATACAATGCACTATTCGGCAACCAGGTTTCGCTACATGATATCATTTGAGTAAACATCAGTAACGTCCTGGAAGTTCTCTGAAGGGCCGATAGACTGGCTATGTCTGGCCCTACCATGGCTGCAGGGCGGAGGTACTGAAAAATCACACTGCAGAATCACAACAGAAACACTGCAGAAACTCAGCCGAAAGGACAACTTAAGTAGACCATCCTGTGCTACCAGGATCTTACGAAAACACTAGCGCAATACGCAGAAGCTAGTCTCCAATCCCGGTTCTTCACATGCTGATCAGGCAGATGAGTGGCGAGTGAGAACATGAGTCCAGGGCAGTGGCGGATCTAGCCGGTTGGTTTGGGAGGGGCAAACCAAAGTCGAGAACAAAAAAAAAAAAAAACGTCGCGCAGTGAAAATTGCGTTAAAATATGCCTTTTCGGTACGATTTTGGGAACTGGAGACGAAGAGCAAAAAAAAAACGCCACGGGGTGAAAAATATGGACTCAAGATACTTTTTTCCTATCCAAGCCCCAATATTTACACTGAACTTCACTAATTCTGTTTCAAGTTGAGAGTTGAAGCACCAAAATCTTGCTTACAAGCTAAAAAGGAGTCGGGGAGAAATGAGGTCGATCGCTTTGGGGGGGGGGCAAAAACGTAGTTTTGCCCCGAACTTTTCCGTTTGGGGGGGCAAATGCCTTTTTGCCCCCTCCCTGGATCCGCCACTGGTCCAGGGCCCCATTTCATAAAAGTTGTAGAAATGTGGCGTGTTTTTCACCACATTCACCTGCAAAGTTACGCCGTAATCAGAATCACGTTTCATAAAGAGCGGTGACATTCATGCGAAAACGGCGTAGATATGAAATGCAGCGTGAATTACGCCCAATTCCAGAATGGAATTACCCCTTCCAAATATAACATATAACTCTGCTTTATTAACATTAAAAAGGGCATATATGTTTTATTAAATTATTTGAAAGAAAATTATTGTACTTATTTGATCTTATTCGATAATCAAGTTTCTCATGAACTTTTAAAAATACTGCGGAGGAAGACGCGGTAACAGCAGATGGAATAAATATACGACGCATTTGTTTTTGGCAGTACCCCGTTTTTTCAGGCAGTTACTGTCAAGAAGGCCCTAAAAGGTTATTGTATTATTGTTGTGCAAGTGTACTTCAGTGGAATTCAAGTTGAAGTGTGTTTACTAATCGTGAGTGATTTGTGAAAGGCCTGTGAACCTTATAATTTCGTGGAACTGGGAAAGGATTAGTGAGTCAACATCTTTGAAGAATAACTAGATGCCCGTACTTAGGTACCTATATCATCATTTTCACAAGAAGCCTTAGTTGATATACATGGATTTTGTTGGTGACAGGCACCTTAAACTGAATTTTTACCCTCCATAGACTCCATATTACACCGTGTCAGTGTCAGCCTATCTAGGGTTCTGTACTCCCTAGACTGTAAAATAATAGGAACGACAGAAAGTCAAAGTAAAAAAAGACAATGTCAGCTTTCTCATCATTTTTGGCATACCAAAGTTAGTTAGTTAGTTAGTTAAGGGCTTTTTATAAGGCGTTCTGTGCAAAGCACCTTTGCCCGCCTCTAGAGTTGGCATACCAAATGGCCATAGAACTCTATATATCTTCTCAATTTGGCATGAGTAACTTGCACTTCAAACCTGTGCCAGGAAGAAATTACACACATTTTCATTAAAGTTTATTTTACATTCATGGCTCTTTTTGTCCTTCACTACACTCCCTAGTTTTGCCTGAGATTCAGAATTACAAAGAAATTATAGATTTTTCATGTTTTGTTTCATTGCCTGATACATGTTACGCTGCTACTTCTTGCATAGCTTTTCAGGAGTGTTTTACATAATTAACGTACATGTTGTCTGCTATATGAAATAAGATTGGAAATATTCTATGCTGCATTCCAGTACAGCGTAGTTTAGAGCAGCGTAACTTTGCAAGTAGTTGTATTTTACGCTGCATTTTTGTGAAACAAGATTGTGGTGTATTATCCACTTTCTACGCTGCATTATGCTACTTATACGCCATAAGCGTAAGTTACGCCTGTTATGAAATGGGGCCCAGGTCAGCTCCGAGTTCGCTTGGCGCATGGATTGCATTGTCACTCACGGTGACCGGCCGGACCGCCGGGTCGGCGCGGAAAAACGTGATGGCCACCGGCCGCTTCTTCTTCGGCAGCGGGATCGACAGATACAGGAACGGGTCAAACGTCACAGAAACCTGTAACAGAGAGGGGGATGGATCAAACGTCACAGAAACCTGTAACAAATAGGGGGATGGATCAAACGTCACAGAAACCTGTAACAAATAGGGGGATGGATCAAACGTCACAGAAACCTGCAACAGAGAGGGAACGGGTCAAACGTCACAGAAACCTGTAACAAATAGGGGGATGGATCAAACGTCACATAAACCTGTAACAAATAGGGGGATGGATCAAACGTCACAGAAACCTGTAATAGATACAGGAACGAGCCAAAGGTCACAGAAATCTGAAACAGAGAGGGAACGGGTCAAACGTCACAGAAACCTGTAACAAATAGGGGGATGGATCAAACGTCACAGAAACCTGCAACAGAGAGGGGGATGGATCAAACGTCACAGAAACCTGTAATAGATACAGGAACGAGCCAAAGGTCAAAGAAATCTGAAACAGATATATGAATGAATCTAGCGTACCAGAAATCTGCAACAGATAAGTTGCAGCAAGCCTTCATTGCCATTTTCACATATTACATACCATACCATTCATGCATATGTACATACATATTACATACTAAGATACATACATAATACATACCATAAGATACATACATATTACATGCCATAAGGGTACACATGTCAAGCGCACCGAGTATACGATTCAATTGCGGTTAAAATATTCCTATGAATACTAAATGACAGAAGCAATAAATGCAGCCATCCAAAACTTTTACTGATGAGTATACTCCGCACACATGATATGCAGGAATAGAGCAAAGACCATATAAAAAACAGACTTTTAATGACAATTTTGTATAAGTAGCTAAAATAATATCAAGCAAAAGTACATTCAGAGCTGAGCAGTACAACATCTTACCCGTATTGATGACAGAAAAAACAAGTCAGTGGGAGATAAGGCTAGACAACACAACGGCCAAGAAAACCTACTCGTTTGCCTTCATCTGGCGTATTTATCATGCGTATCAAAGCGAATACTGAACATCAAAGCTTTGACATAAAATCTGACTCGCTCTGTACTATTTAACATTATCCTAACCCAAATCTTTTAAACCCCATTCATGTAAATTCTACTAGTTTGGACCATACAAACATTTTCCCTTCCGCCAGCGCGTATGGCACGGCTGCTGCACGCCTTCCATCCGTTACCTTGCTGCAGCAGGGGCAGACCAGCTTGGACTTGTACTGTCCCTGGAACAGATCGACGATCATGGAGTTGTTGCGGAGCTTGTAGCGGCGCCAGGCCTCGCGGGCCACCTCCGCGTCGGCGCGTTCACCCGCCTCCACCGTCGCCGTGTAAGGCTTTACACGCACGCGGTTCAGGTCCTGCGGGGTAGCGGGGGATCGTCAGAAGGGTATCAATCTTTACAGAAGTCAGGTCAGAAGCCTAGCCGCTTTACAGAGACAGAGAGGGGCGTGGCGAAGCTGGAAGACATGAGCCCACATACACAGCACGTATCGCCCGTCAATAGTTACTTGTGTTCCAGCTCCACAACTGCCGAAGGAATTCGTCACTTGTACACTGATAGTGTTACAGGAAAATTTAAACTGATATCAAAACAAAAGAAAAGGCTCACGCCTCCTCCTCCCCCCGCTCCCCAACACCAACAACTGATCAAAACAACCTGGTACAGACTTCACTCGCCTCATGAAGTCCGTCCAGAAGAAAGGCCATGAATTCCTGGGCGTCATGCTGCGCGAACCCAGTGAACTGTGTGGCCTTCTTGGCGACCAGCGTCTTCAGCTGGTGCGGATTGTGCGAGCGGTGCTGGCCGGACCAGAGCACACGCAGCAGCACGGCGAACGAGAGCGCCAGCTGCCCGTTCATGCCCAGCGGGTTCTCACGGTTGATGTCCGACTGGAACATCGAATCTGCCGAGATCGTGCAGCAAACACGGCCGCCCCGCACGAAAAATAGCATGAACAAAGGCCTATATTGACTAGAGCAGCTGGCCAGAGAAAGGCATGGGTAGAGAAGAAATAATCAAGTTAACAAGCTTATCTGGAGAAGAATATCACATCAATTGAACCTTGTGGCATCCTCAACTCAAGAAATTAAAGTATCAAGACAATCAAAAGTTTCGAGACAGCGACTCTCAGAAGCTTTCAGCCACTGCAGTGGCTGAAGTTCTGTTCTCACCAGCGAAGTAGTCCTTGAGTTCGGCGGTGTTGGCGAGGCACTGTATGACCGAGTTGAGGAAGCAGGTGTTGCCGATGTTCTCCAGTCCGGTGAAGCCGCGCTCGGCAGGCACGGGCGGCGGCGGCGCCGGCAGCGCCAGCGGCAGCGGCGACGGCGGACGCTCGTGCTGCAAACAAAGCAGCCTCCTGGGTAGACGCCTCAGCAAATAAATGGCAATGCAGATTCATATTTGAGTTGGAAAACGCCATTCGGGCGGAGCACCACTACTGAAAAGGTCTGGGCAGCCACCTTCTCCCCCCGCGCCACCCACCGACCTTTTTCAGGGAATTTCCAAAACCATTGCTCTGGGAGCATGGCTTAAAAGAAACAAGAAGCCCAAACACGAAAAATTGTCACGTTTAGAGGATAGAGCTTTCTACCAACGACATGTCCCTCTTCCACTTCTTGGCGGCCCACAGCATATTGATTGTTAATGAACTTATGTACAGAACCAAATACCAGAAAACGACATGAGCGCAATGGGAAATCATTGGGCACATATGCTACGATATAGTCAAAGTCAATACTCAGGTCGGCATTTCACCTGACCCCGGCAGAGGGCTAAGAATGGCCGGGAGCCCACCTTGGAGGCGGTGTTGCCCCGGTCACCCCCGGCAGAAGGGTCGGGCAGCGCGGCCGAGTCCAGCCGTGGCAGGGGGGTGTGCCGGCTGCTGGAGGACACACCCGACTCCGGCTCGGCAGGAGACACTGCAGCAGTGTTCTCATGTAACCATGCTTAGTTCACACGGCAGTCAACAAATGAAGTAGACGTACTGGCTAGGGACACTTACACAAACAGTTCCGTATGTTTCAATGTTTTACCGCACATTATCTTAACTAGATGTAGATAAAAAGCAGTCGAAGCAAAGAGGCAAACCAAAGCGAATATAACGAGACCAAGCGCACTTCTTTTTATCCAAGCCTGCGGACGATAAAGTCTTTCTTTCTCGATCAGCGTTTCCCCAACTGTAAACTTGTACCCTTGACCCCAATTTACCCCTAGTCTTCTTCCCTTCACCAATGGAAAGGAGGCGTACAACATCACGGGGCGAAGGCCTCTAAACACGAACATACATCAGGCACATTTCTGGGAGATGATCGAAGTGTTCATGGCTTGCGTAAGGTTAGAAATAGAAATACAACCACAAACTGGATGGCATTGTACTTAGGAATGTAAGAGAATTCGTCACCACAGAAAACTGCCGTGCAACGGAAGATAAGTGTATGTGATATGTGGAACATTTTACTCGAGAACACTTTTTCCGTTTTGCTTTAGACTAGTGGAACCTGTAACCTGTAAGTGATGTGCACAAGGCAACATAAAAAACTTGATTGAATTCTTCAGTCATTTGATAAGTAGAAGCAGTTCGGCATTCTGATTCCAATGATAGCAACATCTCAAAACCGGGAAAGTATGACCTACGCTTCTTCCGTGGGACGGCAGAAAAGGTCTGTGCCATGGACAATTTAACTCTTAAAAAAACATACAGCTACGATAATTTTTGGTGCCAGAGCTTGGCCCACCACCACTAGGCTCTTATTTGTGCTGTGTCAAATCATCTCGGCGGGTACAAAACAACGGCGCCCGCCTGCTGAGCTGGCCGGATTGGATGAAGTGTCCAGCTGGTACCTGTTGGAGAAGGCGTGAGCACTGCCTGGTGCAGTGCGTTCCAGCGAACGGACGCTGTCTTGGCCAGACTGAGCTCCACGGCCGAGTTGGTGAGAGAGTGGCTGCAGTCGACCGGCCGGATCTCTCCTGCCAGCCGCACTGTCCACCGGAACATGCAGCTGTCGTCCCGACACCCGTGCGACGCCAGGAACCGACCGTCGCTGCAGGACACACGGACCGGATGACTAATGCATCAGCCAGTGAGACACTTTCACTAGTGCTCACTGCATTTCTCCTCGACTATAAGCATTGTATCTTTTGCTTGAAAATGCTCCTGGCCAATGAGGGCCTGTCCCCTGTGCATCCTCCATCACTTTCAAAAGGGTCAAGACAATTTGTCTCAAGGTAGTTTGGTCCCAAAAATCATCGTTGATTCGAAATGTAAGATATAGGGGTTGGTGAGCAGGACAAATATAGGCTTACTGGCACTCACTTCACATCCAGTATAAAATCCACGGAAAACATCAGTGATAAAACCCCTATTCTGATGCAACTGCACGCCAATCTAGACTTGCTACTTATAAAAGTTTATACAACCTAACATTCAACTTGTTGCATACCTGTTCTATTCTGAGATGTAACAGTAGCACAGCTAACCATATTTTTTCTTCAAAGTTGACTGTCTGTTTGACATTACACACAGCTGTAAAAATGGCCTTTTTATTTCACAAAACCTTCCAGTCAATTGAACTCAACATTTTTTTAAGATTCACAGTCTACAATAGACACTTCTTCTATTTAAACACATAATGATGTCAATGATCTTGTTGAATGTTTGGCATGACTCTGACAGGGTTTTCAATAGAACCCTGTTGATTCCATGCCTTAATGGGTTATACCTATCAATGACTAATGGCAGCAAATGAAAACATGGATCCTCTTGATGTGCATTCATCCCATTGTCTCTCAATTATGCATAAGGAATTTATGGAAATATGGACAAATACATATTTTTGGTTTCATTTAGGTTACATCCAAAAATATGATATAGCATCAGTTCCATCATAACCAACCAGGTAAGCACCTGTTGTACGTCACAAAAAATTCAGACAACTAGAATATCATACTGACTGCTTGAGCGATGTCCTTGGATGTGAGAACACATCAAGTTTAACATGTTCAATATCCCAAAGCAAGATAAAGTTTGAGTGCTGATACCTATAAAAGAATACTGGGATCACTTCTGGAGGGCATGGCACATAAAGAGCTCTAATATACACATTTTGCTGTAAATTTGTCATACAAGTGGTAACTGCATCCAGTTCCACTTTAAGTCAGGCCAAACTATCCAATGAATTTAAAGCCCATGAAAAGCAGGCTTTTGACAGCGCCAGAATGTTAATAATCAGCTCCAACACTGACACACCAGCTAGTTCCTGTTACAATTGCCATCACCTTCACTACTGGCATTATCGCTACTGTCATTATCTGATGTACTGCTAGAACTGTCTGTGCTGTCATCACTGTCACTATCTTCATCACTTTCACCACTGTCATCACTGTCCAATGCCAACTGTTGTATGCTGGCAGCAACATCTACAGTTGCCTCTTCTTCCAGAACCATATTTGCAGCAGCCTCAAGCTCTTCCAGTTCCAAGTCCATGCTGCTCTTCTCTGGGTGAACAGAGCTGAGGGAATCTGACAAGCCTTTGATGACAGAATCATCTACCTGCTGGATCCAGATGCACATGTCATCTATGTACAGCTGATTGAGGATGTATCGTGGCTCACTCTCCAACAGGAAGCAATGAATCTCTAGCAGAGCCTTCAGTATTTGTTTTCTACCCTGGATCAACAGCCACTTTGTATCATCCAGTACTGCCCTTGATAAATTCCAATTCCGGTATAGAGGATAGCACAAGCTGCGCCTCATGCATGTGGTCACTGTCTTGGTAATGCTTTCATGGTTTTCCAGCCATGACAAACTGGAACTTAATTTAGAAATGCACCACCCAGATTCAACATTGCACTCGCCTCCTGAGGCACGCTTGTCATAACAGTATGCAAACAGTATGTCAACTAGCATCAGACATGCTTGCTTCAAATCCTTTGCTTCCAACTTGAAGTTCTTCTGCTTGAGATCAATCATTTGATCTCTTTGTTCCCCTTGACAAATCAGCATTTCCAATAACTACTTCTGAGCTAGCATTTAGTAAATGACTGATCATTTCACTTTCTTCCATTGTGTCTGCTAAGTAATGGTTCTCATCAAAATCTGCCTTTTCTGCAGCAAGTCTTTCTGTTGATCTCTGCTGTGAAGACTTGTTATCAGGACCCTGGACATCTATCACTTCACTTAGTTCATCTTGAAGTTTTGAGAACACACCAATGTGTTGATTGGCAAAACCATAGTGACACCCTGATGCAAGCTCTTCTTCTAGGGGTAGTTCCTGTTTCACCAGCCAGTCAATATCAAGCTCATCAGATTCTGATCCACCATCGAAACACTCTTCAATTCCCTTCCTCACATCTCTAGTACCTTTGGGCATTAGTAGAGTTGTCAGCATCTCAAGATTCTCAAAGTGTTCTCCCTTGCATACCTTAGGAGCAGCCACAATAAACTTCCTGAGATCTGCATCATACCTAGCAGATGCAGTTTCATCTTCCATTATGCATCCGGAGAAATGTAGCCGCAAGTAGTACGGGGAAGAGAAGAATGAGAAAAGATTAGCCTGCATAAATACTTCTGTCTCCTTGACATGTGCAAAAGGAGCTTCAATTTCAATGGTGACATGACTCTCATCTTGACTAAGAGTAAACCTCGGAGTAAGCATGACGAACTTCAAGGAAAACAGACACCAGTCCTTCCCACTTGAGTTTCAGAATGCTTAGAACAGACAGTGAAAGTTCAGTTTACAGCAGGCAAAATTTTCACAGAATCAGCTTCAAGAAAACTTTTAACTTCCTGTTTCACTCAGAGTGGGCCAGCTCGCAAAGCCCACGTTCCCCATAAAGCAGATTATCTGAATATCTCCAACACCGCACGGGAACAACAATAATTTTTCGATAAAACGGTAAGGACAAGCCGCATACGCCGCATTTCCAAACCCACCAATGCCAGATAAAGACCTCTAGATACCGGTACACATAACTAACGAAAACCTCCCGACACACCCCAAGCGCCCCATTGGTCCTTCTCCGCCACTCGCCGGAACAAATATGTGCTCCCCAGAAAAAAGAACAAAAAAATGCGTAAGAGAAACTTAGTGCATGTTCCAGCACCTCCTTACTATTGCTCTAACAACGAAAGATAGTCCTTCGAAGCTGGTTAGGAATACGATTCTGCAGCTCGATTTTTTTAAAAATTAATATCCAGGTTGTTCCCAATACGACTGTCGGAGTCGGAGTCTCAACAATTCGTCAACGGACTTGTCATGGAGACCCCGACCCCACCAGTGGCGGATCTAGCCGGTTGGTTTGGGAGGGGCAAACCAAAGTCGAAAAGCAAAAAAAAAAAAAACGTCGCGCAGTGAAAAATTGCGCTGCAATGTGCCTTTTCGGTAGGATTTTGGGAACTGGAGACGAAAAGCAAAAAAAACGTCACGGGGTGAAAATTATGGGCTCAAAATACATTTTTTCCTATCCAAGCCCCAATATTTGCACTGAACTTCTCTAATTCTGTGTGAAGTTGAGAGTTGAAGCACCAAAATTTTGCTTACAAGCTAAAAAGGAGTCGGGGGAAAAAGGTCCATCGCTTTGGGGGGGCAAAAACATAGTTTTGCCCCGAGCTTTTCCGTTTGGGGGCAATTGCCTTTTTGCCCCCCCTGGATCCGCCACTGGACCCCACCACCCGAACGCCCAACTCCCACAACGAAGCATTAATTTAGAAACCAAAAATTAGCGTCCCACCATTTGAATTAATGCGGGGGTCCTGGATGGGTTAACGCTGGCACAGCAATATAGGTCCCTACATAAAACCTACGGCAAACCAAAAAATCCAGGGGGCTTCTGACCCCACAGCCCTCGGGATCTTCACCCATGGGCCTGGATCTCCCCAAAATTACAAGACAGATCTTTGCAAAGTGTTGAGGACTAATATGTCCACCATTGGATATTCAATGCATTGTTCTAAATTAGGCCAGTTGGAGTTAGGCCAGTCGAAAATAGGACTGATGAGTAATGATTGGATTTTCAATGATTTGTTTGAGGGTATGTGTACTGATCGCTGCTGAAAAAATTTGTAAATAAATTCTGAAAAAGTCGACCATGGAGTCCCATTGCCTTTTTGGGGGCTCTTGCGTCATTTTGTAGACATTGTTAGCAATTTCGAAACACATTCTTTGTCACATATAGGTCTTCTTTATCATTTCGAGGATGTCCGGCACCGACTCGTGGGCCCATGGTAGGAAAAAATAATCTCATGTCTTCCAACTTAAGTTTCAGGGCCTTCAGGTTTCACTCAGAGCCTCCCTTGGCATTCTGCAGCCAATGCCTCCACTAAACCTGCTGGGACCTCCATATCTATCGCTTCTGATTTGGAGACCTATTTTAGTGTTATTATTGCTTTCTTTGCATCTCCCATCTGGGGCCGCCATGAAAATAAGTTGGCCTCCTATTCCAGCCTGAGGTACTCATCTCCTACCTTGGGGGCTCATTTTCCAGTTCTCTATCACTAGAAGGGCCTCCATCTCTATCAGAACTAGTTTGGAGACCCGTTTTGTGGTTATTAGGACCTGCTTTACAGCTCGGGGGGGGCGCCATGCAAGCACATCTGCCTCCTGTTCCAGTCAGGACACTCCTCTCCCGTGTTCGGGGCCTTCTTTTCTATCGCACAACTTTGGAGGTACATTTCAAGGGCCTACAACATCTCATCAGTACTATTAAACCAGAGGATTCCTGGGTAGTTTTATGGCCTCCTTCAAATTGCAGGACAGAATTTTGCATGAATTACGGGGGCCAATGCTTCCGCTGAGGGACCTCCTTTGCATTTTAAGGACTTCCTTTAACACGCACCCCGCTAGAAGGGGCGAAATTCGCCCTCCCCCTCCTGGTTTTTCCCAAATAGCTCAAAAACAAAGAGACACAGAACAACGAAACTTACGGTACCTTATCCCTGATCAATTTTACACATCTGACCAAATTTTTTTAGGTAAGTTTATGTCAGGTCAAGGAGCTATTCAGGGTCAAGTGACCCGACCTCAAAGCCTAAAATTATGAGTTTGAAGCAGCGCCCAGGGAACATTAGCAAACCGATCAGTTTGAAACTTCCACAATATGATAAGGTTATTAGGGTCTACAAATCTGCTATCTCGAAATTTTGATATTGGTGACCTAAGGTGGGATCAATTTTTGGTCTCCTCATTATAAGTCTATGGTGAAAAATAGAATGGACTCGTTTTCAGGAAAAACTGGATAGATAAGGGTGAAAATCCTCAAACTGTCTATTCTTACCACGATCTTGACCATAAAGTTGAGTTTTTGAGCATCTGATCCCTCAAAGGTCATATCACGTCACGGGAGCAGAGAGTGATTGTTTTGCCAATAACTTCTCACTGAATTGAGATAAAGCTCCCATTTTGCTTGCATTGTGTTTATATTGTCACGGGGAGTCGATTGATATGCAATATGATCATACCAGGTCACTCTGTGACACTGGCCTAGGTAGAGGTCAGGTCATTTTGACTATTTGACCTAGCACGGTCATATTATACATCATTCGATTCGCCGCAATAAGAGGGATCCAATGATGCATAAAGATTTGCTCTAGCTCTCCTGAGGGCAGATCTAGAAAGGGAAACGTACACTGCTCTGTTGTAAGCCTATGGATCATTCTTTGACCTATGCTGACCTCAATATTGACCTGACATAAAAATTATTCGTATAAATTCTCTTCGTCTTGTCAAGAGCTTTCGAACGCAGCCCGTAATTTTCCTTTGGCTTTCGTGGGGAACGAGATACGGAGGGGGGCGAAAAACGCCCCTCCCCACTGGGGCGCGTCATGCAAGGAACCCCAGCGGGGCACGTGTTAAAGGGAATGTGGCACCTTGGTCGAATCCTGGAATGTAGTGTAATTAGGGTTACATTAAGCCAAAAATAATGAAACCACTCTGAAAATGTCCAATAAGCTCAACATTTTGATTTTTAAAATGGTCCTCTAGGGAAAGAAAAAATAGGAAAAATAAATATCTGCCTGTGGATGATGTCATGATCTGACAACCACTACCATATTCAATACCTTTCAAGGACTTCGATTGGCTGATACTCACCGTGACGCCAGCATATGTCGTCATACCAACAGCCATGACAACTGTGGCCTGCTGCTAAGGGTACATTTCAGGTAAGTTTTAGCTGTTTTCTACGGAAATCTCCAGTTCCAAGACAAATGATATATTGAGTACCGGGTTTTCCGACTTGGTGCTAACTTTCCCTTTAAGGGGAATTTAGCACCTTTATAACGTGATTTTAACTGAGAGAGCCAAGTTGTAAAGCAAGTCGGAAAACCCATTACTCAATATATCATTTGTCTTGGAACTTGCTATTTCCGTAGGAAAAAGCTAAAACCTACCCGAAATGTACCTCTAATGTACCTCTCGCCAGGCGGCCATTCTTGTGAGCTGCTGGTGTGACGACATATGCTGACGTCACGACGAGCATCAGCCAATCGAAGCCCTTGAAGCGTTTCGAGTATGGTAGTGGTTGCCAGATCATGACATCATCCTCAGGCAGATATTTATTTCTCTTTCTAGAGGAGTATCTTAAAAATAAAAATACTGAGCTTATTGTACATTTTTCAGAGAAATCAAGAGTGGCTTCATTATTTTCGGCCAAAATTACGCCTAATTACACCATACACGGATCCAGGATTGCCGATCGGGGGGGCACCTTCCCGGGAGGGGGGCGCCATCCGGACCACGGGGGCACCACTTTTGACAGGCAAAACCTATTAGGTGGGCGCCAAATCCTATCGATGGGCGCCGATTTTCGCATTCTGGGGGGTGGGGGTGGGAAGCGACCTTTCAGGGGGGCGCCGTGACCATTTCAGGGGGCGCCGAGGGTCGATCGGGGGGGGCATGTGCCCCTTTGTCCCCTCGATCCGCCTATGAATTACACTTAATTCCAGGATTCGACCAATGCGCCTCCTTTCCTTTAACATTCCAAGGATCGCCTAACTCTGGACACTTGGCACTGCGCTGTCACACCATGGCGGCCGGGAAACGACGTCCGCGTCAGGCCACGGTGAAGGAAAGGAATCCATCCCGCGCTCGGTGAAGCACGGGATTTAAGCCTGTGACCTAAAGCTCAAAAGTCAAATGGACTTGTCCTGATCTACACTGACCGCGTGGGAAGGAAACACAGCCAGTGAGCGCAATTCGCAATAGACAAGGCAGCCATCGCAATATGAAAAACTATAGTGATGAAGAAGACCCAGCCTAGGGGAGTGAAGCTTCAGGCGGCGGGAATGGCTACCGCTCCGAAATCAGCTCGAGAGAGGACTATCGCCATTCCCCCCATGCATCTGCCTCCGCATTCCAGACCCACGAATCACATGCAAATGCATTTCACCGAAATGCGAGAATTCCAAAGCGCCTGATAGTTTTGTTCCATCTCAGAGTCCCAAATCCAAGGGTACTGGGCACAGAGCGATACCCGGGAAAGCTAAATATTCCACTCACATCTGCGATATTTTTGCTTAATTTTCCACTAGCTTTTCCAGTGGAGCTTTTAAGAAAGATTCAATAATCCTGGTACATGTGAACTCATAATAGGCATAGCGGCAAGGAAATTGTAACGTCAAATTTCTTCCAAAATTTTAAATAGGGGTTTTTAAAAGGGCAAGTGAAGGTTTTATTTCACTCTCGCGATATTGAAGCTTTTGAATTTTCCACTGCCCGACAATATTTTCCAATACGAATTTTACACCCAGCACCCTTTGGACTCCGTAGCCCGACACCAGTTTTGGGCCACTGTTCCATCTTCGCCTTCCTCGGCCGCAAAATGAAAATGAAAATTTGACTGCGAAAGTATCAAGCACTCATCTCAGCCTGGGTCCCAATGATCCCTCAAAATTTCAGGGCACCGTGTGGGTGGGTCACCGGTGGGAGAAGGGAACCCCAAGGTGGGAGATGTACGTCACCGGTGGACGACGGTTGACAATGCCTCTGCCGATATCCCATGGACACAGTGATCCACTGCAGCCGTGGCTTCGGTACCCGAGAGCAACGAAGTCTGACCAAAAGTCCGAGGACAGGCATAGTGGACGGAACAGGGGGCAGCGGGGCCGGGAATGGACCCGAAGAAGCGGAGGGGAGTCGACCCCTCCCAGGTCCGTGGGTCCGTCCCTCGGGGACGCCCGGTGGCCATATCGGACGTAGAAAGCGCCCTGATAATGCGAGAACAGAGCGTAATGGGGATTTCACATTGACTTGACACAGTGAAACTGGCAGGTGCGGCCTGTTTTCTGGCACTGTCGGCGGCAGACTCCCGTTCGGCTGTTTGGTTGCCCCTCTCCAGACAGCGGCATTCCTTTGCCAAAATGTGTTTAGTCGATGCATAAACAATTACCTTTAGCCTTCCACATCAATGGGCAAATCTTCGTATTTATCTCTAGGGGAAACTTGAGCACAGTTACTTACATGTGATAGGGAAGAATTTGCTTTCCATATGAGCATCACCACCGCCAAAATTTAAGTGCGAGGGCAATTGATTCCTTAACCTTCCTTTGACTAGAGATTTTCCACACTAAAAGCCAGGAACCTTCGAATTCAAGCTTGCTGGAACCCTCCCATCACGGAACTTGCAAAATTCCGTTTTTTCTGTGACTGAAGTAAAAAAAACGAATGAAAAGTGAAAGGCTCCTACTGCCCCTAATCGCACAGCTCACCTGCTCTCGCATAAACGTGATCATGCTCAACAAACCATCCATACTAAACAGAGGGTTGGAGATTCTGAAGCAAACTTACCTCGAGCTGAAGTCGATGCTGAAGCTACCCGCGTTGTAAGAGACAGCTAAAGTCTCACGTTTCACTTGCTTCACGTACATGGAGACGCGCACGACTGAGTCTGTCTCGTACATGCCATGTTTCACACTGTCCAGCTCTATAGGCTCCGAGGACGTCCTGTTCACTATCACCATTGCCTCATGCTTTATGTTGTCCAGCACTAACGGAGTTAAACACAAGCTGTCCCCAGTTGTCTCTGCATCTTTGGCACTGTTCAGAAGCACTGGTTCGGTATTGGATGCGGCTTCAGCTGCCGTCGAACCAGAGTTCACCTTTTCCGGGATTTTCTCCGCACCATTACCGGCCTCGTCAGGCATTTCTTCTGTTCCCAATTTAACGCTCCCGGAAACTAGTGGAGCGGTACAGGCAGGTTTTGCGGAGGCCTTACTCTTCTCTACATTGCTCTTGTCCTTCATTTCTTTGGTTGACTGCGTCTTCTTTGGCCGTGGGCTCTTGACGGGCTGAAACACCATGTTTTTTTTGTTTTGTTTTTCAATCACAGAAACATAGCTAGTCAAAAGCTACCAAATAGGGAAAGAGATATGTCATAAAAAGGGACATGCCTTTTCAGAAAACAATACGTGCTGGAAACCACGGATATCCAATACGCCTAAATAGCTAGAAAAGGCCTAGCGGTCCAGTTGTTATTATCTCAGCTTGCTGTGTTTTGAATAAATTATACTGGAATAGACTCCGTTGTAATCCAGTAGTCAGGAATCGTTGAGAAAAAACAGTCCATGGGCAAGGTCAAGGGTCTGACACGGGAGATTCGAGACTAGCCGGCGGTGCCACAACGTTTTAGCTCCCGCCAATCAAAGTATGCAAGCAAGGCCGCGATCAGGGTAGTATAGCGAGTTTTGGAGCCATGATCACGCCATAGTGTTTTTGTGTCAATGCTTTACAAAACAAATCATACATGTATCGCGTTTCTTTAACATTTCACAGGTCATTAAAACTAGGCACGAAAATACCCCTTATCAACAACACAAATTCAGAGAAATTAAAATAAACCTTAAATGGCCTAAAGCATGGAATATGAGCTTCTTTTGATAGTTCACTATTACGCACTTCCTTGAATTTCCCAATACTGTGATGTCAACATTGAAAAAGGGATAAAATGAGATGGCACAGTTTGTGGTTTCAAAAAGAAAAAAGAAGACCTACAGCACAAAACAACTGGACTTGAACTGTGCTGTTTACCCTCTTTAGCTGTTTTCATGGCCATATTTGTTCCCTAGCAGACATAATAATGCTGTCCCGAAATCTATGCGCGTATCAGCATTATACCTGTCTGAAACGTACGTGCTTTAAATCACATCTGTCTCTGAATCTGCGAGCAACGCAGTGTTTAAAAAGTCAAAGTCAAACCAAAGTTTCCTAACTATTTGCTTAGAGACTTCATAGACCAGGGCCATTGCTTGAAGTCTTTAGCAAGTTTTCAATTGTTTTAACGACACATGCTCTCCACAATTGTAGTGTGCCTTTTTTCGGCCCGCTACAATTCATGAAAGACAGCGACCCGACACAAAAAGGTGAACTTCACACAGCAAAATGCTGGTCTCAAGTACACCAGTGCAAATGCTAGGCACAGGAACCCACTTGAAGGGAAGGCCACTTGATCTTCGGGTCGAGTTTGAGCAGCCGTAGAAGGATTTTGCCACCCTTATGCTGCCAGTCGGATCCATCGGGGAGCACCGTCGCAAACAGCTGGCTGCTCCATCTTTGGCCGTCCGGCAGATCCACCTGCCCACGCAGGCCACAGGCGGTTCCAGGATTGTCGATCGGGGGAGCACATGGTCGAGTGGGAGGGCGTCACTTCTGGATGGCAATTCTTATCAGGTGTAATTGAAGCAAACGCATGCAAATAGCTACACCAATATTCCTCCGAATTTCTAGCAATGCAACCCCATAGCTGATCAAAAAGGTTTCGTCTTCAGAAGACATAACATAAGACCATGACGCATAAGAAGTAAAGAAACATGGGACGCAGTGGCATTTAATCGTCCCAGAGCAGAGGATATTCACCCGGACGCTGTTGGGAGAGCAGCTAAAGGAGACGCGGGCAGCGGCGGCTCCCAGCGGGCCCGTCAGCAGGGTGACACGCACCTCACTCTCTCCGTCCCGCCACTCGTGCGGCACCATCCCTGTTGATTAATTGATTATTGGGGCTTAAGGGCGCACCAAACTTAGTGGTTATATAGCGCCCAGATCAACTAAGGCCAATGCCTTTAATAACCTCTTCCTGAATACAGGTTTATGGTCTGTTTCAAGCGGTTAGTTAGTTAGTTATTTGGGCTTAGGAGGCGCACCAGCCCGGCAAGGCCATATAGCGCCCAGAAAAGTACAATCACTAAAAGTGCTCCATCTGGAACAAGAAGAACGCGTGATTTAGAGATTCATTACCAGTTTCGATGTCAACACCTCGCTGTGAGGGTGAATGGCAAAGCAAACAGAGGGGTGCACACACACTACTAACATCATCCCTTCCTATCCTGAAAACAAAACCTAGACCCTACAAGATCCACCAGGCAACGCCGCGCAGAGCGCGCCCGGCACGAGGCGTCGGGGCGTCAGTTCCGACGCCCACTCCGTACCCCCGGACCCAGGGGGCCCGGGAGTACGGGGAAGTCCCTGAGTCCGCCCGGGCGCCCAGCAAACAGCTGGGCACCTAGGCGGACTCCCCCTGCGCTGCCCTCCCACGGAGGACAGGCGCAAGTCACATTTTCATGTGACCCATGCCCGCCCTCCGCCGGACGGCAGGGTAGTCTCAGCACGAGGCGTGAGACTCCACAGGGGAGTCAGGCGCTCCGCGCCAGGCAGCCCTCCGCGCAGCGTCACCCGGAGGACTCACGGTATGTGTACTAAGGCATTAGGCTGAAGTATGTCAAAGAGTGTTCAGCTTAAGTCCTCACGGACCATGTTGCGCTTAACCAGGGTCATAGATGATTCAGGCGGTTGGGTCTGCAGTAAGACAAGCACTCGGTACAAATAAAAATATCCCACGTTCCCATCCCCATTACTGGGCGGACAAACAGTTACATAGATTAAACATCCACAGTAAAACGTCAGCACTCACCAGTAAGCTCCACACTCTGCACCCCTGAGCAGAGCAATCACCCTGGGTCATATATGACTGTGAAACATATGGCTCTGAGAAAATCGAGGATCTGGCTGATCATATCAGCATTCCTACCTATCAAATCAATCAATGTCAGTTCCTGTTCTCGAGGGCCAAATCACACGGACTGTCCCTGCTGACACCCCACACAACAGGGTTACACGGACTGTCCCTGCCGACACCCGACACAACAGGGTTACACGGACTGTCCCTGCTGGCATCCGACACAACAGGGTTACACGGACTGTCCCTGCTGTCACGCGACACAACAGGGTTACACGGACTGACCCTGCTGTCACCCGACACAACAGGGTTACACGGACTGTCCCTGCTGACACCCGACACAACAGGGTTACACGGACTGCCCCTGCTGACACCCCACACAACAGGGTTACACGGACCGTCCCTGCTGACACCCGACACAACAGGGTTACACGGACTGTCCCTGCTGACACCCCACACAACAGGGTTACACGGACTGTCCCTGCTGTCATCCGACACAACAGGGTTACACGGACTGTCCCTGCTGTCATCCGACACAACAGGGTTACACGGACTGACCCTGCTGTCATCCGACACAACAGGGTTACACGGACTGTCCCTGCTGTCACCCCACACAACAGGGTTACACGGACTGTCCCTGCTGACACCCGACACAACAGGGTTACACGGACTGTCCCTGATGACACCCCACACAACAGGGTTACACGGACTGTCCCTGCTGACACCCGACACGACAAGGTTACACGGACTGTCCCTGCTGACACCCCACACAACAGGGTTACACGGACTGTCCCTGCTGTCACCCCACACAACAGGGTTACACAGACTGTCCCTGCTGACACCCGACGCAACAGGGTTACACTTACTGCCCCTGCTGTCATCCGACACAACAGGATTACACGGACTGTCCCTGCTGTCACCCGACACAACAGACTTACACGGACTGTCCCTGATGACACCCGACACAGCAGGGTTACACGGACTGTCCCTGCTGACACCCGACACAACAGGGTTACACGGCCTGACCCTGCTGACACCCGACACAACAGGGTTACACGGACTGTCCCTCCTGTCATCCCACACAACAGGGTTACACGGACTGTCCCTGCTGTCATCCGACACAACAGGGTTACACGGACTGACCCTGCTGACACCCGACACAACAGGGTTACACGGACTGACCCTGCTGTCATCCGACACAACAGGGTTACACGGACTGTCCCTGCTGTCACCCCACACAACAGGCTTACACGGACTGACCCTGCTGACACCTCACACACCAGGGTTACACGGACTGTCCCTGCTGACACCCGACACAACAGGGTTACACGGACTGTCCCTGCTGTCATCCCACACAACAGGGTTACACGAACTGTCCCTGCTGACACCCCACACAACAGGGTTACACGAACTGTCCCTGCTGACACCCCACACAACAGGGTTACACTGACTGTCCCTGCTGTCACCCGACACAACAGGGTTACACGGACTGTCCCTGCTGTCACCCGACACAACAGGGTTACACGGACTGTCCCTGCTGACACCCCACACAACAGGGTTACACGGACTGTCCCTGCTGTCATCCCACACAACAGGGTTACACAGACTGACCCTGCTGACACCCCACACAACAGGGTTACACGGACTGTCCCTGCTGACACCCGACACAACAGGGTTACACGGACTGTCCCTGCTGACACCCCACACAACAGGGTTACACGGACTGTCCCTGCTGACACCCGACGCAACAGGTTTACACGTACTGCCCCTGCTGTCATCCGACACAACAGGATTACACGGACTGTCCCTGCTGTTATCCGATACAATAGGGTTACACAGCTTGGCACTGCTGACACCCGACACAACAGGTTACACGGACTGTCCCTGCTGTCACCCGACACAACAGGGTTACACGGACTGTCCCTGCTGTCATCCGACACAACAGGGTTACACGGACTGACCCGCTGTCACCCGACACAACAGGTTACACGGGCTGTCCCTGCTGTCATCCCACAAAACAGGGTTACACGGACTGTCCCTGCTGTCACGCAACACAACAGGGTTACACGGACTGACCCGGCTGTCACTCGACACAACAGGTTACACGGGCTGTCCCTGCTGCCATCCCACAAAACAGGGTTACACGGACTGTCCCTGCTGTCACGCACACAACAGGGTTACACGGCCTGACCCTGCTGACACCCAACACAACAGGGTTACACGGCCTGACCCTGCTGACACCCGACACAACAGGTTTACACGGACTGTCCCTGCTGTCATCCGACACAACAGGGTTACACTGACTGACCCTGCTGTCATCCCACACGACAGGGTTACACAGGCTGTCCCTGCTGACACCCCACACAACAGGGTTACACGGACTGTCCCTAATGACACCTGACACAACAGGGTTACACGTACTGTCCCTGCTGACACCCGACACAACAGGGTTACAAGGACTGTCCCTGCTGTCATCCCACACAACAGGGTTACACGAACTGTCCCTGCTGACACCCGACACAACAGGTTTACACGGACTGTCCCTGCTGTCATCCGACACAACAGGGTTACACTGACTGACCCTGCTGTCATCCCACACGACAGGGTTACACGGGCTGTCCCTGCTGACACCCGACACAACAGGGTTACACGGACTGTCCCTGCTGACACCCCACACAACAGGGTTACACGAACTGTCCCTGCTGACACCCCACACAACAGGGTTACAAGGACTGTCCCTGCTGTCATCCCACACAACAGGGTTACACGAACTGTCCCTGCTGACACCCCACACAACAGGGTTACACGGACTGTCCCTGCTGACACCCCACACAACAGGGTTACACGGACTGTCCCTGCTGTCATCCCACACAACAGGGTTACACAGACTGACCCTGCTGACACCCCACACAACAGGATTACACAGACTGTCCCTGCTGACACCCGACACAACAGGGTTACACGGACTGTCCCTGCTGACACCCCACACAACAGGGTTACACGGACTGTCCCTGCTGACACCCGACGCAACAGGTTTACACGTACTGCCCCTGCTGACACCCGACACAACAGGGTTACACTGACTGTCCCTGCTGTCACCCCACACAACAGGATTACACGGACTGTCCCTGCTGACACCCGACACAACAGGGTTACACGGACTGTCCCTGCTGACACCCCACACAACAGGGTTACACGGACTGTCCCTGCTGACACCCGACGCAACAGGTTTACACGGACTGTCCCTGCTGACACCCGACACAACAGGGTTACACGGACTGTCCCTGCTGACACCCCACACAACAGGGTTACACGGACTGTCCCTGCTGTCATCCCACACAACAGGATTACACGGACTCTCCCTGCTGACACCCGACACAACAGGGTTACACGGACTGTCCCTGCTGACACCCCACACAACAGGGTTACACGGACTGTCCCTGCTGACACCCGACGCAACAGGTTTACACGGACTGTCCCTGCTGACACCCGACACAACAGGGTTACACGGGCTGTCTCTGCTGTCACCCGACACAACAGGGTTACACGAACTGTCGCTGCTGACACACCACACAACAGGGTTACACGAACTGTCCCTGCTGTCACCGCACACAACAGGGTTACACAGACTGACCCTGCTGACACCCGACACAACAGGGTTACACGGACTGTCCCTGCTGACACCCGACGCAACAGGGTTACACTTACTGCCCCTGCTGTCATCCGACACAACAGGATTACACGGACTGTCCCTGCTGTCACCCGACACAACAGACTTACACGGACTGTCCCTGATGACACCCGACACAGCAGGGTTACACGGACTGTCCCTGCTGACACCCGACACAACAGGGTTACACGGCCTGACCCTGCTGACACCCGACACAACAGGGTTACACGGACTGTCCCTCCTGTCATCCCACACAACAGGGTTACACGGACTGTCCCTGCTGTCATCCGACACAGCAGGGTTACACGGACTGACCCTGCTGACACCCGACACAACAGGGTTACACGGACTGACCCTGCTGTCATCCGACACAACAGGGTTACACGGACTGTCCCTGCTGTCACCCCACACAACAGGCTTACACGGACTGACCCTGCTGACACCTCACACACCAGGGTTACACGGACTGTCCCTGCTGACACCCGACACAACAGGGTTACACGGACTGTCCCTGCTGTCATCCCACACAACAGGGTTACACGAACTGTCCCTGCTGACACCCCACACAACAGGGTTACACGAACTGTCCCTGCTGACACCCCACACAACAGGGTTACACTGACTGTCCCTGCTGTCACCCGACACAACAGGGTTACACGGACTGTCCCTGCTGTCACCCGACACAACAGGGTTACACGGACTGTCCCTGCTGACACCCCACACAACAGGGTTACACGGACTGTCCCTGCTGTCATCCCACACAACAGGGTTACACAGACTGACCCTGCTGACACCCCACACAACAGGGTTACACGGACTGTCCCTGCTGACACCCGACACAACAGGGTTACACGGACTGTCCCTGCTGACACCCCACACAACAGGGTTACACGGACTGTCCCTGCTGACACCCGACGCAACAGGTTTACACGATACTGCCCCTGCTGTCATCCGACACAACAGGATTACACGGACTGTCCCTGCTGTTATCCGATACAATAGGGTTACACGGCTTGGCACTGCTGACACCCGACACAACAGGTTACACGGACTGTCCCTGCTGTCACCCGACACAACAGGGTTACACGGACTGTCCCTGCTGTCATCCGACACAACAGGGTTACACGGACTGACCCGGCTGTCACCCGACACAACAGGTTACACGGGCTGTCCCTGCTGTCATCCCACAAAACAGGGTTACACGGACTGTCCCTGCTGTCACGCCAACACAACAGGGTTACACGGACTGACCCGGCTGTCACTCGACACAACAGGTTACACGGGCTGTCCCTGCTGCCATCCCACAAAACAGGGTTACACGGACTGTCCCTGCTGTCACGCGACACAACAGGGTTACACGGCCTGACCCTGCTGACACCCAACACAACAGGGTTACACGGCCTGACCCTGCTGACACCCGACACAACAGGTTTACACGACTGTCCCTGCTGTCATCCGACACAACAGGGTTACACTGACCGACCCTGCTGTCATCCCACACGACAGGGTTACACAGGCTGTCCCTGCTGACACCCCCACACAACAGGGTTACACGGACTGTCCCTAATGACACCTGACACAACAGGGTTACACGTACTGTCCCTGCTGACACCCGACACAACAGGGTTACAAGGACTGTCCCTGCTGTCATCCCACACAACAGGGTTACCGAACTGTCCCTGCTGACACCCGACACAACAGGTTTACACGGACTGTCCCTGCTGTCATCCGACACAACAGGGTTACACTGACTGACCCTGCTGTCATCCCACACGACAGGGTTACACGGACTGTCCCTGCTGACACCCGACACAACAGGGTTACACGGACTGTCCCTGCTGACACCCCACACAACAGGGTTACACGAACTGTCCCTGCTGACACCCCACACAACAGGGTTACAAGGACTGTCCCTGCTGTCATCCCACACAACAGGGTTACACGAACTGTCCCTGCTGACACCCCACACAACAGGGTTACACGGACTGTCCCTGCTGACACCCCACACAACAGGGTTACACGGACTGTCCCTGCTGTCATCCCACACAACAGGGTTACACAGACTGACCCTGCTGACACCCCACACAACAGGATTACACAGACTGTCCCTGCTGACACCCGACACAACAGGGTTACACGGACTGTCCCTGCTGACACCCCACACAACAGGGTTACATGGACTGTCCCTGCTGACACCCGACGCAACAGGTTTACACGTACTGCCCCTGCTGACACCCGACACAACAGGGTTACACTGACTGTCCCTGCTGTCACCCCACACAACAGGATTACACGGACTGTCCCTGCTGACACCCGACACAACAGGGTTACACGGACTGTCCCTGCTGACACCCCACACAACAGGGTTACACGGACTGTCCCTGCTGACACCCGACGCAACAGGTTTACACGGACTGTCCCTGCTGACACCCGACACAACAGGGTTACACGGACTGTCCCTGCTGACACCCCACACAACAGGGTTACACGGACTGTCCCTGCTGTCATCCCACACAACAGGATTACACGGACTGTCCCTGCTGACACCCGACACAACAGGGTTACACGGACTGTCCCTGCTGACACCCCACACAACAGGGTTACACGGACTGTCCCTGCTGTCACCCCACACAACAGGATTACACGGACTGTCCCTGCTGACACCCGACACAACAGGGTTACACGGACTGTCCCTGCTGACACCCCACACAACAGGGTTACACGGACTGTCCCTGCTGACACCCGACACAGCAGGGTTACACGGACTGACCCGGCTGTCACCCGACACAACAGGGTTACACGGCCTGACCCTACTGACACCCGGCACAACAGGTTTACACGGACTGTCCCTGCTGTCATCCGACACAACAGGGTTACACTGACTGACCCTGCTGTCATCCCACACGACAGGGTTACACGGGCTGTCCCTGCTGACACCCCACACAACAGGGTTACACGGACTGTCCCTAATGACACCTGACACAACAGGGTTACACGTACTGTCCCTGCTGACACCCGACACAAAAGGGTTACAAGGACTGTCCCTGCTGTCATCCGACACAACAGGGTTACACGGACTGACCCGGCTGGCACCCCACACGACAGGGTTACACGGACTGTCCCTGCTGACACCCGACACAACAGGGTTACACGGACTGTCCCTGCTGTCACCGCACACAACAGGGTTACACGGACTGACCCTGCTGACACCCGACACAACAGGATTACACGGACTGCCCCTGCTGTCACCCGACACAACAGAGTTACACGGACTGTCCCTGCTGTCATCCGACACAACAGGGTTACACGGACTATCCCTGCTGACACCCCACACAACAGGGTTACACGGACTGTCCCTGCGGTCATCCGACACAACAGGGTTACACGGACTGTCCCTGCTGTCATCCGATACAACAGGGTTACACGAACTGTCCCTGCTGACACCCCACACAACAGGGTTACAGGAACTGTCCCTGCTGTCACCGCACACAACAGGGTTACACGGACTGACCCTGCTGACACCCGACACAACAGGGTTACACGGACTGTCCCTGCTGTCACCCGCCACAACAGGGTTACACGAACTGTCCCTGCTGACACCCGACACAACAGGGTTACACGGGCTGTCTCTGCTGTCACCCGACACAACAGGGTTACACGAACTGTCGCTGCTGACACACCACACAACAGGGTTACACGAACTGTCCCTGCTGTCACCGCACACAACAGGGTTACACAGACTGACCCTGCTGACACCCGACACAACAGGGTTACACGGACTGTCCCTGCTGACACCCGACACAACAGGGTTACACGGACTGTCCCTGCTGTCACCGGACACAACAGGGTTACACTGACTGTCCCTGCTGTCACCCGACACAACAGGGTTACACGGACTGTCCCTGCTGACACCCGACACAACAGGGTTACACGGGCTGTCTCTGCTGTCACCCCACACGACAGGGTTGCACGGACTGTCCCTGCTGTCATCCGACACAACAGTGTTACACGGACTGTCCCTGCTGATACCCGGCTGATACCCGACACGACAGGGTTACACGGGCTGTCTCTGCTGTCACCCCACACCACAGGGTTACACGAACTGTCCCTGCTGTCATCCGACACAACAGCCCAACACAGGTCGTACCAGCTACACCCGACGCAACAGGGTGACACGAGTAGTCCCTTCTGACACCCGACACAACAGGGTTACACGAGTTGTCCCTTCTGACACCCGATACAACAGGGTTACACGAGTTGTCCCTGCTGACACCCGACACAACAGGGTTACACGAGTTGTCCCTTCTGACACCCGACAGAACAACGCTACACAAGTCGTCCCTGCTGACACCCGACACAACAGCCCTACAGGAGTTGCTTCAGACGAGCTGCTAAATACCTGACCGTATAGGAGCCGGGGCTGGGTAAAATGTCTCATTGTTCGGAAGTTTACGGAAACGAGAAGTTTAAGATAGATAGCTTCATGACACGCCACCATTCCTCTATTTGTCACTAGAGATGATCAAGTTTGCAAGCCTGGCCATATTCAATCCATGTATATTGCTGATATAAAAAGTAACCATGTGTTCAGTGGAGACAGCATTCACAGAAACGACTCCACATACTCACCTTTGTTGGTTATGGAGGGAGATTCCACTCTTGGTTTCGGCAAAGGAGATTTTGCAGCATTATTGGCATTCTTCTTCTTCTTGTTCTTAGTTCCATCTGGCATCTTCTTTTCACGGTGAGCACAATCTCTAAGGACATAAGAAAAATACATCTCAGACTACTGTGAAACATGACAATGTCAGCAATTTGCAAACATTTAATGGACTTGGGTATTTGATGTCTTGGACTTGATGGTATTTGGGTATATGATGTCGGACTTACATGAAACATTTGCATACTAGTTCTGCTCTGTGCCACTGCTCAAAACGCGTCTTTGGCAGCAAATATATTATTTAAAAAAAGTGTGTTCTAAATTGATCGTTGTCAATATCACTTCCAATACGTATGAAAGCGTATGAAACGTACGTTCCAAAACGTATGGGACATACATGGTTCTACCTGTGCACGGCAGAAAATCTGGCGGCATCTGGCGTGATGGTAAATATTCTCTTTACCGTGCGGATGGTAAATGAGACTAGAATGCAGATGGCAAAGTTTTCCGTGCAAATCTGTGTGAATGGAGAGTAGGGAAACGTCCCTGGGGCGCCAAAAATGTAGGAAATTGATGTTAAAAATGTTTAAGCCATAAAAGCTCTATCCTAACCCGGGCAAATTGTCATGGAAATCGTTGATGTGTGAGCATGAGAACCAGCATGTGGGCGCATGAGCATTAGGGTGCCTCATTTTGCACCGACCATGCCAATTATTGAGTGGCGGTGATTTTTCCCTTTGTTTGAGACCTCCTGAATCCAATGGTCCCAAAATCGTACAAATCTAAAAATTTCTAGGGGTCACGGATTGGATTTGAAATTCTCAATTTGTAAAAAAAGGTAAAAAAACCTGTTTTGATGCCACAGAGATATAGATCTTCTGTTCAGAGCCATGAAACAGAAATCCACCGGTCGTTTGCCATAAATCCTGCTTATTTGGAACGTATTTGGTTGAATGGTTGAAGCCATATTACTCCTAATATTAAGTTAATCATCATATTTTAGCAAAGTGTAGGCATTTGCATGCCTATTTCTATGTGTGTTTTAGTTAATACGCACTCTGTGGACCATCCATGGTAAGTGAGTTACCTCGGTCACGTGAGGAGCATTTATAACACTTTGGTTGGTAAAAATGGCAAAAATTGTGTCAAGAATGGATTTTCATAAGGCTAAGCCAATAAAGAATGTCTGAGATTCGCTAACATGTTTATCCTGAACATGAACTATACCATCCTTAGATTCTGCCTCAATAAGCCGCATTCCACCACACCATATTACTAAGTGTCTTTCCAATATGCACGCTTTGATTAAAGATAAAAGTTTATGAATAAGGAAGTAAAATGCAGCATCTTAAAATGTTCAGGAAAGCGCTCCTATTTTAGCCAAGCTCGGGCCTGTATTAACACAGTTTTTCGAAAGATCATGTTACTAATTGATAACCGAAGTGATCTTCCACGGTTCTTTTTCTTATTCCGGTGAGAAACTCTTTTTTATAAATTTTGTTCAAGTTGTTCCTGGTAAGGCTGCTGGAGTCGGAGTCTCACTAAAGTCATCAAGGGACTTGTCACGGAGACCCCGACCCCACCACCCGAACGAGCAACTCCCTCAATGGAGGGTTAATTTAGAAGCCAAAGTTTCACGTCCCACAAAGCACAGGGACGGCCGCCCCGCTCAGGTCACCCTCTCACCAGTCAGTTGCCAGCCGACCTGTACGTCGGGTAAACTATTGAGCGCCGGAGCGTCTCAGGGGAACCGATCCCAAGCCTGGACATGCACTGCCACTGCATGCTTCTGAGCTGCGGGCCGGAGCCCAACGCTCTACCAACTGAGCTACCGGGGCGGCTAAATAATTTTATAATTATTATAATTTTAGTTCAGCTTGATCACAGGCTAAGTTATGGAGACAGAAGATCTATAAACTAAAGGAACTCGGACATTTCGGAGGGAGAGGCCTGAACCCCCCTCCCTCCCCCACCTTGGATCCACCATTGCTGGCCAGTCAAATACGGGCAAATTGCCGGCGATTCGATCCACTACCCGCGTCTATCTCGTAGGTCAGCCTTCCTCCTCAATTACAGGAGCCAGCTTCCAACAGCACGACAGGTCCTCAAGTACTTCTTCCACATGGCTTATGATAATGATGACAGACAATAGGCCTACGAAAAGGCTGTAGAAAAAGTCCTCCCAATCTGGCATATGGCTAGAATACATACCATCAGTGAGCGGAGTAACCGCCAGAGACTAGAAAAACTGTGGCAAGAGTGGCGGAAACTCCAAAAGCCTGAGCCATCCATGTCAGAAAATGTAGAAAAATTTCCCTTAGTGTTGGACAATCTAAGGGACATATATAACCACCAAACGTGATTGTTGAACTACAACAGAGCCAACTACTGACATCCAATTACAAGGAAGAAGACATCGTGTTCTACGCAACCAGCGTTGCGCCAGGTAAGGGAACACGAGCGGTAATGACAAAAAGCTCGCTGGAAAGGAACGACTGCAGAACGCGTGACAGACGGCACAAAGAACAGCAGCGAGAAGTTCTTCGGCTGGTGCCGCGCTTGAGTATGAATACTCGACACAGCAAGCTCTGCTGAAGAATAAAGGTACGATGTGCAATCCGACGAGGAAGCTGTGGAGACCGAGTCTGCGACGGGCTTAGTAAAGCTTCACGCCAAGAACTTAGCCATTCAAGTATCACGGCACATCATTCGAGCACCTGCCAGCATAGAAGCTGGAGATCGCCTTGTTCTCCCGAATCGGCAGGTGTGTTATGAAATAAACTGAACTGAAATTTTTATACATTCTTTTGACATGGTTCGCCCCGGTCTTTTTAAGAGTTTCTGTCACTCTTCCCGCAGTTTTTCTAGTCTATACCGGCAGCTCCGCTCACTGACGGTGTTTATTCTAGCCATGTGCCAGAATGGGAGAGCGTTTTCTACAGCCTTTTCGTAGGTCTCTTGTCTGCCATCACAATCATGAGCCACGTGAAAGAAATACTTTAGAATTTTTCGTGATGTTGGAAATTCGGTCCCTGTAATTGAGGAGGAAGGCAGGCCTACGAGATAGACGCGGGCTGTGGATCAATTCGCCAGCAATTTGCCCGTATTTGTTGACTGGCCAGGGTCATTTTCATCTATCTCCATAACTTAAACTGTGATTGAGCTGAACAAAAACTACAAGAGACTCTCACAGGAATAAGAAAAAAGATCCGTGGAAGATCACTTCGGTTATCAATTAGCAACCTGATCCTCCGACAATTGTGATATTCTAGCCGCGAGCCTTCTTGCTAATTATTATTAACTAATTAATATTATTATAAATCAATTAATTATTATTATTGTTGTTTAATCATTCATAAAGGCTTATTTTTAATCAAAGCGTACATATTGGAAAGGTACTTAGTAATATGGTGTGGTGGAATGCGGCTTATTGAGGCAGAATCTAAGGATGGTATAGTTCATGTTCGGGATAAAACATATGAGCAAATCAGACATTCTTTATTTGTTTAGCTTTATGAACATCCATTCTTGAAACAGTCTTCGCCATTTTTACCAACCAAAGTGTTCTAAATGCTCCTCACGTGACCGAAGTAACTCACCTACTATGATAGTACACAGAGTGCGTATTAACTAAAACACACATCGAAATAGGCATGCAAATGCCTACATTTTGCTAAAATATGATGGTTAACTTAATATTAAGAGTAATCTGTCTTCTAAATTCAACCAAATGCGTTCTCAATAAACAGTATCTATGGGAAATGACCGGTGGATTTCGGTTTCTTGGCTCTGTACAGAAGAGCTATATCTCTGTGGCGTCAAAACAGGCTTTTTACCCTTTTTTACAAATTCAGAATTTAAAATCCAATCCGTGACTCTTAAAAATTTTTGGATTTTTATAATTTTGGTACCATTGGATTCAGGAGGTCTCAAACGATGGGAAAAACCACCGCCACCCAACAATTTGCATGGTCGGTGCAAAATGAGGCACCCTAATGAGCATGTGCGGCAAAACTCTGTTGATTATGGTCGGTGAGACTAACTGTTCTATTCTTTTCATCACTCACTCACTCACTCACTCACTCACTCACTCACTCACTCACTCACTCACTCACTCACTCACTCACTCACTCACTCACTCACTCACTCACTCACTCAGTCACTCACTCACTCACTGAATTGGCCTCGTTAAGCTAAATAAAGCATCAAAAGTACTAGCTGTTTTCATTACGGTAATTTAATTAACAATTACACATTATGGATAGTGTGTAACAGCCTGACCTTCAATGAAGATAAGAGCACTATATTCTATTTCATTTTACTAGGGCCACTCCCAACAGGCACACTTGCCCAATTACAAGGAGCATTGGCGTGGGTGTTTAAGGATCCTCTCCACCGGGTCAGATCGGACACGGATGGCGGTTTCCCGCCGTGGGGATTGAAACCACATTTATCTACGCAGTCCGATCTGAAAACAGGCAACGAAGCCACTAGGCCACCCAACCCCCGACGAGGCCATCTGGTCACGTTCCATAGACCTTCTTGGCTACATCATCAAAAACAGTCAGATCAAACCGGACCCTAAACGCCTCCGTCCTATCATGCAGCTCCCTGTGCCTGAGACCGCCCTGCTCTCTGCCAGGTTCTGAGGATGTTTTCCTACTAATCGAGGTGGATTCCTCGATACTCTGAAAAAAGTCCATCCTTTAGCCACGAGCGGATCACTTCCGCTTTCTGGCTTAGCTAGAAAAGCCTTCCAGGACCTAAGAAACAATATCGTAAACTCAGTCGTCACAGCAATAGACGAGTCTTCGCCGTTTGTCCTAGAAACCAACGCATCTGACCATGCCATCGCCGCAGCCCGGAGTCAATACAGGCGCCCAGTCGCCCTCTTCTCACGCACGCTGAACAACAGTGAACGCCGACATTCATCAGTCGAGAAGCACGCCTACGCTATCATTGAAGCGCTAAGGAAATGGAGGCATTACCTGATTAAACACTTTCAGCCTGTCACAGACCAGCAATCCGTGGCCTTTATGTTCAACGGCAAGCAAGCAGGAAAGATCAAGAACGAACAGATCATACGGCGGCGCTTAGACATCCGTTGTAGAGTTACATCATCTACCAACCAGGAAGTGAGAACGCCGCCGTAGATAAATTTTCAAGAATATGCGGTTCTACGATCACTGCCCCGAAGGATCTTCGCCCCACTCTGTGTCACGTGCACTTTGTGTATAGTCGTAACTTGCGATACTCTGTAGAAGATGTGCGCACAATGAAAGCAGTCTGTCCGGTTCTCAAGGAAATGAAGCCCCGCTTCTTTTCGGCACCGCGAGGAGAAGTGGTATATCGGAAGGGAAGCCCCCCGCGGCGGGAAATTCATGGACAAGACGGGAACAAGTCATATACCATCAACTGCACGGTACCACCTACCACCAACTGCCATATACCCCCTCCTAGCGGAAGCACTAGGCAGGTGGAGGAGGCCCAGGGCGGACGGGCGGCGTGCTTTCTGAGGAGAAGCAGAGAACACACAACACTTCATTACAACCTGCCCGATATACCAGCGAGCACGCACGCAGCACCTGGGACCCATTGACATACTGCAGGAAGATCCTGAGACCGTTATGCGCTTTATCCGGGCGCCTGGCCTTATACGCGGGGCCCCGTGATCGGCCCTGCCGAGTGCCATGGAAAGGAAGAAGAAAGCGAGGTGGTGAAGGCCACACTCCCTTCTGAAATGCTTAACTTTAAGGGGCCTCTCCCATCTGGGAGCATTGAACATTACATGTTAACTGTGGTGGATGAGTATTCAAGGTTTAATTTTGCCTTTCTGTGTGGTGATATGGCGACTAGCACAGCAATTAAGTGTTTATGCCAGTTCTCAGTTTTCAGCATGCCCACCTTTATTCACTCCCAGCACTGTCAGTCCTTCATGACTGAAGCAATTCTTACACAGTCATGATGTCGCTTACAGCAAAAGCACTCCTTACAACCCCTGCGCAACGGTCTGGCTGTAAAATATAATGGTGTCATTTGGAAGAATATTTCACTAGCATTAAAGTCCAGTTAACTGCCAGCTGCCATTTGGGAGATCATGCTCCCTGATGCTTTGCATTCAATTAGGTTGCTCCTATGTATGTCTAAGAACAAGACAACCCACAAACGAATGTTTCCATTCCAACTCTGTTCTTTGCATGGTTTGCAGTTCCTCTGTGGTTTACATCACCTGGAAAAGTACTTATGAGGCGGTATGTCTCCCAAAGCAAATATGATCCCCTGTGGATGAGGTTGAGCTGATTGATGCTAACCCTGAGTATGCACATGTTAACCTGAATCAAACCCCACCCAGCTGGTGTTGTACATGTTCTGTCTCCGTTGAATGTAGGGGCTCTCGCTCACTTGCGTTCCAAGGTGTGCTGTTGATTGCAACGTGTGTGCAATAAGCATGTACGGTACCAATCTCTGGTCTATGAGAATGATGTGCCAGATGAGACTCAACATGATAATACCATAAATCGGAAACAGCTGGTAGATACAGTGGAACCACAAGGACAAATGATGCAGTGTTCAGAGAGTGACAGGCACCCACCAGCACATCTGAGGGATTTTGTATTGTACCATTGATTCAACCATGCTGGGAGTATTTTTATGCCATCGGTCACTGCTGGTAGGTGTTGGCATCAGTCAGCTGATAGCCTGTTAAGGCTTTTTTCAGTTAATTTGTTTCCAGTATCGATCTAAGATGGGGCGAATGATGTGTAAGCATGAAGGGCATGATGAGCATGAGCAGGAGAACCAGCATGTGGGATGCATGAACATGTGTAAACATATGCTGCAAAACTCTGATGATTATTTTCAGTTGGACTAATCCCTGTTCTTTTCTTTTCAGCTCATTGTCTTCTCTCTCTGAATCAGTTCCATTGCCCTAAATAAAGCCTCGCAGGTATCAGCTATTACCATTGCAAAACACAAAAAGCATACAGATCTGTACCAATAATCAATTTTGGGTATAACTGAAGGAAGCCAAATTAATTCATTATGGACTAGTAGAGAGTGGTTTCCTATGTAACCAGACATGCTGAGCTCAAATATGATACTCACTTCCTGCGCTGATTTAATATTACGATA
The DNA here is from genome assembly GCA_034440635.1 of Lepas anatifera. Lineage (NCBI taxonomy): Eukaryota > Metazoa > Arthropoda > Thecostraca > Lepadidae > Lepas > Lepas anatifera. The sequence continues at coordinate 202,324 of JAOTON010000698.1, read as the reverse complement.
TAATTCGGCACAAAATCGGTCATATACCTCACCACTACCGATGCACCACCGGAAGAATCGTGTAATAAATAAACATTACGCTAATTCACGATGCCAGACTGGATTCCAGAATAATGGTTCAATACAAGAAAAATAACCTAGATCTCTGAGAAAATAGTCCAGAAAAACGCTACATGAATAAGCAGATTTCCCGCCAAGAGAAATCAATCTCAACTTTCGACTGATCTCCCCCGCCAGAGATGAGGCAGGTACATTAAAGGAAAATCCAGATTTATCAGTGCAGTGTGGTCAAAAGATTTTGTGAATCAAGACAGTACGCGAGCGAAGCGAGCGCAGCCCGCGAGCAAAGCAAGCGGACATGAGTCCTCTGAAGGCCCGGCCTTTGCCAGCAAAGCCGAGGCCGCTGGAGGTGAAAGTCGGCGCCGCAGGCTAGGTGCGCCGCAAGTAAAGTCGCTAAATCGAAAAATGGTTAGGTACGGTTAGGTTATGTCATGTTTTCAAAGAAAAATTTGAAGTTTTAAAGGATTTTGTTACTATCTGGAGTTATCTAAAACAACTTTTATTAATTGAAGGTTTTTGTTTGCATCAATGCGAGATTGGAACACACCATATCTGGTATCGTCTCAACATTTCGGTAATCATCGGGTAGACGTCTCCGCTCTCCGGCCTTTTCCCCAAAATATCCCAAGATCCAGAAATATCTGGAAATAACCCAAGTTTTGTTCTGAACAACCCAATATTGCAATAAATCACCATTACGGGAGCAATGATATGCCCAGGAGGATGCTGGGAAGGGGATGTATTGAGCAGAGGCGTGCTCAGACTGCTATGGTGGGGAAGTATTGTACAGAGATGTGCTCAGACTGCCAGAAAAGGGGGGGGGTGAAGTTAGCAAAGGTGTGCCAAGAAGACTGCTGGCAAGGGGACGTATTGAACATAGGTGTGTTCAGAGTGCTATGGTGGAAAGTATTGCACAGAGGCGTGCTCAGACTGCCAGAAAAAGGGGGTGAAGTTAACAAAGGCATGCCAAGAAGACTGCTGGCAAGGGGACGTGTTGAACATAGGCGTGTTCAGACTGCTATGGTGGGGAGGTATTGTACAGAGGCGTGCTCAGACTGCTATGGTGGGGAAGTATTGTACAGAGGCGTGCTGAGACTGCCAGAAATGGGGGGCATAAAGTTAGCAAAGGCGTGCCAAGAAGACTGCTGGCAAGGGGACGTGTTGAACATAGGCATGTTCAGACTGCTATGGTGGGGAGGTATTGTACAGAGGCGTGCTCAGACTACTATGATGGGGAAGTATGTACAGAGGCGTGCTGAGACTGCCAGAAAGGGGGGTGAAGCTAGCAAAGGCATGCTCAGATTGCTATGGTGGAGAAGTATCATACAGGGGCGTTCTCAGACTGCCAGAAGGGGGGGTGAAGTTAGCAAAGGCATGCCAAGAAGACTGCTGGCAAGCGGACGTGTTGAACATAGGCGTGTTCAGACTGCTATTGTGGGGAGGTATTGTACAGAGGCGTGCTCAGACTGCTATGGTGGGGAAATATTGTACAGAGGCGTGCTGAGACTGCCAGAAAGGGGGGTGAAGTTAGCAAAGGCGTACCAAGAAGACTGCTGGCAAGGGGACGTGTTGAACATAGGCGTGTTCAGACTGCTATGGTGGGGAAGCATTGTACAGAGGCGTGCTCAGACTGCCAGAAAGGGGGGGTGAAATTAGCAAAGGCATACCAAGAAGACTGCTGGCAAGGGGACGTGTTGAACATAGGTGTGTTCAGACTGCTATGGTGGGGATGTATTGTACAGAGGCATGCTCAGACTGCCAGAAAGGGGGGGTGAAGTTAGGAAAGGTGTGCCAAGAAGACTGTACAATACTTTACAATACTACATGTACAATACTTCCCCACCATAGCAGTCTGAGCACGCCTCTGCACAATACATCCCTTCCCAGCATCCTCCTGGGCATATCATTGCTCCCGGAATGGTGATTTATTGCAATATTGGGTTGTTCGAACAAAACTTGGGTTATTTCTGGATATTTTTGGATCTTGGGATATTTTGGGGAAAAGGCCAGAGAGCGGAGACATCTACCCGATGATTACCAACATTTCCCGCATGGTTACAGTTTTCTCCGCCCTAAAGGAACCGTGTTCAGCTAATCTTAAATAAAACGTCCACTTTCCGAAAGATTTTCTATAGAAATAATACATTTTCAGGATCGGCAAGACACCCTCTTTCCTTTCAGTGAGGCCCCATAGCGCCATTCCCACTTAAACCCCGATTTTCAGCACTTCACTTAACCAGAGCCCACCAAAACAAAACCAAATGGCCAAGTCAACAGAAACCATCAGTTAACATCATCAGCCAACGCGAGGTACCTTACCAAGAAACACCTACGCCAAACCTGCGCCCCCCACACAGCACGGTAGGAGGTAGGTAGGTTGGATAGGTAGGTTAGATAGGTGGTGGGGTAGGCTGGCTAAGCTAGGCTAGGCTAGGCTAGGCTAGGCTAGGCTAGGTTAGGTTAGGTTAGGTTAGGTTAGGTTAGGTTGGTTGTACTTATCTAACGGTACTGTCGGCGGACAGCCGCAAAAAAGTCTTGCCACTTATTATCTTGGCGTTATCACCACAAACTCATCCAAATAAGAAGACAAAAATGTGGGTCCGGCACGCATTTTCGTCCATCTCCGGTTTCCAGGGGTGCCGCCACAGAATTTTCGCCGGGGACGGACCCGGGCTATTCGGTACATGACAGCATTGATGACGATTTACCTAAAAATTTGGGCGATGTCCCCCCTGGTTGGGCAACAGGGGATGCGTCCCCCTGCCCCCGCTTTCGTGTCCATGCTGGTTTCAAGCACAAACCAACCACTGTTAGTAGAGACACTGAAACGACTGAAACCAACAAACTCTATCACTGCAAACACAAAATGGCAGCACTTTCTACTACTTGATATTAAAATATTTCAATATAATTTATTAAATCTATAGAGAGGTAAAAAAATGTTATGTTGTCTTTTCTTACTCTTCAAAATAATTTTATTGGTAAAATATTGTTAAAGCGAGTGATTTTCTCTTTTTAATTTCCAACCATATTTTTTACACAAAACATTGCGCAATTTCCTTTTGAATTATTGGTTGGGAGCGTGGGGACGTGTGGATGCCGTAGTTATTGTTTACATTTTGATTAAGGTCGTGGAAGTGGGTGTTATACTTCGATTTCTGTCTTATTTCATAGCTAAAACATGAAGAAACACTCTACAGTTAAGTATGAACCACCTTCTTTGTGATTTTACACATTTTTTCCAGTTGGACGGGTATATGTAGGTGCGCCAGCTCCCCAGTGTGTGGTGCCAGTCTCAAAGTATGGCAGCAGGCCAGACAGTCGCACCAGCCATCTAAAATTCTCGCACCACCAGCCTCCAAAAATTCGCATCAATCTGCCACATACCAGGAAAAAGCACCCATTCCTACCCCTACAATGCAATACTACCTCATTCATTAGTCAGTTAGTTAAGGACTTTTACTTCCCTGAACAAGGACAAGCTGCTCCAGAAACCCTCCAACAGGAAAAGTGCACACCATATGACCCTGGCAGTTGGTGCGCGATAAGCCCCACAAATTATTAAGGACTTTTATAAGGTCCTCTCCTGTGTCTTAATAGCCATTCAGTCATTATTTGTTTAGTTTAAGAGTCACTAACCTCGCAAATTCACACCAGGTTGATAATATTCGCACCACTTGGTCCTGTCTCCAAGGGCACTCGCACCGACGAGATCTCGTCGAAAATGTCATACTTTGCACACTGGGTGTGGTGTGGTGGGGCATAATACCTGCTACTTAGATTTTCATTTTTGGGGGAATTGGTGCTTGGGCACAGGCAGCTGTATTGAGCATCAATGAGAGTGAGGTGGAAAGGGCCGGAAACCATATCGCTGAAGCGTCTAAGTGATTAGTTTGTCTTCCTTCAGAATTACCCAATTTTGGCCCACAATAACAATATTTTTTACCAAAAAGCTACTAAGTGAAAAATCAATGGACCAGCCATCAACCTTTCAATGGATGAACGATTTAACTTAAACCAGCACCGATGGAGGACAGCACAACATCTTCTCGATATTACTTTTTACATATCTCTTCCCTGCACAAAGAAGACGAAATGACTCCCATTCACAGGTATCCTTTACCTTACCTTTCTCAAGATCCTGGGATATCTTCCTCTCAACCCCCCTGGGATTCTTCTCAACAGTCTGAACAACCAACACGGAGTCTCTTATTCACGCTAAGTAGACACTTTTATCTTATGTAGGTATTTTATCTTATCGACAATGACGACCTCTCCATCTCTCTCTCTCTCTAATCTCTCCCCTCTCTCTAGAATTAAAGTAAAGGTATCTTGATCTCTCCCTTGTTGTTGATCTTACAAGTCAAAGTAATAAGCCGTGTTGTTCTGCCGGCAGAATGCACGCTAGTATACCTGACGCATGCGCAGTATGGTATCATGGGCTATAAGATACCCTACTGCGCATGCGTGTAGCATAAGTATGCGTTCTGCACGGCAGAATAGGCACGGCTATAGATACACTGCAATCACCACGGCACCGCAGCTGCTTCCATGATTGTCTAAAAGAGCTAGCTTAGATCATTAGGAGTTTTTATCTGACATTGGTAGATATTGGAGTGAGTGATTTGTCAAAATATGTTTGAGATCCAGCAATACTCAATCAAATATGTAACTTTTAACAATAGAAAGTTTACTAGCAGGTTTGGATCACTTTACATCAATATCCCGAGGCACAGAAATATACACAACAATAGTGCATTAAAAAAGAAGGAAGGGCACTACCCCAGCCACTACATTACATACTACGCACGCACGCACGCACACAGCGCCACAGCGCTGCGTTTTATATTTTCCATTGGTTGGTATTGGGTAATTATTTCCGTACAGCAGGCTAAAGGGCTATGATATTTGACTGACCATTTCTTATAGAACTTCTAGAGATAATAAACTGGGCACAGCCAGGGACTGCAAGCACACAAATTCTCCTGCAACAAGCAATGATAGCCGGAGTGGCCCTCCGGTCGTCTCGAGCAGGTAGGTGCTAAGGATGTAAACTGGATTATATAACATTTTGGAGCATTTCGATTGTATGGTTTAGGTATCAGAACTCACTGCACGTTTAATTTTACTTATTATTTTCACTATGGTGGGCTGTATCTTTGAAATGGAACCATATCTGCTGAACTCAAATGGTCACTGTCTGTATAACCTAATTACATTGACATATTGATCTGTTGTAGGTATACCTGTCTCTGGCACAGGGATAAAACTCACTTTTGTTGTTCCATTCATTCTTCTTGGTGAATTACCATGGTCTGATATTTGTTCTAAACTAGTTAGGCTTACTTATATGCCAGGTATTGACATTATGTAATCAGTTAATTTTGAGTAGAAGAATGCAAAATGGAAGTGTCTTCACCCTGCTAGGTCATTAGATTTTTCATGTATTAGAATTAAAAATATGTGGGTATATTGTGACCCCCATAATAATTCCATCAATTGAAACTACATGGGTGTTTAGGCATGTCTGCAATTAAGTTGTAAACTGGTGATGTACTCAAGCTACTTGACATGGTTTTTCATCAGGCATCAAGCATACACTACATTACTTTACAGCCGACATGCAGAGTTTAGTATTTCTTTAATTAGTGATTGCCTTAAACAATATTGCAATTCAGTAGAAAGACTTCACAAATGTTACATAAGAATAGGCTGTGAGTTTCCTAAAAAAATTGTAGTTGCTCACATTCAAAGCAATATTGATAACTAGCACATTAAAAGAGGTGACATGATATTTTTACCTTCATGCCAGTGTTTTAAACTTGACAAATTAGTTTTAATTTCAAGAAATGAAAAACAATGTTTGAAGAATTATAACACTATATAAGAATAATATATTATAATATAGAATATTATAACACAAAAAATTTAACAAAAAATTATAACACTTACCCCCAGCCATTCATTGGGGATGTCTGCATACTCCCAAAGAGATTTAACTCCACACTCCTGCTTAACAATCTTATGTTTATTTACTACAATGATGTATAATGGCAGGAATGGATCTTCATCCTTTTCATTCAGTTAGGCACTTAACATGTGCCCCACTGGGGCAAAATTTTCCCCCCTCCTGGTTTTCCCCAGATAACACAAAAATGAAGAAACGCACAGAGCAACAAAACTTACAGTAGAATATCCCTTATTAATTTTATGCATCTGACCAAATTTTTTGGTCAGGCCATGTCAGGTCAAGGAACTATCCAAGGTCAAGCGACTTGACCTCAAAACCCAAAATCACGAGTTTGGAGCTGCACCTGAGGAACATCTGCCCACCGATCAGTTTGAAACTTTCACCAGATGATAAAACCATTAAGGTATACAAATGTGCTATCTCAGAATTTTGGTATTGTTGACCTGAGGTGGGGCCAATTTTTTGGTCACACCATTATAAGTCTATGGTGAAAAATTGAAAGGGCTTGTTTTCAGTAAATACTGAATAGATAAAACTGAAACTCCTCACACCATGTATTCTTACCACGATCTTGACCTTAAAGTTAAGTTTTTTTACCATCTGACCTCTCAAAGGTCATGTCAGGTCAGAGGAGCATACAGTGATTGTTTTGCCAATAATTTCTCACTGGATTGAGATAAAGCTCCCATTTTGCTTGCATTGTGCTGATATCATCACAGGGAGTCGATCAATATGCAATATGACCATACCAGGTCACCCTGTGCCTGACCTAGCTCGGATGTCAGGTCATTTTCACAATTTGACCCAGCAAGCTCATATTATACACATTTCGACTCGCCACGATAAGAGAAATCCAATGATGCATAAATATTTGGTCTAGCTCCACTGAGTAAATATCTAGAGGTGGAAACGTACATTGCTCTGTTGTACGCCTATGGAACCTTCTTTGACCCATGCTGACCTCAATATTGACCTGATATAAAAATGCTATGTATAATTTCTCTTTGTCTTGTCAAGAGCTTTTGAACGCCTTCCGTAATTTTTATTTAGCTTTCCTGGGAAATGAGATACGGAGGGGGGGAAATATGCTCCCCCAGCGGGGTGTGTGTTAACATGCACAGTGGAGGGGGTGCTAAAGTATCTCCCCACCTATTTTCCAAGGTAACCAAAGAACCGTTGACAGCTGAAAAACGTTACTCAGCTAAATTTGAGAGAACTCATGAGCGCGTCGATGGGAAAAATAATTGTGAAAATTGGTCTATAATTGTTGTGCTTATAAACTTTCAAAGTCAGACCATTGTTTTGAGACCGTCGCAAGTGTGCGGTCACACCAGTTTGCCTGCACTGCAGACCGTGTGGTGAAGTAATAATGTCATAAAATCGGGATTATATGTCAAGGTCACCTTACGTGAAGTTCAAAGGTTAAAGGTCAAGGTCATCAAAAGTTAAAGGTCAAGCTCATACAAGCCTTTTCAAGGTCATTGACCAGTGTTTTGGTCAGATGGCATTTTTCAATGCGATATTTTTTATGTTATGACTTCATAATTAAGGTTACTCAATGTCAAGGTCAAGAACACAGGTCAAGTTCAGAGGTCTTTTGAACCCATTCACATTTATTGACACGATGAAAAACTTACAAAAAAGACGACGATGAGATGCTACGCACAATCCGGAGGGGAGGATACGGACATCGGGAAAGAGGGTGGGGGAGGGGAGGGAAGCAGCATCAAACGGTTCGACGCACGAAGTTGGTCGGCGGCGTCCGTCTAGCGCGCCGACTGTTTTTTTTTCAAGATCAAAACCTTTTGCCCCCCTCCCCCAAGGCTGCTATAGTTCCAGTTATATTGTACACTATTGGACAAATGTCATATTGTTACGTCACAGGTCAGTGAACTTGAATGACTCTGACATCAAACTTTCAGAAAATGTTGTGTGGGTCTTCCCTCTTATTCCGCTTTCAGTGTATTCCCGGTTTTTTCCGCATAATCGTGGCATTTCTCAATAGGTCTCCAGAACGGCTCAGGTTTGACCTTTGCAACCTTGTTTGACCCTAAAGATATTGACCTAGGTCAATAAAACAATAAAACTTGTCTGTGATGTAGATCTTCATGGCCCTTACACACCTCCCGGAGGGGTGGTTTTCCAACTGTCTTGGTTTCCGAAATCTAAGGGAGCACTTCAGAAGCCCCCCCCACCCCTTTCTTGGCCATTGGTGCCAGGCCCCCAGTCTCCACTGCTCGTGTTAAGATGGATCAATAGACATGTGATGTGTGTGCTCTTCCTACAACCTTCTAGAGCTGGGTTTTTGTGGCAACATTTGTGTTTTTCTCCTGTCGCTTTTTATGATGGTAATCATAGTTATCCATGTCCTCCAGGTATGGAGAGCATCAACAGTAGCAAGATCTGAGTTTACAAGACACTCGTGTTACATTGGAACTAGTATAGTTATAGTTTGCTAAGGCAGAATGGAATTCGCTGCTGTTTTGTCTTTTCCCGGCCGATGAATGCAATTTTTTTAATATTTAGGGTATCGCGTGTGTAGTACCGGGCTTGCATTAAAATAGGTGTGAATGCCAAGTGGTGTTTGCGTTCATGACTGTTAGGGATCTCCAAGACCTTCCCGTATGACTGCAGTAGCGCCATGATTGTTGGCGCTCCGGAGGGTGCTATTGTTGCTATTCCCGAGGTCGCCACCATCCCCTCTGCGACCGTCACTGTCAGCATATGTGAATCCACATGTTTTTATTCATTTTTCTCCCATAAGCTTAACACTAAAATACTATAGAGGGTACACATATAGGTTCAAATAAAAGGAGTGACTTCCTTCCCAGCACAGGATAGTAAAGCGTGAGTCAGTACCAGACTAATCCGTACATATTTGGTCAAATCCCGAACCAGCCTTTATTTTCGCAACACAGAGATGGGAAATCTGAGACATCATTGGGAGGGGATGGGGAGAAGACGAGTATGGTTCAGCTCGCGAAGACGACGGGGCTGCAACGCAGGGGCTTGGACGGCAGACAGACGCCAGTGACGGAGCGACGCAGGAACACGGACGGTGGCTAATCGGCAAAGGGGGGGCAGCGACGGCGAACTGACTCATTGATAGAGATTGCAACGTCAGCGCCAACAGGGTAAAGGCCGGAAAACGGTACCCGAGCCCAATGTCAACTCGGGCGCAGGGCGTATGAGATAGCGAAGAGGCAGTGGGGAGAGGAGGGAACGAGGACCGCGCCGTTGCGGGGATCCAGTCTATGATTATCCTACATTTTGTATCGATAATCGGAGGCATATGGGAGTTTTGGTAGGTATCAATGCACTAATTTAAATCTATCACAATGATAAATGCGACAAAATAAACAAATTTGTAAATGGTGAATTAACAGCTCCAGTATCGATCGATAGATAACATTGGACACAGGGATGAGCTGAGGGTAGTCGTGATGGGTTCAGTGTGTTATGTTCTGAGTCCCAGGGGCGTAGGAACCGGTTGAAAAGTGGGGGGCCAACCCCAGAGGGGGCCCACCTCAAGGAGGGCCCCAGCCCAAGGGGCCCATAATTATGAGCAGTTTTAAAACTGTTCATTTGGTGTCGATAATACACGCATACACACCGGCCTACACTAGGTATTTCCATACATTACTTGTTAGTTACGTCTTTTCCAACAGTTCCCTCGCATCGAATAGCTTTGTGGTGATGTTTTTTCACCTCGTAGTGGAAGACGGCCTGTAGACGGCTATTCACGCCCGTTGATGACCGAGAGACGGCTGCTGCTCGGCTTGTGGTGCGGGTTGCGTGTCCGAATTAGCGCTCTGTGTTGGAAGGGGTCTGGGCTAGTTTGATTGGGTCCAGCTTTCGGGGTCCATCTGGGAGCACTCGGGTAGTAGGTGCCTTGGCCTTTTTCATGAAGCGCTTTCAGTCCAGGGGTTTGCAGAGGGCATACGCCAAAACTGGAACTTTCCCAGACAAGCTGTCGTGCCCACCCGGGTTTCTTGTTTTATATTGCAGTTGCTGATATTTATATATGCGTTGCAGCGGTCCACCACAGAACAGTGGAGGGCCAGTGGCTCCCCTGGCCCGCCACTCTCCCGTTTCCTATGCCTATGCCGCTCAGAAGCCGCCAAGTCATCATAGAGGCCCCCCAGTCCCCCAAACCATGGCTCAGGAACCAAATCAGTCAGCTCTGGGGGCCCCAAACCTGCTCATGGGCTAAGGGACCGGCTCATGGGACCACCTTATTAAGGGACCCCACATAAGCACAGGGCCCTAAAAGCTCCGATCAGGGCGCCCCAGATTGTCTCAGGAAGCCAGTCTAGCTTAGGGGCCCGGCTCAGCTCACTGGGCCCCCCAGGTTGGCTTATATAGGGTCTCAGAACAGCTCAAGGGACCCGTTTAAGCCTACGAATCCCAGCTCAGTGACCCCAGCAGAGTTCAAGGGGGCTAGACCAGCTGGGGACCCCAGACCCAGCACAGGGGCCACATATTAGCTGTGGGAGACAAGCTCAGCTCAGGGGCCCAGGTCGGCTGATATAGGGTATCAAACCAGCTCAATGGGCCATTCAAGGTATCGGCCCCCAGCTTAGCTCAGGGACGCTTAAACTATGCAGGGGCTCCAGACCAGCTCAGAGGCCTCATATAAGCACAGGAGGCATCAGCTTAGCTTAGGGCTCGAATTAGCTGTTGGGCCCAGGACAGTTCAGGGGCCCCAAGTTGGCTGATATAGGGTCTCAGAACAGCTCAATGGACCAACTCAAGCTCATGGCCCCCAGCTTAGCTCAGCGGGTCCTATAATTGGGTAAGGGGCGACAGACTAGCTCAGGGGCTGCTCAGTTCAGCAGAGGGGCCTCATATTAATTTAGAGCCCAAAACTAGCTTTGGTGGCCTAGTTCAGCTCAGGGACCCCAGGTCGGCTGGTGTAGAGCTCAGAACAGCTCAAGAGGCCCATTCAAGCCCATCGCCCCTAGCTCAGCTCAGCGGGCTTAATAACAGTGCAGGTGCCCCAGACCAGCTCAGGGGCTGCTCAGTTCATTACAGGGCGCCTGAGATTAGCTAAGGGCCCAAATTGGCTTTTAGGGGTCTAGCTAAGCTCAGGGTCCCAAGTCGGCTGATGTAGGGCCTCAGAATAGCTCAACGGTTCCAGCTCAGTGACTCTAAAGTATTCAGGGATCCCAGACCATCTCGGGGTCCCCAGTTCAGCACAGCGGGCCCTAGATTAGCTCAGATGACCAGATCAGCTTAGGAGCCCGGCTCAGCTAAGGGGCCCCAGGTCGGCCTATATAGCGTCTCAGAACAGCTTAAGGTGGCTACTTTAAGCTCATGGCCCCCAGCACAGCTCAGGGGCCGTATAAGTGAGCCCCAGATAAGCTCGGAATTCCCAGTTTAGCTCTGAGGCCCTCCTGAAACCAACACTAAGCGGCACTCGCGAGGCTAATTTTCGGCCCCTCTCCCGATTAGCTGTCAGGGGCTCCTGGGCCTTATTACCGGGGCCTGCTAGACCAAAACCGAGGGGCCCCTGAGTATATCTTGGAGCAAACGGACAGTTGCGAGCAGCTTAAACGAAGCATCCCCCGATTCTACCCGCCGGTTCCTCTAGAGCAGATCCTAGACAATAATGTTGTAGTCAGTGACGGATGCAGATGCATTTATCAACTCGAACTTGTACTTGTGATAGATATATTACGCGTTGCCCCTGTCCTATTCGGCTAAGCTGTTATTATACCCTGAGCTGTTAGTAACTTTCTGAGGATAATTTAATTCGGCCTGGTAATAAAAATAAAAATATGTAAACTTTATCACTGATCTCGAAATTTCCGTGCCCTATTTGACCTCCCGCCAAAAAATATCCCAGACACAATGGGCCTCATGGGCAAGTTTGCATACAATGTTAGAGCGAATTCGAAAGGGAGATGGTGAATATTTCTGCAAAAAGCGGCCGATTCGTCCTGGAATTGCCCAGCATCAATCTACACGCCGTATGCGGTGCGTAAAACACTTCTCTGACTTCATACCAGACAAAAGGAGTTTCTAGGAACGAGTATAAGGTCAGCAATCTGATCAATTAGAGGGTATTGCGTACCTGGGTTTGGCGTACTCGGCATAACTTAATGACAAATGTATATACTCCCCTGGGTGCGATGAGAATGAGACTACGCGGCAGCAGAGGGCTGTCCGCTACCGTCTCCGACGCGCCGGCTGCGTGTTCCCTTGACCTACGAGGTCATTCATACATGACGCACAGCATCATACAATGATCTGTATGGTCTTCTGGGGTTAGCCAGGTCGTGTGTTTGCAGCGCGGCTGGTCAGTCGTGCCGGTGTCAGGCGCCAGCACACGTCGCAGAACTTTCCGAAGATCACCACACATTACAGCATCTACCCACGGGATCAGGATCCAAGATGGAAAGGTGAGCTTATTTGTACACATTTTGATCCACGTCCTGCTCTGGGTTCGAGTGCTGTAAATTTGTCCTGATTTGTGTTTCAGAGTCTGATGCGTACTTATTAATGGGTGACAGGCGCCATCAGAATGTTCCGTGCTAACTTTTCCGTTGACCTCGGACTGTTACATGGGGCCAGTGTGGAAGGTGACCTGTAACACTTGCCCGGGCAGATGTGGACATGGAGGCGGTGTCCGACGAAACGGATGTGTTGATTGTGGGCGGAGGCCCTGCTGGCATGTCAGCCGCCATCCGGCTCAAACAGCTGGCAGCCGAGAAAGGAGAAGAGATCGCCGTCACTGTGGTCGAGAAGGCGCCTGAAATCGGTGGGACAATGCAGGCTGACATCGGAAGCTAAAATGACTGGGAGGCAACAGTATTATTATTATTAGTAGTAGTATGATGATGATGATGATGTTTATTATTATTATTATTATTATTATTATTATTATTATTATTATTACTATTACTATTACTATTATTGTTATTATGCCATTATTATTATTATTACATTGTGGTATATCCTTCAACCAAATTATATTGTTTTCAGCTTAAATTCAAGAAGTGAGATTTATTTTGAAATGCTATGCAGATCGCACTGTTTTACCAGTTCGAAACCAGGCGCGATTTTACGGTGGGGCTGGGTCCTAACGTCCGGCCACTCCGTGGACACAGGCGGCCACATCCTGTCGGGCGCCTGTCTGGAGACGAAGCCACTCGACGAGCTGATACCTGACTGGGCGGAGCGGGGGCGCCACTCCACTGTCCCGTCACGGAGGACAAGTTCGCCCTGCTGACGGAGAAGGGCCGCATCCCCATCCCCATCCTGCCCGGCTTCCCCATGCACAATCACGGTAACCAGGTGGTGCGTCTGGGGCACCTGGTGCGCTGGCTGGGCGAGCAGGCCGAGGAGCTCGGCGTGGACGTGTACCCGGGCACCGCTGCTGCGGAGGTGGTGTACAACGATGACGGCTCCGTGAAGGGCGTGGCCACCAGCGACCTCGGCATCGACAAAGAGGGCGCTCCTAAGGTGAGAACTAGAGCATACTGTAAGATAGAGTAGATAAGCGGGGGGTTTAGTGCCCGTCGGCAGCAGCCCTCTAGTTGTGTTGTTCAAGAAAGTCGGCTGCTTTTTGTCTGATGTCCAGGACTTCATCTCCTGATTGTGCCCTGGTATGCATGTTGCACCGGTATGACATGTGATATCTTCTGTATTTGCGTCTATTACTGTAATTGCGTGGAAATGTGGGGAATTGACAGACATTTGTGTGCTTCTGGAAGCGCCCTTTTTCCGGGAACATGGAACGTATGTCTTGTCATATACGTGCTTCACCGCCGTCTCAACTCTGGATTCCCTGGATAACGCTGTAGCTGCGCCTACTCCCGTAACACCCTGGCTATTGCCCAGGACTCGTTCGAGCGCGGAATGGAACTGCACGCCAAGTGCACCATCTTCGCTGAGGGCTGTCACGGCCACCTGGGCAAGCGGCTGATGGCGCAGTACAACCTGCGCGACGGCGTGCAGCCGCAGACCTACGGCATCGGCGTGAAGGAGCTGTGGGAGGTGTCGCCGGAGAACCACCACCCGGGCCGGGTGGAGCACACGGTCGGCTGGCCGCTGGTGAGGCGACTCCTCTTCTGATCAGCCCCGCAGAATGGACTGGGCTGCCTGTGTGCGAGTGGCGTGGTGTTGAGTGCCGAACCAGCTGCCGCCTCATGGTGTCGTTAGTCTTCAGCCACGGACCAGGCCTTGTTAGGTGTCCTGAAGCTGTTAGACGGGTCCGGTCTCATCCTGCTAACGGTGCCCTGTGCCGCTCAGGACATCCACACGTACGGCGGTTCGTTCCTGTATCACCTGAACGAGGAGCAGCCGATGGTGGCGCTGGGCTTCGTCATCGGGCTAGACTACGCCAACCCCTACCTCAGCCCGTTCAAAGAGTTCCAGCGGTGGAAGCACCACCCGTCCATCGCCAAAACGCTGGAGGGCGGCACCAGGTCAGACGACTTAGGTCGCATTTCCTTGCCAGAGGTGTGTGATTTAACTTATACTTTGTGATTTTAGTTATCTTCATTCACGTCATAAGCGGATCCAGGAGACAGGCGCCCCCCCTCCGCTCGAGCACCCCCTCCCCCTCCACACTGTCCATGTACTGACTAAAAACCACCCCAGCGCCCTCCTGAAACTTCGCTTTCCGTCCCCCTAAGACGCAAGTATTGCTCCCTGCCTCCGCCTCCCGCGGTGCTATGTGGCATCCGCTGGATAGGTTGCAGTTTAGGAAATAGCGGTCATTTGACTGAAATGGCGGGACCACCTTTCCTCAGACCAAAGTGCCCCCCTTCGTAAATACTCGACGCGGATATGATTCACCTGTCTAAAAATATTGAGCGAAATACCCGAGAAGTGTCATATGAATGAAAAAAAACATCAAAGAAGTATTATACTAATCCGCTTTGCATTAGCTCCACACGACGTATGGGTTTGAAACCAACTTCTTATGTTGTTATCCACCCGGGAGACCTGTGTGCCGGATGCGATGTAGTTTCTTCTGTGCGGCGGCTGGGGAAAGGCAGCGCTCGTTCGTACGTGACGCTCGCACGGCCGCAGGATCGGGTACGGGGCGCGGGCACTGAACGAGGGCGGACTTCAGTGCCTGCCCAAGCTCACCTTCCCCGGCGGCTGCCTGGTGGGCTGCAGCGCCGGCTTCATGAACGTGCCCAAAATCAAGGGCACCCACAACGCAATGAAGAGCGCCATGATCGCGGCCGAGAGCGTGTACGACGCCATCCGAGAGGGCGACTCCAAGACCGAAGGTTAGTCTACCGGGTTCCAAGTTATCTTTCTCTGGCGGGCGATACCAATGAAGCTGACGGTGGACACAGCGAGCTGAGTATCGGAACACTCGCCGGGTTTCCGTAGAGTTTTGGGTTCGTTACAGCCTAACCAATACCGACCAAGCGTAACGACTCAGACACTGCGCCAGGTCTGCTGCTAGTCACTGCAGACCGACCGTTCATTACACCGCTGATTACGCCGTGATCGCAGAGCGTGCCGTGTTCGGGAACAAGTGATCAGCCAATGACAGAACTAGAGCGGCGATCTTGGTTCCACGGTGACGATGTTTGCAGGTGTGGAGCCGGCTAGCTACGAAGATCGGATACGGGCGTCTAAGGTCTGGAAGGAGCTGGTCTCGGTACGGAACGTGCGGCCCTCGTTCCACTCCCCACTGGGGCTGTACGGCGGGCTAGCCTACACAGGCCTCTTCTACGTGGTGGCCCGCGGCAAGGAGCCGTGGACACTTAAACATCCTGGTGAGTGCCGCACCCTGTGGTCGCACAGGCATGTGGGTTTGAACATATTGCCAGCTTCAAATTTGACCCTGATGACATAGACGGGAAATACTGATTTGGTCATCACTAGCGCGTGGAGTTTAATGGGCTCAAAGTCTCCTATATCCTTCCTCATTGATTATGTATAAGGACTGTATGGCACGTTTTTACAACAAAATCTCGGCGCATCGCCTTACGATGAATAACGTTTTCGTTTTCTGAAATGAAGGCAAACCTTTCTATGTGTGATGACAAGATAAAAATATGTGTTAGGCGATGAAGGGGAAAGATGAGTTAACTAAATAAAACTATTACAAAATGAGAATTGGCCACGTGTCAGGTGTATACTTCTATAATTGTCTAGTTCTAAGTACTCTGGCACAGTTCCAGCAAGATAAGTAACGACAGAATGCTGAGAATGCAAAAAAGATAATATGTAAATATAGGTACCGCAATTAAAACACTGGTGATAGGCATTGCGTTTCTTATACTAAATTCGAAGAAGCGTCGGAGCACACTTGGCTGCGTTCAGGCCGCCCCGATGGTCTTGCTTATTGGTCCGAGGCGGCCGGTGAACCTTCATCGAGCACCCTCTTGTGCTCGAGGCCTGGCCCGAACTTGGCAGAGTGCCCACCCCAGGATAGCTGGGCTATCATGGGCCGTGGGCGGATCCCGAACCGTGGCTGCCCGCTGCTCACAGGCACGGACTACGGGGCGCTGAAGCCGGCGCAGGAGTGCAAACAGATCGAGTACCCCAGACCCGACGGCAAGATCAGCTTCGACCTGCTGGGATCGGTGGCACTCACAGGTGAGACGCCCGAGGCATTCCCCTCCACCCACTCTGGATCGGACTGAAACATCTGATGAGCGTCAGGAATGTTCAGTGTATCTCCAAACAGTATCACACAAAGTTCACAGCAGTATCGCCGGTCTGTTTTATTCATGCTTTAACCTCGTCCACCAGAACTCCGGTGGAGGATGACTGGATGATATTCTTGGCCGTGACCTGTGCTGGGCCGTTGTTTGCGTTGCAGGCACGAACCACGAGCCGGACCAGCCGCCGCATCTGACGCTGCGCGACGACACCGTGCCCGTCAACCAGAACCTGGCCGTGTTCGACGGACCCGAGGGCCGGTTCTGCCCCGCAGGTCAGTCGCCGCGCGCCTGCGACGGTCTCTCGTTAGCGGTGTTTCCGGAGGCGGAACCGACGCTGCTCTGCTGGTCTTGGCCGAGCTGTCTGTTAATGACCTTCATCTGTGTACCGCGAGTGGACTACACCTGCAGTGGCTTGTGATTGTATAGTGGAGCCGATGAGCGGTGGGTTTGACCGGTGCTGCCCCTGCGCAGGCGTGTACGAGTACGTGCCGACGGAGGACGACCAGGGCCAACGGCTGCAGATCAACGCCCAGAACTGCATCCACTGCAAGACCTGCGACATCAAGGACCCCAGCCAGAACATCAACTGGGTGACCCCGGAGGGTGGCGGCGGGCCCTCCTACAACGGCATGTGAACCTGTGCTCACGGACTCGTAGTTGCTATCTGGTACCGTGCTGCCACCAACACTGGTGGCCCGTGCGTGGAATAGGGTTTACTGAGGTCGGGGCACCGATGCTCGGGGTGATATGACGGAATTGCTCGTTGGGAGAGTTGAGGAATTATAGAGGTGCTCTCAAGTTGTTGGCAGCGCCAGTAGCGGTGGGTCGGAGGGCTCTTGTTTGGGTAGTGTGACGGTTTGGGCCGCCTAAAAACGGTTTATTGTGGTCGCGAAGGACAAGCGTTTTACTTGCACGTACTAGAAACCTCGCCAGCTACTGGATCTCGGGGAAAATAAACGCAGCAAAGGGGGACCTGTTGCGTTCAACGCCGGCCGTGGATATATTTTGGTATTTGTGGGCGTTATATAGAACATATATCCAGTGGGTTTAAACTACAACGATGTCGTGGTCCTGTTTGCTCCCACCATCGTACAGGATAGAACATGCGTGACTGTTGCGTGACTGTTGGTGTCTTGTTACCGCCTGCACCGACGACAGTTCACGAAACAGTGTTAAGGTGCTGGGTTTGCTCGAACTCGAACGAAATCAATCGTAGAGTAATCATAAAAAATCCAAAGTAATGAGAACTGATGAATATTTAAGTTCCTGGCGCTATATTTTTATAGCGGACGCCTTGCTTAACCGCAAGAATAATATGCCGGGCAGTTTAATCAGCACGATCGAATGAACGACTGGGGTGCGCGTGACGATATATGTGTGGATCATGTACAAATTCTATAACGACTCGGAAGTCCTGCGCGAGGACCAGGAAGAAAGGTGTGTCTGCGTTTTTCCACCGTTAATGTTCCCCACAGGGATAAGCTCTATTATTTTTGTGGCACACAGAGTAAGGCGTTTTCCATTATCCTGGGCTGATACCATGGAGCACAGCGTGCTGCACACCATCGTGGTTGTGTCGGTAAGTCGCTCCCTAAGCTTCCGTCTTTGATCCAGGTCTCGCCGGTCTAAATGTGATCACTTTAAGTCTTTACATAAGTCTTATCAGTTAGGCGGGCTGCGGGGTTGGGTGATTAGTGCATGTCCCCACGTTTTATTGGCGTTGTCAGTATTTACATAGTCGAACCCTCTCATTTGAAGACCCATTTGCACTGAGTTCCGGAGACAATAGCATTTGTTGTGTGTAAACGTTCAACTGAGACGGGAGGGCTGGGAACTCGTTCTGCGCTGTACTTGGCTGGAATTTATCAATGCAATAATAGACCGTGAGATTTGGTTGAAGGTGTTAGTTATTAACACTTGGTGTTGCCATGAAAATATATGCATGTTTGAATTTGTGGTTTTATTTGACGCCATGATTCTCACTATTCACGAGCAGGCTGTGGCAAAATATAGACAATAACCATACAAGTTTTCAAAACGTTCATTCCCCTAACAAGCAATCCATGCGCATCCTTCGCACCTAAGTTCATTCCCTAACAAGCAATCCATGCGCATCCTTCGCACCTCACGAAGAGTTGCATAAAAACTCACACTCAGCCAGAGACCTCTCACATTGCTGATAGTTCGACAATCTCACCCGTTTACAAAAAATAGAACAGCACGCGTGACTAGTTGAACCAGGAGGGCACACCCGGCCGGTTGGGGAATCGCGCCATGTCCTTTTTGTGCTGATCCTTGAGCTGGTCCATCTCCTTGAGGTCGCTGTCCCGCTCCTGCTTTTTCTCCGCTGGCAGCAGGTCCGGAAACTCGAACTTCATCTCCTTTGGCTGCCGTAGTGTCACGACTAGCTTAGTGTCACGACCTCGCTACACGCCGTTGCTACGCTCGCATTGCGCGAGATACACGAATCGTCATTTCGTCAGGAAGGAATCTACGGCACCTTTACTGTGCTTCCAACGGCCATGAGGCTTATGACAGAAAACGTTTTCCTAGACAGAAGGACGAAAGTTCAACAGAAGTTGGAGCAAAACATTACCCGATCTGAGTGCCGGGTGTGGCGACTATTTGGTTCATCCCAACAGTACGACAAGGAACACTGGGAAACACATTTGCGTGTTCGCCCGTGCTTGCATTTATATAGGCGCTCTCTTTTTTATGCCTTATGAAGCCTAATATATAAGTGAAACTATAGCATTGGGAACCAGCATCTAGATTTAAATAATTTTCGGGCACATGAAAGCAAGCAATTACAAGGCCCTCTTCCGTCACTTCTGACTAGGAACAAAACAGGTTCAAGTGAGTGAACCCTTCACATAAATCGAGCTAATGCCAGAAGTGCTAAAAGTCTAACAGAAGAAGAGTAAATAAACATATCTGGTAACATTTCGCTATAACGTTTCTACAGGCTCCTAGACTCTGCAGTGCATTTTTCTCTAAACAAAACCAAGACTTAACTAATAAATTCATGGGTGCATTTTTTACATTCAGAGCTTGTTCGCTAGAGGAAAAACTAGTATTTCAATGAGCAGCTGCACGTGGCCATTCTCGCCCGGCCGCTCATAGCCCTGTGGTGACAGCTGACAGCGACTGTAGGGAGCGACACCGGGGAAACTATAACGCCGCGGGCTGTGATCATGGGCATATTCAAGCGCCGAACGGCATCTGATACCGGCTTTTTGTCTGGATCGCTTAAACAGTTATGGACTAAAAATGGGAGTGAAATGAACGGCGCTTCAAGATGAAAGTATGGTAAAGCACCTACGGTTGGCAGGGTACGAGTATAAGACCGGTGAGCCATTTATTTGGGTTGAGATATTGCTGACTTCTTTATAATTCACCACTCATTTTTTCCAGAACGATGGGCTATGCAGCGCAACTAATTTTCGCCATTGCGTAAAACAATTTCACTTAAGTCTTTGAAACTACAGGAATAAAGTCAAAACTTTCACACAAATTATGACCCTAAGTCATAAGTCGAGTTATGAACCTGAGTTTTACATCTCATGCGTGAAGTGGATCAACCCGTATTCACCAAAACACAACGGACACTCAGATATTGTTCCCAGTTCGGCTCAGTAATACGTCAATCGTCGTTGATTACATATGAAAAGACGTAGGCTAAAAACTATCAGGGAGTTGGGTGACATCAGCATGTGATATTCACTTTTTCTGGCCAGCCCCTTTGAGAGTTTCCCTATAGGAAAAGGATGCAACGGTCTGTTTCCACCGACATACTCACCAAGGCAATGAAGGCATACTTGATGTCATCATCTTTTACGATGTAGCCCTTATCGTTTCTTCGAAATTCGCCTGCAGCCACCACAGCCTGATTAGCAATCTTCCGGTGGTTCTAATCCGTCAGCAAAGCTCATTTGTTATTCATGTTCATGAAATGAGCCACCAGTGACTTCCGTACATGTATTCAGGTACGCCATATATCCCATACACAACACATACCAGAGGGAAATACTTGACAGGATTAAAATAAAATGAGGAAAAGTGAAATACGAACATTAGAGAGCGAGAAATACATGAGGATTCGAGAAATAAGATAAAAAAGCTGCGGACAATTTCCGGACGGGGTGTGCTGGGATGAGCTGGACGGCAGCCGCGTGAGAAGGACCGCGTGAGAGGACGGGCGCGGCACAACGGGCACGTACGGCGGGCGCAAAGGACGAGCGAGCCACGGACAGAGCGCAGGAGGCCGATGACCAATGTGCAGGGGGAAAAGTTTCAGGCGATATTAATATTGTAATAACATCGACAATTAGCTGAAGATGAAATATTTGAAACCCTTCTTGTCACACAATACAAAAAGCTACTGCTATTTGCAATGGCTTAACCTTCCACTACGAGTTCTTCCTGGAAGCAAAGTACGATATAAATTACCATTAGAAAAAACAACTTACCTAGGCGATTTGCTATGCGGACATCGACTACTGGAACCTTGTATATTTTCTCAAGATATTGTTTCACGTCATATCTCGTCATTTCCGGCGATACTATAAACTGAACTGTGTTAGGAGGCAACTTGTGTTTGGGTGGTATCAGCTTCATCCAGAAGTTTGGCAGCAGCACCCTCAGTTGTGGGTTACCTCGTTGGTAGAGTGGGTACAGTCGAGTAGACATGGTGTACCCTGTCAGTGGAAGCATAACACACTCAAATGAAGATGACATAGAAGGGAATGGACATTGAAATGCACAATCTCTTCAGGTGAAATGCAGCTGGCTCTTCCATATGAAAGCAATAATAATGCTGTAACACATATGCATTTTTATATAGATTCATAGTAATCCCCAGGCTTTCACAATGCTAGGGCTTAGTGAGCATTCACCAGAAACTCGCTCACTACCTGTTGATGAAACAACCCTGAGTCAGAGTCAGCATGACTCACAGACCCATTTACTTGCATCAAAATTGAACCAATCTCGTTTATTCATGTCGAATTTTGTTGATTTTCTGGCTTAAGCTACAGAGTAAAATAGAGCCATTGGAAGGCCAATGGGGCAAAAGGAAAGGAGGTGACTTCAACAAAGTATCATATGCACCTGAAATCTCAATTTTGGCCCCTTGAGCATAATTTCCCAACCATAATCCCCTCCCTGAAAATTTGACCAGTTTTTCCCATCCCCAACCCCTACATAAGTCGAAAGATAATGAGGTTGTGATATTTGAATGAGTATTTCAAGTGGATTCAAAGTCAGATATCTTATTCAAATTAGAACTCATCCCAAAACTTCACAAATAGTGTAAACTGATTAGGCAGAATGCACCCTGTGCCATTTTTGGCAGCTTAGGGTTTTTTTACGAAATGGCCCAGATCATTCCTATTTTGGGAACATGCATTTCCAATTTTGTATGAGCACTTTAATTACCTATGGGTCATTGTTCCTATCATTGAGAACACAGCTATTTTTTACCACAGATTCTCATACTAAGGTAAAGTTGCTTAGAACAAATGGGCCACATACAGACCCAATGAATGAATGACTTAATATTATGAGTCAACTTAAATTTAACTTACAGTTTAATCACTAACTCTAATCCTACCTCAGCTTGTGTCACATTCAGCTGGTGCAGCTCTGCACATCCACCAGTCAATACTGACTTCTGTTCTTGAATCACATTCAGCAGTCAAATTCAGACTCCATCTAAATCCAGAAGCAAGTAAAAAAGTTAAGAATATAAAATTGAGTTGACTCACCATCAACTGTCTTTGACCTGATCTACATGGCCAAACTGAGATCTGTATCAGACTGCCAATCTATTCCATCAAAGGCTATTTCCCCAGCTATATAGCACACCTGTGCTGAAGCACTGGTGGTGAAATAGCACTTTAAAGGGAATGTGGCACCTTCACAACATGATTTTAACTGAGATAGCCAAGTTGTAAAGCAAGTCGGAGAACCCGGTACTCCATATTTCATTCGTCTTGGAACTCGATATTTCCGTAGAAAAAAGCTAAAACCTACCTGACACCAGCCCCCCTCAGCCCCCCCGTCGCCGGCGGCCATTGTGAGCTACTGGTGTGACGACATATGCTGACGTCACAATGAGCATCAGCTAATCGAAGCCCTTGAAGCGTTTCAAGTATGGTAGTGGTTGCCAGATCGTGACATCATCCACAGGCTGGTATTTATTTCTTTTTCTAGAGGAGTATTTTTAAAACCAAACATTGAGCTTAGTGTATATTTTTCAGAGAAATCGTGAGTGGCTTCATTATTTTTTACTACAAGTACGCCTAATAACACTAAATTCCAGGATTCGACCAATGTGCCACATTCCCTTTAAGGAGTTAAAGATTCCATTTTTATTCTCATCAACCAACCTGGAAAGTATAGAGCAGGCCAGACAAGTCACACCAGCAAACTAAAATTCTTGCACGTATTCGCACCACCAGCCACCCAAAATTCTCACCAATCCACATAATACCAGGGCCAAAAATGCACCCATCCCTACTCACACAATGCAATGCTACCACTTTCATTACTCAGTTGGTTTTTAAGGCCCCCTCCTGCATCTTTATAACCATTCATCCATTATTTCTTTGGTTTTCAGTGTCACATCCCTAACACCAGTCTCCCAAATTCGCACCAGGCCTATCCAGTGTGCAAAGTGTAGCACTTTCGACGAGACCTCGTTGGTGCACGTGCTCTTCGAGATAGAAGCGAATGGTGCAAATTTTACCACTGTGGTGTGAATTTGTGAGTCTGGTGTGAGGAAGGCGACACTGAAAATCAACAAAATCATACAGGGGAAGGGAAAAACTGACTTGGCCAACCATGGGCATGTTTTTTCTCCCTGGTATGTTGTGGATTGGTGCAAATTTTTGGTGACTGGCGGTGACAATTGGTGCGAGAATTCTAGGTGGCTGGTGCGACTCGTCTGGCCTGCTGCCATATTTTTTCGTACATACACGTATCTTTGTAACTTTGTGCACACTACGGCAGTACATAAAACATACAAGACCCTAAAAAACAAGCCCCGGCCGACTGAGGTGGACAAATACAATTATAAACGGAGGAGCCGAGCCCCGAACCCGTTACCACCGACGGCGCGAGCGCTCTAAATTACGCCCAGACGGGCATGGGCTCGGAGCCTGGCAGACGTCTACCGGCCGGGTGAGTGAAATAATAAATCAGGATGATGATGAACGTATGAGCCGGACAAAAAAGCACAGTTAGAACGTGAGCGAAAACAAATAAACATTGATCTATGGCCTACAGTGCGCAGACACCGCCAATGGGAGCATCCTCCCCCTCTCCGGCACCCGTGGCGCCAGCCACACCCTCACTGTCCCCAGACTCCCAGTCTCCAGCAAAGACCGGTTCCCCGCCATCCGCCCTGACGTCCGTGATGCCGGGGATGTCCCTGGTCGCGTCGGTGCAGACTGGAGGCTTACAAAATTCACGCCACTTGCTCCTGTCCCCAAGGGCACTTGCACCCACAAGATCTTGTCGAAAGTGCCATGCTTTGCACAATGACTGATAAATTGGAGCTGTATGCTTTTGTGCATGCTTCCTTTTTATCATAAATACCTTCCCAGAAAAATTACTTGCAGCGCTACCTAATAAAGCTAGTTAAAACTCAGTGCCCTTCGAAATTTTTACCTCAAAAGATAGCCTTAAAGATAGCCAACAAGATTACTTGTCTTAACTGGCTTTACTTTTGTTCATTACTTTACTTTTACCTGAGTGACCAGCATTAAAAAATAATTTAAATAACCACGGTACGTCCCGTCGTCTTCTTCCTGCCTTTGTATATGTTTTTATGGCACCCGAAAAACCTTACGTTCGAACCCCTTCCGCTATATTTGTCTACAGTAAGGCTTGTGCCAGATTAACTACATGAGCCCTGTTCTAGCTGTCAGCACAGTTTTGTCAGCAGGACCTCTAGCCTCTCCTCCAGAAAAGAAATATCAGCGCCATAATCGCCTCTAGTTTGTGTGACGCCTGAACCTAAGAGGTTGTGCGTCTCACCCAAGGCGGTCTCACCCCACCAAGAAAAAAAGCCTCTAGTTTGTGCTAAGCAAAGGGAGCTTCAAACTTTATACCATTAAAAAATATTAGGCTGCAACTTCGTGCACTTGCTATTTTTCATCAGCACAAACAGCAGGCCGTCGGCCCGTAAAACCTCTAGAGCTGAGTTCCCGGGAAGAGGCTACAGTCCTGTGACGTAAGCCCTGTTCCAGCTGTCAGCACAGTTTTGTCAGCAGGATCTCTAACCTCTCCTCCAGAAAAGTAACATCAGCGCGATAATCGCCTCTTGTTTGTGCTAAGCAAAGGAAACTCAAACCTTTACACAATTAAAAAATATTAGACTGCCACTTCGTGCACTTACTATTTTTCATCAGCGCAAACAGCAGGCCGTCAGCCCGTAAAACCTCTAGAACTAGTTCCCGGGGAGAGGCTACAATCCTGTGACGCAGGAGCAACACGGCCCGCTGATTGGTGCTGACAAGACTCTGCTGACAGATGGACCAGGGCTGTAGCCGCACGCTGATTGGTGCTGACAAAACTCTGAACACGGCTATTGACCCCGGTCACGCTCACCAGAGGCGCTAGTGTGCCATCCAAGATGGCCGCGAAAGAACGACTCCGAAAGGTAAGCACCGTTAGTGGGCCCGGGAATAGCATGGTAATAAGCGGTGAATTATACGTGTCTTATGCCTGGTATGTGGCAGTGGCTTATAACCAGCCACTGCGGAAGGCAGTGAGGAGCATAAATTCGAGGAGTTTTTGGTCCCAAGGAGCAAAGTTTGTAGTCAGGATTGTACCAGACAGACTCCGATCTGGTACGATGGAGATTGCGGCTCTCTCTTAACCCGCGCCCCACCGGGGGTCCGGTGCCACCTTCGCCCCACCGGGGGGGCCATCGATGCCCCCCTCTAACTCCGAAAATATGGGCGTTAGCGCAAATCTGCAAAGTGCAATAGAAAGCTCGCGTGAATTCAGTAAGAAATTACTTCGCATGTTTTAGTGCTCAGGTCAATGGTTTGACCTCCAGAGGTCGAATTAGGTCAAGATCGGCTATTTTCACTCAAATATGCAATGATTAAGCAAACTGGGCATAACTCTTATGTCATTAGAGCTATTGAGGCCTGGTAAAGTACATTTGATAGCAAATTGCCAGTACTTTTTCCGCTATGTGCAACGTAAAGACCTCCCGCCAGTGGTTTGACCGCCAGAGGTCACCTCGTGACCTAATATGACCTGAGGTCACGAAAGGTCAAAAAGTGACCTTGCCATATATCAAATGAAAGCCAGTGACAAGACAAACACGATGGTGTTTGTTTCACCGCTCTAGCTCAGTTAGGTCAAAAGTTATTGTCAAAATACTGTTTTTGACCTCTGGTGACCTTGGATGACCTTGGAAAAGTCAAAGGGCAAATATGACCCCTGGGATCCGTGAAAGGGTGTCCAAAAACGTTGTTTTGAGCAGTCTGAGTATTTGCAATCATTTTTGTGGCTTTTATATCATGAAATAGCTTTTCCCCATGCTTTTCCAATGGGAGAGGTCGCCTCGTGACCTGACCTCAGGGCACGAAATCGAAAAATCCCGGATATACACCTTGTAGACCCTGGAGGGGTCATGAAGTGTAGGAAGTTTCAAATCGATCGACTTTGAAATGTAGCTCTTACAGAGCTCTAAAGGTGAAGTGAGGTGACCTTGGTTGACCTCGTCTGGTGACCTGACCTTGGGTGACCCGGGGTAAAAAATTTCAGGGATGATGGGAAAATGATGCAGTGAGAGGTAGAGCCCTCAACCGCGGTGCTGCGCCTCGTCGTTTTTCTGCCATCCCGGAAAAACCTTAGGGGGGCCATCGATGGCCCCCCCGGTGGGGCGAGGGTTAATATACGCATCCAAGCCGACGCGCGTGTCTGGTGATAGCTCCGGAACATTCGATACTTAGTGAATACCTAAGCAGATACCGCCGGGCTACAAGAGAATACGGATCGCCGACTGGTACATGGTACCCCCGGTGAGGACATTTCATGGCAGACTTTATTCTTACGCTGCAGAGAGATTGCTTTGCTAATCACATTCGCTTGGCGCGCGCCATATTAGCCGCCCATATACAGTGAAGGTTCGCGCCAGTAAAAGGTACGGCAATAGTCACCTCTGGTACAATTGTACCCTTTTTGGTATATCCAACCAAAGGTACCAATAATTCTGTTCGACGCAATGCCTCTGTACCCTGCGCCTCCGAGGTTTGATTTCCGTACTCCAGAGGACTGGGGCAAGTGGAAAACTTCGTTTGAAATGTTTCGCCGGCTGAACAAGCTCGAAACAGAGGCGAGCTCATACCAAGTGACGTCATTGGTCTACACGATGGGACTGCCTGAGAGTCAGGAGATTTTCGATTCTTTCAACCTGAACCATGATGATGCCAGGGACTATGACACAGTGCTAGCCAAATTCTCTGATCACTTCGCGCCCGTAGGAAATTCTACATTATATCGGGCCAAATTCTACCAGCGCCGACAGGAGCTGGGCGAAACCGTGGATGAATATCTACGTGCCCTGCATTCACTGGCCGCTACATGCGAGTTCGCTGATAAGCAAGAACAGATCCGTGACCGACTAGTATCGGGCGTGCGCGATGCTCCTCTTGCCGAACGCCTGGCATTGGAGTCTGTCTGGTACACGGCGTCTCCTCCAACGCGTACCGGCCGACTCGCGTGCGGCCACTCCCCCTCGACTACCACCGGTACCATCGCCGGGGCTTCCAACATACCGCGATCCTGCAAGCTCCCGGTGGGAGGCCCATGCTTCCTCCCCCGCTGCCGGCTGCCCCCGATTCCGGGCGCGATCAGAGCGCCGCTCGTGTCCCTCTTGCGTTTCAAGTTTCAGACTCTACGCCGGGTGTTCCCCGCCCTGTTCGTAGCCGCAGGTTGCCGGCTCGCTTCAGGGACTACGTCATGTGAAGCGCCAGCATGACTCGGGTCTCGTTATCCGCCACCCAGGGGAGGAGAGGAAGCCATATAGCAAGTGCTGATACAGGTGCAAATGTTGTTGTGTTCTATGATGTTAACTTAATCAAGGGACATTCACTGCAGAAGTGATGGCCTGCCAACCCTCGCCAGGATCTCAACTGAGTTGTGTTCTCTCAGCTAAGGTTAGCTAACTTTTTCACTTCATGATGTTGTATGAGTGTGCCCACAACTTTTGATAACATTACTCTGGCTGGGATTCCACGGTTATGTGATTTTACTTTTATGATGTAAGCTCAGAGCGATACCGAACCATTGCGCCGTTCGAAATGCTGAACTCAGCTACTCCTCTAAAGGAGGGGAGATGTACCAGACGGACTCCGATCTGGTACGATGGAGATTGCGGCTCTCTCTTAATATACGCATCCAAGCCGACGCGCGTGTCTGGTGATAGCTCCGGAACATTCGATACTTAGTGAATACCTAAGCAGATACCGCCGGGCTACAAGAGACTACGGATCGCAGACTGGTACAAGGATCAGGTTAAAGTTTGCTGCACCCCCCCCCACTTTTTTTGCCGGTGGTGACGCTTATGTTTGGAAACGCATTTTCCATCGTACATTCGAACTGGAATTTCAGACAGCTTGAAACGAATAAAGGCGTATATGTACCGAATTATTTCGATGTGACAGTTTCCCAGGCTAAAAAGTAATGCAGCCATAGACGGATCCAAGGGGACAGCAAAGTGGGCATGTGCCCCATAGGCAGATCCAGGGGGCAAAGGGAGTATGTGCCCCTCCCCGCATTGACCCTCGGCGCCCCCTGAAATGGCCACGCCCCCTGAAATTTCGCTTCCCAACCCCCCCCCCACCCCAGGATGCGAAAGTCGGCTCCCACCGATAGGGTTTTGCTCCCATCCGATAGGGTTTCTCGGTGAAGAATCCTGGATCAATCCTTTGATGACAGTCCAAGGATAAAGGCCTACTCCTGCTAGAAGCAGGCTCAAGGGAGTGGAAGGAGGCATAAGCGGAACTGGAGATTGCCCCACAGCCAGTCTGTAAAGTATGGCAGCAGGCCAGACGAGTCGCACCAGCCATCTAAAATTCTCGCACCACCAGCCTCCAAAAATTCGGACCAATCTGCCACATACCAGGGAAAAAATGCATCCCTTCCTACCCCTGCAATCAGTGGCGGATCCAGGGGGGAAGGCAATTGCCCCCCCCCCAAAGGAAAAGCTCGGGGCAAAACTATGTTTTTGCCCCCAAAGCGATCGACCTCCTTCTTTCCCGACTCCTTTTTAGCTTGTAAGCAAGATTTTGGTGCTTCAACTCTCAACTTCAAACAGAATTAGTGAAGTTCAGTGTAAATATTGGGGCTTGGATAGGAAAAAATATCTTGAGTCTATATTTTCACCCCGTGGCGTTTTTTCTTCTGTTTTTTTCTTTTCGTCTCCAGTTCCCAAAGTCCTACCGAAAAGGCATATTTTAACGCAATTTTGCACTCCACGTTTTTTTCCTTTTCGGCTTTGGTTTGCCACTCCCAAACCATTCGGCTAGATCTACCATTGCCTGCAATGCAATGCTATCTCAATCATTAGTCAGTTAATTAAGGGCTTTTTATAAGGCCCCTCTTGTGTCTTAATAGCCATTCAGCCATTATTTGTTTATTTTAAGTGTCACTAACCTTGCAAATTCGCACCAGGTTGATAAAATTCGCACCACTCGGTCCTGTCTCCAAGGGCACTCGCGCCGACGAGATCTCGTCGAAAATGCCATACTTTGTACACTGGCCTCACAGCCGCTTACCAGGTGGATGTCCATGGAAGTCAGATGGCTGAAAATGTCTGCAACAGACAGCAGCATTTGAGCCTATCTTCTTCCCAATTCTCAGTTTCAACTCCCACTGCTTGGACAGCACCTTATCCTGAGGAAACTTGTGAAAGCTGAGACTTCGACACTTTCTTCGGAAGGATACACACTGAGAAACGCAGCAGACCTGATTGGATCTAATGGTTATCCGTCTCTTCTCCATTTTCTTTGAACTTTCCAAGATTATAACAAACAAGAAAATAACGCCAGTCTTCAATATTCACGTCCACCCAACGTCACGTATTAACCACGCTCTTTCACAACGAGTTTACCACGACTGAAAATCCGTTACTATAGGAACCGTGTAGAAACCAATGGAGTTTGTTCAAAAATGCGCCAGATATGAAGCAGCCACGCCAGACGGTAGTCCCTCTCCTGGCGTTTCCAAAAAATCCACCAGGTGCCAACACTTTCGATGACCGAGGCCAATAGAAAGTTTTCCTTCGTATAGAGGAAACATCTGCGCTTCGAAGCGTGCATTTATTTTGGTTGTTTTGGATATCTAACTGTGTCATCCCTAGCGGAAACGAATATTGTACGATATTGATCACATTTCAATATTGAAAATACTTTTTTTAATGTTAAAGGGACATGGTCGCAAAAATTTTATTGTGGTTTCTTAATATTTGAAAGATCCTGATTCTGGTACCGTCCTCTATTACCCTGGTACCGTCAATAATTTCTTTATCTTTAGCTAAATTTTTGGAGGCCACTCAACAATTATCGGCCTCGGTCATTGAAAGTGTTTGGCACCTGGCGGTTTTTTTTGGAAACGCCAGGAGAGGAACTGACGTCTGGCGCCGCTGCTTCATATCGGGCGCATTTTGGAACGCCATACTTTTATAATGTGTATTTACAGTCGTGGTGAACTCGTTGCTGTGAAAGAGTGTGGTTATACGTGGCGCTGGGTGGACGTGAATATTGAAGACTGGCGTTATTTTCTTGTTTGTTATAATCTTGGAAAGTTCAAAGAAAATGGCGGAGAGACGGATAACCATTACATCCAATCAGAACTGCTGCGTTCCTCAGTGTGCATCCTTCCGAAGAAAGTGTCCAAGTCTTAGCTTTTACAAGTTTCCTCAGGATAAGGTGCTGTCCAAGCAGTGGAAGTTGAAACTGAGAATTGGGAAGAAGATAGGCTCAAATACTGCTGTCTGTTGCAGACATTTTCAGCCATCTGACTTCCATTCACATCCACCTGGTAAGCGGCTGTGAGGCAATCTCCAGTTTCGCCTATGCTTGCTTCCACTCCCTTTAGCCTGCTTCTAGCAGGAGTAGGCATTTATCCTTGGGCCGTCATCATAGGCGGATCCAGGATTGCCGATTTGGGGGCCCTCCCGGGGAAGCGCCTTTCTTGACCGGGAAACCCAATCGGACGGGAGCAAAATCCCATCGGTGAGAGCCGACTTTCGCATCCTGGGGAGGGGGGTGGGGGTGGGAAGCAAAATTTCAGGGGGTGTGGTCATTTCAGGGGGCGCCGAGGGTCAATGGCAGGGGGCACAAACTCCCTTTACCCCCTGGAACTGCCTATGGGGCACATGCCCACTTTGCCGTCCCCCCTGGGCCCGCCTTTGGCTGCATTCCTTTTTAGCCCGGGAAACTGACATATTGAAATAATTCGGTAGATATACACCTTTATTCGTTTCAAGCTGTCCAAAATTCCAGTTGGAATGTACGATGGAAAATGCGTTTTCAAACACAAGCGTTGCCACCGGAAAAAAGTAGGGGGGCAGCAAACTTCAACCTGATACTGACTACAAACTTTGTTCTTTGGGACCAAAAACTCTTCGAATTTTGATTCTTCTCTGCCTTCCGCAGTGGCTGGTTATAAGCCGCTGCCACATACCAAACATAAAACACTTATAATTTACCGCTTACCATGCTATTCCCGGGGCCCACTAACGTTGTTTACCTTTCGGAGTCCCTCTTTCGCGGCCATCTTAAAGGACATACTAGCGCCTCTGGTGAGCGTGACCGGGATCAATTCAAATTCGTTAATCATATCAATAATAGGCTGTAACCTGCTCTTCACCTCTATTCTATCAATCAAGGTTTTAATTTCTAGAAATTATTTTTGCCGTAGAAAATATTTTTATGTTGTATTGGTATTCAATTTATTTTCATTAAGCCTCAAAAGTACGCAAATCACATTAGTATGTAGATAGGTCCATGCGCCACCGCATGATCTTTTCATTTTTGATTTTTCCAGCCTGCTTTCCGTCGAACATGAAGGCCATCGATTTCTGGTCGGTAACAAGCTGAAAATGTCTTCCAATCAAGTAATGCCTCCACTTCCTTAGCGCTTCTACGATAGCGTAGGCCTCCTTCTCAACCGACGAATGTCGGCGTTCGCTGGCGGTTAATGTCCGCGAGAAAAAGTCGACTGGTCGGCCGTTTTGACTAAGTGTTGCGGCGATGGCATGGTCAGACGCGTCGGTTTCCACATCATCATCATCATCATTTGGTGTTTTTGGGCGGCCCGACTTCCATGGTCATTTTGCGCCCATATCAAACGTAAGGTATACAACGCGATTCAGGAGATGACACATAGCAGATCATTCTGAGGCAATAGCCTTATTGAAGATTCTATGATAGGTGCAGAAAACAGAATGTGGGTTCAGAAGATAAAAAGGGCGTAGCCCTCACACTCACATGCAGAAAAAACATAGAGTACAAGCAATTACGTAGGGGAGTAAATCACATTGAATCAGACTTTCTTCAGGTAAAACATAATGCTCGTGATTTCGACGGACGGATGCTCCCCCAGGAGCGAAACCAGGGTGGGGGATCCCGGCAAATATCGACGCCTTTCGATTTCGAAATCCCGGCATTCGACCAGGACATGTCTTGCAGATGTTCTGTCACCACAGCGCGGGCACTCCGGCGGAGCATCACCGGTCAAGAGGTAGGCGTGTGTGGAGTGGGTGTGTCCCAGGCGAAGTCTACACAAAGTGACCTCCTCCCTCCTGCAGGTTGCACTGCTTGACCACAGCCCCAACCGAGGTTTCAGCTCCCTTAGTTTTCTACCCTTAGGGTTACCATTCCATCGCCGCTGCCATATTTCCGTGAGATGGTCACTAACTCGTGAGAATAGGTCAAAGTATGGAATTCGTATGCCACGGGGAGGGACTCCCCTTGCCGCTTCCTTAGCTGCTGTGTCTGCTCTTTCATTTCCAGTGACACCAGAATGACTCGGCACCCACGCAAGTGTGATGAGTTTTCCTCGGCACTCAGCCTGGTAAATCTTCTGCCTAATTAGAGGTAAAAGATAGGAGCTAGCTGCACTGTAGCTAAAGACCTGCAGTGCTTGCAGTGACGATAGGGAGTCACTAAATATTACAAAGTAATTGTTTCTCGATCGCAGGACCTGGTCTAGGCAACGGAAGATAGCGTACAGTTCCGCTGTGAACACCGATGCATCTGGAGGCAGCGAGAAGCATTGTTCAGTATTGGCACCCACGAAGGCACAACCCATGCCTTCCGCACCCTTAGAGCCATCCGTGTAGAAGACGGTGTGGTTCCGATACCTGTCCGAGCAGTGTTCCATAAATGTCTGACGGATTTCCACAGGTACCAAGCCTCTAGTGGTGACTACAAGCTCCTTGTCTATGGTGACTTTGGGACTTAGCCACGGTTCCGAAGCTGGCCAGTGCGCGGGTGCAACACTCTCTAGATTGATGCCAGCCTCGCTCAGCCAGGTCCGAACTCTCACGCCAGGTTGTCGTGCTGAGGCGCGGGAACCTGTGTCAATACGGCGTATACGTCGGTCGTCAAAAAACGTGTTATATGCAGGGTGCTCAGTTGTCTGTTTAAGCCTCAAAGCGTACCGCATTGATATATACCAGCGGCGCAGGTCAAGCGGCATCTCATGCATATCCACGTGCAAGCTCACGACAGGCGACGTGCGAAACGCACCGCTAATAATCCTTAGAGCCTGGTTTTGAACAGTATCTAGCATTCGCTTAGCACTTTCGGGTGCGGAGTCATACACTGCACACCCGTATTCCAGCTTGGATCTTATGAGGGATCTATAGAGTGCGAGGAGTGTCTTCCGATCCGACCCGTAAGTCATGCGTGTTAGAACTTTAAGGATGTTCAGGCAGTTAAAACATCTTTCCCTCAGTCCCTTAGTGTGGGGAACGTACGTTAGTCTGCGGTCGAGCACAAGGCCGAGAAATCGTATCTGCTCTACCATTTCTATAGTGCGGTTTCCTAGCTTTAGCACAGGGTGATCACACGCTTTATGCCTGTTGCAGAAATGCACGCATTTTGTTTTCTCTGTGGAAAAGTTCAAGCCGTTTTTTCCACTCCACTGCTGCAGTCGGTCGAGACATAGTTGCAGCTGTCTCTGCGCTGTGTTGGTGGAGGAAGTCGTCACCCATATGGAGAAATCGTCAACGAATAATGCACGGGATATGTTTGGCGGCAGAGTGTCACCTATATCGTTTACCATAACGGCGAACAAAGCCACAGACAGAACGCTGCCTTGGGCCGTGCCGTTCTCCTGCACGAGTTGGTCAGAGAGGAATGGTCCTATGCGGAATCTGAAGCGTCTATCCCTAAGAAAGTTGGATAAGAACCAGCCCAAGTGACCTCGGACGCCCATGCCATGGAGCTTTCTTTAAAATACCATACCTCCATGTCAAGTCGTACGCGCGCTCCACGTCAAAGAAAATGGCGATGGTGTGTTGTTGGTTCATAAAGCCCTCTCTGACAGCGGCATCGAGTCGAATGAGATGATCGATGGTGCTTCTTCCCTGGTGGAAGCCACACTGTACGTTGGATAGAAGGTCATTACTCTCAAGAAACCACATGAGGCGAACGCCAACCATTTTCTCCAGGAGTTTGCATACACACGATGTTAATGATATGGGACAGAAATCCTCGGGCGAGTTTCCGGGCTTCCCGGGTTTCTGTATAGGTATGATGATTGATTCATGCCACTGCTCAGGAAAGTCGCCGTTGGCCCACTGTTACCTAGAAGTGCTCTTAGGTATGGCTGTGAATGATGGTTTTCAAGTTGGTAGGACCTCTGATCGTATTTCGACGAAGATACGTTGTTTCCTTAATCGTCGATTTATTTGCACCTGGCGTTGTGAACAGGTGATGCAACTTAGCCAAAGTTCCAACACTCTCTTGTCTGTACTTGACCTTACGAGTCCTTCCTCACTCTACTGACATACTATCTTCTGTAGCACTATGGGCGTCTGCCTCACTATGAGCTGAGCTCATCAGTCTGTACTCACATCTGCTTTGTGGCTGTCCTTGCACACACACAGGTATCTCTATCACTGCACTTTCTCTCACTGTCTCTGCATGTCTCTCTAAAGTCTCTCAACTGCTCTGGGCTGAGTTGGCATAATACTGCCTAGTACTACGGTGCAACACTGCATCTCATGCTCTGAGGGACGCTAGCTCAGCGCTCCTTATATACGCCGAGTCGGCAGGCTTGGTTACATACGCCGACCAATCACAACACAATACGTCATAGGCGACAGAGTATGGTTCGATGCACTGGTCTGGAGGCTGATGAAATGCTGATGCAATCCAAGGCCAGACAGTGGCGTGACACCAGCGTCAGATCTCGTGAGCCAATGAGCGTTCAATACGTCATAGGGCGTTGGCTGGGGTGCATCGTACGATGGACCCGTGGTCATGAACCGACAGGCTGCTACGCAGTAACTGGCAGAGCCCTTTGTCTGAGTGTGACTGCACTTATAATGGGAGGGGGACGAGAAATGAATATGCATACTAGAGGACCATTAATTATCGCGTCATTTAGTAATTAAAGTGAAGTAGTTAATAAATTTTCGTTACATCACAGCGCGAGGTCCTTTGAATGAAATTTTGGATTGTTGTCTAAAATTTTCGTTCACCAGATCTGATTCTGTTTACAGGCATCTCAATAATTGAAGCATGATATATTTTACATTTAAACATTTAAGCAATACGGTTACATGAGTGAGTTGAACATCTGCACACTATAACATACTATAACTAGTTGATTACGTAAAACATTCTTCTTCAACACCGTTCATAATCTACACGTCAAAGTCCACATCTGATCCGGCAACTGCCATTGTTGAATCAAAACTGTCTACTGGGAAGTTCTGATTGATGTAGTACACTACTTCAGGGGCAGCGTTGGGAGCAGCGACGTTGGTATCGGCAGCAGCGTTGGCGATTGTTTCGGCAGCGATGTTGGTTTCGTCAGCGGTGACCGTTTCGGCAGCGGTGTGGTTGTGAGCAGTGGTGCTGTTGTTGGCAGCGGTGTTAGTTGTTGTTGGGACACTGGCGTTGATTAAGCTCCAACAGCCAGGTCGTATCCTTTGGGGCACGACTTCGTTTGCTGACTTCCAGTACTGTCGCGAGATGCGGACAGGTACGTAATCTTCAAGGATCCAACTGGCGCAGGCCATGGGATGTCCTGCCCACTTCACTAATAAGTGAACTTGTCCATCGTTGTCGTGGTAGTGGTCCACGGCAAACTGAATGGCTGGGATAGCTGGAGTGGTGTTCATGTTGCTTGTTGGATGACTGGTGACTGACTGATTGATGCTCATGGTTGAGTCTGGGCTTTTTATTCTACCTGAAGACATGTCAGTGGGATTGCTGCTGACTGCATTTCCGCTGGCGTTGATGTTGATGCTGCTGAGCTCGGTGCTGGTATCGGGGAGGATTGGGAGCGGTTCGGACATGTTGACCTACGTCTGCGTTTTATGATCACCACGGCGGATGCTGAGGCTACTATGACTAACGCAATGCCTATTGTAGTGCCAGCGATGGGTTTTAAATAGACGCTGAGACGGCTGGATTCCAGGCGCTTTAGCTGGGTACGGAGCTGACTTAACCGATAGGTATTATCGGGTACGACAGGAAGCGATTCAATAGCGAGAGATAGAGCTTCAGCATTGTTCTCCAAGTCACTGAGAATGTTATGCCACACATCATGGGCGTCAGCTATGTAACTGAATGCACCGGAAAAAGAGATCTCTGAGTCGAAGCGTCGAAAGGTAGGGAGCGTGAAGAATTTCGTCTGAGCTGAACAACCGAGTTCTAACTGCAAGTGATTTATGGTTTCAGTGAACATCCTTGTCTCTGTTCCATTTTTACATCTCGTGATAACTTCAAGAGGCTCGGATATTATAATCAACCATTCCCCATTTCCAACATACTGAGCTTTAGGCCTGATGGTTTCCTTACTTGATATTTCCTTATCACAATATCTTTGAATTTTCTCCTTATTTTTGGTGAGCAAGAACGGAAGACACTTGTCTGATTCCTGAACGATTTCAAGCGGCTTTTGCACTGGGTAGAACGGTAGGGTGCTTTTGATGAAGACATCCACAGAGTTCTTTTCCAAAATCATATACTTTAGGTTGTCATCTGGAGAGCAATGTACGAGAAGTCTTCGGTTGTGAACTTTGCAAGATAGTTCTTTCCACTTACAACTTTTGGTGATGCAAGGTTCATAATCTCATAGATTTGAAATCTATCGCGAACATTTACCAGAGGGATGAAAATATTGACATAGAATCCAAACTCATTCCTGGAAACTGATGTATGACTGACCAAATAATATTTTTCGATCTCTTCGGGCTGAAACGGTAAAGCAACAGAATTTGGGAGGATGTGACGAATGTTCTCTAGCGTTTTCTGAAACTGAACAGGTTTTAGAAACGACCTTGACAGAATACCATGTTCTGCAAGACTAGAGTGGAGTTCCAAGTCAGATAGGTAACTTTTAAGATTCTGGAGAGAGACTAACAGATCATGAAAGATGTCTTACATTTCGTCTGAGATTTCCGTGTATGCCATCATGGCATTTGAAAGTACACGGGTAAGGTATCTTAATTTTTCATCAAGCGTCTTGGTGTAGTTCATAAGCTTATTCAAAGCTCTACGATTTGTTCTAACCTCTAGAGTGGTCTCATTCAAAATACTAACGTTTTCATCGATGACGTGAATCAGATTTTTCTGATTAGCCTCCAGATATTGAACATGTTTCAGGATGTCTTTGACATCCGTATTGGTGGCGGTTCCAAACAGACTAGACATTATGTCACCAACGAATGGGAGCAGAGATCTTTTCGTTCGATACTTGGTAGGGTCATCCAACAGATTGAAGAGTTCGCGCGTTCTTTGGATTTCACCATTGAGATAGGACTTCTCTTTGTTCAGGCGGTTGATCAAGAGATTCACGCGGTTGCTGTCAAGCTCATGCTTGTACTTTGCAATTTTCATGTAAAATTTCATATCAAACTGCTCGACTTGCTGGCTCATGAATTTTAGCGCATCCTTTAAGTTTGCCGTATGGACTGGTACATGAATAGTCCAGTGATCATAAGAGGCGTACATCTGACCTTTGGGTACGAATAACACGTTCGACAGGGTTGTTTGGAGGGCAGTTAGTAGGAGGAGACATATTAGTAACTGTTGAATTCTCATCCTGTAACACACAGAAAACACACATTTAAACACTTGAAACTTATTGTAACTTAAGCTAGAACATAACCTAATCATGGCCTTCTAACCATTTGTGGCATCATCTGATCGCATTTGACATCTTGTCAAGTAAACATTATCCAATTAATGAATCCGTTTCATCCAGTATCTGATGATCCCGTCATGTCAAAGTACTCATTTCACTCTCAAGTGAAGAATTCGATTAATAACATCATTACATACTACTTCAACAACATGGCTGCCATATTTTCCATCTTTTGGCTGATATTTGCCATGTTCATGCTAAACATTTTGAACAGTTCCATCTTTTGTTCCGTATTCAGAGAGGAACCTGACGTTACCTCAGTTACATCACATTTGCTGCGTGTATTTACACTAT
Source organism: Lepas anatifera (assembly GCA_034440635.1). NCBI lineage: Eukaryota > Metazoa > Arthropoda > Thecostraca > Lepadidae > Lepas > Lepas anatifera. The sequence continues at coordinate 163,945 of JAOTON010000698.1, read as the reverse complement.
CCTTAGCGGCATTTCTACACTGTACAGTATCTATATCTAAGGTATCTACATTTGTACTCTCAATGTCTGATATCTCTGAATCAGACGAGTCATCTGCAGCGATGACCTTATTTGGGGGATAATCATCTTCAGAATCTTCTGATTCTATGTCGCGGTCTCGCTTGACCGGCACATATGCAGTTGCATCTGGATTGAGATCCGAATCCAATGGTTCACAAACTCTTTTTGCATCCGGTATTGGAGATTCTAAACTACGTTTTGGCTCTCTTTCTCTCTCTTCTCGAATCTGTTTGGCTAATTTCGCCAAAGGAATATCATCCTCCTCGTCTGAGGTAGGGTTATGCATCCGTTTCGCCAACCTTGAAAGCGGAATATCATCCTCATCTTCAGAGGGTACATCAGGTTTTGATTGGCCAGAACTAGTATTGAATTGAGTGTCAGATAGCGCGGGTTCCGAAAATCTAACTGGCACAGGCGTTACATCCATATCATCATCATAAGATAATTTTGAACTGCGAGGGGGCTGAATCCTGATTGGGATCTGAGACTTTGATTTCTCTTCATGCTTCTGATTGATATGGGTTGGTTCGTTCGAAATGTTACACCACGGCGTATTGGGGTCAGCACGTCTGAGATTTTGAGCGTTCACGGTTTTAGTACCACCTTCTAGCTGGTGTTTGATGACAAAAGTGACATCACTAAGTGCCTTTACTACACGGTAGTATGGCTTCCAATGTGAGGTTAATTTTGTTGTGGAGCCAGGGGCTGTGGATGGATCACGAAAGTATACCATGTCACCTACTTTGAATTTTACCGACTGTGCTTTTCGATCATAGTACAATTTACTCTTTTCATGTCCGAGGGATAAGTTATGCCGAACTTCGTGATATGCACGACTAAGATTTTCCAACATGGTGGGGACATAGTCCTCGCCTTGGTATCTATACTTGGGTGACAACAGTGTGTCCATGGGCAACACAGGGTCACGTCCATGCAAAACGTAGAAGGGGCTGTGTTTTGTTGTTTCGTTTTTGGCAGTACGATACGCCGAAAGAATTGAAGGAAGCTTTGTGTCCCAGTCGCGTTGGTTCTTACTTACTAACTTTGCCAACATATCATTTTGAACGCGATGGTACCTTTCACAACGTCCGTTGGACTGAGGGTGATACACAGAAGTTCGAATGTGCTTGATATTAAAGAATGCCGAGATTTGGTCAATTACTACGTTACAGAATTCTGTTCCATTGTCCGAAACGATAACACGGGGGCACGCGTGTCGAGGGATGATGTGTTCAATGAGTATTTGAGCGACTGTTTCCGCACTTTTTGAATCAGTGGCGAATGACTCGGGCCAACCAGAAAAAAGATCAACTATGTTAATGATAAACCGATTTCCATTGTAACTCTGAGGGAACGGACCACAAGTATCGATCGCTATCATTTCGAATGGATATTTCGGGATCTGCATGTCCTGAAGGGGGGTCGTTGCTTTCTGAGTTTCCGCATGTTACATGCTACACAAATTTTCAGATGATTCACTACGTCACGATGCATACCAGACCAGTAATAACGAGATCGAAGCTTGTCATACGTTTTGTCGATTCCTAGATGACCTCCGAAATAACCAGAATGAGTTTCTTCAACTAACGGCTTCTGCAGAAATTTAGGGATGCACAGTTGAAGACCGGGATGAGGGGTACATTTCGAAGTATCTGTAATACGATACAGTATACTATCCAGCACTACATAGCGTTTTGCAACATCACTATGATTTGTATCAGTTGGGTCTTTCAGCATTTTGGTTATTTTCTGAATCTCTTCGTCCTCGCTCTGGAGGGTTTCTAAATCGGGATGCTTTGCAAGAAATTCCTGGAATTTCTCCTTTGGGTCTGAACTTTCATCAGAAGGGCACGGTTCTACCGTTGAATCCAACTCAACACGGGGTGCATGGTCGGAATCTATGATATTGACATCCATGAGTTCATCTCTTTGAGGTTCCAATCTAGAGAGGCTATCAGCCACGGTATTCTGTCTACCGGTGACATATTGGATGTCGCAACCGTTCATCGAGAATAATAGCCCAGCGTTGAATGCGGGGGTTTCTCATTTCAGCGGTGAACAAATGTTTCAACGGCTTGTGATCTGTCATAATGGTAAATTTCGATCCTAGAAGATAGGGGCGGAGTTTTTGTACGGCATATACGATGGCGTATCCTTCCTTTTCTATGACAGGCCAATTGAGCTGAGATTTGTTGAGCTGATGTGATAAATATTGTATCACACGTTCGCCTTGGTCAGTTTCCTGAACGAGGGCAGCTCCAATTGAATGGTTTGACGCATCAGTGTACAATTTGTACGGCTTTCCGGTATCTGGATAGGCCAAAATGGGGGCATCTGTCAGAACTACTCAAAGTGTCAAATGATTCCTGACATTCGTCGGTCCAGTGGAAGCGTGCGTTTTTCTTTGTCAATTCCGTCAGAGGCTTCGAAATTTTCGCAAAGTTTGAGATGAACCTACGATAATAGGAGCACATACCAATGAATGATCGTACACCTTTCACTGTTGTGGGTGGTTTGAGATCTCGAATGACTTCTACCTTAGACTTGTCTGGCTGAATGCCACTTGCTGAAACTACATGACCAAGATATTTCACTTCCTGTTTGAGGAAATCACATTTCGACATTTTGAGCTTCAGGCCAGCCTTGCGCAGCCTGTTGAACACGTCTTCGATGTGCTCTAGATGCTCTTCGAACGTTTTTGAGAATATGATGACATCATCGATATACGCGATGGCATATTTGTGTTGTATGCCTTGCAAAACTTTGTTCATGAGTTCCGAAAATAGCGCAGGAGCATTTGTCAATCCAAAAGGAAGAACATTCCAAGAATAAAGTCCCAAAAAACATGTAAAAGCAGTTTTGTCAATTGAGTCCTGATCTGCCATGGCAATTTGCCAATAACCACTTTTCAGGTCTAAAGAGGTGAAGTACTGTGATCCTTCAAGCGATGCTAAGATATCATCAATACGCGGAAGAGGGTAACTATTTTTGACGGTGATCTGGTTAAGTTTTCGGTAGTCTACGCAGTAGCGCTTTCCACCATCCTTTTTGGCTACAATGACTATGGGACTTGCCCAGGGGCTCTGGCTTGGTTGAATGACTCCTGCTTTTAGCAGTTCATCAATGTGATCTTCCACCATTTGCCTTTGGCTAAACGGCAGACGGTAAGGTCGCTGTTTGATCGGAGCATTGTCTCCTGTGTCGATTTTCATAGTAACCAGATGGGTACGGCCTAAATCAGTCTCGCTTTTAGCAAAAAGATCCGAATTGCGTTCAATCAGTTGTTCAAATTGATTTTTCTGATGTTCCGGGACATGAGACAGATCCACTTTTTGAATTTTCATGGCAGGGTCCAGCTCTACTTTTGAAGCTACATTAACCTCCGCACTTGGTTCTGATGGTTCACTTGATTCACTCTGTTCAACAGCGTTGATTTCAGATGCATCTAGCACCTCAGCAAGTCCTATGACTTGTCTCGACGGCAGCGTGTGATCACGTGTTGTGGTATTCACAATCACGGCTGGCAAGTGACCTTTTTCATTAGGTCTGCTCACTGAGTTGAGTAGGATGAGTCCAGGTTCGTCACAGAAGTAGGGAGTGTTACTCAATGGCTGTATGGCACAGTCCTGATCAATCAGCTGCACACGGTTCACGTACGCTGGAACTTCCACGTACGACTGTGCTGGGATGGTTGTCTTTTCCGGTAGCCTTACCAATGAGGTGACTGACTGACAGTGTAGATGTTGGGGCCTCAACGGGATCAAATTGTTGTGCATGTTCATTGTTTTCTTGCCGAAATCTAACTTGACTCCGAATTCACTAAGGAAGTCGTTGCCTAAGATGCAAGCATGCTTTAGACCTTTGACGATTTGAAATTTGAACTTGCGACAGAATTTTGAAACTTCAACTGGTAGGTTCGCTGTGCCAAAGTTTTTGAGCTTGTGCCCAGTGACAGATTCAAGAGGGGCACAAATTTTTAGAGAAGTCCGAAACGTGTTTGGATGAGATTTTGTCAAAGAATTCCTGCGACACGATCGAAATATCAGCACCAGTGTCTACAAGAGTGTACGCTTTACGATTTCCGAGGTAGATCCAACACATTGGGGTGTCACGTTTAATGAAAATTCTGGCGATGTTATCCCTAGGACCATTGGGATCTAAGTTTTCCGTCTGTTTGGTCCCGACAACAGATGGACCACTTAGTTTTCCGGCTGCTGAGGGCCAGGAAATGAGGCTTGCTTTGCTCTACATACTCTCTGGGTATGTCCGGCCTTTTCATAAAATGCACAAATTGGACGACCATCATGGGTCCATTGATACCTGCGGGGCGGCTCATTTGATGCTACACCTGGCGGAGCAGTCTGTTGCCTCTGAAACTGAGTCCTATGGGGCTGATTTTGTGGTCGCCTTTGCCATTGGCTGGGCTGAGGCTGACGTTGAAACTGGCGATGGTTTGGTGGGGGCGCCTGAAAATGGCGTTGATTTTGAGGTGGTCCCTGGTATGGACGTCGAGGTGGGGGTTGACTGTGACTTTGAGGGGGACTGGGAGGTCCAGCTCTTTGATTTTTACCTACTGTTTTAGCTAGCTTGTCGACTTTTGAGCCCACATCCGAGAGACACTTCTCTAGCTTGTCGATCCTATCAGCTTGGGCGTCATTGCGAACTACATCTATTTCCATTGGTTCCTCTACATCCAGTTTACCTCTGCAGAGCTCAAAGGTTCGGTCTGTCTGTTGCTCATCACTCGCGAATTTGACAGCGTCCTGCAGTGAAGTGAACTTCTTTCTGATCAATGCTCGCGCAAGTCGGTCATCATTTACACCCTTCTGAAAGATTTCCACCAACGTTCTCTGAGAATCGGCACTATTGGGATTGTCAAAAACTTCACTGGCAACGTCCTGGAGACGTTCGGCAAAATTTTGCATGAGTTCGCCTTTCTTTTGCCTAACTTTTTGCAGATTTTCGCGGGCGCAGTATGGATCTTTCAGATCGCTATATCTGTCCCTCAACTCTTTTCTTAGTTCTAGCCATCTGAGATTTGGATTTTCAGTGAGCAGTCTGCAGGCGAACTTTCCTGCGGGTCCACTTAGTGTTCGGGTTGCCAAAATTACCATCCGCTTGTCATCGGCGGTGCAGGCGATTGAATCCATATCCCTAGCCCAATCATGAAATTTGTTGGAGCTCTCTCCCGAAAATGATCTTACATGTTGCGTTAGACCTTGAACTCGGATCTCCATCGAAATGTCTCGCATAGTATCAATCAAAGTGTGTTCAACAGCAGTGGCCATATTGTTAAACAATTTTTAACACAAGTACAATTAGCTAACGAAAATTCAACAGTTTTTAAGGAGAGGGCAAGGAAGCACCTTACTTGTGAGTTTTGAAGCGCTGGTTGCTGTATGAAGCACAGGTGGCGATGAACAGCTGTGTTGAGAAATTTTTCGAGACGTCGAAAAATTTCTAGTAGCGTTGAAAAATAACTTGAAGCGTTGAAAAACTGCTGGAACCGTTGAAAAACTGCTCGAAGCGTTGAAAAACCACTGGAACCGTTGAAAAACTATTTTCTGAAGTGTAGGTAGACGACTTTTGAAGTGGAGAAGTCGGCTGATAACTCGCAGAATTAACGAATTAGTAGAGATGTCGATGAAACTTGAAGAAAACTTGAAGTTCTAGATGAAGTTGTGATTGACTTAAGTTGGATGAAGATTTTTCAGAACCCATGTAGAGCTCTAAAAACCAGATAGAAGTATTTCTGAGACTGTGCGGATTCCAAAAATATATAGTTTATATATACTAAAGTTGGATTTTGGTGACACTTCTTTTTCTATGTAGACCTCTAGTAGCGGGCGGGTGGCGCAGGTCGACGGCTGGGGTGAGTCAGCGGCCTTGGGGACGGCTCGGCCGGCGGCGTTGTTCTATGAGTCACCACTGGGGCACGCGGCAGTGCAGGATGATTGCGTAATAGCGGCGGCGGAGTCGTATGGTCGGCTACTGGGAAAAAACGTTGATGGCGTTTGTAGGCGTTTTTAAACTTAGAGATGAAAATTTTTTCTTGCCAGGGGTGTTTGTAGAGGTGAATCTTGTGAATTAGACGGTAGTTGGGTCTCTGTTGACAAGTTGAGTCTCTGGTGTCTTAGACTCAAAATGAAGTACTGACAGGAGTGTGGATGGTCGATGGTGGTTGGCTAAGTCCAAAGATGTTTTCTAAGTCTCGTGGCTTAGAAAAAATTGAAGTTGGTCACGAAGATCCAAACTTGCAATTTTTGAAGTGTAACTTGATCCGATGTAATTCAATCCGGGTCACGAAGCGCCAAATCTTTTTGTTACCTAGAAGTGCTCTTAGGTATGGCTGTGAATGATGGTTTTCAAGTTGGTAAGACCTCTGATCGTATTTCGACGAAGATACGTTGTTTCCTTAATCGTCGATTTATTTGCACCTGGCGTTGTGAACAGGTGATGCAACTTAGCATAAGTTCCAACACTCTCTTGTCTGTACTTGACCTTACGAGTCCTTCCTCACTCTACAGACATACTATCTTCTGTAGCACTATGGGCGTCTGCCTCACTATGAGCTGAGCTCATCAGTCTGTACTCACATCTGCTTTGTGGCTGTCCTTGCACACACACAGGTATCTCTATCACTGCACTTTCTCTCACTGTCTCTGCATGTCTCTCTAAAGTCTCTCAACTGCTCTGGGCTGAGTTGGCATAATACTGCCTAGTACTACGGTGCAACACTGCATCTCATGCTCTGAGGGACGCTAGCTCAGCGCTCCTTATATACGCCGAGTCGGCAGGCTTGGTTACATACGCCGACCAATCACAACACAATACGTCATAGGCGACAGAGTATGGTTCGATGCACTGGTCTGGAGGCTGATGAAATGCTGATGCAATCCAAGGCCAGACAGTGGCGTGACACCAGCGTCAGATCTCGTGAGCCAATGAGCGTTCAATACGTCATAGGGCGTTGGCTGGGGTGCATCGTACGATGGACCCGTGGTCATGAACCGACAGGCTGCTACGCAGTAACTGGCAGAGCCCTTTGTCTGAGTGTGACTGCACTTATAATGGGAGGGGGACGAGAAATGAATATGCATACTAGAGGACCATTAATTATCGCGTCATTTAGTAATTAAAGTGAAGTAGTTAATAAATTTTCGTTACACCCACATAGCATTAAAAATGTCAAGGAGACACGCAAGAGATTGTTCCGGAAGGTGGAGAAGCATTTCATTCGTTATTTTGTCAGTTCCAGGCGATACGCACTTCAGACCTTTGCTTGCCGCCTTTATCTCTGCCATGGAGAAAGGTGCATTATACGGCGCAGAGTTATCACTGCCAAAATTAATCGGTCTGCGCTCTTCCTGTGATCGAAAACCCAGGAAGCTTGGATTTTGGGCTGCATTACTGCATCGGTCTCGAAAGGCCCGTGCCATCAGGTCAGCTACGTCCTGTTGGCTGGTGATTTTCTCACCGTTTGAGGTGGGGACAGGCGGAGGAGCGTGTCGCCGTTTGCCCTGCAGGCACTGTATACGGCTCCACACCTGTGTCGATGTTGTAAACCGATTTACCGTATTGACATAGGTAATCCACCATCTTTTCTTTGCGTTTAAAACGACCCGTCGAGCCAGCTCTCTCGCGCGTCTAAACGCTATCAAGAAAGGTGTAGTGCTGTGCTTCCTAAAGACTCGGAGGGCCCGCTTCCTGTCTAAAATTGCCTCACGGCACTCCCGATTCCACCAAGGAACGGGAGTTCGTTTGGGCTTTCCGGAAGTCATTGGGATAAAACTGTTGGCTGCCTGAAGGACCATGTCGTTGAGCGTCGGTTTCCACGACGAACGGCGACGACTCGTCGATTGCAGTGACGACTGAGTTTGCGATATCGCTCCTCAGGCTCTCAAATGCTTCTCTTGCTGAGTTGGAGAGTGGGAAAGCGTCACTCTGGGCCAGGGGCTGGACTTTCTCGGAGTATCCAGGAATCCACTTTTGAGTAGTGGGAAAACACTCCCAGAACCCGGCGGAGGGCAGGGCGATCTTGAGGAACTGGAAGTTCCATGAGAGGACGGAGGCGCTCGGGGTCCGGCTTGATCTCACCGTTGCAGATGAGGTAGCCGAGAAGGCCGATAGAACTCGACGAGATAGTGCTCGTATCATCATTGAAGGTCAGGTTGTACTTCTCTGATGCTTGGAGAAACTTCTTGAGGTTCTCATCATGTTCCTCTTGAGTCATCCCGCACACGTAGGCGTAGGTATCCTTCAGCCCTTCGGACTGGATGATGTCATCGGTGGTGCGTTGAAAGCAGGCAACGCCGTTTGTGACCCCGAAAGGTATCCGACGGAACTGATACAGCTTTCCACAAGCTTCGAAGGCGGTGTACGGCTTCTCTTCGTCTTTCACTGGAATCTGATGATAAGCATTCCTGAGGTCAAGGGTGCTGAAGAACCGATGCTTTGCGATCTCATTCACTGTGTCTTCGACCCTCGGAAGGGGGTACGCATCCAGAAGTGTAAAACGATTGATCGTCTGAGAATAGTCGATCACCATCCTCTTGCGGTAGTTTTCAGAGGTAGTCACTAGTGCTTGAGCTCTCCAGGGAAAAGAGCTCGGCTCGATCACCCCTTCTGACAGCAGCTTTGCTGTTTCCTTCTGGATGAAGTCGGTGTCAGCCTTTGAGTAGCGGCGAGACTTTGTGGCCATCGGCTTGCAATCTTCTCTTAGATTTGCGAACAGGAACGGTGGCGACACATCCATGGCACTCAGTCCACATATAAGAGACGACTTCGATCCCCCAAACGGGATAGCCACACTCTCATGCTGTTGCAGGAAGTCATGTCCCAGGATAATGTCCGCACAGAGACCTGGCATCACTGACAACTTGACACTTCCATACACCTGCTTCTTGATCTTCAGTTGTACAAGACAGTGTCCTTCAGCCTCCATCTTCAACGATGTAGAGGCCATCGAGACAGAGCCACTAGAAGGAAGAATATCCCATTTGTTGGAGGACACCACATCCGAGCTTATGAAACTCTGCGAACTTCCTGTGTCGATAAGAGCGCTGGCCGATTCTCCATTTATGAAGAGAGGTCCGAACGCCGCCGCGGATACATTTTCAAGAATCTGCTGTTCAGCAGTCAGTCATTTAGACGATCTTCACGCAGCTCTGTGCCACCCCGGTGTGACTCGAATGATGCACTTTGTGCGTAGCCGCAACCTTCTATACCCTGTGGAGGATGTGCGCAAAATGACAGCAGCATGCCCAGTGTGTGCAGAGATGAAGCCTCGCTTCTTTTCGGCCCCGCCAGGAGAGCTGGTGAAAGCCACACGCCCGTTCGAGAGACTAAATATTGACTTCAAAGGACCTCTGCCGTCCGTAAACGGTGATCGTTACATGCTAACGGTGGTAGACGAGTACTCAAGGTTCCCCTTTGCTTTTCCGTGCCGTGATATGTCAACAACCACAGTGATTAAGTGTTTGTGCCAGTTATTTTCAGTTTTTGGTATGCTTGCGTTTATTCACTCCGATCGCGGCCAGTCATTCATGTCAAACGAACTGAAGCAGATCCTACACAGTCGTGGCGTCGCTAGTAGCAAAACCACGCCTTACAACCCTCAGTGCAATGCTGAGAAGTATAACGGTGTTATTTGGAAGAATATTTCACTGGCATTAAAGTCGAGGCAGCTACCGGCTACGGCTTGGGAGAGTGTGCTCCCTGATGCTTTGCATTCCATTAGGTCTCTCCTGTGCACGTCTACTAACGAGACGCCCCATGAACGGATGTTCGCGTTCCAGCGCCGCTCCTCGCACGGCCAGGCAGTTCCTTCATGGCTCACGTCGCCTGGAAAGGTGATGATGAAGCGGTATGTCCGCCAAAGCAAATACGATCCCCTTGTAGATGAGGTTGATCTACTCGATGCTAACCCTGAGTACGCACATGTTAGGTTACCGAGTGGAAGAGAAACAACGGTGTCCCTGCGTCACCTGGCGCCGTGCGGAGAGAAAAGTCCGTCGTCAGTCAGGGGTGTAATTTTCTATCTCTTTGGGGGTGCCCGAGCACCCCCAATCCTAATTCGAGCACCCCCAATCATGTGCTGAGCACCCCCAATACATGTGCCGCCCCTGGCTTATCACCGCTACTCTGAAGAGTGTCACCCTATCTCATCACTGCCACCCTGATTCGTGCCGCCCCTCACAAGTTTTTCCCGTCCCGGATTCATTACTTCCACTCTGATTGGTTCCGCCTCTAGCTAACCAATGCCACCTGACTTATCATTGCCCCCTGATTTATGACGCCACATCACTGCCGCTCCCGCCCGATCACTGTCGCCAGCAATTAATCACTGCTGCCCCCCTCCGGATGGTTACTGCCGCCTTTTGTTCATCACTGATCACCTGGCTGATCACTGACACCCCTGGTTTATCACTGCCGCCCCTGACTAAACACTCCGGTTTATTTTAACACTCATATACTTGCCCCTCGTGGTAAGTATATGAGCCCCCTGATTTATGACGCCACATCACTGCCGCTCCCGCCCGATCACTGTCGCCAGCAATTAATCACTGCTGCCCCCTCCGGATGGTTACTGCCGCCTTTTGTTCATCACTGATCACCTGGCTGATCACTGACACCCCTGGTTTATCACTGCCGCCCCTGACTAAACACTCCGGTTTATTTTAACACTCATATACTTGCCCCTCGTGGTAAGTCACTGTCGCCCACCGAATCATCTTTGCCGCCCCCGGCTGACTGCCGCCCCTCGTTCACCACTGCCGCCCCTGGATGATCACTGCCGCCCCCTGGCTGATCATTGCCACCCCCTGACTGATAACTGCCGCCCCTTGACGGCTAACTGCCGCCCCTGGCGGATAACTTCCGCCCCCTGGCAGATCAATGCCGCCCCCTGGCAGAACACTGCCGCCCACTGACTGATAACTGCCGCCCCCTGACTGATCACTACCGCCCCCTGGCTGATCACTGGCGCCTCCTGACTGATAATTGCCGCCCCTTGGCTGATCATTGTCGCCCCTGACTGATTACTGCCGCCCCATGACTGATTACTGCCGCCCCTGACTGATCATTGCCCCCTGGTGGATAACTGCCGCCTCCCGGGCCGATCATTGCCGCCCTCTGACTGAAAACTGCCGGCTCTTGGCTGATAACTGCCGCCCCTGGCTGATCACTGCCGCCCCTTGACTGACAACTGCCGCCCCTTGGATGCTAACTGCCGCCCCTGATGCTAACTGCCGCCCCTGGCGACTACTGCCGCCCCCTGGCTGATTATTTCCGCCCCTTGGCTGCTAACTGCCGCCCCTGGCTGACCGCTACCGCCCCCCTGGCTGATCATTGCCGCCCCCTGACTGAAAACTATCGGCTCTTGGCTGATAACTGCCGCCCCCTGCCTGATAACTTCCGTCCTTGGCTGATCACTGCCACCCCTGGCTGATCACTGCCGCCCCTGGCTGATCATTGCCACCCCCTGACTGAAAACTGCCGACCCGTGGCTGATAACTGCCGCCCCTGGCTAATCACTGCCTCCCCCGGCGGATTGATAAGTGTCACCCCCTGGCTGATAACTGTTGCCCCTGGATGATAGCTGCCGCCGCTTGACTGATTAATTCTGCCCCTTGGCTGCTAATTGGCGTCCCAGGCTGATTACTGTCGCACCTTGGTTGATAACTGCGGCCCCTGAATGGTCACTGCCGCCCCTTGTTGATAACTGCCGCCTCTGACTGATAACTGCCGCCTCTGACTGATAACTGCCGCCCCTTGGTTGATAAGTGCCGCCCCCTGACTGATAACTGCAGCCCCCTGGCTGATAACTGCCGCCCTTGACTGATAACTGCCGCCCCTGGTTCATCACTGCCGTCTCCCGGGCAGTGGCGGATCCAGGGGGAGGCAAGAAAGGCATTTGCCCCCAAATGGAAAAGCTCGGGGCAAAACTGTTTTTGCCACCCCCCCAAAGTGATCGACCTCCTTTTTTCCCCCGACTCCTTTTTCGTTTATAAGCAATATTTTGGTGCTTCAACTCTCAACTTCAAACAGAACCAGTTAAGTTCAGTGTAAATATTGGACCTTCGACTGGAAAAAGTTACTCGAGCCCATATTTTCTTCCCCTGACGTTTTTTTTGTTTTTCGCCTCAAATACGAAAAATCCTACCGGGAAGTGATATTATAGCACAGCTTTCACGGCGTGACATTTTTTTTGCTTTTCGGCTTTTTTGGTTTGCCCCTCCCAAGCCGACCGGCTAAATTCGCCACTGCTCCCGGGGCAGTGAGCATCCTGGGGATATCTGGGCGGTGAACGTTCTGGAGGAGCATCCTTTGTGGATATCACTAACATCATGTTATATCTGAGGAGCGTTAGTTTTAATGTCATATATTCATCCTAGTAGTCTTTCAGGTTTTACATATCGTCGAGTTTCATGTTACCTATAGTCTCTGACTTTAGTATACCGTGTGAAATTGTCTGTCATTTTCATTATATATTTTATATATTATTTGTTAATCTTATTTATTTTTATTGTATTTCATTTCATCTTTTACGTGTTTTATATAATCTTCTGATACAACTTTCACAACCTGACCTGTTTTACCACCTGACTTGTTAAAATTCGTGCGGAAATGTCCTATTTTCGTATTTTATTAGTGTTATGGGCGCCGTATGACCATAGATGTCGGCGCGCTCTACAACCTTAAATATGATGATGGACCGTCTCACGGCTGATCACTGCCGCCCTAATTCGTGCTGTCTCTGGCTCATCGCTGTCCCTGGCATATTTTGACCCAAATGCGCGCCGCCCCGACTCATCGCTGCCGCCCCTGGTACATTACTGCCGCCCCCTGGCTGATCACTGCCGCCCCTGGTTTATCACTGCCGGGGAAACAAGTCCGGCCATGGCCCCGAAAACCGGTCAAACTTAGGCCCTACTGTCCGCACAGTTTCCGCACAGTTTTTTTCACAGTTAACACCCTTCCAGAAAGCAAACAGCAGCCCACAATCGTCTAATCGTTATCTGTTTGTCTATTGGAGGAATTCTCCGAGCCGAGTAAATGGTAGACTGCTGCTGCCGTGCTTTTACTCTTTGAGTGTCAGCCTGGGGTGAAATTTGTTATCTCTTTGGGTGTGCGAGCACCCCCAATCAAATACCCCAATACATGTATCGCCCCTCGGCTCAGAATTTCTGCCCTGATTCATGCCGCCTCCGTCTTACCACTGTGATCATGCCGCCCCCGGTTCATCACTACCACCCTGGTTTATGCCGCCATGGTTCATCACTGACGCCTCCCACCTATCACTGCCACCCTGATTCTTGCCAACCCTGACTTATTACTGCCGGGGCATAACAGGACAAAACGACCAAAAATATTTCAATTTGACACCACCATGTCTAGAAAAAATCTGAAACTTTGTCTCCGGGGTAGTTTTGGGCCAGAAACACGCCTGTGAGAATCTTAGCCCCTCCGACCAACGGTGACCGAGTTATAGCCCGGGGCATTTTCGGGAGGTCACCTTGTAGACTCATCTTTGATGCTTCATAACTAAAAAACGCATAGCCTGATCAACAAGTTTTGTATATCATTGAACTCGTCTTGAACTATAGTTTATTTTGAAAAAGAAAATTTCAAAATTTGAAAATTTTTTACTTTTAATTTGTTTGACCTCTTCTTTTTTTACCTAGCTTGACATTTTCGCAGATGAAATTGCCATTTTAGACACCTCAAAAATTTTGATCATAAAATATATTTCGATAGAAAAAATAAAAAAGCGTTCTTTCTATAAGTTCCACATATTTAGCACCGAAAGTAGGTATGCAGACGGTTTTTTACCGCTGCGGCAGTACAGCCTTATGTTTAACGCCGCAAACATAGTGATTGCTTTTGTAATCGGTTGCTGGCACTCATATTGCTTTGTTTTTACGAAATTTTCATCGTGCAAGTGTCAGAATTTATGACAATTAACACGCGCCCACCCGAGGAGATGGGCAACCGGCCTCCTCAGGTCTCTACAGGTAGTAAAAAAAACACCTTCGTGCAGCGCCACCGTACTCCCTGCACCTCTAACACAACATTTTGCGACTTCTGAAAAAATAATTTAGGTCAACTGGGAGGTGGTAAGTACCGTAAATACTGAAGGCCAGCTGGCAACTGACTGGTGAGGGGGGTGACCTGAGGTAGACGGTCGTCGTTATGCCTTGTGGGACTTTCAACTTTGGTTCCTTGATTAACACTTCATCGTGGGAGTTGCTCGTTTGAGTGGTGGGGTCGGGGTCTCCGTAAAAAGTCCCTTGATGACTCTAGTGAGACACCTACTCCTAAAACTGAACTGGCAACAACTTGGACATTATTTATAAAAAATAAAAATTAAAGTCATTAAAAGTGATAGAAAGGGATCCATTGTTTCGAGGGAGACGAGGGCAAATGAACTTATTAATAATGGACCTTTGAGCCTTAAACGAAAATTTACAAAGATGTCGCGGCTTTATCCATAATTGAAACAAGTATAACTTATCCTATTGGCACCACTAACTCACACAATTACATCGTTCCTGGAGATGGAAAAATAATATCGATACAAGGTGACCCAGTGCAGCACAGCATACGTTTGAGAGGCTTCATGCGATGTAAACAAACGTGTCTGAAAGGCGTTCATTCCCAAAAAAAATTGAATCTGCTCATATATGAGAACAAAGGTCTTGAAATTGTAACGCATTCGACTTGGTCACTTGAACAGGTTACCTCATGATATTTTTACAAGGTGATCATTTCATAGCTGACACGGATCCCAGAATCCCAGATGAATAATGACACAGTGCACTGGGAGTGATGCCGCTAAACAGCCAGTTTTAATCACTACCGAATATGTTACATACAATCGTTTGGTCGTGTCACCTTTGAGTTTGCTCGAGGTCACAGTATTTCTTACAGGAACTAAGTGGAAACCTAAATTTTGTGGCATAATAGGTGACAGAGGAGAGCCGTAGAAAGAAATGTTCAGCACCACTGGCATACGCGTCGGAAAAGGGGGCCAGGGGGCCTGGCCCCCCCCACTTTTTGGCCAAAAATTTCACGATCTCAGCCAAAATGAGAGAAAGCCGGACATTCTTATATCCAGCCGCTGCGGAAGTCAACAAGGAGCCCAAATTTGAACAGTTTTTGATTCTGATGTTGAAAGTTTTTTTCAGCATCAGGTTGAAGTTTGGCTGGCCCCCCCCACTTTTTTGCCGGTGGCGACACTTATGACCACTGGAACACTCTTGTTGAGCCCAAACGGATTATGTATCTTATAATATTGCTTAGTCAAATGTCAAAATTAACCTGCTTTGACCTAAAGCCAGGCTTAGTTCTGTATGGTAAAAAAGAATATCAATCAAACTCCAGTGGCAAGTCAGACACGACAACGTAAAAATAAAACCTCCATCGCAATTCTCGACAATTCTCAATTCTCTCAAGTTATCAAAATTTACCAATTGCCCCATGCATTTCTAATGGAAAGATCATGACCCCGACCCTGCTCCCGGTTATCGACATAGAAATCCTGCTACGAAAAATTATCTTGCTCGGCGACCTTACTATGTAACGTGAATCTAACCACGATAGGCTAGATTTGATATTATTGATGCACCTCCCAAAGTTTTTTCGAGGTTAGGTCTCGACCTGGGTTGGCGATCTGACCTGGTATGACCCAGACCTAAAATTTTGCCAGAAGGTGCAAAAATTTCGAGTTAGAGGTACATGAAGGACGGTGGCGCTGCGCGAAGGTGTTTTTTTTTTACTACCTGTGGAAACCTGAAGAGGCCGGTTGCCCACCCCCTTGTGTGGGCGCGTGTTAATTCTCATATATTTTGACACTTTCACGATGAAAATCTCGTAAAGACAATGCCATATGATTTCCAGCAGCCGATTACAAAAGCAATCGCTTTGCAGCGTTAAACATAACGCTGTACTACCGCAGTGGTCAAAACCCGTCTGCATACCTACCTTAGGTGCTAAAAATTTGGGACTTATAGCAAGAACGCATTTTTTTATTTTTTCCATTGAACGATATTTTATGAAGAAAAATTTGTGAGGTGTCTAAAAGGGCAATTCCAACTGCGAAAATGTCAAGCTAAGTCAAAAAGAAAAGGTCAAACAAATTAAAAGTAAAAATTTTCAAATTTTGAAATTTTCTTTTTCAAAATAAAGTATAGTTCAAGACGAGTTCAATGATATACAAAACTTGTTGATCAGGCTATGCGTTTTTGAGTTATGAAGCATCAAAGATGAGTCTACAAGGTGACCTTCCGAAAATGTCTCGGGCTATAACTCGGTCACCGTTGGTCGGAGGGGGCTTAGATTCTCACAGGCGTGTTTCTGGCCCAAAACTACCCCGGAGACAAAGTTTCATATTTTTCCTAGATGTGGTGGTGTCAAGCCTTGGTCGATCTGTCCTGGAATGCCCCTGCCGCTCTGATTCAAACAGCACCCTGCTCATATCTGCTGCCAGTGGCTCACCAGTGCTATCCCCTGATTATCACTGCCAATCTGTTTCATGTTGCCCCCAGCTCATCACTATCGCCTCGGCTAATGAATGCCATCCCTGACTTATCACTTCCGCTCTAATTCGTGCCGCTCTAGGGTTCATGACTGCCGCTCCCAGCTCGTGGACGGTGGATTCCATTTTCGGGCGGTTTTACAAGATTGTCGGGAGGGGGCGCCTTCCTTCTCAGGGGAAGGGGGCGCTTCCATCCCCAGGGGGCACCTTTGGCTCCCTAGGGGCGCCCACTCGGGGGCGGCGGGTGCCAACATCATTTTCCCTGCGTTGAGTCGATAAATTGGGTCTATTTTCTCTCCATGGGATGGCTTTGATGAAAGGAAACACCATTCATATTTGAAACTGTTTTTATTTTGCACAGAGGGTCCTTTCTCTTCAGGTAGGCGGTGTTTAGGTCTGATGTTTTCTTGGCCGGCCGGGGGCGCCGCCCATATCCGGGGGCGCTTCCTCGGACGAAGCCAAAACCGGGAGTGCAAAAATATACTTTTACACGCCCTAATTTTTTCAGCGTGTGCAATTGCACACCCTGCCCCCCCCGAGTCCGCCGTCCCTGTCCCAGCTTATCTCTTCCGCCCTGATTCGTGCCACCCGTAGTTTAAAACTACTACCTACGGCTCACCATTCCTGTCCCCGGCTTATGCCCTTTGCCTTGATGCGTGCCACCCCCGGCTAATCAATGCTACCCCCTCCCAACTTATCACTCCCGCCCTGATTTTTGCCGCCCCATAGTTAATAACTCCAGCCCCCGAGTCTTTACTGCCGCCCCCTCCTTATCACTTCCACTCTGGTTCGCGCCGCTCCTAGTTCATAGCTATTGGCCCTGGCTCATCACTGCCGCCCTCGACTTATGACTTTGCCTTGTTTCTTGCCGCCCCGGCCAATCACTATCGCCCCCAGCTTATCACTTCCAACCTAATTTGCGCCTTTCTTAGTCCATAACTGCCGCCCTGGGCTCATCACTGCAGCACTGATGCGTATATCCCCTGTGCATAAGGGTAAAATAAAAGGTGTTAGGGCAAAAATAAAGGGCATGCACGGGTACAGAGGAGGTGCCATATTTCTTAATATTTACAGAACAATACACGCATTGTTTGGAGCATTAACGGTGTTTTTACTTTCTTTCCTTGTTGTGATTAAGGGGAGATACGCGAAAAAATTGTTATTGGCTATATGAAAAGGTTACAAAAAGTTGTTTCAGAAGTCCCATTATCATTTTTGCGAATTCGGCCTGCAAATGCCTTAAAATTGCTCTCAAAGTCAACATTTCTAGACGACTTTATCGGTACACCTCATATTGGTGTATATGACGTACACACGGCCAAGGCTATCAATTTCTCTAAGAACTAGGTCATATCTATCCTAAATAGTGATGTAGAACTTTGGACTACTACAGAAAAAATTACTTTAGAAAAACAACATTCCAAAACTCTTTTGAAACAGAAATTTAGGGCTTAAAAAATCACAATTAACTAATCAGAAGCCTAGGAATTCTCTAACCGGGGTCACGTGACCTATCTGACGCAAAAGTTTTGTCATCCTGGGGCTGAAGCAGAAAATGACTCAAGTCCCGCGGTACGAAACCGCTGAAGACTTCAGTAATTATGTTTTTTTCCGTTTCTAGGGCAAACTAATTCATTTTGTGGTTTTTAAAAGCTTTTTAAAATTAATTCAAATACAAATACAGGAGAACAGACATTTGTATCATAAAAAAACATTACTTTTCAACTTTAAATAGTTTTCGAAAAGTAAGTGATGGGTATTGGCATGGGTAAGTGATGGGAATTTTATCGAAACTGTTAACCTATTTCGATAATAAGTGAGTGGCCTCCCAAAATTTTGCCGAAGATACAAAAATAATTGATAGCTTTGTTATCAGGATTTTTCAAATAGCAAGAAACCACAATAATAATTTTTCGCGTATCTCCTTTTAAAGGGAATGTGGCACTTTTATAACGTGATTTTAACACGCGCATTGACGGGGGTCTGAGCCACCTTCGCATTGACGGGGGGGCGGGTACCCGCCCCCCCCTAAGATCTCGAGAACCACGGTAGGTAGCGAAAAACGGTAAACGGCGTTGGGCTGCCCATCCACTTCTCCATCGAAAACATTTGAACCATTTTTTTGTCAGGTCACATTTAAGGTCACGAGGGGTCAAAACATGCCCGTCATAGGGATAACATGTAAATTCAGTTTTTCGGCCATTAAATCTGAACAAGTAAAGATAGAGCAAAACGACTTGAACTATATGAATCCCCTTAGCAAGCCGAATCGAATGATATATAATTTGACCTTGCTAGGTCAAATCAAGGATTTGACCTGACCTGAGGTCAGGTCAGGGTGAAATTATATAAAATGCATATCATTAGAACCGCAAAGCCCAGGCGAGTCTAATGCAGCTAAAATAAATGCTCTATCACCATCCGTTACTGAGTTATTCCGTAAAAACCATTTTTCCCATGTATTTCCAATGGAGAGGTCATGCTCCGTACCTGACCTTAGGTCATCGATATCAAAAATACCGGAACATATTTTAGAGAACTCGGTGGGGCCATTATGTGATACGAGTTTCAATCGGATAAGTTCACCCTGCTCCGACTTATGCTATCTTAAACTTTTTTTGAGGTCGGGTCACTTGACCTGTAATGGTGACCTGACCTGAGATGACCTAACCTTAATATTTTCACAGAAGTTGTAAAAATGATGAGGGAAAAGGTATACCACGTACGGCGGCGCTACGCGCCGCCGTTTTTCTGCTGTCTCCAAAAACCCGAGGGGGGCGGGTACCCGCCCCCGTCAATGCGCGTGTTAACTGAGATAGCCAAGTTGTAAAGCATGCCGGAAAACCCGGTAGTCTATATATCATTTGCCTTGAAACTCAAACTTTCCGAAGAAAAAAGCTAAAAACTACCTGAATTGTATCCCTCATGTAGGTACCCTTAGCAGTAGGCCACAGTTGACAGCCATGTTGGTGTGACGACATATGCTGACGTCACGGTGAGTATTAGCCAATCGAAGCCCTTGAAGCCTATTGGATATGATAGTGGCTGTCAGATCATGACATCATCCACAGGCAGATTTTTATTTATTTCCCTAGAGGAGCATTTTAAAAATAAAAATATTGAGCTTATTGTACATTTCTCAGAAAAATAATGGACGCTTCCATGATTTGTGGCTAAAAGTATCCCTAATTAAGATGAATTTCAGGATTCGACCAAGGTGCCACATTCCCTTTAAAGGGAATGTGGCACCTTGGCTGAATCCTGAAATTTAGTGTAGTTAGAGGAACTTTTGTCCGAAAATCATGGAAGCATTCATTATTTCTCTGAAAAAATGTACAAAGAGCTCAATTTTTTATAGATTTTTTAAATGCTCCTCTGGGGAACGAAATAAATATCTGCCTGCGGATGATTATTTAGTGATGACGTAACAATGATGATGATGACCTGACCTGATGATGAGTTTCAAGACAAATGATACAGAGAGTACCGGGATTTCCGGCATGCTATACAACTTAGCTATCTCAGTTAAAATCATGTTATAAAGGTGCCACATTCCCTTTAAGTCCTTTGCTTTCATTTCAATCTCCATCCCCTCTGCCAAACTGAAGGTAAAATTTAACCCAACAAAACTGATACACTTCAATCGTGGACAGGGGCGCAGCGAGGAGGTCACGTACCCCCTCCCCCCTCATCGGTGCTGTTGCCCTACGCTGTCGAACCTAGATGCAATTAGATCACATTTAGCGATTAAAACTATTGTTTTAAAATTATGTACCTTTTGGTCAGCTAGGGTATTCTGTCGAATTTCCAAACACCCAGGAAATTATGGGTACGTTATCTATAACCAGCTAATGCCTCATCGTCGCCAATAATCGTACCGGCGGAGCTAGTCTGGTACCCCTTGAGCTCATCTGGTGCCCACTGAGCTGGTCCTGGCCAATTAAGCTGATCACGTGCTTTCTAAGCTGGTCTGGTGTCCGTTGAGTCAATCTGGTGCCCCTTGAGCAAATAATTGTGCCTCTTGAACCTAGCTAATGCTCTCTGATTTAGTCTGATACCTCCGAGCTCGCCTGGTGCCCTATTAGCTGTTTTAGTGCCCCTTGAGCTGATCTGAGCCCCTTGAGCTGATCACATGCCTCGCAGAGTTAATCTACTCTCCCCTGAGCCAATATGGTGCCTCTTGAGCTAATCAGGTGCCCCCTGAGCTGGTTATTGATGTCTCCTAAGATGATCTGGTGCCCCCTGAGCTGGTCTGGTGCACCCTGCGCTGATCTTGTGCTCTCTGGGCTGATCTATGCCCCTGCTTTGGTCTGGGGGCTAGGAGCTGATCTGGGCTCCCGGGCTGATCAATCTGGTTCTCCCTGAGCAGATATGTTTCCCCCTGAGCTAAACTAATGCCCCTGAGTCGATCTGGTGCCTCCTGAGCCAACATTTTGCCTCCTGAGCTCATCTCATGCCCTCTGAGCTCGCCTAGTGCCCCCTGAGCTAGTTTCATGCCCCCTGAGCCAATCTGGTGCCTTTCAAGCTGATCTGGGCCTCCTCAGTTGATTAAGTAATTTTCTCAGCAGCTCTGGGGCCTTGAGCTGAGTTGTGCCCACTGAGGCTGATGAAGGCCTCTGAGCTGGTATGGGGCTCCTGGGCTGATTAAATGCCTCCTGACTTGATATAGTATCTCCAAGTTGATCTGTGCCCCGAGCTGATCGGGGACCACTGAGCTGATCCCTTGCACTCTCTCTGAGCTGATATGGTGCTCCCTGAGCTGATCTAGACCCCTGCTCTGGTCTGGGGACTAGGAGCTTATCTGGGCCCCGAGCTGATCGATCTGGTCCCCCTGAGCTAATATGGTGCAAGGCCCTATGAGCCTATCTGCGGCCAATTGAGCTAGTCTGATGACCCCCCCCCCCATCTTTCGAGCCACTGAGCTAGTCTAGTCCTGGGCCGAGCATGAGCTGCTCTGAGGGGCTCTGATCCACACCAGGGGCCCCCTGAGCTGGTCTTGAATAGACAGAGAATAAGAACACAAGGCCAACTCCCATCACCTCGGGGGTCACGGGGCTAGTCTAATCCCAGGGGGCACAACTGGGGGAATGAGGGGCAGCTGCTCTGGAGGACTCGGATCCACGCTAGGGGGCCCCTAATCTGGTCTTGAATAGATGGGGAATAAGGACACAGTGCAAACTCCCCTTGTAAAATTGAGCTAACGAGGAATAGGCTTGTGATGCCTAGGCACCCCGGGTTAAATAAATTGCTTATTATACTGGTGGATTCTGGGGAGGGGTGATAAAAAGGCATGTGTCCCTGAGCTCAGAGCATAGTCCCCTGAACCATGATTTCTACTAATTAATTTCAATGAATGAAGAACTAGTTTTTCACAATTTTCAGCCCTGTCACATCATCCCCATCCAAACAACCAGTTTGTTTACTTTTTCTTTACTTCAACTGGGACCGATCCTTGAAAATATGGAACTTTTAAACGCGTTAAAAAAGGTATCTCCCAAATTATTCCGGGAACAAAAATTGTATTCGTCCAGTGTCACTATGTTACACCTCCTCCCACGGTCATTTTGGGAGCCGGGCAACTCTGCGTTCAACCAGGGCTCACTCGTCACGACAAAACCAGTGGGCATAATAAATGAATTTTCGACTCTAATATGTCTTATCTTGCACATAGTGACAGATACCGTAGATTCCGCTGATTTCTTTGGTGTCAAGTACTTGCATCAGTTGGCTGATTCGTCCGTAAATCTATCCCAAAAAGTCGTTTTCTGGCTATTTTCATGATATTTCGGCGACTCTTTTCTTTTTTCTGGTTTTATTCAGTCTTCCTTCTCCGTCAATGCTTGATTTGCATTTTTCTTGGACCAAAGGTACCCAAAAGTTGATATGAACTAAGATATAGTAAGTTTTTAGGTTACGTTAAAGTGCCCTTTCTCTCCCGGGGTGCCCCTCAAAGGTGGTGTGCTCTCCCATGCCAAAGCTCTGGCTGCGCCCCTGATCGTGGAAAGATTTAAAGCTCAGATTGGATTATTTTAAGACGTGTATTTAGCTTTGGGATGTCGCCTAAAAAGCAAACACGTTTGGCAAAAGCTGTTGAATACCTGCCCAACATTAAAATAGAATGTTTTCTGTGCTATAAAAGGCGTAAAAAAGCAATGAATAACAGATTTGGTGCAATGAAGGGGTGCCGCCCCCCAACGCCGCCATCCCTATGGGGTGCCGCCCCCCACCGGCTGAGCACCCCCAAAGATTTTGGGAAAATTACATCCCTGAAAGGATTTATAAACATCCTGGTGATATTGTTCATATCGATGCGGTTTTTGTCTTCGACAGATACCTAAATGCTCACCGCGACTTCTGCTCACTGCGACTTCGTTAACACTGTCGTTAAAATACCCAGAGGTACAAGTTACGAAGGGGGAGGGGGAATCTTTGGAAGACCACATGTATTGGTTCGCTGGAAACCGCTGACCGCTGGAATCACAGAATGCTGGAAGCCACCATACCACCGGAAAACGACCACCAGAAACCATCAGAAAACGACCACCAGAAACCATCAGAAATAACCACCAGGAACCAGCAGAAACCACCAGATACCATCAGAAACCACCAGAAACCATCAGGGACTACCAGACCATCAGAAACCATCAGCAGATCTGTTTCAATTTCCCACAAAAACCATCAGACCACCAGACCATCAGGAAATCCTGATGGTTTTCCCTAGTAGAATCTTGCGATTAAATCCGCGCGTGGCTCGTTTCGAGAACTTGGGTCCAATTTGTATGAACTTACGTCATCAAGTCACCTTTAAGGTCCGGTCGAAGACCTCATGCTACCACTCACGGCTACTTTGCCGCTCTGGCTGTTATTTGATCTTACACGCGCCCCGCTGGGGTCCCTGGCATGACGCGCCCCGCTAAGGGGGCGTTTTTCGTCCCCCCGCCCCTCCGTATCTCAATTCCTACGAAAGCTAAAGAAAAAATTACGGGCGGCGTTTGAAAACTCTTGACAAGACGAAGAGATTTTATACAAAAAATCGTTGTCATGTCAAAATTGAGGTCAGTATAGGTCAAAGAAGGTTCCATAGGCTTACAACAGAGCAGTGTACGTTTCTCTCTTCAGATCTGTCCTCAGGGTAGCTAGAGCAAATATTTATGCATCCTTGGATTCCTCTTATCGTGACAAATCCAATGATGTATAATTAGACCTTGCTAGGTCAAATGGTGAAAATGACCTGACTTCGACCTAGGTCAGGATCACAGAGTGACCTGGTATGGTCATGTTGCATATCAATAGACTCCCCGTGGTAATATAAGCACAATGCAAGCAAAATTAGAGCTTTATCTCAATTCAGTGAGAAGTTATTGGCAAAAAATCACTCTATGCTCCTATGACCTGACATGACCTTTGAGAGGTCAGATGCTCAAAAACTCAACTTTATGGTCAAGATCGTGGTAATAATAGACGGTTTGAGGCTTGTCAGCTTTATCTATCCAGTATTTAGTGACAACGAGCCCATTCTATTTTTCACCATTGACTTACAATGGGTGACCAAAATTGACCCCACCTTGGGTCATCAATATCGAAATTCCGAGATTGCAGATTTGTAGACCCTAATGATCTATCATATGGTGAAATTTTCAGACTGATAGGTTCGCTGATGTTCCCTGGGCGCCGATTCAAACTCGTGATTTTAGGTTTTGAGGTCGGGTCACTTGACCTTGAATAGCTCCTTGACCTGACAGGACTTTACCTAAAAAATTCGGTCTGATGTGTAAAATTGATTAGGGATAAGGTACTGTACGTTTCGTTGTTCTGCGTCTCTTCGTTTTTGCGTCATCTGGGGAAAACTAAGAGGGGGGAATTCCGCCCCCCCCAGCGGGGTGCGTGTTAATGGCAAGTAGTAAGTAATAATAGACCATTAATACAGTCATGACAACTATCAACAAAAGTTTTTCTTAATCGTGTCATTCTACGCTGCGCAATATCGCATGACGTACATTCTACCCTTCTGCCTAATGCGGCACGATTGTGCTCCATGTACAATAATTGTACATAGAGCACAATAGTGGTTAATTAAGGTCAGGTAGTTAATAGATGTTAGTTCCATACATTTTGGCAT
Source organism: Lepas anatifera (assembly GCA_034440635.1). Taxonomy (NCBI): domain Eukaryota; kingdom Metazoa; phylum Arthropoda; class Thecostraca; family Lepadidae; genus Lepas; species Lepas anatifera. Next base: position 139,229 of record JAOTON010000698.1, on the reverse strand, counting down.
ATGGATTTAATATCTCACAAACTTTTACCCTTACATGCTTCAACATTTGACCTTACGTACTTTGTACATTTTAACGTCATTTTATCTAGGTCGATAGATGTAAATTTCTGTTTTTTGTCGCTCTAACACTGGCAACGAATTGAGTTTTAGATGTAAATCATATTTCGATGTTCACTGGTTTTACGTTTGAAAAACGATGACACAGATAAAAATATGTTCTTAGCTGCAAGAACTTTTCCTTGCGTATTTTGCTCCGCTCCTTCCCGCATGTGAGGGCGGGCGTTACCTTAGATCATACAAAGAAATTAGGGCCCTGGTTATTGCATTTCTTAATGTTCAGTCAATTGAACCCTAGTTTATATTTTTTTATTTAAGAAGTGTTTGACGCTCTCCCAATTCTATTTAAGATACTTTTAAAGCAGATAGGTATGTTTCAAACTCACAGACCAACTTGACAAAAGACGCATATTCGATTTTACCCATTGGTGCTCTGCTCTGACAGGTCTCTGCTGGAACCAGCGTGCAGGAGGCATGAGGGGAATGCGGAAATGACACCAACGTCATCTCCTGTTGTGCGACCTGGCAATGTTAGCCAAGAATCATCATTTTATATGTTAGCCAATAAAATAAACATTGATATGATTCGTTCATTTGCACATGTTCTTGAAGGTTTGTGGATGTGTTTTATCAATGTGTGTATTTATTTTGCCCAGAACGAATGCATAATATACATTACGAGTGATCTTAATGTATTTATTATTGACCAAGATAATGATCCCCTATCAATGTAATGCAAAATATAAGAAAGCGATGTTTTTATATTGCTCTTAATATTGCGTCGATATTCCCAGGAATTAAAATAAAATTGGTCAAATGTTCAAATAAAATGTTATTGCACTATTATCGTGCAATACTGACATCACATACTGGAATATTGTATTAATATTTCAAACATTGGTTCAATATTCAGATTAGATATTAATAAAATCTGAGAAGCTAACATTGTAGCAATATTGGTCTCAATATTGTGTTGATATTGGTTCCAATATTGTCAATATTTGTCCCAACATTGTGTCATTATTGGTCCCAATATTGTGCAAATATTCAGGTCAATGTTGCCTCAATATTAGTCTCAATATCGCATCAATATTGGTATCAATATTGCATCCATATTGGTCTCAATATTGCATTAATATTGGTCTCAATATTGCATCAATATTGGTCTCAATATTGCATCAATATTGGTCTCAATATTGCATCCATATTGGTCTCAATATTGCATCAATATTGGTCTCAATATTGTATCAATATTGGTCTCAATATTGTAACAATAATGGTCTCAATATTGCATCAATATTGGTCTCAATATTGTATCAATATTGGTCTCAATATTGCAACAATAATGGTCTCAATATTGCATCAATATTGGTATCGATATTATATCGACATTAAGGGCTAATGCTGGGGCAATATTTAGTATAAATATCGATCCAATATTTTGGAACAATATTGCTAAAATATTTTAAGTGTCTAACATTGCAACATTTCGGCAATATTAGGATCAATATTGCTGCAATATTTTTTCAACATTTAATTTCCGCTAGGGATAGGCGGATCCAGGGGGCCAAAGGAGGCACGTGTCCCCCGATCGGCTCTCAGCGCCCCCTAAAATGGTCACGACTCCACCCTGAAAGGTCGATGGCGCTACCCTGAAATGTCGCTTCCCACCACTTTCCCCCAGGATGCGAAAATCAGCGCCCACCGACAGGATTTTGCGCCCACCTGACAGGTTTTGCCGGTCAAAAGTGGTCCCCCCAGAAGGTGCCCCCCCGATCGGCAATCCTGGATCCGCCTATGTGCTGAGTACCCCTACAGATGTTCGTACGTGCAAATGTTCGCACCACACAGGGAAGTAGAGGACCACAACATACGTTCGCTGTTTGTATGTAGGAAGGAACCAGTGACGAGTACAACGGGGGAGGCTAGGTTCGAGCCCTCCCCTCGAAATTTCAGTGCCTATAGTAAATGCATAGGCAGATGAAAAGCTTTTAAATGTAGGTGGAGGCTGATCCGAGGCAATGGGGGAGGCTCGCGTCCCCTAGCCCTCCCCCGCCACCGAAATGAAGTCCTGGATCCGTCACTGGGCACCCAGAAATTTCAGATTGCCTTCAGTATACATCCATGTAGGTTGTTCCAAGCCATGTATTGTTAAGTAATCCTGGTTCCGAGGCAATGGCGGGGGGAATTTTAACATCGAGCCACCTTCGCCATGGTTCGGGGATGTTCAAGCACCCCTTCGAACTCGGCTAATAAACGGGATTGCGAAAAACGAAAACGCTGGTAGATAGCTCATACAAATTCATGTAACTGTTGTGCGTCGGTTACCTACCCGCGCCCGGGGGGTGGGGGGGCTCCGAGCCACCTTCGCCCTGGTGGGGAGAGTGTTTGAACACCCCCTTTCGAACTAGGCCCCTATGCGGGATAGCGGAAAAACGCGAATGCTGGTGGACAGCTCATTCAAATTCATGACGAAACTATATCAGTCATTTTTGGCTCAGGTCAATATTGAGGTTATGACAGGCATTGGTGGACGCGGGGGGGCATTCCGGCCATGCCCCCAAAAGCGCTGGATGGGGCCAAACTATCTCTTGGCCCCCCAAAGGCCGGATAAATTTTTGAAAAAAGGTGTTTACACTAGATCTATAGAGCAAAAAATATTCGCCCCAGCCTTCCCCCCAAGAGAGCGATCATGTACTTGGAGAGGTAGTTTATACTCGGTCTGTCAAGCACCCAAATTGCACGTCCTAACCCCCCCCCACCCTCAGGAGGAGAGCCAGACATGGGTTTGCCACCCAAAAGTCGGGTTTGCGTCCGCCCCTGATGACAGACCAAAGAAGTTAGCATTTTGAGTATTTTTGGGCTCTAGCGTCTGATAGAGTTGAGTTAGAATCATTTTTAGGCACCATGCGCTTCCTCTGGCGAAGGCGAATCGAATGATTTATACAGTATAATATGACCATACTGGGTCAAAACAAAAATGACCTGACCTCAGGTCAGGTCAAGGTCACTTTTTAACACGCGCATTGACGGGGGTCTGAGCCACCTTCGCATTGACGGGGGGGGCGGGTACCCGCCCCCCCTAAGATCTCGAGAACCACGGTAGGTAGCGAAAAACGGTAAACGGCGTTGGGTTGCCCATCCACTTCTCCATCGAAAATATTTTAACCATTTTTTTGTCAGGTCACATTTAAGGTCACGAGAGGTCAAAACATGCCCGTCATAGGGATAACATGTAAATTCAGTTTTTCGGGCATTAAATCTTAACAAGTAAAGATAGAGCAAAACGACTTGAACTATATGAATCCTCTTAGCAAGCCGAATCGAATTATATATAATTTGACCTTGCTAGGTCAAATCAAGGATTTGACCTGACCTGAGGTCAGGTCAGGGTCAAATTATATAAAATGCATATCATTAGAACCGCAAAGCCCAGGCGAGTCTAATGCAGCTAAAATAAATGCTCTATCACCATCCGTTACTGAGTTATTCCGTAAAAACCATTTTTCCCATGTATTTCCAATGGAGAGGTCATGCCTCGTACCTGACCTTAGGTCATCGATATCAAAAATACCGGAACATATGTTAGAGAACTCGGTGGGGCCATTATGTGATATGAGTTTCAATCGGATAAGTTCACCTTGCTCCGACTTATGCTATCTTAACCCTCGCCCCACCGAAGGGGCCATCGATGGCCCCCTAAGGTTTTTCCGGGATAGCAGAAAAACGACGAGGCGCAGCACCGCGGTTGAGGGCTCTACCTCTCACTGCATCATTTTCCCATCATCCCTGAAATTTTTTACCCCGGGTCACCCAAGGTCAGGTCACCAGACGAGGTCAACCAAGGTCACCTCACTTCACTTTAGAGCTCTGTAAGAGCTACATTTCAAAGTCGATCGATTTGAAACTTCCTACACTTCATGACCCCTCCAGGGTGTACAAGGTGTATATCCGGGATTTTTCGATTTCGTGCCCTGAGGTCAGGTCACGAGGCGACCTCTCCCATTGGAAAAGCATGGGGAAAAGCTATTTCATGATATAAAAGCCACAAAAATGATTGCAAATACTCAGACTGCTCAGAACAACGTTTTTGGACACCCTTTCACGGATCCCAGGGGTCATATTTGACCTTTGACTTTTCCAAGGTCATCCAAGGTCACCGGAGGTCAAAAACAGTATTTTGACAATAACTTTTGACCTAATTGAGCTAGAGCGGTGAAATAAACACTATCGTGTTTGCCTTGTCACTGGCTTTCATTTGATATGCGGCAAGGTCACTTTTTGACCTTTTGTGACCTCAGGTCATATTAGGTCACGAGGTGACCTCTGGCGGTCAAACCACTGGCGGGAGGTCTTTACGTTCCACATAGCGGAAAAAGTGCAGGCAATTTACTATCAAATGTACTTTACCAGGCCTCAATAGCTCTAATGACATAAGAGTTATGCCCAGTTTGCTTAATCATTGCATATTTGAGTGAAAATAGCCGATCTTGACCTAATTTGACCTCTGGAGGTCAAACCATTGACCTGAGCACTAAAACATGCGAAGTAATTTCTTACTGAATTCACGCGAGCTTTCTATTGCACTTTGCAGATTTGCGCTAACGCCCATATTTTCGGAGTTAGAGGGGGCCATCGATGGCCCCCCGGTGGGGCGAAGGTGGCGCCGGACCCCCGGTGGGGCGCGGGTTAAACTTTTTTGAGGTCGGGTCACTTGACCTGTACTGGTGACCTGACCTGAGATGACCTAACCTTAAAATTTTCAGAGAAGTTGTAAAAATGATGAGGGAAAAGGTATACCAAGTACGGCGGCGCTACGCGCCGCCGTTTTTCTACTATCTCCGAAAAACCCGAGGGGGGGCGGGTACCCGCCCCCCGTCAATGCGCGTGTTAACCTAGCATAGTTAAAATGCATATTAATCGACTGTCAATAGCAATCCAAACACAATGATATCAAAATAAAAGCTGTATCATCATTTCATGCAAAAGTTATTGACATAAGTCTGAAAACTGCTTAAATAGCCCCAGATGACCTCTCATAGGTCACAGGTCAAAAATTGCAACAAGAACCTGGAAAGGTACCCAGGATACTACAATTTGGAGAATTTGAAGGCATTCTAGGCTTTATCTACACAAATACAGCCCAATTTGTTTTTCCCATGTATTTCCGATGAAAAGGTCATGGTCTGCATTTGACCTTAGGTCATTGATATGAAAAATACCGGAACATATTAGTAGCACTCGGTGGGCCCATTATGTGGTATAAGTTTTAACCTGATAGATGCACCCATTTCATACTTAAAAAAACCTTAAACATTTTTGGAGGTGAGGTCACTTGACTCACACTGGTGACTGACCGGACACCACTTGACTCGCACTGGTGACCTGACCAGAGATGACCCAACCTTAAAATTTGGGGGAAGTTGCGGAATTGATCAAGGATAAGGTGTGCCACGTACGGCGGCGCTTCGAGCCGCCGGAAAAACCCGAAGGGGTGTTCAAACACCTCAACCGGGGCGAAGGTTAAGCTCCCTAGCAACTCCCTAAATGAAATGAAGTCCTAGCTAAATCCACCGCTTGTATGCGCCTATATATATATATATATATATATATATATATATATATATATATATATATATATATATATATATATATGTTGTGTTCATAGTGACAAATATAAGTTACAATGATGTTTAGGCAATTTCAAAAACTAAATTTATAAAAACATATATTGCACCACATAAACGCGTTTCGTATTCACTTCATCAGTAGCAGCACAATACAAGTATGAATCGAAACAGGAATATTCAAACATCAACTTTGAATTTCGGCAATCATGCATGCGAACAATTCTCAACAGTCCTTCAGCAAAAAGGTTTTCCGAATATTAGCACAGAGGCCACAGTGTGCACACATTCATACCATGGTATTCATACCATGGTATGAATGTGTGCACACTGTGCCTCTGTGCCAATATTCGGAAAACCTTTTTGCTGAAGGACTGTTGAAGAATTGTTCGCATGACATGATTGCTGAAATTCAAAGTTGATGTTTGAATATTCCTGTTTTCGATTCATACTTGTATTGTGCTGCATACTGATGAAGTGAATACGAAACGCGTTTATGTGGTGCAATATAATGTTTTTATAAATTTAGTTTTTGAAATTCGCCTAAACATCATTGTAACTTATATATATATATATATATATATATATGTATATATATATATATATATATATATATATATATATATATATATATGTATGTATATATATATATATAGCTATTCCTTAGTTACTACTCACAGGCCGTAACTTTGTAAGCGACATTGCGCAGTGTATGACGGTCCTAAGGCTAAGAGGAGGCGGGGAAAGCCAAAAGAAACGGCATCATCACTTGGGGGGTTGGGGGGGCGCCTTTTAACCGTTCCGGATGCCACCCTTCCAGTCATTTTTTGTCCTGTGATTTTTAGGACTCCTCGAACTGCTAAGGCCATAAGCTAGAGCCGCGATTTTTATGAACTTGGGGCGCATAGGCGGGTCTAGGGAGCACGCACCTCCCATTCGAAGCAGTCATTGCCCCCTGCAATATTGCTTCCCGACCCCCCTCGCACCGATGGAGGACTACGGCCTCCTGTCCCCATGTTCGGTCGCCCGGATAGAGCAGTGCACTTTCGTCGTATGTGACACCGGTGCAGTCGCAAAAGAAAACAGCGAAGGGGCGCATTTTCGTCCTAAATTAATACATTTCCAAAGGAAACTCTCGACCAAAAGCGGGAGGGGCCGTCGCCACACCTTCCGGTGGCCAGGGGCCCGGGTCTCCCAGTGGCGACGCCCCTGCTTCAACCCAAAGCACAATGAGACGAGAGAGGGGGTGTTCAAACACCCGCACCAAGACGGGGGTAAACCGCCCGTCATGTATTTTCATACATGATTTTCATACATGATTCGGTCAATTTTCAATCTCCAGCAAATTTTAACGAAATCGGTGAAATTTATGGATCGCGCAAAATGGACAACAGTCATTTCAGAGAAAGTGGCTGCTTCTTCCTCTTATTCTTTTAATACCCTTGATGTGATACCTATTATGATCAATGTCCGTAACGTAGCACCTCTCTTAAATACTCTTCACAAGGCAAATCGATTGCTGCCACCGAATCCACGGGAATGTTTCTATTTCAGCAGGGGCGCCGCCACGGAAGTTTTACAGGGAAGAGGGACGGACCGGGCTGGTGCTGACTGTAGGAGGTGAGTTTTGAGCATATTCGGTACCCGACAGCATTAATGACGATGGACCAAATATTTTTGGGGGAGACGTCCCCTCTGGTTGGCTAACAGGGGAAGCGTCCCCCGTCCTCCCCCCCTCCGCTTTCGGCATCCATGTATCTTAGCCTAGCCTGCAGAAAGCAGACTTTGGAAGGAAGAGGTACACTGCATAATCTTCCTAATTGGACTCTGTCGCAATTAGAGGACCAATACGCATAAATGCAGTGATGTCAGGTGCATTGTCTTTGTCTGAATTTGCAGTCGGTCCTGGAAAACAAAATGTTCATAACCAAAACTGTACACAATCAGCTTCCGAGATGAGCCCTGCCCTTTATTGATCACGGTATGGCCAATGTGCACGTCGAAAAGCGTGTACCTCCCTCACGAGACGTAAACCTCCCACACTGGCAAAGGTACACAAAACAACTGGGTTATTGGGTTCAGAAGTTACCGCCTGGATGCTTTATTGTGAATACTATGTGCCCGCCTATGAAATATCACGAACGAGAAGACGTGCCAAACTTGAGTTTTCAAAATTTATCAATTCTGAGCACCTGTCGTGCAAAGGAAAACGGACATTCCTCATTGGAAATTCACTGAAAATGAACTTTTTCACTTGCACGGCAGCATAACTGACTTATGCACAAGACACCGACACCTAATTTCACCGACTTTCGTTCTATCAAAATCAGTCCGGTCATGCTGTTGCTCACACTTAGCTGGTGCAGCGCCGAGAAATACGGCCAGTGAATCGATGTATGACAGAGTGGGTGAATCATGCGTCATGAGTTCTATGAGATTTTGGGCGGCGGCGGCGGGATGCCCGGCTCCGACATTTTGGGCGGCGGCGGCGGCGCGGCGTTGACACCAGGGGGCGGCGGCGGGACTCCGGGAGGCGCCAGTGGTGGCGCTGCCGGCGGCGCAGGTGGTGGTCGGATCGGCACGCCGGGCGGCGGCGGCGGCCCCGGCGGACGGTGCATCGGCGGTGGAGGACGCGGCATACCGGGAGGCGGGCCCGAGATGGGCGGGGGCGCCCCGGACGGCGCCGAGAAGGGCATAGGCGCCGCCGCCGGCCGCGGCGGCGGGGGCAGCATGTCCGGCCGGGGCGGCGGAGGGATGGTGGGCGGCGGGCCCGGCGGACGCACTGGTTTCGGCTCCAGCTTATACGAGAACTGCAGGAAGAACTGCTTGGTGTTCTTGTTCCACAGCGTCCAGAACTTCTCCTCGGCCTTCTCCACCTCCCGACTCGGTACCTGGTCAGGCAGCAGCGTCAGTGGAGCACTACTACACAATACAAAATCTGGGTAAAACGCATGCAGAAGAGTCACGCTGATAAGATATTTTCACCAGGTCAAACGATAGAAATGATAGTTTTAATGGGTGTCTTGTAATGCCAACAATATTCAGATTGTGCTGAGGCTAAATACGCAAGACAGAAATAACCTCAAATGGATCAAATGAATTCACGGGCCAAATCAGCTCCATTAATTCTGGCATCGCTCACTATTCAATAAACCTTCCACACCATGCAACATTGGAGCGTACGCCTCAGCCCCCTTCGCAGTACTGACCTTGAAAGAAATAGTCTCATAGGGCTCAGCGGCGAACAGCAGGTACTGCCACTTGCGATCTGGTGGCTCGATCTTCTGCTCGTAGGCCGACATGAAGCGGTGGCGAGGGATCACGCCGTCGGCGATCTCTGCAGCAGGTCAGGTCAGGTCAGGGATAGAGAGAGAGAGAGAGAGAGAGAGAGAGAGAGAGAGAGAGAGAGAGAGAGAGAGAGAGACAGAGACAGAGACAGAGACAGAGACAGAGAAAGAGAGAGAAGTGATAACAACATAAAGAGGCGCAATACGTATGCACAAACATGCAAAGATCGACACTATGAACGGGTTGAAAAAAGCGCGCCCAGCATCCGGCTGACAGCCGATATGGTCGCAAAGATGCGATACTTGTCTGGCTTGCTCCAGTGGCGGATCCAGGACTTCATTTCGGGGGAGGGGCCTAGGGGGCTCGAGCCTCCCCCGCCATCGCCTCGAATCAGTCTCCGGCTATGCATTTACTATAGGCACTCTGGGATTTCGGGGATGGAGTTGAGCCCCCTAGCCCCCCATTTTATTTGCCACTGGCTGGATCAGAGCTTAAGGGTGCGTTATCAATGTTAACCCTATGGGAGCATATTTCGTGAAATATCTCGTAAAGTAAGGTGGCCATCGTCGTGATTTTTTCACCAAAAGTAGACAATATGTGTATCTTTACGGCAGTTGATATTTCAAGCGTGACGCATTTCTAGTTTTTGTACAATCTGACTTTCTTTTTCAAATTTCTCAAACTTAAAGTTTGAATAACTTCTTAAATAATATAATCATTGAAACAGTGTGAGTGGGCCTATGTTCTAGGAGCCAGTCTCCACAACTCTGTTGTTGTACTTTTTTGAATTTTTGCTTTATAAGAAAGATATTAGAAGCTGAAATTTGAAAGCGTTTTCCAAAAATTCAGGGTAAAAATCGGAAAAACGGAAACAACAGAGTTTTGCGGCTATCTCCTCTATACAATTTCCATACAGAATCAAAACCAAAAAGGCTCGGCGAAAAAGTTATTTCAAGTTTTATAAAACTTTCCCAATAGATGGCGCTGGCAGTACCAGATTCGCATGAGTCGCCGCTGAGCCAGGTCTGTTCATTCATGATTTGGTGAATGGGACAGGAGCAGTGGCATTACAAGAAATACGTCAAGGTGGCTGATAGCAGAGAAACTGGAGTTAGAAGCCAAAATAAATATATTCACAAATTTGGATAGGAAATATTGAACAAAAGGAGAGCCTATAGTCTGATCACCCCTTGGCTACGCCACTGACACACGGACACCTGTTTACCGGCGTGACCGGTTTCTCTGCGCCTCGGGCGCGCGCCAGTCACGTGGCAGCCGACTGAGGACGGGATCCGGCTGCTGAGGCCCTGCTGAGTGGATAAGGACGTCTCCATTGGGCAGTGCCGGATCTAGCCGGTCGGTTGGAGGGGGGCAAGGCAAAGTCGCAACAAATAAAAAAACGTCAGACAGTGAAAAATGTTGCCGCAATATAATTTGACCGTAGTTTTTGGGGATGCCCAAGATGAAAGGCAAAAAACCATCACGGGGTGAAAAATATGCGCACAAGATGCTTGTTTTTGCTATCCACGGCCCAATGCTTACACTGAAGTTGACTGGTTCTGTTTGAAGTTTAGAGTTAAAGGGAGATACGCGAAAAAAATTTTATTGGCTATATCAAAAGGTTACAAAAAGTTGTTTCAGAAGTCGTATTCTCATTTTTGCGAATTCGGCCTGCAAATCCCTTAAAATTGCTCTCAAAGTCAACATTTCTAGACGACTTTACCGGTACACCTCATATCGATGTTTATGACGTCCACATGGCTAAGGCTATCAATTTCTCTAAGAATTAGGTCATATCTATCCTAAACAGTGAGGTAGAACTTTGGGCTACTCCAGAAAAAATTACTTTAGAAAAACAACATTCCAAAACTCTTTTGAAGCAGAAATATAGGGCTTAAAAGAAATCACAATTAACCAATCAGAAGCCTAGGAATTCTCAAACCAGGGTCACGTGACCTATCTGACGCAAAAGTTTTGTCATCCTGGGGCGGAAGCAGAAAATGGCTCAAGACTCGAGGTACGAAACCGCTGAAGACTTGAGTAATTATGTTTTTCCGTTTTTAGGGCAAACTTATTCATTTTGGAGTTTTTGAAAGCTTTTTAAAATTAATTCAAATACAACTACAGGAGGGCAAACATTTGTATTATTAAGAAACATTATTTTTCAACTTTAAATAGTTTTCGAAAAGTAAGTGATGGGTATGGGCATGGGCAAGTGATGGGCATTTTATCGAAACTGTTAACCTATTTCGATAATAAGTGAGTGGCCTCCCAAAAATTTGCCGAAGATACAAAAATCATTGATAGTTTCGTTATCAGGATTTTTCAAATAGTAAGAAACCACAATAATAATTTTTTCGCGTATCTCCCTTTAAGGGAACACAAATCTCGGTTATTAACTCAAGCGGAGTCGAGGCAAAAAGGAGGTCGATGGCTTTGTGGGGGGAGGGGAAGGCACAGCATAGTTCTGCCCCGAGCTTGTCCGTTTGGGGGGTAAATATTTTTTGCCCTCCCCTCTGGATCCGCCACAGCCATAGAGTTTGCATGAACTTTGACTACCGTGTTGTCGAATCAAATATTTGAAATGAGGATATGAAGGAATTGTAAAAAAAAACAATGGGATTCACCCTAATTAATATTACATCATCCCGGTCATCAAAACTGGTTCATTTTTTACCGCCCCAACATTCAGTCATCTCCGCAAGGTGTTTTCTTATTGGATCGATGGTCTAGACGAGCAAGAGGTGAGCTACAATGATGTATCCAGGGTAAAGATCGAGAAAACGAAAACAAAAAAGTTTTGTGGCTATCTCTTCCATACCATTCCCATACAAAATAAAAATTAAAAAGGCTCGGCGAAGAAGTTTTTTTTTAAGTTCTATAAAACAGTTTTCAAGTTTTTATAATAAAATCTACACTTCTGTCTTTGAAAAACTTCCAAGAATCTAAAACGGTGCATCGCACCTGCTCGTACCAAGAAGTGAAATCTAGCTGCTGATGTTTTATCATTTTAAGTCCACCTAACAATTTATTGTCTCTCAAAAACCATGATCAGTGCTCTTACAATTTCCAAACTGAGACGAAAGCATCAGACTTCATCCGACCGATTGTCCAATCATGATTGTTGATATTTCGGTAACTTCTGTATTTCATTAACAAGAGAAATAGCTACTTGTCTTGTGAAATAATATCGTGTTAGTTAGACGAAAATAGCTAAATCGGGCTTGCAAACGTCCCCCAGAAAAATGCTCGGAAATTTTAGAATGACTAACCGACCGAGGAGACAGAGAGGGGGACAAAAGGTCCGACGGGAGCGTTTATCTCTACAGGGGAGCATCGCTCAAGGGGTGATGTTTTCATCGAAAGCAGCCGAAGTGTAGCCCATAACAAAATTCGAATTTTTTAGTGGGACTGATGTTTTAAATTCAAGCAACCATGTATTATTGTTGTGTTATAAAACACAAAATGAATAAAATAAAGCAATTTGAAATAATGCGGGAGGAAAAATTGGAGCAACACTTCTCAGTTATCACACATTTGTATTTACTAAGAGGCATGGGCGTAGCCAGGATTTCGCTCGATTTCCCTGCGACAGCGCCAAAAGAGCCCTGATGGATAAAAAGGGCCTTGCTTGTTACAGAATAGAGTGCTGAAGAGGGCTTGAGAGTGCGGTGTCTGGTATGAAATTTCAAATTTGGCCACAGATCATAGTGGAGGCGAGCCGCGCTTCGCGCGGTCCCGTATCCTCAGGGGGCCCTTCGGGCCCTAAGGGGGGGGCGGCTGTCCCTGCCGCCCCCTCCTTGGCTACGCCCCTGCTAAGAGGTCTCATTAAACATTAATAGGGCTTTGCGAATTCTACCTATATTTCTTATATTACGATTGCTGTAATATCCCAATTATATGAGTGACTAATAAAGCATACACAGCATGATCAGGGGTACTGAGCATCATACTAAGCAGATGGCTACCACATTTTTTTGGACCAAAAAACAGTCAATTATGTGCAGACTCTACATTGTCACAATCATGGATGCAGTTTTTTTGCCTATGCAACAATACCGGAAATCATGGATCTGCCGATGTGATCCTTGCTCCAATTGGTCCCATAGATCCGACGGAGTGGAGATAAATCTTCATGACATACAAAGAAGATTCAACACAAATTCGTCATTTGGGAAATGCAGTCCTGCGTTCACTTCCTTGCTATCGCTCGCTAGCTCACTCCGTCTCATGACCGCATTTCAAGCACGTCCTTTCTTTCAAGTCTTACCTCCTCTTGTGGACCAGTGAGGGTAACTAACAGGCTGTTTTCACAAAATGAGCCTCAGGTGAGACCAGGCCATTTCACTTCCAGCAAAAATGTTTATTTCGTTTTTAATGGATTTGTGGGCACCGTAAATTGTTTAGTGTGATTAACTGGCAGCAAAAATAGGCCAAAATCTGGTTAGCTTTCAGTTTTGCAGTGGAAAATGTAGTGCCAGAGTTGGAGGCTGAAGGTCTATGGTCCCCTCACTTTCTGGCCAGTTTCGGCCTGCCTGGCCGAAGCTGGATACCGCACATTGTTCTGCAACTGGACAATATGATCCTTCATGAGTCTACTAACATATGAAATGTTGCTGCATTGGTGTTTTTAAAATCGATGTGGCTTCATATTTTGCCTATGTTTGTTTAAAAATGAGCGCCCCGCAAATTTTCCATGATATGGTTTATTTTGGACATCCGATCAAAATTTGGTCTTAATCAGGTCACTGTCCGCGTTCGAGAAATCAGCATGAAATAAATTTTGCATAGTTACAGCTTAAAAAATCGTACCAGAAAGCTACGGGGTGTGTTTTCGAAATAATATTGACAGAATAGACCATTCTTAACACATTTAAAGTAAACATGAAGAATAGGCTGAGCTACTTTGTACCTGATTTGGGTCAAATGGCCTAGTTGACCCAAGACGGCGTTTTTACCGATGTGAGCTGTGTGCAATAGCAAGGAGAGGCGGGTGACAGGGAACGATCCTGAGGGAGGTTTATGCCGAATTGACCCGCCCGAATCCTTTTCGTACCTTTAAGGTACCCAAATAATCGATTTTAGGGGACACCTAGAAATTGATTGGTCTATGATCACTAGAAGCAGAAGCCACCGCGAGAGATCTGTTCGAACGAGTGAAAACCCCAAAAATTATCCTCCGGGGTCAGCTAAGATCTATGGAAGCCTTCTTCATTTGTTGCTCATCATCCTCCCTCAGCAGGGCAAAACTTCCGACAGCGAGAGAGGTCTAAAATACAACCTTACCAGCAGCCGGAAGATCCGGACTTTTATGGAGATGCCACTGTTACCAGCGCAAGTTTAAATGTGAATAGATTTTGATCCATGGCGTCCACGGAATACACTACAAGTGGAACTTCCGACAACTGCTTGTTGGAATACTTTTGCTGACAAAGAGCAGAGTGGGAAGGTGACACTAAAAAAAGAGGCGTTCAGTAAGTGGATAATCTTTCGGATTTCGCAGCACTCCATTCCGCAGTGTCTCAAAACTGGTTTTGCATTGGGATAGTGAGTGTAAAATTCACGCTTGAAAATATGGAAGGCGAGTAGAGAGTCCAAACGCTATAATATTGTGGGAGTTAGTTGAAACTCGGTTACAGCCCTTACTAGCCCTTACTCGCGCATTTTCATCAAATTTGTCTTTCCTTCCACACTAGATGGTTTTATATATACTAGGATTATTGAATTATGCTAAAAAAATCCCCAGGAAAAGTGTTTGGAAAAGTGAGTTAGAAAAAATGAAGGGGAAAAAGTGAAGGGGAAATTCAGGGCGCCTGGGTGTCACACTCTACTAAGCATTCCAGGATTTAGATCATTGTGCCTCCATCGCCATTATCAAGGATGACACTTTCCGTTCAGCGGGATACAAACGGCAGAACACCAGGCTCTACCAATATCAGTAAGACCCATTTCTGGCCACTACGGGCTGGAGTGACAAGATCTTTCAGGGAAAAGAAAGCAGCGATTGTCCTGTGAGCAGAGTGCTAGCGACGACGACTTCAGGGCAGCGATTAACTCAACTAGTGTGTCCCCGTAGTACACTTCTCATACGGAAAGGCAAGCAATTGTGCGAGTCAGACTTCTGTATCATATTCTGCCAGCACCTGTTATTACCGAGGCTGGTGACTAGGGTATCCTCCCCCGTAGGCGGATCCAGGATTGCCGATCGGGGGGCGGGCAGCTTCCCGAGGGGCGCCATTTGGACCAGGGGTTGCCACTTTTGACCGGCAAAACCCATCAGTTGGGCGCAAAATCCTATCGGTTGGCACCGATTTTTGCATCCTGGGGGATGGAAAGCGACATTTCAGGGGGAGTCTTGTTAAAGACGTCACGTTTTTCTTGAAATGAAAATGGAAGGACTGAGGTCAGTTTTGATTCAATTGTCGAGTTTGCCGCACTTGTTTTAGATTTGTCTCTGCGATTAATTTTTTATGATCGGAAAAATATCGGAAGAATATTCTTTATGATACTCCCGTCATGGAACCTCCCTGAAGCTGGTTTCTAAAGATATTGTTCTTTTTGGTATTTGTGCATATATCATGCATAGCGGGTGGAGATAATTTATTCATCGCACAATACCTAGAAAAATGTCACACTACAATATCATAAAAATATAATGATAGCCACTAATTCGTACCCGAAATATCTAGTTACTTGTATAAAAACAGGACCGACAGACTCACGAATGCATCTCCACTCAGTCGACCAAACCGACTACCGAAAAGACTGGGCTGACGGCCAACGCCTATGCCTTGGATCACCCAAGCTGATCGAGGTTGCAATGCGGGTATCCAAGCCCGGGAAATCATCACAAAAACGGTCCCGAAGACAGCCTACTCCGGTCCCGAGAGGCGGCCAGGTGGGACCTGGACGGCGGGGACGGTGCAACGGCGCGGGTCCTCGCCACAAATCGGCTGTCATCCAAACCGGAATCGCCAGAGCTTCCTTCGGCGATTGGGGCGACTTTAACGAAGCGCCCCCATATGGATATCTTTATTCGACGGCCGGAACAATCATCATCATCATATTTCAGGGGCGCCATCAACCTTTCAGGGGGCGCCATGGCCATTTCAGGGGGCTCCGAGGGTCGATAGAGGGGGCACGTGCCCCTCTTTGCTCCCCTGGATCTGCATATGATCCTCCCACTTTGGGGCAGCCATGTGATGACTTGAGTGTCTCGTTCCTTAGTCCATCAGCTTTATCGCATTCAATGTTCCGAATTTTCGACCGGTAAGTCCTCTTCACTCTCGGGGCGTGAAGCTCAAGCCCGATGCAATTATTTTCTGCCGATGTTGCCACTTTGCAGTTTGTTTGAAAAATATCAGTTTATTCTGCTTTTTTCTGTGATGAAAACATATATTTTCGTCCCCTGACACAGTAACGTGTTTTCTGTATCCTTTAGACTCCATAAAAGTCATTTTGGACCTGTAAATTTCCAGAAAGAGGGCACTTTCTCGCCCAATTGAACTACGGCTTTCCCTGAAATGATTACGATACTCCTTGAAATGGCTAATGACACCCCAACTGAAATTTTGCAGGGGAGGTGGTGTTGCATCACCCACTAATACTTGCCGAATATTTCAGGATCGTCGTTCAGGTCTTGAAAATCTATACGGACTATGGGACATTTATTGCGCGTGTTTTGCACAAACCTTTAGCTCCTAACATCAGGGAACTACTGACTCATGACTGGAGGCATGTGAGGGTTATTTGGACGTCAGCACACGTATTCACACGAACCTCTCATGGTTCCTCTCCTCATAAAAGGGTCACACAAACAATTCAAAAATTCAATGGTGATGATGTGTGGACTTCATTGAATCACATCAGTCTTAATTCTAAGTCAGAGCTGAGGGCCTATCCATAAATTAAGTTACATGTATTCTTATAATTCTAACCCCCCTCCCCTCATGGTAATACTTGCTTCCACCCTGTTGTAACGTCTAACAAAACGGTTGCTGACTTCCCGCTCCCCCTTGTTTTTCCTTCTGTACTTTATGGATGGTCTCATATGTTTCGGAGACCATCTTTCGATACTGTCCTAGGTCAGGGCCTATACCTAAAGAAACTGCTTCTAATACATTACAAAGGCTTTGGTTTATATCGAACTGATGTGTTCAGAAAGCGTCTGGACGGGATTGAGACAGAACACGTGTTTTGTCGATTACAACACAAACTACCCTATGATCAGAAACGCTTCTCGATCACAGTGAGGAAAACTCCGCACATGATCGAGGGATACCACGCCCCCCCATCTCCGAGCATCAGAAAAATGTTCCATAATAAATACTTTGGTAAACACATGGAGCTGCGCGCCTCAGGGTTCGGTGGGTGAGCAAGTCAGTGAGTCCCGTACGAACGCACGCCCCTTTCCGTGACCGCCACGGGGCGGGGAATCTCTAAGAAAACCCCAAGGCGATCACAAATGCGGGCACCCGGCCCATGTGTCATGTGTATGTGCGTGTGTGTGTGTTTACACACGCACGGAAAATGACGCACCACCGACGCAAGGCGGGCCGAGCAATAATGCTGAAAAACGATAGCTTTCAAAAGAAAGCACTATATGTTTACAAAGCTAGGACCCTCCGCATAAAGAGGGGATGTTATGTGACTGGGTGGACGACGTTTTTATATTTTTTCGGGATGGAAGAAGTCGTTAAACTTCCCTGAGGTTCTCACGGAAAACAGTAAACAAGGATATTACGGAAATATTTCTGATACATTTACCAGGATGGAAAAGGACTAGCTTAGTTTGGGAGGAAGAAAGTGGGTCCACAAGGTTTGGTCACGAAAGTGGACAAAGTAGTCGAGGATCCTACAACTAACTAGCTGCTAACTGACGCAAAGAGCGTAGCCAATCCACAGCCATGCTTGAAATGTCATTTGGCTAGCTTTGGTCCATCCCAGGTGACAGTTGTGCGAGCTGCAACTGCTTTCTTATTTGGAGAAACCAAGACAAAGGCTTTAGCAGTCTGCTCTCGGACAAATACTGGGCCCGCCCCTGCAAGAGCACCTGTTACTGCGACCCGTCTGACCTTGCCCGCAGCGGTTCTTGTTTACCTGAAGGGTCGTAAAGCGTGGAATGCGGAAGCGTACTGCGGTTTACAACCAACGTGTCACGTGGGCGGTCTGTGTATCGAAATGAATGAACGAATGACCTGACATCTGTTGTTGGGGAAACAGGGTATTAGTTCTGACGGGTCATGTCGTGAGGTGCATGTGTCGAGGGTAACGCACCCTTAAAGGATATCTACTGGCATTGAAACGGAAAAGATTGAACGTGGTGACGTAAGTGCAAACAAATTTCCGCAAAGATATTGACATGGAAGCAAAAGACCGAGCAATAATTCCCGAATTTCTGCGCGGGCTATTTCTGAAAACGGGAGCTTCATTAGCCCCTTCACGCTCCTCACGAAAAATTCCGCCACTTCAAGACGCTTTATAAATCTTGCACAGCGAACTTACTAATCCCTTGCATTCTCTTGGATAATCATATAACTTGGCCCATCCAGATTACAGGCCGCACTGATAACATGAGCGTGGAGTACGCAGCCGTAGATTCCCAACACCCGGCCGCAGTAAAGGCTGTTAAGCGGCTCGCAGATGAGGAATATACGTCCCGAGAGTTGGTCGCAATGCAATCTGGGAATCGCGCAACGAAAACGGACTGCAGCTCAAAACATATGCTCCAGTCACATCAGAAATTTTCCCACATCTCCACGTCACTACTTTTGCTCCATCAGCCACGTGATGCAGATTTACATCGTCTGAAAGCGATGACAGAGCGCAGGTTATGCGAAACTGTGTGATCAGTCACGATCTTCTTCACGCTTTCGAAAGTTTTTCTCAGACCACGTCAACATACAATGCTCTCTCTAATTGTTGCCTCTTGATTTAGCTTGGATGTCCCAGGTCATCTCAATCACCAAACCAAACCACGTCATCTCAAAGCGTGATATGCGCATCGAACCTGGAGAGTCGCCTAACGCCACGTTGGAGGGTCGCTGACGTTGAACTTTGTTTTTTTTCATTTCATCAATCTGTTCTTGATGCTCTGTATTGGCCTGGCTCCGCCCCCACGTATCAGGCGTCGCTGTCGTCGGTAGAGATCGCACCAGATCCCGCGGCTGAGTACATACGTAATCGCTCTTACTACAAGCTCAAGTTCCGCGCCGATGTTAGCCTCGGAGTTACAAACGCTTCATTTTTAGTAGTTTTGTTTTCCTTTTCTTGAACTAACGACTAGAAACGATAAATGATTCTACTGGAGCAAAAATTGCACAACTAAATAGCGCCAATGGTTGAGGTACTACCAAGGTACCGTCTTTTCACTTCTTAAAATATTTAACTACAGAAGCTGTGACGAAAAAAGCTTGTACAGCCTACCCCGATGGGCGAGTTCAAGGACCAGTTCCGAACCAAACTCCTAAATCTGAGCCTGCGACCTTCCACTGATCCCAGGATTGCGCAACCTCCCTGCACCTTTAGACTGCAACCGCTGTCGCCGTCTCAAGGACACTCACTTAGCTTACCGTTCGAAGACAACCGAAAGGGTAACAGCGTCTAACCGGAGACGGCTCTCACTCCAAGGAATGGAATACAGAATTTGAATTGTAAGCCAGCAAATGAACAGTCTAAACCAGATTATTAGGGCCGTGATAAGCAATGACTGATTTTCCACAAACACTACCCACCCAGTACGCAATAATTACCGTTGTGCATCAAGTCTCAGGCCTTTAATTGCCTTGCGTGAACAGCGGAATTATTTTCCAACGGGCACCGACCTCGTTATGTTAAGGATGTTTTACTCATCGTGTGCAATGGCCCAAGACATCACTGGATATTCTCACCGCCTGCAAGAAGATAAATTGATTGACCCATAAAAATACCCCAATAAACTGCGCAATAAGATTAATTTAGTAAAATATACTCAAAACCGGCATATGCCTTGGCGGTGTTCATGCTTACGCCGGCCATTCCAGACCAACACTGATCATTCTGACATAACTGCCGTACGTTGCGCGGGGCCGGTGCGGTGCCGCTTTTTGCGGATCGTTTCGAAAGCGCAGTGAGAGGACAGGCTGGCTGCTAATCCTGCGAGCCGGTCAGACCGGTCGGCAGGGTGCCGCAGGAGGCAGAGGCTGCGCCAGCCCGCGGCCCAGTCCGCCGCCGACCTCGCCGCCGCCACCATGGACGCCGCGATGCGCCAACGGCGCGCCGACGACGCGCCCGTCAGCTACACCGTGCCGGAGGACAAGGACCACCACAGCGACGAGTGGCTGTCGCGGCGCGGCCGCAACATGGTGCTCGTCATCCTGCTGTACGTGGTCATAGTGTGCGTGGTGTTCGCGTGGTTCCAGGTCGGCCGGACGCACACCAAGCTGCTGGTAGTGTCGGTGGCCGGACTGCGGCATGACTACCTCGGCAAGGTCGCGTCGCGCGACGCGCCGTTCTTCACGCACTTCCTGCGGCAGGGCGCGCACGCCGAGTACCTCTCGCCGGCCTTCGGCGCCGGCGGCGAGGCGACGCGCGCCACCATCTTCACCGGCCAGCACCCGTCCCAGCACGGCGTGATCGGCAACCACTTCATGGACCGGCAGCGGGGCGAGATGATGGTGAACGGGCCGGCGGCGCACTCGGCCGACGACCCCGCCTGGTGGGCCGGCGCCATACCCTTCTGGAACTCGGCCATCAAACAGTGGCGCAAGACGGCCGTCTTCAACGTGCCCGGCGGCTGCGTTGAGTTCGACGGCTACACACCACACACGTGCCAGGCGCCGGACCCAGGCGCCGCCGGCGCCACCTCCGGCGACGACCATTTCGGAGAGAACCTGTCCCGGGCGCTGGAGATGCTGCTGGACCACGACTACACCATGGCCGTGGTGCACACAGATGTGCTGTTCAAGGCAGCACAGAGGCGCGGCGCCGACTCGCGAGAGGTTCTGGACGAGCTGGCCACGCTGGACGCGCGCCTGCAGCAGATGGACCAGCTGCTGATGGACCGTCAGATGCGGGAGCAGCTCAACATCGTCATCGTCTCCGACGGCGGCCTCAAGAACACCGACGAAATGAAGGAGGAGTCAATCGACAGGTACATGCCGCCGGAGGGCATTAGCGCCACCATCATCGGTAACGGCGCCGTCATTCTCGTCTACGCAGACAGCACCAACACCGATCTCGTGTACGGCGTGCTGAGCAACATGCCGGGCGCGCGCGCCTTCCGGCGCCACGAAATCCCGCCGCAGTACCACTTTGACCACCAGCAGCGGGCTCCGGACGTGCTGGTGGTGGCAGACACCAACACCTACATCGAGAACACCGAGCCGCTGCATGTGGCCGCCGCCGGTGGGTACGACGACACCGAGGGCAACGTGCCCGAGATGCGGGGCGTGCTGATGGGCCGCGGGCCCGGCTTCAAGAAGGGCGCGCTGGGCGGGCCGGTGCAGGCGGTGGACGTGTACACGCTGCTGGCCACGCTGCTGGACGTGACGTCAGAGGTGCACAGTGGCGATCCGGCCGTCACCTCTGGCCTGGTGGAGTGGTGATCCCGACCGCCGCAGCGGGCCACGCGCAGACATCGCCCGTACATACCAACTAGGAGTTAAACGCTTGTTGAGGAGAGTGATCGTCGCCGATTAAGAATGTTGGCATGGAAACGAGACGAAAAGTGGTGCAGCTATACAAAAGACAATCAGATTGATCGAAATATAATTTAGGTTCAACGCGTGTGCATTATAACTTTTGAGTGAAGTTTGATAATATAGGGTTGTTGCATACGTGTAAAAGCTTATCATTCTCTTCACCGCCAATTCCACGACTAGGTGAATAAAATCGTTTCCAAGTGAAGCTGCCAATCGCACCAGACTTCGAATGTCTACAATTTCCCATTTTTTGGCAGCACATGCGACAGCGACAGACATGGGATTGCATCATCTACTTCTCGTCGTTTGATAGGTGAAAGGTGATCGTAATTAGTTCAGGCTGAAGTGGTTGATTGACCCTTGAAACTAGCTAGTTGTTTTGTACCATATCGATAAATAAGCTCCGCTGTTTGTCGTATGTAAAACAGTCAACAGGGTACGCGGGTAGTTACCTTTAAGATTTTAACGGATGTCGCCTGAGGTTTCTTTTCCATGCATGCAATAGAGAAACGAGATACGCAAACGACCAATTGGTTTTCGCGGACCTTGTTAAAAAGTGAAAAGACCACTGCCACGCTTTCATTCCCCGCTTTCAATCACTTTGACGTTATCGTATTTCTCGAGAAATACTCATTCAGCTGGGATCGCACTAAATATCACAATATTCTAAGCCCCGCTAGGTATATTTTTAGCTCCGACCACATTTGAGCCGACGTGAGCGGGGGGGGGGGCCTGCAGGCCGGTTGTGGCGCGCAGAGCTGATGCTATCAGCGGACCCTGCATACGGGGCCGGCCGCAGCACCGGAGAAAGCACGTCCGGCCGGCAGCACCGCACCGGACTTTCTGGCGATTCCGACGAATCAGTAATCAGCCAGATATTCGTTCTGCAAGTGATGTGAAAAAAGCTGAGGATTAATAAAGCTGCTTTAGAAGGGTTCCGATGTAGCTTCACTGCGACTGCGCAGCGCGCAGTCAGTCTTTCAAACATGTGTCCGCGACAGGGTGTTTTTTAAATGGCAGTCTGCTAGTGGTGGATCAAAGACAAATTTCACTAACTTGCACATACAAAATGCCTCGACTTCAACCACCTAACTCTGGCTACCTCGAAACTATATAAGCATCACAGAGCAGAGAAGGGTGAGAACAAGTATAGAATACCGAAATGTGTAAGGTAAGCAAATATTCCCGCGAAAAAATATATATTACTCCAACACCAGTCATCAACTAAACATGGACAGAATTTGAGAACAACTAAATAAAAATATCAAAATATGTTAGAAAAACACTAATAATTATTCTGAATGCTGTGTTCAGGAAAAAGGAGCTATTCAAAACAATATTTCATCAAAACAAGACCAGGCTACGGAGGATGGGGACCGATATAGACCAAGACCATTCTAGACAACTTACGCTTATTCGGTATCCACTCTTCACGATTAATTGCATACACCCATAATATAAATATAAACCCAATATCTACCTATTTTCGGCATAAGCGTCGCCACCGGCAAAAAAAGTGAGGGGTCGGTCATTCTTCAGCCTGATGCCGACAAGCGACAGGTCCCGTTAGAACTAAAACTCATCCGATTTAGACTCGTTGCTACCTTATTAAGCCATACTATAGCCCTGCCTCCCGGGAGGCAGGGCTTATAGTATGAGCCCGTTGCTGCCTGCGGGCGCATCGGATATGTCGGCGGCGGTAGGGTAGACTTCATGGCGGGCCCACACGGGCAGTTTGGGGTTAATACCCGCTCTAAATACACCCCTTTTTCTCCGTAAACGATGGAAGGCCAGCCTTAAACGGTTCTAGAACAAACACAACATTTACAGGGGAAACCTAAGATCTGTTCCCAACTCGGCAGAAATCGGGGTATTTTCACAGAAAGTGGGGGAGGCCCCTGGACTCCACCTATACCGACACTTATGTTTTTCAGTACGAGTAATTGACTCTATGTAAGCCCACCGAAGACAAAATTTTTACCTATTCCTACAGATATTTTTCAATTAGGAAATATGACTATCTTGGACTATTTTCATATGCCCTAGAATTAATGTTTCAGACGTTCAGAACTCTCCCGGCCGCGTTGCCTCCAGTAATGCTTCTTCTTGCTCTCCAGCTATTTTTCCTCACAATGGCCATTACAAGTTGTAAGGCTTATCGACGCACCAACTGCCAGGGTCATATGGCGTCGCCAACTCTTTCCCTCTTGGAAGGGTTTCTCGGGAACCAGCTTGCCCCTTGTTCAGGGAAGCCGCCGGGCCTTGAACCCGGGTCGGCTGCGTGGAAGCCAGCTGCGCTGACCACTCCACTACCGCACCCCTCACGCCGGCCATAGTATGGCCTATATGAAAATAGTAAAATTGTGAGGGGAATGAATTGGTAAATTCAAGGGAATATCACACCCTTATGGGATTGAAGCCGAGATATCAGCCGCTAAGAGCATGTAAAAAGGACCGATTACATATTGTTTGAGTCCGTTGCTGCCTACCGGCACATCAGATGGCGGCGGTGGTAGCGTAAACTTCATGACGGGGCCACACGGGGAGCTTGGGGTTAATACCCGCTCTAAATGCACCCTTCTTCTCCGTAAACGATGGAACGATTCTAGGATAAGCCGTAAACGGGTCTAAAGCAAACAAAATATTCACCCTGAGGTTTTGCGCTAAGCCCTACCACATTGTGATATCTATTCAAATCCTAAGGTAAAACGTGTAGGATGAGGGGATACATTCCCTTTCAGTATCTCGCTATTGGGACTGCTGGTTGCTGCTGATAGGACAATAAACATCAACACGCGAAAATTGTGGTTATCAAAGTATATAATCGAAATATACATTAAAAAGGAAATAAATTATATACCTATAGACTTGGGTCTCCACCCCCTCGTGAGCAGTGAGTTCTATCCAGAACTTTTTCGTATCCACGCCAGCGCCAGAATGACGCTTTACATTCCGAATACCGATGTGGCGCAAACAAGACGTCATAAAGCCGCCTCTCCCTGACGCACAGGTGCGCCCGAAGTCCGAACACGAGACATGCATACGTCATCAATTGGCCGCATAGCACACAAGCCTGCGATCCGAACAGGCCCGCTGGGTGCGTCGCCACTGAACTCTACGGATGGGGAAAATATGAACCACTCAACGAGCAGTTCAGGTTCGGAGCAACTCCAGTGCCAAGTGTAGTTTTACATTGCAAGCTTTGAAGACTATAGAACACTGATGAGACGTCCAACATTTAAAAAACAGTTGAGGCATTATATACAACTGAATCTTTTTAATAACCTATATCAACATTCATCACAATTGTCATTTTTGCCCATTTCATTATTTATTTGCAATGAGATCTCCCAAGCACTCCGAAAAGCTCTAGATCCCTACCAGCTTTCATTTCCGCAAACGCCATAGTGCCATTTCTGCACCCATTCCTGATGAATGTACAAGAACAGCCCCAACACTGAGGTCGACACTATACACAATATGGGCCAGACATGTAATTATCATTGCACATCACACGCCCCATCTGGCATTGACGCGGCCTACCATACGCTTGATTATGATGGGTCGAATATCTCTCATGTGTTTATTACAAGATGGCGATGTTACCCGACTGAGACAAGACCCAGGGGACTGACCTGGGTAGTCGATCTGGAAGAGCAGACTCTGCTGGCCGGTTTCCGGTGCACGCTGCTTGTTGACGCGGTAACCAGGACGACCAATCTTCACGAACTTCTTTATATCGACACGGGCTTTTTCTGGTGCCGGCTACCACAAAAGAACAGTCAGCCATTTTCGGTAGGCGCGATATCAATTTCAACAATTTCGATAACTATTCACTATTTCGTAACTTCGCTATGTACTCTAAGGGTAAATGTGCTCTAGTCTTTCCTTGCTACTTGTTCTTTGCCACTGCCTACCAGACATTGAACGCCAAACGTCATTCTCGATATACTTTTTCCCATAAAACATACTAACAGTCTATGAACCTGCTAAATGGAGCGATACAATCATAGGTCACCTCATAAGCATGCAGCAATAACAAGACCAGGGTTGGCAGCAGCCGGCAGAAAGTGGTTTAAACCACTGGTTTACACCGGTTTAAACCGGCTGGCATAAACCCGGTGGCAAAAAGTGGCAAAAACTATGAGATACTAAATATTAACTGATATTCGCGTTGGATATGAGTTTAAGGGCATCTTCTGGAGTGAAAACGTATATTACTGTATATTAGGAGGCTTCAGCACTCTCTTCTTCCATTTCATCACACAACTTCAATAATCTGTTGAAACCGAAAGTTCTTTTATGGCTGGAACCAATCCATTGGCAGATCGGGGGAGGGGGAAGAGGCCAGCCCTATAAAGTCGGAAATAGTGTTTTGCACCCCCCCCCGACGGCCGGCAGCAAGAAATCTTAGAAGCAGTCGGCTTCCATTCAGGCTGTGTGACATTTTTTGTTCATCGGCTTTTTCATTTATTTATTTAGGGCCACTCCCAACAGGCACACTTGACCAATTACAGGGAGTGTTGGCGTGGGTGTTTAAGGATCCTCTCCACCGGGTCAGATTGGACACGGAAAGCGGTTTCCCGCCGTGGACATTGAACCCACGTAATCCATGCTATCCGATCCGAAGACTGGGAACGAAGCCACTAGGCCACCCGGCCCCAGGTGATCAAGTTTTTTTGCCGATCAGTTTGCCCCGCCCGCAAACGGACCGCCTGGATCCGCAAGTGACCTCACTTTTCTGATATGAAGGGTTTTTACAAGGAATGAAGTGTTGTTGCTTCTATTGTTAGTCAGGAACTGGTACATAAATTTTAGATGATGCCAAAAGTGAAATACCATATCAGAAATGTAGGTATGTCAATATAAAGACTTGTTCTCTTATCGAAAGAAATCGTATGCATATTATTAAATAACAGTTAGGTCCATTCAACCTTCAACCTGCCGTCCCTGCCCCTAGTGTGCCGCCCCTGCGTTGAAGCATTCGCCCAATATGTGATTCAAGCCGCCCCTGTTCCGAAACTGCCGCCTCCTCACCAGGGAAAGAAATCCTGCGCGTGACATGCCCCCCATCCGCCTGCCACCCCCAAACAAAAATCCTGGGTGTGCGCCTGCTAAGAGATAAATGTATGGTATAACTGACCACTGGGGATACAAGCCACTAGGTTTGAGAGCTTATGATTAGAAGAGACGAATAAAGTAGCTCGAGGAGACAACATGTTTGAAAAAGGTGAATGTTTTAACCAGAACAGGTCAGTCAATGCTGATCTTCACTTGATAAGTATAGCTTACAGAAGCTCAAAAGTACTGCTAATAATGCAGTTTCAATGTATTCAGGCTGAAATAATGTCCTTCGCCATAAAAGATCCAGTACACCAGTCACTCGGAGGGGCTTGGGAATCCTCAGCTTGTATCATTTCTAATGTTCGCCACTGTTCGGCGTTGAAAAAGACTCAAAATTGTCCCCAAGTATGACATGTAAAATAATAACAGTCTTCGCAGTAATATGTCGTGCACCTAAAAGGCGCTTTGCCTTGCTTCCGATGGAGAACTGCATCGGAGACCCCAACGCATGGGCTGGATTCTTATTGGGCTCTAGCGGCTTGACTTTTTTGTCAGGAAAACCGTCATATTTCATCTAGACTACCACCAGACATCCGAATTAGCTCCTGTTTGATTCAGCTGATAATATTATCGATGATTAACAATTGAACTGATTAAAATGTGGATAGCATGCGATCCTATCTGCGCTTGCTGCACTAAGGCTTAAGACTGAGACTAGAAAATATATAATGCTAAATAAGATTATCAGAATACCGGAAATACAGTGTACCTATCAGCATAATGTTGGTAACAACTATTTGAAAATGCCTTAAGTTCAGTTTCCATAAATAATGGCAAATTTGGCCTCCCCAAAATTTTGCTAATTTCTGCCGGTTTAAACCAGTAAAACCGGCTTGCAGCAGAAACCCCTCTCAACTGGCAAAAATGCCAACCCTGAACAAGACCTTGACGAATAAGAGTTAGTGACAGCTTATCATAGCTACACCGACTGTTCGATCTTCTGCGTCAGGAGCAGCCGCACCACCACTGACCTGCTGCGGCGCTTCCCGCGCCTCCTTGGCCGCCCGCCGCGCCAGGTTCGCCTGGTGCTTCTTGCCCTGCGTGTGCGCCAGGTAAGAGCCCTCATTGTTGTGCAGCGTCAGGCACAGCTTGCACTCGTACGAGCCCAGATGGTTGCGCATGAAGTAGGGGTCCTTCTGCAGGTCGATGGTCTCCAGCGCCAGCTGTCTGAGGCGCTCCCGGCGGTCGCGGTTGGACTCCGAGTAGGAGGCCTGTCCGCCACCGCCCGTCTTCCCTCCAGCGCGGTGCTGGAAGTCCATGGCTGACAGATGCTAGCGTCACCTGCAATGCCACTGGTGGTGTCAGGTCGGTGGTGCGAATTTGCCGCGGAACATGATGGGGATATAACTATGGGTACTTTTTGGAATGAGAGCCCTGTTCTCCAGTCTGACTTTTAACAGATGTTAAAATTTGAAGCCATTTGTTTTACACACTCGCTATAAGCATGAGAAAGGGTCGTAAAGTGCTTCAAATATAAACAAGGCAAACAAAATATTGTTCCACATTCAATAGCATTATAGCTTTGGAGAATACCCAAAATTCTGCAAGCATATTGGGTAATCATCTGGTAGAGGGCTCCGCTCTCTGGCCTTTTTCCCAATATATCCCAAAATCTGGAAATGGCAAGAAAGAGCCAAACTTATGTCTCAAACAACCCAAGATGGAAATAAATCATCAGTACAGGAGCAAAGGCGTGCCTAGAAGAATGCTGATAGGGGATGCATTGTTCAGAGGCGTGCTCAAGCTACTGTGGAGGGGAAGGGGGTGAAGTTAGCAAAGGCGTGCCAAGGAGACTGCTGGAAAGAGGATGTATTGTACAGAGGCGTGCTCAGGGTTCTGGCAAGGGGATGTATTGTACAGAAGCATGTTCAGAGTGCTGGCAAGGGGATGCATTGTACAGATACGTGCTCAGAGTACTGAGAAAGGGTTGTATTGTACAGAGGCGTGCTCAGACTGCCAGAAAAGGGGGATGAAGTTAGCAAAGGTGTGCCAAGGAGACTGCTGGCAAGGGAATATGTTGTACAGAGGCGTGCTCAGACTGCTTGAAGGGGGGTGCAATGTACAGAGGGCTGCTTCGACTACTATGACAGGGGTGTATTGTGTGGAGGCGTGCTCAGACTGCTAGGGTGTGAATGTATTGTACAGAGGGGTTCTCAGAGTGCTGGGAAAGCAATGTATTGTACAGAGGCGTCCTCAGACTGCCAGGAAAAGGGAGGGTGAAGTTAGCAAATGTGTGCCAAGGTCTGTTGGCAAGGAGATGTATTGTACAGAGGAGTAAGACTGCTATGAAGGGGATGAATAGCAGAGAGCTCAGACTGATATGAAGGGAATGTATAGTACAGATGATTTACGGACCAAAGTTCGAATGGCTAAAGTACGTATAGATAAACTTCGAACGCAAAAGTTCGCAAGCAAATGTAGGTAGGGCATAAAACTCGTATGATTCAAGTACGTACGCAAAAGTACGTACGCTCAAGTTCGTAAGCGAGTGCACAAGGGATATAAAACTCGCATGCCAAAATTACGTAAGCAAAAGTTCGGAAGAAAATTTACGCAGGGTATAAAACTCGTATGCGAAAAGTATGTACGCAAAAGAACGTATGCAAAAATACATAAGCAAATGTACATACTAATGCATAGGCTGGGGTATGTTTGAGCAGGGGAAAATAATACTTGGGTAAGGCACGAATTCTTACGCAGCGGGTTTTCAGACAATTATCAATTTTCCGCCGTGTGCCATACTAGAACATTTACGCAGCGTAAGAAACCCGTGGAATTTTTACGCATTTTCGTAAATATCAAGTAAATACACTTTCCTTATAGATCTTTTATTTTTCCTTGATAATTCCGTAACACTTTCCACAGAAACATTTCCTAATCAAAGATCATTTTTTTCAATCCTTAACACTGTTGGAAGTTTACCACGATTTCAAAGTAGTCCCATCTTAAGTTACGATTTTGTCCACTTTATACCCAAAAGTCTAGGGGAAACGTAGAGAACTTCGACTGGTTCGCCCTGAATGTTTTGATGACGATGGCGCCGCTCTGATCTGTACGCATCTTTACGTTATGTATTTTGGAGTGGGAAACTTACGCATATGGCCGGAGCTTCCAAATTTTACGCTGTGGTTTCTCGGCGTAAATCAACTTTTATTTCCACCTGTGTTCGAGCCAGGTAATTGTGGGGGAAGCTCAAGCCCCTAGGCCCCCTGGAATGTGATCACAGACAAGGGCGTCGTCACAGATTTTCGGGTGGGAGGGCCGGCGCCAGGGTGGGGGGGGGCTGGGGCTCGTGATGAAGCCTTATGTTCACCCAAACGTGGCATTTTCAATAGTATGTCCAGCCAAAAGCGGGGGGCTGGCCCCTTCCCGCCACTTTCCGAGAGAGGGAGGGCCCGGTCCCCAGCCCCCTCCTCCCAGTGGCGACACCCCCTGGTCAGTGGTCACAGATATCCGCCACTGCGCTCAAACTATTTGAAAGCCCGGCGAGATGCGGGCAGGTGATTGATTACCTCTGTACTTGATAACGTGTAATTTTCCATACGATTTTTTCAGGACGAATATTTTGCCTCTAGGAACTTTACTCATACGAATTTGTGCAATTATGAAACATTTTACACAACAAACATTTTGCTTCTACGTACTTTAACCCGTACACTTTTTCCATACAAACTTTTTACATTACAAACATTTTACCCCTACATTCTTTAACTTGTAGCAACTTTTTCCATACAAATTTTTTCCATTACGATTATTACACATATACATACTTGAACTATACATACTTTAGTCATACATGATTTTGCGTACATACTTTAGGCATACAAACTTCTTCCTTACATACTTTGGTCTGCAACCCAGTACAGATGTGTGCTCAGACGGCTGGGAAGGAAGTGTATTGTACAGAGGTGTGCCCACTCTGCTAGGAAGGGGGAACAGTTAGCAAAGGCGGGCCAAGCAGATTTCTGGAAAGGGGATGTCTTGTACAAAGGGGTGCTCAGAGTGCTGGCAAGGGGATGTATTATACAGATGCATGCTCAGTGTGCTGGTAAGGGGATGCATTGTACAGAGGCGTGCACAGACTGCTGGTAAGGGGATGTATTGTACAGAGACATCCTCAGACTGCCAGCAAAGGGGGGGAACCAGCTTACACCAGCTTACTTCATTGAGACAATCATTATTATTATTTTATTATTTATTCAAGTGAATCGCCAACAGAACATGTTCCAATAACAGGCAAAGCCAATGTAAGTAAAAGGAAAACTAAGTATACAGATGAGTGACACACATGTAAAAAGCGATAAAAACATCAAAGTGTGAGCAATGAGTAAGACGCAGCTGATAATAAAACCGATGGTAAAAGTGACATTAATAAGAGCTAAACAGTGTGAATATATGCAGAAAATGTTTCCTAAAAGTGATAAAAGAGTTGTTGAAAAAATCTGCATTTCCCCTGTGCAGAAATGCATTACTACATAACTAGGTGTGCAATACTAAGTTAGCATACCTAGTTCAGGTTAGGTTAGATTAAGTTATTGAAAGAAGCCTCAGGAGGAGTCCCCCACTGTCATAATTGGTTTTAACCTAACATAGGACTTTTGGAGAGCGTGTCCAGAAAACCTCTACAGGCACATTTCATTTCACACAATGCTCGCTGTATTAACACGCGCATTGACGGGGCGGGTACCCGCCCCCTCGGGTTTTTCGGAGATGCAAAAAACGGCGGCGTGTAGCGCCGCCGTACTTGTATACCTTTTCCCTCATCATTTTTACAACTTCTGTGAAAATTTTAGGGTTAGGTCATCTCAGGTCAGGTCACCATTACAGGTCAAGTGACCCGACCTCAAAAAAAGTTTAAGATAGCATAAGTCGGAGCAGGGTGAACTTATCCGATTGAAACTCATATCACATAATGGCCCCACCGAGTTCTCTAAAATATGTTCCGGTATTTTTGATATCGATGACCTAAGGCCAGGTACGAGGCATGACCTCTCCATTGGAAATACATGGGAAAAATGGTTTTTACGGAATAACTCAATAACGGATGGTGATAGAGCATTTATTTCAGCTGCATTAGACTCGCCTGGGCTTTGCGGTTCTAATGATATGCATTTTATATAATTTGACCCTGACCTGACCTCAGGTCAGGTCAAATCCTTGATTTGACCTAGCAAGGTCACATTATATATCATTCGATTCGGCTTGCTAAGAGGATTCATATAGTTCAAGTCGTTTTGCTCTATCTTTACTTGTTCAGATTTAATGGCCGAAAAACTGAATTTACATGTTATCCCTATGACGGGCATGTTTTGACCTCTCGTGACCTTAAATGTGACCTGACAAAAAAATGGTTCAAATGTTTTCGATGGAGAAGTGGATGGGCAGCCCAACGCCGTTTACCGTTTTCGCTACCTACCGTGGTTCTCGAGATCTTAGGGGCGGGTACCCGCCCCCCGTCAATGCGAAGGTGGCTCAGACCCCCGTCAATGCGCGTGTTAAATTACCACACTGGGGGATGAGTGGCCCAGTGTGCAAAGTATGGCACTTCTGACGAGATCTCGTCAGTGTGTGTGCCTTTGCAAAACAGGAGCGAATGGTTTGAATTTTATGACCTGGTGCGAATTTGCAAGACTGGTGGGAGGGATGCAACACTCAAAACCAAACAAATAATGAATGAATGGTTATAAAGAATCTGTGTAAGAAACAATCTGTGTATTGATGTTTAGCCGTCCCTGATGATGTGTGCCGAGGTGGATTGTCCTCTCCACCCAGCCCTCGGACGCCAGAATGCTCCCCCCCGTTATCCGGTCTCGTGCGCCATAGAACGAAGCTAAATGACGTGCCATCCGCCCCCGGCGTCGAGCTTCCTCCGCCACTGCCCACGCTCCCTCCGCCGCTTCCGCTGCACCCCTGGCCCTGTCGCCGTCTCGATTCTGGTGTGCCTGTCTACATCGTCCTCCTTCAGGAATGTCGCCATCTTGTAGCTCTGCCCAGGTTTTTCTGACTCTAACAGCCCGAGGGCTGTCCTCTTTGCATTTATAAATTTGTAATGGGGGAAACGTTTGGATTCTTTGCATTTCGATGTGTACGTGTGTAATAAACATGTTCGGCATCACAGACACAGAAGGGAGCCTTATAAAACTAACTAACTAATAAGGGAGGTAGCATTGCATCGCATGGGTAAGGATGATCACGTTTTTCTCAGATATATTGTGGATAGGTGCAAATTTTAGGTGGCTGGCAGTGTGAATTTGGGAGAATTTGAGATAGCTGGTGCGACTTATCTGGTGTGCTGCCATAATTTGCAGACTGGCGAGTGACTCAGTAGATAGCATCAAAGTCTCCTGAGCCACAGGTTCAGATAGCCTCAGGTAACGTCAGGTTCAGGTACCACAGATTGAAGTTGATGAGAAAAGGGGACACTTCTTTGAAACAAAAAATACCCAAACTCTAGGACACCAATTGAAAATAATTAAGGAACACTCAGTTCACCACACAATGTCTGGATTCTTCTCGAACAGGATTGTCA
The DNA here is from genome assembly GCA_034440635.1 of Lepas anatifera. Lineage (NCBI taxonomy): Eukaryota > Metazoa > Arthropoda > Thecostraca > Lepadidae > Lepas > Lepas anatifera. Next base: position 105,924 of record JAOTON010000698.1, on the reverse strand, counting down.
ACCAGTGTGTAAAGTATGGCATTTTCGGGGATATCTCGTTGGTGCAAGCGCCCTTGGAGACAGGACAGAGCGGTGTGAATTTTATCAACCTGGGCCCCATTTCATAAAAGGCGTAACTTATGCTTATAGCGTAGAAGTAGCATAATGCAGCATAGAAAGTGAATAATACACCACAATCTTGTTTCACAAAAATTCAGCGTAAAACACAGCTACTTGCAAAGTTACGCTGCTCTAAACTACGCTGTACTGGAATGCAGCGTAGAATATTGCCAATATTGTTTCATATAGCAGACAACATGTACATTGAATACGTAAAACACTCCTGAAAAGCTACGCAAGATATAGCAGCGTAACATTTATCAGACAATGAAGCAAAACATGAAAAATATATAATTTCTTATAAAATTCTGAATCTGAGGCAAAATTAGGTAGTGTAGTGAAGGACAAAAAGAGTCATGAATATAAAATAAACTTAAATAAAAAGGTGTGCAAGTTCTTCTTGCATAGGTATGAAGTGCAAGTTGCATATGCCAAATTGAGCTGATATGTAGAGTTCTATGGCCATTTGGTATGCCAAAAATGATGATAGCTATTGATGCAAATACACAGGGAAGCTGACATTGATTTTTACTTCGACTTTCTGCCGTTACTGTTATTTTACAGTCTAGTGAGGACAGAACCCTAGATAGGCTGACACTGACAAAGTGGGTAATGAGGTAGCAGGCTTCACACATGCTGCCAGATAACTACAGGTTGATCTGTATGATAAGTGCCACAGTTCAAAAGTTCCAACGGTTCAAAACTTCCATTAATTAGAATTGCTACAGGTTAATATTTATCATAAGTGCTACTGTTCAAAACTTCATCCAGTGCAACATTCCAAGTACCACAACTGGCGCTGACCACAACTGGTTAGGTTAGGTTAGGTTAGGTTAGGTTAGGTTAGGTTAGGTTAGGTTAGGTTAGGTTAGGTTAGGTTAGGCTCGGTTAGGTTAAGTAGGCACGCAGCATATCCACAGCAGCTGATGAAGGCAAAAGTGCCACCAGGAGGTTAGGTGCGCCACAGGCCAGCTTACTGAGTCGAGAAAAGTTTAGGTCAGGTTTGGTTACATTGTGCTACATGTAGAAATATTAAAAAAAAATTACCAAAGGTTTATGAAAAAGTGTCACTCAGCAATGCAAAAAAGCAGTTTTGGCACTAGGAACATTTCAAAGAAGGATATTTCAGCAACGCCAAAAACAGCTAGACCACTTGGAATATTTCACTGGAGGAAGCTTTGAACAGTAGCACTTACGATCTGGATCAACCTGTGGCGCTTTTGTTTGGAAGGAAGTTTTGATTCATAGGAGCTTTCTGGATCAATCTGTGGTGCTTTTGTTTGAAAGGAAGTTTTGATTCATAGGAGCTTTTGAACTGTGGTACTTATAATGTGGATTTAGCTTGCTGTGATTCTATCTGGCAACATGTGTGAAGCCAGCTACCTCGTTACCACAAAGTGTTCAATGGAGTCTATGGAGGGTAAAAATTCAATTTAAGGTGCCTGTCACCAACAAAATCCAAGTATCTCTAATGAGTCCTCTGGCAAAAATGATGATATACCTAGGTACCTAAGTACCGGCATCTTGATCTACTTATTCTTCAAAGATGTTTACTCACTATTCCTTTCCCAGTTTCATGAAATTAAAAGGTTCACAGACCGACCTTTCACAGTTCACTCATGATTAGTAAACACAATTCACCTCAAATTCCACTGAACTACACTTGCACAACAATACAATAACCCTTTTAGGACCTTCTTGACAGTAACTACCTAAAACAATGAGGTACGGCCAAAAACAAATCCGTCGTATTTTTACTGTGTCAGCTGATAGTGCATCTTCCGCCGCAGTACTTGTAAAAGTGCATTAGAAACTTAAAAATCGAATAAGAGCAAATAAGTACAATAATTTTCATTCAAATAATTTATTGAAAAATATATATGCAATTTTTCATGTTAATAAAGCAGTTACACGCCATATTTGAAAGGGGTAATTCCATTCTGGAATTGGGCGTAATTCACACTGCATTTGATATCTACGCCACCTTCGCGTGAATGTCACCGCTCTTTGTGAGACGTGATTCTGAGTACGGTGTAACTTTGCAGGTGAATGTGGTGTAAAACACGCCGCATTTCTTCAACTTTTATGAAACGGGGCCCTGATGTGAATTTGCAAGACTGGTGCGAGGAAGGTGACACTTAAACTGAAAAATATTCGCTGAATGGTTATTAAGACACAGGAGGGGGCCTTATAAAAAGTCCTTAACTAACTGACTAATGATAAAGGTAGCATTGCACTGTGTGAGTAGGAATGGGTGCATTTTTCTCCCTGGTGTGTGGCAGATTAGTGTGAATTTTTGGAGGCTGGTGGTGCAAGAATTTTAGATGGCTGGTGCGACTCGTCTGGCCTGCTGCCGTACTTTGCAGACTCGATTGTCAACAAGTGGAATGCTCTACCTCATCATGTAATCTCAGCACCAACACCAAACACATTCAAATCAAGGCTTGACATGTTACTGGAAATTTGTTATTAATCTTCGCAATATCATGATGTGGAAACCAAATAGTATCAGCTTAACATAGTTCACTTCATCCATATATATATATATATATATATATATATATATATATATATATATATATATATATATATATATATATATATATTTATATATCCAAATAACATCAACAAATTCTCTGTTGTTGCCTAGGTACCACTTGCAGTCTAACTACCTGGTTAATGATAGAATATTGATACTAGTATGTATACGTACGCACCTGCTCGGCGCAATGCTGGTTGTATTTAGCCAAGATACCTTTACCTTTACTATTTAGCGGGTTCAAAATCCCAGCATTCACCAGTATTTTTGTTTCACTGGTGAAGCTATTGTCCCCCAAACAGCTTGTCGCGCTTTCGGCTTTTCAGCTTGAAATGTTTGTTGCGTTCCAAATGCTTCAAGGACCAACTTCCAGTGTCTCTATTGCTTTGCTTCCAGTCTTTCAGTATGAACCTAAACGTAAAGCAACAATCCTATAAAAAAGCCTTTGAAAAAACGTTTTTCCGGCCACGGTTCTTTTCCGGTATTGGCCTCGGTCATCGAAAGTGTTGGCACCTGGCGGATTTTTTTAGAAACGCCATTAGAGGGACTGACGTCTGGCGCAGCTGCTTCATATCCGGCGCATGTGTAAACAAAGTCCTTGGTTCCTACACGGTTCCTATGGTAACGGATTTTCAGTCGTGGTAAACTCGTGAAAGAGCGTGGTTATACGTGACGTTGGTTGGACGTGAATATTGAAGACTGGCGTTATTTTCTTGTTTGTTATAATCTTGGAAAGTTCAAAGAAAATGGAGAAGAGACGGATAACCATTAGATCCAATCAGAAATGCTGCGTTCCTCAGTGTGTATCCTTCCGAAAAAAGTGTCGAAGTCTCAGCTTTCACAAGTTTCCTCAGGATAAGGTGCTGTCCAAGCAGTGGAAGTTGAAACTGAGAATTGGGAAGAAGATAGGCTCAAATGCTGCTGTCTGTTGCAGACATTTTCAGCCATCTGACTTCCATTGACATCCACCTGGTAAGCGACTGTGAGGCCAGTGTACAAAGTATGGCATTTTCGACGAGATCTCGTCGGCGCGAGTGCCCTTGGAGACAGGACCGAGTGGTGCGAATTTTATCAACCTGGTGCGAATTTGCAAGGTTAGTGACACTTAAAATAAACAAATAATGGCTGAATGGCTATTAAGACACAGGAGGGGCCTTATAAAAAGCCCTTAATTAACTGACTAATGATTGAGATAGCATTGCATTGCACGGGTAGGAATGGGTGCATTTTTCCCTGGTATGTGGCATATTGGTGCGAATTTTTTGAGGCTGGTGGTGCGAGAATTTTAGATGGCTGGGGCGACTCGTCTGGCCTGCTGCCATACTTTGCAGACTGGCTGTGGGGCGATCTCCAGTTCCGCTTATGCCTCCTTCCACTCCCTTGAGCCTGCTTCTAGCAGGAGTAGGCCTTTATCCTTGGGCCGTCATCAAAGGCGGATCCAGGATTGCCGATCGGGGGCACCTTCCCGGGGGGGCGAGGCGCCATTCTTGACCGAGAAACCGTATCGGATGGGAGCAAACCCTATCGGTGGGAGCCGACTTTCGCATCCTGGGGTGGGGGGGTGGGAAGCGAAATTTCAGGGGGCGTGGCCATTTCAGGGGGCGCCGAGGGTCAATGGCGGGTGGCACATACTCCCTTTGCCCCTGGATCTGCCTATGGGGCACATGCCCACTTTGCTGTCCCCTTGGATCCGCCTATGGCTGTATTCCTTTTTAGCCCGGGAAACTGACATCTTGAAATAATTCGGTAGATATACGCCTTTATTCGTTTCAAGCTCTCTGAAATTCCACTTTGAATGTACGATGGAAAATGCGTTTCCAAACGTAAGCGTCGCCACCGGCAAAAAAGTGGGGGGGGGTTGCAGCAAACTTTAACCTGATCCTGACTACAAACTTTGCTCCTTGGGACCAAAAACTCCTCGAATTTGAGCTCCTCACTGCCTTCTGCAGCGGCTGGTTATAAGCCACTGCCACATACCAGGCATAAAACACGTATAATTCACCGCTTACCATGCTATTCCCTGGCCCACTAACGTTGTTTACCTTTCGGAGTCCCTCTTTCGCGGCCATCTTGGATGGCACACTAGCGCCACTGGTGAGCGTGACCGGGGTCAATCCTTTCTTGCCCTGTTCCACCTGTCAGCACAGTTTTGTCAGCAGGACCTCTAACCTCTCCTCCAGAAAAGTAACATCAGCGCCATAATCGCCTCTTGCTTGTGGTAAGCAAAGGGAACTCAAACCTTTACACCATTAAAAAATATTGGTGTAAAGGTAAAGGAACTTGTTCTCCCCGGGAACAAGTTCTAGAGGTTTTACGGGCTGACTGCCACTTCGTGCACTTACTATTTTTCATCAGCGCAAACAGCAGGCCGTCAGCCCGTAAAACCTCTAGAACTTGTTCCCGGGGAGAGGCTACAATCCTGTGACGTAAGCGCAACGCGGCCCGCTGATTGGTGCTGACAAAACTCTGCTGACAGCTGGAACAGGGCTAAAGTACCCTGATCCTTTCAGCGCTTCGCTTTGGCAACAATTCCGCCGTAAGCGGCGACGGGTTGCGATGCCAGTTTAGGAAGTAATAAGCCCTGTTCCACCTGTCAGCACAGTTTTGTCAGCAGCACCTCTAACCTCTCCTCCAGAAAAGTAACATCAGTGCCATAATCACCTCTTGTTTGTGCTAAGCAAAGGAAACTTAATCCTTTATTCGATTAAAAAATATTAGGCTGCCGCTTTGTGCAGTGGCGGATCTAGCCGGTCGGTTTGGGAGGGGCAAACCAAAGTCGAAAAGCAAAAAAAAAAAAAAACGTCGCGCAACTGCGCTAAAATATGACTTCCCGGTACGGGTGTTTGAGGCAAGAAGCAAAAAAAGTCACGGGCTGAAAAATATGAGCTCAAGATCCTTTTTCCTATCCAAAGCCCGATATTTTCACTGAACTTAACTGGTTCCGTTAGAAGTTGAAAGTTAAAGCACCAAAATGTTGCCTATAAACTTAAAATGAGTCGGGAAAAAAGGAGGTCGATCGCTTTGGGGGGCAAAAACATAGTTTTGCCCCGAGCTTTTCCGTTTGGGGGCAATTGCCTTTTTGCCCCCCCTGGATCCGCCACTGGCTTTGTGCACTTACTATTTTTCATCAGCGCAAACAGCAGGCCATCAGCCCGTAAAACCTCTAGAACTAGTTCCCGGGGAGAGGCTACAATCCTGTGACGTAGGCGCAACGCGGCCCGCTGATTGGTGCTGACAAAACTCTGCTGACAGCTGGAACAGGGCTACGATAAGTCTCTAACTAACTGGATTTCTACACATCTCCAAAATTCCAACATCTCGACGGGATGACCGGACGGGCCGGCGAGGGTGGAACTGGGGACGCAAAGAAGCACTTGGGGTTATACGCGGATCTAGGGGCAAAGGGGGTGGGCATGTGCCCCTCTAATCAACCATCTGCGCCCCTACACTAGTGACAGCTGAATAAGTCGATTGTGCCCCTTGAAACGCCAGCCCCCTCACCACCCAGGATGCAAAAATCGCCGCTCACTGATGGGATTTTGCACCCACCTGATTGGTTTTGTCAGTCAAAAGTCCCCTGTTTTTTAAGGTAAAAAATCCCCGGGTCTGAATGGCGCCTCCGCCCCCGGGAAGTTCACCTCCCCGATTTGGCTCTCCTGGATTCGCCTATGCTTGGCGTCAGAAGCGGATCAAAGATTGTCGATTGGGGGAGGGTACATGATTGTGGAGCACCATCTGGACTATGGATGAGGGTGCCACTTTTTGCGGTACATTAAGTTGACGGCAACTCCTACCGTGGGGCACCCATATTCACATCCGGCGGGAGGGACAATGTATGGGGGTGCCATGTACAGGGCTCAACAAAGTAGTTCGGTGGTCGCCGACCAAATAGAAATATCGACTGCTGGTTGTCCGAACAAATATTCCGGATAAGAATTGTTTACTGATTAACTGCACAGCCTGGAAAGTAAAACAAGCGCTGTGAAGCGGTCTCTATTGCACATAAATCAAACATACGTCATACACCAAACATGCAAAACAGACATATCTTGCAGCTTGCAAGTTAACCCGCGCCCCACCGGGGGTCCGGCGCCACCTTCGCCCCACCGGGGGGGGCCATCGATGGCCCCCCTCTAACTCCGAAAATATGGGCGTTAGCGCAAATCTGCAAAGTGCAATAGAAAGCTCGCGTGAATTCAGTAAGAAATTACTTCGCATGTTTTAGTGCTCAGGTCAATGGTTTGACCTCCAGAGGTCAAATTAGGTCAAGATCGGCTATTTTCACTCAAATATGCAATGATTAAGCAAACTGGGCATAACTCTTATGTCATTAGAGCTATTGAGGCCTGGTAAAGTACATTTGATAGCAAATTGCCAGTACTTTTTCCGCTATGTGGAACGTAAAGACCTCCCGCCAGTGGTTTGACCGCCAGAGGTCACCTCGTGACCTAATATGACCTGAGGTCACGAAAGGTCAAAAAGTCACCTTGCCGTATATCAAATGAAAGCCAGTGACAAGACAAACACGATGGTGTTTGTTTCATCGCTCTAGGTCAATTAGGTCAAAAGTTATTGTCAAAATACTGTTTGTGACCTCTGGTGACCTTGGATGACCTTGGAAAAGTCAAAGGGCAAATATGACCCCTGGGATCCATGAAAGGGTGTCCAAAAACGTTGTTCTGAGCAGTCTGAGTATTTGCAATCATTTTTGTGGCTTTTATATCATGAAATAGCTTTTCCCCATGCTTTTCCAATGGGAGAGGTCGCCTCGTGACCTGACCTCAGGGCACGAAATTGAAAAATCCCGGATATACACCTTGTAGACCCTGGAGGGGTCATGAAGTGTAGGAAGTTTCAAATCGATCGACTTTGAAATGTAGCTCTTACAGAGCTCTAAAGGTGAAGTGAGGTGACCTTGGTTGACCTCGTCTGGTGACCTGACCTTGGGTGACCCGGGGTAAAAAATTTCAGGGATGATGGGAAAATGATGCAGTGAGAGGTAGAGCCCTCAACCGCGGTGCTGCGCCTCGTCGTTTTTCTGCTATCCCGGAAAAACCTTAGGGGGGCCATCGATGGCCCCTCCGGTGGGGCGAGGGTTAAAAGTCTGCAAATCTGTTCGACAAATTTGAATAATACGGAGCAGACAAGCACTGACTCATCACGTATTGTCCAACCAAAAACGTAGTCCTGTTCCAAACTGGCTCTCTGGGAAGATCTTAAGCACTGCTTTCCCAGGATGCCTGGTCGTGGAATGTTTGTAGATGCTCATTCAGCCACAATGCCCAGACTGACACTATTTTCTCACCCACTTTAAAAGGGCGCCAGCCGGAAAAATTAACCTCCGGTATGCGCTGCATCATTGCCCACCCGCTATATCTAAAAGCACTGTCCTCAATAAATGTCCAGCGTCTCCAGCCGTCAATATTTCACATTTGAATTCTAAAGGAATTGCCCTGGCGGGCAGGAGTTAGCACTTCACCCGTCTACGCCGCCGTCCGACAACCCGACAACCAACCAAGCTAATCAAACGCAGCATTTGACAATAACGAAACGGTATTTTTCTTCGACGTATGATACTTTGTAAGACTGACATCCCTGAAGATATAGAATGAATATTTCTAAATAAAATAACAACAATAACAGCAGTTCTGATCGTATTATAGCTCTCTTTTGATTTATTCCGTTGAGCAATGTTACGTTATTTGTGTACGATTTGGTTGTCGACTGCCGACCTGCGCTGATGACTCCCGGACAACCAGCGTCCTCTATTACCCTGGACCAGCGTAGCCATAAACGGGGTATGGCAGCGTACCACAGGCGGCAGAGCAGAATGGTGACGTATGTACGAGGTCTGAAGCATGGTGCTTTTGGTACCCAAAACAGAGGTACAATAAATCAATAAATGAAAGATGGGTGCAACAGACGAGATCAAAAGGCAAAGGCCAATGTTTTTGAACCAATCCGTTCTGACAGGTGCCCTCTGAGTATTCATCTTCCAGCAGAGCTTGATTTGGTCGCCCCGACAAATAACAAAAAGGTTTTGTGGGTCGCCGGTGAGGACGGTAGGACGGAGCCTTTTTTAGCCCTGGCCATGTAAATATCAGGAGGCGCGGTGGGACTTTCAGGAAGCGGCTAGGGTCGATAAGGGGCATGGTGTGCCATTTGCGGCAGTAGCGAGGACGGCGCGCAGCGGCGCTGAGGACGCCCCGCCATAGGGAAAACGGTCGATTATTGGGGAAAGATTACCATGATGAGAAAATGGCAAAATTTCGGGTATATCCAGCTAGCGTGTTATAACAAACAGTTCCTCGTTGTTTAGAAAGATCCCGCTTTATTATGTTATGTTAGCCGAAGTACCCGCTGATTGGATTCCTGTGAGACATTGCAGACTCCCTTTAACATGGGCCTAAAGCGGTAATTGGTGTCCCCATTTGCTTCGCTGCGGGAATTCAGCCAAATCATTCGGACGGTGTAATAGATAGCGGCACCTTTTTCTTACCAGATTGTTAGATAAAAACATTTTGAGTACATGTTCACCATTATTTATTTCTGGCAGCCGCCTTTTTAAGTTGAAATCAGGCTAGTTTTGCGGCCGTCATGGTGGTCACTTGAAGTGGTTTAATTTTGGCGTGACATTTTACACGCTGCATCACTCATTACTCGAAAAATATGCATATGGTGCGCTTTGCCTCCTGTCATTAGCTTGTAAAATGCTTAAAACTACCCAATTGCGTAAAATCCTGCTGTACGCCAGCAAATGTTTTAGTTGCGCTGAGAGACTTTAAATCCCACAGAGTGAGAAATCGTGTGCGTGCCTGGTCATCTCCCCAGCTTCAAAAACGCTCACTAGATGTCCAACAGTGTTGACTTTTGACACTGGCAGACTCAGCGGCGTCATTCCGGGAGGGTGCTGTGGGCAGTGGCGTAGCCAGGATTCGGCCAAGGGGGGGTCCGACTACCTTCGGGGGGCCCCAGGCCGGGGGGCCCCTTAGTAGCCGGGGCTCATCTCCTATATTTGTCGTATGATATTTTGGCATTGTTAAAGGGAGATACGCGAAAAAAATTTTATTGGCTATATGAAAAGGTTACAAAAAGTTGTTTCAGGAGTCCCATTCTCACTTTTGCGAATTCGGCCTGCAAATGCCTTAAAATCGCTCTTAAAGTCAACATTTCTAGACGACTTTATCGGTACACCTCATATCGATGTATATGACGTACCCACGGCCAAGGCTATCAATTTCTCTAAGAATTAGGTCATGTCTATCCTAAATAGCGATGTAGAACTTTGGACCTCTACAGAAAAAAATTATTTTAGAAAAACAACTTTCCAAAACTCTTTTGAAACAGAAATATAGGGCTTAATAGAAATCAGAATTAACCAATCAGAAGCCTAGGAATTATCAAACCGGGGTCACGTGACCTATCTGACCCAAAAGTTTTGTCATCCTGGGGCTGAAGCAGAAAATGACTCAAGACCCGCGGTACGAAACCGCTTAAGACTTGAGTAATTATGTTTTTTTCCGTTTCTAGGGCAAACTAATTCATTTTGTAGTTTTTAAAAGCTTTTTGAAATTAATTCAAATACAAATACAGAAGAGCAGACATTTGTATTATAAAAAACATTACTTTTCAACTTTAAATAGTTTTCGAAAAGTAAGTGATGGGTATGGGCATGGGTAAGTGATGGGCATTTTATCGAAACTGTTAACCTATTTCGATAATAAGTGAGTGGCCTCCCAAAATTTTGCCGAAGATACAAAAATAATTGAAAGTTTCGTTATCAGGATTTTTCAAATAGCAAGAAACCACAATAATAATTTTTTCGCGTATCTCCCTTTAAATTTACATGACGGAAATTTTGCTATGCCCTTTTAAAGGAAATGTGGCACCTTGGTCGAATACTGGAATTTAGTATAATCAGGCGTACTTTTAGCCGAAAATAATGAAACCACTCATGACTTCTCTGAAAAATGTACATTAAGCTCAATATTTTGATTTTTTAAATACTCCTCTAGGAAAAGAAATGAATACCTGCCTGTGGATGGTGTCATGATCTGGCAACCACTACCATACTCGGAAAGCTTCAAGGGCTTCGATTGGCTGATGCTCATCGTCACACCAATAGCCATGACAACTGTGGTCTGCTGCTAGGGGTACATGAGGGGTACATTGTAGGTAGGTTTTAGTTTTTTTCTGCGGAAATCTCGAGTTCAAGACAAACGATATATTGAGTACCGGGTTTTCTGACTTGCTTTACAACTTGACTATCTCAGTTGAAATCACGTTATGAAGGTGCCACCTTCCCTTTAAATGTTTGTTCTTATTTTGTTTATAGTTTGAGTTTTCTCGATCTGACCAAGTGTTGGTAAGTTTAGGCCACCAAATATTAAGGCTGGCCCATACCTACATATAAGGCAGCGTGGCTATAATAACAGCTTTGTGGCACATTTTGGGAAATTTAATGTTGCTGCGTGCATGATGTTAACCCTTGCCCCGGTGGCGGGTACGAGCCACCTTCGCCCTGGTGGGGGCTAAAAAAGATCCCCCCCACGATCTCAAAAACTAAGAGAGCTAGAAAAAAGAGCAAAACGGCAATCGAAAGTTCTTCAAAAATGATAACGAAAATACTTCGGTCATTTTTCTTGTCAGGTCAATATGAAGGTCACCAGAGGTCAAAATAGGTCAAAACCGCTAATATGAGGTGTACTAAGAAAACCTCATATATCTCAGAAACTATGATAGCTAGAAACATTTTTCTAACACCATTCGAAAGCTCTTGAGATGCGCTTTCATTGGAATGACATTCATTTTTGTGTCAGGTCAAAGCCTAGGGAGCTACAGGTCACTAAATATTGGGCATATTCTTGGGAATGTCCATAGCCACCCATGCATAAGGGCGTTTACTTTTTCGCTAATACCTTCCAAACCAAACAAGATACAGCCATAGTTTATGCACCATTGCAATACTCTCGTCAATACGAATCGAATGATATATGATATTGCTATGTCAGGTCAAATTTAAGAATTTGACCTGACCCAGGTCAACGGTCTGACCCAACTTGACCTGGTATAGTCATGATGTATATCATTTGACTTCCAGTGACTATGCAAACACTTTGGTGACGAAATAAAAGCTCTATCTTAGCTTATTCAAAATCTATAGAGAAAAACACCAAAAAATGCTTATTTGACCTAAGGTGACCTTTTAAAGGTCACAAGTCAAAATTTTTGGCATCAGCTTCAGAAATGGGCTAAGAGCAAGTCGCAACCGATGTTTGAAGTTGATTCCATTCATACTTACTGAGAAAAGCTCATTTCGTGATTTTCCCCATGTATTGACAATGAGGAGGTCATGCTCTGCACATGACCTTAGGTCACCAACATCAAAAATCCCGGAACAAATGTTATAGCTCCTGGTGGGCCCAATATGTGGTAAGAGTTTCAACTTGATCGATTAACCCTTCTTTTAGTTATGCGGTCCTAAGTATTTTTTAGGTGAGGTCACTTCACCTGGCCTGGTGACCTGACCTGATATGACCTTGAGCCAAAATTTTCAGGGAAGATGTAAAAATGATGAGGGAACAGCTAGACCAAGTTTGGCGGCGCTGCGCACCGCCGTTTTTTGGTCACTTTGGAAAAACCCGAGGGGGGTCTAAAAGACCCCCCACCCGGGCGAAGGTTAAACCTGACTCTACCTCAACTCACCCTGGTAATCAGGCATGAAGTTATTGAAGGCCAGTCGTTTTGAGTACGAAGAAATGGTCTTCTACAGGACATGATTACCAACTCTTTCCGGGTGTCGAATTCATGAACTCTTTAATCAGAAAATTTCCAAAGAAATGGAAAAAAGAATAAAATACAGGGGATATGGTAGTGTGTTCCGGCCGCCATATAACGTCTATTCCGCGGAAATATCCTGATGAACTCACCAGAACCACAGTTTCTTTCTTACCCTTGCAATGTTGTAAATGGGCATATTACCAAAACAATAGGTGCCTGGGATACATATCGCCTTGGATCATTTTGTCATTGTTATTTTTAACCTTTTATCCCTATTTTTCTTTTTGGGATTATGCTCATCAATTTCTGTCATTGCCCTTGTTTGTCTGGTTTCCTACGAACATATTTGGAAGTTGCTTATTTCAGAATAATTAGGACGGTAGTTATTTCGGATTAAGCTAATAGATTAAAAATCAGCTGAAGTGTCAAATTCCCTGTTCGATTTGCTATTATGGATGCTAAAACTAGATGGATTTTTGCCTTTCTTTCGGTAATTGGGCCTGATCGACATGTTTCAATTTGTCTTTTTTGGTACGCAATGGGCATAGATACATTTTTCCGAGGCATATGATTTTCGAAAATATTCTTTGAGCATTGGATCTCAAACGATATTTCTGGATTGTATTCTAAAAGCTAAAAGAAATGGAAAGGAAAAGGACGCTCAATAAAAGGGATATAGAAGTGTGCCCCAGATACTACACAAAACCTATTCCGTGGACGGTCATACTGATGAAACCGCCCATCTACTCCTCCCTAGCCATTGGCTGGAGATCCCGGAGCTTGGGGAGGTGAGTACTTCCTTGGACTTTGGGTCTCTGATAGGTGGACTATGGGGAACTTTGTTCCTTGTACAAGGCTTGTATTGCTATGCCAGTGTTAAGCCATCCAGGACCACCACCCACCGCCCCCTCCCTCCGCCCTCTGGATCGAGCAGAGATCTCCGGGGGCCTAGCACTTCACATGGTGCCGAAACCAGTATCTGGGGACCGCCGAAAACAATACTTTTCCCGCAAATCAGTACTCACGTTCCCCAAAACCAGTCTTTCGGGGTACCATGAGACTACCTACTGGGACCCCCTGGAACTTACTCTCATGGGGCCTGAGGATAACTCTGAGCCGGGGGAGGGGGTGGAAGGGGAGGAATGCTTTCTGAGACTAGCTCTCAGGGGCACCCGAGGGCAGCTTCAGGGGACACCTGAGACTAACTCCTGGAGACCTCGTGAGAATAATTGTCGGATCTCTGAGATTAGGTCTCCGACCCTCCTTCCACTAGAACTGAAAGTTCCCCTGAAAATAACTCGGGCTTCCGAGATCAGTTCTTGGGGGACCTGAGACTAGCTCTGGGGCCGCCTAAGACCATCACTTGGTGGCACTCACAAGGTTAATTTCCAGCCCCTCTCCCGATTAGATCTCAGGGAGTCTCTGAGACTGATTCACGGCGCTTCTTGATCAAAATTGGGGGCCCTTGAGAATCTCTCGGGGCTTCTTAGATTAGTTATCGGCAGCACCTCTGGGACTAATTATCGGGCCCCCAGATTTGCTCTGAGGGGGGGCTGAGACTGATTCTGGGGGCCATCCAGATTAGCTCTTGGGGGTCCCCTGAGGCTGTCTCTGGGGCGGAGATGGAGGCTGGGAATGACTTTCGGCAGCCTTCTGAGACTAACCCTGGGGCACCCCTGAGCCTAACACTCGAGGCGGGAGGTGTGGAAGCACCCCTGAGACTGAGTCTTTGGCATGTCACTCCTAAGACTGCCTCTCGGATGCCCAGATTAGCCCTCAGAGACCTAAGGCTAACTCGGTGTCCGTGAGACAAAAATTCTGGAGCACCTCTGGGAACTACTCTAAAAGCCCCAAAATTAGCTCTCGGACGTCCCTGAGACTAACTCCCGGGAGCACTCTGAGACTAACTTTTGGGTGCTCCCTGAGATTGACTCTCGAGGCCCCTTATGCAAAAACTCGGGGCACAGTCTGAGGCTAAATCTCGAGGGTTCCCAAGATAACCCCTCGGGGGCCTCCTGGGACCAGCACTCTGCGGATCAAATGAGACTAACTCTCGGACCCCCAGATTAACTCTCGGGGCCACCTGAAAATAAATATTGCCTTCTGAGAGAGACTCCCGTATGACTATGGGCCCCTGAGACCGAATCTCGGGGCCCCCTGAGACCGAATTTTTGGATCCCCTGAGATCAACTCTCAGGGGCCCCCTGAAATCTACTTTCGGGGGGCCGTGAGACCGACTCTCAAGGCGGAGCCCTGAGGCCGACTCGAGACGCCCTGAGAACGAATTTTCAGGGGCTTCTGAGACTGACTCTGGGGACTCCGTGATCAGAGAATCCTTTGCAGTGGTTCAGATTGGCCCAAGGGGGGTCCTCGGACTCCTAGGACCTCTTGGCTACGCCACTGCATCCACACATTCGGGGGCCCGCCGAGATCAGTATTTGGAGGCCCCTGAAATAATTGCTTCCCTCCCCCCGATACCAATACTCCGGAGCCCCTGGATACTGATGCACGGGGCTCCTAAGACCAAGCTCGGGGTCCCACTTAGATCAGGCTGGGGGCACCCTTGGCCCCATGCTTGCGCTTTTCTCAGGAGTAACTCGACACCAATGTTCGGGGGCCCCCAGATCAACATTTGGAGCCCCCCACCGAGATTAATGCTCGGTACTCAGGAGCCCCTCGATACCAATGTTCGGGGAGCCCTGAGCCCAAGCCTGGGGCCCCTGAGACCAAACTCTGGGTCCCATGATGCCAATTCTCGTGCCTCACACATAAGTCCCTCGATATCGATAGTCGGGGGACACCCCAAATCAATATTGCCCCCTCCCCCTCCACTTCCCGAGATCAATGTTCGGTACTCCGGAGCCATCGATACCGATGCTCGGGGAGATCCCTGAGACCAGCTCTGGGGCCCCTGATACCAAATTCGGAGGGCCCCTGAGACCAAGATCAGAAGGTCTGTGAGACCAAGCTCGGGACCCCTGAGACCAAGCTCGGAGGGCCCGTGAGACCAAACTCGGGGCCCCCCTCGGACCAAGCTCAGGGCTCCCCGATGCCAAGCTTGGGGCCCCTGAGACCACACTCGGGTCCCTGAGACCAAGTTTGGGGCCTGACACAAAGCTCGAGGAGCCCCCTGAGACCAAGCTCGGGGGGCCCCTGAAACCGAGCTCAGGGGCCCAAAGATCAATGTTCGGTACTCTGGAGCCCTCGATACCGATGATCGGGGTCCCCTGAGACCAAGCTCGGAAAGCCCAAGAGACCAAGCTCGGGGGCCCCTGAGACCAAGTTCGGGGCCCCTGAGACCACGCTCGGGGGGGGCCCCTGAGACCAAGATCAAAAGGCCCCTGAGACTAAGCTCGGGGGCCCCTGAAACCAAGTTCAGGGGCCCCTGAGATCACGCTCGGGGGCCCCTGAGACCAAGATCAAAAGGCCCGTGAGACCAAGCCCAGGGGCCCCTGAGACCAAGTTTGGGGGTTCCCTGAGACCAAGCTCGGGGGGCCCCTGAGACCAAGCATAGGGGGCCCTGAGACCAAGCTCAGAGGGACCTCTGAGACCGAGCTCAGGCCCCACCCGAGTTCAATGTTCGGTACTCTGGAGCACTCGTTACCGATGATCGGGGGCCCCCCTGAGACCAAGCTCGGAAGGCCCGTGAGACCAAGCTCAGGGGCCCCCTGAGGCCAAGTTCGGGGTTCCCTAAGACCAAACTAGGAGGGCTCCCTGAGACAAAGATCGAAAGGCCCGTGAGGTTAAGCTCTGGGGGCCCTGAGACCAAGCTCAGGGGCCCCTGAGACCAAGTTCGGAGGTCCCTTGAGACCAAGCTCGGAGGGCCCCTGAAACTGAGCTCAGGGGGCCCCCTGAGACCAAGCTCAGGGGCCCCCCGAGACCAATGCTCGTGTTTTCCAGTGCATAAGGTCAGCCCAAGGGGGGTCCGCGGACCCCAAGGACCCCCCTTGGCTACGCCACTGGCTGTGGGTACCTATTGTCATGAAAGGGTGGGTGCGCATTCCATCTCGTGCGGGTTGCTCAGGTGTTTGCTCACAATTCCCCGAGCGGGACCGCCGGCTCGGCGACTATTTTTAATAGCGGACGGTTCTATGGGGGCCGAGGCTGCTGGGAAACAGGTTTCAGACACAGAATGGCACGAATTCAGAAGGCATGAACAAAATTGAATATGTTTTATGATAACGCTCCCCGTCTAACTGGATTTGGAGTCCGCACTGGGGTAAATAATTTATACGGATAATTTTTATTCCCGTTATTTTTCAACCACTGAAGTTGAACAAAAATACAGCATTCCTATAGCAGCCAGTTCATTAGCAGGTGCCATGTACCGACCTGGAAATGTGTCATGATGTGTCACTTTAGGGAGACAGCGGGCGTAGAAAACTTGACAGAATTCTGGAAGGTAATCATTTATATAGCATGGGAAGTATATTTCCAATGTCTAAAAGGGCTATTCATACTTGTGATAGGTATTGTCCAACCTTTAACAAGCCGGGGCAGAGGGACTCTGAATATTTTCACTTTGATCTACCAGTGAATGATGGTTTTCTCTTTTCGGTCTTAGATGCTTTCCCCATGCATTGTACTTCGTATATTAACACGAGCATTGGCGGGGGGCGGGTACCCGCCCCCTCGTGTTTTTCGGAGATAGCAGAAAAACGGCGGCGCGTAGCGCTGCCGTACTTGGCATACCTTTTCCCTCATTATTTTTACAGCTTCTGTGAAAATTTTAAGGTTAGATCATCTCAGGTCAGGTCACCAGTACAGGTCAAGTGACCCGACCTAAAAAAAAGCTGATAGCATAAGTCGGAGCAGAGTGAACTTATCCGATTGAAACTCATCACATAATGGCCCCACCGAGTTCTCCAAAATATATTCCGGTATTTGTGATATCGATGACCTAAGGTCAGGTACGAGGCATGACTTCTCTATTGGAAATACATGGGAAAAATGGTTTTTACGGAATAACTCAGTAACGGATGGTGATAGAGCATTTATTTTATCTGCATTAGACTTGTCTGGGCTTTGCAGTTCTAATGACATGCATTTTATATGATTTGAGCCTGACCTGACCTCAGGTCAGGTCAAATTCTTGATTTGACCTAGCAAGGTCAAATTATATATCATTCGATTCGGCTTGCTGGAGGATTCATATAGTTCAAGTAGTTTTGCTCTATTTTTACTTGTTCAGATGAAATGGGCGAAAAACTGAATTTACATGTTATCCCTATGACGGCATGTTTTGACCTCCCGTGACCTTAAATGTGACCTGACAAAAAATGGTTCAAATGTTTTCGATGGAGAAGTGGATGGGCAGCCCAACGCCGTTCACCATTTTTTGATACCTACCGTGGTTCTCGAGATCTTAGGGGGCGGGTACCCGCCCCCGTCGATGCGAAGGTGGTTCAGATCCCCGTCAATGCGCGCGTTAAAATACGCTAGCATAAACGCGAAACTGCCTTAATCACAAAACCTGAGCACGCCTATAGCAACTCATAATAAAACAAAGGTTAGTTAGTTACGGGCTTTTGATAGGGCATTCTGTGCAAGGCACCTTTGCCCGCATCTAAAGTAACAAAGCAAAGGGTTGGGAGTATAATATGGCTATTTTTGTTCTTACCAGCTGTCTTGCGAGCAGTCTATTCACATTCCAATTACATTTGAGCCGCACCCCCCAATTTTAGTATTGAAGCCATTTCTCACTTCGTTCGTCACCGGCTTCTGACCACGACGAGACTCGCCGAGCGGCCAGTATAGAACCGCTTGAGAAATCTCAATCCGCTTCGCTCCATGAATTTCGTCATGCAGCTCTGATAATAAAGGGAATTTGGCACCTTTATAACGTGATTTTAACTTAGATAGCCAAGTTGTAAAGCAAGTCGGAAAACCCGGTCCTCTATATATCATTTGTCTTGGAGCTCGATATTACCGTAGAAAAAAGCTAAAACCTACCCGAAAAGTATGTACTTACCTCTCATGTATTTCTCGCCAGGCGGCCATTATTGTGAGCTGTTTGTGTGACAACATATGCTGACGGCACGATGAGCATCAGCTAATCAAAGCCCTTGAAGCGTTTCGAGTATGGTAGTGGTTACCAGATCATTGCACCATTCACAGGCGGATATTAATTCTTTTCCTAGAAGAGCATTTTAAAAATCGGAACATCGAGATTATTGTACATTTTTTCAGAGAAATCATGAGTGGTTTCATATTTTTGGTCAAAAGTACGCCTAATTACACTAATTTCCAGGATTCGACCAAGGTGCCACATTCCCTTTAAGGACATTTTAACACTGTTTTGACGTTTCATTAAAGGGAATGTGACACCTTGGGTGAATCCCGGCATTTAGTGTAATTAGAGATATTTTTAGTAAAAAAACATGAAAACGTCCAAGATTTCTATGAAAAATGTACAACAAACTCAATTTTTTTCTAACCTGCTCCTCAAGGGAAAAAACAAACATCTGCCTGTGGATCACGTCATGATCTGGCAACTTCTGCCATATTCAATAAGGCTTCAAGGGTTTCAATTGGCTGACTTCTCACCGTGACGTCATAATGCGTCATGCCAACAACTGACAACTGTGGTCGGCCCAGGGGTTGCGCTCCGGCTTTTTAGCACAGGCCAAAAATGGCAACCGCAAATCTGGCATTCGCCATGGGGATGACGTCAGCAATCGCCTAGAAATGCTTAGCAGCGTATTGCCGCTGTGTATCGTAGAAGACGGGGCTCAGCAGATAGGTTACGTGTTAGGGGCAATAATACTATTTTTTGTGGACATAGGGTAATGAATCCTGGGTCTACCCATCGCCAGATGCATCCTGAAACCGTACGAACACTCCACGATCCGTAGCCGATTTACATTGAATGAATGGGCGGCTCCACCTCGAGAGCAATTGCTGACGTCACAAACGTAAAACAGAGGTTGCCATTTTTTTAAGAGCGGAGCATTCTACCTGTACATTAAAAGGTCCCGGGCCGGCCGCTTGGGTACATTTCAGGTAGGTTTTTAGCCTTTCTCTGTGGAAATTTTTAGTTACAATACATGTGATATATTGAGTACCGGGTTTTCCGGCATGCTTTACAACTTGGCTATCTCATTTAAAATTACGTTATAAAAGAGCCACATTCCCTTTAAGGAGGAGGTGGTTGCCTGGCACCCTAAAACATATAATTCTGCAAATCCATGCTCTCAGAATGCATGTTGCAAGCATTTTACAGACTGTTTGGCAGGCATTATACCCAGGCTGCCTTGGAGAAACATATCCTGAGTCATGGCGCGTATTGAACCGGTTTACCCCCAATGGCGTGTTTTAACCGAATGTATTGATATACAAACATTAGAAAGCAATCAAAGAAAGGATGCGGATGACGCACGGGAATAGACGTCATGGTTTTGGCCCGTATTAAAACAAGTGTCATCGTATTTAGTCATCAAAGGTATGCGCTTAATTTATTTGTTATATCCCATCAATGTTATTGCACGCCAGCGTGCATGGTTGACAAATTCCGTGAGAATATATCCAATAACAATATGATACTCTTTCTATGCATACTATCACTTCACAATTATTCCACGATTTTGAACCACTTTTCGTGGTGTGACAGAGCATGTATGTACGCTGATGCCTCTCTCGCTTTTATTGCCGGCACTACCTTGAGCGAGGTATCGTTAACGCAGTACCATCGATCTTCCGACTGGTTCTAGCAGAAGGCAGTGTAGTCGCCGGTCTTAGAATACTGTCAAAATCGTATGTTTAAATTACGAATCGGTGTAGTGAATGTCATCATCTTAAAGATGATTAGCAAAAAAATGCGTTTTTTTCACTCACAAGTCTTAAACAGAGTGCATATGTTAGGATAATTAACTCTGACACAGTGCACAAACTGTATCCATGATGAACTGCCGAGGATTCAACGTTCACTTGCCCAGTAACGGATCTAATCAAAAAGTTGGGGAGACTGTCTGGGTAAAATCGTGATTTTCTTTTAAGAAACGACCAAAATCAGACAGGGTGGATAAGATCTGTCTGTTGGCGAGAAAGGAGGGGAGGGGACTCGGCCAGGCTGATCTCGACTGGACATCACTCAAGACAAGACGCAAAATCCATAAACTGCCGTTCTTCCACAACCTCACCCGTAGACATTTGCGCAACTATACCCAAAGCGTTTTAGCAGAACAATACGAACAGATCACTCCGAAACGCGCACCAATATATTTTCTGCCAGTCACAACTAAAATTTTCGACTTACTACCAGAACAAATCAGGATAAGCGCATCAAATTAACCCTTCGAAAAACTAGTGGGAAAAAATTTGCGAAGCAGGCAACCACCCAATTATTATGAATATGGTTCAAAATTCTAAGCTCCCTCTTGCTGTCATTGATATTTAAGAGACGGCATGTCAAAACTGAACGCCCGGCAAATCAAGTTCAAATATTTGCATCGCCCTTCTGCATTTGTGGCTATAAAAACGAAGAGACCAAATGTTACTTTTTGTGCTGCCCAAGAAAAGCAAATCATCGAAGTTAGTAGACCCTGAACAATAGACAAGAACTAGATATCCTACTTTACGGAAATTTACCAAGTGATGAGGAGGGTCATGCAGTAGCACGTAAAACCATTGAATTCATAATCAATACCAAGATATTTGAGCTAAATAAACGTTAATTTATAATAAATTCAAACGAAGTTGTACATCTTCGCCGCGGCGGGACAGTAGCCTCAGCCGTAGTGGGCGGCCATGGGTTTGGGGCGGCGGTATATTAACGGATATTAATGGTACAAAAATTCGTGAGGGGCTGAGTAGTTAAGAGTGTTGATGCGCTTTTTCATCGAGCGAGACGTTTGTTTGACGTTTGAAATACTCGGATGACAAAATAAACGTTGATGTTGGCGCATGGCCAGGCCCGACCCCTGGATCTGCCCCTGCGTTTGCCAGTCTATCGTCACACTTTGTTTTGTACCACTTGGTCCTGAACAAATCAGCTTAGCCTATTTGATTGAACTTTTTAAGGTTTTATTTCTACTACTCCTGATTCCGAGAAGTGTCGAGGTGACTAAAAAGTCGTGGCGGGAAGAAAACAAGCTCGTCCCCGTCGTCTCGCCGCTCCTGCCGCAATTCCCTGTAGGGCTGTCTGGGTGGGATCGAACCCACTCACCGGTGGAGGTGCGTGGCCATTGTAGTGAACTGAAAGTGAGTCGCCAAAATAGTGTCGTCAGTCTAGGATTTGACAGTCTGAGGCCTCCCTCTTTTGCAAAAGGGTCGAATGATACCCAGTCGTGCTTTTCGTATCCCACAGCTTGTACAAATACGTATTTCACCATGCTCAGTGCCTCAACACATTCTCCCATAGGCTAATGACATCGAAATGAAAACTCTGTCCCTATCCAATGATTTGTTATTAACTGTCGCAATCACTTGGATGACCCAGGAAATCTCCTGCGGGTTTTATGTTAACTGGAAATGGCTCAAAGGCCGGTAGATTTACATACATACAATAACGGAATGTGAGTAGAAATACACTGAAAGCGAACTAATTTCATAGATAGAAAGTTCAAAACAATATCCCCTGCAGTTTGAGGTCGAGGTCATTCGGGGTCATTGACCGATGACGTAACCATGTGACATATTCCCAATAATGTACAATATGACAAGCAGTATAGCAACCCTTGGCCGGAAAATGAGGGGTTGAACTTGAAAAAGAACATTTTGAACTTGACATGTAACCTTGACTTTGACATTGGGTATCCTTGACTATGAAGTCATTGCATAAAATGTGTCATTCTTCGTAATTCTATTTGACCGAAACACTCGCGGTCAATGAATCTGTGAATGATTGCATGAGAATATGCGCACAAATCTCCTTAGTATGATTGTAAATTAAATATGATTGTAAATAACAGTATGATTGTATGTGCGTCGGGCCCCCTTCGGCACTGCAAGAGGATATAAGGAGGATTCGCCATCGTGAATCTAGAGAGGGAAGAGGGTGATAGCCTATCATACCTTAAGACAATTCTTGACAGATTAAATTTTTTATGAATGGCTTTATTGGTGATTACTTGGATGACCTTACTGATGTGTTTGGTTGGTGATTTAATGGAGCCTTTGGTATTTTCATCAATGTGCCACTTCAACGTAAGTGCTATATATGTGCTTAACCTTAAGAAAGTTTATGTTTTGAGAAGTTTTTTTATGGTACATTGGTAAAAAATTCACCCAGGTAAGTGTTCCATTTTGAATGACAATTTCTTGCTGGTTTTCAGAAGATCGGGCGGCACCAGCTTTAAGTACTGCTTATTGCTGAAAAATTAAACATCTAAAACGAGCAGTCTGAGGTCGAGCGCTGTTTTGCAACACGGCCGGACAATATGTGATTAGAATGCTTTGTCGATGTTCGCTAATATCTCACCCTAAGGAAATTTCAAATATGACTTAGAGAGTCAATGGGTGTTGGACATAGAGAATTACACGAAAGCTCGCAGTCTGATCCCCAAAGCCCTGCCAAAAGGCGAGGGATGCCCTGGGTGCGTCGCTTAACCTCGGCTATTTTGGTACACCCCAGCAATTACCCAAATTGCTTCACCGCCGGAAAGTTACCTATGAACTCCTCTCTCGGAAAAAATCCTTCATGAAAACGAAATTATGGTTGTCAATGGCAAAAGCTGTGTGACTTCGTTCTTGGGGGGGGTTTCACGCGTTCATTGCAATGACTATTTCGTGCCCATCCAATTATATGGTGAACACATTGTTGGTGGATGAGCACTGTATCTGGTCGTCAATGGGTGGATGTGGGCAGTGGGCACCCCTCCCCCAGATTTGGTGACTTTTGCATTAACTGTTCTCTATAAATCCACACACACTGTGTGCATATATATATATATTTTTTTGGGAACTGCTATAAAAATATCGTCGACGTATCGAACCCAGAAACTATCCCGCCCCATGATTTATTGGTATTTTTCCTGTTCTAGACGCTCCATGTATAAACATGCGGCTACCGGGCTCAGGGGGATCCCATAGCAAGTCCTCTACATTGTACATACTCATTGCCTTCAAAAATAAACGAACCAAAGTGCATGCATAATGTTACCAACCCTATGAAGTGTGGTTTAGATAATGGAAGCGTATTTACATCAATCACGTCAACAGCGGATTTGATAGCTTTTAATGCTCCATCTATCGGCACATTTGTGAATAAAGATATTACGTCGAGGCTTGCAAGTTTCATGTTATTTATGTTTACGCCCTTCAGCCTATCCATGAGTTCTGATGTGTTCCTTAACACGCGCATTGACGGGGGTCTGAGCCACCTTCGCATTGACGGGGGAGGGGCGGGTACCCGCCCCCTAAGATCTCGAGAACCACGGTAGGTAGCGAAAAACGGTAAACGGCGTTGGGCTGCCCATCCACTTCTCCATCGAAAACATTTGAACCATTTTTTTGTCAGGTCACATTTAAGGTCACGAGAGGCAAAACCTGCCCGTCATAGGGATAACATGTAAATTCAGTTTTTCGGCCATTACATCTGAACAAGTAAAGATAAAGCAAAAACGACTTGAACTATATGAATCCTCTTAGCAAGCCGAATCGAATTATATATAATTTGACCTTGCTAGGTCAAATCAAGGATTTGACCTGACCTGAGGTCAGGTCAGGGTCAAATTATATAAAATGCATATCATTAGAACCGCAAAGCCCAGGCGAGTCTAATGCACCTAATATAAATGCTCTATCACCATCCGTTACTGAGTTATTCCGTAAAAACCATTTTTCCCATGTATATCCAATGGAGAGGTCATGCCTCTTACCTGACCTTAGGCCATCGATATCAAAAATACCGGAACACATCTTAGAGAACTCGGTGGGGCCATTATGTGATATGAGTTTCAATCGGATAAGTTCACCCTGCTCCGACTTATGCTATTTTAAACTTTTTTTGAGGTTGGGTCACTTGACCTGTACTGGTGACCTGACCGGAGATGACCTAACCTTAAAATTTTCACAAAAGTTGTAAAAATGATGAGGGAAAAGGGATACCAAGTACGGCGGCGCGTAGCGCCGCCGTTTTTCTACTGTCTCCGAAAAACCCGAGGGGGCGGGTACCCGCCCCCCGTCAATGCGCGTGTTAAATGGGTCCCACTTATCACTCCCAGGCATTTACTTAGTGGTTTAGCCAAGATTTTAGCCAGTTTCCCTGGTCTCTTGATATAATATCAAGGGTACCAAAGAACCGAATTTGGTCTGTGCCCTCACGGAAAGAACAAAGGCATCTCGAAATCTTTTTTAACAGCCAAGCCACTGGTTTCGCAATCTTATACTTAGGCCTCCACCACCTCAGTGTTTGCTAAGTAACCAAAATATCTGCTTGCTCTCATCTCTTGCGTACTCTTATTAGCCCTCCCTCTAGCTTTCTTTTATCATACATACTGAACACTGTTGTAACGTAAATGGGGTCCCAGGTATATTTGAAAAATTGGTTAACCACACATAGCCTCTGCAACTGCAGTGCTCTAAGACTCAATAAAATTGGTTAACGAATAACGTACTCCCTTTGTTCCTCTGCCCACGGTGTCGCCATAGGCGGATGCAGGATTTTCTATCAGGATGGGCATATGGTCGAGAGGTGCCATCCGAACCGTGGGGGGATGAGCACTTCTGGGGGGGTAATTTATCAGATGGGTGCCAAATCCTATCGCAGAGGCGCCGATAATAATAATAATAATAATATGTTGGGGTTTAACGACGCACCAACTGCCAGGGTCATACGGCGTCGCCAACTCTCACCCTGTTGGAAGGGATTTTGGGGATCAGATCGACTTATTCAGAGGGGACACCGTGGGCAGAGGAACAAAGGGGAGTATGTTATATATATATATATATATATATATATATATATTATTCGTATGAGTCACAAAAATGCGTTTCTAGCTTGTTGAAATTAGTGTTCGCCGAGCAAAATAGTTGAGTCTATTCTTAACCTGACGTCCAAAGCACGATTGGCGGAAGGATTCATATATCTGTGGGTGCTTGGACAATCCCATTGAAACGCTCCAGTTGTGTTGAAATATAGGTACTTAATTTTTCGTGTTTTTAATTTCAATGATTTTGAAAGGGTTTTTGCTCATCAACAGGCATGTGAGAAACCTAAAACACGCTTTGAATTATGTTATCACATTTTATTATGGTAGTCATTGACAGAGTTTCAAATTGGAGTACCCCCAATAATCATCAAGAATCCGCGCCCCTGGTTCGCGGATTGCTCCCAACCCAGGCTGGAATGGTAGGTAGGTAGCTGATACCATAGGTAGATCCAAGGGTAAAAGGGGACACTTTCCCCTGAGCGATCCTCAGCGCCTCAGTGAAAGGTCGATGACGCCCCCTAAAATTGCACTTTCCCCCAGGATGCGATTATCAGCGCCTCTGAGGGGATGGGGTGGCTTAGTGGATAGCACCCTTGTCTTCTAAGCCACCGGTCCCGGGTTCAAGTCCCAGCGGAGCCTCTGAATAAGTCGATCTGATCCCCAAAATCCCTTCCAACAGGGTGAGAGTTGGCGACGCCGTATGACCCTGGCAGTTGGTGCGTCGTTAAACCCCAACAATTATTATTATTATAATTATCATCGGCGCCTCTGCGATAGGATTTGGCACCCATCTGATAAATTACCCCCCAGAAGTGCTCATCCCCCACGGTTCGGATGGCACCTCTCGACCATATGCCCATCCTGATAAATCTTGCATCCGCCTATGGGGACACCGTAGGCAGAGGAACAAAGGGGGAGTATGGTATTCGTTAACCAATTTTCTTGAGTCTTAGAGCACTGCAGTTGCAGAGGCTATGTGTGGTTAACCAATTTTTCAAATTTACCTGGGACTCCATTTACGTTACAACAGTGTTCAGTATGTATGATAAAAGAAAGCTAGAGCGAGGGCGAATAAGAGTACGCAAGAGATGAGAGCAAGCAGATATTTTGGTTACTTAGCAAACACTGAGGTGGTGGAGGCCTAAGTATACGATTGCGAAACCAGTGGCTTGGCTGTTAAAAAAGATTTGGAGATGCCTTTGTTCTTTCCGTGAGGGCACAGACCAAATTCGGTTCTTTGGTACCCTTGATATTATATCAAGAGACCAGGGAAACTCGTATACCCTGCTCCTAGTATTAAGAGTTTCTGCTTAGGGGAGAGCGGGGAGAGTTGTATCATGGACAATTTGTATGAGAGCGATTTTTTCCGAAACTATCCAAGAGATGGAGCTCCCGACACGACCAGATGATGCGGCATGAGGTCCGGCAGCTTTCCTCATACTGCCGTCTGCTTGGCTTGGCACGTTTCGCGGTGAGTGCAGAAAATTTGTTTTCGGGATATCATTTTGTAAAATTTCGTCGTAAGAAAATGTGTGTTTTTGTTATTCAGATGATCACGAATCGGCAGGATCGCTGTGGCAGTGGTAAGGGTAGATTTTAAGGTTTCGTGCGTGAGAAGGATTTTCCCGGTTGGCCACTGATTTTTCAGCCCGAGGACGTTTTTTTCCAATATGGGAGGGTGGTACATGTTGTATCAGGGCCAGGTGGAGTATGTCGTAACAGTGATACAACTCACCCCAATGTACATACATACATGCAGCTCATTAGGGGTGTCGCCACAGATTCTTTTTTGCCAAAAACACTATATTACTATGACATGTAGCCACAACGAAAAATTAGGTAAAAATAGTTTTTGCTGAAAAAAGTGCGGGTCAGGATAAGTGCAAGACAGGGCGCGCTGATGGAATGAAAGCAAAAGCAAAACTCAAATTCTAACAAGTCCAGTGACGAATCTAGGATTTCGTTAGGGGGGACAGGCTCTGAGGGGGAGGGCGCCAAATCTGAGGGGCGCTAATTTACCACCCAATAGGCGGCCAGTGTCGAAGAAAAAACGCGTTTAAAAAACGTATTTGTAAATACTTATTTTCATGAAAGCTACCTTCCAGTGTGACATGTTCACGTTTACCAGCAAACATATTTCGGGCCGGCAAGGTTTCGCCCAGAACGTAATGACTGGTACCTTGGTAGAAAATGCTGGACGCCCCCACAGATGCTAACTGAAGCACGATGAGAAAATAATACAGCTAACTTCGGTCTTGAAGAAAACTGAGGTGTCGTATCGACCATATCTACATATCATAGTTGTCTTGGCTAACGCTGGGTCCCTACAGAAACCCCTATTGATGCTACACTAAGCGCAATTAACAATGAATACAGCGAACTTTGGTGAACTTAAGTCATGGCGCAAACTTAGGTGCCGTATCGACCGCCACCGCATATCGCAGTTGTCTTGATTAACGCTGGGTCCCTACTGAAATCCCTGATTGACGCTAACCTAAGCATCAGAGGCCGCAGAGCCTCTAGGGGCCTGGGCCCCTGAGTTTATGGTGGCTACCCTGGGCTGACATCGAGTCCCCTCAGCTGATCTGGGACTGCTTTAGATAAACAGGCCCTCACACTGAACTTGAATGTGTCGCCACTGGAGCCTTCTGAGCTTTTCGGCGTCCTGGGCCGTTCTGGGACCGTGAAAGAGTATTGTACAGGAGCTTACTGGCTTGGCCTTTGATCCTTCGCTGCTTTGCCCCCCTAAGCTAAAATACCCTATAGGTGAAATTATTGTGGGCTGATATCGTGTTCGTTCAACTGATATAGGCCCCTTCAGCATGTTTGGGGCCCGTTGTGCGTATCTGGGCCCCATGAGTTCGTCGAGACACCCAGCTACTCTAGCCATCTTAGCTTGTATGGCCCTCCTGAGCTGCTTGGTGGCCCCCTCAGCGTGTCTAGGCCCCATGAGCTGAAGGATGGCTCCCTGGGCTAGTTTTGGGCCCCTGAGCTTAATAATTGTTGGGGTTTAACGACGCACCAACTGCCAGGGTCATACGGCGTCGCCAACTCTCACCCTGTTGGAAGGGATTTTGGGGATCAGATCGACTTATTCAGAGGCTCCGCTGGGACTTGAACCCGGGACCGGCGGCTTAGAAGACATGGGTGCTATCCACTAAGCCACCTCATCCCCGCCCCTGAGCTTATTTAGGACCTGTTTAAATTGGTAAGCACCACACACTGCCTACGCTGCCTATGCAGCTCGTTAGGAATGTCGCCACACTCATTTTTCCAAAAACACTATATTATCACAAGTAGCCACGACAAAAATTTGGTAAAATATTTTGCTGTAAAAATTACGGACCAGGATAAGTGCAAGACAGGCCGCGCTGATGGAATGAAAGCAAAAGCAACTATTAAAGTCCAACAAGTCCCGAGAAGTTATGGCCGCATCTACGCCTGCGCTTCACAAATTCAAGGGACACCCCTGCTCGCCCCCCGCCTCCTACTTCCCACGTCCATGCAATTCATCCGTATCCCTGATACAACCCTTCCCGTAATTATTGTGAGAGTATTACTTAGTCCATAACTAATACGTTAAGGATTTTCAGATTGAACAGTTGCAGATTTAACAGACTTTAACCCTGACTAAAGTCTGCTGGTACCTAGTCAATGATTTACCAGTTTCAACACATTGTGTTGGCTTCTTTGTTCCAAACAGATCACTTTTACGCCTGGACGGTTGATGTTTCGTTTGCTTTTTTTGTTGCCATGAATTTCGTATTGCGTTGACCATAGTTTTGTGTAATAAAATACATGTTTATAATTATATTTTAAATTCGTTGAAGGCTGTTCTCACGGCCATGTTCGGTAGCAGCCACAGTCTCCGAAACGTGACACACTGATGTGTCACGTTTCGGTGTCACTTAACGTCTGATGTGTCGCTTAACACGCGCCCCGCTGGGGTCCCTGTCATGACACGCCCCGCTTAGGGAGGAGAGCGTTTTTCGCCCCCCTCCGTATCTCATTCCCCACGAAAGCTAAAGGAAAATTACGGGCGGCGTTCGAAAGCTCTTGACAAGGCGAAGGTATTTAATACTAACAATTTTTATTTCAGGTCAATATTGAGGTCAAAATAGGTCAAACAAGGTTCCATTGGCTTACAACAGAGCAGTGTACGTTTCTCTCTCGGGGAGCTAGAGAAAATATTTATGCATCATTGGATTCCTCTCACTGCGGCAAGTCGAATGATGTATAATATGACCTTTCTAGGTCAAATAGTGAAAATGACCTGACCTCGAGCTATGCCAGGGTCACAGAGTGACCTGGTATGGTCATGTTGCATATCAATCGACTCCCCGTGACGATATAAGCACAATGCAAGCAAAATGGGAGCTTTATCTTAATTCGGTGAGAAGTTATTGGCAAAACAATCACTCTATGCTCCCGTGAATTGACATGACCTTTGAGAGATCAGATGCTCAAAACTCAACTTAATGGTAAAGATCGTGGTAAGAATAGACGGTTTGAGGATTTTTAGCTTTATCTATTCAATGTTTACTAAAAACGAGTCCATTATATTTTTCACCATAAACTTCTAATGGGATGACCAAAAACTTGACCCCACCTTAGAGCAACAATTTCAAAATTCCGGGATAGCAGATTTGTAGACCCTAACGACCTTATTATATTATAGAAGTTTCAAACTGATCGGTTCGCTGATGTTCCCTGGGCGCCGCTTCAAACTCGTGATTTTAGGTTTTGAGGTCGGGTCACTTGACCTTGAATAGATCCTGGACCTGACTTGACCTTAACTTAAAAACTTGGTCAGATGTGTAAAATTAATCAGGAATACGGTACTGCAAGTTTCGTTGTTCTGTGTCTCTTCGTTTTTGAGCTATATGGGGAAAACCAGGAGCGGGGCGAATTTCACACCCCCCCCCAGCGGGGAGCGCATTAACTCACCATGTGATACAACTCACCCAACCGGTCGGGTAAGTTTTATCAAGTGAAAAGGTCCATTCGCCGGGCAGTTGGAGGCAAACCAGTAAATATTAGGCAAACAATTAATTGACAAAAGGAAGCCAAAGGCTGCAGCTACGAGATGGTATTGAAATCACGAGGCCATCCAAAGTAGTTACGAAATTAATCAACCTAGAGTAAAAACTGATACAACCCAACCCACCCTCCCCTAAGGTCTGTAATCAGCAAGATAGCTGAACTAGTACTGTGTCCCAGGACTGGGGCCCACGATAAATGCATGCCAAAATTTGTATGAGGACTTGCTTCCAAAAGGTGCATGTTCGGTAAGAGTATGCAGTAGACCATCGTGCAAGAGTAGGCACCATAGAGATCTACCATAACGTATAGTTATAGTGTAGTATACCATCTACCATACGTTATAGTAGATCTCTATGGTAGGCACGCTTAGGAGATTTTTGCACGGGACAGAGTGCATAATTCATATTTGGGAAGCTAAACATTGCAGCATTACTATTTTTTGGGGCTCATCGATGCAACAACTGCCAGAGTCATATAGCGTCGCCAAATATTTCCCCGCTGGAACGGTTCTCAGGGAGCCAGATATCGATACGTACCTACCCTAATCTCCTCTCTCGTGTACTCTTACCGAACCACTCTGGCAAGAGTGCCTACGTAACTTTTTATTCATTTTGGGATCGTGATGAGTTACTGGTTGAATCAGCAAACTAAAACAAGAGCCATACATAGACATCACCTCGGGTTTTTTCCGGTGGCACCAAAAAAGGCGGTGCGAAGCGCCGCCGTACTTGGCACACGTTATCCTTGATCAATTCGGCAACTTTTCCCACAAACTTAAGGTCGGGTCATCTCAGGTCAGTTCACCAGTGAGGGTCAAGTGACTTAACCTCCAAAAAGTTTGGGATATCATAAGCAAGAATAAGATTGGTATATCCAGTTGAAACTCATATCACTTGATGGGCCATCCGAGCGCTACAAAGAACATTCCAATATTTTTATATCGATGACCTAGGGCCAGATACGGACCATGACCTCTCCATTGAAAATTCATGGGAAGATCGGGAATTTGGCAAAAATGGCCCACTTTGTGTAAACACAGCTCAGAATACCTTCATATTATTCAAATCGAAATATCTCACTGCTTCTCAGGTTCATGCTGCAATTTTGGGCTTGCGACCTCTGAGAGGTCATCTGGGGCTACTAAATCAGGTTTTCAGACTTGGGTCCAAAAATTTGTAAGATGATATGATAAAGCTTTTATCTTGATACGATTACGTTTGCATTGTAATTACGAGTCGATTGATATATGCATATTGACTATGCTATGCCAAATGATGGCATTGACCAGACCTTTGGTCAGGTTGTTTTTGCTTTGATCTCGGTATACTCCTACCATACATTATTAGATTTGCTGTAACGAGAGGAAGCGATTGGTGCCTAAAAATTGATTCTAGCTCAACTCTGTCAAACGTCACAGCCCATAAGCTCTTCAATAACATGTCAACTTCTTTGGCCTGTCATGACCTAAATGTGTGGGCTCGCTGTGACATTTTGGTATCATCCCGTTCGTCAGAGCCAGCCTATCTCGTTTTTCCCAATTTTGGTGTTATTCCGTGACTTGGTTAATACTCAGGCGGCTATTTTCCGAGCTTCACATCCCTCTCCCTCCCGGTCATTGCCAGGCGAGCCCCTTCCCCCAAGCAAAAAAAAAAAAACGTCGCGCCGCTCCTGGGCCTGACACCGAGACGAGTCAAAGCCAGCTTACCAGGAAACCCACGTCAAATTGAAATCCGAGCCAGATATGCCGATGCGAAGCTTCGGCGGGTAACCGTTTGTTAAAGTATTGGGAAAAACAATTCAGTTATCGATGGAAGGCATTTATTTTTCGGATGTGTCTGGGTAATGCTGAAAATATCAATTCAAGGAGCAAAAGAAGCCCAAAAAGGTTGTTCCACCAAGCCATCCACTCCCATCAGCGTCATGGGCTAACGTAATGACTAGCTGCATTTTCCCTCGAGGCCTATCGTCCCTCTTCACGTCAACATAGATCAATATGGCAAGAAGGCTAATGCTAAAGATGTCCCAGGAAAGTGCACAGGCTCAGCTATAAAACAAATGACGCGAGAAAAACAGACGCGTCAACGTCCCGAGCCTAGCGGCAATTGCCGTTCAATATAAACATAAATATATAGTTCTATCAATCATCATTTGGCATAACTCAGAGGAGAGCGCAGGTATACCGTTGCTACGACAGCAGTAAATGCCACTTTGCGCTAGCACTTCCACAGAAAGACATCATAACGTCACAACAACGGAGTCAACAACTGGGCTTTCAACCATGTACGACATCCGGTCACGGCAAACGTCAGTCGAAGTAGTCGTCGATGTCAACGTCAGGCGCCAACAGGTCGTCGCCGAGGAAGCTGACATCCATCTGGGACAGTATCAGGTTCTCGAATGTCTCCTCCAGTTCAGTTTCACCCAGCAGCAGCGCGCCCTGCACCCGTCCGTCCCGCAGCACAACCTTGATGAACTCCTCGCCTGGCAAGCAGGACGGGGACAGCGTCAACGTCAGTGCAGGCTGCAGTCCCGGGTGGGGTACTGAGAAGGCTGCGCTTTCGGACGGAAACGGTTGTTGCATTACCTTCTCTAACGCTTCAAACGAAAAAAGCTGAGAGTGGAAATAATGTTCCACGCTAACACACTGTAGGCAAGAACCAGAACAGAGGACAATTAAATAACGTTGATAAGTTTCGGAGTGCTGAGGCGAGGGACATGACTATAAATTCAGGTGTATACGGGCCCGTCTCATCGAATCCTGAATGGAAAATAGATCTAATACGGCTATATAAGTGTATTAGATATAGCTCTAATACAGATAAGTAATAGATATAATACACCTATAAAACACAGTGTTTTAGATTTATTTCACATCCAGGATTCGAGGAGACAGGCCAGTACAGGGGCGTAGCCAAGAGGGGGGGCGGCAGGGACAGTCCCCCTCTGAGGGCCCAGAAGGCCCCACTGAGGACACGATTCTGTAACAAGCAGGGCTCTTTTTACACATCAGTGTCCTTTTGGCGCTGTCGCAGGGGCCCTTTTCGGGGCGCCGCACCCTCCCCCCTGAGCGAAATCCTGGCTACGCCCCTGGGCCAGTATACACCATGAGATGAATAGCCCCGAATTCAGATATTACAAACAGAAACAGCTGTCCGAATATTTGTCTCACACGTCTTTCCGTTAATGACAGGATTCATCACGTCTAGTGGGAGAATAGAGCTGTTTCATAAATGCTCGTCAGATGTTCAAATACAATTTACCATAAAGTTCACTGCAGATGAACGACAATAAGCTTTCAAATGCCTCGACAAAGTTAAGCAGCCTCATCTCTATTCAACATGGCTCATAGCAGCTGGGCGTATTTACAAACATTGAATTCCCTCCATTAAAGTGGTATCGAACAGAGTGCATCCCCATGCAACGCCCCACTACCATCGCTGTACAGGCGCCACAGCTGGAGCGGCGGCTGTCCCACCTGGCGCGATCCGCAACAGGGCCGAGTAGTCGGTACCCAGCCGCTGTCCGTTGTACAGACCCAGCAGCACTAGGCGGTGGCCCAGCAGCCGCGTCACGTGCGCGAACATCTCAAAACAGAAATCCTGCAGCAGCGGCTGGCCCAGTCGGTCGGCCGACATGCAGCGGGCCGCGTACAGCCCCATCTGGCGCGCCTGACTCCACAGCCGCATCTGACGGCACACAGAGAGGCTGGTGCGTGACTGTTACACTGACTCCACAGCAGCATCTGACGGCACACAGTGACGCAGTGACAGTGGTGAGTGACTCCACAGCCGCATCTGACAGCACACACAGGCTGGTGAGCCAATGTTCTGACTCCACAGCCGCATCTGAAAGTACACACAGACTGCTGAGTGACTGCTACACTTACTCCACAGTCGCATCTGACAGCACACAGAGACTGGTTAGTGACCAAGGAAGCCTTATGCGTCTAAGAGCAGGGACGCATAAATGTTTGCAGAAGCTTCCTGCAAAATTACATCAATGTCACATTAAAAGCAAGTGAAATTTAGCACTTCAAACACAACTATGCCCGTATTGCCACCGGAGATGGCCTACGCTACGTTACGTTACCGAATTACGCTACGTTACGGTTCGATTTTGGCCAAAACTACGCTACGAAATTACAGTACAATATATTTCATAGACTATGGATTGCGGTACTTTAGCTACGGCTACGGTAAAAATATATCGTATAACGATATCAACATTTTGTTCACACATTCATACTTTAACCTTCGCCCCGGTGGGGGTGTTTGAACACCCCCTCCGGTTTTACCAGCAGCACGAAAAAACGGCAGCGCGAAGCGCCGCCATACTTGGCACGCATTATCCTTGAACAATTCCGCAGCTTAATCAAAATTTTAAAGTCAAGTCATCTCCGGTCAGGTCACCAGTGCAGGTTAAGTGCCTTCACCTCCAAAAATGCGTAAGGTCTCATAGGTAAGAAAGGGGTGAATCTATCGGATTGAAAATGATGCCACATAATGGGCATACCCAGTACTACAACACAATATTAAAGCATCCTTTGGAAGCGCACACTTTATTCACTCTTCAACAAGCGCGTGGTGAGTTCCATATCCCAACAACCATGCGTTTTCCCAGTCTCTGGCAACACACTGTACGACAGGGTCGAAACATAACACTCTAAAACCAGAGACTTCGTCCTCCAGACCTCTAGGACACCATATCCCCCCCTCACTTCAAAGAGATACGTCAGGTCTTCAAATGGGTACGTCAGGTCTATAAATCCAGCCTCACCGGGCGACGGCGCTGACGGCCGTACCGGGAGGGTGGTAGCGCGCAGGCGTCCTCCGGACGCTCACAGGAAGCTGGCGCCTCACCGGGTCGTTCGCTGTCCTGTGCCGCTGCAGGACTTGTGTCACCATCATCTTGCGGCAGCACTGGAGCGGGCGATGGTGCTTCAGTTGCTGGCGCAGTCGACTCAACTTCAGGTAAGGTGCGGTCGGTTTCCGTCATGCGCGGGTCTGCCGCGTCGGCGCCTCGTCCCTCGCCCCCCGTTGGCAGGGGAGCGACACCTGGCCAGGTGGGCCACGTTACGCTTCGAGCCGTCCGCCAGAAGGAATGTGGACGGGCCAACTTGACCGCTCACCTGGATAGGGGCGGAGTAGCGCGGTTGTCCCTTGGGGATCATTCCGAGTCTCCGGACTCGCACGAAGTCGCCGACGGCGATGTCAGGCTCTCGGGTCGAGAAGTGTTTGTTGTACCACTTGCGGTTCCGCTCTTGCCTCTTTTGGACGCGTGCGTGGAGTTCACGGTCAGGCTGGGCACTGGATACAGTAGGGAGCTCCAGCCGCATTCGTCTCCCCGTGCAGCAGCTCTGCAGGTGCCTTCCCCGTAGTGCAGTGCGGGGTGGCGCGATAGTGCGCCAGCTGGAAGCGGATGTGCTCGGTGAGGCTGAGGCCCTTGCCACGGCTCCAGCTGGAGATCCATGACTTGAATGTGCGGTTAAACCGCTCGACCGCCGCGTTTCCCTGAGGCCAATACGCAGCGGCACGATGGCGTCTGATGCCTCTCTGGGTGAGGTAGTCTTGAAGGGCTTGGTTGGCGAACTGAGGGCCGTTGTCGCACACCAAGTCGGTTGCGTACCCTTCGCGAGCCCAGATAGCGGATAGGAAGTGAATAACATCCTCAGTTGACACGCTTGGTAGCAGAGCTACCTCTGCCCACTTGGAGTGGTAATCAATCATTGTCAGCGCGTACCGACAGTTAGGCGGAGCGCAGTTGATGGGCCCCACGATGTCGATACCCAGTTTCTCCTAGGGTCCGCTCGGTAGGGCCACTGGTTTCATGGGAGCGCGTCTGGTATGTTGGAACAACACCTTGTCGCTGGCTTGACAATCTTGGCATTGTCGGACGGCGTCTTCGGCAGCTTTGTCCATCCGTGGCCACCACGCCACGGTCCGTAGCGTCTGCTTTGTTCGCACGATGCCGTCGTGTGCCAGGTGGGCACGTTTGACGTACTGCTCTCGAAGCGATGCAGGGACGACCGCCTGGTAGCCGTTGCGTAGCACCATGTTCCCATGAACTGCTAGCTCGTGCCGAACAGGGAAGAACGGTCGTGTGATCGGCGAACACTGTTGAGCCGTCTCCGGCCAGCCCTCGCGCAAGCGTGCGCGAAGCTCCGAGATCTCGACGTCGCTCGCGGATGCGTCGTCCAGTTCGCGTTCCGTGATGACTTCACCTGTGTCCGGGCTGGTAGGAATGGCCGAGTCGATCACCATGATGACCTCGGTATCCTCGTCACCGTTGTCCGTTTCCAAGGGCTTGGGAGCAGGTAGTCGCGAGAGCGCGTCTGCACCGGGAAGCTGCGATCCCGGCACGTGCTCGATCCTGTAGGAATAGGGCAGGAGACGAGCTTGCCAGCGGGAGACGCGCGCGCCGGCGCGTCCGCTGCAGCGCGGCGAGAGGATGGTCTTCAATGCTGAGTGGTCTGTCCTCAACACGAAGTCGCGTCCCCAGAGGAGCGTGCGCCAGTGCTCCACGGCGTTGACAGCGGCCAGCGTCTCTTGCTCCGACACGCTGTACCGTGACTCGGCGTCCGTGAACTGACGGCTCCAGAACGACACGGGGCGGTCCTGTCCGTCCTTCCCGACCTGAGAAAGCACGGCTCCGGCTCCCTTCCCGCTCGCGTCGGTCGTGACGTAAGTAGGCAGGTCTGGATCGAAGGGGCGCAGCTGACCACTAGTCGCGACTGCGCTCTTGAGGTCTTGAAACGCCTGCTCAGCAGCAGGACTCCAGTCGAAGGGGACGTCCTTGCGGATCAACTGGAACAGCGGTCCCACGATGCTGGAATAGTGAGGGACAAACTTGAAAAACCAGCTGCAGAGTCCCAGGAAGCTTCGCAGCTCCTTCACATCTTGAGGACTGGGTGCGTCGAGCAGGTCCTGCACGTGCGACTGCAGGGGTGTGATGCCGTCCGCGGAGAGGCGGTATCCGCAGAAGTCGATGGCAGCCTGGCTGAAGGCCGACTTCTGGTGGTTTACCGTGACACCAGCTGTTTGCAGGCGGTCCATAATCATCTGGAGTCTGGCATCATGTTCTGCCTGTGTGGCGCCAGTGCAGACAATATCGTCCAGATAATGTACACAACCTGGGATCCCCTTCAGCAGGTGACCTAGGAGACGTTGGAAGGCAGCGCCTGCTGACACAAGACCGAAAGGTACTCGCCGGTACCTGTAGAGCCCTTGCTCGCAGAGGAAGGTTGTGATGTGTCTTGAAGCAGAGCTGAGTACCAGCTGATGGTACGCAGAGAGGAGGTCAATGCGGGAGAAGACCTTCCCTCGAAGGCGATGGCGCAGGTCATCAATGGTTGGCAGTGGGTGCACCTCTGCCACAATCTGGCTGTTTGGACCTCTCAAATCAACACAAAGTCGAATCTTCCCATTCTTCTTCCTGGAGACAACAAGCGGGCTGATCCATTCAGAGGCTGATCCTGCTTCTTCGATGATTCCAGCACCTTCCAAGCGCTTGAGTTCAGCTGTGACTTCATCTTGAACTGCCTTGGGCAGCCTTCGTAAGCCGCACTTGGTTGGTACTGCATCTGCCTTGAGTTTGATCTGGTGCTCATATCCCTCGATGGGTGGCAAAACTGCACTTACAGGTTTTTCTTGCACCACATGCACTTCACCAGTAGCTGGTTCCACTGTCAGTCCCAGCTTGGCCAGCATGTCTAAGCCGAGGATGGCCTCCTCCTGTCGGGTGGCCACCACGAAGACATCACCAGTAGCAGAGCGGCCGTTGATAGTCAGTATGGCAGTGATTTTGCCCATTACTTGCAGTGGGTAGCGACCAACTCCAAATAGCTGAGTGGAGGTCTTGTGCAGGACAGACCCCTTGAACAGTCGCCTGGCCACAGGCAGACTCAGTACAGTCACAGATGCTCCTGTGTC
This sequence comes from Lepas anatifera, assembly GCA_034440635.1. Lineage (NCBI taxonomy): Eukaryota > Metazoa > Arthropoda > Thecostraca > Lepadidae > Lepas > Lepas anatifera. The sequence continues at coordinate 67,666 of JAOTON010000698.1, read as the reverse complement.
CACTTGCATTTTGACTGAACGTTTACGACCCTCCACAACCATGCTGGCTTCACATGTTACCTTTTTGGGTGTAGGTGCATCTTCACCAACAGAGCAGGAAAGCACAGTCACATCTTTGCACTCACCAGCTGATCTGTGTTTGGATGGTTTGGTACCACCTTGAAAGTTCGTCGGAATGGCACGACACACTGTTGCCCAGTGTCCACGTTTGTGACACTTGTTACACACAGCTTTTGATGCAGGGCACTGTGGAGTCCGAGGCTTGTGTCCCCACTTGCCACAGTTGGCACAGGTGCTTGGTTGGCCTGCATGTTTTTGTGGGTGACGACCCAGCTTCATCACATTTTCCTTGGCACTGTTGCTCATAGCTGCAGATTCACTTGTAGCACGCTCAAAGGCTTCAGCTTGCTTCAGCGCTTCATCCAGAGTGAGGTCTTTGTTGCGGAGGAACCTCTCTCGGAGGTTGGCATGCGGAGTTTTTTCAACTACCTGATCTCTGATCATTTCACTCTCCAGTGGTCCAAAGTTACAGTCGCGCACATGTTTGCGCAGTTCTGCAACATAATCTGCAGTGGTCTGGCCTGGTTGCTGGCAACAGCTTCGGAAACGAAAGCGCTCCATGATGATGTTTGGCTGCGGTGTGTAGTAGAGCCGCAATTGCCGCAGTGTGGCTTCATAGTCATTTTCTCCCTCCTGGGGTTCTTGAACAGGCTGGCTTGCATGCACTTTTTGAGCTTCTGCCCCGACGGCGTGTAGAAGCAAGGCTTTCTGACGTGGAGCAGGGAACTCATCCCCTCCGATAGCCGTTAGATAGGTCTTAAACCGAAGTTCCCAGGCCGTCCACGTGTCGGTGGGTTTGCCAGGCGTAGGCAAAAACGGCGCGGGTGGTGCTAGAGAGTCCATGTTTATCGCTGCAGATATAACGGGAACGTACTAGACCTGACCTAAAGAAGCTCGTGCCTGTAAGGGATGCGCGAAAGAATATTTATCTCATGCTGGTCGCCATTTTATTCTAAAGCATCCTTTGGAAGCGCACACTTTATTCACTCTTCAACAAGCGCGTGGTGAGTTCCATATCCCAACAACCATGCGTTTTCCCAGTCTCTGGCAACACACTGTACGACAGGGTCGAAACATAACACTCTAAAACCAGAGACTTCGTCCTCCAGACCTCTAGGACACCATAAATATATTCCGGGATTTTTCATATCGATGACCTAGTCAGGTACGGAGCATGGCCTCTCCATTGGAAATGCATGGGGAAAACAGAAATTGGGCTGTATTTGTGTAGATAAAGCTGATAATACGTTCATATTCCCCAAATCGTAGTATCCTGGGGTCATTTCCAGGTTCCTGTTAAAATGGTTTACCTGTGACCTCTGAGAGGTCATCTGGGCTACTTAAGCAGATTTTCAGACTAGGATCAATAACTTTGCAGAAAATGACGATAAAACTTTTGTTCTGCTACCATTACGTTGAGATTGCTACTACGAGTCGATTTATGCGCATATTGACTATGCTATATTAGATAGTGACCTTGACCTGACCTGATGTGTGTGGCCAATGGTCGGGAATTCTAGTCACCAGTTGAAAAAATTATAAATCGAAATAAACTGACTTCTAATGTTTACAGGCCCAAAAATGGGTCCGTAATGTGTCCCAAAAATGTCTCACAAAAGGTCCCGATCTTAACTGACAGCGATTTGATGCATATGTCGTGAAATTGTTTTCAGTTTGCAATTTTAAAGTCAATACATTTTTCAAATATTATCACTTCTATTTCGAATTTCGAATTAAAGGAAATCGTTACGAAGAATCCTTGGTACCGCGATCGAGATCACGAGAGATATATCCATATATGACATAACCTGTTTTTCGTAGTGCGCTACGATACGCTAAATTTTGGCGTAGTACGCTACAGAATTCGCCCAGCTACGCTGCGTTTCATTTCCAGAGCTACGGCTACGGAAAAATAATGTCGTAACGTAGCGTAGCCCATCTATGACTAGCACCCTCTCCCTACTCTGATGGTAAAACATACCCACACTCCTCAAATCTAATCGCGCACTCCCAAAATCGGAAAAGACAAAAGTTTCTTGCATATCAAAGCTAAAACGGGTGCCCCAGTCAGCACTTAAATAATCACTCCTGTACATAATCGCCGTCGTCATCTGAAAGTACCAGCTTCTACGGCAGGTACAGGAGTGACGCCCCAGGGAGCGGACAGTGAGTCACCTGGAACCAGTGCGGGGCCAGTTCCCAGCCGGGAGAGCAGACGTCGCCGGCGGCGTACACCTCCGGCTCCAGCGTCCTCATGTGGTCGTCCACCAGCAGCCCGCCGTCGGCCGCCAGCCGCAGCGCCGTGCCTGCCACAAGACGGGCGTCCCACAAACCACTCAGCGTGCTACCACACAGAAGCGTCACCACCTGCTCAGGGTGGAGGGCAGTAACGCCCGCAGGCCAATCTCCTGTCCCTCAGTAACCGGAAACGAAGCCCTCTAGCTAGGGTCAAAAAACGAACATTGGGGTTCATTACTGCCTTTGACTCATGTTCCTGGAAAATATTGTTTGCAGACTGCTCTAACTCGGATGGTTTCATTAACCTTCGCCCGGGTGGGGGTCTTTTTAGACCCCCTCGGGTTTTTCCGAAGGGACCAAAAAACGGCGGCGCGCAGCGCCGCCAAACTTGGTCTAGCTGTTCCTTCATCATTTTTACATCTTTCCTGAAAATTTTGGCTCAAGGTCATATCAGGTCAGGTCACCAGGCCAGGTGAAGTGACCTCACCTAAAAAAATACTTAGGACCGCATAACTAAAAGAAGGGTCAATCGATCAAGTTGAAACTCTTACCACATATTGGGCTCACCAGGAACTACAACATTTGTTCCGGGATTTTTGATATTGGTGACCTAAGGTCATGTGCAGAGCATGACCTCCCCCATTGTCAATACATGGGGAAAATCACGAAATAAGCTTTTCTCAGTAAGTATGGATGGAATCAACTTCAAATATCGGTTGCGACTTGCTCTTAGCCCATTTCTGAAGCTGATGCCAAAATTTTTGACTTGTGACCTTTAAAAGGTCACCTTAGGTCAAATAAAATTTTTTGGTGTTTTTCTCTATAAATTTTAAATAAACTAAGATAGAGCTTTTATTTTGTCACCAAAGTGTTTGCATAGTCACTGGAAGTCAAATGATATACATCATGACTATACCAGGTCAAGTTGGGTCAGACCGTTGACCTGGGTCAGGTCAAATTATTAAATTTGACCTGGCATAACAATATCATATATAATTCTATTCGTATTGACGAGAGGATTGAAATGGTGCATAAACTATGGCTGTATCTTGTTTGGTTTGGAAGGTATTAGCGAAAAAGTAAACGCCCTTATGCATGGGTGGCTATGGACATTCCCAAGAATATGCCCAATATTTAGTGACCTGTAGCTCCCTAGGCTTTGACCTGACACGAAAATGAATGTCATTCCAATGAAAGCGCGTCTCAAGAGCTTTCGAATGGTGTTAGAAAAATGTTTCTAGCTATCATAGTTTCTGAGATATATGAGGTTTTCTTAGTACACCTCATATTAGCGATTTTGACCTGTTTTGACCTCTGGTGGCCTTGATATTGACCTGACAAGAAAAATGACTGAAGTATTTTCGATATCATTTTTGAAGAGCTTTCGATTGCCGTTTTGCGCTTTTTTCTAGCTCTCTTAGTTTTCGAGATCGTGGGGGTCTTTTTTAGCCCCCCACCAGGGCGAAGGTGGCTCGTACCCGCCACCGGGGCAAGGGTTAAAGAACGGGGCCTGGAGAATCCACATACCCTATTCCGTCGGCCCCTACGTTCCAGTCTTTCTACCGACAGACGCAGTCACTGGCAGATCCATTCCAGCCGGCCAAAATACGAATTCCCACAAACCATCAGAATGTCTCGCAGAACGTCATGCTTTTCGCGATTTTTGTCCCACCCCAAACCCCCCGAGATCGCCCCCCTGGCTTCGCCCCTGCCATCACCAGCCGTGATCGTTACCTTGGGTGAAGGGTTCGACGTTGGGGACGACGCCAGTCGCCGCCACCACGAAGTCACAGCCGACAGTCTCTCCACAGGTCAGCTCAGCGTACACAGGCCAGCCGGCTGCCGCGGGGCAGAGCCGGGTCAGTACCCGGTGCTGGCGCTGATGCCTCTATCGTGCTAGGTCCTCGACTCGAAAATCCGGGGCAATATCACAGCGGCATCGATACATTCACAGTCACGGATGTAAGAATTAAAGACATGTACTATGACAGAGAAGCTAAGTTGTTATTTCACACAGAACTCAATCTCTATACAATAAATAAAAACATTAGCTGCCAGAAAACCTTCTCCGATAGAGGAAAACCAAACAGATCGCAGGGGCGAAATAATCAGGCCAAGTGTACGATGTTAAATCACGGTGAAAATGAAAGGGCTTCTCCACTCTGTGAAAAGTTCTTTTTGGAGCGCTTTTGGTTTATTCTGCAAAACTTCGCCAGCGAAATCGTTTTTGGAACAATTGCAAACCTTCCTTGCCACAAGGATTTCGCTGACGAAGGTTTGCAAAATAAACCGAAAGCGCTCCGAAACGAACTTTTCACCGACTAGAGCAAAACCTTCATTTTCGCCGTGCTACCTTTATTTTCACCATACTCAACTCATCATGTCATTCAGGTTGTCCAATGAGTTGCCGTACCGTCAGCTGGGGGCGGCGGCGGTGGCGACTCGGAGGCAGGCTCCGCCGTCTGGGCGGTGCTGGCCTCGCTGCCAGTCTCAGACGAGGTGCGCAGTCGGCGCAGCTCCGTTTTGTAGAGGAGCCTGACGCGGCGGGAGGCGGCACCGCGCGCCTCCAGCCGCTGCATCCAGTCGGGGCCCAGCGCGCTGCCCGGCACGCCCGACGCGCCGCCGCCCTCCATCGCTGCACCACAGCCGCCCGGCACTCAATCCATCATCACGCATCATTGTCTTCATGTGAGTACATGACAATTCACAAGTTAAATAAAATCATACGCTATCGCAGACATTCAGAACACCTTAGAGTGAAGCCCGACGCCGTAATAGGCCCACCTGCGGCGTCATACCGCCATCGGCGGGGTCCGGGGCCGGCGGACACGGGCTCTGAGGCGGAGTCCTTCTGCAGCTGCGGAAGCAGAAACTCGGCGGCGCCGGGGTCGACGAAGGTGGATGAGATGGAGCCGTCCCGTACCGCCCACACCACCTCCACGTCCCGCAGCACAAACCTGGGAAACGGCACCGGCCTCAGTCGGCGCGAAATAAACCGTCGGGTACAGGGCCTTTAGAACTACTGGCGACGCATGCATACCAAACGGCTTGATTACACATATAATGTTTAATATACAACATGCAAATTAATATACAGCCTAGTTCAATGATGCACAGTACACACGTCGAAGCTCCTGTGGAAGATTGCGCCTGTCGCGTGCGAGGCACAACAGCGGTGCACTGACATTGTTCTCACTGACACAAGCTCTGAGGCGATGCCGCCGTTGCCGACGATGAGGACGCGGCGAGCGTGGCGAAGCCGCCGGCAGAGCTCGTCCACCGAGTGTCCGTCGCGGATGGAGACGACGGCGGGGTGAGGCGGCAGCGGCAGTCGGGGTCGCGCGCCCGTGCAGACGCAGAGGCGGCCGTACCGCAGCCGGCCGCCATCCGCCAGCTCTACTGTCTACACCGACCCTCCAGCGTCAGGTGGACACTACTGCTGCCAGCAAGTGAGAAGCGAAAATGTAAACCTGGTCTCAAGCGCTATAAATTCAAACTTAACTTAAAACAACAACAATGCTGCTATCAAATCATTCACCTCTGTCCAAAGTTCATATAAAAAGAACCACAGCTGCCCCATTAGGCATATTACACCACTTTAACACGCGCATTGACGGGGGCGGGTACCCGCCCCCTCGGGTTTTTTCGGAGATAGCAGAAAAACGGCGGCGCGTAGCGCCACCGTACTCGGCATACCTTTTCCCTCATCGTTTTTACAATTTCTGTGAAAATTTTAAGGTTAGGTCATCTAAGGTCAGGTCACAAGTACAGGTCAAGTGACCCGACCTAAAAAAGTTTAAGATAGCATAAGTCGGAGCAGGGTGAACTTATCTGATTGAAACTCATATCACATAATGACCCCACCGAGTTCTCTAAAACATGTTCCGGTATTTTTGATATCGATGACCTAAGGTCAGGTACGAGCCATGACCTCTCCATTGGAAATATATGGGAAAAATGGTTTTTACGGAATAACTCAGTAACGGATGGTGATAGAGCATGTATTTTAGCTGCATTAGACTCGCCTGGGCTTTGCAGTTCTAATGATATGCATTTTATATAATTTGACCCTGACCTGACCTCACGTCAGGTCAAATTATATATCATTCGATTCGGCTTTCTGAGAGGATTCATATAGTTTAAGTAGTTTTTCTCTATCTTTACTTGTTCAGATGTAATGGCCGAAAAACTGAATTTACATGTTATCCCTATGACGGCATGTTTTGACCTCTCGTGACCTTAAATGTGATCTGACAAAAAATGATTCAAATGTTTTCGATGGAGAAGTGGACGGGCAGCCCAACGCCGTTTACCGTTTTTCGCTACCTACCGTGGTTCTCGAGATCTTAGGGGGGCGGGTACCCGCCCCCGTCAATGCGCGAAGGTGGCTCAGACCCCCGTCAATGCGCGTGTTAAATTTCGACAGCATTCGCAATATCGGTAGATCACCTTTTGTTTGGCGTCCAGCCGCGTGACGACACCTTGCCGGAGGCGCACATTGGGACAGAGCTCGGTCAGCTGCTGTCCGCTGATGTCGGTCACCTCTACATGGTGGGCTAGCCGGGTGACCTGCACCGCCGAAGCCTGCCGCACCGTGCCCACCGCCGACACCAGCACGATATCCGCCTCAGGCTCCTCAAACGACAGCTGAACAACGACAGATACTGCGTGTAACCGTAACGACAACACATCTTCTATGGAAAGACCATAATTTGATTGAGGGCGCCCAGAGAAGCCCTCTGTGAAAGGTTGCATGAGAAGGGGCGGTTCAGGGTACGCCACCGCCTGCGGAAATTCGTCGAAAAACTTTATGCATAGTAAGCAAACCAACCTAAGGTATTTGAAGACTAGCACGGATACACAGGTTCAAATTAAATAAGACAGCGAGTCCCTCGGAGCCTTTTTAGTAATGCTGTAGGCACGAGCAGAGTTTTTTATGACGTGCTGATGATTGGAGTTTTAGGGCACTGCAGCTGCAGAGGCTATATGTGCCCGTCAGTGTTGTATTACATCCTTCTGAGATTGTCCTTACAAGCTAATGGGGCCAATACAGAGGGTATGATATCTAATAATCTGTGATGGGGTATATACTACGTCAAAATGTATTTCTCTCAGGTATAATAAAACTTTCCCGATGTCTATGGACGCGTCATTACCTATGATCTGTCCCAGCGGGACCGGTGGAAAGAATCGGCGCTGAATTCCTTTCAGCTGGTCGCAGCTGTCAGTGGCACATTAATTATGTTGCTCAGTGAGGCGGCTGCCACAATGAGGACACGTGCTGGGGGCGGCGTTGTTCAAATGATGGGTGTGGGTAGTTTCTTAGGACAAAGAGTTCATCGACGTGGGATGGGATCAAAGCACACAAAAATAGAAAATAGTAGAACGTTGCTGCCAATATGCAACAGTTTTTTTCAGTTCCGTTCAAGGGATCAAACCGCCTGACAATCACAGGGCACCCCGGCAGCCATATGACCCTGACGTCGGCGCGCCCCTAAACCCTACCCATGATGGCGATGGCACTCCGGCACCGATGGGGGAGGTACGTGCCCCCTGTGCCCCCCTGCTGTTGGCCCACCACATCCAAGGGTGATGAAGTCACCTCCAGAAAACTAGCTTCCAGAGCCAAAAATTTCCTAAGTCAGTTTCACCTGATTTGAGTCAATTTAAGACTAAACATATGTTTGGTTTTATAAGCTTATTGCTTGAATCCAGGTAACAAAACTGTCGAAATACATGGGTTCACAGACTAATCCAAAGATAAAACCAAATAACAAACACTTCAAATATACAATTACGTCATCGAGCTAAAATTTAGCTCTGACTTCCTCTTTCAAACTGACCCAGACATCATTACCTACTATCCACGACATTCCGATCGCTTGAGTAGGAGAGAGAAGAGGATTAACAGAAGTAACATGTCTTTTATTCTGGAAAGGCTTCAGTCTGCGCCTGACCTTGGCTGGGGTCGGACGGGCGCTCCGCAGATACATGGAGTGAGCCAGCCAGGTTTAGGTGAGGGGCTCCGGTCGGCTAGTGGCTGCCTTATGAGAACGTGTTACTGTGCACCCAGGCCCGCGAGTGTGTCAGACCCAAATGTGAAAAGTAAGGCAGCAACAACCCTTTATTTTAAGACCGCTCCTGGACTTAACGGAATTTGGTGAGTAAAACTATGTCGGAATCCGAGAGTGAGCACGATAGAGACTCAGTGTTTACTGACGCTGCGTCAGAAGGCGAAACCGGCCGCAAACGACAGCGGCAGTTGTCTGTGGCCGAAATGGCAAAAAAATATTGAGCGAAAAAAGCAAAAAAAAAAAAATCGGGTCAAAGTCCTAAAGTTCGAAATGGTGGACCAGACACAGCGGTGACCTTGGAAGCCATTCAAGGACTGATTGCCGCTGGCAATAACCGCGTCATTGCCGCATTCGAAGCGAAGTTCGCACAGATGGAGAGAAGAGTGGAAATTCTGGAGGCGGAAAACCTGGAGAAAGACACGGTGATTGATGGACTGAGGAAGGAGGTAGCGGAGCAGAGGCGTAGCAACGAGGAACTGACAAAGCGACTGAACGGGATAGATATGAATAGACGACTCTCTTCACTTATTCTCACATTTAGAGAGTTTGGGATGCAATCGTCGACAGAAAACATCGCTGACAGTGCGGTAAAAGTCATGAACAGCCGACTCCCCGGGCTTGACTTAACGTCTGCTGACATCCAAGTCGCTCACAAACTATAGAACCAAAACAAAGTCATCGTGAAATTCTTACGTCGTAACATTCGCGATGAGATCTACGACCGGCGTTTTGAGCTCTTTCAACGGCAGAGCAGGAGCGGAGAAGGCCCAAACAATGGAAGAGGTGGACAAGCCGCATCAGGAACCTCGCCACTCTACATAGCCGAATCACTGGTGCCGGAAATGCAGCACCTTTTCTAACTGGCACTCGCGGCTCGGCGTCCTGAGAACGGATGCAGGATCGCATCAGTGTTCACCCGACGAGGTTTCGTCTTTTGTCGAAAAATCAGAGGAGGCGAAAACATAAGGATTCAGCATACAGACCATCTGCGTCGTGTGATCGGTGGTGAACTCCCTATTCTTCGTGAGCGTGACGGCGACGTGGGTGACCGCGGCCGCCGAGGACCCAGTCGGCGTTCGCCGCCAGCGGGCGGGAGCTTGGCTGCAGGATAGTCCCCAGCTGGGCTCGTGACGTCACTGCTGCGGACCAGCGAACAGGTGACTCTCTGCGTGGAGGCAGTTGCCCTGCGCTCCAGCCTTCACGTGAATAATGCTTTGCTAAATCAAGGAAAATCAGCGTCAATTCAAGCTAACCAACAGTGTGTGTGTTTGTGTGACTGTGTAAGCATTCAAATGCACTGTTATATGCACTAACTTATAGAAACGGTGTGTCGATCGGGGCTCCGCACCGGGTGGAGCCGGGCCCGACCTATTGGCCTAGTGGTGGTGAGCTGTGGCGCAGTTTTTGGTTGGGGTTTGGATGGTGGGGGGGAGGGTTGGAATTTCGCATGGTTAGCTTGCCGTAACACAGATAAAATCGAGAGAACAAGGGACTGTAGTGACTGCTGCCGGAGTTCGAGTCTGGTTTACTATTTTGCGTGGAACTTCAACTCATCGACATTATTTTCACGACGAATCAACATTATTTCCTGTTTACATTTTTCCACTCCAGATTGATGATGCAGTCGCGGGGCTCTATCTTTCCTGGCAATCGAGCGCAGATCTTCTAATGGTCAATTGGGCTAGTCATCAATCCGAAGCTCCGGTTGGAGGTTGCAGTACTGCAAATTACTCACATGTGTATTCACTACAACTATGCCTGATGTAAATTTTCTCACCCTGAATGTACGGGGCTTGCGCTTGATGTCGAAAAGGCGGGCATTGTTTCGTTTCTTACACGTCAATTATTCTAATCTCATTGCCGTTTTGCAAGAAACCCATTCTCAAGTCAGTGACACTCAATTTTGGCAGGCCGAGTGGGGTTCGGAAGTACTTTTCTCCCAGGATGCACAAGTGAACGTGGTGTAGCTGTATTTTTACCCAGATCTCTGAACGGACTTTGTACAACGAATGTGAATTTCGTCTCTACCGACGGAAGGTTGATTATCATGGATTTGGTCTTCCATCAGTGCAAAATCAAATCAATTGCAGCATACGCGACAACACAAAGTCACGGGAGCCAGCAGACTCAGTTTTTCACATTTTTAAAGGACAAAATTCAAGACATGGCAGAAGAAGAGAAGCAGTTTCTGCTTCTTTGTGGAGATTTACACTTGCATTTGACGCACCGTGACATTAAAAGTGCACGCTTTTATGTCACAAACGCCGCAAAAATTATGAACAATTTAATGAAGGATCACCAACTTATTGACCTATGGAGGTACCGAAACCCTGAATTACAGAGGTACACATGGAGGCGTTTTGCGCCTCAGATACAGCAATCTCGTATAGATTATGTAATCATCAGCGAAAACTTAGTGTCCAACAACGTAGTTAAAAACATTGAAATAAAACCTTCAGTACTTAGCGATCATTGTATAGTATCTGCGGAAATGACCATATTTGCATCAGATCGAGGTCCAGGTCTTTATCGTTTTCGGAATGAACTTCTTGAAGACGAACCATTTGTTATAGAAGCTAAAGCCGAAATTAAAACAGCGGCAAATAAAGAGTATATTTATGGCAGTGTGACAGACTGGGGCTATTAGAAATGTTGTCTAGTAGAATCAGAGTGATAAGTTTCGGTTTTTGGAAACAAAAGGCTAAACGTAAGAGGGAAGAAAATGAAAGATATTTACAGCTGCTAGAGAAGTGTGACACGGAAATGAACGAAGAACCTAACCATCGCTTGATTGAGAAATATACAGAACTTAAAGCTGTAGTTAACGACATTGAATTGGAAAAAGGTAGACTAGCTATGCTGCACTCCGGAGTAAAGTGGTTGGAGGAGGGCGAAAAACCCACGAAATATTTTTTGAATCTTTGCAAAAGAAAAAAGATCCAAAAGCAGATAAGCGTATTGCAAGCAACAGATCAAAGTTTGATAACGGGCAATCAAAACATTCTCTCATATTGTAAAAACCACTTCCAAGAGATGTACTCTGGAAATATAAACAACACTCAGGGGCTTAACCAATTCTTATGTCCCAGTGAATGTCCCAAAATCAAGCCAAGAAGAACGAGAGGTGTGCGAGTTGCCTATCACTGGTCTCGAATGCAAACAAGCTCTTAAGGGAATGATGAATAACAAATCACCCTCTGTGTCCGGATTTTCAAAAGAATTTTTCCTGTATTTCTGGGGCGACTTAGAGATTATAGTCATGAACTACCTAGCACAAACTAAAGAAAAAGGAAAGTTTTTCGTTACTCAAAGAAGGGGTGTCTTGACCTTAATTCCAAAACACGGGGATCAAGAGTTTAAGAAATAAGAGAGCCATTTGCCTTCTCGATATCGTTTACAAAATAGTTGCTAAGGTGCTGGCGAATAGGCTAATGAGTGTGACGCCTGCGTTAGTTTCCCCTGATCAAACTGGTTCGATCCGAGGTAGGTTCATAGGCATGGGTGGAGAATATGCCCCGGCCACCCCGGCCATGGCCGGGGTAACTTTTAAGTTACCCCGGCGCGGCCGGGGTAACTTTTGGAGTCCTTGATAATACTGCAGAAGGTCAAAATTTACGATTATTGAAAATAAAACGGGATTCGGTGTTTCGTCTTTACTTTTTTGTTGTCTGTTTTGTGTTCTTTTTGTTTTTCAATGGACTAATGTGGACCTCCACAGCTGACCTTAGCAATAGGCATGGCAGTTTGGGCGGGGAAACTGCCCATTTTTTCTTCCTCTGGAGCACGTAGGTACACTGGTCGCATGCCAGGCACGCTGGCGGATCCTGGGGGCAGAATCCTTAGCCTTCCTCCAAACAAATCTGTGGGGGACTAACAATACAAATTAGCGCCCCCCACGGCTAACATCGCTTCCTCCCACCCTCTCTCTCCCGGTCGACGACACAATACCAAACTCCACGCCAACACCGCCTCACAACCCCCGTGGATACAATAAAGGCCACGCCAACGTAGTTTTCCACCCCACGCACCCCCCCGGTTGACGAGACCTGGTTAATTTTTTGCCCCCCCCCATAAACAGGTGCGCTGGATCCGCCACTGGCCAGGCATCGGCCGCCGACTGGGGTAACTTTCAGAACAATTCTCCACCCATGTTCATAGGTGTTAACATTAGAACGGTTGCTGACGTCATTGAATATTGCAACACGGATCAACTCGAAGGAATACTGCTAGCTTTAGATTTTCAAATTGCGTTTAATACAGTGGAACACACATTTATATATGAAACACTGTCCATGTTTAACTTTGGTCCTCATTTCATCGAATGGATTCAAACTTTGCATAAAGACACTGAACTGGCAATAATCAATCATGGGTTCACCTCAGAGTGGTTCACCCCCACGCGAGGTATACAACAAGGATGTCCGATCTCTGGCTTGATTTTTTGCTTGGTAGTTGAGGTTTTGGCGATCAAGATACGTGCAACGGCTCAGATCGAAGGCATAACAATATCTGGCCAAGAAGTTAAAGTATCACAATACATTGATGACACCACTCTTTTTGTTAGTACCGAAAATTCGGCTACTGTGGCGCTAGATATAATAGAAAGGTTTGGAAACAGGTCTGGATTAAAGCTGAATCTAGATAAGTGTCAATTTATGTGGCTTGGGGCATACAAATTGTTCCGTGGCCCCATTTGCGGACGACCTTGCTGCGAGCGAGTTAAAATACTAGGAGTACAGTTCAGCGCAACAAGAAAGTGTGAAAACTTGGAATCTGCTATTTCGAAAGCTGAAATTACATTCAATCAGTGGTCACAACGTAATTTAACCATCAAAGGCAGGATCACGGTGGCCAAATCATTAGTAATATCCCAATTCATATATGCAATGACGGCGGCACCAATTTGTGAAAAGACATTGAATATCGTCCAAAGCAAAATAATGAAGTTTGTCTGGCGGGGGCGACCACCTACAGTTGCTGGGATACCTTGTATCAAACGATTGAAGAGGGTGGCTTAAATGCACCGAACATAAATTGCATATATAAGGCCACGCGAGTCGCATGGTATGGTAAGATTCTTCGTAATATCGACTCAGCTTTTTCAAAGATACTCCAAAGAAGATTAGGAATTCACCTAAGTGATATATTGCATACTAATTATGGGATAAACTGGATTAAATCAAAACACATTTCCTCTTTTTATAAAGAGATGCCTAATTGGTTACGCGACTCAATTCCGTTACGAGAACCGAGCAGTGGTAGGGACGTAAGAAAGCAACTAATGTGGAATAATACAGCTATACGAGTTGGTGGTCATCACCTTTTCTCCCGAATCTTATACCAGCGTGACATAAAGCTTTTGAACGATTTCTTTGACAATCGAGGTTATATCTTGTCTGCTAATGATTTTAGGGTAAAACACTCGCTACAAAATTTAAATCCTCTGAAATATATGGGTTGGTGCAGGGCCATACCTCCAGTCTGGAAGCGACTAGTTGCAGGTACCGGGCCTCTAACTATTGAGGATAGATCTATGTTACCAAAGATTGAAATAAAGAATAAGACAATTCCAATCCAATTTATAAAATCTAAATATTTCCAAGTAAAATGGCTAAAAGAAATCACACCAAAGGCACAAACCAAGTGGATAAGTGAAGGAATTAATTTTACAGTACATTGGCCAAAAATACATGCACTTGCCTTTACAATCACAAAATCTACCAGACTGCAAAGCCTTCAATATAGAATATTGCACCGGTTCTTCCCCACGCAACGGCACCTGTGTGTAAGAAAGGTCAGAGACGACCCATTTTGTCCGCAGTGCGGAGAAATCGATACGCTTCAACATTTTTTTTGTTCAATGCGAGGAGGTTAAGAGGTTTTGGGATTAATTAGCAGCAAGGTTCAATAGCAAATTAAGTTCACAGCAGCAATTTCATCCTGAAAACGAAAACATTTTATTCGGCTCATTATCAGCATCGGCTATTGTAAACTTCATGACGTTAAATGGAAAACAATTTATCGCGAATAAGCGATTCAGGGGTGAACCAATAAATGCTGACCAATTTATCCCATTTATAACGAAACAATTTAATATTGAGTTGTTGCTGGCAAAGAAGTTAAGGAAAATACCGCATTTTTTGAGGAAAGATGGAGCCCATTTCTTGGCCAAAGCTTCCAAAACTTGATATGTAAACAACCAGATCGCCTTTTCGTCGTGTTGCGTTTAAATGGAGTGTGACGGTAAACTGCGATGATGACGACAAATGTAATACCTTGTGATCATGACAACAATAGCCGGACTGATCATTGTATAGTTGTTTTCACTCAGCTGGAATGTATATGTCTCTCTTGCGAGCAAGGGAGGATTATACGGGTCAGTCTGTTAATTTGAAATGCTTGAAGTGCTAGTCCACGTGTTGCATATCCGTTTGCATATGTGTTACCGCAAGCAGTGTTTTCATCAAGGCAGTTTTGTTCTTTCTTGTAGTAACATCCCAATGTGTTAGCATTGACAATTAATTCATGTTTTCGAACTTGATGTTGCTGTGTTAGAATGGTATTCTTGTTCGAAGTTGTTCGCTACCGATAATGTCCCACTTAAATGTTGTATTTAGTTGACAATACAGATGTTCCAAATCGGAAAAAAATTTATTCTGGAAAGGTCATGGTTGGTCAGGTACTCATACAGTCGAAAAAAAATCCACCATTTCTGAAACTACTTAAAAGGGAATGTGGCACCTTCACAACGTGATTTTAACTGAGATAGCCAAGTTGTAAAGCAAGTCGGAAAACCCGGTACTCCATATTTCATTTGTCTTGGAACTCGATATTTCCATAGAAAAAGGCTAAAACCTACCTGACACTAGCCCCCCGCCAGCCCGTCGCCGGGCGGCCATTGTTGTGAGCTGCTGGTGTGACGACATATGCTGACGTCACGATGAGCATCAGCCAATCAAAGTCCTTGAAGCGTTTCAAGTATGGTAGTGGTTGCCAGATCGTGACATCATCCACAGGCTGAGATCTATTTCTTTTTCTAGAGCATTATTTTTAAAAACAAATATACATTTTTCAGAGAAATCATGAGTAGTTTCATTATTTTTGGCTAAAAGTACGCCTAATTTCACTAAATTCCAGGATTCGACCAAGGTGCCACATTCCCAAGATTCCTTTACTTTATAAGGTTAGTCAATTAGAGAATTTTAGGTGCCCCAGTCGACGTCATCACGTGGCAGCAAATATGACATTTTTATCGCAACATTTTAAGCGCAAACAATACTTTCAAAAAAATGTATCAAATCAATCACTTTATGCAAAAGAAGAAGGATGGTGATCGTTAATAGAGTAATCCAGAGCTCTCACATTACCTGCATCCTAATTTGTTTCACATGTTTACTTACCTTTTGCCTGTCTTTCAGATGGTGTGATCATTGGCATTCATCAATACATCTACGCCAAATGACCGCAGGTCTATTTATGATCACACCATTCACATCCAAGACTTAACAATGTCATTACAAGAGCCAATCTCAATCAGCTGTCCTTATCCTACTTGTCAATGGAGCCTCCAAGAGGCAGACCGGCCTACCATCATCGCCCTGCTACAGATGCACGAGCGGGCTGTGCACCAGCCACCTGTCGGCGCCACTGCCCAGGTGGACAAAATAAAACGGCCCACCATCGCCTGTGGTGGAACCACCGAGGAGTGGTCTTATTTTTTTTTTACAGCGCTGGACAACCTACAAGGCAGCAACCCACATCACCGGACCTGACATAATATACCAACTGCTAGACTGCTGCGAGAATCCGCTCAGGCGCGATCTCGCCCGACTATTCGGAGACCTTTCCACTGAGACAGAAGACACAGTCATCGCGAGAATTAAAGACCTGGCCGTCCGCACAGAAAACGTCTTGGTTACGCGTGAGGAACTGCACAATTGTAGACAAGATCCAGACGAGCCGGCCCGTGCGTTTTGTGCCCGCCTTAAATGCATCGCACTAGCATGCCAGTATACTACGACTTGCACTTGCCCTGACCCAAGAACCGTAGACTACAGCGACGAAATTATCCGAGACGGTCTTATCCGGGGCGTGTATGATCCCGACATTAAGCTCTCCATCCTATCGGAGAAGGATCAAACTGCTTCACTTGAGGATTTATAGAGTCTCGAGAGAGCGGAAAACAGTCCGCTCAGCGCCTGGCACCTGCCCTGGGCTCAGCCGTACCTACCAACGTCAGTGCTGTCAGCAGCTTTCGCCGCCAACAGCGCGACGCCTATCGAGATCGACAGTCCACTGGATCCACTGGCGGCAGTGCAGCATCAACTTCCCCACCCTGCAACTTCTGCAGCACCAGGAACCACCCTCTGGACAGAGCCAGCCGTGTGTCTAAGTGCAGTGCGTATGGCCACCAGTGTGCGAAGTGCGGAAAAATGAACCATCACGAAAGTGTGTGCAGATCGAGCAAAGCACGGCTACCTGTCACTTCTCGCAGTGTCGCTGCGGCATGTTCGAATCGCTCACATGAGTTTGACCATCCAGCAGGGCACACTGAAATTGCAGAACCGAGCGCTTCCACGGTGTTCGATACCCTGTGCAATGTTAGTGCGCGCTCTGACAGCCCTGACCCCGTGCATTCAGGAACGCTTTTGATGCAGCATCACCTCTATGATTCTCTTCGTGATACCTGGGAGAGGGGACCCTCCGCGCCACAACCCACTGTCGCTGTGTTCGTCTCACATCTCCCTTGTGACTCACGGGCCTTGGGCCTAACAACTACCCTGCGTCGACCCACCCCGTCCCCACTAGTGTACGCTATCGCAGACACAGGCTGTCAGTCTTGTCTTGCAGGCACCTCGCTACTGCGATATCTGGGGCTTGACACCCGCCACCTTGCACCAGTTCAGCTGAAGATGGCTGCGGTCAACAATGAACCCATCCATTTCATTGGGGCATTCCCACTCCGCCTCTCAGACACCCGGGGACCTGGTGGCCTGGAGACGAGACAAGTGGTGTACTTCACTGATACCACTGACAAGTTCTTCCTTTCTCGTGGAGCCTGCACAGCCCTTGGCATCATACAGGCCGACTTCCCGAAGATTGGAACACACTCCCCGTCTGAGGCAGTCTCCCTGTCCGAGGAAGCCCCGATCACGGCATCTGCGAGCACGTCAAAATGCACTGGTCCACCAGCCTCCTGCATCACAGCTGAGTGTGACTGCCCACGCCGTCAGCTACCGCCACCGCGCCCCACTGCACTACCATATCCTCCTACCGAGGAAAATCGAGCAAAGCTAGAGGCCTGGCTCCTCGACTACTACGCCTCCAGCACCTTCAACGTGTGCACACATCAGACCCTACCTGCCATGGAAGGTCCACCCCTCCGACTGATGATAGATTCTGAAGCCACGCCAGTAGCTCACCATACGCCCATCCCTGTTCCCATCCATTGGCAGGATGATGTTAAGGCCGGCTTGGACCAGGATTGTCGCCTAGGAGTCATCGAAGAAGTCCCTATCGGTACACCTGTGACTTGGTGTCACCGGATGGTGATCAACCCCAAGAAGAACGGTAAGCCTCGACGGACGGTCGACCTCCAAGCTCTGAACCTCCACGCTACCCGTGAGACCCACCACACGCAATCACCATTCCATCAGGCCAGGGCAGTCCCACGGAACACTAAGAAAACCGTGTGTGATGCGTGGAATGGTTACCATGCTGTTCCTCTCCATCCCAATGACCGTCACCTGACCACTTTCATAACGCCTTGGGGCCGCTACCGGTATTGCGTCGCTCCCCAAGGCTTCATGGCGTCAGGAGACGGGCATAGCCGGCGCTTCGACGCCCTCGTCGCCGACATTCCACGCAAAGCCAAATGCGTTGACGACACCATTCTTTGGGCAGACAGCATCGAGGAGTCGTTTTACCA
Organism: Lepas anatifera; assembly: GCA_034440635.1. NCBI lineage: Eukaryota > Metazoa > Arthropoda > Thecostraca > Lepadidae > Lepas > Lepas anatifera. The sequence continues at coordinate 49,366 of JAOTON010000698.1, read as the reverse complement.
AGCCGCCGAATGGCTCGACCGCTGCGGCCGACATGGCATCACGCAGAACCCATCTAAATTCTGCTTCGCGAACGACGTTGTCGAGTTTGCTGGGTTCCAAATCACACCCACTACCGTGCGGCCTTGTCCGCGGATGCTGCAGGCGATCGAAGGTTTCCCCACTCCTCGGAACCTGACCGATGAACGCAGTTGGCTCGGTCTGCTCAACCAGGTGTCGTACTCGTTCGCATCAGCGGATCACATGCAGCCGTACCGTGACCTTCTCAAACCAGGCCAACCCTTCGCGTAGACTGATCAACTGGACGCTCTCTTCCAGACGTCGAAGAAGGTCATCATCGCCCAAATCAAGGAAGACGTCGAAATCTTTGACAAGACCAGACTTACGTGCCTGGCTACCGACTGGTCTCAGGAAGGGCTCGGTTACTGGCTCCTACAGAAGCACTGTTAGTGCGCCGGCACCCGACCGTTCCGCTGCCACTCCGGTTGGCGTATAGTGCTTGTTGGGAGCCGATTCACCCACGGTGCCGAATCTCGTTACGCACCAATAGATGGTGAGGCATTGGCCGTCGTAGATGCTCTCCACAAAACCCGCCATTTCACTCTCGGCTGCTCCGACTTAATCGTAGCTGTGGATCACCGACCTCTGCTGAAGGTTCTTGGTGACCGCGCCCTAGATGAGATACCTAACCCGCGGCTTCGGAACCTTAAAGAGAAGAGCCTCCGCTTCAGGTTTAGTGTCGTCCTCCACGTTCCTGGCGTACGGAACACTGCGGCCGACGCCGTCTCTCGTCACCCAGTTGGGGCAGCAGAGGCACCCGACCTCCCTGACGACACTCCATCCAAGATCACGTCCACCTCCCCAAACTCCCCACGCACACGTCGCATCTGGCCTATCATCGACGCTCTCGCCATCGTCCGGACGTGCGAGGCCATCGACATCACATCATGTACGCAACTGAGTGCTTCCGCCACCACTGACCTCATCAAGTCCATAACCTGGGACGAAGTGCGTACGGTGACCACCAGCGACCCTGATATGCTTCGGCTGATTGATCTCATCAACCACGGCTTCCCAGAGACACCTGCGGACGTGCCGGTCACGATACGACCATACCACAGATACCGCGACCACCTCAGCGAGTACGACGGCGTTGTTCTCTACAAAGACCGAGTGGTGATCCCTCCTACCCTTCGCAGCCGCGTCCTCCAGGCACTCCACGCAGCCCACCGAGGCGTATCGATGATGGACTCTCGAGCAGCGAGCTTCTTCTTCTGGCCGAGCATGTCATAAGCCATCTCAGACACCCGGTCCCGGTGCGACACATGCAACCGCAACTCGCCATCCCAGCCGTGTGCTCCTCCTACGCCGCCCGTCTTGCCGGCATATCCATTCCAGAGCATATGCGCGGATTACTTCTGTCACGGCGGACACCACTACCTGGTTGTCGTTGACCGCTACAGCAACTGGCACATCGTTGAAGAATCCTCAAATGGATCGAATGCCCTCATCTCCGCTCTGCGCAGAACTTTCGTCACGTACGGGATCAGCGAGGAACTCACCTCCGACGGTGGACCAGAGTTCACCGCCACAGCGACTGAGACATTCCTCCGCAACTGGGGCGTTCGACACTGCCTCTCCTCCGTCGCACATCCTCATGGGAACTGTCGGGCCGAGGTTGCGGTCAAAACCGTGAAGCGCATTCTCTGCGACAACACACTCGCCACTGGCGGACTGAACAATGACCTCTTCCAGCGCGCCATGTTGCAGTATCGCAACACCCCGGATCGCGACACCCGCCTCTCTCCAGCACAAGTGCTCTTCGGACGTCCGATACGCGACTTCATACCTATACATCCAGGGCGGTATCGACCGCATAGCACATGGCGGGAAACGCTGGCCAACCGCGAGGAGGCTCTCAGGAACCGGCACATGCGCACACACGAACGCCTCTCCGAGCACACCCAGGTACTGCCTCCTCTCGCTACCGGTGACTGCGTCCGCCTTCAGAACCTGGTGGGACCGCATCCCACCAAGTGGGACAAGACGGGCATCGTTATCTAGGTGCGCCAATTCGACCAGTATGTCATACGCGTCGACGGCTCGGGTCGCGTAACTCTCCGCAACCGGCGCCACCTACGGAAATACATTCCGTTCATGCCTCGCCCTACACTTCCTCCACTGGCCGCATCGCCAGGACTGCCACTGTCATGTGATGCCAGAAATAAACTTCTCTCAGCCGCTCGAACAGCCGCCGCACCACCCTGCCCACCAGCTACGATCGGCCTTGTACCCGCGGGCCCACCGTCGAGCCCGCGTACTCCTCATTCGCCTGCATCGTCGCCGCCGACAGTGGACGCCACCCCTACACCTCCTTCACCCGCCACTCTGCACACCGCTTCTCAGAGTCTACCAGTTAACACAAGATGTGCCGCGAGCCCCCGCCGATGACACCTCATACCACACAAACCACTCAGTCGGGGCATCACCCCACTACACCCCGCCCACGCCCTCTGCGGCTATCCCGCCTGCCACCTTTCCTTGCGGAGAACTACGTGCTCACCTGATTGCACTCTGATCTATCATGATATGTTGTCTGCATTGTGATGCATTTCACTGCCAAGTTGGCCAACTCTCTTTAACCTGCGCCGTCAGACTGCAGTTACTTTGCATGTGGCCACTTGCCGTTCTCTACTAACTGTATTACCTTTGCTGCTTGATAAGAGATGCCACTTGCTTGTTCCGGTTATATCGTCATAGTTGTTTGTCACTGAATCCAGACATCAGTCTTTGAGATTTCAAAGTCTCGGGAGGGGATAGAGTAATCCAGAGCTCTCACATTACCTGCATCCTAATTGGTTTCACATGTTTACTTACCTTTTGCCTGTCTTTCAGATGGTGTGATCATTGGCATTCATCAATACATCTACGCCAAATGACCGCAGGTCTATTTAGTTAATGGATATATGAATCGTGGATTTGCTTATATTTGTTACAAATATAAATCCAGGTAAAATAGCTGTAAAATAAAATGTGAAGCAGTGGACAATTCCATTTATATATCGATATCAAGGAATTTCTCCGCGTCCCCACTTATACTTCTGAATTCAGAAATGGTACAAGTAATGTATGCAACAAGGAAAATAACAATTAACGATACAAATCATCAGTGAATAAGGACCTGAAGGACCTGCAGGACTGCTTAGGGACCGTTGCCTATATTCTAACAAGCCGTCTGTTCCAGAACCGCCTTGAGGTTTTCTTCAGCCTACTTCCTAGTCGCGGAGGAGCTAACACCAACCCCACTCCTACCGAAGCCAAGAATTGCCTCCGACTCCTGATTCTCCTAATGATGACTCGCTGTAGCAGCGATCTGCTCGGGGGATCAGAAGGAGCTAAAAACGACGAGGAAGGAGGCAAAATCGAGCAGGATCTTGAGGTCCTAGAAATCCAGGAGACCGACCTGCGCAACAGCGAGTCAGGCGTCAACAGTGAAGATGCTGGCATCTCCGAAGTTGCTGCTATCCTGTCAGAAGTCCAGGCAGGACATCCAGTGCGCTGCGGATAGAGAAACCAGCGTATCCAGCAACGGAGAGGGCCTTGGGCTACCTGGCCGTATACGTAGCCCGGAGTGTGACTCTAGCTTGGGCACACTGAGCACGCTGAGGACGTTCCACTGGCGGCGCTGTGGACACAGCTGAAAAACCTCGGCGGCCTCACCCTTCCAGCTTCGACCTTTCTCTCCAAGTTTAAGCAGTTCGAGTAAAAATTCTACACCTACCATGCCACTCCATTCACCCAGATACTCCGAGACACCAACCGGGGGTGTTCTCTGGATTTATACAAGCTGAAGAGCAAGCATCCCGAACTCTCCGAACCCGTATTTCGGTACTTCGCTCGTTACCGAACATTTACCCGCCTTAGGCACATTAACACCTCTAGACGGCTGGAAACGATTCAGTGCAGAGAACCGCAAAAGCGGAAGTCATTCGCACAGTGGGTGTTCTTTGTTCACAGAATGTCGTTGACGCAGCAACACACCTGGGTCATTCCACCATAAATCGACCAAGGCATAAAACCCTTCTATTTTTAATTTCATCCAAAATTGGTATATGGGGACTCACAAGGGCGTAGAATCCACCCATATCACCCGAAAATTATTTAAAAATTGGTTTCAGAGAAATGGCCTCCGGAAATTTCTGAAGGTCATTTTACAGGCATTGTTTAGAATGCCTATAGCTCCAAAAGTTTTCAAGTGATTTCTAAAACTTTTATAGATTTGAGTTGTAAATTTGACGGGAAATTTTTTGGCATCTTCAATTTTTAAATTTAAACAAAAAATGTTTAGTGACCTCATGACCTAGTTTTATAACGGTGACCTTGACCCGTAGTACAGTGAAATTCAAAAATTTTCTTGAAAGCGCTTTGACATATGGTAGTATTCTTTCATATCAAATAACGAAAAAATGGCTTTCGAAATGCATATACTACTTTTAGCTTCATATATATATAACACCAGGTGTCACTGTGGAGCTATGCTATCGTAAATCATGTTCTAATTGACTTGCAACTTTGAAATAGAAACATTTGAAGAATCAAAATCAAGCAATCAACCATGAGTTGAAACATTTTAACAAAAGCACAGGAATATGGGGTTACCCTCCCTATTTTGAATTCACATTATTGTCCCTTTGAGAATGAACTTAGTTGTTGTAAATGTCATGTATGGTTGTTTGGATCATTGTACATCTTTTGAAAATGAATGTGTTCTCGTCACATTGAATCACCGAACTATGATGTCATTTCCAGAAGCATTTAAACCGCGCCCCACCGGGTTCGGCGCCACCTTCGCCCCACTGGAGAGCATCAATGACCCCCTAACTCCGAAAATATGGAAGTTAGCGCAAAGCTGCATAAGGCATTAGAAAGCTCATGTGAATTCAACAAGATTTTACTAACACGTTTAAGCGCTCAGGTCTATGTTTTGACCTCCAGAGGTCAAGTTATGTCACGATAGGCTATTTCCTGTAAAACATGTAATCCTTAAGAAACCTGTGCATAGCCATTAGAGCTATTGAGACCTAGCAAAAATAATTTGATAGGAAAATGCCAGAGCTTTCTCTGCTGTGTGGAATATAATGGCCTCCCGCCAGTGGTTTGACCTCCAGAGGGTACCTCGTGACTTAATATGACCTGAGGTCTCGAAAGGTAAGAAAGTGACCGTGTTGTATATCAAATGAAAACTAGTGACGAGACAGACACGATGACCTTTGATTGAGTGTTGTAGCTTAATTAGGTAAAAAAATTCTTCAAAATGCTGTTTTAACCTCTGGTGACCTCTGATGATCTCAGATAGGTCAAAGGGCAATATCGCCCCTGGGATCCATGAAAGGGTGTCCAAGAACGCTTGTCTGAGCAAATTGAGCTTTACAATAATTTTGTGACTTTTAGCTCATCAGACAGCTTTTCCCATGTTTTTTTCTATGGAAGAGGTTACATGGTGACCTGACCTCAGGTCACCAAATCGAAGAATCCCGAATATAAATTTTTTAGACTGCGGAGGGGTCATGTGTCAAGTTTTAAATCGATCGGCTTAGAAATGTAGCTATGGTAGAGCTCAAAAGTTAAAGTGAGGTGACCTTGGTTGACCTCGCCTGGTGACCTGACCTAGGGTGACCCGGGGTAATAAATTTCAGGGATGATGGGAAAATAATGGGGTAATAGGTAGAACACCCAACCACGGTGCTGCCCCTCGTTGTTTGTCTGTTGTTTCGAAAAAACCTTAGGGGCCATCGATTTCATTATTCTAGGTGGGGCGAGGGTTAAGGAAGATTTTTGGAATTTGTGGCTTTGTGTCGCGTTCCCCCGGACGTAGCTTGAATTTAAAACATGTTATGACCTCAGTTAAGATTTTATAGCCTTTTCGTAATCTCTTGTGGTATTTTCAAACGTGATTAAACTTGACCTATGATAATCTCGTTGTGAATTGTGCTCAGCATACTCATTATTTTATCTCTTTTATAATTAAAAAGTTTTAGGCACTAAAAACAAATCATTCGTGATATTTAGTGGTACATTGCATTGCATGGGACTGGTTCAGAGCTCAAGAGCACTCCTTAGAAGTGAAAGTAACTAGTTCAGAGTCCACATCATTTAAATGGACTATTCACAGGCCATTCTGAATCATTTACGCCAATTTAGTGAGTTTCTAATCATATGTCACTGCTTACACCCCCTTCAAGGTCAAATTAGTTCAAAGGTTGAAAAACGTCAAGTCCGTTTTTGAAGAAAAACGTCTTGTTCAGTGTCATTTTCATGCAAATTGACTATTTATAAGAAATTTTGCATCAGTTACGCCAAGTGCCTGCTTCATCATGTGTTATTGCTTACACCCCCTTCAAGGTCAAATAAGGTCAAATTTCGAAAAAGGTCATGTCCATGTAATATGCAAACCAACTAGTGGAGTGTCAATATCATTCAAATTGACTATTCATTAACCATTCTGCATCATTTACTCCAAGTAAGTTTGCTACTTCAATTGCTATTGCTTGCCCCCTTTCAAGGTAAAAAGGTCACAGGTCAAATAAGGTTAAGCCCGTATCGGACGCAAGTCAAATAATTCGGTGTTTAGAAATAATTCTCATTTAGAAATGCCAAATTCAAACTTGCATCTGTAGTCGATATTCGACACAGAATTATCACTGAAGTCACGCAAGGTCAAATCAAGTTCATTGAATGTTAAAAAAGGTCATAGAAGGTCTAACCTGGTAAAAATGAGCCTCGAAGGCTGGAAGAAAATATCCTGGGACAGCTCATGAGCAAATGATGCAAAAGAACGATAAGAGTCTGGAGCATTCACGTGAAAACGGGTACAGGCGCCCAAATGACCCCAACATGCCTCCACTCTTGAGGTCATAACTCCGTGACCTTGAAGGGTAGGAATAATTCTTTGCAAGATGTCCCCAATGAATGCGTCAGAGGCTATAGAACATTTCAAGACTCTAACCTAAGAAGCTCGTTTTCAATTCTTGAAAAACCTGAGAAGGGTTGCAACACCCCCCCACCTGTACGTGTAAGGGTTAAAACCCCCTATGACATTGACGGGAAAGAAATTGGTCCATGGCTACCCTCTTAAATTCGGACGTTCCGTCGTCATTGGCATTAACCATACCGTGAGTTACTATAGCACAGCACCATAGTGACACCTAGTGTTATGTTTCAGAAGTAAAAGTAGTATATTTATTGCGAAAGCCATGTTTTTTATTACTTTAACTAAAAGAGTATTTCCAAAGGTAAAAATACTTATACACGAATTTATAAATTTCACCGTACTGCGGGTCAAGGTCACCGTTCAAAAACTAGGTCATGAGGTCATGAGGTCAATTTTTCGGAAACATAAAAATCGAAGATAGCCAAATTGAAATATGCTAAATGGTGAACACAAATGTAAAATATCGTTACAGTCATTAAAAAAATGGCAGAACTATAGGCTTTCAAAATAATGCCTACATGATGACCCCGAAAAATTCCGGAGGCTATATCTGCCATACACAATTTTGAAATAATTTTTGACGCCATGGTTAGATTCTACACCTTTGATACCCCCTTGGCACCAATTTTGTAGAGAATAAAAAATAGAAGGGTTTTACTTTACGGAATTTTTGGTCGATTTATGGTGGAATGACCCACCTGTAGGAGATTGTGTGCTGTTAAAAAAACGGTCAAAATTGTTTTCTAAGGCCGCATCTTTCTTCGCCAGGTTCAGGATATTGCCTTTTAGAGGCTGCGAGCATGGGCGCCGAAAGCGGGGAGGGGGGCGGGGGACGCGTCCCCCTGTTGGCCAACCAGGGGGACGTCCCCCAAAAATTTTTGGTTAAATCGTCATAAATGCTGTCAGGTACCGAATATGCTCAAAATTCGCCTCCCCGGTCAGCACCAGCCCGGGTCCGTCCCCTTCTGCGAAAATTTTGCGGTGACGCACCTGGCTGCGAGGCGTATTTTTGGGTTGTTATGTTATTTTATTGTTGTTGTAATTGTTGTATCAAAAATCAAAGTGAAATATGAAAATATTACTTACTTTATATTTCTCTTCATTAGCGGACGCAGGGGAGGGGGCTATTCCGGTCACGGCCCCACCCCCAAAGTGCTGGAGGGGGCCATACTATCTTTTAGCCCCCAAAGGCCGAAGAAATGTTAAAAAAGGTGTTTACACTAGGTCTGTCGAGCAAAAAATCTTCGCTCCCCCCCCCAGAAGAGCGATCATGTACTTGGAGAGGTAGCTTATACTTGGCCTGCCGAGCACCTAAATCGCATGTCCGCCCTCTCCCCAGGAGGAGAGGCAGACATGGGTTTGGCCCCAAAACTCGGGTCTGCGTCCGCCCCTGCTTCTATTAACTCTTAACTTGACAAAGAAGCGTGTTCGAAACATTGTTTATTGTCTTGGACTCTTGGCCCGTTTTCTTTAATATATAGAATGAATGTAAGTCGAAATATATTCGAAATCGAAGTCTATTCGAAATCGTCCATTCTCGAATTGAGTAAATTTGTATACCTATACAAAAATTGATTCGTATAGCTGTTTCAAATATTTGCAAAAAACCGAACCTTCCTTCAAATCCAAATCCTAAGGAGCGCTGGCAAAGCGTACGGCGTAACCATTACGACGCTTGTTTGCCCCAGGTGACGTCATCGGCAGACAGACTCAGCATTCGTTGACCCCCCTGCCACATTCCCTTTAACTTGAAAACCATTCCAAATCAAGGTTTTCCTACCTGCTGAGCACATGACACGCCAGCAATACCTCCTCCTGCAATGAGGTAGGTACAGACTTCTTCGGCCATTTGCTTCCTTGAGTTATTAGCTTTTACTGCACAAAAAAGGTTCCTGAAACAGTGGAAGCCATGTCAGATCAAAGCAGATCAAAGAGAGCATGAAATATTCAGCACAGCAAATTTTAATACAGCCAACAGGGAAACAAGATCAAGTGAAAGGCTAAAAGAGCAATTAACTATTACCTTTTAATTCTGTCAGCAAGATCATATTTTGTCGTCTCAAAATTGGCCTTGGTCATCGAAAGTGTTGGCACCTGGCGGATTTTATTTGGAAACGCCAGGAGAGGGACTGACGTCTGGCATGACTGCTTCATATCCGGCGCATTTTGAATCCCATTGGTTTGTAGCGTATTTTCAGTCGTGGTGAACTCGTTGTGAAAGAGTGTGGTTATACGTGACGTTGGGTGGACGTGAATATCATACGCGGATCCAGGATTGCCAATCGGGGGGGGCACCTCCGCGGGGGGCGCCATCCGGACCAGGGGGCGCGACTTTTGACCGGCAAAACCTATCAGGTGGGCGCCAAATCCTATCGGTGGGCGCCGATTTTCGCATCCTGGGAGGGACGGGGGTGGGAAGCGACATTCAGGGGGGCGCCATCGACCTGTCAGGGGGCGCCGTGACCATTTCAGGGGGCGCCGAGGGTCGATCAGGGGGCACCGCCCCCCCTTGCCCCCTGGATCCGCCTATGGTGAATATTGAAGACTGGCGTTATTTTCTTATTTGTTATAATCTTGGAAAGTTCAAAGAGAATGGAGAAGAGACGGATAACCATTAGATCCAATCAGAACTGCTGCGTTCCTCAGTGTGTATCGTTCCGAAGAAAGTGTCGAAGTCTCAGCTTTCACAAGTTTCCTCAGGATAAGGTGCTGTCCAACCAGTGGAAGTTGAAACTGAGAATTGGGAAGCGAAATTTCAGGAGGCGTGGCCATTTCAGGGGGCGCCGAGGGTCGATGGCGGGGGGTGCACATACTCCCTTTGCCCCCTGGATCCGCCTATTGCTGCATTCCTTTTTAGCCCGGGAAACTGACATATTGAAATAATTCGGTAGATATACGCCTTTATTCGTTTCAAGCTGTCTGAAATTCCAGTTTGAATGTACGATGGAAAATGCGTTTTCAAACATAATCGTCGCCACCGGCAAAAAAGTGGGGGGGCAGCAAACTTCAACCTGATACTGACTACAAACTTTGCTCCTTGGGACCACAAACTCTTCGAAATTGGGCTCCTTACTGCCTTCCGCAGCCGCTGTTTATAAGCCGCTGCCACATACCAGGCATAAAACACGTGTAATTCACCGCTTACCATGCCATTCCCGGGCCCACTAACGTTGTTTACCTTTTGGAGTCCCTCCTTCGCGGCCATCTTGGATGGCACACAAGCACCTCTGGTGAGCGTGCCCGGGGTCAATAGAAATGTCAACCTGATAACTGCCACAGAAGATACCCAATGCGATGGTGGTACCCTCCGATGATGATGCTTAGTGCAGAGGGTGGCAGAGCCTTGCTTTGGATGCTGCTGCCACTATGCCCTGTCAGAACCACATGACGAAATGCATGGAGCGCAGCGTAATAGTATTTCTCAGAGTGGTTCTAATCTGGCCGCTTTACCGGTCTCGTCGTGGTCTGTCTGTCTGTCAGAGCCGCATGACGAAATCCATGGAGCGAAGCGCATTGAGATTTCTCAAGCGGCTCTATTCTGGCCGCTCAGACGGGTCTCGTCGTGGTCTGTTGTTGTTGTCAGAACCACATGACGAAATGCATGGAGCGCAGCGTAATAGTATTTCTCAGAGTGGTTCTAATCTGGCCGCTTTACCGGTCTCGTCGTGGTCTGTCTGTCCGTCTGTTGTTGTCTGTCCCGCCTGAGAATTGATGCCAAAGCTCTGCAATTTTGTAGGGTGATAGCCCTCCTTCGCCAGACTCCCAAACTAAAGTCCCGAGTCGAAATCTAAAATAGTTTTTGAAAATTTTGGCTCAAACTTTTTCTGTTTTATATTTTTCTAATTTTTACTCCTTAAGCTACGAGCTTGAAATTTATGTCCTTTTCAATAGGTAACAAGGGCCAGCTAAGGAATAAAAATTGAGTTGGTCCGACGATATTTATCGCGCGAAAACGCGGTATTTTTCACGCGAGCAAAAAACCTACTTAAAGTTAATGGCCCACTTGGACGCCCGAAATATCAGAAGGCACGCTTCAGTTAGCTGAAAGGCAGTTACCTCAGGGTAGCTAGGTCTATTCTCTTGTGCTTAGACATCGTTTTGAGTGCAAAACCTAAAATTTTGGCCTAGTTTTTTCCGTTTTCCCGGAAGACTGCATTTTTGCTCATTTCATTCCAACGTTAATATCTCGCAATCTAATTGACGGATTTGAGTTTCAATTTCAGATAACGAAAGAACATTGCTTCCGCCTGATAATATTTGGACATGGAAATTGCGATATTGAAATTCTTTGTTTTATAGGCATAACTAAAATTTGAGCAAAAAAACTTTTTATTTGCACCTTCCTGGTTCCGAGCTCATGTCACTCACAAATTCAGAAATGGCATGGCTGGATAGGGAAGTTCCTTGCGGTTATTTCACTCGCTTATACTACCCACCTATCTCTAACGACTTTCGAGTATTTAATCGGAGAATGTTGTACAAGGTGCTAATTTTCTCGGACGACCTTTGCTTCTCACCACGGTTTCAAATCCTTAAAATGAATGGAAGTGGATGAAATTTGGCATGAAGCTAGCTTAGGATCCTAGCTCGACGATACAAGTAATTTCAGCCCAAAATGATGTTTGGTTCGTCTTCTAGAAGCACCTTTATATCGTACCTTTTCGGGACAAACACAGCACCCGGCGCCAGCGTCCCGCCATATTCGGCTGAGTGGTACAAGCCAGTGACCTCCTGACGGGTCACAGGTGTTCGGCTAGTGGGAGGTTGCAAAGCATGGCACGGTGGTCTAGTGGTTAGAGGCACTGTCTCTTGATCAGGGGTGCCCGGTTCGAATCCGGGGGTGACGATGTGCTCTTTGTTAGTTATTTCAAAGAAAATAATGATAAAACTGACTTACATGCTTATGAAGAAACATTGAGAACGAAAAATGGTTTCATTTCAGCACATTGTCATGTGGTTCTCCTGCACCAAAACGGCGTTAGCCGAGGCCGCAGGCCGAGGTACCTAATGTGGTGTCTTAACACTGACATTGACAGGGGTCTGAGCCACCTTTGCTTTGACGGGGACGGGTACCTGCCCCCACCCAAGATCTAAAAAAAAAACTAAATCAAAGTCTAAATCACTAACATTTTTGCTGCACACCACGATGGTTTGGTGAAGCATGGCCCGCAGCAGTGGTGAGGCGAGGATTTTTGCAAAACGCCAGATGGTTTCAAAGGTGAAAATGTTTCGGCTTTCCATTCAACTATATCAATTTTGTTGATCCAGTTCTAATAAAGGTTTTGTACAGCATCGAAAAAGTGCAATTTCCCTAATGCCCTGCATAGTAGAGATGGGACTTTTCAGTCCTGCGGTCCCGTTGACGGGACTAAGTTTGGTCCCGGCAGGACTAAAGCCAGGACCAAAGGCTAGACGCCGGGACCAGAGCCAAGCAGGATCAAGCAACATTCACGATAATGGAAATCCAAATTTTACCTAACACTAAGATATGAGAAAAAACAGCTGTGACTTTCAAGCACATATTATTCACTTCATTGCCTCCTTGATACAATTTTCCAACTTCATCAGACAAGAAAAGTATCAATTTAACTGAATGAAGGAGCAAAACTAAGGTTGCAAATATACAGAGCATAGAACTCAGCTCACACAAAACTTCATTGTTTGGAAACCACATTTTCAGATGTAGTTCCTATTTCTTTACTTGACTACAAAGTAACTCAGTGACACAACCAAAACACAACCCACAAATGGAGTTTGTTCCAGCGCCTAAAAAAGATGAGAGTAGTTTAGAGGAAGTCAGAGCAGGTGCAAAAATTGGTGTCCGCTGGAACGATTTGGGAGTTGATTGTGCCTGATCCGCACCAATATGGCGGGTGTGGCGAAGCTTAGGAACTAACGATATTTGTTTAACCCGCGCCCCACCGGGGGTCCGGCGCCACCTTCGCCCCACGGGGGCATCGATGGCCCCCTCTAACTCCGAAAATATAGGGGTTAGCGCAAATCTGCAAAGTGCATTAGAAAGCTCGCTTGAATTCAGTAGGAAATTACTTTGCATGTTTAAGCGCTCAGGTCAATGGTTTGACCTCCAGAGGTCAAGAAAGGTAACGATAGGCTATTTTCACTCAAATATGCAATGCTTAAGAAAAATGGGCATAACTCCTATGCCATTAGAGCTATTGAGATTTGGTTAAATACATTTGATAGGAAATTGCCAGACCTTTTCACCACTATGTGGAACATAAAGACCTCCCGCCAGTAGCTTGACCTCCAGAAGTCACCTCGTGACCTAATATGACCTGAGGTCATGAAAGGTCAGAAAGTGACCTTGCCGTATATCAAATAAAAGCCAGTGACGAGACAAACACGATGATGTTTGTTTCAGCGCTCTAGCTTAATTAGGTGATTTTTTTTTGTCAAAATACTGATTTTGACCCCTGGTGACCTTGGATGACCTTGGAAAAGTCAAAGAGCAAATATGACCCTGGGATCCGTGAAAGGGTCAGCCAATTTATTTGGTTAAATTTTTCCTCAAAGACAACAATGGCGCACAGTTGTTTTTATCTTTATTATTATTCTTCTTCTTCATGTTTTTGGCTCCAACAAACGACGAAGCGTGGTGCGGTAGTTGAATGTGGTTGAAGAAATTTAAGCCATTCACTTTTATTCACGACATAACTCGCCGACGTAATTTAAAATATTGTTGAGTATTTTTTAGAGAGAACTAAGGCAATTGAAACAGTGGGGTTGGTAGGGACAGCCATTTCCAATCACCACTCACCTTATGAGGTTCCCTGCTCGGCTAGGGTTGTCAGAAAGGCTTACAGGATCAGAGAGGAAACCCGGATAACATAAGACGCTCCATGTCATGAACAACATGCTCTGACTGGAATTTTGCGCCCGCACATTGACAGAAAACAGATTGACAGGTAGGACTAGTACACATGCTTCGTGTCTCTCGGATGTGTAGCATCCATATCATGGAGGGAAGTTATAGAGTGACTCGCCCAGTGCAGACGCCAGCTTGGCCTTGAAAGAATTTTGATCGTTTTTGGATACTACATGATCCGGAAGGCTATTCCATACAGTAGCACAACGGATACCAAAAGAACATTTTCTCAATTCTGTGTGCACACGGGAGTGTTGAATTTTGTATCTGTGCCCTCTTAAGCCTGTGTAATCAGGTAGCTCAAATATATCGGCAGGTTCGATAGCACACTTCCCGTGAAATATCCTCCAACACTGGATCAGATCTTCACGTAGCAGCCTTCCCTGGACAGAGTAATGGTTTAGGGCTTTCAGTCGAGATCTATAATCGAGGTTGGCTAATCCGACCACCCTTTTAGTCCTAAGACGCTGTACAGATTCTAGGACTCGCAGGTCCCCAGAGTACCCTATGTGCCACACACAAGAACAATATTCCATAATTGGCCGGATATGAGCGCTAAAGAGAGGTATCATGAAGTCAGGGGATCTACACACAGTGGTTTTTAATATGTTTTGAGCCAAGGCAGAGGCTTTGCGGGCTGTGTTTGAGATATGCACATGGAACTTCAGGGAGGAGTCAACCGTGACTCCCAAGTCAGAGTGGGAGTTCACAGCTTGGATCGGAACTTGATCAATATGGTAATGTGGGACAGGTAATGAGAGTATATTTTTCTTAAACCTAATAATTCTCTTTTAAATCCAGAATTCTCTTCAGTCAAGCTTTTGTTTCAATGTCTTCCAGTACCTTACCTTACCTTACGTTATTGGAATGGGAACCTTGTAGCAGGTAGTGACTTCTGTCTCTAAAGCAAACAGAGTATTGGGAGTCATCAAGAAGTCGTTCGCCAACATCGATACCTTCACTTTGCCTCTTCTGTTCAAGACGCTGGTCCGTCCATTGCTGGAATATGGTAATAGTTGCTGGGGGCCCTTTAACCGTTCTGATCAGATACTGGTTGAGAGGGTCCAGCCTCGGGCCACTCGCATGATCGGCACATTGAGAGGCTTATCTTATCCAGGGTTGGCATTTTTGCCAGTTGAGAGGGGTTTCTGCCGCCAGCCGGTTTTTACCGGTTTAAGCTGGCAAAAAGTGGCAGAAAGTGGCAAAAACTCGGGGAGGCCAAATTTGCCATTATTTATGGAAACTGAACTTTAAGCGTTTTCCAATAGTTGTTACCAACATCATGCTGATAATTACACTGTGTTTCCGGTATTCTGATCACCTTATTTATCATTCTGTATTTTCTAGTCTTAGTCTTACGCCTTAGTGCAGCAAACACAGATAGGATCGCCTGCTATTCACATTTTAATCAGTTCAATTGCTAATCATCGATAATATTATCAGCTGAATCAAACAGGGGCTAATTCAGATGTCTAGTGGTAGCCTAGATGAAATATGACTGTTTTTCCTGACAAGAAGTCAAGCCGCTCGAGCTCAGTAAGAATCCAGCCCATGCGTTGGGGTCTCCGATGCAGTTCTCCATCGGAAGCAAGGCAAAGCGCCTTTTAGGTGCACGACATATTACTGCGAAAATTGTTATTATTTTACATGTCGTATTTGGTGACAATTTTGAGTCTTCTTTAACGCCGAACAGTGGCGAACATTAGAAAGGATACAAATTGGGGATTCCCAAGCCCCTCCGAGTGACTGGTGTAGTGGATCTTTTATGGCTAAGGACATTATTTCAGCCTGAAGACATGGAAACTGCATTATTTGCAGTACTTTTGAGCTTCTGTAAGCTATACTTATCAAGTGAAGATCAGCATTGGCTGACCTGTTCTGGTTAAAACATTCACCTTTTTTCAAACATGTTGTCTCCTCGAGCTACTTTGTTCGTCTCTTCTGATCATAAGCTCTCAAACCTAGTGGCTTGTACCCCCAGTGGTCAGTTATACCGTACATTTATCTCTTGGCAGGCGCACACCCAGGATTTTTGTTTGGGGAGTGGCAGGCGGATGGGGGGCGGCATGTCACGCGCAGGATTTCTTTCCCTGGTGAGGAGGCGGCAGTTTCGGAACAGGGGCGGCTTAAATCACATATTGGGCGAATGCTTCAACGCAGGGGCGGCACACTAGGGGCAGGGACGGCAAGGTGAGAGTAGAACTGGTACTAAAAGCTAGATCATACTAATTTCTGCCCGCAATGGGTGCCTGCGTCTGCCTCTCCCCCTTGGGTGGGCTACTGTTTCTTCGAATAAAATATCTTAAATAAATTATATAAAATAAGATAAGGTTGAATGGACCAAACTGTTATTTAATAATATGCATACGATTTCTTTCGATTAGAGAACAAATCTTTAGATCCGTTTGGGGGCGGGGCAAACTGATCGGCAAAAAACGGATCACTTGGGGCCGGGTGGCCTAGTGGCTTCGTTGTCCGGCTTCGGATCGGACAGCATGGGTTAACGTGGGTTCAATCCCCTCGGCGGTAAACCACCTTCCGTGTCCGATCTGACCCGGTGGAGGATCCTTAAACACCCACGCCAATATTCCCTGTAATTGGGCAAGTGAGCCTGTTGGGAGTGCCCCTAAATAGACAAATAAAAAACCGATGACCAAAAAATGTCACAGCCTTAATGGAAGCTGACTGCTTCTAAGATTTCTTACTGCCGGCCACGGGGGGGCAAAAACACTATTTTAGACTTTATAGGGCTGACCTCTTTCCTCCCCCTGGATCTACCAATGGATTGGTTCCAGCCATAAAACACCATTCGGTTTGAACATATTATTGAAGTTGTGTGATGAAATGCAAGAGAGTGCTGAAGCCTCCTAATACACAGTAATATACGTTTTCAGCCCAGAAGATGCCCTTACATTCATATCCAACGCGAATATCAGTTAATATTTAGTATTTCATAGTTTTTGCCACTTTTTGCCACCGGGTTTATGCCAGCCGGTTTAAACCGGTTTAAACCACTTTCTGCCGGCTGCTGCCAATCCTGATCTTATCCTGAACGATTGTGTGCCCTGAGGCTTCCCCAGTCTGCAGAACGTGGCAGATTTCGACGATATCTCGTTGGGGCAGCCTCAGGGCAGACCTACCGATTTGGGGGCAGCTTTTGGTCGATTTTGGGGCAGGAACTAGTACTTGGGGCAGCAGTCGGTCCGGGTAATCAATCAATCAATTTTTATTTAATTTTCCATATGGACAGGTGAAGAGAAGCAAAGGAGAAGAATAGCAGATAAGAAACATGAGAAAGGCAGCAATAGTCATACAGTAACGTAAAAGTGAGGTCAGTGAGTATGTTATGAGATCCCGACAAATAAACACAATGCTGGTCAGCAGAAGTAACACAAAAAACAAAAAACACCACAGAAAATAAAAAAGAAGAAACAATACAAAACGAAAGTGAGCGACCAGATAATCCAGAACACGCCTAACAAAAATAACAAAATGACAAAAACTGTACAAAATTACAAAAACTAACAAATTATAATTCTAAGTTAGTTTGAAGTCGTGGGCCCGTATCACTCAGGGTAATAGAGGACGGGTACGCCAAAGTTTAGTAGTGCAAGCCGCTATATAAGCAGATCAAAAATGCAAAAATATCCCTGTATTGCCACAATTTTCTCTTCAAAATTAAGAAATGGCTCAAACACGATGAAAACAGCAGCTAAAAGCTCAAAAAATAAAATTAAATGTATTTTTGTCTCCATCATTTAGGAGAAACTGGTAGATTCTTCCAAATTTCTTCCAAATCAAGACTAAATATGGGCGCTCCAAAATAGTGGCAAACTCTGCGCTTTTTGTTCACTCAGTTTTCAATAGAAATTGACAACAATTAGGTATCGGACGCATTTTGTTTGTTGCAAAGCTATTTATTAGACAGTTTGGTTTGCAGCAGATGTGAATGAAGTTACGAATACTTACCGAGATTGATTGCAGTCAGTTTGAACCCTCTCTCTTTTATCTTTTTTTAAGGAAAAGGTATTTTTGTTCTCAAAAGTCAAGATACTGACTGTGTGTTGGGCCATATTTGTGTGCCAAAAAAGGAACTCACTAAATAAGAGTGAGTTCTTGCAGCTTGTTAAAACAAGTGATTGGAGTCCAATTTGTGGAGAAGCCTTCCTTTCTTCCTGAGTTCTTGGTCAAAAGTTCAATATAGGCAGGTAAGTTTGTATTCTGACTCCACACTGAATGATTTTGGTTACCTAACAACTCTGCTTGCCTGGTTTGCTTTAGTTTGAAGACTAGCAACAGCTATATTGCACTCTGTAAACCAAAATAGAGATGAAGTGAGATGAAATCAGTTAAACCTGTGCAAGGTTTCAGTAGTGTTTAAGTTTTTTGTTGAGCGGCTGTAGCATCAACTGTAGTCTACGCTGGAACACATTCCTTGTTTTTGGTGTGTTCTCCTAGATGTGTGACATGTGGACTCTGATATCAAGGCAGCATTGAGTAATCCAACAAATTATTTCTGACGTGGAAAAGAAAATGGTATTTTTTCTGGTCCTGTTGCAGCTGTGATCCAAAAACTTATTAAGTGTGATTTCTTGAGACGCTAACTTGTGAAAACTTCCATATGTGATGCGTCTTGGGTACCAGCAGTGAGCTATTTCCAGCCGTCAAGATTGCTTAACTTCTAAGAGTGACTTTGTAGGTTATTGAGTTGCAGCACTTGTTTTTTTATAGGTGTAAGAAATAGTCCCAGTTTCCATTCATAGTCGAGCGTGGCCACACCTAGTTTTCGGATGCAATCAATATGGTTAGAGCTTTTGGCCATGGTAACCATTTTCAATCCAATTCTTGTAAATCCACATCCAACAAGATCTGGCAGGATTTGGCATTGTGATGGTAAAGATTTCCCTTACAGTGCAGAGATAAAGGAGAGTTGACTGGAGAGGGTATAACTTTCTTTTTTATTAGACAAAACTAAACAAAACAAATTGTATCAACACTTCAGAAAAAATCATTAACAAAATTCATCAACAGACCAGTTAACCCTTAAACAAAACTTTAAACATATGTGATGGGAGAGCGAAAGAAAACTTGAATGGTGTACCAGAAATGTTGACAAATTCAAGATTGAAGTGTTCTATTGGTTACAGATCCTTTTGTATCCAGCCAAAGTGCCATCGAGACCGTGATTGCTGTATCCTGATTCTCAGGTCTATCTGAATCGCCTCTAGCCCATGGAAACTGAGCCTTTAAGTTACAAATTAGTCTCTAGCCCATGGAAACTGAGCCTTTAAGTTACAAATTAGTTAAGAAATAGATGAGAAAAAAACAGTTAGGTAGGACTAGGTACTAAATTTGATATGTTTATAATGAGCTGCAAAAGTTGGCAGAATAGCATGACTCCTGACATAAAATTTGAATATTTTGTCTATGGGTACTGAACTAAACCTGGTATCCCACTTGGACATAGTGGGATTCAATCTAAGTGCAATTCCCCACGCTGATTAGTCTTGCCAACTTGGGATTGTGTGTGTGTGCACATTTTTAGCTGCATTGCAAGAGAGATGCATGTAGTTTTGTCTAGATGCATATAGTTGCATGCAGGTGTAGTTCACCTGAAGATTTTCTTGGACCGAAACGTTGAGTTTTACCCTTTCCTGATTTCTTTTTAGCTAATTGTTATCCATATCCGCACTGTGCTTAGCCTTTTTGTTTCCTTCATTGTAGCTTTAGTCTAGACATGGAGTTTTAGTTCACAAACACACACTCACACACACAGTTTTAGTCTATGCACAGACCATGCCACGTCTCATCTGTGCTTTTGCGCCGATTTTCCGTGGCAAAAGTACAGCACTGTCTGCACAGCACTGTCGTGGCAAAAGCACTGTCCCTTCGCGTTTTTTTTTTTTTTTGCTCATTTTAGCAGTGTCTCTGGCAGTGTACTGGGTGGGTTTTAGCTTTTAATCCTGGTCTGGGGTTTTTCTTTTTCCTTTTAGAATTTCAAGTACTGACTATACTGCACACTTTTTAATGAGTTGTTTTCATTTTTTAGTCACTGCAAACAAGTTTGCGCCATTGAAATGTATTGAGCAAGCTACACTACGCAAAAGGAGAAAACAAAAAACGTCCTTAAAAGCGAAAAAGATGTCCTCATGACACGATAAAATGTAGTTGAAAAGCAAGAAAGTGAAAAACTATTTAGTTTGGTATTTGAGCCGTATTTCGTTTGTTCACTTTATAATTATTGTTTACGAGTGTGAGGAAGTTATTATAGTCCTTACTGGAGCAATTGGCGGCGTTGTGGGGTGGTTAATCAAATATTGAAGATATTTGGATAATTATTGTGTATGCTAGGAAGACAGCATTGTCACATTTGGCAACACACTTGCGTGGAATCAGTGGTGGATCCAGGACTTCATTTTGAGGTGGGGGGGGCTAGTGGACTGGACCACCACCCACTAACGCCTCAGATCAGTCTCCGCCCATGCACTCTCTGTATATGCCAGTCTAGCTAATAAAACCAATCTTGGAATGACGGAATGATGTAATGCGTTACAGACGAACACATATAGCCTCTCCAGCTGAAGTGCCCTAAAACTCAAATTATCATCAGTCTCTGCCTATGCATTAGCTATAGGCACTTAAACATGGGGGGGCTTGAGGTCTTAGACCTCTGCCTCGTATCCACCACTGCACGGAAGCTATCTATGAGTGATCAGTAGATATTGCATTCAGATGGTATCTTTTGAATGCGGATGTTTGCAGTGTGAAAAAATCGCGGGTGCCTGAACTTTTGCATTCTGGTTGACGTAGGCGGATCCAGGGAGGGTTGGTCCAGGGCCCCAGGTGGATGCAGGGAGTTTGTCTAATGTCCTTCAGATTTTTGTCAAGTATATTTCTAATGTGATGATTGGATGTTAGTTTAAAACTAAGTTTGCTTCCTTTTCTTGTCGAGTTTCTTGCCGCTTCGTGAAAAAGCGAAGTTATCGCCAGACTACATAGAACAATTCCCGTGTCATCTTTATGAAAAACATATTGAAAGCTTTACTTGAGGCATCTAAAAAATCATGTTTTCCCCGCAAACGTGGAAATCCAAAAAAGTTCCGTCGTGTAAAAATTGCAGATTATCACTATCTACGCAGTTTTACGCAGACACGGTAAATTGAGGACAGGTATTGGTCCTAAAATTTCCAGAGTTCATCCGTGCGTTTATTATATTTAAGAAAGTAGTTCGGTCAGAGATGTATTTTTCATCCATTGGTATTTGACCAGAGACAATTTCAGAAATTCCCCCTTTCCCTGGTGACGTTTTACATAGGCAGATCTAGGATTGCCGATCGGGGGGGCACCTTCCCGAGGGGGGCGCCATCCGGTCCGGGGTCGCCACTTTTGACGGGCAAAACCTATCAGATGGGCGCAAAATCCTATCGGTGGGTGCCAATTTTCGCATCCTGGGGGAGGGGAAGGGGTGGGAAGCGACATTTCAGGGGGCGCCGTGATCATTTCAGGGGGTGCCGAGGGTCGATCATGGGGGAGAAAACGTGCCCTCCTTGCCCGCCCACTGGATCCGCCTATGACGTTTCATTATCATTGTTATATTAGTCGGTGTTGTTTGAAACGGTTTCGCTAACAGCCAAAATATTGTCCAGGCGCCCCAAATGATACAAAAAATCAGCAGGGGAGTGTCAGAAAGGAAATTATAACCCAAAACGAAACAGGGAATCATGCTGCCTCCTCTATTGGCGGTTGGTGTGTCATTAAGCCGGACAATTATTATTATTATTATTACATGATTACTGACATTCCTTGCTTTGCCCCGTTGGTATTCCATACTGTCCGCTTCTCCCAATTTGACAAGTGGGTAACAAAGTGGCAGCTCTATCTTTGTTCATGTAGTGAAACATCTGAATGCTCACGAAGAGTTCTAAGCACTCCCTTGATTGAGTAAAAAACCAACCATATCACTCGCAGTGCTCCACCCCAGTGGTTAGAAGCCGAAGCCGAGCCTGGGGTTCGAACTCACCATCGTCTGATTTTTAGACCATCGCTCTAACCGCTGCGCTACGCGACCGCCGGCGTACGGGGTGTACGCCGGGAAATTTGCGGCTTACATTTGCATGGTTCTCGGAAATCGA
This sequence comes from Lepas anatifera, assembly GCA_034440635.1. Classification (NCBI taxonomy): domain Eukaryota; kingdom Metazoa; phylum Arthropoda; class Thecostraca; family Lepadidae; genus Lepas; species Lepas anatifera. The sequence goes on along the minus strand of JAOTON010000698.1, from coordinate 27,359 downwards.
TTTTTAGGCATTTATGTACATCTGACATAAAAATACCAAATGGAAAGTGGAAAGGGCAGGGAACAGGCCTTCCAATGACGACGTTATATTTCTTCCAACAGCCATAGGCTGTGGCTAGCACGTGGTTGAAAATGAGCAATTTAACACGTAAGCCCTATGGAGCAGTCGCATTTGTACGCCGTAACAGTATATTGCTGCCAACTAACTTTGGAGGGGGCTGGCATCACTGAGGGAAAAAGAAAACAATGAAAACAAACGACAATCATTAGTTAAAATTGCGCTGTCAAAGGTGAATTGTCTCAAAAGTATTTGTCATCTAGAGAAATATGGTTAAAAAGATACCAAACCAAGAAAATTTTAATAGACGTAAAGTCAAAGTTCTTGGAAATGAATAAAAAATCAGGCAATGTGCGCCTTTCTAAAGCTAAATTTATTTTTGTTCTAAATTTGTAAACCAAACTTAGTTTTAATTACAAAAAAATCTTAGAACTCGAAATAAAATTTTCCTGTATGTAGTTTTTGCATTTCCTCTGCTTTGTTTTGATCGCCAAAGGCAGGCAAATCGGGTCTGTGTCAAAAAGTCCACTATTCAAAGGGTCCACTGTTCATAAGCAAATCATGCCAGCCCCCTCCCCCAAGAACTAGGGTGCGTTCTTTGAAATATTCCAGCCAGGAATTCCGGGAACAGTGACATCACAGCCGTTTTTTGTAACTTTTTCCCGGGATTCCACGTGGAATATTCCCGCCATTCCGCGCGGAACGGTGGGAATAGAAAAAACAGTCCCGCTCAATGGATGGATTTTGTAACAGTAAGTTCGTGGACTTTGAATATTTATCTGCTTGAAGAGTCCACTATATGTTTTTACAGGACAATCGGAACCTAATAATACCACCTAAACGAAGGTAAATGAAATATCTTCGCGTGTAAAAGTCAAAATAACTAATGAGACTGTCGCACCTCGCCATTTACGCCGCATTCCGGCTAGAGGTGGGAGTTTTTGGAAAAAGCTGGTCGCGGTCCCGGTCCCGGCCAACATTTATTGGTCCCGGCCTAGTCCCGGCGAGAAAGATGTGGTCCCTGCCTGGTCCCGGCAGCCTTTTTCCCACTTATTGGCTTTTAAACATACTAATTTCTTGTGGATTAAGAGCCAAACATATTAACCCGCGCCCCACCGGGGGTCCGGCGCCACCTTCGCCCCACCGGGGGCCATCGATGGCCCCCTCTAACTCCGAAAATATGGGCGTTAGCGCAAATCTGCAAAGTGCAATAGAAAGCTCGCGTGAATTCAGTAAGAAATTACTTCGCATGTTTTAGTGCTCAGGTCAATGGTTTGACCTCCAGAGGTCAAATTAGGTCAAGATCGGCTATTTTCACTCAAATATACAATGATTAAGCAAACTGGGCATAACTCTTATGCCATTAGAGCTATTGAGACCTGGTAAAGTACATTTGATAGCAAATTGCCAGTACTTTTTCCGCTATGTGGAACGTAAAGACCTCCCGCCAGTGGTTTGACCGCCAGAGGTCACCTCGTGACCTAATATGACCTGAGGTCATGAAAGGTCAAAAAGTGACCTTGCCGTATATCAAATGAAAGCCAGTGACAAGACAAACACGATGGTGTTTGTTTCACCGGTCTAGCTCAATTAGGTCAAAAGTTATTGTCAAAATACTGTTTTTGACCTCTGGTGACCTTGGATGACCTTGGAAAAGTCAAAGGGCAAATATGACCCCTGGGATCCGTGAAAGGGTGTCCAAAAACGTTTTTCTGAGCAGTCTGAGTATTTGCAATCATTTTTGTGGCTTTTATATCATGAAATAGCTTTTCCCCATGCTTTTCCAATGGGAGAGGTCGCCTCGTGACCTGACCTCAGGGCACGAAATAAAAAAATCCCGGATATACACCTTGTAGACCCTGGGAGGGTCATGAAGTGTAGGAAGTTTCAAATCGATCGACTTTGAAATGTAGCTCTTACAGAGCTCTAAAGTGAAGTGAGGTGACCTTGGTTGACCTCGTCTGGTGACCTGACCTTGGGTGACCCGGGGTAAAAAATTTCAGGGATGATGGGAAAATGATGCAGTGAGAGGTAGAGCCCTCAACCGCGGTGCTGCGCCTCGTCGTTTTTCTGCTATCCCGGAAAAACCTTAGGGGGGCCATCGATGGCCCCCCGGTGGGGCGAGGGTTAAGCAAATTCATATCATCATTACATAAACAAATCAACATAAAGTATGAACTATAGCTTCAGGAAATCCTAACCTACTATCATGAAAAATGGCCACAATTATCTGAGAATGCTCTCTGAGGAAATGTTTGCATGTTAAACCCTTAAAAGGTACCTAAGAAACTATATGTCAATCCAAATTCAAGCTGTATCACACCTCCCTTCAGTCCATCCATAAAAACTCAATCAATAAGCTTACCTAAGTTTTATCAGGGAAGGTCAGGACACAAATACCTTCAAGAGCCTAAAGACCAAATCACCAAAGCACAGAAGCAATTTGACATATCACTTTTGCAGTTGCCATGTGACTACAGGACTGTTTTTGACTGTTTATGAAGAATGATGCGAGTTGATACACTGGATGAAGGAACTGACAATTAATGTTTTACATACTAGAGGTGGGACTTTTTGGAAAAAGCTGGTCCCGGTCCCGGTCCCGGCCAACATTACTTGGTCCCAGCCTAGTCCCGGCAAGGAAGGATGTGGTCCTGGCCTGGTCCCGGTAGCCTTTTTCCACTTATTGGCTTTTAAACATAATAATTTCTTGTGGATTAAGAGCCAAACATATTAAGCAAATTCATATCATCAGTACACAAGTGAATCAACATAAAGTATGAACCATAGTTTCAGGAAATCATTACCTAGGGGAAGGGACCGAATTTCGGACGGTTAAGCGCCGATTCTGCCGCCCTGGGGTATACAGGGCAGTATACTAAATCAGAAATATGTACTTGTTGTGTATGTACCAAATATACTGGAGAATTAAACAGAGAATTGAATGCAATTTGAGAAATTTCAAGGAAATTGCTTTAACAACTCTATTTTTTGCTTGGAAAACTGCCTTCGTGTTTTTGCTTTGGTACCTAATTTCGTCATGGCAAATGGTCAGTTCCGAAATTCGGCCACTGATGGCATTTGTTTGTCCCTAAGTTCGGACACATCTTAAATTGCTTAAATTTCCTAATAAAAACAATATGAGAGAAAATATTTTCATATCAGGAAAATCTTTAGTCATTTCACCACCTGAAAAGTAGTCTCACAAACTGATCCTGGTTAGTCGGGTCTTGAACAGCACTGATAATGGAAACCTCTTTGTGGTGCTTCACAGCAAAGTGAAATTCAACAAGGTTGGTCGAGGAGGCACGGAAAGCTGATGCTGGCACCTGATTATGGGTGAATCCAGCATTTCAATGGGAGGGGCATGGTCAGATTGCTACCCATAGGCGGATCCAGGGGGAAGGGGGCACGTGCCCCCCGATCGACCCTCGGCGCCCCCTGAAATGGTCATGACGCCCCCTGAAAGGTCGATGGCGCCCCCTGAAATGTCGCTTCCCACCCCCCCAGGATGCAAAAATCGGCGCCCACCGATAGGATTTGGCGCCCACCTGATAGGTTTTGCCGGTCAAAAGTGGCGCCCCCGGGTCCGAATGGTGCCCCCCCGGGAGGTGCCCCCCCGGGAGGTGCCCCCCGATCGGCAATCCTGGATCAGGGTATGTTGCTACCATAGTTAAAAAAGTCCCCTGCTCCCCTTGAAATTGTCACGATGCTCTCCTGCAATGTCGCATCCCACCCACCACCCCTCCTTTACCCCAGGATGCGAAAATCGGCGCACACTGATAGGATTTTGCGCCCACCTGATGGGTTTTCCCGGTCAAAAGTGGTACCCCCCTGAAGGTACCCCCCACCCGATCGACATTTCTAGATCCGCCCCGCCCCCCGATCCGACCTCGTCCAGGGGCGTAGCTAGGATTTCGCTCAGGGGGGGTGGCGCTCCGAAATGAGACCCCTGGGACAGCACCAAAAGGGCCCTGATGGGTAAAAAGCGCCCTGCTTGTTCCAAAATCGTGCCCTCAGAGAGGGGCGGCCTTCCCTGCCACACACCCCTCCCCGCCCCCTTGACTTTGACCCTGACCTCGTCTGACCTTGAATATCCTAGGCCAAAGAGCCCTAACTATAAGGTAGATCACTATTTGCCCCACATAATCCCAAACGGGCTTTCGACGCGCTCTTGGTTTTTTATTTCTCAGAGGATGGGGCACCTTAGGACCTCCTCCACTGCACGTTGACATCAGACCCTCTCTACTATGTGTGTTATGACTGTGAACGCATAATAACCATACACAGATCCAGGGGGCAAAAGGGGTATGTGCCCCGCCGATCGACTCTACTCTCGGCACCCCCTGAAAGGTCGATGGGTGCCCCCAGAAATGTCACTTCCCACCCCCACCCTCCCAGGATGCAAAATCGGCGCCCATCGATAGAATTCGGCGCCCACCTGATAGGTCTTGCCAGCCAAACGCGCCGCCCCCTGTTCCGGATGGCAACCCCTGGTATTACTAATCCTGGTTCGAAAAATGTCAATGCCAACTTCTCAGTCGACGACCATAACTACTTCGGTACCCTTAGTCTAAATTGCAACTCCTGGCCAATGCGTTTCACTTTGATAAGAAATCCTAAATCTGTCAGTGGTCCCCGCCCCCCATAGGCGGATCCAGGGCGGCAAGGGGGCAAGTGCCCCCTCATCGACCCTCGGCGCCCTCTGAAATGGTCACAGCGCCCCCTGAAAGGTCGGTTCCCACCCCCCAGAATGCGAAAATGGCGCCCACCGATAGGAGTTTGCGCTCCTCTGATAGGTTTTGCCGGTCAAAAGTGGCGCCCCACCCCGGACCGGATAGCGCCCTCTCGGGAAGGTGCCCCCCCAGATCGGCAATCCTAGAACCGCTCTATGGCCCCATGTTATATATTCTAGTTTGCCTAAAAAAAGCAAAGCACAGCTCGACTTTCCACGACTCATACAGCAAGGGCGAAATTAGGAATAGCCTGTATTTGGCCGGGTCCGAAATTCGGACGGGGGTGACGAACTTCGGGACACCTAATTTTTTGGTTCCTAAATTCGGACAGTTCAATACATATCACTTATTTGAAATATTTCACGACACATCATCATAAAATTAACGTAATGACAATCCCTAAACAATTCTAAATCAGGAGAAATAAATTTAAACTTCACTAAATTAATGTAGTAAAACTGAACCGTCCTCAAACGGGAGGCTCACTCCTTAGCAAATCGGTAACGGAAATGGCTCGAACGCAGAAAATCGAAGCACCTCTACTTGTGACATAAGTGGCGTGTAAACCAATCATTGAAAATAAATGAGGAGGTTCACAACAGAGAAAGAATTCAACATTCTACAGTATTACTGACGCAGTTGTGTCAATGGCAAGCTATTTGCAGCAGGAAAGGGGGTTTCCTAGGAAGGTGGCCGAAATTAGGAACCGGCCGAAATTCGGTCCCTTCCACCATGAAAAATGGCTACAATTATCTCACAAAGCTGAGGAAACGTTTGCATGTTAAACCCTTAAAGGTAAGAAACTATACATCAATACAAATTTAAGCAGTATCACACCTCCCTTCTGTCCATCCATAACCATTCAATCAATCAGCATATCTGAGTTTTATATGGGAAGGTCAGGACACAAATACCTGCAAGATCCTGAAGATCAAATCAACAAAGCACAAGAGCAATTTGACAGATCACTTTTACAGTTGGCATGTGACTTAACGACTGTTTTGACTGTTTATGAAGAATTATGCGAGTTGACACGCTGGATGAAGGAACTGACAATTAATATTTTACATACCTAGGTATTTCTAAAAAACAATTAGGCAGGTGATCCCCCGCCTTCCTTCCTCCCGAGGAGCCCTATGGAAACGCCCACAGTTAAAAACGCCCACAAATTGATTCGACCACACAACGTAAGACCCACGGCTTTAAGCGTCCAAACTAAAACTGTCCACGGCTTAAATCGCCCACAAATTTAAATACCCACGGATTAAAGGGCCCACAAATGCTCCCATAAGGGGATTTCAAACCACCCACGACTAAAAACGCCCACACATTAAAATACCCACATTCAAATGCTTAAAGCGCCCACAATTCAAAAAGGCCACGAAGCAAATCACCCACATAACTGTGCGTCATATCACGTGCTCAATAGTATATGAAAATGCCGCTAGGTGGCTAGCAAAGCTCTCATGGGAGTGCACGACGGGATAGGTATTTGGATATTTGTGTCAAAAAAAATATGCTGCAAAGGTAAAGTACTCCAAGGCGGATTTGTGCCGCAGATTTTCCTGCGCTTTCGCAAGGGCAATGAAAACACAGAAGGGTTCGATGACCCTGTTTGCGCGGGATCCATGGGCGTATTGAGAATTTGTAAAGAGGAGGGTTGGTTCGTTAGGCTTTGTTGGGATGATGTACCTGAGCCAGAGAGCGCAGTTCTTAACCAGGTACCTATAAGAGTGCCCTGAGTCAGGGGCGGACGCAGATCCGAGTTTTGGGGGGCAAAACCCATGTCTATCTCTCCTCTTGGGGAAGGGGGATTGGGACGTGCGATTTTTTTAGATACCACGTGGGGAATAACGGCGTTATATTTTTGGCGGGGGAACGTGGGACGCAAAGTACAGCGCGGCTCCGACGCGACCTACCCCAGAGTCCACTGCGAAATCGACGGCGGCGGCGTCGGGGGGGAGGGGCGGCGGCGGCATCGGGGGGCGACGGCGGCGGCGTTGGGGGGGCGAGGGGACGGCGGCGGCGGCGAGATGGCGCTGAACGGACCTAATATAAGCTACCTCTCGAATGCATGATCGCTACCCTGGGGGATTTATTTTTACTCTATTTCCAGCTGGGAGCAGATTCTGCCCACCTCTCAGGTTTTTCCATAGTATCTCCGCAACGGTTTGAGATAGGCTCTTGAAATTTGGTGACTTTTCTTACAACTAACTAGCACATATTCCCTGAGATTTTTGAAAATATATATGTGCCTCAGGCGCCGCCATGGCTAGCTAATCTGGGGGTTTATCCCGAAGCCGAGCATTGTCGCCTGCGCTTCGTTTGTCCTACAATAAAGCTGTCCGTTGCGAATTGGCAGCAGTTGTAATGTTTGAATGTTATTACTGAGATATAGGAGGACAGTTGATGTATATTTTGATATAATTTTGGCCATAGGCGGTTCCAGAAGCTCAAAATGCGGGGTTTACAATGTTATCCATCCAAACTCTTCCAAAGTAAATAGATTGCGTACAGAATCTTCGGGAAGGGTAAACATAACCATGCTTTGATCACATATGTGTATTTAATGATTATAAGAAGCCATAGGCGTGCTCAGGTACCGTAATTAGGGGGTTCACTCGCACTCAAGCTCGTTTTAGTGTTGTGTGTGCATTGAATGGGACAAAGCATTGCAACTATGCATTTAGTTCTAGGACCAAATGAGATTTGGAATGACAGTTGATGTGTATTTTGGTATATTTTTGGCCATAGGCGGTTCCAGGAGCTCAAAATGGGTTGTCTACAATGTTATCCATTCGAACTCATATCATATGCGCGCTCAGGTACCGTAATTAGGGGATTCGCTATCTTTCAAGCGTATTTTAGTGTCGTGTCTGCATTGAATGAGGCAAAGCATCGTAGATATTTGCCTTTAGTCTTAACACCAAATGGACACCATTCATCCATAGGCGGATCCAGGAGTGTTCCCCGGTTCGGCCAGGGGTAGATAAAGGCAGGGTAATTTGAAAAATATTCATACCTGAAAGGCAGGGTAATTTGTGTCTTACCACACTATTCAGCCTCCCTGAATCCACTTCTGACATATTTTCGATATTTGAGCACTTTGCTTGACATCAGAGATATTACACTGTACCAGGCGTGTGCATTTCTGCAAAAATATATGAAAACAATTTATATGATCCCCATATTTCTGGCCCTAAAACCGCCCTTGAATTTTGAATTTCACCTAAGTGAGGGATTTGACCATTTCCAAGCAATTCCCTGTCAATCCATACTAGTTTCGTGAAAATCAAGCCTAAGAGACAGGACCTTCGGGTAATCTAAACAAAGGCAAAATGTATATTTTGAACCCCCTTCCCTCAGTTTTCAAAATTTTGAAATTATCATTTAAAAAAATGGAGTTAAGCCTGAGAGGAATCGATTGCAGTTTAAGTTTTTAAAATCGAGCGGGTAGATTTCGAGATCTTAGGGGGGCGGAAGCTCCTCCTGTTGGAAATAGAGGTAGCCGGGAGCCCGTTGGAAATAGTGTTAAGATTTAATTGCTCGACAGACCCATAGTGGATGCACCTTTTTCAAACAAATTATCCGGCCTTTCGGGGGCCAAAAGATAGTTTGGTACCCCTTCCAGCGCTTTGGGGAGGAGTAATGGCCGGAACGCCCTCCCCCGCGTCCGCCAATGCTCTGAGTCACATTGTGAGTTGCCGCTTCTCGTTTCCTTTGGGAGGCGAGGGATAAGTTTATAAAGTGATATTTGGGAAAGGTGGAAAGCTGAGAAGATTTACGGGCACCGAGTGCAGTGGATGCCTCAGGTCCACCTTTTGTCACTGACTTATTCCCCAGTGGCACGCATTCTGCTGAAAAATTTATTTAAATCGTTTAGCAGGAGTAGAAGAATATTTTAACCCGCACCCCACCGGGGGTCCGGTGCCAACTTCGCCCCACCGGGGCATCGATGCTTCCCCTCTAACTCCGAAAATATGGGGATGAGTGCGAATCTGCAAAGTGAATTAGATAGCTTGTGTGAATTCAGTAATATTTTTAATTCGCATGTTTAAGCGCTTAGATCAATGGTTTGACCTCCAGAGGTCAACTTAGATCAAGATAGGCTATTTCTACTAAAATATGAAATGCGAAAGAAACCTTGGCATAGCTCTCATGCCATTAAAGCTATTGAGATTTGATAAAAAATAAACATTCGAAAGGAAAATGACAGGGTTTTTTCCGCTAGGTGGCATATAATGAACTCCCGCCAGTGTTTTGACCTCCAGAGGTCACCACGTGACCTAATATACCCTAAGGTCACGAAAGTCAGAAAGTGACCTTGCCGTAGGACTTTGAGTTTGACTTTGAGAGCAATTTTAAGCATTTTCAGGCCGAATTCGCAAAAATGAGAATATGGACTTCTGAAACAACTTTTGTGACCTTTTGATCTAGCCAATAAAATTTGTTCGCGTATCTCTCTTTAAGAAACCTGAGCATAGCTCTCACGCCATTAGAGCTATTGAGATCAAGCAAAAATAGTTTGATAGGAAAATGCCAGGACTTTCTCCGCTATGTGAAACATAATAACCTCCCGCCAGAGGTTTGACCTCCAGAGGGTACCTCGTGACTTAATATGACTTGAGGTCTCGAAAAGTAAGAAAGTGACCGCGTTGTATATCAAATGAAAACCAGTAACAAGACACACACGATGACGTTTGATTGAGCGCTCTAGCTTGATTAGGTCAAAAGCTATCGTCAAAATACTGTTTTTGCCCCTGGTGACATGTGAGGACGTCGGATAGGTCAAAAGGAAAATATTGCCCATGGGATCCGTGAAGGGGTGTCCAAAAACGCTTCTATGAGCAAGATAAACATTGACATTAATTTTTGTGGCTTTTAAATAAGAAGACAGCTTTTCCCATGCTTTTTCAATGGAATAGTTCACCTCGTGACCTGTCCTCAGGTCACGAAATAAAAAATCCCGGATATGCACTTTGAGGACCCTGAAGGTTTCATGAACTACACGAAGCTTCAAATGGATCGGCTTAGAAATGTAGCTATGATAGAGCTCAAAAGTTGAAGTGAGGTGACCTTGGTTGACCTCGCCTGGTGACCTGACCTAGTGTGACCCAGAGTAAAAAAATTCAGGGATGATGGGAAAATGATTTGGTGAGAGAAAGACTCCTCAACTGCGGTGCTGTGCCCCGCTGTTTTTCTGTTATTCCGAAAAAACCTTCGGGAGGCCATCGATGCCCCCCGGTGGGGCGAGGGTTAAGCTATTGACCTTATGAAGGGTAATAGTTGTAGTGTTTAACCCAAGTAAGGGGCGTCACCAAGGAGGGTAGAGTAAATAAGAGACCCTATGAGGACGTCAAAAGTGACAAAGGTGGATCCAGGATTTCCAATCAGGGGGTATACATAATCGGAATAGGGTGGTAGTTAGAGCCGCAAACATTATCGGGATGGGGCACCATGCGTACCAGGAACGAGTTGGGGCACATCCTATCACGGGAGCACCGATACTAGCATTCTAGGGGGAGGGGCGTCCGAGGTGGAAGCAGTGGTGAATACAAGAAGGGGGGCTTGGAGGGATCAAGCCCCTTGTACTGTCAGACTGCCTGTAGATAATGCGTTGCACACAATGGCGGGCAAGGCTTGAGCATGAATTACTATAATGATTTACTGGATCCGCCACTGATGAGAAGCGACATTTCAGGGGGCACCATTAATCTTTGAAGAAGAGACGTGACCATTTCAGGAGGAGCCGGGGAGGCGATCTTGCCCCTTCCTCGCCCCCCGCAGGGGCGCAGCCAGGGGGGCACAGGGGGCACGTGCCCCCATCGGTCCCGGGGTGCCCTTTTGATTGCCAGGTGGTGTACCCTCTTTGGACCGTGCCGCTCGAAATTTAGTGCCCTACGCCGTTGAGTCTAGATGGAACTAGGCTGCATTTAGTGATTTAAGCGATTGTTTGACAATTAAGTGCCTTTTTGGTCAGTTAGGGCATTCTGTCACCTTTCCAAGCACCCGGGAAGAGTATAGGCACGTAATCCGTTTCCAGATAATGCCTTATCGTCTCCAAGCTCATCTGGTGCCCCTTGGAGCTGATCATGTGCCCTCTGAGCGGATCTGATGCCCGCGTAGTCAGTCTGGTGCCCCCCTGAGAAAATAAGTGTTATAATACTCTCTGAGTTAGTTTGATGCCTCCGAGCTTGCCTGGTGTCCTTTTAGCTGTTCTAGTGCCCCTTGAGCTGATCTGGGCCCCTTGAGCTTATTTAATACCTCCCGGGGTTGATCTACTGTCCAGGGGTGCAGCCAGGGGGCACATGGGGCGCGTGCCCCCATCACTGCCGGGTGCCCTTTTGATTGTCAGGTGGTGTACCCAGTTTGGGCCGTGCCGCTCGAAATTTATTTCCCTACGCCGTTGAACCTGGATGTAACTGGACCGCATGTAGCAATTGAAACTATTGTTGGACAACTTAATACCTTTTTTCGGTCAGCTAGGGCATTCTGTCGCCTTTCCAAGCACCCGGGAAGAGTATGGACACCTAGTATGTGTTCACCTAATTCCTCATCGTCGCCAATAATCGTAGGGGTGAAGCTAATCTGGTGCTCCTTGAGCTCATCTCGTGGCCTCTCAGCTGGTATTGGCCCCTTGAGCTGATTACTTGCCTTCTAAGCTGATCTGGTGCCCCTGAGTCAATCGAGTGCCCCACTGATCAAATGATTGTGCCTCCTGAACCTATATAATGCCCTCTGAGTTAGTCTAATGCCTCCGAGACTGCTTTGTGCCCTAATAGCTGATTTAGTGCCCCTTGAGCTGATTCGGGCCCCCGAGCTGACCTCGTGCCTCCCAAAGTTGATTCTGTCTCCTAAGTCAATATAGTGCCTCTTCAGCTGGTTAGGTGCCCCCTCAGCTGATTATTGATATCTCCTTAGATAGCCTGGCGCCCCCTGAGCTGGTTTGGTGGGCCCTGAGCCCACCTTGTGTCCCCTGAGCTGTTATGTTGCTCCCTGAGCTGATTTAGGCTCATGCCATAGTCTGGGGGGGGCTGGGAGCTGATCTGGCCCCCGAGCGGATCGATCTGGTGCCACCTGAGCTGTACTAATGCCCCTGAGTCGATCTGGTGCCTCCTGAGCCCATCTGATGCCCTCTGAGCTAGTTTGGTGCCCCCTGAGCTAATCTGGTGCCCTTTAAGCTGATCTGGGCCTCCTTACATGATTTCATGAGTAGCTCTATAGCTCTGAGCTGAGCTGGGCGCACAGGGGCTGGTGAGGGCCCCTGAGATGGTATGGGGCTCCTGAGCTGATTAAGTGCCTCCTGACTTGATCTGATATTCCCTAGCTGGTCGGGAACCACTGATCTGATTGTTTGTACCCGAAGATAATCTGGTGCCCTATGGGCATCTGGTGTCTCCTAAGCAGCTCTGGGGCTTTTGAACTGATTGGGCCCCGAGCTGGTGAGGGATCCCTGAGCTGATTTAGTGCCCCTGACCTGAACTTGCCACCTGAGCTGATCAGTCTGGTGCACCCTGAGCAGATATACTGCCCTCTGAACTTAACTAATTCCCCCTGAGTCGATCTGGTGCCTGCTGAGTCATCAGTGTGTCTCCTAAGCCCATCTGATTCCCTCTGAGCTAGTCTGGTGCTTCATGGCTAGTATGGTGCCCTTTAAGCTGACCTGGACCTCCTGGGTTGATTACGTGATTTCCTGAGCAGCTCCCAGGCTCGGAGCTCAGCTGTGCCCACAGGGGTTGGTGAGGGCCCCTGAGATGGCATGGGGCTCCTGAGCTGATTAAGTGCCTCCTGATTTGATCTGGTATTCCCGAGCTGATCTGGGTTCCGAGCTGGTCGGGGAGTACTGATCTGATTGTTTGTCCCCGAGGCTGATCTGGTGCCCTATGGGCCGATCTGGTGTCCTCTGAGCAGCTCTGGGGCTTTTGAACTGATTGGGCCCCGAACTGGTTAGGGATCACTGAGCTGATTAAGTGCCCCTGACTTGATATTGTCCCCTGACCCGACTTGAGGCCCCTGAACTGATCTGGGGGCCCCAAGAGCTGATATGGGGCCCAGGAGCGGATCTGGGTTCTGAGGGTACCCTGAGCTGGTCTGGGCTCTGAGCTTGTGAGAGCCCCTAATGTTGGCTTGAGGCCCCCTGAGGTGAGCTGGCGCCTTAAACTGTTCTGGGGCTTCTAAAACTGGTTTAGGGCCCTATGAGCCTACTTGTGGCCCATTGAGCTAGTCTGACGACTTCATCTCTAGGGCCAATGAGCTAGTCAAGTCCCTGGGTGAAGCATGAGCTGCTCTAAGGCCCTGATCTACGTCAGGGGCCCTGGGGTGGTCTAGACAGATAATAAGAACACAAGGCCAACTCCCATCATCTCGGGGCAGGGTCACTGAGCTAGTCTAGTCCCTGGAGGCACAACTGGGGGAGCTACTCTGGAGGCCTCTGATCCACACTTGGGGGCCCCAGAGCTGATCTTGAATAGATGGGGAATAAGAACACGATGGAAACTCCCCTTGTAAACTAGGCAACCCTGGTTATATAAATTGCTTATTATACTGGTGGATTCTGGGAAGGGATGATAAAAGGCATGTGCCCCTGAGCCCAGAGCATAGTCCCCTAAACCAGGATTTCTACTAATTAATTTAAATGAAGAACTAGTTTTCACAATTTTTAGCCCTGTCCCACCATCCCCATCCAAACCACCGGCCTGTTCACCTTTTCTTTACTCTTAACTGGCACCGATCCTTGATAATATGGAACTCAATAAATGCGTTCAAAAGGTATCTCCCAAACTATTCCGGCAGGAAAAATCTTATTCTTCCAAAGTCACTATGCCACTCCTCGTCCCACGGCGACTGTGGGAGGCGAGGAACTTAATCCGCGTTCAACCAGGGCTCACTCGTCACGAAAAACCAGCTGGTATAACAAATGAATTTTCGAATCTAAAATTTCTTAACTTGCACATGTTAACAGATATCACAGGCTCCGCTGATTTCTCTGATGTTATGTACTTGTATGAGTTGGCCTATTTCCCCTTAAATCTATCTAAAACAGTCGTGTTTTGGCTAGTTCCGTGACATTTTGGTGATATTTTTTTGGTTTTAATCGAGTTTTCCTTCTCCGTCAATGCTTGATTTGCATTTTTATTAAACCAAGATCCCCCAAAAATGATATAAACAAAGATATAGTGCGTTTTGTAGGTTGCATTAAAAAGTGCCCTTTTTCTCCTGGGGTGCCCCTCAAAGTTGGTGTGCCCCCCATACCAAAGCTTTGGCTGCGCTCCTGCCGCCCCTAGTCCATAACTTTCACACCGAGTCCTCACTGCCGCCCTCGCCTTATCACTTGTATGTATGTATGTATGTATTTCAAGGATCACCAACAGGCGTGGGCACCCACTGACAGGTGAAGTCAAAAGGTTTAAAACAATAAACATCAATACAGAAACAGGCACAGCCGATCGTCATTATCTCCTGTCACGTAAGTATAAAACAACGCGTTTCTTGAATTCGGTGACATTTTGATACCACACATCTACATCGCGGTTTGCATTTAAGAAGGCGTTGCATGCCTTCGGTATTCGGCAAAAATAAACCGTTCGGACGGTATTTATCCGCGCGTACATCACATGAAATGTAGCTCTGGTGCGGAGCTGCCGGGTGGGCACAGCCAGTGGGAGCTTAGAAAGCAGGAATGGAGAGCAGGAATGGAGAGAAAGCAAGAATGGAGACTTCCACTCTGATTCGCGCCACTCCTACTTCATGGCTATTGTCCCTGGCTCATCACTGCCGCCATCGACTTATGACTTTGCATTGTATTGTATTGTATTGTACAGCGTAGGTCCATCCACGATAGGAAACCGGGGTTACGTGGCTATTCTTGGACCCGAGTCATTTGAAAGCAGAGAGTAAGGCAGGTAAAAACCATTAAACATTCGCACTCGCACCAGCATTCATAAAACATGACTAGTATAATATGACTAACAAGCCTAATAATGCCCAGCACGCACCAGGTGTTGCTTCACGGCAAGCTTAAAGCGGGACACAGTCAGTTCAAGAAACTCAGGCGGCAGAGCATTGTAGATGGTCACACCTCGGTACAAGAATCGACGCTTGCCAGCAGCTGTGCCACGGCCAGCCGGCAAACTCAGGAATTCGTCCTGTCTGGTACTGTGGGAGCGGCCCGGGCGCTCGCGATTGCTGTAAACCTGACAGGACAACGACTCGGGAACACCACTGCAACGTACCCTATGAAATAGCAATGCAGTCTGGTAGGTAAGCAAATCCGGTGTATCCAGCCAACCCAGTCGTCGCCGTTCTGCCGAAATGTGGTCAAATTTTCTTTTGCCAGAAATAACTCTTGCAGCAAAATTTAGAATTTTTCTGTAGAATGGCCAGATTTTTGTTAGATCCATTCCCATAAACTGTGAGACAGTATCTGACATGTAAAAATACTAGGGCCGAAACAAGGGAGGGTAGGATAATAGACGGGAGGTAGTGCCGCAAATGGGACAAGCCGACGAGAATCCCGGTGCACTTGCGCGCCACTGCGTTGACGTGAGTATCCCATGTCAGGTGGCGGTCAAAAGTTACACCGAGATTCCTAGCTTCAGTGCAAGGTGTGATAGTGGTTTGGCGGAACTTAACGGAAAATTTTGGAAGTCCGCGCAGATTTTGTTGAGATCCAATGGCAAGAATTTCGAATTTTGACTCGTTGACTTTTAGACCGTTGAAGTGAAAATAAGCATCAAGCGAAGAAAGCGTGGTTTCGAGCTCCGACACCAGGTCCGAAAGAACTGATTTTTTGCCTGAAACTAGAACTTGGGTGTCGTCGGCGTATTGGACAATGAAAGAGCCGTTTCCGTACAGACCGAGATCGTTACAGAAGATGGTGTAGAGCAAGGGGCCTAAACTGCTGCCTTGGAAAATTCCTTGGTTGATAGGTCGCGCGGCCGAAATTCGTGAACTTGAATTTTGACTCACTGCTGAGCTACTGGGAAGACGAACACTTTGGGTGTGACCGGACAGATAGTTTTGGAACCATTTGATGTCAATGCCATGGAGCTGCAATTTTGTGAGCAATTTAGAATGATTGATGACGTCAAAACATTTACTGAGATCTATCAAACAAAGCAGGGAGATTTCAGATTGGTCCATGGCCGAGAGAATTTTGTCAGACATAGTCAGCAGCGCCGTTTCGGTAGAGTGTTGAGGGCGAAAACCATGTTGGGTGGAAGCCAGGAGATGATTTGATGCGAGGTAGTGGTGGAGCTGTCTTTGGACAATTTTTTCGATTAGTTTTGAGATCACGGGAAGAATTGAGATGGGCCGAAAGCTTGACGGGTCGGCTGGATCACCAGACTTAAAAATCGGTTGGACTAGAGCATGCTTCCATGATGACGGTATGTCACAGGTAATGAGGCATTCGTTTACGATATGAAGCAGAACGTGTCCAACGCAGGGAAAAAGACATTTTAAAGATCCCAATACACAAGCCATCATCACCACAAGCAGCTGAGTTACGCATGCTGAGGATAGTGCGGTGGAGGCACTGCAGCGAGACTGGTCTGACCGTAAAACCGCACGCCCCAACACGGGGCAGGCGCACCGGCAGACAACGGGCGGCACCACGGGCGGCTAGCTCGGCGGTCACTCTGGGTCCAACATTAACGAAAAAGTCGTTCACAGTGTCAGGATCGGTGGTCGGCGTAACAGCACAACTAGCACGTTTTCCGCCGACTATATTACGGATATTGCGGATATTGCCCTGTTTTTTGCCGTCCCGGCCAATCACTGTTGCCCCCAGCTTATCACTTCCATCCTAATGTGTACTGTTCTTAGTCCATAACTACCGCCCTGGGCTCATCACTGCAGCACTGATTCTTACCGCCCGTGTTACCGTGTTAGGCTAAAAACATAAAGGACGCTTGGGCAAAAATAAAGGGCATGCACAGGTACAGTGGAATTGCCATCTTTATTAATATTTACACGCCCTGTTTATCGGCGTTTTGCTCTCTTTTTCACGTAGTTTTAGTTTAAAGTCCTTTGCTTTCATTTTATTTTCCATCCACTCCGTTATTCCGAAGTTAGAATCTAACCCCACAAAACTGATATGCTCCAATCGTGGACAGATTTACAACTCAGATTGGATTCTTTTAAGACGTATATGGAGCTTTGGTATTTTGCCTAAAAAGCAAACATGTTTGGAAAAAGCTGTTAAATTCATGCCCAACATTCACCCATTAAGGCCCGGCGGGCCATTTTTGGATGGTCGTTTCAAAAGGGCCTGTACGTATCGCCTTTCACTCTATGATCGCTGGAATCATGTTGGCATAAGTGAAAGCCCGATAGTTCCTGTTAAACCGAAAAAATGCTGCGTTGCACCGTAAGATTCAAAATTTTAGGGTCTTAAATTTGGCCGTTTTTACCATTCGTGACCTTAGACCATGGGCGCCGAAAGCGGGGGACGGGGAATGCGCCCCCCCGTTGGCCAACCAGGGGGAGACGTCCCCAAAAAAATTTTTGGGTCAATCGTCATAAATACTGTCAGGTAACGAATATGCTCAAAATTCGCCTCCCTGGTCAGCACCAGCCCGGGTCCGTCCCCCCTGCGAAGATTTTGTGGCGGCGCCCCTGCCTTAGACTACTAATTTGCATATCATGGAAAAATGAGGGCAGCTGTGAATATGATAATACCAAAAATGCAAGAAAACTTATGGAACGGAATGATATATATAATGAGTTTTCGATCGGTGTGTGTAAAGCCGGGCTGACGCCGATATTTTGAGCGACCAATTTTGAGCCGCCGGGCCACAGCGTCAAGTGCAAGTCGAGTTCGTTGCCGCGGAAACGCTGCGCGTGGCGGCATTGTTGTGGCATTGTTGTGCCGTAAACCTTGGATGTGAACAGCGGCTGTCGTGGATTCAGACCAGTAGCAGGGCGGCCAAATCACGTGACATCAAAACAATTTCAGGCCAGCTGATGACAAATCTGCCGATTCAGGAGATACCCGAAATAGCGTGTGTTATAAAAACGACAGAGGCAACGGAGCCCAAAATCACACCAACATGGTTTTTTAAGAAAAAAATCGAGGGGCAAAGCGGTGGCAACGGAGGGCTGGGGGAAGGGGGAATTGCCCAGTTCCCCGCCCCGGGCCACCTTAGGACAGGGGCAGATGCAGGCCGACGGTTGGGGGGCAACGGGAAAAATCGTGAAACATGGTTTTTTAAGGAAATCGGTAAAAATCTGCAAAAATCAGGGGCTTTGGCGGCGACTGCCACGTTGCCCCCACCCCCACATGGATCTGCCAGTGCCTTAGGGCAAGAGGGCTAGAGGGGGCGTGGGGGAGGCAGCAGAGGGTGGGGGAAATGCGTTTTTCGTCCCCCTGGACAACGGGTCCAAGCAGTAGCGATACAAGGAAGTTGGGGAGGCTCAAGCCCCCTAGTTCCACGGGCGGATCCAGAACCGCCGATCGTGAATAGGGGGGCACCAGAGTCGGATCAAGCCCGAAGCTTGGGGGGCCATGGAGCCCAAAATCGTGACAAAATATGACTTTTTAAGGAAACCTAGGGGAAAAGCGGTGGCAACGGAGGGTGGGGGTGCCCCGTTTGTCTCCCGGGGGAGCCACTTGGCCCTGGAGGCGCCAAATCCTGTCGCGGGCGCCGATTTTCGCATCCTGAGGGGGAAGCGAAAGTTTGGTCTTTGGTTCCGAAAAAATCCTGGCATTTCCCGGGACGTCTCCAACACGGTCAATATCTGATATCTGTGACCTCGTTTGACCTTGAAGATATTGACCAAGGTCAATGAAATTTGGTAAAAATGTAAAACAGCTCGGCCAACACTAACCCTCAAACGCACGTTTTTTAACCCACGCCCCACCGGGGGTCCGGCGCCACCTTCGCCCCACCGGGGGGCCATCGATGGCCCCCCTCTAACTCCGAAAATATGGGCGTTAGCGCAAATCTGCAAAGTGCAATAGAAGGCTCGCGTGAATTCAGTAAGAAATTACTTCGCATGTTTTAGTGCTCAGGTCAATGGTTTGACCTCCAGAGGTCAAATTAGGTCAAGATCGGCTATTTTCACTCAAATATGCAATGATTAAGCAAACTGGGCATAACTCTTATGTCATTAGAGCTATTGAGGCCTGGTAAAGTACATTTGATAGCAAATTGCCAGTACTTTTTTCGCTATGTGGAACGTAAAGACCTCCCGCCAGTGGTTTGACCGCCAGAGGTCACCTCGTGACCTAATATGACCTGAGGTCACGAAAGGTCAAAAAGTGACCTTGCCGTATATCAAATGAAAGCTAGTGACAAGACAAACACGATGGTGTTTGTTTCACCGCTCTAGCTCAATTAGGTCAAAAGTTATTGTCAAAATACTGTTTTTGACCTCTGGTGACCTTGGATGACCTTGGAAAAGTCAAAGGGCAAATATGACCCCTGGGATCCGTGAAAGGGTGTCCAAAAACGTTGTTCTGAGCAGTCTGAGTATTTGCAATCATTTTTGCGGCTTTTATATCATGAAATAGCTTTTCCCCATGCTTTTCCAATGAGAGAGGTCGCCTCGTGACCTGACCTCAGGGCACGAAATCAAAAATCCCGGATATACACCTTGTAGACCCTGGAGGGGTCATGAAGTGTAGGAAGTTTCAAATCGATCGACTTTGAAATGTAGCTCTTACAGAGCTCTAAAGGTGAAGTGAGGTGACCTTGGTTGACCTCGTCTGGTGACCTGACCTTGGGTGACCCGGGGTAAAAAGTTTCAGGGATGATGGGAAAATGATGCAGTGAGAGGTAGAGCCCTCAACCGCGGTGCTGCGCCTCGTCGTTTTTCTGCTATCCCGGAAAAACCTTAGGGGGGCCATCGATGGCCCCCTTTCCCGGTGGGGCGAGGGTTAACTTTCTTGGTTTCCGAGACCTTAGGGGCCTACCAGCCCCCCTCCAGTGCGCGTAAGTTTCAGACTCCTCCAGTGCGCATGTTCAACGTTTCGCATATATCTGTCACTGTTTCTGCGGACGAATGGAATATCACGTGCCTTGAACGCCTTGAAATATGCGAACTGTGCCGTTCGGTACAAGCGCGTTGAAATTCAATGAAATAATAATTTTCAAAAACATTGTATTTACTGAGTGGAGGCTACGAGGAGCTCTCATTCAGCACGCAGCACAACATACAGCAAATCGCATACTCTACTTCATTCGTCAACGGCTTCTGGTGCAAAACTAGCGATCCCTTGAATTGCACCTACATGCCATCAAAGCTAACTATCCAAACTATCCAAACTGCTTGACGAGCTGAAAGGACGTGGTCTGGGCGCCAGTGGGACTGTTCGTGAGAACAGGCTGGACAAGTGCCCTGTCACGCCTCTGAAGGATATGACAAGGGGCAAACGCGGAGCCTACGAGCAGCACTTCGAC
This sequence comes from Lepas anatifera, assembly GCA_034440635.1. Lineage (NCBI taxonomy): Eukaryota > Metazoa > Arthropoda > Thecostraca > Lepadidae > Lepas > Lepas anatifera. The sequence continues at coordinate 7,162 of JAOTON010000698.1, read as the reverse complement.
ACGACTTCAGAAGTCCTTCTGGTGCGCTGGAAAGACAATAAAGTGGTGAACGTGATGACCAACTTCGACACGGCTGTACCCCTGACCACGACGAAGCGCTATGACTGAGGCGTGAAGGGACGGGTGGATGTGCCACTGCCCAACCTGCTAAAGACGTACAACGCTGGCATGGGAGGCGTAGACCTCCATGACTGGTTGCCGGGCAAGTACGAGATCTCAATTAGAGGAAAGAAGTGGTACTGGTGTCTGATCACGAGAGCTCTCGACATGGCGGTAGTCAACAGCTGGTTGCTTCACCGCTCTGCAGTGGCCCGACAACAGCAACTGACGCTGCTTCAGTTTCGCCGGGACAGCGTCACTCATGGCGGCTGCCGGTGCCAACAACGGAGCTGTGGAGAAGCCGATTAGCTTCAAGCGCACGCACGCCACTTGGATTCCTAGAAGCCTCCGGTACCACGTCGTGGGTCACCTGCCTGGTGTCCTAAGCTCCCGCCGTCGCTGTCAGCGGGAGAGCTGCAAACGGAGGTCTTCCAAGAAGTGCGTTCAAGTGTGATGTGCCTCTGTGCCTGCCCTGCTTTGCAGCGTATCATCAGAGCGTGTAAGCGGGCCAGCTGGAATATGTTTTGAGGCGAGGAGAGTGATTGGCTGTTCAGGCTGTCTGCTACTCGTAATATATTTCAAGACCTCATAAAGTGTTGCTATCCTTTGCCAAGTTCGCAACCCAGTAATAGAGTGTCAGCATTCAGCAATGCTTCTTTGTTGCATATTCGTGCAAAACTAGTTTATGGATTTTGACACATGTAGCCTGCAATACACATTACTGCGAGTTGGCTGAATTTGCAATGGCTGGGCAGATATCAATACTGTTCTTGCTATTTAAGGTGGCAATTTAAAGAACAAATAACATGAAATTTTCCCGCAGTCACAGTTCTGTAATTAGATTTTGCTCATGGCCGAGAGGGAGGGTAACTGACGGTACCAGCGTTCATAAGTATAGGGGTGAGTGGAGTAAGATGCCCAGGGTTTAGGAAATCCGGATTATAGAATAACCGCGGTACCAACAGCGCTGCTTTAGATGCCAAGTCGTAGCATGAGCATTTATCTTCTTTATAGAGTCAATGAAATTGCTGATGATTATCATATTTTCTAACTATTATGATTTTACCAGAGGCTTGCAAAGGGGCGTCTTACCCCATCGGGTGGGTAAGACGCCCCTGGGCCTGGTAAGATGCCCCACCCCTGGGCATCTTACCCCATTTTGGTCTATCGTTGATGAAGTAGCTTTTTCGCAGTTCTTAGCTTCATTGGTAATCATTTAAGCATTATTCAGAAGTTAGAATGTATTTAGAAGCGTCCACACACATTGATAAAACATGCACCTAGGTGGTTTTTCACGTTTCCACGTCAAATGATAAAACGAAGTTACGTAAAACTAAACATAAAAACCAAGGATAAAAGCATACCATAAAAGTAATATAAGATCACACACACACACACACACACACACACACACACACACACACACACACACACACACACACACACACACACACACACACACACACACACACACACACACACACACACACACACACACACACACACACACACACACACACACACACACACACGGCATATTTTAAGGAATTGGGGCTGGTGGGCATCCGGCTAAAAAGGGCAAGCATTCCAATCAAAAGGGCACTCTTGGAGCATCAAGTGACTGGTAGCTGGTGGGCACTGAGCCGTTCCGAGCCGTTGTCTGGTGGACACAGCATGGGGGACTGGTGGGCAAAATGCCCGCCACTTTGTAGGTTAAAATATGCCCTGCACACACACACACACAAACAACGAAGTACGAAAGTAGGTAAACTGGTACTAGGTTTCTGAGAACCTCCCCTTAATCCCCTACCTTGTCTTTTCTGTGTTCCCTTTGTTTCAATTCCCCATTTAAAAAAATATGTAGGCCAGAAGTTGTTAAATAAAAAAACACTCACTTCAGACAGTAAAAATGACTTGTGGTGACTCAAAGCTTCCTCCCACTAACCATCACAGGCTCCCAGTCTATAATGTATGGCGCACAGCCACCTTAGCTTTCTTGTCAAGGCACACAGGCCCAGCCTTCCCAGGCAGTGCACTCGATCCATTCTTTGCACGAGAGAACAAAACTCACTCTGCAGATGAGATATCTGGTATCGTCACGCCCACTGTCTTTCTTTTCCCTTATACAGCTTTTGCCTGCCCCGTCGACGTCTTTTTAGATAAATTTGCTTTCGCAACCCCTTTAACTAGCCTGTCTTTCAGAGCCTTTATAGATGCATGTTGTTGCAAGTTCGGCTTTTGGAGTCGCGGAGTCTCACTAAGGTCATCAATGGACTTGTCGCGGAGACCCTTGCCCTGCCATCGGAGCGAGCATCTCCTGTAATGAAGATTTAATTTAAAAGTCAAAGTTAAGCGTCCCACAAATCACAGGGACGGCTGCCCCGCTCAGGTCACCCTCTCACCTGTCAGTTGCCAGCCGACCTACGTCGGGTAAACTATTGAGCGCCGGAGCGTCTCAGGGGAACCGATCCCAAGCCTGGACATGCACTGCCACTGCACGTTCCTGAGCAGCGGGACGGAGCCCACAGCTCTACCAACTGGGCTACCGGGATGGCAAATGTAGGGACGACATAAGAGATCAGGTACGGAGCTTTGTAGGATTAACCATGTGAAATATTTCAGGTCTAAATTCATTCATAGGCGAATCCAGAGTAAACAGTTCAGCCATAGCCCCTTCCTAATTGACCAAAATTGACGGATTTTGGCCAATTATGTTTTAAAATATGTTTTACGGTTTTGACCATTTTAATTTAATTGCTTTGCGCCTCCACCACACCAGTTTGATCTGAGCCCACCATGAGGTCATCTCCGGTTGGGGTATCAGGCCAGGTCCGGTGAACTTCCAAATAATTGTCTCAAGGTTTTAATGATTGAGCTGGGATTCGCTTTATCGAATGAAAGCACCAACCACAAAATTTGGCTGTTATGGGATTCCTTGCGTTAGTGGCCTGGGCTCAGGTGCGAGGCCCTCAATTGGAAATGTTAGTCACAAAGCGATAGATTGAAGTGTGCTCTCATTTAACACGTACGGTCATGCGCGTCGAAAGGATAGGACAGGAACGGGAGGACGGATCCCATAATTCGCGCGTCTGTGAGGACGTCTCCCGACAAGTTTTGGGCATCGACCTTGGTTTTTATTGTCTCCCTATTACCTACCTACGTTGACCTATGTAAATTTGTTCATGAGCTTCATGGTCATTAGATTTTTCAAAGGTCAATTTAAAGTTCACGTCTCCCCCGCCATCACCAGTCTAGGGTTCGCAGCCCCCAGTAATAATTCCGTGGAGCTGCCCGTGGGTAAGGTTTGGACTAACCCCAAGTTTAAGACACAGTTGTTTACTCTAACAAATGGCGTTATATTGCTCTGGGTAAAGACGCCCCCTTTCCACCGGGAAAGTTGCCCATGGGGCATCTTTCCCCATTCGTTGAGGGGGCATCTTTCCCATCAGTACTCAAACTAGATAAAACCTGAAGGGCAAAAATCATACAATTAATACACTCAAGGGAAATGCTCAGTTAATGAGTTAAATATGCCATCATTTGTAATGGGAAGTCAAACAAAGCACGCATCCAATATTCTTCGAGATACCTGCAACCTATGTGAGCCATTTTTTCTTAGAAAAGCATCGAAACAAAGACTTACCCACCAGCTTCACGCAAATCACAGGAGGGAACTGAATTTTTGCGCAAGAAACAATCAAAGCCTCTGCTTTCGACCAAGAACAATATTTTTTACCAGTGGTGGCCCGGATTGCCAAAAGAGGGGATGGGGCGTCTTACCCGATGGGGCATCTTACCCCACTCTCCCCTACAATCACTATGCTGCAACCGCTCGAAACTTCCCTGGTCATGCAGTGTGACCGTCCATGCATATCCTTACAACTACGCCCATTGAGCAAATTAACCCTCGCCCCACCGAAGGCATCGATGGCCCCCCTAAGGTTTTTCCGGGATAGCAGAAAAACGACGAGGCGCAGCACCGCGGTTGAGGGCTCTACCTCTTACTGCATCATTTTCCCATCATCCCTGAAATTTTTTACCCCGGGTCACCCAAGGTCAGGTCACCAGACGAGGTCAACCAAGGTCACCTCACTTCACCTTTAGAGCTCTGTAAGAGCTACATTTCAAAGTCGATCGATTTGAAACTTCCTACACTTCATGACCCCTCTAGGGTCTACAAGGTGTATATCCGGGATTTTTCGATTTCGTGAGCTGAGGTCAGGTCACGAGGCGACCTCTCTCATTGGAAAAGCATGGGGAAAAGCTATTTCATGATATAAAAGCCACAAAAATGATTGCAAATACTCAGACTGCTCAGAACAACGTTTTTGGACACCCTTTCACGGATCCCAGGGGTCATATTTGCCCTTTGACTTTTCCAAGGTCATCCAAAGGTCACCAGAGGTCAAAAACAGTATTTTGAAAATAACTTTTGACCTAATTGAGCTAGAGCGGTGAAACAAACACCATCGTGTTTGTCTTGTCACTGGCTTTCATTTGATATACGGCAAGGTCACTTTTTGACCTTTCGTGACCTCAGGTCATATTAGGTCACGAGGTGACCTCTGGCGGTCAAACCACTGGCGGGAGGTCTTTACGTTCCACATAGCGGAAAAAGTACTGGCAATTTGCTATCAAATGTACTTTACCAGGCCTCAATAGCTCTAATGACATAAGAGTTATGCCCAGTTTGCTTAATCATTGCATATTTGAGTGAAAATAGCCGATCTTGACCTAATTTGACCTCTGGAGGTCAAACCATTGACCTGAGCACTAAAACATGCGAAGTAATTTCTTACTGAATTCACGCGAGCTTTCTATTGCACTTTGCAGATTTGCGCTAACGCCCATATTTTCGGAGTTAGAGGGGGGGCCATCGATGGCCCCCGGTGGGGCGAAGGTGGCGCCGGACCCCCGGTGGGGCGCGGGTTAAAACGGTCATAAATCTGACACATGCGCCATTTGGAAACGTGACGCCTGCCCTTCGGCTACGCGGCCGTCCGGTCAGTCGGCGGCTGCGCGTAGGGTCATCGCTGGGGCCGGCGGGCCATTTTTGGACGCATCTATATTTCAAAAACTATAAAGGCCAAGATTTTGACATTTTCAGGATTTCTTATTGCCGTTATCGGAAGACTGCAAAATATTACGGAAAAAATTCCAACGTGAACTTGGTCCGGGCCTTAACACGCGCACTGGAGGGGGCCTCGGAGGCCCCCCACCTGTTTTTCCAAGGTGGCCGGAGAACCGCTTGTAGCCGAAAAACGAAACGTGGCCACATTTAACAGAATTTAATAGCGCGTCGATTGGTGAAGACTTTTTGAAAATCGGCCGAAAATTTTTTGACTTATAGGCTTTCAAAGTCAGACCTGCATTTTGAGATCGCCGTAAACGCGCGGTCGGACCAGTTAGCTTGCATTGAAGACCGAGTGGTGACGTCATAACGTCATATAAGCGGGACTATATGTCAAGGTCACTTCACATGAAAGTCAAGGTCAAGGTCAAAGGTCACAGTTCAAGGTCATATCTGCACTTTCAAGGTCACTGACCACTGTGCGTCCGGCCAAATGACGTTACCCCGTCTGACATATATTATGCTATGACGTCATCGGTAAGGTACCCCAATACAAAGGTCAAGGTCAAAGGTCAAGGTCAAAGGTCATTGGGAAAGGTCAATCCTCATTTCCCGCCAAACAGTGGCTACAGTGTTAGTCAAAGTGTAAATAATAAGTAGTATACCATATGGTGACCTTAAAGGTCAATGACCTTGAATTACCTTGACCTAAAAGTTGTGGGGGAAGCCTCTTTGAGACCTCTTCTCTATGAACCTTGTCTGTCTTTAGCTTATTCCCGCCATTTTCCTGCATAATCACAGCATTTACCAATCGATCCCAGCATGGCCAATATTTGACCTTTACGACCTCGTTTGACCCTGAAGATATTGACCTAAGTCAATGAAAATTTGTCATCATGTAGATCACCATAGCCCCCACCCACCTACCAAGTTGCGTTTTTCTAACCCACTTAGTTTCCGAGATCTTAGGGGGGCCTACCAGGCCCCCCTCCAGTGCGCGTTAGTGCCAGACCCCCTCCAGTGCGGGTGTTAATGGGTTAAAGGCAATGTGGCACCTTATTAAGGTGATTTTAACTTAGATCGCCAAGTTGTAAAGCATGCCCGAAAACCTGGTGCTTAATATAGGTAATTTGTTTTGAAACTCAAATTTCCGTGGAGAAAAACTAAAAGCCTACCTGAAATGTATCCCAAATGCACCCCAGCCAGGCGACCACAGTTGTCAGCTGTTGGTGTGACGACAGCGCTGACGTCACGGTGGGTAATCAGCCACTTAAAGTCATTGAAGCCTGTTGAATATGGTAGAAGTTTCCAGATAATGACGTCATCCACAGGCAGTTTTATTTGTCACACTAAAGGAACATTTTAAAAATCGAAATATTGAGCTTATAATAAATTTGTCGGGAAATCATGGACGTTTTCAGGATTTTCGGCTAAAAATACCCCTAGTTACACTAAATTCCTGGATTAGACCAAGGTGCCACATTCCCTTTAACACGCGCATTGACGGGGTCTGAGCCACCTTCGCATTGACGGGGGCGGGTACCCGCCCCCCTAAGATCTCGAGAACCACGGTAGGTAGCGAAAAACGGTAAACGGCGTTGGGCTGCCCATCCACTTCTCCATCGAAAACATTTGACCATTTTTTTGTCAGGTCACATTTAAGGTCATGAGAGGTCAAAACATGCCCGTCATAGGGATAACATGTAAAATTCAGTTTTTCGGGCATTACATCTGAACAAGTAAAGATATTGTATTGTATTGTATTGTATTAGTTACGAACACTTCCACACATACGGTGGCTTTTCAAGCGCCGTCGTAATGAACGTGAAGTGATGAAGACTATGAAAGGAGACGGTAAGGATTAGGATGGATGAGGTTAAAGGAAGGTGGGATACTACCTGGAGGGGTCGCTGCTGCCCAAGGCGCATGCGCTCGCTGCCTCCAGGCAGTTTAAGGATAACGAGGAGGATAAGGATAGGATTGCTGTTCCAC